>OX638261.1:4008549-5429699 GCA_951806755.1 Brenthis hecate
AAGTCATGAACCAAGACTTACATTGAAAATTTTCAGTTTATTAAGAAGAGGTAGCCCTAAATATTTTGTTTAAATTGTTTTTTTTTTGTTTTTGCCTTTTTTAAAATTGTTTTTTTTTTTTTTTTTTTTTATATTTGGACACTCCATTGATGCCTGCTCTGCCTATTCACATCTTATTTTGCAAATAGCTTTCAATCTTTCAACCGATTTTCACTTAGTCAATTTATTCTTACGTATACACATAATATATCATAAAATTATCAATCTTATTTAACATTACTAATGTTCTTTCAGTACTCGAAATTCAACCATAATCATTATTGAGAATTTGAGAAAAACATGTACGAGTATGTATGAATTTACAAGATTTTTTTATTGATAAAATTAAAGCTAGTCGAGAGCTACTAAGTAAAAAAAAAGAAAATTATTTGACAAACAGAGGAGCAGAAGGTACTGAACTGTTTTACCTTTGCCTATTTATATATATATAGACTAGCGGCTCACCCTCGCTTCGCTCGGATTCGTCGCTAGGTACGTTTTAAATAGATATAAATCGTTATTAGCCAGCGTTAGCCATATAATTTTTTTTTTTCGTTAATTTTTCTGATGTTTTAATACTTATTATCCTATTCCGGACTAAGAGAAATCCAATAAATCAAATATCATAAAAATTGGTCCAGCCGTTCTTGAATTATAAATGGTGTAACTAAGACGACTTTGTTTTTTATATTTATTTACCTTATTTTATATTTTTTTTACTCTGTATTAAAACTTTCCGTGTACCTTAAGGAACATACGAAAAAAAGTAGTAGCTGGTCGAGCCGTTATTGAGTTTTGCGCTTAGCAACATTTATTTTTATTAATATAGAGTCTATATAAATCAACATTAATTGAAATGAAATAAGCCCTTAAAATAATATTCTGCCACTACATATAAAACTTGTCGGCGTATGTTAAGGTTGTTAAATCTAATTTACGGTGTTTTTCTTTAGGATTCGTGGTGTATGGAAACAAAATGGGCCCTTGGGCCCTTTTATCTAGGCATTTCAGTTGAGTAGATTTTCTTATACTTTACTATGTTACCTACATATGCGTATAAAACATATCTTCGAAGTCAATTTGGTTTTACATCATTCAAGTATTTTAAAATGATATGAAGATATGAAAATTTGAATTGTTTTTTGCTACAATACTATTATTGAATTTTCTTTCAAGAACAACTAATTTCTAGGTTCAAAATAATATTCTATAAAAGTAAAATAGAATAACAAATATATAATATAAGGAGTTTCTAAAATTTTTTTCTAAGACGCAGACGAAAGGCGCCTTGTAGGACAAATCAAGTCATTTGAAACACCCACGTGTCAAGATTATACAGATAATGACGCAACACGTATTTTTTTCTTTGCTATATTTATGTATTCATAAACTATATATTAGGTATGTCTCCAGTTTTATAAATCGATGTTTTTTTTTAATTTATCTTATATTTTAATTATCTTTAGTATTTATAATAGATTATTTTTAATTTTAAATGTATAAGAAAATAGTCATTGATAAAACTCTTTGAACTACAAGTATATTATAATAATAATTTTTACTATAACTTTTATATAAAATATCTTCGTATTATGTATCGTATTCTACTATAAATAAGGTGTATTTAGATCTACTGAGTGTCAGTATTACGTAACTATAGAGAATATTACGCTTCGTATTTAAATATAGAATGTAAGTTCACATGTTATTGTTAGATAACTAACTATATTTTTCTATGTAAAACTTTCTACAATTTTTATAATATAATCCGTTTTATGTTTTATCTGTGCCACAAAACTTAAACATGGCGACTTTTAAAGCTATCATTTGATATATTAATAAACTGTGGCACAAATAAATTATAGACATAAAACTTTGTGGTACTCTTCTTTAAACATGTTATTCTAATTAAAAATTAAGTTTTCTCATAGGCTGATTGTGTTTCTATCAAAAATATATCTTGAATAATTTATTATTTTTCATAATTCATTAGTTTCTGCCCGCGGCTGATTGATAATTTTTATTTTGTCACAGGAATGGATCTAGAGTTAAAGTTTGGAGAGAATCAGAGATTGAAAGCTCGCGAATATTCACCATTAAACAATAAAAATATTAATTTAAAAAATATTATAATCTTTTTCAAAAGTAATTACTAAGGACTTTACAATTACTTGGTTTTTAGATTATTTCATCTCAATGTAAGATTTGAGTGAGGAGCAAAATTATAGTTTTCAATAAATTATGTTTATATATTTGACCCGCAGCCGAGTCTAATAACTAATTAAATTGAACATTATTTTTACTTGGGTATGGACTGACGTAAAGCGGGTAGCTCAAGAAAATATTTAATTTACATTAATATAAACTTCAATGCAAAGAGGTGGGTACATGCTATATGCCACCACGCTTGCCTAATGTGGATTGACACGCTTCGCATGTCTTACGAAAATTAGTTACGTTCTCTGAGACGTGAAGGTTTTCTCACGATGTTTTCCTTCACCGTGAGGCGAAGCGTAATCATGTTGAAAATGATTCAAAAATAAACAATTCAAAGGTGCAGGGTACCACTGGGCTACCGGCTACCATTTCCTGATCTATAAATATACATATATCCTGATCTATAAATATACATATTCTTAATAAATTTGTAACTAAATCGAATCTGTATATTAAATATTTTTTGGAAAATCTAATTGAAATAGAGATTATTATCGATACTGAGTCCGAATCTATAGTTTTTAGAATTTTTGTCTGTCTGTCTGTTACCGCATCACTAGAAAACCACTGGATAGATTTTGATGAAATTTGGTATATGATAGCTGGTTATCCAGGTCAACATATAGGATACTTTTTACCGCGGGAAAATATCTCATCTCTGAGAAAAAATACAAAAACTGCATTGTGAAAGTATACTAATATGTAAAACCTAAGAATTTGGTTTTTGGTCATCTGAACGCGGGCGGAGCCGCGGGCAATGCTAGTATAAACATAAGTCTTAAGCTTTGCTACGCGCTACTATAAAATGTACTAGCGACTCACCCTAGCTTCGCTCGAGTTCGTCCCTAGGTGATTCTTTAAATTGACATTACTTTTTTATTTCTGAATCTATTGAAATAAAACAAATACTAAATGTTAAGTGAAGCTAACCAAAACACACCGCACCCAAATCGGTTAAGCCGTTTCTGAGATTAGCGCGCACAAACGCACAGACACACATATAGAAAAACAGTCAAAAAACCTAAAAATCATACTCCCAATAATAGGTTTTCTCAAATATCTCCATGTGCAGACAGCGATCAGTTACAATTTTATTATATGTATAGATTTTAAATAAGAAATCATTTACTAAAAATAAAAACTAAAATAGATAGAGAGGTAGAAACTAAAAGTTTATATTTTTTTTAGACACGATCAGCCTAAGTTAATGTTATATTTCTTTCCCAGCCCACTTGTTTGTAAAATTTTTTGTTCCTATTAGATTTACTCTATGAATTTTCAAACGAATTTACTCTAGATAGTCATCACTTTATTTTAGCACAAACCAAGATGCATTGAAGTGGACAACGTATAGAGCTTTAAATAGGTAATAATGACCTTAATACCGTAAGGCTTGTTTAGACATGTTAACTTTCTACAATCGAACGAATAACTACGAGTATATGTTATTGGCGAAGTAATATGTGCTCAATTGGCACGCCTTGAAGCCATTAATACGAAAATTGAATTGAAAATGTATGGAATTGATATATTATGACCACGTGGAAGTATTTTGTCATAAAAATATCGAGTGTAGAATTTAATATTGTCTAAGCCTTAACGTATGGTGTGGCATCTTTGTCTGTCTTCCTCTTTTATAAACTTTTATCGATAACGGAAATTCTGTTTCATATTTCTTTAAGCTTATGACAAATTTAGTGTCTTAAATATTAAATGTTTAAATTATAAATACTAATTTTGTATGTATATGGACTATTATATAATTTTACGCCTCATGCTAAAGTCCAGTTAAGACATGTTCTAGTCCAATTAAACAGATAAAAAAACAAAAAAAAATATATAATCCATTATTTTAGTTTTTTTTTTCATTTTCAAAACAAGGACATTTTGTTCGATTATAAAAAAAATCATCTATTACGCATTTATGTTTGAATCCTAAGTACTTAAATACTCTACTATTTAACTACTCTGTGGCGCTAAAAGTTATTTTACCGACTGAAAGCTCTAACTTTGCACTAACACTCAGCACTTTATGTAAATTAAATTGGCTTGAGCAAAGTTAGAATGAAAATCAAAGAATATAAAAAAAAAATTATGCGTAGACTTCAGAAATGAATTGACTGGACTATTTAATGTTTTATTATAACCATTAATATTATATACTGACCTTTACATTTTAGTAATATAATGTGAGAAATTGTCTGTAAGCCTCGGAACGTTTTTTAGTCTCAATTGTAAAATATAAATGTTTTTGAGTGAATTCCATTGTTTTAAATTGAAGGTTTGTTTTTACCACTTGAAAGCCCTAAAATCCACATTTTACATTTGATTTGTCTCTTTAGATACTTGTTCATTAAATATATTACAAACTATAGTAAAGGAGACGGTTAAATATATTAAAACCTTTTATTACCCATGGCTCTGCAAGCATGGTAGGTACTCCTATGTCGATAAGAAGTAGTATATTATGTAGAGTGTTCAAAATATAAGCAATCTCCATTTAAATTTCACTTAAATACAAAAACATAGACTACAACGTGATCAAGTAACAAACACCCACATATATTCGCATTTATAATATTTAATTATTAAATATAGCAATTTTGGTTAATTTAAAGTAGTCCGAGTATAAAACCAACATTACCAATCTCATTAATATGCAACATGTTAGAAAACTCAATCTAAACATTTTATTTACCCATTCATTTTCATTTGGGATCATATTTTAATTTGGCTTGGGGTTAGAATGTTATTAGCAAAGTATTTCTGAAGCAACATCTATTCATATTTCATAATTTACTTTAACGAAAATGTCGTATTTGGTATTATTTAAGGCTTAGCCGTGCCTAAGGATACATGTCGTGTTTTTTGAAGTTATACTTCTTCTTACTCTTCGTTTGCAAAAAAATATTAGAGTAAAATTTTTACGATGTACGCGCACACCGACAGCCAAAAAGCGACATGATGAAGTTAGCTGATAACTGTTTGTTGTCATGGTAACCGTTGTTATTGTCTGACAAATGATATAAAATATTATATTCTTTCCTTAAATGTTCTATAAATATATGATTGTAATATTCCTAATATACCTTATTTAATTATTTTATTAATTTATCATTCCTTTTACAAACAGAGAGTTGTGACATACGAGATAAAATCTTTAGCAATTTTTGTTCTGTTACTCCAAAGAAGTATAAGTACATAAGTACACACACACTTTTTTTCACATATTATTTACTAGTAGCTTACCGTCGTTGCACTCGGATGCGGACAAACAGAAATATTTGTTTTGAGCCAGAACCTTCGTGGGCGAGAGCAGAGCTACTAAAGTTTCATCACTATCGGTTTAATAGTTTAGGAATGCATAGAAGGCAAGTATATAAAGAAATATTCATTTTTGTTTATATAAATACATAGTAGACGAAATTTACTCCACTGGAGATGGCACTGTACAGACAGTTAAAGGACACATTTGATGTATTTAACCGAATGATACAAAGTAAGAATCTTTAAAGAACTATATTATAAGTTATCCAAAAAATCTTAGAATTACGCCCATGAGACGCCCACGCCTATTATGTTGTAGGCGTTATATCAGAGTGGATTTTTGCTTTCTAAAAATATTAAATGATTGTAAGCCATTTTGAATCTTGTTATTTTTATTTACTTTTATTACATAAGATCTACATCTTTTAATAAGGCAAATGGACAATTTCGATAATAATTATTAGTATACATTATGTAATAAAATGTGTTGTAAGTCCTTTCTATTTTTCTATCTAAAATCTAAAGTCTGAATTTCCTTAATAATAGCGAAATAATGTGTTATCATAGTGTGGTGTATAGTTTACATTTACGTTACTGTTTCGGTGTTTTTCGATTTGACATTATATGTGATTCGATAAAATAGTTGCAAATAAATGAACTATTTAAATTGAAATGCAGTTTTATTTTAGATCAATCAGCAAGCCCGATGGAATTTTTTAGGTATGAAATCTATACATGCCTATAATAAAATTGTGACTAAGCCAAATCTGTACATTAAATATTTTTTGGAAATTCTTATTGAAGTAAACATTATTATCGATACAGAGGCCGAATCTATAGTTTTTGGAATTTTTGTCTGTCTGACTAATAACTAATACCTCATTTCTGAGAAAAAATACAAAAACTGCAATGTTAAAGTATACTAATATGTAAAACCTAAGAATTTGGTTTTTGGTCATCTGGACGCGGGCGGAGCCGCGGGAAATGCTAGAAAACTATAAAGCAGAATAAGAGTAAGATAGAGATAGAGATATTTCTAAGTAATCTGAACATTCATACAATCGTATAAGCTTTTTTCTTCTGAGATTCTAAAATCTTTCCTCACTTTTGTAAACCTATAGATAAGGAACTCAAAATTTCAAACCTAAAGGCTATTCAGACGTTGCATTGATTAAATTCTCGTTGTCTGTCTGTGAGCGAGTAGATCAACTTAAAGCTGTTATTAATTGGATAAGTCCAATAATGCATAACATTGATTTATTGTTCATAGTACGTTTAGATTTGATATTTATTTAGAAGTCCGAAAGTTTGAAAGGAAAAGTCCCTAATAATAAGAATTATATCTACCACATGCGAAATGGGATGCGCTAGTGGAAAACTTTACGTTTAGTTCTCTTTTTAATAAAAACTAATATGTAGAAACGAGTTTCTTTTACGCCGCAATAGTGACTGTCAGAGTTTACTTTTTATCCTGTTATTTTACATCAAGATTTCAATGTACCAATATAACAATATACTTATATAGATTTGTTTATACATAGTTGTAGTTATGTAGATATTTTTTCAGAGCCTCACCATGAATATACTAATAAACTAAATATTTAGTGACCTAAGCCCAGTTGACTATAATAAGAATAGAAACGGCTTATCCGATTTAGATGTTGTTTTCACTAATATATTGTGATAAGCTTCACTTAATATTTTGTGTTTATTTCACGTCAATCGGTTCATAAATAAAAAAGTTATATCAATTTAAAGAATCACATCAAACATTTGTTAAACTGAAAAATGAACGGTTCCCGTGGGGTAGATCTGTTTGTATTCGTGTATTATTCCTATTATAATAAAAAAAATGTAAGCTCTGATATTGTAATAACTTAAAATGTAATTGTATTTTCTGTCTACGTCATATATAAATAAATACGTTTTAACAAAAGTCCCTTAAAAGTCATTAAACCCATACAAAAACATCAAAACTCCCAAGTGATTGTCTATATCTTAAAAATGAATGATTAAATCGATCGATTCAGAATTGGCGAAGACATTGCGAATTGGGTGCCTCCTTTTTTTAAGTCAAATTACAGACTTCAATAAAGTCATCCCACCAGTTTATAAATAGATTTATTTATCACTTAACACGTTCACTGCCTAGCAAAAAATTGGGATTTCAAAACATTTTTTATGATTTAAGAAATTTCATAGCGTTGGCAATGAACGTGTTAATATTGCCATGGGAACGACGTAAGTGGTGAAACGTAAACTATCTGTTAACGTTACTACTTTAAGAGCTAAGTTTACCTTAATTTATTCTCAAGTTGCTCAAGCTGGGTTAATTTAAGTGTTTGGTTTCAATGTTGGTAAGTCTTGTGTTGGTCATTTTATTTAAAACTAACGATTCACCCTCGTTCCGCTTGGGTTCGTCCCTACGTTTTAAAGGTTAGTATAGATTTCTCAGAGAAAAGCTATTTTCCCATAGTAAAAATATATGTTTATATATGTTGACCCGGATAACCAGCTATCACCATACCTCATCAAAATCTGTCCAGTGGTTTTCTCTTGATGCGTTCCCAGACAGACAGACAGACAAAAATTCTAATAACTATATATTCGGACTCTGTATCGATAATAATGACTATTTCAGTAAGATTTTTCAAAAAATATTTAATGTACAGATTCGACATAGAATTTTATTATAGACAAGCGACATAACCTTTACTACGCTTCATGTCAAAAAATAATAATTTTCCTATTTCCTACTCTGTTTCTCAATTATTTTAGTATATAGTAAAAGATGCAATTAAATCGGTTCAAACCTTTGGGGGATAAATGGGTAGGTACATACAGACGAACATGTAACTTTTTTATAGTTGTTTGGGTTTTTGCATTGTGCCATAATATGCGTTAAATACATATACATAACAACTATTGTATAGACAGACATTATATTTTATAATATAAATCCAAATCAAAATATATTAGAGATAATTATGTTTTAGTAAGATTTTAAAGTCTCAATTACATATGAGAGACCATAAGCAAGGCTTTTAATCAACTGAAAAACACTTTATTCGTATCGTTACTTTTTAAGGAACTGTAAAGGAATTTCTCTTTCTATATTAAAATTAAAATTGTAGACTCTGAAGAGTACTCTGGTATGCAGCAAATTATCTAGTCAGTTTTAAAGTGTATTAGCGTCGAGGGAACAATGTCAACATTGATGATGAAGTTACTGGGCGCCTTGAGAACTATGAATACTTAAAGTTGAACATTTATTTTCAGGTTAGATTTTCATCTATAGGTACATATAATAAAATTGTAACCAAGCCAAATCTGTACATTAAATATTTTTTGGAAAATCTTTTTGAAATAGACATTATTATCGATACAGAGGCCGAATCTATAGTTTTTAGAATTTTTGTCTGTCTGTCATTCTGTCCGTCTGTCTGTTACCGCATCACGGGAAACCACTGGATAGATTTTGATGAAATTTAGTATGATCATAGTTGGTTATCCGGGTCAACATATAGGATACTTTTTACTGCGGGAAAATATATTATTTCTGAGAAAAATACAAAAACTGCAATGTAAGAGTGTACTAATATGTAAAACCTAAGAATTTGGTTTTTAGTCATCTAAACGCGGGCAAAGCCGCGGGCAATGCTAGTTATGTATATAAATCTTAGAAATAAATCTGTTTTTAAAATAGAGGAAAAAACTCAATAAAGTACAACAAGTATACACAAGCAAATAGGAACTAAGGCGACAACCCTTATGTGTGCCTTTTTAATTACAATCGTTAAGAATAAATTTTGGTTTTAAATTAGGCCCCGTAATAAATATTTAGTTTCATTTAGGGCACGGCAACCAAAAACATGGAGAGTAGACATCTTGAAGGAAATAATATGGCGCAAAGTACATATATGCAAATACAAGTAAACACCCTTTGTATATCAAAGCAATTGAGAGGTCACTTAATTGATTTACGTTCCCTAAAAGGTAGAAATTAAAAAGAGAAGTCCCCATGATGTCTTTCCATTAAGTTTGGTCTATCGTGTTTAAGTGAGATATTTGTTCCATGTACATACAAGCGTCAAACTATAAGCCCTAAAGTAAAACAACGAATCATACTATTTTATCGATTAATAATTGTTTCTATTTCTAGTTTACGGATTCGATTATAGCTCAAGCACAAGTTTTATCTTTTGTCTAAATCTAAACTTAGTTATAATATATAGTAATTCTAGTTTAAATGTGCACCTATGAGCATGTAGACACATAAAAATCTCCTAAACATAAAAAAATAGAATAATTAATTAATATTTTTTTAATGTTTAGATGTTGTATTTAAATACACAAATATTTATAAGAATATATACACAATGTTTCTTAAATAAAATTATTTGAACATAAAACTATTCAGAAGTATTAAAATAACTAAATAAATTCAATATTGATATTACAATTAACGAGTGTTAGTTTAGAATAATTAATCAGTGAGGTTTTGGTTGGTTAATTGAATTGCAGATTTTAATTGGCAGTGTTATATTAAGCTCTGTACATATGTACATGATGTACTCTTGTAATGTAGATAATATTTATGTACATACTGTGTATACTAAGAAAACTCTGGACTCGAGGTCCAGCGTCTAATTTGTACATACACATTACGAGGTCACAGATACGATTCCTGCTGGAAAATATTATTTAAATATCTATTACAAAAGTGATATCCTAAGTTATCTTATAGTTCTGCATCGTTGGTCTCATGGTTAGCATTTTTGCAGATCCTGAGTTTCGACTTCAAGTTCCGAGTCGGACCAAGTATATATTATAAGATGAGACTTTTGTCTAGAATATGTTAATAACAAAACAACCTAGAGTTGAGTAATTGAAAGTAAAACTATGACCCGGAGAACACGCGAAGCCTGATGTCTCACGGGTCGAATCGAATGGGATTTTCATAATACAAGGAATGCACTTGCTTTTACAGATACGCCTGCACTATAATAGGTAAATGTCGTTATTTTGTTCCCCGAGGTTGGAATATTGTGATCCAAATTCAGTATGAATGATTTCGAATTAAACAAAGAAAATATGTGATGCAATAGTAGAATTCATTGCTACTTTTCAAGTTTAGTTTGAAGAATAAAATTAAAATTTCGAAAAACGTTTAAAATTTTACTTTACTATGATTACAATATTTGCTATGATTACAATAAACATGCGTCCCGTTTTCACGTACGTACAGACAAAAAATTAGTCATAAAAATCTATTACTGTATATATTTTAGGGAACCCACTTGCTAGCGGTAGTTAGATTTGTTGAATAGTATTCAATATGTATTGTACTCTCTCTACTACTCATTGGAAATACTTATACATATGTAATATGAAAGTATTTATTAGATTTGCTCACTAATAATAATTACTTGTGTTTTTTTGAAGTTATACTTCTTTTGGCACGTTTGGAAAACATATGAGAGTAAAATTTTTACGATCGCGCGCACACCGACAGCCAAAAAGCGACATGATGAAATTAGCTGCATTCCTTTTACAAACAGAGAGTTGTGACATACGGGATGAAATCTTTAGCTATTTTCGTTCTGTTACACCAAAGAAGTATAACTTCTTACGTGCGTACCTAATTACACACACACGTTTTTTTTTTCATTTTTTTTTTTAAATGGCAAGTTCCATTTCGAATATTACTAAATATATGTGATTAGTTATCGTCCTCCGGTTTTTGCATATTAGATTAAATGACGTAAACCCGCAGGACAAGGACAGTTACAAGACATTCTTAAACTTAATTAACTTCTAGACTATATCTTTAATGACACTCGTTAAATCAAACAAGCTTATTACCGTGAGCAAAGCTTTTTAAAGCTTATGTCGCGCATAAATTACTTAGGTAATTATTTTTTAATAGAACGATTACGCCGCTTGTATATTCAGTCTGAACAATATTAATTTTTACAGTTATTAGAATTTTTATAGCTTTATTAGCTTCCCAGGAAAAAAATTTCTTCTTTTCCAACGTATACTTTTAGCGCCGCCCACTTCACGTTTTAAGTAATTGATTATTTTATGTACTTAGGTAATAGCTATTATATGTTCAAACCTTTATATATAAATAGGCAAAAACAAAACACTTCAGTTAGTCCTTCTTTGTTTGTCAAATGATTTTCTTTTTTTTTGTTTTATCATTAAGTAAAAGTATGATGAACATAGTCGAACTTTGACTACTGGACAGCACTAATAAATATTTAACAGTTAATTGAAGTTAATTTAATCTATGAAAATACATTGATATTGCACTTTTTAGTATTTATTATAAGAGGAGATGTTAAAACTAATATTATATGATTAAAAAGGTACTGACTGCTGAGTATTATATTTAACCCTTTTAAACATCCCATTGTTGGGCTTGCGTTTCCCCACGATGTGAATGCATTCCACCACGTCTACCATGTCTACTACGCTAACCAAGTGCAGGTTGGCAGACTTCATACGCGTGTCTCTCGGAAACTTGTTAGGTTCTCTCAAAATTCAGATTTCTTCAATGTTGTTTTCTTTTACCGTATTAGCAAATGGTAATCACGTCAGAAAAGAATCTCACGTGAAAATAATTGCGAGACCTGAGACTCGAACCCGTTTTACTTGTTTTCCAACCTGCCACGCTACCACTAAGCTACCAGGGCTCTGTAATGTTGCTAAGATAGGTAAAATAAAGTGACTAGTTGAGTATATACATAAGTAATAACGAAATATTCTAATACAAAGCACTTTAATATTATGTTCATGCCTGACAAGCATAATTGACGGCAGACAGCCCTATTCTGAATTATTAACCAGTTAAACACTAAAGTTTTCTATTATGTCTAATGGTTATAAATATTGACAATATGGCAGTATTTACGTTAAATGTTAGCATTTTAAATCAAAATTATGATCTGTTTATTAAAAAAAACTGGCCACGTATTTTTACTAGCGTTAGTGGGTGCCTAAGGACCGATCCACACTATAATACCAATCACGGTTCACTCTCGGTCCATAAAGTATTGTTATACAAAAAACAATTTCCAAAAAATATTTAATGTACAGATTCGGCTTAGTTACAATTTTATTATACTCGTATGTATAGATAAAAACAAGGATGAATAGGTTTACCTTTTGAGGAGTATTGGACCGTAACTATCATTAACATGTGGCTGAATTGTAAACAAGGTTGCTGTTAAGTTTCGAATCAACTTTAAAGATAAATTAGATTTCAAATGTTGCCTGTGTTATATATTGAAGGGAAATGTTATAAAATTAATTTTACAGTGTAGATATTTTACATCTTAATTGATAATTGATATGTTATATGTTTGTAAATTTATTGGCCAACTTCAGAAGAAGAACTCATTCGGGTGTCAACATGTTTCTTTTTTAACTAATCTATACAGATAAATAAAATTGAAGTGTCTGTTTGTAATGTCAAAATAACAACTTTTTACTTAATGCATTTGAAATTATATACGGTGGGTACTTATACGAAAAACACAATTATAAACATTTTTTGTCTTTCTGTCTACCTGTTTGTTTCGGCTGATCTTCGAAACGGCTGGACTGATTTTCACGGAACTTTCACTAGCAGGTAGCTGATGTTATGTGAACGATGTATGAATTAGGGATCCACTCAAAAAAAATGAAACGTACCGAAGGACGTACACGAGCGAAGCAAGGTTAAGTCGCTAGTGTGATATAATTATAAAAGAAATCTGGCTAAGAATCAAATAAGTATTTCTGAAATAATTTTCAAATCGTCGCTTATTTTTCACTTTCCCAAAAAGTTTTACTTTTTAACTTATTTAATGAGTATAATAAATACAAAAAAATTATCTGTTATCATACTGTTTTTTTTATTTCATTTAACTTATTGATGTAATTATTTGCATAGACAATAATTAACCTCGACCTAAGATAGACCATATAATGCAAGGGCTTAAAATGTATCTTTTGTTGGGTTTTAGTGGGTAGTACTGGCTTCGCCGGTGAGTCCCACACTTCGTGCGTAAATGCATTTCCCAACGTTAAAAAAAAAAAAAAAAGGGCTTAAAATGTAGTCTACATTCTTTATAGTCGTTCCAGTAAGATTTTTTTATGTGATGCGCGTGGTGCAGGCGAGACGTAAGACTTAAGTGAAGAGAAGGAAAATCGCTTGTATTTAAAATTATACATAGAATATACAAACCTAAGTTAACTTAGTTCGTTGTGTTACTTCATCGTATTGTTTATAAAATAATTAAATTATATATTTAGTTACAACATTGATTTTTATTGATTGTATCTTTCTTTACGCAGTTATTTACGCGATTTTAATAAAATTTGACACATAGGTAGCTGTTGTTCTAGAGACAAGTTATTAATTTAAAAAATACTTTATCCCTTGTCGCCGCTGTAATATTTGTTTCTTTCAAAATTTATAACTTCTATTTCAGGTTTACACTTATTACAATACTAGCGACTCACCCTCGCTTCACTCGGCTTCGTCCCTAGCTTGATTCCCCATGCAAACTTTCATTCTCATTTTCAACCCCTCAAGGGATGATTTCTGGGATAAAAAGTATTCTATGTATTTTCCTGGGTCTCAAACTATCTTCTTGCCAAATTTCATCTAAATCGGTGGATCCAGAAATTACCCCCTACAACGTCACAAACTCACAAACTTTACCTCTTTATAATATTAGTAGGTATAAACTAGCGACTCACCCTCGCTTGGCTCGAGTTCGTCTTTAAATTAAGATAGCTTTTTTATTTATGAACCGATTGAAATAAAACAAACGCTCAATGTAAAGTGAAGTTTACCATAATACATTAGTGAAAACTGAAACCAAATCGGTTAAACCGTTTCTGAGATTATTGCGCACAAACGTACAAAAAATCTAAAAATCATAGTTTTGGGTTCTATTACGATAATAAAGACCCCCAATAATAGTTTGTCTCAAATATTTTCCATGTACAGACAGCGATCAGTTACACTTTTATTATATGTATAGAATATAAAGTTTATCCGTACGTCTTTCATAAAGGAGCTTTATAGGTAATTAATGTAGATTACAGTATCAAGCGTTAAATATGTCTGTAGGCTGAAACAAAGGTTTTTCATAAGCGTCAAGGCGATGAAGTTTAATTTTCAGGTCTAATTTTACATGAAATCCTTAACATTATCCAGCGACGGGTTTTTTAATTACGATACTGTCATATTTTGTAAGATGTCTGTCACATTTTTAGTATTCATATATTTTCATCATGTTTTTCTTCTTTTGGAATTGATATTTTTCACCGATATCAAATCTCTGTGGTGATTAACGGTTTTCATCCCAATTTCTTTTAAAAGATAAACTTGTTTTGTGGCTTAGTTTATGTAGGAATTGAACACGCGACATCTCGTGTGCCGTATCCGAGGTACACGAAATTTTATATGCTCGTATATACAAGAAAATAGTTGACTTGTGTATATTAGCAGAAACTATGAGTTCTATTTTTTGGTGTTTTTTTTTCTGCTACAAGTTTTCTTTCGAAAATATATTATTATTAAAATTTTCAAACAATAAATAATTCAAATATTTCAGATATATAAAGGTTTTAAGATTAAACAGTGTATATACATATATTAAGATTGAGGAGATTTAAAAGTCATTTTCTAGCTCCATCATTAAAAAAAACTTGTATCTTGTGTTTGAACACCATAAGTCTTCTCAGATATGCAAGTTTCCGCACGATATTTTCCTTCGCCGTATTGGTAATAGGAAATATCACACAATGTTTGAAAAATAGAATTAGATGAAAATACATATATATTAACAATATATAAAGCTTGTAAAAAATATTTATTTGATAGATATTTGATTTAATAATAATAATAATCATGTCCTCTCGACTGATTCCGGCCACGGCGGCCAATCTCATTGAGATTAGCCAACTGCGCAGGAGATATTATAGTGCACAAGTGTACGCGCAGACACAAGTGCACTCTCTATTCCTGTCACTCTCATACTGCAGTGGGACATGAACAGTGAGAGTTAAGGCGCAGGACCGGCGGCTTTACGTGCTCTCCGAGGCCTGTGCCTCGAGAAGAGAGAAGCGAGGGAGAGGGTGAAACACCTCCAACTTCCCAACTCCGGACTGAGGCTTACTAAACAGAAAGACTCAATAACTAAACACGTCCCGACCAGGACTCCAACCCAGGACCTCCGTGTGTGCAGCCGTACATGCTACGCCACTGAGGCAGTTAATAAGTATTGCACAAAAGAAATTAAAAATGAAATGAAAAAGAAATGTATAAGAGCCTTAGCGTAAGCCATGTACGAGTATACATAATTAAGCGTGGGTGCTTTTCACAAATATAAATGCTACTTAAAGAAATGTTGACACAAAACATTGGCATTGTATTTTACTTTACGTTAATTTAAAACATCATTAAAACGAATTATTTAAAAGTAAGTATAGTATTATAGTTTGGATTTACTCTTACGTTTAGATTTTCCCTACATCTTATGTCATCGCATTGGTGATGTCACAAAATGACTTGTCATTTGTATAGTGGAGCTACTTGCTAGTACATCTGTCAGATAATAAGGTCGTGGATTCGAGTCTCGAGTGTCACCAAACACAGTTTTTTGTCAAGATATTCTAATGTCTAAGCCTGGCTTAAGAAAATTGTGTTTTTCCGTTACCGTTCTTCTGAGAAAAAGTCAAGGCGTCAATCCTAAAAAGTCCTGTCAAGAGTTTATAGTTTAATATATTTTTGGCAATAGCGAGTTCTTTAGATTTTCTGTGGTTTTTAATTTTTTTTTTTCATTTTAAGTAATTTGGTGAACAATATACTACATATGTAGTAGGGGATTGATTTAATAAAAAAATGGGAAAATGATCATAGAAACTTGTCAATAAATAAATTATATTGCTAGTGATGATAATACCATTTAGATACATTACCATTAAATACTTTATACATATTTATTGCATGTTATTTACATTAAACATAATAAGGGTCATCTCTATTTTGTCAATAGATAATACAGTATAGAAATCTAAATATAAATCTGCTAAAATATTGAACAAAAATAAAAGTTATATATAAATTGAAATGGATCATTTCAGAACAAATAACATACGTAAGTCTAGCATTAAATAAATATAAATCTATCTATCCGGGTAATTTGACGGAGTAATAGGTTTAGGACGCAGCTGGCGCAGCTTCCAATGAGGACTGCGATCGTCTGCCTCGCATGATTATGAGCTTACGCTTTCCAATTAATTATATAAAAGTACTTTTATAATGCAACAAATCCTCTACTGTACATGAGATATTCTAACTAAAACTAAGCATTTAATAATAACTAATAGCAAACCCCATGATTTTACCCATTAACATATACGCAGATGATTCAACGTACACGACGTAATTACATATAAACTTTTATTTCTTGTAAAAAATCCATCCACTTTTTATAAATGTTCTTCAGTACAAATAAATGAATACGCGTTTTAGCTCTTTTCGAAATTCATCCCATAATAGGGTAAAATAGGGGATGAAAGTTTGTATGAAACCTACTTTTTTTAAGTTTTTCTGTTGTTTTAGCACGAGCGAAGCCGCGAGTTCGGCTAGTAAATAATAAACTTCTTAGAAGTTGTACTTTCACTGCTACTGCAGCTGAAAAGTCAGTAGTATCGTACTAAGGATACCAAATCCACGTAAGTATTATGATGTGAACATTAGCATTGAAAATACAAAAGAGTTGTCGCTGTAAGTGATAACTGGTATCATAATCATGAATGTAGATGGTGAAGATTTTAATGACATAAAATTTCTGCATCTATTTTCTAAAGATGCACGCAACTAGACCGAAAAGCGCCTTATAATACCACTAAACACACTTTTATTTCTTATCTTAAAGACTGTAAAATAAAATTAATCGATTCCTGTATTTATTTCATAATTTCTATTGAAATGCTTTTAATTTCAATTATTTGTGCACACGTCATTAATTAAAAAAAATTGTATTAATTACAATAGTGCTATAGGTATAAATAAGCTGTTTTAAATTAAATGAAAACTTATTGAGTAACGTCAAAACTCATACAAGTATACCGTTACAAGTTAAACACACAATCTGAAGTTAGAGCAATTAATCATAGTCTATTTGGCACCACTCTCAACTTCTGAGTTTGAAACAATAATGACAAATTGTAAAGCGTTCTCATTGAAAGGCTTTATTAAACAAGTTTAAAATAACATAGAGGTTCAGACAAGATGTCATTCTAAATCTTTGAAAAAAAAAATTTTTATAGAAATATAACGTAGTTATAACTACTTATCATACTTTTCTCTATATCAATATATTTTTATATTCATATATTACTCGTACTAGCAGAACCAGCGGGCTTGTTCGCGCTGAAACTACATAAAAATCTCTAAAAAGGTAGTTTATACAACAATTTCATCCCCTATTTTACCCCCTACTACTATCACTACACAGAAAATCACGCCACTCCGTTTCGCTGTGAAAGAAAGACAAACAAAGAAACAAACAAACAAACAAACACACTCACATTTATAATATTAAAAGTGTGGAGGTAATATATATCTTTTCTTTATATTCTCATTTGTTTTAATAATTTATTACAATTAAATTTAATAAATTAATGTAACAGGATTATTCATTTCAAGTTTTAAATCAACACAGAATACCTTTTATTTGTTTAACTAAATAAAAATAAAATGCCGTTAATTAGTTAACGCAATGCTTGACAATGATTGATTTAACTAAATTTTTTTTCAAACTAATAACATTCCAAATAATTTTTTTTAGGAGGAACATAATTTAAAAATTACTCAAAAATTGGGAAACGGGAATAACTGAAAGCTTTTTGTCCATAGGATTGTCATATAAACTCATTAATCATAAAATTAATTTAAATTTGGACAAAAAAAAACATTTTTTCTGAACTTAATAATAGATGGCACTGCCCAAGGACCTTGAAAGAAAGTAATATATGAAAAAACACAATTTACACGTGTAAAGACGCAGGTAAAAACTAGTTTAAATATAAACTATTTAGAGCATGCCAAATGATATATAATTTATCAGGGCTTCACGGAATTTTATCATTTTCCACGTGTTTGACTTGCATACCGTTGGGACGGGAATTTGTGCGCTACACTTGCTGATACGATGAGGTGAAAAAGCTTATTATATAAACTATTTACATATATTTTAAGTTAATGTAATATGTACATAAATCATAGTTTTAGTGATTCTTTTTTATTAAATAATTTATACCTTAAAGGACCTATTCACATGGATTCCATTACATACAAATTACAAGATGCTTTAGAGCAATCGTGGTCTCGGAAGAGACAGAACGTGGACATGGGAGAGTCTCTCCCGTGACCATGATTGCTGTGAAGCATTCGAAATGTCCGGAAACAAAAATCTAAATTAATCGCGAAAAATCCAAAAAGATGTTGAATACTTTTGTTGTGCAAATATTATTGGTTATCATACGAGTGTAGAGTTATTTGAATACATAGTGTGCTTCAATATATTTGCCGCTGACTGTACGTCGTCCATTTCGATATTGTACAATATCTTGTATGGTTCAGAAACTGCGTATATGATAAAGTATTGACTCAATAGAACATCTTACAAATAGTTCTTTCCTTTTAAAGGAAAATCAACCGTATTATTACACATTAAAGTGTATATTAGACTCCGATACGATAAGTGAGTGGTATCTCATCCTTTTAATACTTTCTCTCTACGTCCACTCGGCTTTTCATAGTAGGACTCAGTAAAGTAAAACTTTCAATGTTAGAAAATACTTAGTACCTAATAGTATTTGCTCAAGCACGGTTGTACTGGGTTCAATTACTTTAACGTTTAGTAATGGCGCAGTATATTTTATCGAAGTAGGTACACGTGTACTTCATAAGTATACGAATAATGTTGTTAAAAATAAAATTGTTGTTAGATACATTGAAGTATTTGAAACAAATGTAATGTTAGCTTAATACTTTTAGAGTTAGGATCATCTTATGTAAGAACAGAATCCGTATAGGATTTTTCGAATATGAAGAAATCTGTGCTAAATCATGTTAATGACTTGCACGTCTTAGAGAACATATTCTTGCGTTTGAAGTCCGTCAACATGCATTTGGTCCGGCGTGGTCATCATTTATCAAAATCCCTCCAGTGGTTTTTCCGTGATGCGGTTACAGACAGACAAACAAACATTCTAAAAACTATATTATTCGTCCTCTGTATCAATAATAATGTCTATTTCAATAAGATTTTCCAAAAAATATTTAATGTACAGATTCGGCTTAGTTACAATTTTATTATAGGTACGTATAGATTAAACTTTTTATGGGTAGTACATTTTTTTTTCTAACTTAATATATTCCCGTCTTGGTAATTTCAGGAACTATCGAGATATTTAGTTCGTACGTTTTAAAATTCTTGTGAAATATTGACAACAAAGGCAGCTTTGTAAAAGCTTGTACAAACGATTGACAGTTGAGTTGCCTTTATGCACGTTTTCCCAATTTTCATCGTATAGATTTTTAGTATTTTCTACTATTTTCAGGCTTGGCATTATTATTTTTATACGCAGCTATTACATAACATATACATAATATGTATGTCCGCCAACCCTCACTTGGCTGTGGTGGATTATGTCCTGATCCCCCTCATATTGAAGGGAGGCCCGTGCCCAGCAATGGGACGTTAAAAAGGGCTGAGTACATAATATGTAAGTCTCCGACTGCATGACACAATGTTCCTTCGTCAACTTGTTTTCATCTTTTTAGTTCGCTTTTTACTTTTTCGCGTTTTTTCATCTTTGTAAATATATATTTTTTTCATCCATATACAACATAAAGTATGTCCGCAATTACCGTGCTTAAATGCCATAAAGACGTTGTTTATGTTCTCTCGTTCTTTGCAGATGCATGGAGATTCCCATTTTTAGCTTCAATTACTTCTATATTTCTCTAGGAAAATATGAAAAATATGTATTCATATTTATAATTTACGAGATAGATGTAAATAAATATATTTTCTATACATGCTATTCAACAATCAACGAGTATACGTATAATCAAGACACGCGGTGGCGTGTCCAGCCAAGTTCAAGTCAAAGGAACTGGCGACGCAGCACCGTATGTATATTTACACAAACCATTTTGAGCCACTTTTCAACCTCGTAATAACTTAAAATCTATTTAATATAAACTCACGAAATTTGGTTCATTTATTAAATCCCCTTAGATTAACTAGAATCCCTAAATTCATAAGTACAGCTCAAACGGTTATTGAGATATTGACGTCTAATAATCGGCATTCTTATCACTGACTGACTGACATATAGTAGTAAAACCTAACCCACTTCCATATGACCTAGAATGTTGAAATTTG
Organism: Brenthis hecate; assembly: GCA_951806755.1. NCBI lineage: Eukaryota > Metazoa > Arthropoda > Insecta > Lepidoptera > Nymphalidae > Brenthis > Brenthis hecate. The sequence continues at coordinate 4,029,540 of OX638261.1, forward strand.
GTATCCAGATAAGTAATCGTGTATATACAAAGGAAAAATCCAAAACCAGTAAATTTTAAAAATTTGAAAAAAATGAATTAATTTTTATTAACACCTTCCAAACCACAATAGCAATAGCTTAACACCTAGTTAGTGCCTTTAAAAATATAATAGCAATAACAATCATAGTAATAGCTAAAACTTTTTTCCCAGGAGAAAAGGCTCCATGATGATTAAATAATATTTTCCTATTCCACCTTATCCCCTAACGAATAGTCGCAAAAAAGACTGAATTTACATATCACTTTGGAATTATGAATAATTATATTATCTTTACAAAAAGTTATGATATCCCATTAAAAACATAAATGTGAAAATGGGAGCCAAGTTTAATATTAAGAATACGCGTTGTTATCAACTTCACCGACAAGAGAATTGAGATCCAAATGGGTGCCAAGTTCTGTAGATAATCCTGAATTGTTTTCATAACAACATACAACATTCTAAAATAAAAAAAAACACGAGTTCTTGTTATTTTCTGCTACAAACGTGTTTGTTATTTAAAATAGAACTTCTTAAATTTGAACAATCGACTTATTTACACAGAGTAGATAACTTAGAATAAATTGAAGTTCAAGATTGGACTCGGCTAGTTTTTACATACAAGTTATCTTATATTCGGCTAATATAACCCCCGTCATCTAAAAAGAACGCTGGAAGAAAGTGGAGAGGGTATGTTTGCACATGGGTATACTCGCGCACAAAAGTACTAAGCCTATTATTTTATTTTTCATAGCATTTCGCTCGCGGCTTCATATATTAGTTATTGGTAGGGACATTGAAAAATATATTATATAGAGTATCATTAAATAGAATTCTATTCATTATTAAAATATGTTTGATTCAGTTCAGAATGTTTAATCTACTTACAAAAAATTAAATTAATACGTTTAATACATTTTTTTATTATTAACTGCATTATTATTAGACTCTCTCTTTGTAAAACAATATACGTCAAAAACAATTTTTCTCTTTTCTATATATAAAACCATTTCATAATTAAAAACTTTTGTGTGCGCGATGGTATTTCGAACTGACGAACCAATAGCGCACCGGCAAGCATGCGGCGCGTGCTCCAAGCCGCCCCGCGCCCCGCTTGTTACTGCCAATTTGACCGATAAATCGCTTCAGCGCAGCTTGACAGCCAGCGTTCTTTTTAGATGACGCGAGTTATATCTTCATTAGGCTATACGCCAGTTACTGTTTTTTTAAATTGTAAGGTCAACATGTCTCACTCTTCTAAAAACTTGCTTTACTGATATAACTTGTCATCTGTCTGTCCATCTGTCACAAACTTTTATTGGGAGAGTGTTAAAGCTACATGGCTGAATAAATCAGGTGTCCCATGTCAACCGCTAAACAATTATGCAGTTAAATTATTAAAAATTAAAAAAAATGGATGGCACTACATGTAACCGAGGAGTGAAAAAAAATTGAGTCACCAATAAGTGTGTGGATACCCTTTAGATAGTTCTTTTAAATGCCAATCTCTAAAGTATTATTCATATCGGGATCATTCTAAACTTGATGACGATGGCATTTTAATTAATTACTAACTGCGTTAGTCAGATTCAGTTATTAGTAAATACACGAGTACATATTATTATGTTACGCTCAAAGCTGCGGGGATTTACTGCTAGCTAGGTTATATATATACTTCCGTTAAACGAATTAGAATAGCACGTTATTCAAGGAAATATGTTTAAAATTATATTTTATATACTTTTTTGGGTAAGTTAATAAAAAATTATATATGTACAAATACTGTACATATAATAGGTATATTATAGTGCAATTAAATCATAAAAAAACTAACAATACGATCTTAGCATAATGTCCTGCTTTGCTTATAGCCTACATTCTTATTTGTCTTTTTTATTTGTGGTGCCTCACAGCATTCTAACAGTCTCGTTGTAATAATAATTATTACAGATATTTTATCGAGAGTGCATTTGGCGTCGGATTATGGAGGAGAAATAGTAAGTTAAAATTTAAATTTTATTTTTCTTTTGTAGTTAAACCAATTAAAACGGACCGAGGCATTCCATCAAATTCTGGTATTTTTTTTTTATTGCACGACTATTACTCCTATTGACAATTGCCAATAGTAGTAACAGTCTAGTTAAATTTAACTAGAGTAATTGTAACATAATAAAATGAATGTGCTTTGTGAAATTATAATTTACCTAAAACTGTCCCGTGATATTGTAAAAAAAGGAGGATAATAATAAAAGTCCTTGTAATTTGACTAGTAAAATTATAATTTAACGGAATTATTATTTCTCAAAGGAGTCAATTTATTAGAGAACAACCACCTACCTAAGTTATATAGCATTTAGCTTTCCCTTCAATCCCTCGTACTCCGATTATAATTAAACTAGCGCCTTACCCTTGCTTTGCTTAGATGCGTCCCAGGTGCCCTTTGTGTTTATCCTAATTTTTATAATATTAAATGAGCTATTCTTATATAATGTATATATATTTTATTTCGTGTATCTCGGAAACGGCTCTAACGATTTAGATCAAATTTTGTATTTAGATAAGGTTTTTTTTATGGTATTCAGTGACAAACGAGCAGACAGCCCACCTGATGAAAAGTGGTACCTGTCGCCCATAACACCTACGGTTCATGCACTTAGGTTTTATGTTACAAAAATGCAGAACTGCAGGTGTGTTGTCACTGTGAGGACTAAGATGATATGCCTTTTGCCTGTAATTGCGCTGGCTACCTTATCCTTCAAACCGGAACACATCAATGTAATCATTGTTGCTTGGCGGGAGAAATAGATAAGGGGGTGGTACCCATCCAGTCAAACTCCTTAAGCTTGACAGAGTCCTACCACCGGTAAAAGGTTTTGCTTATTATGTTTATTTATGTATGTGTCTTTTCTGAAAAACGCAATTTTTATATCTTTTTCGAAAAAACGCTAAGTGAAGCATGGTCGTCCATGTACTAATATTATATACAGACAGCGCCACCTTTTGGCAAATTTTATTATTAACAGTAGTGTTACTCCAGGTCAATGTTACTCCAGGTAGTGTTACTCCAGGTCAATGTCTAGTTCTACATGCATCAGACCAATCACAATATATGTAATATGTATATCGATTTCTTTTTCAGGATATTTATAATGATATGAATGTAACGTATCCCGCGGACCCTTGTGTGCACTTTAATTTAAAGACGCAGTGTGAGTGAAGTCAGTAAGTATCTAATAGGTTTCAGTTTTTTTTAAATAAAATATGTACATCTTAATTACTTGTGGGGGTCTTAATGGTAAAAAAAATATTTTAGACTAATTTGTTCGATTATAAACATCAGTTTTACAATAATGTATGGAAATCTGCCCGATTTGCTGACATTTATGATTAATGCTCCGCTCCCTTGAATAGTAGCAAATTATATATAGCTTGAGTAGTTCAAATCGTATTAGCAGTTCCTGAGATTTGCACTTTCAAACAAACAAACATTTTAAATAAAACCATCTTTTCGGATTATTTCGCGGATTTATTTTGATTTTTGGTTCCCGACGTTTCGAATGCTTTACAGCAATCATGGTCACGGGAGAGAATCAAAGAAAGTATTAAACAAACAAACAAACAAACAAACTCTGCCTCTTCACAATATTAGAATAGATACGTATAAATGCCCAAACCACAAAAAATGATGGCAATCTAAAGAAAGGTCGACGACGACCCTATAAAATAAAACCTTTTATAATATGTCTTTATGTTTTTGATATGTAAATAAAGCATTATTGATACAAACTGGACATAATTGAGTAAGTTATTCACTTAAAAGATGATCAGAGGATGAAGTCAAACTCAATATCTGAAGGATTCACGCAATTCTGTATACGTGTTAGACTCGTGTTTGAAGTACATGTTAAGATGTCGATACCGAGTGTTATCGCTTATTAGTAGTCGTTTAACAAGTCAAAGACCTTTAAACGTGTGTAAAACTAATAGCTCCTGAGATTTTCAATTAAAATAATAATGTAACATAAGTGACAAAACGAAGATCGACTGCTTAGCTTAATTTTTAAATTTCTATGCTAATATTTTATTATTTATTTATGTACCTTAAAATATATGTGACAAAATGAAGTGACAGAATTTCAACAAAAGATAACTTATCTTTTTGAGAGATTTCTTCTAGAAACCACCCACTACAGATATGCATTTCCCAACATTAAAAAAATTTAAATATATTTATACACACATACATAGATACAATATATATTTACATGTACATACATACTTATGTACTATATTTTTTCCAGAATGCTTGGAGTACATATGGCGATTAAGACAACATCAGACATCGAAATTAAGAAATTATGAATGCAAGTCAAATCAATGAAATAAATTAACATGAAAAATTCACAAATTTTGAATCAATATTTAGGAAATATTATGTATGGGAAAAAAAAACAACCATACTATTAAGACATTTTAGAGTACAATAGTACAAGTTTGTTACAATTAACAGTTAATATTTTACCTTTTGGTATACATAGAGATCTAAGTGACACTTCATTAGCCAAACCATCTAAATATACATATAAATCGTACGTTAGTTGCACATGTATAATTCAAAATACTTTTTATCCGAAGGGCGATTGGACTACGAATTTTCTACCGAGACATAAATAGGTGTGATTGACAGCTTTCGGTCGTAGTGGTCGGGATAAGTAATGTCTCTTTGGAGGCACTCAGCTATCTTGCTTGGCTATTTATATATGTTGCGGTACGAATATATTATGTAACTAGCAGTACCCACGACTTCGCCCGCATTTAAACTTCCGATCGCTAGCAAACTTCACAGGATCAACCGCTGGGCTAATCTGAAGATTACCTGAAAATTTCATTGAAATTGCTCCAAACATTTTAAAATCCATAGGGAACATATATACATACACACATCGATTTTTATGTGTTTTATGTTGCGTGTGTTACACCGACCCTGACTAAGTTACAAGAGGGGACAATTAACAAACTTTACTTTATGTTTATGACAGGTGCATTGTTAAAAAAAATGCCGAAACCAGAAGTGATTGGAGGAAATAATGCAATCCATGGAGAATATCCTCATATGGTAACTTTAAGTCGACTTTGATTGTTTCCTCTGAATGTTAAGTTATATTAAAAAGCAAAAGCTTTTTTTTCAAAATGAAAAAAAAAACAATTTTTTTTGAATAAAATGTCTCAAAACAATGATAATAATATTATATTGACTACGGCTACGAGTTTATTCATCTGTTTTCAAAAATTAGGTAGTTTGACTTTTAAAATTTTGACAGACAGCTGTGCAGGATTGAATTTGGTGTTTTTATTATTCTTGGTTAAGAAATTATAAAAGTATCCATATAAGAATCTAGAATAAAAGACTAGGTTTAAAGACATTTATATCCAAAAAAGAACATAGTTCACTTAATATTAGGAAAATTATATATTATAAACTTATATAACTAATCATGCAGTAATGCTACTTGTCTTACTTACTTTACTTATATACCTAATAATAATTAATAGGTATTATATATAAATTAAAATTGCATAAAAATAAGAAGTTACTGGTTGGATAGTATTGTATGCAGCCCTTCTTAACGTCCCACTGCTGAGCACGGGCCTCCCTTCAATATGAGGGGGATCACGCCATGGTCCACCACGCTGGCCAAGTGCGGGTTGGCAGACTTCACATGTCTTTCGAAAACTTGGTAGGTTTTCTCAGACATGCAGGTTTCTTTACGATGTTTTCCTTCACCGTAAGGCAAGTGGTAATCATGTTGACAAAATGATTCGCACATGAAACTATCAGAGGTGCGAGACCCGGGATTTGAACCCGCTTCACTCGGTTACCCAAGCGAGCGCGTCACCACTGGGCTACCACTGCCTACTTTTGGTTGGATAGTATATTAGTATAATGTTGTTATTTGTTTAAGGGAGCTCTTGGTTGGAAAGCAAAAATCGGGACTTGGATATTTAAATGTGGAGGATCACTTATAAGCGAGAAGTTCGTATTAACTGCGGCACATTGCTACAAAGTTCCCAAAAATGATGAAACCGTTGCAGATTTCTACCCTAAGATTGTGAGACTTGGTAGTAGAAATATTTTGGATGTAAGTATTTTATACTGATAAATTCAGTATATTAGCTAAATTTTTAGTCTTTAAATTCGAAGTCACTTTTTAAAAAACTCCATTTTCTTTGCGCAGTTTTTCTAAATGTTAACTTACCAATTAATTTTTAAGATAAGTTCTATGTTACTTAACTTATTAACAACATATTCTATTAATTACTGCGTATCTATATACCTAGTTCGATTATGTACATAGATTACTATATGTACTTAGATCTCATATTGGTTAATTCCCATAGAATAGAATTTAATATCATCACAGCTATGGTGGCTGTTATTGTTCTACTTTGCCATCGTATGCTATTAGATTATAATGAAAATGAGTCTATTTACTGCTTTAGCTTGTCAGTTTTTTATTACAGATTTTTATTAGATAAAAGAACATAGAAAAAAAATTCAGTAAATAAAAACCTTTAAAAAGTAAAACTATCAATTAAAATAAATTTTAAAAGTTTCAAATCATATTAGTCTTTAACCTTACGAGTATCAGCACCTCCAGCTAAATTTCTAAGAAATCTAATGCTAACTGACACGCCGGCGTGTCCGTGTTCGTTAAGGGACTATTATCGAGTACTTCGAATTAGTGAAATTAAACATTGGCAAGTAATTTTTATTTCTATAGGGTACTCAGATGGCTAGTTTATTTATAATTTTGTATACAGAGTAAACTTTCTTATGACGCGGAGATTCTTAAATTCATCCGACATCCTGAATACAAGGCGCCACGACACTACTTCGACATTGCCCTCGTACAATTAAAACACGAAGTATATATTCACAGTACAGTACACCCAGCATGTATTTGGAATAAGTCTGAAGATCCTAAAAAGGGCAACGTGACCGGATGGGGAGTGGTGAACAGCGGTAAGTTATAATAACTAACAAAATTCTTATTTAATATAGTAGAGAAAGTTGAAGAAACATGACGTCCACAACTGGGCAAAGGCCTCTTCCAAACATTTTCGATCGTCAAACATTTTAAAGTATTCAGCTCTTTTTTAACGTCCCACTGCTGGGCACGGCCTCCCTTCAGTACGAGGGGGTCATAATCGGGCCATAATCCACCACGCTGCCAATTGCGGATTGGCGGACAAACAAATTGGCAGAACTGTTTTAAGCCTAGCGAATTTCACCAGATTGCCTGTCCATTTCCAAAATCCTGCTACCATTCCAGCTTCTGCGAGCTGATAGTACTCTTGCTCCTTTTATATTCTCTTATATACTCTTATATAATCTCTAGTTTTACATACTCTTGATTCTATCACGCAGGGAAACTTTGAGCAAAGATTCATTACTTTTTAATTACCATGTGCTTTCTTATAAGACCCATAATGAGCGGCTACATATCAATTTCGTATGTTATTACTGGCAACACACACTAATCAAAGACTTTTGTCTTCTTTTAGGCGAGAAAGTATAGTAGACGATTTGGATTTTATACTTTTTTATCTTTAAATATGTCAGCTTCGATGCCTGTTAGAAAGAAACGGTCATAAAATATAGTTCATAAAAACGAATGTCTTATCTTGCTCTGCATATTGAAAAGTCGTGCCATTTTAACCTATTTATAGACATAAAATATTCTGTTCTATCCTTCCTTCCTCCTTCTATCAATAGGTCCATAATTTCCTAAAGTACTATATTTATAGGTAGACATAAACAAAGTATAGATAATAGAAAACTAACTATATTATTAATACAGTTCATTATATAGTTTACCTTTATTTTTGTAGAAGAATCTGGTCACAATGTTATGTTCTGTCTAGGTACTCAAGCAGTGTCTCCTATACTACAAAAGGCAGAAATTACAATAAGGGACAATGACGAATGTGAGGAAGACCTGATGATTAAGCAAAACAGGAACTGGCGAGGTTTCTTCCGACATCAGTTGTGTGCTGGAGAGATGTCTGGAGGCATAGACACGTGTCAGGTTAGTTATGCCAAGTATATTATTATGTGATCTGTGGCTGTGAAAAGTCAAGATAAGTGAGAAAATTATTTCATGATATAAAATGCTTTGCTCGTAGAATAATCTTACTACTATATATAATATGTAAGTAAATACGAAAGTTTGGATGGATGTTTGTTACTCAATCACGCTAGAACGGCTGAACGGATATGAATGGCACAGGGATAGATTATAGTCTGAAATGGCACATAGGTTACTTTTTATCTCGAAAAAATGTACGGTTCCCGTGTTATAGATATCTAGTAATTAATAATCGTACAAGGTTTTTGACGACTTTAAAATATATTAGAGAAGTAAACATATAATATAAGTGTATTATAACAGAAATATTTTAATGCTAATGTAAATTTTTGATGAATGTTGTATGTTGGGTTTACTATGAAATGGTTAAATTGATCTCAATTGAATCTATCGAGTACGAATTTTTTTAGTATGTAATACGTTTTTTCAGTACACAACTTTAATAGCATTAGCATCTGCTTAAGTTTATTGTTAAAATTTTATTTCAGGGAGATTCTGGAGGGCCTCTTCAAGCACTGATACCAATAGAACGATATCGAGAGTGGGCACCTTGGTACATTTATCGTGTTGTAGGTGTGACTTCCTTTGGGTTCGGATGTGGACAGCCCAACACGCCCAGTGTTTATACGCGAGTCACGAGTTTTCTTGACTGGATAGAAAATATTGTTTGGCAAAATAGTAGGTACTAAGACACAAGATGGTCGGTTAATTTTTGTTAGTTAATGTGTCAATTTTCAGAATAAGTAATAAATATAATATAATTCGTATTTGTATTATTTTGTTATTATTATGCAATATATAAAATATGAAATAGAACATTATAATTTATTAAATAAGTAAATTCAGAATAAATCAATATGGTACATGCCCATAGATTAGGAAGTACCTATAAAATTAAAATCTAAAATAAATACTTAAATATATTATAAAAATAAAAAACCCGACTGCATAAAAGCTAACTAATAAAAACTTTTTAACAAAAAAATAAAAACCGACTTCAAACAAAAGCACTAAAAAGTGAAACATAACTGATTGGTAGTTTTCATTTACTATACATACCTAATCAAATATTTTCGAAGTCGGTGTGCTTTGGCTAAGTAATTAAAGCCTACCTATTAAATACATACCTAATCAAATATTTTTGAAATCGGTCCCAGCTCATACAAAGCAAAGCACACCGACTTCGAAAATATTTGATTAGGTATGTATAGTAAATGAAAACTACCAATCAGTTATTTTTCACTTTTTAGTGCTTTTGTTTGAAGTCGGTTTTTATTTTTTTGTTAAAAAGTTTTTATTTTTCCCTTTTTAGTGTAGACAATAGTAGCAAAGTAAGGATTCTAACGTGTTAGGCTTGTCAAATCAAACAAAATAAGCCCAAACTCAAAGTATCTACTATTAGCCGTTGAAGAGTTCCACCTATCCACCTTCTGGCCTTGCCATCAGATCAGGTCAACAACACCGAACCACTGTACTATCAACGGAAATAGAAATACTTGCAAAGTTTCAAGTCAATATGACAATTAGAAGTAGGTTAAATTCATCATTAGTTGTTTTTCCACCCTTAGGGGTGGTATTTTTTTTTTTGAAATTTAAATGGGACCAATCTGGAAGTATACCCTTTTAAACAAAACAAAAATTGTCCAAATCGGTTAATAAATGACGGAGTTCTGAGGTAACAAACATAAAAAAAAAAAACATACAGGCGAATTGAGAACCTCCTCCTTTTTGAAGTCGGTTGAAAAGGTCAAAACAAGTTCACGATGGAATATAGTATTATGCAGTCGGAGACATACACGTTTCATCCATGCCGCAAAATGTACATAGTCGTATGTAGGTATATTCCATCGTGAACTTGTTTTCATCTTTATAGTTAGCTTTTATGCAGTCTGGTTTTTTATTTCTATAATATATAAAATTTTAAATATATATTTTTAAATTAAAATATTTAAATATAATATTTTAAATTAAATATTTAATTATAATATACTATATAGAACGATAAGATTACATATTTAATCTAATAATTAAAAAACATATCGCAGTGTAGTTTGATTTTAAGTGTTAGTAAAAGTGTATCAGATCGTCCAAATAGGAGCGATAGGGCCATTTATTGGCATCCATGTAACAACGCAGTAAGTAAACAAAACCTTGCCTAAAGCCTTAGATGACAATTGATTAAAACCTCTCTTGTAGTTAGGATGCTTCGTGGGAATAAAATATAATATGTACATATGTATGTATGGAATATGTATATTGCATACACACATTTTATTTACCCAAATATAATGCATACATACAATTTACTTACACAAAGATACGTGTGAAAAACAATCTGTTTGCACAACAGTTCCCAATCGTGTGATAAGCTATAGAAATAAAATGAAAGAAGCGCCATTAAATTTTATCTAGTTATTTTCTCATGATACAACCCCGTTCCAAAATGCGTACAGAAAATTTCATAAAAAATAATATAGCTACAAACGACTATCCTACATGTAATGTGTTACTTTGCCATATATTGCTACTTATCTATACTAATATTATAAAGAGGTAAAGTTTGTGAGATTGTGAGTTTGTGACGTTGTAGGGGTAATCTCTGGATCTACTGAACCGATTTAGATGAAATTTGGTAAGAAGATAGTTTGAGACCCTTAGTAGGATACTTTTATCCCGGAAATCATCCCTTAAGGCAGTGAAAATGGGGATGAAAGGTTGTATTTGAAGTGCAGTGCAGATGCAGATGCGGGTTCACGCTATATTATGGTAAACTTTCATTCAGTAGTTTCGCATGAAAGAGTAACAGACATCTATACATCTATACGTAATACTAATGTTTCGATGTATAAAGTATATCACTGAATCGTTTTAAATAAAAATATTATTTCGCATATTTTATCGTTTTATTTAGTTTATTTGTTCCTGACGTTTCTGTCCCTGTCGGAACTCTGTTTGCTGAATTAAAAATTAGTGAACATACAAAAAAAAGAGAACATAATTTGTATGAAGAAAGTTTTTTAATTACATATTCTAATAAGCAATTTATTTAAAAAATATATTTACTGTCGATTTTTAAAAAAACCGCTCAACCGATTTCGATAAAATTTATATGGGACCACCTGGGAAGGCGTCTTCGAGTAATTGGTAAACATATAGGTATCTAATAAAAAAGATTCCGACGAATTGAGAACCTCCTACTTTTTGGAAGTCGGTTAAAAATATTCTTTTTGCATAAAAGCTCTTTGTGCGAGCCAATATTTAAAAGGGATTCGACGAGTAGCTTCATCAATCAATTTAGAAAAAGCAAACGAAAGCTAAGTTGTTTGTAATACTATGTGTATCTTTTCTAAGGCAACATTAAATTTTGTATTACTCGTGGGATTGCTGTGTGTAGATTTTGTTTTTTTTTTAACATTTATTCTGGCACTTCTATGAAAATTGACAAGTGGCGAATTAAGATAGATATTATGCGTACCTATTATACTCGTTGTCGGATCAAATAGTGAAACAACCTCAAAAACAAAGATAATATCCATACTAATATTATAAATGTTAAAGTGTGTTTGTTTGTTTGTCCTTCTTTCACGTCGAAACGGATTGGCGTGATTTTTTTTGTGCAGATAGTTGGAGGGCTGGAGAGTGACATAGGCTACTCTTTACCGCGGGAGATTATCTAATTCCCACGGGAAAGCACGTTATAATACGATCCAAAAAATATTTAGAATCAGAATTACTTGAAACTTCGTATTAATGTTCTTCAATATATATATTCTTCAATATATATGTTCTTCAATAAAATGAAATAAATACGTGTTTTAGCATTTTTCTAAATTCATCCCATAAAGGGGTAAAATAAGGGATGAAAGTTTGTATGAAATCTTTTTAGAGATTTTTTTAGTTTTAGGGCGAGCGAAGCCGCGGGTTCTGCTAGTTAACACCTTCGACATTTCATAAGTTGGGTAAAAATGTTTTACAAGTCAAGTTTTCAAGTCAGTAAAATTAGAGGTCAAAGGTCACGAAAATCATTTTTTGTACCTTAATCTCGTATCTTTTATAATAAAAATAACATTTCAGCTTATAAAAAAGTTTTATAACATTAAATTCCCTACAAATTTAGTTACAGGAAATATTTCATAAAACATCATAGCAAAGTAAAGATTAATTCGGTACATATTAAATAGTACATTTTATAAAATCGCATAATAACGAAAAATATACATAATTTTTAAAGGAACTTTAATACGTATTATTCATAGATATTATTCCTAAAGTATATTAGAGGTAGCCATTTAATATTTTTAGTGTGCGCCAGCAGGACTGGCTGTTTTGGGTTCCACCTTTTATGTGATTATACCAGCACAAAATCGATCACAAACCAAAATATTTTAACGCAAAACCATACCTTTAGCAAACTAATCGATTGTTAATAATTCTAAGTATCATATGGATCAATATAATCTTTCTTCTAATAAGTGGAAGACCAGCATCCTTCTTATTTCTTCGCTCTTTTATCAGATTTTCGATAGGTTCTTTATCTGCGATTTAGTTTGACCTAATGCTTCATTCAGTCATAGAGATATTTCATTGAGCATTGCCAAATATAATCACTTGTGCTCTGGTGGTAGTATTCAGTAGTATTCAGCCCTTTTAACATCGCACTGCTGGGTGTGTACGGGCCTGCCTTCAATACGAGGGGGATTAGGCCATAGTCCACCACGCTGGCTAAGTGCGGGTTAGGGAACGTCTTTTGAAAACTTGCTAATTCTCAGACATGCAGGTTTCCTTACGATATTTTCTTTCGCCGTAAGATAAATGGTAGTCAATTAATCATGTTGGAAATTATTCGCACACGAAAATATGAGAGGTGCGTGACATGGGATTTGAACCCGCTTCACTCGGTTTCCCAAGCGAGCGCGTTACCACTGGGCTGCCTCTGAGCGAGCGCGCTACCACTGGGCTACCACTGTGTGCCCTGGTGGTGCCTTGCTCTAGCCCGGAGATTCTCTCCTTCACATCATGGTAACAGAAGTAAAAAATATACTGTCCTCTTCGCGCAGGATCCTGAAAGAAGCCTGTTGAATTTTATGAAACAAAGATATTTTATGAAATTAATAACAAACGAGATCTGACGAAAGGAATGTTTAATATCGCTTGATATTCAGGTATTACAAAAGGAATTATTCCCAAATATGTAATTTTCAGATTAATAACATTTTCACATAACTTGATCTGAAAGCAATTTATTTATTTAAATTAGTGAATTATTTTTATGAACTCCCGACGCAAAAAGAAGGGTGTTATAAGTTTAACATGTGAATCTGTGTGTCTGTCTGTCACATCGCGACGCCCAAATTGATAAACCGATTTTAATTTTGTTTTTTTTTTTGTTTGAAAGGTGACTTGATCGAGAGAAAGAGCTATAACTCAAGATTTACCGTTTGCAAGCTATCAGTTTTTTTCTAGGCGGTAAAAGCATATTATGAGCAACTTTTACAGATGTAATCGATTTGAAACTTGGTATCTTCTGGAACTTTTAATGACATTGGAACGATATAACCTTAGTCTTGGTTTTTTTTTTAATTTATAATATAATTTCTTGTTGAGGGAAAGTACTTAAAGTACTGATTTAAATATTTTCGAATATTGATATTTTCAATATTTATAAATAAATAGGCATAGATAAAACAGTTCAGTACCTTTTTCTTCTTGGTCTGTCAATCGATTTTCTTTTTTAGGGTTCCGTACCCTAACTACTACATGATCCGTGATAATTAAACAGTTGAAATTTTCACAGATAATGTATTCCTGTTGCCGCTATAACAACAAATACAAAAAAAAACAGAATAAAATAAATATTTAAGAGGGATTCCATACCACAAACGTGAGTTTTCCTTTTGCTCGATATTGATAACGGCAACAGGTAGACGCTTGAAATATTCACAGAATATTTTGTTATGGGTATATTCACTTTAAAAATAAATAAATAATCAAATTAAAATAAAACAAATATTTAAGTGGGGCATCCATACAACAGACATGATTTTTTTGCCGTTTTTATAGATAATAATGATACGAAACCCTTCGTGCGCGAGTCCGACTCGCACTTGGCCGGTTGTTAATTTATTTATTATCTATTGATGCGCATTATTGTAATTGATAAAGAAAATCGGAAACCGACACTTTTTTATAGATAGATAAATTTTATTCATATATTTCTTCCTCAAATTTTCAATAATAACAAAGTACATAATATAGTCGAAATTTAACATCTGGGCATACACTAGTAATAATAGTTCTATAGATACTTAGACGTAGATTTTTTCTTCAAATTCTAAAAATCAGCTTATAATTTAGCTACAAAACAACATTTTTTAATGAAAAAAGTTCGCACTTTTAAATAAGTAGGTAAAAAAGATTTTATTCTGCCCTTAGGCGTCAATTTGTATTGAAATCTATATGGGACTACCCTTGAGGTATGAAAGTCGATTCATAGTTAGTGAAGATATACATATATCTAGGAGTATACCCACAAAAAATAACGACCAATTAAATGCTTCCTCGTTTTAGTCGGTTATAAACTACCCGATATTACACTGCTGAGTGAAGGTTTTTTACAGGCCTTAAGCGAACATTCGTTTTTCTTCAAAAAATATTGGTATATCATGTAGGTAATAAATTAAAAATAAAACATAAATATTTGTGTTTATTAACTAAATTCAATACTTTCCTTCATTCCTTTGCGAATCGGAAATGGATTTTCTTGATTATTTTTAAAATGAGTAGGATATAATACACCTCAAGGGTCACCCATATACTCGTATAAGGCACAGAGACATTTCTAGAAATATCTCCATCCGTAAAGGCGGAATAAATTTAAAATTATTGCGATTTTTTTATTTGAAAATTAATTAGTAATTATTATATAGTAACACACAAATACAAAAAAAGGAAATATAAAAACTTTTTCTCGTTTCAGGCTGAACAGTGCGAGTCATGCCGCCTGCAATGCTCACATTAGAGGAACATAGAAAGGCCATTTGGCGGGAAACTAGACAGCTCATGTCGCTCTATTCATAGAGTAGTTTTAGATTTACCTATAATAGTTTTTTGCTGAGTCATTTACGTTATTTATTGAAGTGAAAATGTGCTTTATAGATGATACATACATATATAAAACATTAAGTAGTCTGCAGCTTTTTTAGCATCATATTGAATGTTTTATAATATTATACTAGCGACTCAAGCTCGCTTCACTCGCTTATTCGCTCGGGGCCGTCCCTCGGTCCGTTTTAAGGGTTTATGGAATAGATTGAAGGGAGCCCCGTACCCAGCAGTGGGACGTTAAAAAGAGCTGAATACTGTGGAATAGATAGACTAGGAGTATACGAGTATATAATATTTAAAAGCCCTGTTATTAAACGGGTCTAATCGATATACTCAGCATGCTCTCAGAACCCAAGTAGTATTTACTTCTGTTTTGTTTGTGTATTTTATGTTTGTAATAATTTATAATGTATAATCTAGTTAGCGTAAGTGGTGCCGCCGTTCTAATTGGATGTAAAATAAATAAATAAAAATAAAATATATACATATGTATGATGAGTTGTTGTGGGTTATATTATAACGTATCTTCCCGTGGGAATGATATCATCTCCCGCGGTAAAAAGTAGCCTATGTCACTCCTCAGCCCTCCAACTATCTCTACACAAAAAAACACGCCAATCAGTCACTCCGTTTCTTCGTGAAAGAAGGACAAACAAGCAAACACACTTTCACATTTATAATATTAGTATGGAATATAGATTTAGGAAATTATGAATGCTTGGAGTATTATAAAATAAAATGTATCTTATACATTACAAAATAATTTATTTAAATATTTTAAATTACTTTTAAAAATATTGATTTCTTTAGAATTATACTAGTAGTCTGGTAATATTATATTATGTTTATGTGTGTATTTGTTACTTTTTTCACTTCCATCTCAGTAGGATCTAAGTTAAAATGGAAAAGCAGATCGCTTCCCAAGTTAACATAATATAGGCTCCTTTTTATTTTCGTTAATACGCTTAGTTGGTTTTGGAGCTAGCATATTTGACTGCCGTTAGCGAGGTCCTGGGTTCGAGTCCCGTTTTGGATTAAATATAGCGGTTGGGTTTTACGGTTTACTGTCATCATGTCATATTTGTACCCAAAGTTCGAAAGTCAGCTGTGTTAAAGGTTAGTCAGAGACGGGGGACAGACGTTGTTTCCCACTGAAGATTTCAGGACTGTAGTATCGTCACTCACCAAGAGCTCACCAAAATCTAACCTACAAGATTATATCTATCTAATATTATAAAGAGGCAGAGTTTGATTGTTTGCTTGTTTGAATGCACTAATCTCAGGAACTAGTAAGCCGTTTTGAAAAAATTTTTTTCATTAAATAGCCCGTTTATTGACGAAGGTTATAGGCGAAAAAATGTACGTTTCCCGTGGAATAGATATGTTTTTGTTTAGGGAAAAACCCGAAGCGTGAGTCGCTTGTCATTAACATTAGTTCTTTCTCGACATACTTATGACGCGAGTAGAACCATGGGTATATAGTAGTCTCTAGGATAATTAATAGTTATGTAAACCATGATGAATAGTAACAAAATTATATTTTCTCTTCTAAGTAAAAACACTTTGTTATATTTTTATTCTTCTGAGTGATATTTGATAGCCAGTAACAACGTAACTGTCGCTGACACCAAAAGCGTAAGTAATTTCTTTTGAATGTAGTCTGATGTATCCAAGGTGAGAGCTTGAGCGAATATTCGTGTTTTAATATAATTTTCCTTAAAAAATTTACATAATGTAGGTATTTTTTACTCGAATAACGCTGACGTAAAACAAAACAATAATAGTACTCGTAGATATACAAGAAGTGGTACACGAAAAATCGATTCCTTGTTTTTTTTATTGAGTTTTATTAGATTTTCCACCCACATTTATTTATTTCCATATATTTAATTCGCATTAACGACCACGCAAATGGTATGATCTATAAAATATCATATCGCCACTCAGATCTAGTATTCGCTGAAATAGGGTTGGTGAATTCTGAGAATATTATTTGCTTACATTTTGTATATTAATTGACGACACGTTTGGCTCAGTTTGTAGTGACCCTACTTGCTGTGCCAGCGGGCGCGGGTTTGATGAGCGCGAATGTTTGTACTCTAGTCATGGCTATTTATATTTGTAATATGTATGTATTTAAAGGTATATATGTGTAGTGTATCAACCATCTGGTATCCATAACATAAGTCTCGTAGCTTACCATGGAACTAGTGGAACTAGATAGTGCT
Source organism: Brenthis hecate (assembly GCA_951806755.1). Classification (NCBI taxonomy): domain Eukaryota; kingdom Metazoa; phylum Arthropoda; class Insecta; order Lepidoptera; family Nymphalidae; genus Brenthis; species Brenthis hecate. The sequence goes on from OX638261.1 coordinate 4,047,043, forward strand.
GTGGTTAATTTCCTAACATATTTATATTTATTTATTTATTTATATTTAGTATCTTTTGTTTTTATTTTACACCTCAAATTAACTAAAAAAGAATACCAAATGCATGATAGTAAACAGTAATCGGAACTAATATATTTACTCCTGCAATATCATCACTTGTGTAGGTACCTACTATCTGAGGAGTGAAGGGAGATACCAGCATAAAGAGAGAAAAAGGCAGGCGATTTAATATGAAAAATCCCTCCTCCTTATTATGATGGGTTCGATTATTATAAAATGTTTAATTCATTTCTTTTATTTCGTGGCTTCTAGGAATGCCAGTTGGGCACAATTTACATCGCCAATGTCACGTAGAATTTAGGTATAAAATGTTATTAATATATTAACTACAATAAGGATATTAATGACATTTGACATTTTTTTCATTTTTTATATTTAGGTATATTTAATTTTAAGTAAATTTGATTTACTTACATAACACACTATTAATAGGTCCATCAAAATTTTAATTAAATTATTATAATTTAAATTTTATGTCGTCAACCCTATCACGTGTGAATTAACAGTGAAGGGTAGAATCGAGAGATTTATATGATTTTTGCCCTCTCGATTAGCTTTTATTCTATATGTCCCTATAAATTCTTATTATCAATTGAAATATTATATTCTGAACATAATATTCATGATAAATAATTGGTTAGTAACTTGTATCGAAATGGTTATAAATTACTATTTATTATACGAAGATCCCAAGTCGTATTCCCTAGAAAGTCCCTAGTCTATAAAAGTACTGTTGGAAAGGTTACGAATTCTATTTCTATAAGTCAAAATATTTGTATTACAATCTAATTATGAGTTCCTCCACGACGTGTGATCAGTGTTCATTTTTTCCGGTGTGTTCATTAGCGTCCGGCAAACCGTTAACCAGCTGGGCGCGAAGCCAAGAAACGCATTGGAAAGCGGCCCACCTCGGTGGGCGATGTGCCATGCGGGTTGCTCCAAGTACTTCTCTGATAGCAGAGTGGACCGTTAAAACAAACCAAAGTTTTTTGTAGCTTATATATGTATATTTCGATACTTACAATGAGATCTTCACAATCCATCCATATAATATTATGCCTGAAATTATGTAATATATATATAATATTAGGTTTGATAAGTGGTAGTATTTATTATGTTTAAGCTCTAAAGTCTAATATATCATTTTATATGGATTGAATGTCAAAGACAAAGAAATGCCAATGAACTAATTGAAATAAAACTTACTCGTAGCTATATATTTTCATAGTATGAGACTGGACAATTATATTACATAATATTAAAAAAAGGTAAATGCCCCATTGAAATGTGGATTACTAGATTATATAGAAAGTAAAGGAATTTTTTTTAAAGCAATTTCTTTTAATTTAATATTTGAAACCACATTATTTTCTAAATATTTAATAATTTCTCATAGTGTATAACGGCCCTAATTACAATGCAATCTCCTCTTTACCGCGTTTCATTGGAAGATTCCTCAAGTCCACGGGCTTTGTTCTCGATAATTAAGTTAGCACGATTTCTCGATTACATTCCCAGTGCCTCTGATTTAATTGTCCACGGTCTAGAGAACAAAAGCTTTATTTTCAATAATGTTAGACAAATAATGAAAAAAGTTTAATTTGTTTTCGCCATGTTTCTTTATTATGCACATAAAAAACCACAACAAATAAACATTTTAAATAACCTTAATGTAATCGTTTTAATTCAAAGATTTTGCCATTTATATTAACCTTCTGAAATTAGCGTATTGTCGAACTAACCACTTTGATCTCTAATATCTGGTGTTTGGTTAGGAATTCCAAATTCAAATTTATTTCAAATTTAGGCTTGTGTATATTTTGTATTTTTAATTGAGTAATTAAATAGAGACTCAACCTCGCTTCGCTTGGGTTCGTTTCTAGGTACGAGTATGTTTTATTGGTTACAATGGTTTCGCTTAAGACATAATATAAAATATCCAGAAAGAGTGGTTAAGAGCTCGTAATAGGAATTAAGGCACCTTCATTACCTTTCTAGATTTACAATAAAAAGACGGTTCCTAGTTAACGGTTAGTTTAGATTTCAACGATGGGATATTTTCGCCCAGTAAAAAGTATCTTATATTTTGACCCGGATAACCACCTATTATCATACCAAATTTCATCAAAATCTGTCTGGTACTTTTCTCGCGATAGAATTTTTATCTGTCTGTATAATGGGAACCCATTATACAGACAGATAAAAATTCTAAAAACTATAGATTCGGACTCTGTATCGATAATAATGACTATTTCAATGAGATTTTCCAAAGAATTATTTAATGTACAGATTCGACTCAGTTAGATTTTTATTATATGTATTGATTTGTTTTCGCGCCATTTGATTTTTCTTTGAATGTAGAAAACTTAAAATATCGCATTATTTACAAATAAGAGTTCGTTTTGTAAATAACACGATATTATTATTGATCCTTCGATCTGTTTTTGGTTCCAAAGTTTTCGTTCTGGAATTTTTGACCTACAGAGAAAACTTCGTAGACGACCGTAGACCCTAATTGACAATGAAGAATTAAAAGTGATTGTGAAACGGATCCATCGCACGTCAGAAGAAACAATTTTAATTTCCTTGAAAAAAATTGGAAAAGTGAAAAAGGTCGAAAAATTAGTACTACATGAAGCCACTCAACCGTCACAATAACGAGAGTATTTTGAATCGTATCGTTCTTTTGTTGAAAAATGCATCTGTACGATAATCGAAAACGCTCATCACAATGGTTCAACCCAGGAGAACCGGCCAAATCCTGCCCCAAGCAAAAGTTGCCTCAGAATAAGGTACTGGTAGACCAGTGCAGCTGGTGTCATCCACTACAGCTTCCTAAGATCTGGCCAGATGATGACAGCAGATCTTAGTATTGTCAACAATTGAAACCACAATGGAAAAGCTAGCAGTTAAACAACCGAGACTGGTCAATTGCTTTAGCCCACTGCTGCGTTAGTTTTTCAAGGAAAGCCGTAATACAAACTTAAAAAAAAACAACTTCTAGGCACTAAAATGTAAAAAATAACTAAACGAAGGTTTTCATTTAGAATAAATACCTAATCAGATATTTTCGAAGTCGGTGCCAGCCCATGCTAAGCAAATCTAATATATTTCGATTCGTAAAATACATATTTATCTACCTATTAGGTAATATTCATATCTTAAAATATTGTAGGCTGGCACCGACTTCGAAAATATCTGATTAGGTATCTATTCTAAATGAATACCTCCGTTTAGTTTTTTTTTTTTACATTTTAGTGCCTAGAAGTCAGTTTTTATTTTATTTTTAAAAGTTTTTATTTTTCCATTTTTCGTGTAGGTATTTTTTTAAGAAGAAAGTGTTTTAATAACATATTCGATCAAACAATTTATTTAAAAATATATTCATTGTAGATTTTTTTTAAAACCGATTTCGATAAAATTTATATGGGACCTGGAAAGTAAACTTTAAAAAAGTAACCTTTTTTTTTGAAACAAAAAAATCCAAATCGGTTCAGGCATCTTCGAGTAATCGGTGAACATACATAAAAAAATCTGATGAATTGAGAACTTCCTCCTTTTTGGACGTCGGTTAAAAAATAGTAATATCGATGATGTTTTTTTATACGTAAGGTAGAAAATAAAATGTTAGTGACATTTATATAATATAATATTATTTATATAATGAAGTCAATTTAGTTATTTTTGTTTATAAAAATTTAAGAAATTTTGCTCGAATTTTGTAGTCACGGACATGTTTGCAATCGATTATGAAACTGACATAAAATTACCTGTGCGGATTTGCCTTAAACTTAAAAGTCATCTATACTCTGTAGCGCAAATTGTCACAAATGTCAACTGACGTGTATATTTATTATCTTTATTTGTTTATTTCCTTTTCACTTTTCAGTGCCGATTATCTTGCTTTTGTAAACATATTTTATTTTATAAGTACGCGTAAAATCTATAAAACAGTGTTATTAATTATATAGGGTAATAATTAAAGTTCTCGTCAATAATGTTGAAAGCTGTGATACTTATTGGTGGCCCTCAAAAAGGTAAATTTAAAAGTTCATGTTTTCAACGTCACCGGCTTTTATCAGTTAAATCATTAGCTGTTATAATAGTTGATATTCTATTAGATTTATAGTATCTATAAGCTATTGTCGTCACTATACTGAGATAATATTTTTAGATCAATAATATAACTAGAAGTTTTCATCTGTTCAAAATGTATGAAATGTGTTATTTATAGTTGTTCTAAGCTCATCTTTTTATGAATAATGTAAAATTCTGTCTTTGACATTTTAAATTCTTAAATTAGGATGAATGAATACTTTTAAAATAATAAGCTTGAAGAATAAAATGATTGAGTAATAAAATATAAAACACATTTATAATTAGGTATACATATTTTACCATTTCTTTTTTGTTTATCATATTTCGACGACATGTTTGGCTCAGTTTGTAGCGACGCTACTTGCTGTGCCAGTGGTCGCGGGTTCGAGTCCCGCTGGGGGCATTCATTTGTGTGATGAGCATAAATGTTTGTACTCCAGTCATGGATGTTTATATTTATAATATGTATGTATTTAAAATTATATATGTGTAGTTTATCAACTATCTGGTATCCATAACACAGGCCTTGTAGCTTACTATGGAACTGATGGTGCTGTGTGTTAATGTCCCAACATATTTAAAATTTAAAATATGTATACATTCTGTTTTCTTTTATGATATTGCTACTTACCTAATTTCAAAATTATAATAAAAAAAGAGGACTGTTCAATAAAACATTTCTTATTATATTTATCAAATCTACATTTATTTTAAGCTTTGAATATAAATGGTATCTGTGTAATAGAGTAGTTGTATTTGCACTTATGTAAAATACTTATAAATTAAAACTTTAAAGTGACTTCTTCTATCAAGAGTATATAGTATCATATTCAGGCCTTTTTAACATCCCACTGCTGGGCACAGGCCTCCCTTCAATCAATCCAAGGGAGATCAGGCCGTAGTCCACCATGCTGGCTAAGAGAGTATTGTCTCACAATATTTGTATAAATAATAATTGTAGCATGGTATAATAGTTCTATCACATCTACTTTATTTGAAACAAAAATTGTAATGACATAAAAAATATCTCCTATCTATTCTTTAAGGCATAAAATAATGAAAATATTCTCATATTTCAGGCACAAGATTTCGTCCCTTATCCCTGGATACACCCAAACCCTTATTTCCAGTGGCTGGTCTTCCTCTAATACAACATCATATAGCTGCATGTGTGAAACTTGCAGAATGCAAGGAAATCCTTATAGTTGGATCATATACTACTTCCACAATGACTCAGTTTGTCAGTAATATGCAAAAAGAATATCATGTAATAATAAGGTAATTTCTGATAAGAATTAATTGTTTTTTTTATATTCAATACGTGACTATTCATCATGTTATTCTATGAATTAACATATTTAAACAATATACATTCTTATGAATTTTAAATTACATTTTATTTTTATCTGAGAGCCATATTTTGTCTCACTCTCTCTGTCTCTCTGTTAGTCTGTCTGTCTGACAATCTCATCAACATAGCATGTATCTAGTCTAATTCTTTTGGCATAAGGGTACAGTACAGGTAGTTCTACAGCAGCAACTCATCTGGGTCTATTGCTTTTCTGTATAACATAAAATTTATGATATGATGATATGAGATTATTGAAGATATCTTAAACAAATTCAATTTACTCAACGATTTGACCCTTTTTCTACAGATACTTGCAAGAATTCACACCTCTAGGTACAGGTGGTGGCTTATATCATTTCCGAGACCAAGTAAGAGCTGGCAATCCAAGTGCATTCTTTTTATTGAATGGTGATGTTTGTGCTGATTTTCCTCTTAAAGAACTGTGGAAGTTCCATGAAGAAAGGCCTAATGCTTTGGTAAGATATTAAGGATTTGGAAACTTTTGGTAGATTTATGTATGAAATTTTAATATTTTTACAATAATTGTTAATAACAAGCATATCTATAAAAGATCATCTTGCTATACATTTGTTTTTTTTTTTAAATTATATCCCATCAAAAACTTAAATGTGAAAATGGGAGCTAAGTTCAATATTAAGAATATTTGTGATTATCAACTTCACCGACAAAAGAATTGAGATTCTAATGGGTGCCAAGTTCTGTAGATAATCCTGATTTTTTTTCATAAAAACATACAACATTCTAACATTAATTTAAAACACAATTTCTTTTTTTTCTGCTACAAAAGTTTTTGTTATTTAAAAATAGAAGTTCTTAAATTTGAACAGTCGAATTATTTACACAGAGTAGATAACTTAGGATAAATTGAAGTTTAAGATTTGATTTGGCTAGTTTTTACCAGTAAAACAAGTTTTAAGAAGAGTGAGACATGTTGAACTTAAAATAAAAAAAAAAAAACAGTAACTTGTTTATAGCATAAAGAAGATATTAGCTACCTAAAAGTCTATAATAGTCAATATTATTGTCTTTTATTAATTTTGAAATATTTCTTTTAGGTAACAATAATGGGTACAGAGGCAACTCGTCAACAAGCAGTACACTATGGTTGTATGGTCAGAGAGCCGGCGACCAAAGCAATCACCCATTATGTAGAGAAACCAAACAGCTATATATCTACACTAATCAATTGTGGTGTCTATGTGTGTTCATTACAAGTGTTTCACACAATGGCAGAAGCTTTTCAAAGGAAACAAGATGGTTTTTATAGGTAATATGTTTTATATAAACTTGATAATATATTGCATGTAATGCTAGAAGGAGAAAAGGTGCTAAGACATCCGTTTCTGAGAATTTTTAAATAGATATTTTGTAATTTTAACAAAACTTTCAAAAAAGATGATTTGAAGATTTGCAGTGTTTGCATCCCTGTGCTACAGAGAGCGTGTCTGTCCGGCACCTGATCTCACATCTGAATAAGAAACCTAAAAAAAAGTTGTCATTTTTTGTCTCTTTTACCTTGTTCTAGTCCTACCTAAAACACTATGTATATTGTATAACCCACCTAATATTTTAAAATAATATTTATATTTGTTTTTTTTTCAGTGGTAACGGTCAAGGCAGTCCTCACCCGGGTTACATGTCGTTTGAACAAGATGTGTTAGCTCCGCTAGCTGGTACCAACAAATTATATGCTATGCAGGTAAAATAATACTTATAATATAATATTTTCTTAGATTTACGCGGATATTTGACATTTCAAATATAACGAAAAGATAATTTTTATTTAAAACAATACAATATGTTACATTAATGTTCAATTCAATTCTATATTTAATGGCTTCAATGCGTGCTTGTTGAGCGCAAATTATTTCGCCAATGTCACGTTGAAGGAGTCACGATGGAGATTGGTCAGTGATATAATTTAAAAGACATCTCGAATAAAATTATTTTTTCGCCGATTTATTTTGATTTTTGGTTCCCGACGTTTTCAATGCTTTACAGCAATCATGGTCACGGGAAAGACTAAGGTTTTAGACGTCTTATAGGTCATTATATACTTGTTACAGACCACAACCAAAAATCAAAATAAATCTGTGAAAAGATCCGAAATGATATATTTAGACTAGCGACACACCCTTGCTTCGCTCGGGCTCGTCTCTAGGTACGTTTTAACGGTTAGTGTGGAATAGATAGACTATATATTTATTATATGATATATACCCTTTTCCTTCCTCTATAAACGGGCTAATTAATGCAAAATGAATTTTTCAAATCGGATTAGAAGTTCCTGAGATTAGCGCGTTCAAACAAACACAAATAACAAGCAAACTCTGCCTCTTTATAATATTAGTAGACATAGAAGTGAAGTAGTCGCATAAATCAAAGAAAGTATTGTTCAAAGACATTTGACATGACCTACATTGGAACAAAGCTATAATAAAATATAAAATATAAATCTAAACTAATATAAAATATAAACTAAATATAAAACATAATAGTCAATCGTATCAAAAGCTATTTAAAGAAGACAAATTTTACTTTAAATTTATTTACAGGTAATAAACTGGTGGTCGCAAGTGAAAACGGCCGGTTCAGCGATATACGCGAACCGCCATTATTTAGAATTGCGTAAACAGAGCCTCGAACCCGCGCCATGCCGTATACTGCCCGATGTCTTCGTACATCCCACTGCGATCGTAGATAGTAGCGCTGTGGTAAGACGTTGATATTTATTTTATTATGCTATAATATATGTATGCATTAGCTGGCTATTTTGGTTTCGCCGTTATTTTTAAAGTGAAACTTATTTAGAATCATTGTGATTTGAAATTCGATGAAACGAAAATGCGACACGAGAAAGAGACAAATACATAAATATATAGGATTAAGCCGGTGAGAGAATGAGATAGAATACGTTGCCATGTTGCCATGGTAACCGTTGTTATTGTCAGACAAATATATAATATTATATACTTTCCGTATATGATATTCTATAAATATATGATTGTAATATGCCTAATATTCCTTATTTAATTATTGATTTGTTTTATTTAATTGTGATATTTGCCAAAGAAGTTTTACTTCAACCGTGCGTAAAGGTTACACGCACCCATTTTTTTTTTATTATAGATGTATTGCACTCGACACGCCAATTAAAGTTGTCTATGTATTAATCCAGGATATAAGGTATATTCATTCAGATTTTCACTAAAAGATTTTAGTTTTAAGATTGTTTGTTATTTCTTTAAAATAACTGCTAAACAGATGTTTAGCAGTTATTTTAAAGAAATAACAAACAATTACTTATTTGCTTTTACTTAGCTTACTTTCTGTTATTTTAAATAAAACTATTTTTTCTTATTATTTCGCGGATTTATTTAGATTTTTGGTTCCCGACGTTTCATATGCTTTACAGCAATCATGGTTTTTTAGACGTCTCAAAAGTCATTATACAGTAGTTACAAACAATCCGTTAAATCCGCGAAATAATCCGAAAAGATAATTTTATTTAAAATGGCAAATATTCGAGTAAATTTCACAAATTTTTAATAATATTGTGGTTACAGATAGGACCAAATGTGTCGATAGGAGCGGGAGTCACGATCAAGGCGGGCGTGCGCGTGAAGGAGTCCATCATTCTGAACAATGCCACCATACACGAACACGCACTAGTCATGTATTCTGTCGGTGAGTGTTACCTGTTAGATATTCATATCTTAAAATATTGTCCGCTGGCACCGACTTCGAAAATATCTGATTAGGTATCTATTCTAAATGAAAACCCCCGTTTAGTTATTTTTTACATTTTAGTGCCTGGAAGTCGGTTTTTTTAAGTTTCTATAATATATTATGCATGAGTGTAAAAATGTTGATATATTTCTTTTACTTTTTCCTATGGCAGTGGGTCAAGAGGCATCAGTAGGAGAGTGGGCGCGGGTCGAGGGCACTCCCTCCGACCCCGATCCCAACAAACCCTTCGCTAAAATGGACAACACACCGTTGTTTAATAACGACGGACGGTTGAATCCATCTATTACTATATTAGGTAAGTGTAGAAGATAATAATGATAGGATTTATTTTAGGATTTTTGATGCTTCTTAGAATCAATATTTGGTTTTGGGATTTTTGAGTGAATGAATTAGAAATGTGAAATATTTGTTTGTATATAATAATTATTTAAATAGACATTAAAATGGCAATAAAATTAAATATTTTAAAGAAAGATGTTTTAAAGAAAATGTATATAAATATGGTCATATATATATTATACAAATATATAATAATTAATAAATACATATATTTTTTGAAGTCGGTTAAAAAAACCAATAACTAGGTACGATACCAATATAAATTATATGATAAGTAGTTATTTTTATTTATTTTATTTTCAGGTGCAGGCGTAGTTGTTCCGGCTGAAATGATTCTTCTAAACTCTATAGTGTTGCCACATAAGCACTTAACAAGGAGTTTCAAACACGAAATTATTTTATAGTACATACTTCATCTTTTTTCTATCTATATAAAGACAAATGAATATTCTTATGTTTGTCCTCTACGCGTTTCTAAACCATTGATCCGATTGTGATGAAACTCTGGTGGGTTATTGTGTATATAAGCGAAAAAAAAACCATTTTTTTTGGGCGTTTTTCTTTTAAGCGTTCCTAAATCATTCAAACTTAGACACACGCGAGTGAAGCGAGGGTAAGTCGTTAGTATATAATAAAAATATGTACGGACAATATTATATATTATGTATATAGTGAAAGTGTATTTGAATTGAATAAATTAATGGAGTATTAAAAATTTAAAATATATGGTGGTATAAGGGCTCGTTCACACTGACTGATATATTAGTACAAGTACTGAATCTAAAACATTTTGTTTAAACTTAAATTACACAAATCATTTTTTTTCGTGTCTTTTAAACCGACTTTAAAGGGGGAGTAAGTTTTTAATTAGAGTGTTTTTGTACCACATCTATACCAATGATCGTGTTTGAATTCGCCGCGAGAGGCGCTAGTGTAGAGTGAGGTCTCTAGAAATGTCAAATGCCCCTGAACGTTTACTGTTTGTGAGCTTTTCTTCACGGATTTTCACAAATTATTCATAGTTGTTGTAAAGATTGTGCCATTCCTGATTTAAAACAAAATCCTGATAAACTGTTAAAAATTATTATTACAAGTATATACCGCCTTTGAGACTTCTAAAAATTGTCTCTCCGCTACCATAAAGTCGGGAAGCAAAAATCAAAAAAAATCTGCGACATAATCCGAAAAGTAAGTTTTATTTACAATTATTATATTAAATTTATTGAGCCTGCCGCACTAACAAACACTTTTTCATCGACAACGATAAAAAAAGTCTATTGGAACAAACTGAAAATATATATAATGTAACGAGCGGAGCAGTAATAATGAGTGTCAACAAATCGGGCACACTTCCATACATTATTGTAAAACTGATGTTTGTAATCAAACAAATTTAAAGCGGGTGAAACCTCGGGGCACAGCTAGTATAATATAAGACGGAATACGCTTTGGAAAAAATCACAAAAAACTTCAATAATAAATTAATAGCTACTCTGTATCACGGTTTTAAAAAATCTATAAGTTATCTATTGCTGTTTAATTTGTTCAATATATTTTTTGTTATAATAATAATAATTTACATATTGCATAAAAATATTAAAATTGGACGTAGTTATGCAAAATGGATCCAGCTCACGAAAAACGTTTTTTGAGTTACTGTCATATGGCACCCACATATCAAGCTATATGCAAAAAATATCCAAGCCGAAAAATGCCTGTTTTCTTTTGAAACATTCAGACGCTAACGATACCAACAAAAAAATATGAAGCATTTTCGTAGAGTTAAAATAGAACCATGTATCATGGTAACCTAGATAACGAGTTATAAAAAAAACGTTTGTGTGTACCTATGTACGCACGTAAGAAGTTATACTTCTTTGGCGTAACAGAACAAAAACAGCTAAAGATTTCATCCTGTATGTCACAACTATCTGTTTGTAAAGGGAATGATAAATTAATAAAATAATTAAATAGAGCATATTAGGCATATTACAATCATATATTTATAGAATATCATTTATGGAAATAATATTATATATCATTTGTCAGACAATAACAACGCTTACCATGGCAAAAAAACAGTTGCCATGGTAACCAAACAGAAGGCTGTCGGTGTGCTCCTGCTGTGCATCGTAAAAACTTTACTCTAATACTTTTTTCCAAACGTCCCAAAAGAAGTATAACTTCAAAAACTACGGCCTTGTTATTTTGATAAATCTCCCAATTTTACTAAAACTCCTATTTTCTCAAAAGTAAGTTTTGTGGTTGGATCTATTTTGCATAACCACGTCCAATTGTACAATATCATGCCAAAGACAACTAAATATAATAGACGTACCAGTGATATATGTTATTTGGTAAAACATTAAAATCACTCACACAATTCAAATATGGTTTTTGTTATATTATTTTTCATGCAAATGTGTTTTTTTTTTGGATGTCACATTTTTAATAATACTTTTTCAAGTGCAGCACAAATATATTTTTTAATTTAGTATCTGTAAAGTTCCATTATAATTGTATATTCAAATTAATTTCTTATATCTATATTTAAGGTTATAAAAATAAATTGTTTAAGCACAAACATTTGTTTTATTTTTAATTTCCGGGAATTATACATTTGGAAGTACATTTCTATATCAAAAGTTATCTATTCAATAGAATATGTAAGTATAACCGAATTCTAATTTCGGAATTATAAATTAAAAAAAAAATGAATTATTTCGAGATTAGTAGGTACCTTCAAGAAACTAAATGTGACTTAATTATTATTCCAATAGCAAGTAAATTCTTATGTAAATGCCTCAGTGATCTAGGCATCCTGAATTCGAGTCCCGGGCCGGCCATATATAGTCTTTCTAACTGTCATCCCACCGGAGTATGAGAGTGACAGGAATAGAGAGTGCACTTGTGTCTGCGCGTACACTTGCGCACTATAATATCTCCTGCTCTAATTGAGTTTGACCGCCGTGGCCAAACTCGTTCAGGAGAACATCATATTCTTATCTAGATTTATGTTTTTAGTAATATCTTATTAGTCAAGTTAAAAATATATATGGTATTCAATTAACATTTTAATAGACGCTAATTTAAAAGTAATTATGGACAACATTCATTAATTAATAAATAAATAAATAATCTTTTTAAGTTTTCTACCGTAAATTACGGTTTATTTTAAAGTATTGGTAACTCATTAGCTTAAACGTTATTAATAAAGTTATGGTTTTATATATGTACAATGTACATATAAACTATTAATATAACTTTTATTTATGTATTGTATTTTATTTACTGTATTTAACTTAAGTGCAATAAAGTATATATATATATATATATATATATATATATATATATAAATATAAGTAAAAATGTATAACTGAATAACTTTGTCAGTCTATTTGTTACATTTAGACGCTTAAATCGATAGACAAATATGGATGGGTACATAATATAATTAGCGACCTTCGCTTCACTCGAGCGCGTCCCAAGCAGATTAGTAACGTAATTTCGAATTTTGCTTAATTTTTAACGCGCTGGAACCCTAAATATTTCGTGAATAAAACATACTCTATATGTAGCCCTATCTATATAATAAACTCCTCTATCTTTCAGTGAAAATCCCATTACAATCGGTTAAGCCGTTCCAAGGTTAGCCCGGAAAAACAGAAAAACAAACAGGTTGTTTAGGTATCGTATAAATAATTCTATATACCTACTTGGGTACCATAGTTATTTTGAAATCACAGACAGACACTTTATTTATATAAATTATGGGGACGGACTTAAGCTACATTTTAACTCAGTCTATTTAGAAAGCGGAAGCGGAACTACGGACAACTATTAGTACCTAAATAAAATCAACATACACAATAATGGAGAGGTTTCATGATGTTGGTAATATCATATTTAACGCAATGGAATTATAATATAGATCAAAACTAATAAATCAGTGTTTTTTTTTTGAAATCTATCAATAAATGACTGAGAAATTAATTATTTAAGTTTGCAGTCTCTCACTTGAATGTGACGTTATTTTACCTAACTGAGATCACGGTAATGTTATACATATTACCACGGTAATGTAATGCATACATTACCGTGATATTACCGTGCTGAGAGCGTCGCACCAAAAAATATCACCTATAGCACAATTGTTTTTAAGTCGCACGTGAGCTCTCGCGCTGTTCTAAGTTATTTTACGTACAATTCTCGTTTTTTTTATTTATTGCTTGTGTTATTTTTAATTTAAATTTCGACCGTTCAGGTCGTGTGACGTCACGAAATTATACTTACGAGCGCTTTAAGGCGATATTAAATAATGGTGTAACAGTGGTAGTCCAGTGGTAACGCGCTCACTTGGGAAACTGAGTGAAGCGGGTTCAAATACCGGGTCTCGCACCTCTGATATTTTCATGTGCGAATCATTTCCAACATGATTACCACTTGCCTTTCAGTGAAGGAAAACATCTTGAAAAAACCTGCATGTAATAATGATAACCTAGCAAGTTTTCGAAAGACATGTTAAGTCCGCCAACGCACTTGGCAGCGTGGTGGATTATTGCCTGATCCCCCTCGTATTGAAGGGAGGCCCGTGCTCAGCAGTAGGACGCTAAAAAAGGCTTAATATAAATAATAATAAATAAATATGTTAGGACATTAACACACGGTACCATCTAGTTCCATGGTAAGCTACGAGACCTGTGTTATGGATACCAGGTAGTGACAAACTACACATATATATGTAACTTTACAAATAGCGGTTACAACTTTTCCTGGAGCACAAACATTCGTGGTCATCATAGAAATGAATTCTTCTAGCGGGACTCGAACCCGCGACCGCTGGCATAGCAACTAGAGTCACTACTACTACTGCACAAATGCACCCTCTATTCTTTTGACCCTCACTCCGTCGCGTTGGGAGAACAATTTGACAGTGGCCGGTGAGATTTTACTTGCTCTCCGACGGAAGAATATGTAATGCCATACCATTTACCAACTTCAGCTTCTGAGATGTTACACACATACCCATAAAACGTTCTAAGTTTCTTTCGCCAGTAATTTTTTAGGATAGAGTTTTTTTCATTCTGACCTCTAGTGCTATTCTATTACAATTTTTATCTAATACCTAAGGCAGCTAAATCAGCGATTAGGTATAGGTACCTACTTTATACAAAAGTTTTTACTAGATTTATGACGTTCAGTAAAAAAAATTACCTAATAATTTATTTTATTTATTGTAATAAACAAAAATAGTTATTTCGATTTGAATTTCAAAAAGATATAATATTATATATGTATATAATGTATATTAGAAATATCTATTATCCGAAAAGATAGTTTTATTTAAAACTAGCATTGCCCACGGCTCCGCCCGCGTTCAGATGACCAAAAACCAAATTCTTAGGTTTTACAGTTAGTATACTCTTACATTGCAGTTCTTGCATTTTTTCTCAGTAATGAGATATTTTCCCGCGGTAAAGAGTATCCTATATGTTGATCCGGATAACCAGCTATCATTATACCAAATTTCATCAAAATCTCTCCAGTGGTTTTTCTGTGATGCGGTAACAGACAGACAGACAAAATTTCTAACAACTATAGATTCGGCCTCTGTATCGATAATAATGTTTATTTATATATTATATGAATAGTCATTATTTATTTGATTATCGGATACGAATAAGATTTCCCAAAAAATATCTAATGTACAGATTCGGCTTAGTTACAATTGTATTATATGTATAGATGTCAAATATTCGCGTAAATCTAAGAAAGCATATTTGAAATAATCCAATATTTCGAAAAACATTTCATTTACAGGAATAAAAAGCCTATAAGCACTTATAGTTTCATAGTAGTGAAAGCTTTTTAGAGACATAATAGTAATCCGGAGATTTCTTCCTAAATCTAAACTAATAAATTTCAACTCATTATAATAGTAGCGTAGATGAAGTTATAACAAACTAAACAAGGTCTTGATACATTACAGCAGCAAGGTCAAGTTAAATGTGGGTTTTTTCTTGATATTATGCAGAAAAACGGTACTTGTGCTTATAAAACCAGTCTCTGTTTACATTTTGTATACACATCGCAAAATAGTAAAGTAAAAGTATGTTAATAAAACACTAATATATTGTATTTGGAGTAAATGTTTACAAACACTAAAGAAACAGCGGTAGCACACTAGAGAGTTTTTAGTAAACACAGTGAAGCGGATTCATAGGTGATACCCTATATTATATTCTATAGTAGAGTGCCTATACTCTTCTAATATTTGCGAACTTCATATCCAACAGGATTGCTACTTACTCATTCCTTTAGGGAAAGAAAGCATTGTAAAGTAGGTACATATCTGAGAGAAACTAATCGGTTTTTCGAAAATGAGCAAAGTCCCCCTTTCCATATTGACCAATCTGTATTCGACCAGCATAGTTTACCTGCCTGTTTAATCCCTAACACATCGAGATAAATATTTTAATGATATCTATACTAATATTATAAAGAGACAGAGTTTGTTTGTTTGAACTCGCTAATCTCAGGAACCACTAATACGATTTGAAAAAAAATTTTTGCATTAGATAGCCCGTTTATTGAGGAACGCTATAGGCTATATATATCATCCCGAAAAATGTAGTGTTCCCGTAGGATCGATTTGTTTTTGTCTAGCGACGAACCCGAAGCGAAGCGAGGGTGAGTCGCTAGTGGAGAATATACCTATATAAATTCTCAGAAAAAAAAATTAACTTATCTAGCTTATGGTGAGATGATCAAACCGTTTTCCTAATCTAAATCCTCTTAAAGCAAACTAAATTATTCCAAATCAGACGGGTTATATATAGTGATTGTAGAGTATCACTATCTACCACGTGACTCCATCGTAAGATTAGTTAGAATTTACTTACAGTTATACATAAATACGATAATTAAAAGTAGACTTAAATGGTCTTCCTTGATTTGTCCAAATATTTAGCTTGTTTCTTTAAAAAATATAGCACTGTAAAGCTAAAAACAAAGTCAAAAGCTCGCTAATTATTACCTACGTATGTATTTAATCATCTATATATCTATACAGATAAATAAAATTGAAGTGTGCGTTTGTAATTACAAAATAACAGCTTTTTATTGAATGCATATAAAATTATATACAGTACTTATAAGAAAAACACAATTTTTAATTTTTTTGTCTGTCTGTCTGTCTGTTTGTTCTGGCTAATCTCCAAAACGGCTGGACTGATCTTGATGGGACTTTCACTGGCAGGTAGCTGATGTTATAAGCAGTAACATAGGCTACTTTTATTTTAGAATAAGAATTCGGGTCCCGTTCAAAAAAATGAAAACGTACCTAGAGACGAACCCGAACGAATCAAGGGCAAGTCGCTAGTAAATGAATAAATTTAAACTAAAATTTAAATTTTCCTTTATTAAAGGAGACTTTAATTAGCACTTTTACATAACATACCGTCAATACAATAATGAAAAAAAAAATTGAAATTATTAGTTTTAACATTTTAATTTTTAACACTGTTAGTTTTAATCTCATTACTTTTTAATGTTAATATTGCCAACATTTATATATTACTACAGTAAAATTAGACGTTTTTTTGGTCAACTTTGCACTAAATTTCCGATCCATTTTTTTATTTTATAAGGTTTAGGATCACTTAATAAGTATAAAATCACAAAATGAAACTTTTCAAGATGGCGCCTGAATCTCCACTGGAATCTTATATTATTTTGTGATTTTATATCCTCAGCACTTGGAGAATTTAAACAAAATGAATGAACCAAGACACTCGACAATATTGTATTTCATAATAATTGCAACTATAAGTTAGTTATCTTAACAACTAACTCTGATAAAACACGTTATTCGTCATTAAGAAGTCCCGTAGCGTACTTGCGGTTTGTTTAATTTAAATGACATAGGTCTTTAAATTGGTCGAAGCGAAACCCTAAATACATCAAACATAGGTTGGGAGATTAACACACAGCACCATCTAGTTCCATGGTAAGCTACGAGGCTTGTGTTATGGATACCAGATAGTTGATACACTACACATATTATTACATAACTTTAAATGCATACATATTATAAATATATCCATGACTTAAGTATAAACATTCGTGCTCATCACACAGATGAATGCCCCCAGCGAGACTTGAACCCGCGACCGCTGGCACCGCAAGTAGGGTCAAACTGAGCCAAACGTGTCGTCTTTATTACGAAATATAGTAAAAATATATGACACTGTCAAAGGTTCTCTATATTATTTTGGATTAAAATTCATTAATAATGGCTATTTCCTAACAAAACATAGATTGTAGATAGATGCAAACGAATATATGAATAAATAATAATCCGGTTGATCACAATGTTTATCAGCCTGCACTTGACCCGTTATGAGGTGCGAGTGCGACTCTCTACACTGCGTGCTTCTTTTGTACTTGAGTTAATTCTTACTCTACATTATTATAGATAGGTAAAAATTTTAATCTAATACTTAAAGATTTTTTAAATTATTTTATTTTTATTTTAGATATATTTCTCCCCGTTTTCTCAGTCTCTCTCGTGATCATGTTTGCTGGAAACTGTAAAGCATTCGAAACATCGGTAACAAAAATATAAAATAAATTCATTTTTTTAATGTGAAATATTCGTGTAAATATACATATTATGAAATTATGCACGTCTGTGTGCTTTATGTTCACTTGTATGTATACTGTATATATATTTTTGTTGTCTCGTTATATTTGGATTTATTTAAGAAAGTAAAAAAAGACTTCTTTCTTTTTTTGTTTAGTAGCTATACCTATACATAACTGCCTCGGTGGTGTAGTGGCTAGCATGTACGGCTGCACACCCGGAGGTCCTGGGTTCGAGTCCCGGGTCGGGCCAAGTTTAGTTACTGAGTGAAGTATAGTAAGTCTCAGTAACAGCCCGGAGTTGGGAAGTTGGCGGTGTTTCACCCCCGTGCCTCGGAGAGCACGTAAAGCCGTCGGTCCTGCGCCTTAACTCTCACTGGTCGTGTCGAGTGGTCGTCCCACCAGAATATGAGAGTGATAGGAATAGAGAGTGCACGTTGTGTCTGCGCGTACACTTGTGCACTATAATATCTCCTGCGCAGTTGGCTAGTCTCAATGAGATTGGCCGCCGTGGCCGGAATCGGCTAGGAGAGCATCATCAACATCATCACATAAAAAATAGGTAGATTCATCATATATGTTTTTCTCAAATTTTCAATCATTAAGATAACACTTGTTATATAAGATATTGGAAATCGAGTGACGAATTACTAAATAATATCTTTAATAATGAACCATATAAACATAATACCTACTAGCGGCTCACCTTCGTTTCGTTCGGGTTCGTCTCTAGGTACGGTTTGAACGGTTACTATGGAATAGATAGACTATACCTATAATACACTAGCTACTAATCTGTTACACAGTGTTTTTAAACGAAAAAGCTCAAGTTGTCATATTACTGTTTTAAAATCATTACCATCGTCTTTATTAGCACTGGCCTTACTTAACAACAATATTTAAATATCATTTCATCAACCCATGACTCAGTATCGAAGTATTTTAACTAATGTGTTTTGTTTACATACAGACTGTACAGGTGCATATAAGTGTAGTACCTACTGTACTAATAATACCGCTACCGGTTCTTTAAATGGTTCATACCGTAATATAATAACAAATATAAAATACATTATGTTAATAAGTTTAAGCGTTCGTTTAAAATAAGTACTTTACAAATAAGTTTAATTACAAAAATGACTTGCTTTTTCTAATTATTGTTGTTGTTATGATCAAAACTTAAATACGCCTGTGAAGTTAGCCGCAAGTCAATGCGCAAAAGTAATAAACAATAGTTAAATACAAAAATATAACATAACAAGACATAATATACCCATTTTTAGAGGCTAACTTCGCTCAGTATTTAAGTTTACCGCGAGTGTTAATTTCAATTATTTGTAACAGAAGGTGCTATGGTGCAAAGAGGGGGCCGCCTTAGGTGACTTAAAGTAGGGGGCGGCTTTTCCCCCCCAACGTGCGTTCACCTTGTCGTGGTGGGGGGGCTCAGTAGTGCCCGGCAACCCAACCGGGCGCGAAGCCAAGAAACGCACAGGGAGTTGGCCCACTTCGGTGGGCGGTGGGAGGTGGCCCTCTTCGGAGGGCGGTGTACCATGCGGGTTGCTCCTGGTACTTCTCTGATAGTAGAGTGGACTGTGGAGCAACCCCGTGGTTGTTGTGGTCTGCTTCGGCAGACCTGCCGTTGGGGTGTCGTAGTTGAATGCGTAAGCGATCCTGCGACGCCCCATTCAGACGGGGGAAGGTTTTGTTGGGTTTTAGTGGGTAGTACTGACTTTGCCGGTGAGTCCCACACCTCGTGCGTAAATGCATTTCCCAACGTTAAAAAAAAAAGGGGGCGGCTTTTGGAGCTACAAATGCTCACTGGACTCATTTTTTTCTGAAAGGGAATTCTTTTTTTTTTGTGATTTTACTGAACTGTCTAGAAATTGACATGATATACCAACTCAACTTTCAGCAATATAGCTCCAATAGTGTCTGAGTAATATTACTGTGACCTATGGACGGACAAATTATAAGAATTTCGTTTTTGCCTTTTAGCTACCGAACCCTAATGTAAATTATCTAGGGTCGGCATTTTTAAAACTTGCATCATATTAATAAAGTCTACCGCATGACACAATGCAATTTTTTCTTTCTTAATAGTTTTTCCGATTGTTAACACAAAAAAAAGTTATTTCGCGGATTTATTTTGTTTTTGGGTTCCCGACGTTTCGAATGCTTTAAAGCAACCATGGTCACGGGAGAAACCAAAAAGGTCTCATTTGTGATCATGACCGTGTCAAAAATCAAAATAAATCCGCGAAATAATCCGAAGAGATAGTTCTATTTAAAATGTCAAATATTCACGTATACCTAAGAAAGTATTAACTTAAGAAAATTATTTGTATAAATTGTATTAAAAAGACATACTGTACTATAGATTGCGTAAATTTTTGTGGTAAATACTTTAGAAATTATATATTATAATATTTTTTTAATGTTATCCTAGGTGAGTACTAATCATATTTACGGACGACTATCGTATGACAGGGACAACGCTATACAACTTATATACAACTATTTCTTTTCTTTTATAGGAGGGCAACGACGTGTACTAAGCAATTATATAACCATCTTGCTTTTCAAAGGTCATGGGTACGAATAAACGTAAGATTATTGTAATCTTGAAACAAAACAAGTCTTGAAATAAGAATGTCAGGTAAGGCCCCAGTACTTCACTTTTTGTCTTATCTATACTATACATATAGTAAAACTGTAGAGATCGAATGTCTGTACATAGAAAAAAAAATGCTAATAACCGAGTCAGGGGGATGACAAATAGAACAATTCTAGTTTTTTTTTTTTCAATTTTTTTGTTTCTCCGTCTCTTTGTCTGTGATTTAAATGAAATTTTGCATCGTGGTACCCTATATTCCCGGTACAATATTTTAAATACTGTTCATACCGAATAATTAAAGAGCTCTCGTGGGAAAGTTAAAAACCTATAGTAATTTATACAGCTTAATATACAACTTATGCACCTAATTTAGTAAAATTTGGCATGCCTTATATTGCCGGACAAACAACAGGCTACTTTTTATCCCGGAAAAATGAACGGTTCCCGTGGGATAGACCTGTTTGTGCTTTTAATAAAATCTTTTTTTTATAAAAATCACTCCAAAAATCATGTTATTTTATTTCTGCGTCAAAAAACCTAGGGTACCAAAACAAACACTTTCGCTTTTGTAATATTAGAAAGAAATGTTTTATTATATAAACATCTACGATTGACGTAATTGATTTCTTAATTTAAGTAATTCATACCAATCAATAAAAAGGATTTTTCTTAAAGACTAGTTTATCACACAAGTTAAGGTATCCTAGGAAGACAGGATGAAGAAAAATGAATATTAAGAAAAACGTGTTTGTGTACTTATGTACGCACGTAAAAAGTTATACTTCTTCGGCGTAACAGAACAAAAATAGCTAAAGATTTTATCCCGTATGTCACAACTCTCTGTTTGTGAAAGGAATGCAGCTAATTTCATCATGTTTCTTTCAGCTAACTTCATCATGTCGCTTCTTGGCTGTCGGTGTGCGCGCGCATCGTAAAAATTTTGCTTTCATAATTTTTTCCAAACGTGCCAAAAGAAGCAAAACTTTAAAAATATTTTGAAGTATCAAAATTAATATCTATAATACAAAATAATCCATATATTTAAAGAAAGCTCTGAATATTCACAGCTTTCTTTAAACGTATTGCTTATTTATTTATAAGTTACATTCATAAGCATATTTTTTATAAAGAAATATAAAATCTTTCTACTATTATTATAAATGCGAAAGATTGTGATTGTGAAGAATGCGTGTGCTGTATATGTTTGTTAGTCCTTTACACTGAAACGGCTGGGCCGATTTTGATAAAATTTAATACACAGATACCTGAAATAACACTTATTTTCTTCTCCCTGCCCATTTCCCAATCACTTAAGGTCGGCGCAGTACATCTTCTGTACTGCTGATAGAATTTGGCAAAAGTTTTACGACCGTCCGCCTGCCTAACGTCATCCCTCCTTGTGAATGCTATTGTTTATCGCGGAAGTCTTGTAATATGCACTGTCAATTTTTGTTATCTTTTAATTCAATTTTTTATACTATTACTCAAAGTTCTTTTCTTAGATTTACGCGAATATTTGACATTTTAAATAAAACAATCTTTTCGGATTATTTCGCGGTTTTTTTTTTGATTTTTGGTTTCCGACATTTGGAATGCTTTGCAGCAATCATGGTCACGGGAGAGACTAAGGTTATAGACGTCTCAAACACATACTTGTTACAAACAGTGCCTACCCTCTATTTTACAAAAATATTACCATTTTGTGAATTTTTGAATTTTTGAAATCATTTTATTTAAAATTACTCAGTTTTATTGTAATGTTCGTATATATTTTGATATAAATTTTGATCACACAATAAATTTTGTTTTTATGTTGTCAATTTTTTTTCTAAAAACACTTATATTATTAAGAAAAAGCGAAAACGTGTCCCTGATCTTTTGCATAGGTATCAAATAAAAGGCAAGAACGCATTCCTTTAAATATACCATTTCCTAAGTTGATTTTGGTCGTACGCCAATTAAAGAACAATATAATTGTAAATGATTCCTGTGACAGTGCCAAAAAGACCTAAGTTATGACATTGAATTTTTAACTTAACTAAATACTTCTAAAACCACATAATATTATTATATTATTTAATTATATTCTTACAAAATTAAACGACTAACTAATTAAACATTATGATGAAAAAACATAATTACTGTGTTTTTTTGTTTAACACTATATTTTTTTTCAAAGCAATCACTAAACAATATAGGTATTCAATCGCTTAAAAGATTTTTCACCTAGCTCGCATTGAAGCTATTAAATAAAGAATTGTATTGGATATTTTTTTATCTAAAAAACCCTAGCTTCCGTTTAGATTTATTCATTTAAGTAGTTCAAATGAATAGCCAAGAAGTATTGTTTGGTTAAAACTCAGAACATAGTGCGTTTCATCAACGAGCGTTTTTTTCGTCTTCTACCGACAGTCGGTGAGAAGGCGCAACAGTGTATGGCTGGACGCCGAAGTTAGATGTGCTTGAATTTAAACAGTTCAAAATGAATTTAATATTATCGAAATTTATGTGGCAGAATGGAACGAGGATCAATCAGTATTTATTCGCTGTTTTAAGTAAGTTTTCTTTAATTTTCACTATACTTTTAACGTTAGTTTTATCAAAATATGTTTTTGTGTCTAAAATTATTTTATATGTTACTTATTTATATTTTATCCACGTGTTTTGTTTTGGAAATTGTTTCCATTACCTGCGAATTTAACAAAAAATAATTATAATATCTCACGGTAAAGTTTCTCGAGTTTAATAATCATTTTTTTTTTGTACGTTTCCGATACGGCGGTATAAACTGAACTTTTTGTTGTGAATCGCTTTATAATGAAAAGTTTTATCATAATAAACAAGTTTTGTTTAGATAAAAAAATATATATAGATATTTATATACGTATCGTGTATAACCCTTTATAATATTTTTTGATTAAATTGTAGTGAATGAATTTAAAATGGGGTAGAATGTGATTAGATTAGAGTGATTTAAATGTATGCAATTGAATTTTGTTTTCAACCGACTTAAAAAGAATTCTCAATTCGAATGTTTATATATTTTTTTATGTATTTTCGGACATAAATCTGTTATATATAGATATATTTATTCCGATATGGTTCCATTTGAAATTTGAAAAAAAATCCAACCCTAAAAGAAGATAAGGGATGATTGATTTTTATCACCTACTGAATTTTTAAAATACTATCACTACACTATACATGGAAAAATAAAACTCAAAAAAAACCGACTTGAAAAAAAAAGTAAAAAAATAACTGATTGGTAGTTTTCATTTACTATAGATACCTAATCAAATATTTTCGAAGTCGGTGCCAGCCGATACAAAGCAAATCGCACCAACTTCGAAAATATCTGATTAGGTATGTATAGTAAATGAAAACTACTAATCAGTTATTTTTTACATTTTAGTGGGTTTTTTTTTCAAATATGTAGCACTCGTAAGATACAACGTAATGTACAGACTTTTTCATATTCTTCTTTCCATACATACATACATAGGTTATTGATAATAATGTAAATAAATATAAATAAAAATGAAATATGTACAGCAATACTGTTCGTTGCTGAGCGTACCTGAGAATTATTATTTTTCACTTTATAATATACTAGCGACTCACCCTCGCTTCGCCTCGGGTTCGTCCCTGGCTTGCTTCCCAATATAAACTTTTATCCCCATTTTCACCTACTTAAGGGATGATTTCCGGGATAAAAAGTATGCTATGTTTTCCAGGGTCTCAAACTATCTTCCTACGAAATTTCATCTAAATCGGTTCAGTAGATCCAGAGATTACCCCCTACAACGTCACAAACTCACAATCTCACAAACTCACAAACTTTACCTCTTTATAATATTAGTACAGATTATAATATTCACATACATATTTATAATGTTCGCAATAAATAATTCGAATAAGGTTTTTATGGGAAAAAGATAACAATATTTGCACGGAAAATTCGAGGAAATCTAAAAGTGATTTGTTACTGAAATTTTATAAGAACCCCCCCAAAGATCACAAAAAAAAATTGATGACGTGAAAATGAATAGTTTATTCAATACAATTCAATTTTCTTGTTAATAGCTTCAAAGTGCCAGTTGAGCACAGATTACTTCGCCAATGTCACGTAGAATGGAGAAGACAATTAAAAATAAACAGAAGTTTATTTGCTTTGTTATTTTTTTTAATTTTTTCTTATCACGCGCTATTCTTTGCGTAAATTATATGTATATGAATTATACAACTTTGATTCTTTCTATTTTTTATCTGGGCTATGTTTATCATACAGGGACTATAAGAGGTGCTCATTACATGCACATCTATACTAATATTATAAAGAGGTAAAGTTTGTGAGTTTGTGAATTGTGAGTTTATGACGTTGTAGGGGGTAATCTCGGGATCTACTGAACCGATTTAAATTAAATTTGGTAAGAAGATAGTTTGAGACCCTGGGAAGGACGTAGGATACTTTTTATCTCGAAAATAATTCCTTAAGGGGGTGAAATGGGGATGAAAGTTTGTATTGGGAAGCAAGCTAGGGACGAACACTAGCGAAGCGAGGGAGAGTCGCTAGTATATTATATAAGTGTACCACAGGAATTGAACAGCTAATCGTAGTCACGAAACCACTACTCGTTTTTTTTTAGCCATAATATACTAGAGTTTGCCCGCGGCTTCGCTCACGTAATGTATTTACTATTTATGTACATATGATGATTGATAATTTCACTTTTTCGCCAGTTCTACTCAGGATTAAGGTTTTTTCTTTCCGAAAATAAGGTGACCATTCAGTAAAAAATTGTAATTATTTAACGCCGAATAAAATATTTTGAATTATAATTTGAATTTATAAGTCGTAGCGTAATGTTATATAGCTTAGCATAATATAAATAATAGCATGTGACCTTCTGGTTGTTATTTAGTCTATGGGATGTGGAGAAATAGATATATTTTCAATATATATCTATTTCTCCACATCTAATATCTGTATATTACTATGACTTTTCCAGTGTCATTAAATTAAAAAAATGCTTTCTAATAATAAATTAGTACCTACCTATTATTAAATTTAAATAAAAAAATCTAAAAACCAACCAGTAGAAGAAAGTTAGGTGTGTTCTAATGACAAAATATTTTTTAAAGTGATTTTGAATTTGGTTTAGTTTTCTTTGTTAAGAAGTCATTTTTGAGACCACAGCACTGTGGTTAGTTCATTAAAAATATGTACATATTTAAAATTATTTGTTATTTAACATGAAAAAAATGTTTTGATAAAAAATGATAACATTTTTCGTTTCAAAAGGTGGAATCTGAGGAAATCCCCTTTAACACAATCAGTGTCAAAGTCACCTTCGCTCATTTATGTGTAGTATATCCTTATTTAAGCAGCGCTAAAATAATTAATAACCGTCAATCTTCACTAAACATTCAATTTAATCGTATTCAGCCCTTTTTAACGTCTCACTGCTAAGCACAGGGATCCGTTTTATGCGACAATGGGGAATCAGACCACCACCACCCTGGCCAAGTACGGGACTTCACATGTCTTTCGAAAACTTGCTAGGCTCTCTCAGACATGCAATTTTTCTCACGACGTTTTCCTTGGGAAACCGAGTGAAGAAGGTTCAAATTCCGAGATCTGATATTTTCATGTGTGAATCATTTCTAACATGATTACCACTTGCCTTACGGTGAAGGAAAACATCGTGAGGAAACCTGCATGTCTGAGAAAACCTAGCAAGTTTTCGAAAGACATATGAAGTCCGCCAACCCGTACTTGGCCAGCGTGGTGGACTATGGCCTGATCCCCCTCGTATTGAAGGGAGGCCCGTGCCCAGCAGTAGGCGTTAAAAAGGGCTGAATACATACATACATTTCTATTTGTTATTGTATTATAAAAGGCTTTTTTTAGTCCTAACAGTATAATCACACCTCCAATATAAGTATATTTAAATATTCAAAATGAATAATAAAAAAATATAAGCCAGTCAACAGATTAATACCCAAATGGAACATAAAACCTCCACATATTTCATGACACACCAAAAAATTTTCCGTCAGTACTCAGAGGAGTTCTAAAACGGCATAATTAGGTACACAATACGTTATAAACATCGTAATTACTGATGCTATTCATAAATATTTATTTTTGTTATTTTTTCGTGAACATACCAACATTCAAAAGGTAATCGATAAATAATGTGATATGTAAAAAAACTGAAAACAAATTTAATTTATTTATTAAGTCCTTTATTATATAAAAAAATTACAAATTAAAAAAATACATAAACGCTACATAAAGTATTTAGTGTAAATGCGGCCTTATGATCAGTTCCACGCAACCTATATTAGAAAGTAAATGTAGGGTGGCAAGAACGGTGGTTGACGAACTCTTAGAAGTGAAAAGCAGGGAAATAAAAAATATTAACT
Source organism: Brenthis hecate (assembly GCA_951806755.1). Classification (NCBI taxonomy): domain Eukaryota; kingdom Metazoa; phylum Arthropoda; class Insecta; order Lepidoptera; family Nymphalidae; genus Brenthis; species Brenthis hecate. Next base: position 4,074,348 of record OX638261.1, read on the forward strand.
AATAGCGATAGACGACGATTTTCATCGTTTACAGAGAATTTTTACTTCGAGCGGAAATTGAATCTGCTATATCCTTCATTAGCGTAGCAAGCGCCAACTAACAGATGTCATTGAACTTAACAAAGACGAGTTCAAAAATCGCATTTCAATTAAAAATTGCAATTAAGTGAAGTTTTATTGTTCCAATTTAATTAAAAGTCATTTTAGTATAATTTTTTATCAGTGAACTGTTATACCATTGACTTATATGATAATATTAGGCTTATAACCGTACGACGTGTTTCGCGCGGACCGCTGAAGCCAAAATAATTTAACTTGTAAGTAAATCGTAAACAGGTAAAATCTGTACATAATTTTTATTATATTTTCTTTATAATGATATTTTTTAAGTCGTAATTTCAATTTTTATGAGTTCTCTGTCTATTGTGGTTTGATTTGATCATATACCCAATTAGGTTATTAAAAAATTACATACTTTCACCATAATGAGCATGGATCAAAAAGCACTAAATACACAATCAGCGACAAAAAATGTCCTCACAGAATGAACGCTCATTTGAACATTTGAGCGCGCTTTTAATTTTTTTTTTTGTGAAAACTACTTTAAGTATTGCAATTAAGGCTCAACTTGAATTGTTTTATATTTATTTCAACTAAAATAATTACATAAACACAATTGGTGACTAGAAGATTCTACAACTTTCTCAAAATATTGTAGATGTCTTATTAAATATTAACTTTATTAATTGCATTTTCTGAGAAAATTTACCATAGTAATGTATATTTTGATGTGAGAATTTTCGATTGAAAGTTAGGGTGTTTTTTCGATTCTCTTTCTTTTCCAATGGGTTTCAACCTACTATTATCTTTTTTGTATCAAAAATTATCGACCCTGGTCTATTTTTAATTAAATATGAGAATAATTAATTAAATAATTAATAATAATAGTACCTATTAATAACGAGATATCAAGAAAATGTTACTTAAAAAAGTTCTTGCTTAATGAAAAGAAATTTTACATAATTTGTTTTGTAATAAAATTACACTGAATTTTCATAAATGTTTACAATATCGACCTATTTAAAAATCTGGAATATTGCAAAAATGTTCTTATATAGTTTTATAAATTCAATTAAATATTAATACACAATTAACCTTTTTTATTAACATTTTTTTCTTATAAAATGTAATGAATTCAAACTTCAGCAAAATTTAGTTTTTTTAAATTTATTAATACAAAATTTTAATAATTTAGATGGCGTTGTTAGATGATGTGTTTATATGGACTAGGGTTCGTTCAGTGGTCCAAATTTAAATATAACCATTATTGAAAATTAAAAAAAAAACATATATATGAGCAGAACTTTCCTGTTATTATTAATTATAAAAAATTATTGTTATTATTAATAAAAATTATAAAAAAAATTGAAAACAGTTTTTATTTCTTATGAAATAAAAACTGTTTTCAATTTTTTTTATAATACATACATGTACATATATGTCAAAGTAACAGCTTCTTACTACATGAATATGAAAGGGTATACTGCACTAAAAAGTAAAAAAAAATTGTCTGTCTGTTTCTACCGATTTATCTCCGAAACGGTTGAACCGATTTTGACGGGACTTTCACCGGCAGATAGCTGATATTATAAGGAGCTACTTAGATTACTTTTATTGTAGAAAAAAAATCAGGGTTCCTCACAAATAAATTAAAACCCATGAAATTGTGAATAAAATTCGCGTACCTAGGGTCGCACCCAAACGAAGCGAAAGCAAGTCGCTAGTTAATAACTGAAGCTAGTCAATAGCTACTAAACAAAAAAAAGAAAATCTGTTAGTTGTCGTTTTTTATAATCCATACTAATATTATGAATATAAAAGTGTGTTTGTTTGTTTGTTTATCCTTCTTTCACATGGAAACGGAGTGACGGATTGGCGTGATTTTTGTGTAGACATAGTTGGAGGGCTGGAGAGTGACATAGGCTACTTTTTACCGCGGAAGATTATCTTATTCCCATGGGAAAACACGTTATAATACAACCCAAAAATTTATTTATGATCAGAATTGAAACTTGATATTAATGCTCTTCAATCAATTAAGTAAATACTTGTTTTAGCATTTTTCGAAATTCATCCCATAAGGGGGTAAAATAGGGGATGTAAATTTCTATGAAACCAACCCTTTTAGAGTTTTTTTGTGTAGTTTTAGCGCGAGCGAAGCCGTGGGTTCTGCTAGTAATTAATTAAATTTGGTAGTTTTACCTGGAGTGTTCCGGGAGTTTGAAAATTGGTGATTTTTCAAAACTCTCGGTAAACATCCCAGGTAACCTCTTTTTTGAGTACCAGGTGACTGGGCTAAAATCATTTTGAACATATTTTTTTATAAATACAGTAGTACATTTTTTTATTTTTAACAAGAATTTTAATTAGAAATAATTATAAGCAATAAAATATGCGTCTAATATAGCAGTAACTTACTCGAAATTCCTGTTATTTTTATCATTTTGACTTTCCTCAAGCTCGTATCCTAACATTTACAAGCATTCTACGTCATAGCAACAAATAATAATATATTACATACTAGCGGCTTACGCTCACTTCGATCGGGTTCTCCTCTAAAAAACAAAAACGTATCTCTCCCACGGGAACTGTACATTTTTCCAGGATAAAAAGTAGCATATGATGCATATATTCTGATGTATGAGTTATATTTTTGTAAAGTTTCATTAAAATCTATTAAGTAGTTTTTGCGTGAAAGAGTTACAAACATACATACATCGAAACATTCTCACAAACTTTCGCATTTATAATATTAATAGGATTTATAATATTAGTAGGATTTACTGATAATAATTAAAATAATCTACATCTGTATGTCATAATCGTTAAATATGTAGTTTAATCTTTGTCATCGTAACAATTGTTTTACCGCACTTTTGGGTTGAGACCGGATAATTTTCATTTGTCTTATTAAACTCTTAATGATGACGCACGTTTTCTATAGTTTCAATTTATTAGCTGTAGCTCTCTTTCTTTAAAAATCCGTAGATTTATCTATGTACATACAAATATTTGTACTTGTCCTTGAAACGAAAAACAGCTAAAATTTCATACATGTTATTGATTGTTCGTTCATATTTTCTTGTATATTTGTATGTATTTTCTAACAATTTTATGTTGTATAATATGTACCTATGTATGTTCTTAAAAATTTCAATACAAACCAGATCTGAAACCCTCTTTTCTTTGATACGGACCCCCTGGTAGAATAAGTAAGATATCTATAGTTTAAAATAAATGGGTATGCGGAAGTCCTGGGTTCGAGACCCGGTTACGATCAAGTACTATACATATATCAATAAAAACCTTAGTAACAACCCGACGTTGAAAAGTTTGCAGTGTTAAATTCCCGAGCCACGGAAAGCATATAAAGCCCTTGGTGTTTAAGAGTAACTTTGTTACTTGTGTTTTATAATAATATGGACTAGTCTCAACGGCCGAAATCGGTCAGGAGTACATATCATATGTTAGTATAATTTTAAACTATTTTTTGTATAGAGTTTTTATTCAACTATGAAATACTCGTACAAGTCACGTTGTCAGTTAATTTACATATATGTTACTATTTGAACTGCCTCGGTGGTGTAGTGGCTAGCATGTACGGCATACCTGGAGGTCCTGGGTTCGAGTCCCGGGTCGGGCCAAGTTTAGTTATTGAGTCTTTCTGTATAGTAAGCCTCAGTAACAGCCCGGAGTTGGGAAGTTGGCGGTGTTTCACCCCCGTGCCTCGGAGAGCACGTAAAGCCGTCGGTACTGCGCCTTAACTCTCACTGGTCGTGTCGAGTGGTCGTCCCACCGGAGTATCAGAGTGACAGGAATAGAGAGTGCACTTGTGTCCGCGCGTACACTTCAGCACTATAATATCTCCTGCGCAGTTGGCTAATCTCAATGAGATTGGCCGCCGTGGCCGGAATCGGCTAGGAGAACATCATCATCATGTTACTATTAATATAACGCCAAATTAAATATAAGTACTTTTGTGCTACATGTCTAAAAAAATAGAATATGTTTAATAATTTTCAACCTTTCATCAAGCGCGAGCTTGCTGTTATTAGCATGATTGGACCGGCTCGTGGTTTAAGTGAGCTTTGCTTAAATGCATTTTCCAACATAGAAAAGCTACTTAAGTGGACCCTGTAGAATTTTATATTATAAATAATCACTGAATGTTCTGGGTATAGTAAGGATCTAAGTACAAGAAAAGACAGTGGTGGTAGTTGATGGGTGCTTCAGTCATATTTAAACAAGGACGACAGCTTCTCAACACGCATTATTTAGATATGTTGAAAAAATTAAATATCTGGTGTGATAAACAAACAAACAAATAAGAAAATATGAGGTAATAGATATTGTATGTAGACTTTTTATTTATATATTTGACGACACGTTTGGCTCAGTTTGTAGTGACCCTACTTGCTGTGCCAGCGGTCGCGGGTTCGAGTCTCGCTGGGGGCATTCATCTATGTGATGAGCACGAATGTTTTTACTCCAGTCATTGGTGTTTATATTTATAATATGTATGTATTTAAAGTTACATATGTATAGTGTATCAACTATCTGGTATCCATAACACAGGCCTCGAAACTTACCATGGAACTAGATGGTGCTGTGTGTTAATGTCCCAACATATTTATTTACATATTTATATATTAGGTAGTTGGATTTATGATAGAACCGTAATGACCGAGAAAAGTTAACTAAAATTAAGAAAATTAATTAAGTTAAGAAAAATATTTAAGTAAAAAAATATACCTAAGTATAAATATATTTTCCATTTCGTTAAAATTCCACTAATCACATATAATAGATATGTTAAATTTTGTATATTATGTTCTAGAAAAACACTATTAAAGACTTGATGATATGATAAACAGATCACTTCCTGCGTCTTTACATCACTAAATATTGTCTTACATTTGGATCCAATTGAAATAAACCTTAGCTTTGATTTTAAAGTATTTCTTACACTAACATATCCATCCAATCGTATTGAATTATACCTACATTCATAAAATAAATACCTTTTACCTCTATCTTTAACCTTCGTTCAGGTATAAAAGTCAAAAAAAGAGACAAAATTTAAACACATTAATTTTCCCTTCAACTATGGCTCTGTCAAAAATTAAAGTAACCAAAGGTACGTTATTAGACTCTTAGGACTTTTATTATAATAGAAAGAATGTACAGAAAATATAGTTGTGATCATTTTTTCCCAATATTTGTAAATTATTATTATTTTTTTCTAAATTTATTATTTGGGGAGTCACCGGTTGAAAACACTAGAGCCCAACGGAATCTCTCCCATCTTAATGGGTGTCGCAGGATCACTTACCAGTTTACCACTACTTACATGCAATTTATCTCTCACCTGTCACGTCGAGTTGTTATCCTATTAGAATGTTAATGAGGTAAAGGAATAGAGAGTGCGCTTGTGTCTGTCACACACTTGGGCACTATCATATATTCCGCACAGATGGCTTGTGTGTGTGATACTTGGCCGTCGTAACCAAAATCGGTTAGGTGGTCAATGCTTTGTGGATTTTATATTACTATACTCTTACATTGCAGTTTTTGTATTTTTTCTCTAAATACTTTTGCCAATTATTGTGAAAACATTGTCAAATCCACGAATAGGTCACATCTTAGGGGTTTTTATGCGTAAATTAAGAATCAAATTACGAATCAAATAAGTTTTTCAAATACAAAAACACACACAAAAACTCACAGAATCACATAAATCGGTAAAAATTTGTTTGTTTGTTTGTTCTTCCTTTTTGACCGATTTCAATAAAGAGGTGGTAATCACCTCGTCTGTATTTTTAAATCGAAAGACGTAAGTATTCCACAAATAAATATAGTAAATAATAACCTAAGAATTTGGTTTTTGGTCATCTGAACACGGGCGCAGACGCGGGCAATACCAGTTTATTTTATATAATATAAATATTGAAGCATTTTTAATATAGCTTCCGCGTTTTTATACATCTATAAAATAACAATAGGCCTTTAGTCAACAGTTACGTTTTAAGAAAAAACGTAAAACATTACGAAAAATAATAGGTAACTTCAAAAAAATTCCAAACATTATTCTTGTTATTATACTAAATAAGTCAAGATTTGAATGAACGAATCGCGTGAGATAAGAAAATTGTAGTTTTTGTGTATTGTTATGTAATAGGTACTCGCGAAGAAGATATTCTTAAAGAAAAACAACAATATTCGAACCTTGGACTAAATACATTGCGTCTGTTCTTCCATAAATAGTACCTATTTGTAACAATATAATTAATACTATAATATATAAAGATTAAATATATAATTAACGAGCATTGCCCGCGGCTCCGCCCGCGTTCAGATTACCAAAAACCAAACTCTTAGGTTTTACATAGTATTAGTGTACTCTTACAATGCAGTTTTTGTATTTTTTCTCAGAAATGAGACTTCACTACTGTATCCAACAACGCCCTATCATTAGATATACCTTTCAGTAAACCGTTTGTTTCTCGTTTTAGCACGTTTTTATTAGCCTCAATTCCAATTGCAATTGAACTTAGCATGCTTATAATTAACTAAGATCAATAAATATACGAAATGCGGGTGACAATACAATACTTGGATATTATTGACCTGATCTGATGATGAAGCCATGAATTGTATAGTGAAATACTTCTGGCTACTAGTAAAATATTCGGCCTTTGGATAATTTGATTCTTTTTGACGAGTTACAATAGAATAAAAGCTTATTTTATAAGTTTAAGCTTATTTTTCACTTAAAGCTTTAATCAATATCCAGAATGGAGCCGAATTTTCGGAATCGCTGCCAAGTGTTAGTTTCATTTATTTCAAACGACATATTTATTGTTTAACTATTTTGCGATGAAAATTATTTAAATGTCCACACAAAGCCTTGTCACCTTGAACTGATTTAAAAGAATCAATCGTATTTTATTTTAGCAAATATTTCTCTTAATGATATCATATCATAGCAATAATTTGGAAATCCCAATGTTAGTAGACACGACTAAGTTCCGGACGGGCGAAACAGCATGCAGCTAGTTTCTAACAATATATGTATATCGTTCGCATCACTATCGTTAACATACAAATTTGAGAATGGAGAAAGGTTATTAATTCATTTTAGGAGTGTCGTAGCATATTTCGAATTCCTGTCTGTTGTACCTATTAGTGTTTAGAAAGTAGTCGTCTAAATTCTGCAGCAAAAATATCATAGGGAAAATCAACTGGTCTTATACGAATCTCATTATAAACTAAATTGGTGTTATATATTATATTTTATTTGTGTTTTCTAATTTTGCAAAGTTTTACAAATTTACTCCGCTCTCGTCTGTCGTAGAGATAGTCTATGTGAGTTAGTCTGTAAGTCTTCCTCATTAATGCTATAAAATGCAAATAGATTTTCAAAACGCCCTTTGGATACAGAGATAGAGCGTTCAAACAAACAAAACTCTTTAGCTTTTTAGTGACCATTTTACCGACTATTGCGGAGCCCAAAGGAGGGCTATGGCTATCTGTTAGACCTGTATGTATATAAATATGTTTATACTATTTTAAATTAAACTAAGAAACAGAGATGTCTCTCCTGTGACCATGAATCATGATTGCTGTTAAGCATTCGAAACGTCGGGAACCAAACCAAAAAATCAAAATAAATCCACGAAATAAACCGAAAAGATAGTTTTATTTAAAATGTCAAATATTCGCGTAAATCTAGGAAAGTAAGTATTATGTTCATATTATGTTTTTCGTCAATTTATTCTTATCTTTTTAGTTTGTTTTTTTTTTCGCAGTCGGGTTTATTATTAGTAGTATAGATAGCCGACTTGTATAAAAAGAGGTGGCTCAATGTTGATGCAGAAAGTTATTTAAATACAGACCCTGATGATTTTTGAAATGTATAGAAGAAAAATAGACAGTCAAAGTTTGTTTGTCTGTCTGTATATGACATTGTCATTTATTAGACGGTTTTAATAATTTTTATTCGTGTCATCTCCATTCTACGTGACATTGGCGAAGTAATGTGTGCTCAACTGTCACGCTGTTAGGCCATTATTAACAAGAAAATTGAATTAAATTGAATTGATAATTTTTATTGATATCTAGCTATGTCTAAATGATAAGAAACAGTTTTATTACTAGGTACTTTATGTAAATATCTAGTGACCGAAACTCGCTTCGCTCGGGTGCGTCCCTAAGCACATTTTGCATTTCTGATAGAATGCTCCGATTATTGCTTAATCCCTTAAACATATTTTGTAACCTGTTATAATACTTATTTGAGATATATTATTAAAATAATTCTCAAGCAATGAATAATATTTTAAATAAACCACTTTAATGGAAGTCAAACCCATTTTAACAAATGCTACCCAAAACTTACAAATTAATTTTATTAATTTGGAGAAGACGTCGTCGAAATGACGTCTGCAAAGAACAAGTTTGTAAATCCATATTGAGATAATTTTACAGTGCAATTATTTTTTTGTATTGTTAGTCAAAGTTCAAAACTGCTACAATTTGTGTTGCAATGATGTTCCTTGCAGGTGTCGAATTTGTCCTGGTTCTTTCCGCGATGTACAAATACATTGGACTATTGTGATTATAATGGGAACCTTGTATGTGTGTGTGTGTGTGCGTATGCGAGTGCGTGTGCGTGCGTATGTACGTGCGAGCATACACATAGATAGGTACCTAGGGACGCATCTGACCGAAGACTGTTAGCCGTTAGTATAATAATATATAATTAATATCATTACTAATATAATGAATGGTAATTTTTATCACGCTCTAAACAACTGAAAGACGTGATTGACGTGATTAACTGAATAAGGATACTTTATATTCCGAAAACTGCTTAGGTTTTCTAAAAACATCGTAATGGTACCCAATATTTTTATTAAAATTTTGTTAGTAGGTACTCTAATAGGATTTAAGTAAAAAGAAAAAAAAACTAAAGCATGTGACTTGAAGAGGTAAAACCCACTAGATATTAGTTTTTCTGGTTAGAGACGCACAAGCTAAAAGACGCTAAAAGCTTTCGATTTTAAATGGTATTGCTGACGTAGTATTGGCCATTCATTTTAGATTTTGATAATTTTTAATTGACGACACGGTTGACTCAGTTTGTAGTGATCCTACTTGCTGTGCCAGCAGCCGCGGGTTCGAATCCCGCTGGGGGCATACATTTGAGTGATGAGAACGAATGTTTGTACTCCAGTCATGGGTGTTTATATTTATAATATGTATGTATTTAAAGTTATACATATATACATATTTGTAGTGTATCAACTATCTGGTATCTATAACACCTCGTAGCTTACCATGGAACTAGATGGTGCTATCTGTTAATTTCCCAACATATTTATTTATTTATTACTAGCAGAACCCGCGGCTTCTCTCATAAAAAGAAGAATTCAGAAATCTCTAAAAAGGTAGTTTCATACAAATTTTCATCCCATTCCCATTCCAGCCTATATCACTCTCCAGCCCTCCAACTATCTCCTCGCAAAAAATCACGCCAATCCGTCACTCCGTTTCGATGTGAAAGAAGGGCAGACAAACAAACAAACAAACAAACAAACAAACACACACACACACTTTCACATTTATAATATTAGTATGGATTTATTTCTCTGTTATTAACATAAAATGTACTTATAATATCTTATACATATCATTGCGACTTATTTCTAAATACCTTTTGTTAACAAAAAGTGTAAATGAAACAACTACCTACTTTTCTGATACCTAACTAACTACATAACGAATTGAATAGTTTTAGTTTAATTACCTATACAATATACATGTTACAAAAATAATAACTATTATGTTTTCAAATATCTTCATAAATTACTAAATGAAGTCAAAAATTATTTTATAAGTATGTATACTGAGTAATTAAGGCTAAACTGTTCCGCGTAAGAACTTTTGGGACATGGAGAGTACCTACCTACAATAGCAAAGTTGCCATTTGACATACAATTAAAAAAAAATATGTAAATTTTTAACAGTGAGAATGACGAAGATGTAATAAGTATTATGTATAGTAATATTCTACGCGAATATTTTGTTTCATTCAAAGCCTTATTCGATTATTGTTCCTACTTATTCAGACTTAACGATTATAGCGACTGTGACTTTAATAAAAGTAAATACAAAAAGTTGATGTAACTTCAAAATTACGAGTAGAATATTTTTATTGGTATTTATATAAGCTTGAAGAATGACCATAAAGATCGATCAATCAATTTATAACTGCCGAATGCATCGATTATTGTTGTTATATTAAATATTAAACATATACATATTATCAAATTAAAAAAAAACCCCGACTGCGTAAAAAAACAAACTAAAAAGATGAAAACAAGTTGTAGAAATAATACAGTAGGTATTATGCAGTGGAAGACATACGCGTAGCAAGACTAGCAGCAAGTAACAAAATACCTATTACCTACATATATATGTATGTACATCAGACATACATACAGGTCAAACACAACCCTCCTTTGGGCTCCGCCGCAGTCGGATAGAAAGACATACCCTCTACTCTCATATGAAAATAGGTACCTCCTCTTTAAAAATCGGTCGGAAATATCAATGAATAAACTAGCACAGTAAGTACTTACATAGTAATTGCAAATTGCTATTATATCGTGTTTACAAGTCATTAAATCTGTGTATAACGTGGACAATTTAAAAACATTATGTGATTTAAACTAACATTAAGCGAAGTCGATAGTTCATTAACAATAATGGAGTAAATTATGTCCATTTTTAATCATGTTCCACTTTGAGATTAATAATTTACATAGATTTCTGATTAAAAATATCAACACGCGCTAAAACACTATGAGAATTTGTTTGCTTGTATATCCAAAGACCTTACTCAGGTATTTTCTAAGTTTTTGCGATGAACAAAACTTGTTTTTATTTTAATATAATAGGAATCTAGCTTTAAACTTCCGTATATATATGATTATTTTATGTAAAAAATCTTAATTTGACGCATCTGTACTCATTACTGGTGATGTTTATGATAGTCGGTTTATTATAATATATTTCAACTTCTATTTTGAGATGGAAACCATAAAAAAGATAACGCTTACTATAATTTCTCATAGAAGTCACAGACTTATGGTATATATCAGGATAGAATTAATAAGTGACCTACAAATGTCCTTCCGACTCTATTAAAAAACTTATTTTTTAACAACTATAATATTTTGCATACGAGCGCCACTTTATGGCAAATTTTATTACTAACACTTATTATTCCAGGTTACATAAGCGATAACCTAAATCTATCCGTGTACTGAATTTCATCCAAAATATGTCTAGCTGTTTAATGGTAAGAAATAGCAAATATATACACACACATACATACATACATACATACATACATACATACATACATACATACATACATACATACATACATACATACATACATACATACATACATACATACATACATACATACATACATACAAAAATTCACATTCATTAGAGTAATGTGGTTATATAAAAAAATGCCTCGACCGGTTGCTTCATTGCGCTTTAAAATAAGGATAAAATATAAGCATTTATCTCATTAATTTATATTATTAGTAAAGAGTGTGTGGGAAATACCTAAATGTAGGTCAATAACAGCTTTTCTGTTTTAAATTTCATAAATTAAATATCTAATATCAATAAATAAATTTCCTCATATTATCACAGGGATTTCTTTACATAGGTATTTCCTCAGGATACGGTGTTACTCGAATGTTAATTATTATCTAAAGCATAACAAAAATATATCAACAATACAACGTATGTAAATGTATCCTATACTCGGTATGAATCCATTTGGTTTTTAGATATTAGACAACCAAACCGAAAAAGCTTCTGCAAGATCTTCCTAGATCTCGATGTAAGCCTATATTTTTCAACTTTTAACCGATGGAAACATTTGTTTTTTTCAACCGACTTCAAAAAGGAGGAGGTTCTCAATTCGACTGTATGTTTTTTTTTTTTTTTTATGTTTGTTACCTCAGAACTCCGTCATTTATTAACCGATTTGGACAATTTTTGTTTTGTTTGAAAGGGTATACTTCCAGATTGGTCCCATTTAAATTTCAAAAAAAAATACCACCCCTAAGGGTGGAAAAACCACTAATGATGAATTTAACCTACTTCTAATTGTCATATTGACTTGAAACTTTGCAAGTATTTCTATTTCCGTTGATAGTACAGTGGTTCGGTGTTGTTGACCTGATCTGATGGCAAGGCCAGAAGGTGGATAGGTGGAAGTCTTCAACGGCTAATAGTAGATACTTTGAGTTTGGGCTTATTTTGTTTGATTTGACAAGCCTAGCACGTTAGAATCCTTACTTTGCTATTACTGTCTACACTAAAAAGGGAAAAATAAAAACTTTTTAACAAAAAAATAAAAACCGACTTCAAACAAAAGCACTAAAAATTAAAAAATAACTGATTGGTAGTTTTCATTTACTATACATACCTAATAAAATATTTTCGAAGTCGGTGTGCTTTGGCTAAGTAATTAAAGCCTACCTATTAAATACATACCTAATCAAATGTTTTCGAAATCGGTGCCAGCCCATACAAAGCAATTGTATGTATTTAACACAACAAATGTATGGCTTTAATTACTTAGCCAAAGCACACCGACTTCGAAAATATTTTATTAGGTATGTATAGTAAATGAAAACTACCAATCAGTTATTTTTTAATTTTTAGTGCTTTTGTTTGAAGTCGGTTTTTATTTTTTTGTTAAAAAGTTTTATTAGTTTAAAATTTGCCTATCTTCAAGGTTAGATTCATTACTCGGTTTATCATTTAAATAAATAAACATACAAACAGACTGATGCATTCATATATTTGAGAAATTATATTAGACTCGCAGCTAGTATAAAACGTGTACATAATATAATATATCTTTAACTGGCGACTCCTTCGCCCGCATAGCCCTCAATTCGCTTGTTTTCTTTTTTTTTTAACGTTGGGAAATGTATTTAGGCACGAAGTGTGGGATTCTCCTACAAGGCCAGTAACTAACCAGCAAAACCCAACGGAACCATGCAAGCAAAGCAACGCAACAGCCAGTAACATTTCATGCATATATTTAGCGTCGACTTATCTCATTACTATTATAAATGCGGAAGTTTGGATGGATGAATGTTTGTTACTCAACCACGCCATAACGGCTGAACGGATTTGGATGAAATTTGGCACAGAGATAGATTATAGTCTGAAATACATTGGTTACTTACTTACTTTATCCCGGAAAAATGTGCAGTTTCCGTGGGATAGAAAAGTTTTCGTTATCCACAATGCAACGGCTTGACTATAATGCTAACAGTTAAAACGTACCTAAACGTACTTAAAGCGAGGGTGAGTCGCTAGTTTATTATAATGATTATAATTATTATAAACAGGAAAAACTTTAACAATGTTACTATTTTTTGTCCTAAAACTGGATTTGCTTAAGACACTTCATTTGTTTACGCGAGACTTCGCAAATTGCAACGCAATATTCTACACCAGTAATATTAATTTAATTACTTAAAATATTTGTTATCATAATAGGTAATTTAATTAATTAAGTTAATTAAACTTTAGAATATGTTTTAAATGCTATTTTTTTCCTACTTGTTTATATGTTATTGAAATTCTAAAGTAGAAATTTAATAGGCTCTTAATACTTCTTCCATGTCTGTTTGTCTGTATATCTGTTTGCATTTCACGCAAAAAGTACTGAACCGATTTTAACAAAATTTTGTGTAGTAGTGATAACTTACATTTAAGATATTAGACCTTTTACTACAAGAATATCTCAAAATCATTCCCACGGGAAAACCCAATAACTGGTACTATCTTGTCATTCTTAGAAATTCACATGACTTATGCTAAACCTTATGAGATATACAAAACAATGTACTAGAAAATTATAGGTCTTAAAGAGAAAATAAAAATCACAGGCATATGTCCTAAGTGGTAAGTCCTAGCTCGCAAAACACTATTTTTATCTGATTAAAACTATCTGTTCTGTATGTGCTTAGTTGTATGTTTGCATCATTATCTGATTTGAATGAAAATGTTTTAATTCACATTATATTTGTATTTGCCATACAAAAAATGAACCGAGTTTCTTGTTAGTTCTTGTAACGTTTTCACCTTGAGAGCCTAAAATATTAAAGAATACAAGAGCAAGACGAACACACGAGAGTCGTTAGTCCAGCTAGCTATATACCTACGTACATAACGAATGGAAAGACGAATATTCCCACAAGTTTAAGTACATATATGTATATGAATAAAAAAAAAATTTGTACGGAACCCTAAAATTGTGCAAATGATACATCGCAAATATTATAATTTTACATTATTATAATAAATCTACTCTCTGTTCCCGAAACAATCACGAGTTCGACTTTATTTAAAGTTTAAACAAATATTGATATTTGGACATATGGTTGGGGTCTTTATTTTAATAGTTAATGTAAAAAATTGTTATTGCTGTTTTATACTTTATATATAATAAAAACAAGCGAATACGGTAATTAAACCATATTATGGAACAAATTGTAGTCAGAAAATTTGTAAAAAAACTAGGCCCAACTAACTATAGCGAAGAAATAAGAACCATCCAGGTGACCTGATAAGTATCTACATAAAAAAACCATCAGAATCGGTCAAGCTATTTAGACGCAGAAGAATTACAAACACACGCACACCAGAAATTATAGTTTTAAAAAATAAAATAAATCATATAAATCAGAATTATTATATGACGTTTGATATTTTTGTTTCAGTAACAATACCTCTAGTTAGCTTTGGCATGGTGCAAGGATGGTTATCACCAATGATATCGATCCTGCAATCTTCTGAAAGTCCATCGCCAGAACCCTTCACCTCCAGTGATATATCCTGGGTGACATCAGTCACGTACATCACGGCGATCGTCTTCGGAGCACCCATGGGCTACCTTACTGATAGATATGGACGAAAGGTCATGACCCTTATCACGACTTTTTCTTTGATTGTAAGTACCTATTAAAAATATAACTTTTTTACATTTTATGTATATTACTGACGATACGTTTGGCTCAGTTTGTAGCGGCCCTACTTGCTGTGTCAGTGATCGCGGGTTCGAGCGCTGGGGGCATTCATTTGTGCGATGACGAACGTTTGTACTGAAGTCATGGGTGTTTATATTTATAATATGTATGTATGTAAAGTTATATATGTGTAGTGTATCAACTATCTGGTACCCATAACACATTCCTCGAAGCTTACCTGGAACTACATGGCGCTGTGTGTTAATGTTCCAACTTATATATTACTTATTACTAAGAAGTTAAGAAGTTGGTTAAGTGTGACGAACTCGTTCGAGGGTTTCATACCGAATATTTTTGGGTTACCTACTTTTTCCCAATAAAAAGGTCCGTATGGCTTATATTGTATATCAGCAGATACGCTTAGCTCGAGTTCACATTATGCTTGATCTGTATTATAGGTAATTATTTAACATTAAAGTTGTATTATGCTGTTTTTTGCATAACGAGGTCCAATTAAACAAAGTTGAATGATTTTTTCTTACCGCTTTTATTGCAATGCAAAAACAAAAATAATTATAAACACGCTTTTGTTTGGGGGTTTCCCTAATTATTATTTCTAATAAATCCGCCACAATACATAATGTGTGAAAATTTCAACCTGATATAAATAAGATATAGGTAGATACAGTTTTTTTTTTAAATTTGTACCTAACACAGACAGATGGACGCATAATGCCGTCATAATAAAGAAGGCCCTAACAAACAATTTGGTCAATAATTGTAAATTAAAAATTTTAAAAACCCCCTACGCAAATTAATTGTCATTTTTAACGATTACACTGGCACGCGTAAAGCACTTAATCGAGTATTCAAACGCCAAAATGCCTTACATCATTTTGGAAAAGAGCTGATACTCTTACACTGCTGGGCTGATATTAACTAAACATAGCTAAGAACCACTGCAAGGAAAGTGGCATTCAAATGGAAAAAACCGCATCGAAATCGGTCCATCCGTTTGAGAGCTACGATGCCACAGACAGATACACATACAGACAGACATCGACGTCAAACTTACAACACCCCTCTTTTTGCGTCGGGGTTTAAAAAAGACTTCAATGCAGATTCGGAATGAGCAAAAATTAAAAAGCTTTTTGATGCAAAATGCAAAATGATTTTTGAATCTTACTCATAATGCTCTAAATCTTATGAATCCGGAGATACCGTAACCATTTTTATCGTAACTACGTACAAACTATAAAACTTTACACAAAAACCTGTGCATACAGCAGATGGCCTTATCGTTATAATCAATCTCTTGCAACCTTAGTATAAATTAGTGTCCGGCAAAGTTATGACGAATTAAAGGTTTATTTTTATTTTAGCTAATATTTCGTTCAAAAATATGGTAGCAGGCAAAACCGGGAGCTCAAGCCAAACTAACGCTCAGCCTGTTAGAATAAAATAGCCATGCATATAGCAGAAAATAAACAGTATCCACTAGAAAATATAAATTTATACAACAAGTTCTTCTATTTCGATACCTTCTTTTATCGTATCTTGTTCATTGGAAATTCAAATCCGTGCTGGTTTGCTTATTAAAAACATCGTAAAATTTACTTATTAACTTGATTAATTACGATCTCGGAAAATACAATGTAAAAAAAATTCCATTGTATGTTAGTAAGGAGTGAATTAAATGAGTTTACTCTAAAATTATATCTGCTATAAATTATTCTGATTAGCTATTTTACTTAAAACTGATAATAGATTATAAATATTAATAGCTAGCGAATTACATTGGCTTCTGTCGGGTGCGCCCTAGGCACGCGGGTTTTATTTACAATTTCATGGGTTCTAATTTTAAAATAAAAGTTACTCCTAACATCAGCTATTTGCCAGTGAAAATTGCCGTGAAAACTGCCGTTTCAGAGATTAGCCGGAACAAACAGAAAGACAGACAAAACAATTTGAAAATAGATTTTTTTATAAGTACCGTATAAAAATTTTATATGTATTTAGTAAGAAGCTATGCCATATAAAATGGCATAAATGTATAAGAAAAACTAATAGAAATTATAATAATAATGTCCTCCCGACCGATTCCGGCCACGGCGGCCAAAGTCATTGAGACTAGCCATCTGCGCAGGACATATTATAGTGCACAAGTACCTATACGCGCAGACACAAGTGCACTCTCTATTCCTATCAACGGCAGGACATCTATTCGATACCAGTGAGGGTACTCTCCGAGGCATGGGGGTGAAACACCGCCAAGTGCCAACTTTTCAATTGTGAGCTGTTACTCAAAATTTCTTAACAGAAATACTCAATAACTGAACTAGTTCCGACCCGGAACTCGAACCTAGGATCTCCAGATCTGCGACGTACATGCTAGCCACTAGGCCACCAAGTTAATTAATAGAAATATTCAGTTAGGTATTATAAATATCTACCCTGCTTTCTCCGGTCAATACGGAACTCTAAAGTAGACATAGATATGACAATGAATATGACATTATTTATGGCATGACGTTATGTAAAACCCTGACATTAACAGTTATATTTTATTATATTTTATAATATATACTAAATCAACACAAAAAGACGCTTAAAAATAAGGAAATAACCTTGATATAATTTAGTTTTGAATAATCATATTAGTATCCGAACATGGTCACACTTCATAAATTCATCGTTAAAAATGAATAAATTACCTATATAAAATTTTCACGGTTCCAAATTCTATAGAATGAATGCACTTACAATTTGTATGAGGTTATTCCCCTCAAACGTAAGGACGGGAAGTAAGTAAGGTACGATTAAGATTTATAATTCGAGGTTAACGTCTTAATACCTAAGTAGAGCCAACTTCATATTTTGATCACTCTAAGCAGCACGTTTTATCTAGGACGAAATCATTACCTGTATAGTACAGTACTTAAGTATGCTAAGGATATCATTACTCCAATTTGTATTATAATCTATACTAATATTATAAAGAGGTAAAGTTTGTGAGTTTGTGACGTTGTATGGGGTAATCTCTGGATCTACTGAACCGATTTAGATGAAATTTGGTGAGAAGATAGTTTGAGAGCCTGGGAAGGCCATAGGATACTTTTTATCCTGGAGATCATACCTTAAGGAGGTAAAAATGATAATGAAAGTGTGTATGGGGAATCATCAGAATATAAAAAAACTGTATATAAATGTTTATAAATTTATATAGAGCTCAATAAAGCCATAAAACAATTGAAACATAATAAAAGTAATAATTTGATCCTTAGAAGGAGGGGTTTCCATAAAGATTATGTAAGACTTTTTTGAGGTTAGTCAAAATCATTTAAAAAAAACATTGTAAAATATTTATTGTCTCACTCAGTTGTTATTCAGTTGTCAATTTTAATTGAAATGTTAAATCCATTGTTTATAGTAGGTAGATATAATAAGGTGTTTAAAAGAAATGTCTTCAGTTCTGTTCATCAAAAACACAATACGCAGTCACACCCCATATCAAATAATCTTTTTCATCAACATCGACTCATTTGTTTGTAAACAATACACAAAAGAAATGTTCCGCTCTAAATCTAAAGCCTTTTTTGTCCGTGTTAAAATAACTTAAAAAAAGTGGAATGAACTTGCAAAAAAGGAATTGACAGCTTCCTTCCTTTTGAATATTTGCGAATTGTCGCATTCTTACTAATCGGCTTAAAAAAACCCTAAAATGAATTAATTAGCTGTAACCAAAACATTAGCGGCTCGTTTGTTTAGTAAGGAACAGTTCCCTGCATTTTTGCCTTTTCAACTTGTTTTCCTTCGGTCATTAAGTATATACCTTGTGGGAATTCCTATTATTGGGATAAATAGTATCTTATGTTGGATGTTTCTGGAATAAATTTCTATTTATCCTGGATTATCGTAGATGAACTTTGCAAAGTTAAAATTAATCAGTCCTTTCCTTTTCTATTTTTTCTCCCACAATCCTTTTCCTTTCCCAGGATAAAAACTAGCTTCTATAATTTTCATCAGAAAGTTCTATTAACAACAAAGATCCTGTTAAAATCGTTCCGAAGATTAACGGGTACAAATAGACAGACAGAAGTACAACCAATGATATTTTAACAGCTCTTTAGACTTTGGTATGTTAAAAAAACCATAGAATAATATAGAGTAACTAATGTGAAGTCTGAGACACACTTTATTTTAATAATATAAGTATAAATGTGGATATGGGAGCTAACTATGCTTACATAAAATTAGAATAGAATACTATTTTATACTTGTTATTGCGCAATTCGAGCTTTGAACTTAGCAAGAAATATTTATAAGATACTAAGTTTTTTATCAACATGATTACCACTTGCCTTAAAAAAATTGTAAGGAAACCTGCATGTCTGAAAGAACCTACCAACTTTTCTAAAAGACATGTGAAGTCCGCTAACCCAAACATGGCCAGCGTGGTGGACTATATGGTCTATAATCCAACGTTAGACCTTTTGACAACAACAAACAAAAGAACGAAAGAATGAACGAATGAACAAACGAACAAACAAACAAACAAACAAACAAACAAACAAACAAACAAACAAACAAACAAACAAACAAACAAACAAACAAACAAACAAACAAACAAACAAACAAACAAACAAACAAACAAACAAACAAACAAACAAACAAACAAACAAACAAACAAACAAACAAACAAATAAACAAACTCTGCGTCTTTATAATATTAGTACAGATTAAATAACTGTAATTCGACATTTAAACACTCTTAAAGATATTTCTTGCCTGCTCCTCTCAGCTGCTGAACTGCATTCCGAGCGGGCGCCAGCTACCACATGGACTGGCTCATTTTATATAAATGAGGATTCAATATTGCTTGTAAAAGTGTAGTAAATATATTTTTAACTGACTTTAAAAAAGGAGTAGGTTATATATTCGTTTACGATCAATGATGATAACGAATGCATTTTTTTAAGCCATGCATTCTAATTAATTGTAATATAATACAAAATAAAATAGTAATGAATTCATAAAAAAATATCAATATGCAAAAAAATGTCGCCACTCGCGTGACCACGCGTTATTATTGATTTTAATGTTGATATTTTCGTTTTATATGTATTTCATTCATATTCTAAACTAACGGCTTACTAATCTATCTCTGTGCCAAATTTAATCCAGATCCGCAGCCGTTCTAGCGTAATTGAGTAACAAACATCCAAACATCCATCTAAACTTTCACATTTATAATATTAGTAAGATCAACCTAGTCACTATTAATTGAACTACATATTATTCGCCTAGTGGTCGAAATTCGACCATACATTGAAGGAACCTTGAGGAAAACATACATATATAATTTATTCATGTTTCAAATTTTTATTGATAATACTGAAGGTCGTCAATAGCTACTAAACGTAATTATCGATATATTTTATAACTTTCATCGATTTTCTCTTATAACTTTGTCATTTTTGGTTCTACGACTAAGTTACTTGACCAAAGTTGTAGAGAATTTTATTTGCAACCAAAAAATATTTGAACAATTTTTTTGTGAGACCTTTCGTCAGACCGTTTGTCAGATAATCAATAAAAACCATTTGTACCCCTTTTTCCAAGATGGCGGCCGTGGGACAAGGGCTGCAACCCCACAAACTTGGATTTAACTTTACACTAACCCCTCCTTGATATTTAAAAATAAAATTGCGTCCTCTGACAAATGCACGCTAAGCCCAAAAAATTTAACATTTCAATGGACTAATAGACAAACAGGTGAAAAGATATGAACTGTTTTGTCTTAGCCTATTTATGTATAGGTATGTAATTAGTTACGGGGGCACCGAGCTTTTTATTTTAGTAGGACG
Organism: Brenthis hecate; assembly: GCA_951806755.1. NCBI lineage: Eukaryota > Metazoa > Arthropoda > Insecta > Lepidoptera > Nymphalidae > Brenthis > Brenthis hecate. The sequence goes on from OX638261.1 coordinate 4,095,355, forward strand.
ACAGCGGGCACTGTGTGGCTAGGATGGACGGAACGCGCATGAATTTAGGTATTTCCTTCGTATTATTAAAACAAATACACATTTTGAAAATGTAACGTGAATACCTTATAGAAAACGTATAGTTTTGTTATTATTAAAAAAACTGATGAACTTCCTTGAATTATTTACGACGCACTAAGGGTTTATTTTGTTTTTTAGACATCATTTTGGATTTTTTTTCTATCGAGGAAACTACAAGTAATCGTGTTTCTAAAGTGTATGCTTTGTAGAATAAATCCTTAAATATCCTACATATTAATTGCATAATTAAAGTTTTAGTAATAACAATACATCAAGAGATCAAACGAACGCAATTATTTCGTAATTGCCTTGGGCGCACCCTTAAGTAATTATCATCGTTCTCATATTATGAGGATTTTCACTTTCTTTTTCGGAAATGTGACGCTTTATTATAGTGCCCATAGCGCTGATATTTTTTATTTGTTCAAGTTGTAGTTATTCTGAGTGAATATACCAGTACGTACATCGAAAACTTTAAAAAAAATCAAAATGCCGGCAGTTGGCTAAAGCTAATTTCCATAGAAAAATGTTCCAATTCTTTAATATATCTGTCTAGTATTGAAATATGTACTTATACAAAATTTTTAGTAATATCAAATATGACATCTGTAACCCTGTGAACTAGTGTTTGTAAATATAATGGGTACATGTTGAATGAGAAAATAAAACTGTTTTATTTCAATTAAAATTATATGGATTTCAGCCATTTGGTTACGTAACCGTAAAAATGGGACTTTAATGTACCTATCCCCCTTTTTCCTATATGAAAGTTTGCGAGACAAATAGAATTGGTACTTAGTATTTAGTAATAATGATTATAAATATCAGCTTATAGTATGATTTTAATTTTTTTAATTAATTTATTTATTTTATGTCTTTATTGAAATTTCAGTACATAAGTGTATATGGCAAAAACAGATATAAACGATAATAATTGCAGAAATAAGGAGCTGTACCCTTATGGCAAATTACCATACATATTTGTAGGATCCGGGGATACTAATTTATTCTTAAAATATCATTTCATGCATACTCACTTTGCAGATCCTATATATATATATATATATATATATATATATATATATATATATATATATATATATATATATATATATGTTGGGACATTAACACACACCACCATCTAATTCCATGGTAAGCTACGAGGCCTGTCTTATGGATACCAAATAGTTGATACACTACATATATATAATTTTAAATACATACATATTATAAATATAAGCACCCATGACTGGAGTACAATAATTCGTGCTCATCACACAAATGAATGCCCCCAGCGGGACTCGAACCCGCGGCCGCTGTCACAGCAAGCAGGGTCACTACAAACTGTGCCAAACGTGTCGTCATATATATATATAGATTGACTAGCGATGTCTCTAGGTAGGTAACACTAGCATATTTATTACTTTAGGATATAGTTTATGTTTGTACTAAATTTTATCTTAATCGCCCGCTGTTTAAACGTAGAGGTATAACAAACATCCGTACACATTACGCACATACACACGTACAACCATTCGCATTTGTTATATTAGTCTGATTACAATAGATAGTATAATATTTCGAATAAATAATGAGATATTTAAAACCTTAGTCTCTCCTGTGACCATGATTACTATAAAGCATTCGAAACGTCGAGAATCAAAAATCAAAATAAATCCGCGAAAAAAAACCGAAAAGATAGTTTTTAATTGAAAATGTCAAATATTCTCGTAAATCTAAGACAATGTAGTATGCCTAATACTTGCTAATATTGCACTTTTGTTTTTGTTATAACACGTGGTTTACCTTTTATCACGCTACTTATTTTTTAACTGTAAATAATATTTTCTTTCCAGTTATATTGGCAAATAAAGCTAATATCCCTAGAGCCCTGGGCGCTTATCCTGGCGCGAGCTATCGCCGGCATACCTTGTTCTGCCTGCTACATCGTCTTGCCAATCTATTTGAAGGAAATAAGTGATATAGATTTAAGAGGAGCACTTGGATCTTTGCTTATATTAAACAGGTAATTTTAAATACTTGAATATGATAAGTTGGGTACACTTATATGATGTTCTCCGATGTTAGCCGATTCCGGCCACGGCGGCCAATCTCATTGAGACCAGCCAACTGCGCAGGAGATATTATAGTGCACAAGTGTACGCGCAGACACAACGTGCACTCTCTATTCCTGTCACTCTTACACTCTGGCAGGACGACTACTCGACACGACCAGTGAGAGTTAAGGCGCAGCACCAACGGCTTTACGTGCTCTCCGAGGCACGGGGGTGAAACACCGCCAACTTCCCAACTCCGGGTTGTTACTGAGGCTTACTATACAGAAAGACTCAATAACTAAACTTGGCCCGACCCCGGACTCGAACCCGGACCTCCGCCTCGACTCCGGACCTCCTCAGCCATACATGCTAGCCACTACACCACCGAGGCAGTTACTTATATACTCGTATATTAAAAATATATGTAACGAGGTATAATAATTGTAAGTTTGCTTGGAACTTTTTCATACCTTAATTTTGGGGAATTGTTGTAAATATTAGTATTAGAATTTAACCCTTTTTAACGTCCCACTGCTAGGCACAGGCCTCTCTTCAATACGAGGGGGATAAGGTCATAGTCCACCACGCTGGTCAAGTGCATGTTGGCGGAACTCAGACGTCATTCTAAAACTTACTAGGTTATCTCAGACATGTTTCCTTACGATGTTTTCCTTCACGGGAAGACAAGTGGTAATCATGTTGGAAAATGATTCGCACGTGAAAATATCAGAGGTGCGAGACCAGGGATTTGAACTCTCTTCACTCGGCGAGCGCGTTACTACTGGGCTACGACTGCCCATTGTTGTACAAATGATTGCTATATTATATCCTTAAAGACAATTTGACCACATTACCATTAAATACGATAGATTGCGCATGAGTAGCAGACAAAATGTTAAGATTTATCACTTTGAATACAACTCATCTTATATATAAAATTTCCATGTCACAATGTTAGTTACCGTACTCCTCCGAAACGGCTTTACCGTTTTTTACCAAATTTCATATGCGTATTCAGTAGGTCTGAGAATCGGCTACTATCTATTTTCCATACCCCTAAGTGATAAGGATAAGGTGGTCCTCCCAGACCCCACCCCAGGGACGAACCCGAGCGGAGCGAGGGTGAGTCGCTAGTATACCTATAGATACTAAGCTGACCCTGCAAATGTTTTTCTGCCATTATCAAAGAAATCTAACATATGACACAAAAATACTAAAATCACAATTAAAAATGGGGGGGGGGGGAGTGTTAAGAGGGTGAAAAATACTTTACGACTTAGTCTCATACCTAACTAATATACTAAAAATATCAGTAAAATCGGTTAAGCCATTTCGGAGGTTGCGACCACAAACACCGTGACAAGAGATATTTATATATTAGATTTTTTTAATTGTTTCATATTGCCTAAGCTTCTACATTTACTTAAATTAAACACTAGTTTTGTTTCAGGGCGCCACTCGCTTCTATATTACTATATATAATAGTGTAATCACCAACACATTTTTGTTATCTAAATATTTTTACAAGATAATCAAATCATTGCGGTCGCCACTTTGGTTTCACAATTTGATTTCGTAATGTATTAAGATATTAAGCACAAATTAAGAACAAATTATGAATAAAAGTATCAATAAAAAGATCATAGCGAATATTTCGTCAAATTTATTCTGGCATTTCGAAACATTCCTAATCTAAATAGACATTAAGATGATTGTAGATAAGATTTGTGACAGCTTTTGTATTTTTCAAACGCACAAATAATATATAATCTATACAGATAAATAATTGAAGTGTCTGTTTGTAATTTCAAAATAACAGATTTTTACTAAATGCGTATAAAATTATATACGGTATTTATAAAAAAACACAATTTTTAACATTTTTGTAGGTATGTCTGTATGTTTGTCTGTCTAATCTTGGAACCGGCTGGACAGATTTTGATGAGACTTACCGGCAGATAGCTGATGTTACTCCTTAAATTTAGCTTCTTTAATTTTAGAAAAAGGGTGTAATTAGGGTTAATTTAAAAAAAAATTAAAACGGACGATACTTAAGGAACGATAGTCACTAGTTTTATTTATAAGACCATTTAGACCATTAAAAGAAAACAGGCACATTGTATCTGTGTTCCCTAAAACAAATGAATTTTGAGAGCAAATGCATTAGTTACATCGTTGTTTTTAAAACGCTATCGATTCATAAAATTGCTTTTTAAGTTTTCTTTAAAGATTTCTATGAAAATATTTCACTTATAAGATTCTCTATTTTATAATATATTCTAAGACTCTCTTACAATACTAAATTTACAAGGTAATCTTGCTTCGCTTAGACGCGTCTCTTATACAGCTATAGTATGAAACGACGTACCTACCTGCAGAGATAAAAAAAAAGTTTGTTCGTTGCGACATGAAAGTAAACGACACGTTTGGCTCAGATTGTAATGACCCTACTTGCTGCGCCAGCGGTCGCGGGTTCGAGTCCCGTTGGGGGACATTCATTTGTGTGATGAGCACGAATGCATGTACTCCAGTCATGGATGTTTATGTTTATAATATGTATGTATTTAAAGTTATATATGTATAATGTATCAACTATCTGGTATCCATAACACAAGCCTCGTAGCTTACCATCGAACTAGATGGTGTTGTGTGTTAATGTCCTGACATTAAAAAAAAAAACCAAAAATAATAAACGTATACGTACACTTATTTACAATAATGATATAAACAAATTATTCTATTCCTTAACATCATTCATTAAGTTGTTGAGGCATTATAGAGATAAGTCCGAAAATACTTAAAATCTAGAAATACTCATTAGCAGCAATTTCTAAATTACTAATCTACTAATTAATGACTTTAATTACATCAAAGTCTATTTATTGATGTTGAAGCGACGCAATCACATGTAAAGACTAAACTTCATTTGCATTTCGACCGATGTCCAAAAACCAGAAGCATTTGTCTTGATTTAAATATATGGAGGCCAACTTATATGAATTAAATTATACTGTTCTAATGAAATAGTGTTTTTGCCTTTTGGTTTATTTATTAGAAGTTAGGTTATATTTCGATAATACTTTAGTGTAACATGACCATTTAATTTGAAGAACATGTTATAAGTAGTATATTTTTAATTTCAGAAATGATGACTTATTACATTTCGACGACACGTTTGGCTCAGTTTGTAGTGACCCTACTTGCTCTGCCAGCGGTCGCGGGTTCGAGTCCCGCTGGGGGCAATCATTTGTGTGTTGAGCATGAATGTTTGTACTCCAGTCATGGGTGTTTATATTTATAATATGTATGTATTTAAAGTTATATATATATATGTAGTGTATCAACTATCTGGTATCCATAACACAAGCTTCGTAGCTTACCATGGAACTAGATGGTGCTGTGTGTTAATGTCCCAACATATTTATTTATTTATCTATAAAATTTATCATTTCAATGCAATTTATTAAAATTTCTCAACGATTATAGAATGACATCTTGTCTTGACCCTAAGTTGCTAGCGCATTAGTGGAAGTGTTACAGTGTAAGTGTGACAAAATTGATCAAAACAACTGCTTCGATCTCTTTTGACAATACTCGTTGATTATATACACCATCGCGGCTTTAATTTGCATTGAAGAATTTGCATGCAAGCAAAAAGCAAAACATATAAGCATTCAATTCTCAGACATAGGCTTGAAATTTAAATTTATTCAGAGAGGGACTCATATTATATCTACACAGTTATAATGGGGTCCTGTATCCCCTAAAGAAGTGAATCTATACTAACAGTATATATATTTATATGTAGAGTTTGTTTGTTTGAACGCGCTAATCTCACGAACTATTAATCCGATTTGAAAATTATTTTTTGCATTAGATAGCCCATTTATGGAATATATATATATATATATATATATATATATATATATATATATATATATATATATATATATATATGTCATATAATTAGTCTATCTATCCCATACTATCTCTTAAAAAAGTGGGTCAAAGCGGCGGGTCGCTAGTCCCATTATATAGAAGAATATGATAAATGGTTACCATATATTTTATTTATCGTTATAAATTCTATTTTTTCAGAAACATAGGCTATCTAGCCAGTTACGTGTTCGCGGATCTTTTGCATGTAAATACCATGCTGTGGATAGGCCTATTAGTTCCTACTATAGTATTTTTTATCTTCCTCGTCATGCCTGAGACACCCGAGTTTTTGGTTAAACAGGGTAAAGTTGATGTAAGTTCAAATTATAAACATTTTGTATATATTTAAAATATTTTTGTGTAAATTATGAGGTTGAAATATGAATAACTAGACGTCTCTGAGAGACGGCGTAATGAGAAAATAATAAATTATTGAATTAATATAAAACTCCCCTCGCTTGGCTCGGGTTCGTCCCTAGCTTGCTTCACAATACAAACTTTCATCCCCATTTTTACCCCCTTGAGGGATGATTTCCACGATGAAAAGTATCCTATGTCCTTCCCAGGGTCTCAAACTATCTTCTTACCAAATTTCATCTGAATCGGTTCAGTAGATCCAGAGATTACCCCATACAACGTCACAAACTCACAAACTTTACCTCTTTATAATATTACTCGTAGTATAGATATATTCGGATCGAATTCAGGATCATTTGGGTCGTTGATGAAGATAGTTACTAATTTGTTGTAACTAAACAGTCACTCAATAATCAAAGACAGAGATTGTATCACTGCTTTCCCCCTACGTTAGTCCAATACGTATTTTGTAATAATTTAACACCGAAAGCTGTTATATGTATTATATTATTATATCTTGAAATTTTTATTCATTTAATTGAATTTTACTTATTTTAAATTAAAAAAATATATTGTTTGTTATTCGTAGTAGCAGGGATTAACATGGCTTATGCATTAACCCACAAATGTTGTTAGAAAAAAAAATAAGAAAAAAAATTGTCCTTTTTCTTTTATCTTTCAAATTTTCAACAGTCTCTCATCAGTCTAATAGAAACCCTTAAACAATTGTATTATTCCTTAATAAAATATTTTTTATAATATTGCAGGAAGCTAAAACGGTGTTAGCGTGGTTACGCGGCAGGAGTATATTAGACCAAACCTTAGAACAAGACATAGACACCATAGTGAAAGCCGAAAAACAGACCAAGGCTGATCCTAAATCCGTCTGGAAAATTATATGTGAGTGTTCAAACCCTAAAAATAATATATTAAAAATCTATCTATACATATAATAAAATTCTAACTAAGTCAAATCTGTACATTAAATATTTTTTAGAAAATCTTATTGAAATAGACATTATTATCGATACACAGGCCGAATCTATTGTTTTTAAAAATTTTGTCTGTCTGTCTGTCTGTCTGTTACCGCATCACAGAAAAACTACTGGACGGATTTTGATGAAATTTGGTATGGTCATAGCTGATTATCCGGGTCAACATATAGGATACTTTTTACCGCAGAAAAATATCTCATTTCTGAGGAAAAATTCAAAAACTGGTTAGAATAAAACAACGATGATACTGTATAGATTTTAGCGAGTTAACTTACGAAATATGTCAAAAACTATTAAAAATAGCTAATCTTGAAAAAGTATATCAATAGCACTATTTTATTCATTAAAAAAAATATTTTAATGAATATTTATTTTTTTATTATTTAAATATTTGTTAATAGATTGTTAATAGATGTCGCCATGTGTCTTTAAAATACGTAATTTTAGTTCCAAAAAATTGAATGTACAAATTCGATCTTTCTATGATTTTATTAGAATTACTACTAAATTACCCGCGGCCCCGCCCGTGTTCAAATTATCAAAGAACAATCTTTTTGGCTTTATAAATTAATTACGTCTATAGATAGGTACATTAAAATTTAATGAAGCAGTATCTGTGATTTAAATATTTTTTGGAAAATTTTATTGAAATACACATTATTATCGCTAACAGAGGCCGAACCTATAGTTTTAAGAATTTTTGTCTGTCTGTCTGTCTGTGACCGCATCACAGAAAAATCAATGGAGGGATTTTGAAGAAATTCGGTATGGTAATAGCTGGTTATCCGGGTCAACTAATATACTAATACGAGTATACTAATATATAAAACATAGAATTTGGTTTTGGTCATATGAACGCGGGCGGAGCCGCGGGCAATGCTAGTAAATAATAATATAGTTATTTTTAATATTTTTATTAGAGTATCACGACAGATTACATAATACTATACTAGTATTATGTGACCTGGTATCACTAAGGTAAAGGCCAATCCCATTAAGGGTCTATGTACACGAGGACTTTTTAACGCGCTGTCGGCGGACGTTAAAATATCGACTGCTTACGTTTGTATCGACACAGACGCGTGAAAAGCGCGCGTTGACAGAATTTTTGTATATAGGCCCTAATATGTCTATAATGATAGAGATTTTGACGTTATGCTTTAATTCGTTAGCTTTTTATCTTACTAAAATTTCTACAACATTTTGAGGAAATGTCGACCTTCTAAAATCTCTTTAAAAAACTTTTTTGTAATAGCTATTTTCGATCGAAGTGATTTTTCTCACTGAGGTCCAAAAAGGATATAATATTCTTCAAAAGTAGTTTTTTTAGTACTATAATTATTCCATACTGTGGCGCAATTGCCAGTCGCTTGAAGTTGCAAATTCGGAATATATGTAAATTAAGACGTTGAACTTTACTAAGCTAGAACTGTTTTCTCGATCTTTTATAAGTTTGAATCTACTTATTTATTAAACTAGTATAGTATAGTAATTAGTATTCGGAATATAGACTGCGAAATGAGGTCATCCTTTATATATAAACTTAGCCGATGAAAAGTATTTTGTATTAAATATATTAAAAAACTTATATATTATAAACAAATACATTATAAATACTATATTAACGAAAGATACGAATTCAGAAATCATTATACTATTTGAGTTATATCTGCCCCTTGACTTATCAGGGGGGAATGTCACTAAAATAATACAATTATTTCTGAATACGGGACCGCCCTTTTAGTATAAACATTTAATTAAAAAAAACACAATTAACGTAGATTTTACGTAACAAACCCACAAAAAATACAGACAAATTATAATTAGTGCCTTTCTTTCCCCTGCTCGGTCGGTCGGTTGGCCTAATACGAATAAATCTATAATTATTATAATTTTTACTTAACGCAATGAAACCTTGTGTATTGAGCATTTGTTGTATCCATACAAAAGGATATTTTATTCATACAACATAGTAACTAGGCCGAGTGGATATTTGCATGGAATTTGCATACTTCATACGTTGTTATATATTCCGCGTCCAATGCTACACTTTTACTTGTACTTTTGTTTTCTTAAATGCTACTGAGAATATATTTCCGGCCAGCCACTTTGATTTCGTAATATTGACTCCACATGAGTGAAACCTAAAAGGTTTCACTCATGTGGAGTATTATTTTTAGAATTTCTTTCGTATGTAGTTCCTGAGTAGATACTATTACGATTTTTACTTTATCATTTTGATCTTTATTATAGCTTAGCTCTAATGATCCATATTTTTAAAATCTATATATGTAAGTTTTCATAAATATCGTACCTGCGACTTGTTTTGTAGTATAGTAACAAGTGCCGGTCAGACACAAGCTCCACTAAACTATGCCGTATTTATATTTTAAAACATAATGTTGGAAAAGAATTATGTAAGAACACATAATGATGTACATAATGCAAGACATATTACAACTAATACCTTATCTTCTATTTCAGTAAAAGACAGAGCGACTTTTAAGGCGTTCATCATAACGTTAGTGATCAAGATCACTCAGCAGTTCGACGGGTACCTCATAGTGCTGATATACGCTGGTTACGTGTTTCAGCGTGCCTCTGAATCTATATCTCTGGAACTAAGTGCCAACAAGCAGGTGATGATGATCGGACTGGTACAGCTGGTGGGATCCGTCATAGGTACTTGCATCGTGGAGAAGACCGGCAGAAAGGTAAACTAAATAGGATATTCTTTTGTTATAATGGGTATACTATCCGTGACCATGACACCAGTAATATTGCCGAAATATCGGAAGTTCTGAAAAGTGCTAAGCATAGTAAATATTCCGTTTTACATCATAATGATATTGTCAGCAGCCAAGAAAGTATAAAGACTGTTTGTTAGGATATAAATGTTATGCTAAAATGGCAAAGTCAATAAGGAACTTAATACTACTTCATTTTATACTAAACTTTACATTATGAAAGACAATTCTTACTTTATTTTTAATGGATTATTGAAAATGATTTGGTGAACAGATTGAAATTTCAGAATTATTGAGCCATTCCCTTCTCTTGCTGACAAATCAATTTTATTTCTCCATTAAAAGTATCCTTCAACACCATTTTATTGAAAGCTATTCAGTGTATAAACTAAACTATTACTGTTTCATTACACGCTTAGATTTGTTATAGTTGCTGCTAGTGTCCACATCGTTCGCGGTTGGGGTAGGGATGTTGCTACTGTCCGGGTGGTTCTACCTCGCAGGGACAGTGACATGGTTACCAGGATGGCTACCAGTATTCGCGATGTGCCTGAGCATCTTTGCCGATGCGGCAGGCTTCCAGCCAATATCATATATCATCATTACTGATTTATTTTCTTTTCAAGTAAGTTATTTTTAATTTTTATATCAATTTATCCTTTTTTCACATAGTAACAAGTTTTAGTAATATTGGCGAAGAAATTATTTCTGACTCTAAATTTTCTCTTCTGATATAAAGCCCCATTTACAAGGAGAGAATTTCTTGCCTCGAAGATATGATTATCAAGATATAAATATAATCATGTAAAGTAAACATATCATACGTGGAATGGTGATAATCGCCTTGTCATTAAATACTGTCTGTGTGTAAACAAAATTTGAATGCATGAATCGTATTTTGAGTTCATCTTGTAGATATTGACTTTCTTACTGTTATTTCCTTCGGGCCAATTTCCTCAACTCCCACTTCAAAAAATATCATACGAGACCGAGTTTAGACAAATCGAGAAATCGTAGGCAAATATCTCATTGTGATTTGTCTTGTAGTGTAAACAAAACGCTTGGCGATAATTACCTTACGAATATCGTATGACATACTCGTAGGAGAGTTTTTTTTCGTTCGATGTAAACATCAATTGACAAATGCAATTTAAAAATTAATAGAATTAGATTTCTCGCCCCAAAACGTGCGATAAACTCTCTCCGTGTAAATGGCGCTTAATATCAAGGTGAACGGTAATTGACGTACAATTTTATTACACTAAAATGTTTTATTTATTTCTTAAAATCAAATATACACTGTTTCGTTGATTTTTAAGTTAATTAGCAACTATAAAAAAAACAATACGTAATTAATTTTAAATATAAGATTATATCCTCAATAATAAAATAATCGTGTTCTCCATTTTCCAGCTACGTGGCACTGTGTCGTCGTTCGCCAACATTTGTGCCAAGCTAAGCAACTTTGTTCAAATGAAGTGGTTCACAAAACTCTGTGAATTGATCAGTATTCACTGGACCTTCTTATTTTTCTCTATTGTCAGCTTTTTTGCGTCAATTTATACGCTAACCGCTTTCCCTGAAACAAGGAACAAAACTGTTGATGAAATATATGAAAAGTTAGATAAAAAGAAAGATGAAAGAATAAAAGCTGTGCCGTGATAGATGTTAGAATTTACATATACATATAAAGCTTTATTTAAAAATGTGAAAGATGATTCTAATCCGTTGATTTGATAATTTATTGGATAGTCCCACATTAACATCGAGGTCACATAATATTTATCTGTACTTCTTAAAGATATACTTAAAAAGTATCCTGGATACTTTTTCTATTCAAGTAATTATTTTTAGGTGATAGTAGTATATTATTTAGAAAATTTGAAAGGCACAATATTTTAGTTTTTATATTTTAAAAGATATTATTGTTGCATGTGCATTAGGTTTTACTATAAAATGAATATGTTCCGTCCATATGGATTTGTTGCAAACAAATCAAGACTGTTAGAATAACTCAAATTGGATGAATCTCGTCATTTAGTGTTAGAATATTATTAGATATAAGATAATTATTTATAATCTGGTCAAATTCAATATAAAAATTAATAATTTAATTAGATTATATATATATATATATATATATATATATATATATATATATATATATATATATATATATATAATCTAATTAAATTATATATTAAAAATAATAAGATTGTTTTATAAAATTAACAATACTTGTTAGATTTTTTGCAAGTTGCATATAAATATTATACGGTTATTTAAGTAAGTATAAAATTTTCTGAAAATTTTTACTAAAAATGCAAATCCATCGAAAATAATGAAGAAGTTATGTAAATGAAAATAAAATTCACTGAGTTATTTTTTTCGAAAGCTTAATTTCAGTAATCATCTGGATTTATAATAATAATAAAACATGTCATAGAAGCCCCCATAAGTCTATAGACTACCAAAATCATAACTTGTTCTAAATAAATAAAAATGAATATTCGTGTGTTTGTCCTCTATGCCTTCCTAAACCATCGAACCGATTCTGATGAAACTCTAGGTAATTATATAAACGCCGGGGAAGGTCCGTGGGGAAAAAAAAGTTTGGACGGTTGACTTTTCTATGTTCCTAAGCCATTTAAGCTTAAAACACACCCGAGCAAAGCGAAGATAAGTAGCTAAAGTAGCTTATAGTATAAGTATTATAAATACTCAGTGAGGCTTGTTTTTGTATTTGATATCTTTGTTTTTGTATAAATGAATCTAATCAAAATTCGTATAAAGAAACATTTCAAACAAGGATCCAATTGAAGAAAAAATTTAGTTATCATATATATGTATATTTATAAATTTTACCATAGTGTCACCCATTGCCAATTTAAAGCCCTTAAAAAGTAAATTGGCAACACTATAAGCATTAAAATCGGTTTTTAATTTAAATCATATTTCCTATATTAATGCAGTATGTAATTATATTTTAACCTTTTAATAAATAGTTATTTAACCATCTCGTACAAATTAAAAAAAAAACAAGGAAAATTATATTGTGTAAAAAAGCACGAGTATTATGTTACTTGAAGCGAAACCATTAAACCATCTGTTTAAATAATTTAAATAAATCTAGCATTTAAGTTAAATACTTGAAATTTTAATTAGTGACATGTAATATTGTAGCTATTATTCAAATTATAAGGCAATTTTATAGCTGACAACCGTTTTAAGTGGGTATTTATCATCATCATGGATGTGAATAAGAGGCCAAGTGATGGATTTTCGGCTATATTGCGTAAACAAAAATTAAAATCGATTATAATTAATTAAATGAATGTATCACAAGGTTTACTTAAAGTACTGATCTTATGTCAAGCATAAAATGTATAATTGTAAATAAAGAAAATTCTAGAACAACTAAAATACTTAATAATTAGCCTACCGACCTGAGATTGAGGTCCATTTTAGCTCTAAGTACAAATAGTATTTAACTTTCTTAGTCTTGTCCATATATTATTAAGTAAATAAGCTATATCAATTATGAATATAATGGAATTAAAATTGTAAATATTTAATTAATGTTGGTTTTCAATATATTTCGTTGAATCTAAAATGTGTTTTTAATTTTTATGCTTCTTAATCGTTTATAATACTGAAATAGTTGATACTAGTCTTGCCCTCGGCTCTGCTTGCGTGATAAGCGGGGCGGGGTTCAAGGGTAGCCATTGCCCAATCCCAGGATGCAATCTATTGTCCTTAGCAAATTTTATCAAAATCTGTTCAGTGGCTTAAGCGTGAAAAAATAACAGGCCGAGGTCGGAGCTACTTTCACATATATAATATTAGTATGGATTCTGGATTAAGATATAAGCTAGTATTCATTGACTCATCGACCATATAAACGAAGTCGCGGTCAAAAAATGTCATATAGTGATAAATTTCTTTTTTATGATTCTACATCAGGTATATCTACTACCTAATTGTTAGAAGCAATATATGGTTTTTTTTTTTTATTATTTAAATGTAGTGTATTAATTCCATTCTTTTTATTAGTGGGCACTTCTAATTTTTAACTAATCTTCCTTAACTTAATATTTCATATGTGTACAAAAAATAACGTATTTAAAATTTTATAAGGCCCCTGATCATAATAAAGAGCTATCACGCCGACATTTAGTGATCGGATATTGCTCTAGCAATCTCTTTGAAGATAATTCAAAACTTGTTGATGATCTATATATTTTTTTTTTAATTTTAATTAGAGAAAATAATAAAATGCTTCAAGCAAGCATAATATCATATTCATTCAAATAATTGACTATATGACAATCGGCTGCCGAATTCACCAGAGGTCCTACATTCGATTCCCGCCACGAGACAATGCGTTGGTAACGCCGATGTGTTTTAAAAAGTATAATCTTCGAGCGTAAATATTCTGTAAAAAATGATTATTTAAGTATATTTACTCTTTTGTACCATAATATAGAATGTCAAGACATGTTGGAGGTCTTTTTTCGACGTGGGTGAAAAAATCAATACAAAGATGTGTTAAGAGCAAATTTAGTATACCCAAAATAGTAATTCTTATATTAACAAATTACTTAGCTTTGAACAGCTAGGTACTTATAGTATTTTAAATATTTGTATATGAACTCAATAGTCCCAGTACAGTAATCATAAGTTAAATCTATCTATTTCTTCTACACCTACTATAGTATACCTAATAAAGCAGTAACTTGGCGAAATTTGTGCATGAAATATGTTTTCAAAACAATAACTGTCACGTATTATGTACACAATATGGACCCAAAAACAATAGTTATTTAAAAATTTGTCTGTTTGTCTGTATGTCTGTTTGTGTGTGCGCGTTTCACGCAAAAATTAATGAACCGATTTCAACGAAATTTGGTGAAGTGATAACTTATTACTCGGGCCAACTTTTAGGATACCTTTTACTAAAGGAAAATGTTTCATTCCCACGGGAAAACACAATAACTGGTTCTATTGAGTCGTCCTTACAAAAGTATGTATATGGCTAACGCTGGCTAAGAGATACATCAAAACAATGTACTATAAAATTGTAGGTCTTAAAAAGGCCTACAGAAAAATCCCCAATAGTATAAGTCTATCATAGGTATACTATACGTACATTCTATCTATAGGTACACTCGCAATAACTATTTTTATCCGTACTAATATTATAATAAAGAGAAAAAAAAGAATTTTTGTTTGTAATAGATAAACTAAAAATCCGCTTAACTGATTTAGATGAAACTTGGTATGAACATAGTTTGAGACCCCGGGAAGGACATAGGATAGTTTTTATTCTGGAAACAATCCTTTAAAGGGATGAAAAGGGGATAAAAGTTTGTATGGGGAATCAATTATTTCTCAAGTAATGGATAGAAAACTCACCATACCTATTACCATTGTATATAAATATATTATATTTATATATTATAGTCTATCTATTCCATACTAACCATTAAAACGTCCCTAGGGACGAACCCGAAAGAAGTGAGGGTGAGTCGCTCGCGGGTAGGCGTTACCAATTAAATTTTAACAAATATGTCAGTGTTTACATTTAATACATAATTTATATTTTATACTCACAATCTATACTAATATTATAAAGAGGTTAAAGTTTGTGAGTTTGTGACGTTGTAGAGGGTAATGTGTGGATCTGCTGGACCGATTCAGATGAAATTTGGTAAGAAGATAGTTTGAGACCCTGGAAAGGACATAGGATACATTTTATCCCGGAAATCATCCCTTAAGGGGTTGAAAATGGGGATGAAAGTTTGTATGGGGAATCAACCTAGGCGGTGAGCCGCTAGTAATTCATACAGGGAAAATACATATTTGTTGCAACAAATTATATCATTTAGTTTTACCTTATCCAATTTATGTAAATTACCTACTTATAAACTCTTTCTGAGTAAGATATTACTTTTCTGATTAGTATTTGTCGTTACACACATATTTACATTTTATAAATAATATATTATTATGTATACATATTATTGTAAAATACTTTTATTGGTGACCTTGTTTTGGTTGGATATTAAATAGATACACGGGATGAATATTTATTATAATATTTGAACGAGTGAAGTAAAAATAAAACCGAATTATGTAAGTAGTGAGTTCCTAGTAGGTATTCTGTATCCCTAGTTCTAAAGAATTAATTTGCTAAATTAAAATTTCTATGTTGTCCTCTTAATATCTTTCCCATAAACTTTATTATTTATTAATTCAAACTAATATGAAATAATTAAAATAAATACACAACTATTTCGTGTTACAGAGTAACAAAGATAACCTTAGGTCAAAAGAATGTTTATATTATAATAGTAAGTTTGCATGACAAAATAATTCCAGAATCATAGAATTATAGGAGATTATAAGAAGCTGTAAAGCATTCGAAACGTCGGGAACCAAAAATCTAAATAAATCCGCGAAATAATCCGAAAAGATAGTTTTATTTAAAAAGATTATAAGAAATTATAAACGTATAAATTAAAAAAAAATATGACTTAATGAATAGAGGTAGTTGATATTCTAGAAACAAAGACACAGCGAAATCGATGGAGCCGTTTCCGAGATCGCCGGTAAAAATAAATAAATATACAAGAATTGCTCGTTTAAAAGTATTAGGTTTGTTTGAATTAAGCCTATATTAATATTTTTTATGTAATTCCTTTTTGATTAAGAAAATAATTATCAAAAAATGCAAAAACAGGTGGGAAATTCAAAGTAGTAGAAACGCACGCTATTGGTCAGACCGAATATGACGTCAGAGT
Source organism: Brenthis hecate (assembly GCA_951806755.1). Taxonomy (NCBI): domain Eukaryota; kingdom Metazoa; phylum Arthropoda; class Insecta; order Lepidoptera; family Nymphalidae; genus Brenthis; species Brenthis hecate. Next base: position 4,112,313 of record OX638261.1, read on the forward strand.
ATATCATAACCGAAGGATTAGCGATTTTGTCGCTTCTAAAATGAGTCGTCAAGCGTTTAAAGTACCTACCCGTATCAGTATGATATTTAAAAAAATTATAGCTCTTTGGAGCTGGATATTTTTTTACAATTATATAATGATGTAAGCTATAGTATACAAAATAAAAAAGTCAAATCAAATCGTAGATGCCCTATTAAACAGTACCTATTACTACAACACTGCATAAATTTCGTTGTTTTAAAATTGCATGGCCCACATGCTTTTTTTTTAATTTAATACGACAACTTTGTTGGCTTTGTTCTAATAATATAATCATCATCATCAAATTAATAGGTAGGTACTTAATAAATAACGAAAAATATTAATGCAATTAGTAGTAAATAAATAATTAAGTGTACATTTACTTAGTATATAATATAATAATTTACTTTATTGTATATATTCGATAATAATGTTAAACAAGACATTACTATTACTTATAGGACATAGCATTGAACTGCACTGTTTGCTACCAAAAATTGCTTGCTCTACATTGGCTAATGCTGTGGATAATTAGGTACTATTTAATTAAAAAAAAGTACTCCGAATTTAAGATCACAGTAATTATTCCACTTTTTCTTACACTTGTTATTAAAAAAATTATATAGTAGTATGTAGTAGGGGTAGTACTTGCTTTTCGAGCCGGTGAGTCCCACTTGTATGTATTCAGATGGTACACGTAAATGCATTACCCAACATTAAAAAAAAATGGTTGTAGGAGGTTCAAATCAGTTTACAATTGTCATATACTTCGCACTAAACATACACAGACAAGTACACAAAACACAAACATACGCACACGCACACGCACATACATATATAGCCAAATCGAAAACCATTTTTGGGTTTTGAAGTCGGTCAAAAAGAATAAGAAGAGTATGCATCTCAAATGAAATCAAAATTTTGAGTTTTCTGCTTTAATAATACTTTCATTTAAACGTACATTAAAACTTTAATTTTTTTGCTAATGATACATTCTTTATCTTTAGTCTCTGTTTGTACTGAAATAATATTTGCTAACAATCCAGTCACCTTATTAAAAATCTAATCACGAAACAAAAATACTATAAAATCAAAAACTATTTTAGTCAAACAACGTCATATATGGTAAAGCAAACGGAGCTTTTAAATACTTTACGACTGTAAAAAAACGTACGTAATTTTAAGCACTTTATACACAAAATAAGTAAAATTAAAATAAGTAAAACTAAATTAGCTCACAGTGTTGCCCGTTTATATTTTTATTTAATTTTTAGACCTCAAACTATACATTTGACCTAATAATAATTAATTTTATTATTTTAATATGAAGATGAAATATAAACATACACAAGATAAGCAAACGCTTATCTATAATCTATACTAATATAAAGTTTGTGAATTGTGAGTTTGTGACGTTGTAGGGGGTACTGTGTATCCCGGAATTCATCCCTTAAGGGGGTGAAAATGGTGATGAAAGTTACTATGGGGAATTAACCTAGGGACTAACCCGAGCGAAACGAGGGTGAGACGCTAGTAATACATAAACTTAGAAATCACTGGAATGATATTAATAATTCTTTTGACATTGGTCAGCTACATTATCGAAAGAAACATAGGTTCTATTTCATTTCAGTAAAAATGAATTTTTAGCCTGATATATCATGTATTTCTAAATACAAAAATCTTATTCTCATCGGTTTAGGTACGCACGCAGACAGCCAAACTCAACAAAAAAAATATTGTAGCTCTATTCCAAACAACTTCCAACACATTTTTTTTAAATAATCAATACGCATATTTAATTTTCCTTTCATGTTATCCGTATAATATTATAAACTTGAAATTGTGTTTGTTAATTATTAGGTTAGTGATAGTTGGAGGGCTGGAGAGTCACAAAGGCTACCTATATTTACCGCGGGAGTATATTTCATTCCTACGGAAAATCACGTTATAATACAACCCACAAAAACACAACCCTGTGTACAATAATATAATATAGTCTATATATTCCATACTAACCGTTAAAACGTACCTAAGGACGAACCTGAGCAAAGCGAGGGTGAGCCGTTAGTTTTAATATAAAAGCGACACCGCCTGGTTTCGTCCAGGCATAAAGTGACAAATATATCTATACATATAATAAAATTGTAACTAAGATGAATCTATACATTAAATATGTTTTGGAAAATCTTATTGAAAGAGACTTTATTATCGATACAGAGGCCGAATCTATAGTTTTTAGAATTTTTGTCTGTCTGTTTGTTACCGCATCACAGAATAATCACTGGAAGGATTTTGATGAAATTTGGTATGGTGATAGCTGGTTATCCAGGTCAACATATCGGATACTTTTTACCCTGTGAAAATATCTCGTTTCTGAGAAAAATACAAAACTGCAAGGTAAAAGTATACTAATATGTAAAACCTAAGAATTTGGTTTTTGTTCATCTACGCGGGCAGAGCCGCAGGCAATGCTAGTAATATATAAATATATTAAATATGATTATGTTAGTACAGTAAATTTATTTTAACAATGTCTCTACATTTATAGAACAACAATGACGTAACACGGCCCATACTTTTACTTTTATCATTTAATAAGTTTAACTAAACAAGTTTAAATGACAGGAAGTAACTTTTTGTTTGTTTACAATGTTAATTTATAACACCGCCATTGAAAGCCCGAGCTAGTATGTGACGCGCTTCGTTCGAGAATGTACGTGCGTAGACGCAGTCTTCGCGCGGTACTCATTCGATCTATACCACGATAATACTTTAAATTGTTAAAATAAAACTAAATAAGTTATATAAAACAGTTTTTTAAAAAGTTTTGTAATTAAATATCTCAAAGTTTGTTTATTTTTTAGAGAAAGTAAATATTGTCTCCAGTTAAAGGAACTGTGCGGATATTCATACACAATGTGGTGACCGGCAAGTGGAAATAAGTGCGGCTTTTATATTTTATACTTTAATAAGGTAATTATGCTTTATAAATCTTAATATATAAAATTCCCGTGTCACAATATGGTGGCCCGGGATGAAATGTGTGATTTATTCCAACTTCAAAGATGGGATAGTTTTTATCCCGATTATTTTCTTTTTTTATTGCAAAATTAACAACAGTTACATAATATAACTTATAAATTTTTATAAATTAAAATAATTAAGACAATAATTGTGTTAAAGTTAGTATATAGAATCCAGTGAGTAACAACTAATAAGCTTAGCTAGTAATAATAATTTCGTATAAAAATCCAGACCAGTAGAGATATTTATTATTCAAGCTGATGAATTCAAATTTTGATTGAACCTCTTTTTGAAGTAGTGTTTTAAAAGACAAGAATGTCTTTTAAACACTTCAAAAAGGGATTCAATCAAAATTTTAATTTATCAACTAATAAACTCAATATTAACTAATAAATAAAAATTAATAATTAACAAATATTTATTAAGTAGCAACATGACTACTTTTTTTTACTATTCAGGTATTTAAAAAAAACATCATTTGATGAGTCAGAATGAGAAGTACAATATATTAAAACCTCATCCATGTTCATGTTATAAATAAATAAATTCGATCAAAATTAGAGTATTAAGCCAGCCAAAAAGGAATTGCGTGGAGGAAAAAATATCTAAAAACATAATAATCGATACGGATAATCACAGCTTTCAACATCCAAACCGACCTCAACTAAGTTTCCTGCTTCAGCTTCGTAACAAATGAGTATTTCTCATTAAACTTTCATGGCCAGTATAATATTCTCATGATATAAAACTATATATTTACCGTGTTTCTCACTTACTTTTATAAGTTAAATATATTTCGTTACTGTTATAAACCCCATGGTTACGGTTATAGGTATGATAGAGACAGTATACCCGCGACCATGGCGCTTCTATCAATGCCGTTAAATCATGTTTAGTAGCAATTGAAGAGCATTAGTATTATCAATAAATAAACTTTCCAAACAGTTAGTTTTTGAAGTTATACCTACTTCTTTTGACACATTTCCAAAAAATTATGAGAGTAAAATTTTTACTATGCGAGCGCATACCGACCGACAGCCAATAAGCGCAAGTACATACACACGTTTTTTTAATATAGTTAGATAAATTTTATTCAAATAGATGTTTTCCGCATAATTTCAGTAATTATTATATTCAAATTTCGATACTACACTAAGTAAAAATAAACGAGTATTACATCGTTATTGTGTGACAGAAGTTGCGAAATCGATTTCTTTAGAGGCCAATGTATCAATATTACTCTTATATAGGTAACTGCCCAGCCGAGAAATTAAAAAGTTAAAAGACTGCGTCGTAGTTGACTTTATTAATTATGACCAAAATTTTAAAACATACGCGAATGTCGTCACTCTACGAATCGTCAACAATTCTAGTGGCTTAGACGAGCTGGTATTCTACAATAGCTTACAAATACTTGAAAGAAGTTATGGTAATGACATAATTTAGTATTAATCTCAAATATTTTGTTAATTTTTATAATATTAAGTTTTTCTTTGTAATATAGAATGCAGACAAATGCAATCCCGTGCAATAATTTTGTGATTAATTGCTATTTTAGCGTTACACACACAGCGCCATCTAGTTCTATGGTAAGCTACAAGGCTTGTGCTGAGGATACCAAAGAGTTGATACACTACACATAATATATAACTTTAAATACAAACATATTATAAATAGAAATAAACACCCATGACTGGAGTACACATATTCGTGCTCATCACACGAATCAATGCCCCCAGCGAGATTCGAACCCGCGACCCCTGGCACAGCAAGTAGGGATACAAACTGAGCCAAACGTGTCGTATAAAATTATTATAATACGTTAGTGTCACGTAGCTTAATCTCTCACTGTCATATAGACGAGAGGGCCACGCCCAGTTATTATGGGACGTTAACTGGACTGAATTATTTTTATTATTTTACTAGCATTGTCCGCGGCTCCGCCCGCGTTCACATGACCAAAAACGAAAGTCTTAGGTTTTACATATTAGTATACTCTTACATTGCAGTTTTTGTATTTTTTCTCAGAAATGAGACATTTTCCCGCCGTACAAAGTATCCTATGCGTTGACCCGGATAACCAGCTATCACCATACCAAATTTCATCAAAGTCCCTCCAGTGGTTTTTCTGTAATGCGGTAACAGACAGACAGACAAAAATTCTAAAAACTATAGATTCGGCCTCTGTATCGATAATAATGTTTATTTCAATAAGATTTTCCTAAAAATATCTAATGTACAGATTCGGTTTAGTTAGAATATTATTATATGTATAAATCAATTACGTCTTACTTTAATGAATAATCGAACTAACGAACAAAGGCAAATTCTTTATATACTCTAATTATCAAAACATCATTTTGTTTACAACTATGTCATATCAAACTCCAGGTGTATTAAAATAATGAATTAAACCTTCCAAGAAAGCCCCTTTGTACTAAAAGAGAATAAAAACGCTGTTTGAATGATAAAAGCCCGTACAGCAGATGCGCTTACTGTGAAGCTTATTCACTTTTGTTGGGTTTAATTTGAGAATTTCTATAGATTTTTTTCTATAACCCGAATTTGACCCTTGTAGTAATAATTTATTTTTATTATCTATAGACTCGGCTTTGAGGGCTCGTTTACACGTATAGGGAGTTCTTGCCTCTTCTATACAATAATGTTAAGGCAATAATTGACATGCATTGTTCTTTCAATTTTAAATCGCTTTTATTGGAAAGACATTACACGTTGAACAATAACTAGTTTGTGCCAATATTCTCTAGCAAGAATTGCCTGTCTGAACAGCTTGTAAATTTTAAAACCATTTAAGTCCACAAGTAATGCATGTAAGAAATAATTGGTATTTAAGTTCAATTCTGTTTTTTTTTTAAATGCAGATAGAAATCACAGTCGTAAAAGATAGCTATTACTAATGTCAGTTAATTCCACATTGTGCATGACAATGACTTATTGATTGACAATAATTTTACTTAATTGGAACTACCAAAAGCTATATATGCGTGGAGTTGAAGTAAATATAAATGGGCCAATGTATCTTTTCTTTTTATGAAAGAGGTACCTAATAATAATTATTTGTTATGCAATTTACCCTCGCTTTACGAGGGGCTTCCTTAGACGTAAAAGTCTATATGTTACTCTAGCTCGTAATCTATCTGTAAGTCCATATTATCGTTTTTAGTAATGTGAACACGAAAATAGTACTCAAATATATTATGTTTTAAAAACAGGTATCCGATATAAGGAAAACTTTACAAGGAAACGGAATAAACTTATTTTTTTTTATTTGATGTAAATTGACACACAAGCAGATGCATATGTATCAACGAAGCATTAAACTAAAAGCTAAGCTTAGAATTTGTCATATTTCGGGAAATCCCGTGAGATAAAAGGTCAAACTTATATGAATGTTAAATCGAATTCGTGATATTACTTAAATAAAAAATTAGTATAAGAATTTACAAGAAATAAAAATTAATATCTATACAGATAAATAAAATTGAAGTGTCTGTTTGTAATGTCAAAATAACAGGTTTTTACTAAATGCATATGAAATTTTATACGGTAGGTACTTCTAAGAAAAACACAATTTTTAACATTTTTGTCTATCTGTGTGTCAGTCTGTTCTGGATAATCTCCGAAACGGCTGGATCGATTTTGATGGGAATTTTACTGGCAGATAGTAGATGTTTTAATAAGTAACTTAAGCTACTTTAATTTTAAAGAAAGAATTACGGTTGCGCTCAAAAAAATTAAAATGTACCTAGAGACGCACCCGAGCGAAGCAAGGGGAACTCGTTAGTCAGTAAAATAAAGAAAAATATTTTTTATTTACTTGTTGGATATTATAAATCAATTGATATAAATCAATTTTATTCAATGATTGAAAAAACAGGCTGTAATTGATTGAACCAAAACTCTCATTGTTTAATGTCTTACAAGCAAGATCATAATGAGATGAATACGTTGTTATTTGTTTCAAACTAACATAAAATTGAAATGCTCCTTAGCATACTTTTTACTTACAAGTAAGTATAAGCAACCTATAAATAGGGACTTCAAACTTCATACATCCAGTCTAGACATGTATTATTATATCAATTAATGTTATTTTTAAATTATGTTCCTTTAACAATATGATGGTTGCTGATATTTAAAAAATTATAAACTGATAACTTATCATGTTTCTTATCTTATCTTGTTTAAGATTTTTTTTATGTGGCAGACGTTATGAAGACGGATCATAGGTGATTATTATTCACGTTAAAACAAGTTTATAAAAAAAATGTATTATATTATGATGTTCTCCTGACCGATTCCGGCCACGGCCGCCAATCTTATTGAGACTAGCCAACTGCGCAGAATTATTATAGTGCACAAGTGTACGCGCAGACACAAGTGCACTCTCTGTTCCTGTCTCTCTCATACTCCGGTGGGACGACTGCTCGACACGACCAGTGAGAGTGTCGGTGCAGAACCGAGGGCTTTACGTGCTCTCCAAGGCACGGGGGTGAAACACCGCCAACTTCCCAACTCCGGACTGTTACTAAGGCCTACTATACAGAAAGACTCAATAACTAAACTTGGTCCGACCCGGAACTCGAACCCAGGACCTCCGGGTGTGCAGCCGTACATGCTAGCCACTAGACCACCAAGCAGTTAGTTTTTATATTATATCGAGAATAAAACCCGATATCGTAATTCAGCGAACTATAAAGTTACTTGGTATTTACATATCTATACTAATATAATAAAGAGGAAGCTTCTTTGTGTGTTTGTTAGTATTTTTTCTTTGTTTGTTTGAACGCGCTAATCTCAGAAACTATGATTAGTTTCAGGAACTATTAAAATTTTCAAATAGGTTTAGTCCGATTTGAAAAATTCTCTTTGCATTAGTAGATACTTAATATTATAAAGGTAAAGTTTGTGAGTTTGTGACGTTGTAGGGGGTAATCTCTGGATCTACCGAACTGATATAGATGAAATTTGGTAATAAGATAGTTTGAGGCCCTGGGAAGGACATAGGATATCTGTAACCCGGAAATCATCCCTTAAGGGGGTGAAAATGGGGATGAAAGTTTGTATTGGGAAGAAAGCTAGGGACGAAGCCGAGCGAAGCGAGGAGGAGTCGCTAGTCATAAATGTAAACGAATCGAGCAGATTTCCATATATTATTGTAAAATTGATGTTTATAATAATATGCTTATGTGCTTTAAGCTCAGAAACTTTGGTCATATACTCATCGTATAGAGGGTAGGTATATGAAATAGGCATGTATAATCAAATTTTAGGCGAGTGCAACCGCGGGGCACTGCTAGTATCTTATAAAATTGTTATTTCCAGAATGACATTTCATTTATTAAAATTCTTCGACTAGTTTTTGAGTTATTCACAATAAATTATTATTATTTTACAAGCTGCTATTGGGTACACATTTTGTCAGCTGCAAAAAAATCTTACTGCAATAGTCATTATTATCGATACAGAGGCCGAATCAATAGTTTTTAGAATTTTTGTCTGTCTGTGACCGCATCACGAGAAACCACACCACAAAACCACTGAGCAGATTTTGATGAAATTTGGTACGATGATAGCTGGTTATCCGGGTCAATATATAGGATACTTTTTACTGCGGGTAAATATCTCATCTCTGAGAAATGTATACTAAACGTTAAAAGATAGGGATGAACCTGAGTGGAGCGAGGGTAAATCGCTAGTTAGAGTCTATAAAAATTTGACACAAGATCATTACAAATTATAATTTCAAATACCCACCGCTAGTGAGAAACACCACAAATCGATAAGTAGGTACTCAAAATCCGCGTTTAAATGTAATGATATTAATTTTTAGTACCTACTCATTTAGATTTTATGCCCACTAAAAATAAATGTATAAAGCTTATTATTATTAAAAATGGCGGATCGTAAATACTAGGGCATGTAGTCTCAATAGCAATCCAACATATAACGGGGTTTAATATGTCCTCATATTATTATGATTCAGACTCAGATTATTATGATGATGATTCCTAGAAGTATTTTATTTAATCAATATACAGTCCTATCTACAACTTAGGTACATCTATACATATAATAAAATTGTAACAAAGCCGAATCTGTACATTGAATATTTTTTGGAAAATCTTATTAATATAAACATTATTATCGATACAGAGGCCGAATCTAAGTTTTTAGAATTTTTGTCTGTCTGTCTGTCTGTCTGTTACCGCATCACAGAAAACCCACTGGAGGGACTTTGATGAAATTTGGTATAGTGATAGCTGGTTATCCGGGTCAACGCATAGGATACTTTGTACGGCGGGAAAATGTCTCATTTCTGAGAAAAAATACAAAAACTGCAATGTAAGAGTATACTAATATGTAAAACCAAAAAATTTGGTTATTGGTCATCTGAACGCGGGCGGAGCCGCGGGTAATGCTAGTATATTGTATTACATACGGTACTTTGGCAAATAGGTATAGTTTTAAAAAGACTGTCAGTCAATCCATACTTAATATTATAAATGTGAAAGTGTCCTTTCACGTCGAAACGGAGTGACGGGTTGGCGTGATTTTTTGTGTGGATAGTTGGAGAGCTGGAGAGTGACATAGGCTACATTTTATCGCGGGAGATTATCTAATTCCTACGGGAAAACACGTTATAATACAATCCAAAAAAATATTACGATCAGAATTACTTAAAACTTAGTATTAATGCTCTTCAATAAACTTAAATATATACGTGTTTTAGCATTTTTCGAAAATCTTCATATCGGAAACCAAAAAATTAAAATAAAGCCACGAAAAAATCCGAAAAGAAATTATGTTATTTCTTTTGTATTTATCACCTACATATCTTCATAATAAATGTAGTGCAAAGGCAATCGTTGATTGCACGATTGAATTACTCGTATAGCAGTAGAGCAGAACGATGTAGAGAATGCCAGTGATATCACAATGGCTATGTGTATTGTTTACTCATTAACGTTTAGCAGTTTTTTACTGCACATTTAGTCGATATATGGCTTTTTTCACCCATTTCTCCTAAACAAGTGGTGCTCAAAAATTTAAAGACATTAACAAGAAAATTGTATTGAATTGAAGAATTAAGTGTTTAGTACCTTTATGGTTTGAGAGATTGAGACTCTATGACTCGAATCATAATCATATATTGGTCTACCACTTAAACATACAATAAAGTATGGTTATAGTGGTAAATAAAAGTTGTAAAATCTATGGGACGATTCAAATTCAATAAAGAATAAATAAAATTTAGATAAGACATGTATTTATTTCTAGGACTCTTTCTTTAAGATTAAATATGCAAATTTACACGTTATCGACGATACATCTTACATCTTACTACCTACTACATAAATATGAAAGTTTGGATGGATGGATGTTTGTTACTCCATCACGCTAGAATAGCTTAACGGATCTGAATGAAATTTGACACAGTGATAGATTATAGTCTAGAATAGCACCAAGGCTTTTTTTATACTGAAAAAATGTACGGCTCCCGTGGGATAGATTTGTTTTTCTCTAGAAACAAACACGAGGGAAACGAGGATGAGCCGCTAGTAAGCTAAACGAGTATGATGAGATCTTTCTAAGAAGAAATTGCCAAAATAAACCCCAAATATTTTTTTATTTCCATTTCTCTACTAAAAAGATATGTGCCAGAGGAACCTAGAGAAGCAAAGCGAGGGTAAGTCACTAGTAAAGTTATAATACATAGATCATTTGAATTCAAAGCCTTAGTTTTTATAAAGATAAGTGTTAAGAGTTATAATGATTGATACATACATTGATTTACAACATCGTGCTTCGCATTAATTATTTCGATATATTAAAGCTGCCGTTTCAATGACGATACAAAACTATATTTACGAGTACATTTTATTATTATTTTAAGAGTCTGTTAATTACTTGTTTCTCTTCATTTCGTCATGGTCTAGTCACTTCTGTAAAAGTTAGTGTCGTATAATCTTGTCAAGCTTATTTCCGCTATAAGAATAAAACCAAATTATTGTGAACTAGCGGCTCACCCCGGCTTCCCTCGTGTTTGCCTCTAGAAAATCAAAAACAAAACTATCATTTCACTATTTTTTCAGGATAAAAAGTACCCTATGTGTTCTTCTGATCTATGAGCCATATTGTTGTAAAGTTTCATTAAAATCCATTCATTAACAAACATTCAGACCACATCCATCCATACATCCATACAACCATATATATCCTCACAAACTTCCGCATTTATAATATTAGTAGTTTTTTTTTTATAAAAAAATAATAATTATTAATTTAAGTCTTTAAAGTTTTAACCTAGTAACATTATAAAACTGTCAACCATTGAATCAACATAACATTTAATCAACTCGTGTGTTGTAAAAAGCTTGTGAATTAACATAACGCAATTAAGCAGTTAAAGAACAAACATTGAAATATCCTTAATAGATTATTAGGTTTATTTTAACCAGGCCAGGATAGACTGTATGGTCAAATGAACAAAATTTTATTATTTTTTGTGGGATGCCATGTAGAGTTCTATTATTCATCTCCTTCATCATCAAATCGACTCAGTGGTATCAAATTATGGTATACTGAATAGTATCCGGATATTAAATATCTCCTTACAAAATTTCATTTCGATACTACACTTGAAATAAAAATAAGTATTCTAATTCGATTACAAAGTTGTAAGTAAAGATAAATCTAACAAAAGCTTCTTAAAAATACCCAACTGCTTAAAAGTTGAAACTCTCAAAATACTAAAAATGAAAATAACATTATAAACTCTTTTGTATTATAAATTCATATTTTTTATAAACAGAATTGATAATATTACAACTACTACTTTGATAAAAATATATGTCAACCAAAATATCTTATTTTTCTGTCGTATCTAAATCTTATTTTATATCTCTTCTAATCTTTGGTATTGAATATCCAGTCATGAACCTTCCTTATTTGTCCGATATTTAAATCGATTCTTATATAGCATGACTATAACAACACTAGACTCGCTGACGCAATTTCTTTTATTGTTCCTTTTCGGCTCATTCAATACGTGGAAGATTTTAGTATTCAGGATGTAAAGAAGGTTTGGTGTTTTTTTCGACGTCATTTCAATGGCAATGACGAAGAAAAGTTTTATTCGTTTTTATTAGCTTCAGGTTTCACTATAGGTATTGCCTAATGTGTAATCATCGTCTCAATACTTATTCGTCCAATCGACCAATTTACTGAAAGAGTTTTTAATACAGAATTATTGACTTGTAAAATTCTATTGGTATTAAATACACGTTTTAATTTAATAGTGATGTATAAATATTTTTTATCTATATATATAATAAAATAATATTATAAAGAGGTAAAGTTTGTGAGTTTGTGACGTTGTAGGGGGTAATCTCTGGATCTACTGAACCGACTTAGATGAAATTTGGTAAGAAGATAGTTTGAGGTCCTGGGAAGGACATAGAATAACTTTTATCCCGGAAATCATCCTTTAAGGTGATGAAAATGGGGATGAAAATTTGTATTGGGAATCAAGCTGGGAACGAACACGAGCAAGCGAGGGTAAGTCGCTAGTCAAAGTATAAAACTCTACTGTACGAGTATAATAAATATTGATTGTTTAAATAAATAAGCAATAGAGCGACGTAATATTAAAAGTAATAACCATATCGATTTAAAACTTAGTATTTAAAATCCAGATGAACATACAATAATTTGATACCATAAAGTGTAGAGAGTGAAGATGGTATGAGTTGGTGGATAGTGGAACTTATAAATTATTACTAGCAAAGCGCTAAAATGTTGCGAATGGTCAAAAGCGTATTTTATTTATTTATGTATCCCAAAAAATGCATATAAAAATAGAAAATAGATATATTGGGTACAAAAGATGACTTACGTCATTCTTTACCAGTAACCTTCGAGCGTAAAAAAAAACAATGAGGTGAGTAGTTTCTCTAATTTCAAACTAAAATTAATTATTCTCTTATTGTTGACACCATATAAGTTGTCTTAAGCAAAATTTTCCATTATAATCGAAACATATATGACCCCAAAAGACCAGACAGTAAGCAACAAGCTTTTAAATATGTAATGTTATTTAAACCGGTTCCGCAAAATACTTTGATCAAATCTTAAATTACTTTCATGAACTCACTAAATCTCATCAGTTCTTTCTTTTCGTTTAGTCAAAGTTATAAAAAAAGTAAAAATTAATTAAATAATTATTTCTTTGACTTTGACTAATGACGATACGTTTGGCTCAGTTTGTAGTGACCCTACTTGCTATGCCAACGGTCGCGGGTTCGAGTCCCGCTGGGGGCATTCATTTGTGTGATAAGCACGAAGTTTGTAATCCAGTCATGGATGTTTATATTTATAATATCTATGTATTTAAAGTAAAAATATGTGTAGTGTATCAACTATCTGGTATCCATAACACAAGCCTCGTTGCTTACCAAGGGTTTTTTTTTAATTTTACAAAAAAAATCAAAATGACGGCTTCTAATTCATTTCATAATTATAAATTAAAAATTAAAAAAACCCTCACGCAAATTAATTGTCATTTAACGATTACACTGGCGCGCGTGAAGCACTTAATCGAGTAATCATAAGAAAAAAAAGAAAAGAGCTGATACTCTTACACTGCTGGACCGATATTACCCAAGCTAAGAACCACCGCAAGGAAACTGGCTTTCAAATGAAAAAAACCGCATCGAAATCGGTCCATCCGTTTGAGCGCTACGATGCCACAGACAGACACACACAGACAGACAGCCATCGGCGTCAAACTTATAATACCCCTATTTTTGCGTCGGGGGTTAAAAAATAGTTCAAAAAAAATCTGTCCTTAACTCATACTTATATCTGTTCTAAAAGGTACATAATGTCTTATCTCATGTAAAATTAAATATTTTAAACATAGATTTAAAATGTAATATGTATGTAGTATCTAAATATAAAATTCTTCACTGGACAAGATACTTAAGGTAATACAGAAGTATCATCAAACCGTGATAATTTAAAGAGCTTGGATTACTATTTACTTTGACATGTCTGTTTGCCGATATTAAAGTAACAAAACAAGTAAATAAAATTCATAAAAAAGATATTGTTAATTTTAGTGCTAGTTTTTGTAATAATAAATATATATTGTACTATCATTGCCCTCGACTCCGCCCGCTTTCAGATGACCAAAAACCAAATTCTTAGGTTTTACATATTAGTATACTCTTACATTGCAGTTTTTGCATTTTTTCTCAGAAATGAGACATTTTCCCGCGGTAAAAATTATCCGATATGTTAACCCGCCATACCAAATTTCATAAAAATCCTTCCAGTTGTTTTCTGTGATGCAGTAACAGACGGACAGACAGAGAGACAAAAATTCTAAAATCTATAGATTCGACCTCTGTATCGAAAATAATGTTTATTTATATATTATATAAATAGTCATTATTTATTTGGTTATCTGGGTCAACATATAGGATACTTTTTATTGCGGGAAAATGTGTCATCTCTGAGAAATTTATACTAAACTTTCCAACGTAAGTAACGCCAATTCTTATTTTTATCTAAAACGCGGTTTTTATATCTTTATAAAAGCCGCTTTTTTTAGCAAATACCTATACAGATAAACTTAAAATGCAAAATCTAATGTAAAAAAAAATTTGATCCGAATCGGAGATACACGAAATAAATGTATATATACAAGAATTGCTCATTTAATGTTATAAATTAAGATATGAAACAGCTTTAACAATTGCGGGCATTATCAAAGTGACTGACAACTTTCCTATTTACTTTCAATGCCAATTACATTTTAGAACCATGTTTTTTACAACGTCACATTCTGTATATGTTCCAAGTATAAGGTACCTAACGTGTACGGTGTAGACTGACTCAGAGTCGGAGAGCACTGAAAACTAAAACCGGACGAGTCATTATATTCTGTCCATCTGGGAAAAGGAAATAATTATTTTTAATAGGTATTTTAATAAGTTAATTTAACTTGACTAAAATTTAGATTTAATTGAATAATTATTATTGATGGTCACACACATTTTCCTTAAAAATATTTTTAATATAAATTAGTGTTCTCCGCAGTCATATTTCGCCTTGAAGTTGTTTCGAACTGCTTTTATGTATTTTATTTAAAATTTTAAATAAGTCCACTTTATTTTACACACTAAACAGATAAAACATCATACAGATATGATTGATGATCTAATTACCGGTACATATACAGAGTCATTTTTAATTTACTGAAAACCTTTTGGGATTACACTATTTACAACATAACAACATCTGTAAGAATATATATATATATATATATATATATATATATATATATATATATATATATATATATATATATATATATATATATTAAATTTAACAAAAATAAAAATATTTTATTCTTCTCAACGGTAATAGTCCAGCATTAGCAAAAGAAAGTGCGTGTCCGGTGGAGGGGGAGGGGTGGAGGGGTGTAGGAAGCCGCGCTTACTCATTTAAACTTGGCCAGATGCTAGAACTTTAAAGTTTAGAAGGTATATAAAATATTTTTATTTTTGTATGAAAATAAAAATTTAAGATATTATATTATTTTTTCTTGTTACAGATGATGTTGTTATGATGTAAATAGTATATTCCCAAAAGGTTTTCAGTAAATTAAAAATGACCCTGTATAGTAGTTTCATTTCCTCCTACTTCAAATATTTGTGTTCATTTAAAATTTTAATATTATCTCATTGTTATTATTAATTATTATCTACCTATACATATAATAAAATTGTAACTAAGCCGAATTTGTACATTAAATATTTTTTGGAAAATCTTATTGAACTAAACGACATTATTATCGATACAGAGGCCGAATCTATAGTTTTTAGAATTTTTGTCTGTCTGTCTGCCAGAACGGATAAACACGGATCTGGATGACATTTAGCACAAAGATAAATTATAGTCTAGAATAGTACATAGGCTACTTTTTATCCTGCAAAAATGTACGGTTCCCGTGGGATAAATTTATTTTTGTTTTTCTAAAGTTCACCTCGGAAAGTACGGGTTCACCCCAACAAAGCGAACGTGAGCGGGTATACTAAAAACGAAACAAATAACACAATGGAAAATGGCATCAATATTTATGTAAATCTATATTATTTAAAAGATAAAATTTTAAAACGTTGGTTCGTCTTCATCTTCATACTAGATAACCTAGACATTGAACTATAAAAGTCAGACATGTGTACTGTCTGTGCTTAGTCCTCGTGATAAAATTTCTTGGAATGAATTAAGTATATGACTTATGATCTGATGAGTCATCACCCTTATCTTTTAGATTTGTTTATAATTTAATTTCAACTGCTTAATTCAAAGAAACATTTTTTTTAAATAAGTAAAATGCTAACAGACCTTTCCCAAAGTCTAACCTATCCCAAAGTCCTATAAATAACGTGTCCTTTTCCAGGTATAAGTTAATTAGTTCATACCTATAATATTTTATCTTGAATAGTATTAGCATATTTAATCCTAAAATATATAATAAGTAGGTATGTCTAGCTGTTTAAGCTTTATTATTTCACTATATAATAATAAGCTGCCTCGGTGGTGTAGTGGCTAGCATGTACGGCTGCATATTCGGAGGTCCTGGGTTCGAGTCCCGGGTCGGGCCAAGTTTAGTTATTGAGTCTTTCTGTATAATAAGTCATAGTCATAATGTTACTGAAACAGTCCGGAGTTGAGAAGTTGGCGGTGTTTCACCCCCGTGCCTCGGAGAGCACGTAAAGCCGTCGGCCCTGCGTCTTAACTCTCACTGGTCGTAACGAGCAGTCATCCTACCAGAGTATGAGAGTGACAGAAATAGAGAGTGCACTTGTGTCTGCGCGTACACTTGTGCACTATAATATCTCCTACGCAGTTGGCTAGTATCAATGAGATTGGCCGCCGTGGCCGGAATCGGCCAGTAGAACCTCATCATCATATAATAATATGAATATTGTATCTTAAATAACTAAATGTGTTTCCTTTGGTTACAGGAAATAAAACTTGAAATATGAGTGTCTGACACCTTGTATCGGAAGCTCAGCACTATGCTCGTTCTACTTCCGCTGCGATGGCTGGCACGCTTCCGTGTTGGCGGTATCGCCAACCAATTCTTTATGGCTTTAATGGGTAAGAATATATGTTCATTCTCCATTCAATTACGTTGGGTTCAATCCTATTTGAATGTCACGCGGCGGACCTGGCCAATACCAAGGTTCACGTAATGAACATACTGATCGTACTGCATTTTGATTGGTTCCGGGCTGGAATGAATGGTGATGTGTTGCTACCGGTCCAGGCGCCGCTATAAAATTCGTTTTCTATTTAAAATACGCCGCACTCGTCTATTCCTGCTCTAAGAGAACACGCGAACCATATACAACCCTTAACTCGAAGTGAATTCAATAGTGTGAACAGTGTCGCGTCCATATACCAGCTTATAGCACAAAGTCTGTGCTGGGCTGCCCAACTTAGCTCCGCCGCCATCCACGAAGATACGGCGTTAAACCTCGACCAGGCACCTCGGCTTGGATTGCCACAGTACGACCGGTAAGTGCTTGTTGTTGTCCAGGCCCATTATGCGTTTCATTTGAATATCGTTGAACCGATCGTTTTATCGGCAGAACATCCTGTTCTGATCCAGAGTGTCGTCACCGGACCCTCGGCAGGTCCGTGTCGCCACATCTTTTGGTGCCGAAACCCGGGAACAAAGGTGCCTAGTTATATCGCTTGCCGTATTTGAATTCGTTAATATAGCTGGTATTTTTTGTCCGTAAAGTAATAAGTATACTACCTACTCTAGTCGAAAGTATTACTCATAATACATAATTTTACAACATTACAAAGCATACTTTTTTGTAATATATAAAATATAAAAATAATCTATACCTACTTTCGGCCATTGTCTCATACATCATACTTAATACTGTACCTTAATACGCTCCTTCACTAACCGACATCTTGTTCACCACTTTTGAATATCATTCACATTCAATTGCAACGTTCACATTTTCACTTAACTTCGTTCGTTATTATTAATAATACGTTATAAAATCTGCATACAGTTTAAATAATATAACTACCTATCGCAGATGATTCGTGCACTTTCTTATACGTAGAATGTTAGATAGTTACAGATCAAATATAAACAATCTATACATTATACGGTGTTTATATAATCTTAATCGGCTGTAGCAATTTAATATTCACTAACTCACAACATAACGAAACTCAATCAACGTATTTACATCTAAATATTTGTTCCTTCGCAAGATATACCTACGTTGCATTGTACTCATACACGCTACCGTCGCGCAGTAAGACGCGCATATGACTAATTAGAGAATTGCAAGTTAAAGATAACTTATACGTAGTTATAACTATTATTCGCTTATAACATTATATTTTCTTTTTATTTTACAAAATGTCGTTTAATCCAAAACGTAGTAGCCGTAAACTTAATACTTCTAGTAAATCGAAGATAAAACAGACGGGAACAGAATGCTATACTGTTCATGACTTACCATCTCTCAAAAGGAAACGTACTATTGCATTAAATCGTATGTTAAAAGCATTGGAAATCGGTAAGAAAGCAAAAGGCGATGAGGTTCACTGTGACCTTTTTTTCTCGTACTGCGATCAGGCAAAAAAGTTTGTGTCTGAGTTTGAAGAAGCGCATTTCTTTATACTCGAACTTTTGGACTCGTGTGATGGCAGCGTTGATGATGATGACATACGTGCGCGTTTTGACGATGCATACTTTCAAGTCATGGCTATACTTCGTAGTTTAACGAGAGGTGAATTGAATTTATCTGACACGTCTAATATGTCGGCTGGCACGAGTTCTAACATCAAATCTCCTTTGTCTCATGTACGCTTACCGAAAATCCAATTACCGAGTTTTTCAGGCAATATAAAGAAGTGGCCTGAGTTTATCGATACATTTAACGCTCTTATACATAATTGTAACTCCATAACGGACGTTGAGAAATTTCATTATTTAATCTCTTCGTTAAGCGGCGATCCGTTGTCACTTATTCGTGTGTTTCCCGTAACCGGTGACTATTATTCAGATGCGTATGCCGCGTTAATCGCGCGCTATCAGAATACTCGTGAATTAGCTTATACCTGTTGGAAGGATATTTTTAATGTAAATTTGAAAATTCAAAATATAAATGACTTTCGTCGTAGCTTGGACAGTATTGATGAGAATTTGAGTATTTTAAGAAAGTTAAATTTACCTGTTGAGCAATGGGAATTTATAATCGTTTATCATGTTCTATCGAAATTAGAATCGAAGTTGCGCCGGGATTTCGAAGAAAGTTGTTGTAGTTCTGAATTTCCTAAATATATTAATTTAAAAGAGTTTTTACATTCAAGATGTGAAGCGCTTATACGAGATAATCATTTTTCTGAAGCTACTAAAGCCGCTTTTCATGTTGTAAAGGATTCGATTAGGCCTCCTTCTAATATTGTTAAACGTCGTCCTGTTACTCACACATTAGTCTCTAGTCATTCGGATGATAAACTAAAAACTGGAGAAACGCGGCATGACAACTCCAAGGTTATGCCTAAATGCTCGTTTTGCACAGATGCTACTCATTCAATCGCACATTGTAAGCGATTTCTATCAAAATCGGTAGATGAACGCATGTCTGTTGCAAACGAAAAAAGATGGTGCTTCAACTGCCTTAAATCATCTCATCAATTAAAAGAGTGTAAGTCGATTTTCCGATGCCTTAAATGTAAACATAAACATCACACATTGCTTCACAAAGAGCAATCTACCGATACCCCGTCTCGTTCTGTGTCCTTAATCGCCAAGGCCTCTGGTTACGAATTATGTACAAAATCTTCACTAAACACAACTGTTCTTCTTGCTACCGCTATAGTGCAGATAGTAGATGAAAAGGGTCGGTATCATTGTTTTCGGGCACTGTTTGATACTGGCAGCCAAAACAATTTAATTACTTGTGACGCAGCTCGAACCTTAAATATTAAACAAGTACCATGCGATGCAAATATTAACGGTTTAGGTGGAGTGTCTGCAGATGTTAGTCACATGGTTCGTTGTTCACTCGCATCAAACAACAAGGTTTTATTCGATGTTGACATGCATGTCATATCAACTATTTGTGGCGATCAGCCTATTGCTAAACTTAATACGAATGGTTGGTCTCACATTCAATCGTTACCCTTGGCAGATCCAGGTTTCGATATACCTGGGCCTATCGATATTTTGCTTGGTGCAGATATATTCGCTGATTCTCTATTGGACCAATGTATGAAGGGTCGGTCTAATCAACCTGTTGCGATGAATTCAGTCTTTGGATGGCTTTTATTAGGTAGAACACACCTCACATCCTCGTCCTTATTACAATATACAGCCAAATCCGACGAGCTGACTTCTATGGTTCAACGCTTCTGGGAGATTGATAATGTTCCTCAAGCATCAATTCTCACACCACTAGATATGGCATGTGAAAAGGCATATGTCACCGACCATTATCGTGATTCAACAGGCAGATACGGAGTTCAGTTACCTTTTAAGGATGGTATAGAGCCAAAGTTTGAGAATTCTCGTAGTCTTGCTTTAAGGCGTTTCAAGGCCATTGAGAACCGTCTCTCCCGCGATCCGACGTTATATAAGCAGTATTCAGAATTCATGGAGGACTATGAGAAGAGTGGCCATATGACGCTTGTCCCCGTGAAGGAGCTCGGTGAAGGTAAATATTATATACCACATCACTGCATTGTTAAACCAGATAGTAGCACCACAAAACTTCGCGTTGTTTTCGATGCATCGGCCCGAGACGCCAGCGGTAGGTCGTTAAACGACACGCTACTGACAGGCCCTAAGCTTCAGAGTGATATAGTGCAGGTTCTTCTCCTTTTTCGTTTACACGTAGTTGTGTTTTTAGCGGATATACGTCAGATGTATAGACAGATTCTTGTAGCTGCTAATCATAGAGATTATCAACGGATTCTTTGGAGGTCTAGCCCTGGTGAAGTTTTGCAGGAATACAGGTTAAATACTGTCACCTACGGAGTCTCCTCTGCACCGTTTCTAGCATGTAGAACTCTTAAACAGCTAGCTGAGGATGAAGGCTCTGCATTTCCTCTAGCAAACCAAATTCTGCATAGCGAGATTTATGTTGACGACATTGTAACCGGTTGTGAGACTCTGGACGAGGCTCTAGAGGCTAAAGCACAAATTATAGAGCTTTTGGAATTAGGGCATTTCCAGTTGAGGAAGTGGGCCAGTAACATACCAGAGTTACTTTCTGATATTCCTCAGGAAGAATGTCTGCTTAGTTCCAAAACATTTACCGGCCATGACTCTTGTAGCCTAAAGGTGCTTGGTTTAAAGTGGGAGCCAACTACCGATACATTTTCCTTTGATGTTAAATCTTCAATCCGACCTTGTACAAAACGAGTTATTCTTAGCGAGATCGCGAAGATCTTCGACCCCTTAGGTTTCCTTGCACCTCTAACCATCAAGGCGAAGTGCCTCTTGCAACGGCTCTGGCTGCTTGGTATCGATTGGGACAGTGATCCACCCGAAGATGTGAATAGCGCGTGGGAAACATTTTGCAATCAGCTGTCTATATTAAAGGACCTGCGTATACCACGGTGTATGACAATTAACAACACTTTAACGTACGAATTACATGGATTTTGTGATAGCTCGGAGCTTGCGTATGGAGCAGTTATTTATATTCGAGTTTCAACTGCAGACGGATTAACACAAACACGATTAGTATGTGCCAAAGCTCGAGTAGCTCCCATTAAGAAAATCTCTTTGCCTCGATTGGAGTTGTGTGCAGCCGTCTTGCTGACAAATTTAGCAAAATTTGTGCTGGATACATACTTAACAAAATTAACGCTCCACGCTATTTATCTATGGTCTGACTCGACCGTCGTCCTATCTTGGCTTCGTCCACACTCCTCTCGATGGACCACGTTCGTAGCTAATCGTGTGGGACATATCCAGGATATTTTCTCTACGGAGGTATGGCATCACGTAGCGTCTTCAGACAATCCTGCGGATATTTGTTCACGTGGGAATCTTCCTTATGATCTATTTCATAACTCATTATGGTGGTCAGGGCCAGTGTGGCTAGTAAAACCGTCCGATCAATGGCCAACCAATAGAAAAACTTCTCAATCTTATAGTTCTGAGGACGAAAACATCGTAAGAGCTGAAGAGCGCCGTACAGTTGTTTTGGCTACTTGTTCAGAAGATGAGTATGGCACTCTTATCCTCAATTTAATAAAATTATATTCGTCGTTAGAAAAAATAATGCACATCGTTTCTTATATTCGACGATTTATACATAATACGAAAAATCCACATGATCGTCATAGAGGCTCAATTCTAACTGAAACCGAAAATCATAACTCATTGTTATTTATCGTGAAATTTGTCCAATCTTCGTCATTTGCTGGTGAAATTCAACGGCTTCGAGCAAAGCAACCACTACCAAAACCGTTGCGTAAATTAAATCTGTTTCTGGATGAGGATGGTATTCTCAGGGTGGGCGGTCGGATATCCCGTGCTGGTCTTGAATTCGAACACCGACATCCCGCTCTTTTACCTAGTAACCATGAATTTACTTATAGGGTTATCGAATCCATACACCGTCAACATTGCCATACGGGGCATAATACTACGCACTACTTAATATTGCAACGGTTCTGGATATTGTCAGCTAAACGTGTTATACGACGTTGTCTTTCCCAATGTATTAGATGCTTTAGAACAAAACCTAAATCGTTAGAGCCATACATGAGCGATCTTCCTTCATTTCGTGTTAATCAAGTGAAACCATTTTCTATCGTGGGTGTTGACTTCGGCGGACCTTTCCGTATCAAACAAGGTACACATCGTGGAGCCAAAATAGATAAAGCTTATCTCTGTTTATTTGTATGTTTAGCTACAAAAGCCGTCCATTTGGAAGTCGTATCATCGTTGTCAGCTGATGGATTTTTGGCAGCATTGCGTCGTTTTGTTGGACGTCGTGGTCGTTGTAATGTGATCCATGCAGATTGTGGAACAAATTTCATAGGTGTGAGCAATCATCTATCCTTACTAAAGAATGCCTTGCATACGGAACGAATTAAATTTGAATTTAACCCTCCATCAGCCCCTCACTTTGGTGGTGTGTGGGAAATTCAAATCAAAGCGGCCAAATCTCATCTGTATCGCATTATAGGTAATCAGGTTTTAACTTTCGAAGAACTGTCCACGCTATTTGTTCAAATTGAAGCAGTGCTAAATTCGAGACCTCTTTATGCGTTAAGTACCGATCCAAATGACTTAAATGTTCTAACTCCTGGTCATTTCTTGACTTTAGAACCTCTTACGACCGTCCCAGATGTAGATTATACTAATATAAAACTTCATAGATTAACCCGTTGGCAGTTAATTCAGTCCTTCCTACAGAATTTTTGGATTCGTTGGAAAAACGAATATTTACACTCATTAACCTTACGTGCTAAATGGACAAAGACCTCTAAGCCACTCGATGTAAATGCTGTTGTTTTGATAAAGGATGACAATCGTGCTCCATTGCAATGGTCTTTAGGAAGGGTGACGGAGTTGCATCCCGGTCCGGATGGTATCGTCCGAATAGCAACCGTTAAAACTAAGGAAAGCTTGATTAAACGACCTCTTGTAAAGCTATGCCCTCTTCCTATCGAATCGTAATTCACATGATCTTGAGCTATTGTATACTAAACTAACGTTTTTAACATATATCATATTTTATACTATAACATTATCAGTCGTAGCATATATTATTCGTAACACATACATATACAATATACCTTATACTATTATTTATTTTATACTTAGATTATCGTTTTTTTTTTATTATTATTTACCTATTAATCTGGAAAATACCAGCTGTATTTTGGTGGGCGGTATGTTCATTCTCCATTCAATTACGTTGGGTTCAATCCCATTTGAATGTCACGCGGCGGACCTGGCCAATACCAAGGTTCACGTAATGAACATACTGATCGTACTGCATTTTGATTGGTTCCGGGCTGGAATGAATGGTGATGTGTTGCTACCGGTCCAGGCGCCGCTATAAAATTCGTTTTCTATTTAAAATACGCCGCACTCGTCTATTCCTGCTCTAAGAGAACACGCGAACCATATACAACCCTTAACTCGAAGTAAATTCAATAGTGTGAACAGTGTCGCGTCCATATACCAGCTTATAGCACAAAGTCTGTGCTGGGCTGCCCAACTTAGCTCCGCCGCCATCCACGAAGATACGGCGTTAAACCTCGACCAGGCACCTCGGCTTGGATTGCCACAGTACGACCGATAAGTGCTTGTTGTTGTCCAGGCCCATTATGCGTTTCATTTGAATATCGTTGAACCGATCGTTTTATCGGCAGAACATCCTGTTCTGATCCAGAGTGTCGTCACCGGACCCTCGGCAGGTCCGTGTCGCCACAATATAACTATACTTTTTATATAAATGGCACACTTTAAGTTATCGGACTCCAAGTAGTATGTTCGCTGAAAGGGCTGGACCGATTTCTATGAAACTAAGTACTCATGACCGTCTGTGACGGAATAACATACAGGCTACTGTTAGGCATCTAGTGGTGCATTTGAGCAAAGCGAGAATCTCTAGTTAATAATATTTCATTAAATACCTAATTGTTAAATATTTATAGCGATAATATAAAAAATATTAATGCATATAGAAGATAGAGTGCGTAATAAAAATCCTACTAATACTATTAACGCGAATGTTTGTAAGAATGTATGTATGGATGTATGTTTGTTACTCTTTCACGCCAGAACGGCTGAACAGATCTGGATGAAATTTGGCACAGAGATAGATTATAGTCTGGAATAACACATAGGCTACTTTTTATCCCGGAAAAATATACGGTTCCCGAGGGTTAGATTTGTTTTTGTTTTTCGAGGCGACCCCAAGCGAAGCGAGGGTGAGCCGCTATATAATAATAAGTATAACTTGTGTTATGTTTATTGAAAAATTGATAACGTTATGTACTAGACATCACCAAAGAATGTCAACACCTTAGAATAATTCAAGGTAATGTCCAAAGAGAGAGATTATCATTTGAATGAATATTTTCATTTATATCATATTCCTGCCCAAATCATCAATAAACTTTAAATGATGTTTGCGTTCATACATAAAAAATATGATTTTTTATTTATTTATAAAGAAATAATTCAAATTTATTTTGTATGGTCAAAAACTCTATTTTGGATTTAATTTACTGAGAGATTAGGCTGATTGCTTTACAATGTTACTATTTATATATTTTTTAATTTTAACTCTTATGGTGGTGTGCCATGCGGTTTGCTCCTGACATTTCTCTGATAGCAGAGTAGACTATGGGACCAAAGCCTTGGTTGTGTTATCTGCTTCGGCAGGTCTGCCGTCGTGGTTAAGTACGTGAGTATCCTGCGACGGCCCATTAAGACGGGGAAGGTTCTATTGGGTTTTAGTGGATAGCTCTGAGTTCTCTAGCCTGTGAGTTCTTCAGTTCATAATCACCTATATGTATGCCGGTGGTATACGTAAATGCATTTTCCAACATAAAAAAGGTGGTCGAAAATCCACCAAAATCATTATTGAATTTGAAGACATAACTGAATAGAACTCACCTATCTATACTAAAAGTTTGCAAAAAGTTTTTATGTAAGCTCGTTATAGCTACTAAACAAAAAAAAGAAAAAAATATATTTGATATTTACCTATCTATATAAAAAGAACTAACTGTTTAAAAAACAGACAACCCCAGAAAATATTAAGGCTACAATTTGTGCTGTTTCCCAGAATTTAGCAAATCATGGCTATATATCTACGTCCGTTATCATGAGTGGCATCTAATTTATCACCGGAGACGCCAATAGACTATTACTCGAAATGTACTGCATGAATTAAGTTTTATGAAAGGAACAGGAAAAACCACAATAGATATCAATATGTATACAAAAGCCATTTAATAGTTTTTTTTTATTCTGTATGACAGATTAATATTATCTATTTGAATTTCATAATAGCAACCCATAATTTATCGAGAGTAAAATATATAGTACGATCCACATGGCAAGTTTTATTTCCTCTTGATGGATAATAATGGTCAATGTTACCTTTTGGGCTTGTCGAAATTAAAGAAAGTGTTTTGAAATGCCGGCTATAAAAATATAACATGTCAAAAGAATGAATGGTGAAGGAATGAGTAAAATGTTAGGGAAAGATATGGAGATACCATATGATAAAAAATTTAAGACGTTTAAAATATTAGTCTCCCGTGATACTCCCGTGTACTCTTGAAGGCCAAAAATGTATTGCTTAAAGACAGTTCGGTGAAAATTCTGAGTGACCCCTGTCCCCTACGTGGATAGATGAGTGAGGAATAAAGGCAGAAGATGAATGTGGAGATCGCAGGTATAGATCGAATCTGGCTCCAGAAAGGATATATGTAAATAAAATGTAAAACTGTTTATTTACTTGATTAACTTCTGAAAGCTTTTAGCTTTACTCGCTCACGGTCCCTGCTTCATATGTATCTTCTAAATTAATACTAAAAAAATAGTCCATTTAATTAATATCTTAATAAAAAAATATTAAAATTCGTTTCTACTTTTTTTTTAATTTAAATTTTTTACTTGTAAATTTTAATGTCACCTACATGACCAATTTAACTTTTGTATGTCAACAAAAGGAGGATTAATTTTAATTTCTCTGACGTAATAATGTTAGATACATTATTACGTCTATCTATTTATTCAATGTGAAAACTTGATCACATTACAACTTTTTCTAATAGGTATATTAACTAGCGGCTCACCCTCGCTTCGCTCGGGTTAGTCGTTAGGTACGTTTTAAATGGATATAAATAGATATTAGCCAGCGTTAGGCATATATTATATATTTTTTTGTGAATTTTTCTGTTTTAATAGTTATTCTGCTATTTGGGGTGGAGACAAATCCAACAATCAAAAACCATGAAAATCGGTCCAGCAATTCTCGAGTTATAAGTGTTGTAACGAACCCGACTTTGTTTTATATATGTAACCTGTAGGTATATAGATTATGTACTAGTGATCGCCCCGTGGTTGCAAAGCGACCATAATTCATTAAGTTTGATCGATATTGAGGTTATTTTTTAAAGTTATATAGATAACTTATAAAATCCAAAAGAATTTTGAAACGGACCTATATATTAAGAGATTTGCACGTACAGACAAACAAACTTTTTATCTTAAATTATGTTAGCAGTGAATTAATTATATACATATAAATAAAATGCGCGAGCGGATTTACGGGTAAAGGAAAGTCAATAAATTTTGGCTTTCTACAGTCCTTCTCTATAAACATTAACTATGCCAAAGCTCAACCTTCTCTGTACATGCGATGTTTAGAAAGGGGTTCAAAATTTTCTCTTCAAGTATTAATTAATATATATGTAGATAATTCTAATATGAAATATCATACTAATCATCATGCGTATTTATTTATCACATGAATCTTCACAAGAAATGGAACCTTCTACAGTTACTTTGCTTACATCAGTACCTTTCAATTCCCGCATTTATTTCTAATCGCATATGATTCATTTTCATTTAAACTTAAATAATTTGCACGTGAAACCTGAAGTAAACTTAAACAAGCCTGTGGTGGGCTATTTTTAACTTGTTTCTATAAATAAAGAAGCGAGATGCTAACTCGTTTTAATGTTCAATTGAATATTTCTATTGAATATACTGTTCCAAAATGTGAAATTAAATGAAACTTATTTTTTTCATTTATACATATAATAAAATTCTAACTGATTCGAATCTGTACATTAAATTTTTTTGGAAAATTTATTGTAATAGTCTTGTAGATAAGTAGTAGTACTTTTTAACTATCTGTCTGTCTATCTGTCTGTCTGTCTGTCTGTCTGGGAACACAACCCGAGAAAACCACTGGACAGATATTGATGAAATTTGGTATGATTATAGCTGGTTATCCGGGTCAACATATAGGATACTTTTTACTGCGGGAAAATATCTCATCTCTGAGATGTCTAATAATACAAAACGTTAGGTAGAGTCGCTAGTGTACAATAGATTTCTTGAATACGTACTTGTTCCTCTATCATTTTTTTTTAATATTAAATGATAATATATTTTATAGAGTATTTTTTTATACCTAGGTATTCTCGTAATTTAAAAAATACTACTTAGGTACTCTTAATAAAAATATATGCAACCCATTTTGAATTTTGAGCATAAGCAATAACTAATTAAAAACTTACACAATAATTTTATTATAGTTGTATAATCGAAAGTAGGTTTAAAGCAAGCAGTTTAGTATTCAACAGCTCTTTCATATGAGAAATATGTTTTCGTAATTATTATTTTCAATTCAATTCAATTTATTTTTTTTGTACGAACCAATATATAGCGTGCACAGCACTGCATTAAATCATTATTTTAATTGACAATGAATGAATTTAATGACTCGTATACAACTCGTTTTAGTTTTATAAAAAATGGACTCTACTTTCAAGGTTTCTTAGTTAATAATAGTACTTAGATAATACTTTCTTAGATTTACGTAAATCTTTGACATTTTACTAGTATTATAAATGTGAAAGTTTAGAAGGATGTTTGAATGTTTTGTTTTGTTGGCAAGCAGTTCTTTTTAAAAGAGCCGGCGAAAAACTCAAAAGTTTTTCTTTTAGGTAATTAATGAGTTACATAATTTATAATAATAATTTACAGTATTACAAACAATTCATGAATCGTGACTACAAGGTGGTACCGACATCTCCGTGCCAAAGCGCGGGAAAACAAACGAATATCCGCGTCCTTTTTTTTTAAATACGTTCCCATCGGCCAAGGTCACATAACAAAGTACCTTATACATAAAATTACAAATAAATTAAATATATTATTTTCCATTAAAACGCTCATATATAAAAATTAAAAATGCAACCTTAAACCAAGTAAGGCGGGTTGTATTTTTTGTATGATGATGTGTTCGCAAATTGTAAATTGGTTTTCATAATTATTTGTTTACTTCCAAAGTGTTCTCATATTTTCGAAACATACATATTTTCATCCATATGTAACTTTATAAATTTTCGCGTTCCATAATCATACAATAATTAGTTATTACATTACGGAACTTGAAACGCGTGAATTTGTTAGTGGCTATATACCTTATTGCTGACATTTCGACCGGGTTGCACCAGCCGTGGTCACGGGCAGACAGCAGACCAGTGGTTTCGAACGTCAATGTGCGAAATCGGTAGAGTTGCTTACAAAAATCGGTATATTTGGACCCATAATCGGTAGTTGAAAAAAAAAACAATATTCATTCAAATAAAGTTTATTTATTATTATTTCTATTATCATTAATTTTTAAAATATATTGATATGACCATAAAGATACCATAAAAACTTTTTAACAAAAAAATAAAATCTATGTATAGTAAATGAAAACTACCAATCAGTTATTTTTTACCTTTTAGTGCTATTGTTTGAAGTCGGTTTTTATTTTTTTGTTAAATTTTTTTTTCCCTTTTTAGTGTAGACAGTAGTAGCAAAGTAAGAATTCTAACGTGTTAGGCTAGTCAAATCAAACAAAATAAGCCCAAACTCAAAGTATCTACTATTAGACGTTGAAGAGTTCCACCTATCCACCTTCTGGCCTTACCATCAGATCAGGTCAACAATACCGAACCACTGTACTATCAACGGAAATAGAAACACTTGCAAAGTTTCAAGTCAATATGACAATTAGAAGTAGGTTAAATTCATCATTAGCTATTTTTCCACCCTTAGGGGTGGTATTTTTTTTTGAAATTTAAATGGGACCAATCTGCAAGTATACACTTTCAAACAACACAAAAATTGTCGAAATTGGTTAATAAATGACGGAGTTCTGAGGTAACAAACATAAAAAAATAATACAGTCGAATTGAGAACCTCCTCCTTTTTGAAGTCGGTTGAAAATAGTTTACAAATAGGTATCGATGGTGTGTCAAATCATAATAGAAACATGGTGACATGTCATACTAAGCATTGTGACAGATTAGATGTTGTTTTTAGATATAAAAATAAAATAAAAAATATTCCTATGGAGTTGTTTCAAAGTAGACTACTGTAAATTACTAATGTGTAAACTTTTTCTTCGAAGTTAATAAAATTAATGACAAATAACACCCCGAATTCTTCTTTATATACAGTTTGTTTGAGAATACCCTAAAACATCGAGTTGTAAGACCCAAGCCCTGGAAATAAATATGTATATCAATATACTCTTGAAGGATTTTTTGGATTTCCCGTATCGTAAAACATAAATGAAAAGGGTTGCCATCTACTAACTGTAAAATCGGTAAAAAATCAGGAAATTTTCTACGTTTTCTTTGAAATCGTGAAAAAATTCGTTACGTTTCGGTATTTCGGTAGGATAGACCTCAAATCGGTAGAAATACCGAAAAATCGGTAGGTTCGAGACCACTGCAGCAGACTGCCGGTGTACGGCGGTCCCTGCTACGATTGGAGAGGTTTGTCGCATGTACCCTCACTTGATCTTCACAATTTATAATAGCCGCTACACACGACACTAATATTGTCCACCGGTGCATTGGACGGACACCCGCGATACTTTATTTTTTTTCATCCATATGGCTAGAGTAATCACTTTTAAGTGATTATAAAGTTGGAGTACTTTTACAAGCTGTCATATATACATTCTTAGTGAACATCAAGAAATCCAACGAGCGGTGTGCCTAAATTTCTATACGTGTTGTTGCTATGTGACAATACGTTATTTAAATCAGTTTTCTTTTTCATTAATTATATTAATAAATCACAGATTAAAAATAGAAACCACTCCTTTATTTAACCAAATATACATATAAAACTAAACCTCAAGACGCTGCAAGGACCAGCTGTAATGCTAATCACGTTTTCCTCTACGCCTGCCGCATAATACGAAATCAGACCAGACTAGTTTATATTCACGTCGCTGAACTTTTAAATCTAATATATTTATCTCTAACCTTTGATTTAAAAAACGTCTAGATACTTCATTGTATACTAATTAGTAATTTCGTTACCATGTACATACATATGTCTGTATGTATGTGTGTATGTGTGTATATATGTATGTATGTATGTATGTATGTATGTATGTATGTATGTATGTATGTATGTATGTATGTATGTATGTATGTATGTATGTATGTATGTATGTGTGTATGTGTGTATGTATGTATGTATGTATGTATGTATGTATGTATGTATGTTTATATGTATGTATGTGTGTATGTATCTATGTATTCACCATATAGTGACCATGATTGTTGTAAAGCATTCAAAACGTCGGGAACCAAAAATCAAAAAAAACACGAAATAATCCGAAGAGATAGTTTTATTTAAAACTTTTCCGTCTTTCTGATGAACATTTTTACTTATAGAAAGGAATGAAATAAAATTTAATATTCTTAATGTTTTCATTGAAAATATGTACATAAGTAGATAAAAAGTAAAATCTATTCAGCCGCGGAAACTTATTTTATGTACAATGCGTACACACTACATAATACATACTGATGTGATACTATGAACAAACAATTCATGAATATGTAGGTCAAATTTGCTGCCAGATACTATTAAGCAATTTGAACTAATCATTTGTACATTTCAATCAAAGAGTATTTTGTTATAACTTTAACTAGTTAGTTAAAATCTGACAATTTAGTTAACAGATTGTTAAACATATATTTAAAACCGTCTTTAGTATTTATAACTAGCGATAACTTTGAGCGCATGTCGTGCTTTATTTTCATTTTTCATCATCTCCTAAACTATATAAACGGTACAACAAGCAACATAAAGGGCAAATTTTATCTCTTATAAGTATTCGAGATGATGAAATGTTTTCTATACATATAATAAAATTCTGAGTCGAATCTGAACATTAAATACCTACTTTTTGAAAATCTTATTGAAATATTACTTATTCATTATTATCAATACAGAGGCCGAATCTATAGTTGTTAGATTTTTTATGTCTGTCTTTCTGGGAACCCATCACAACAAAACCACTGGATAGATTTTGATGAAATTTGGTACGATGATGCTGGTTATCCGCGTCAACATATAGGATACTTTTTACTGCGGAAAAATATCTCATCTCTGATAAATACATATATACTAACCGTTAGAATGTATCTAGGACGAACTCGAGCGAAGCGAGGGTGAATCACTATTATTTTTATAACAATTGATATTTTCTATTATATATACATACATATATATATATATATAATATATATAATATATATATATATATATATATATATATATATATATATATATATATATATATATAATAAACACCAAAATAAAGCAATTAAGACAGAAGAAATAATTTTATTTTATGCTAATTTAAAAATAATCTTTTATTTTATTAATTAACAAATTGATTATTTTAATGATGTCAGTTACGTTACAACAGAAGGCGAGTGAATAGTAGCTGTTTTAATTTTCAAAAAAATGTAAATCAATACAATTGTGATGTTCTTCCTGCTTAAGTAAAGTTGATATCATGACGTTAAGAAAATCAATCGCCCTTAAATTTTAAACTTCTCTTTGTAACTATACCGTAACTAGGGTTGCCAACTTTTTGCATAAGAAATAAAGCATATTAGGGTTGGAGAGCTAAAATAAACAGTAGGTATTTAAAAAAAAATGAAAGGTGTATAATTTTTTTTTAAGTTTTCAATAAATTTTTTTTGGGCTTCTTGCACAATTTAATAATTCGTTGTCATGTTTTAAATATTCTTGTGAAGTGCTCAATATATAGCTCTATTTTTGGCCAGTAAGTATTCATATCCAGTTTTCCTTAGAATTTAGATATTTTTTCATAAGCAACTTGGAATTGTATTAATTCTGAATATAAATTGTCAAAATTATAATGATAAAAAAATGATTAAAAGGTCACCACAGTATAATGACCAATGGCTGATCAATGACAGCCTTTTATGGATCCAGATCCAGCGATGATAAAAACAGCATTTTGAATACTTTTTTTAATAGAACAGTAAAAAGTATTTTAGAGCTAAGTTAAGTATAATACTGTTTTTAACAGTATGGTTGGTAGCCCTAACCGTAGCTTTACTAAGCTAAATAAATATATAATTTAAACGCTGTATACGGTTCTGTCGCTTGAAGAAATCTATTAGTTATTTATATCTAGAGCTACTTATCTTAGATTGTGAAATTGCATTTACATATAAGTAATAATAGCTTTCCAGTTTAAACACATTTGTCACCAAGGGATCATGACCTCGTGGAACTGGTTCCTGAGTCATGCACGTATCGGAACGGGTCTCTATACCTTAGCTAAATATACCAATGCAATATTATTACATATTTCATTTAGAATATCGTCATTTTAATAATGAATATTTTATGATATAATTGGACTGTGAGAATATTAATCCATGTTTAAATTTAAACAACTTAATACTTTCTTAGATTTACGCAAATAATTTAAGGCAGTGGTAGTCCAGTGGTAACGCGCTCGCTTGGGAAACCGAGCGAAGCGGGTTCAAATCCCGGTTCTCCGCACCTCTGATATTTTCATGTGCGAATCGTTTCTAACATGATTACCACTTGTCTTACGGTGAAGGAAAACATCGTGAGGAAACCTGCATGTCTGAGAGAACCTACCAAGTTTTCGAAAGACATGTGAAGTCTGCCAACCCGCACTTGGCCAGCGTGGTGGACCATGGCGTGATCCCCCTCATATTGAAGGGAGGCCCGTACCCAGCAGTGGGACGTTAAAAAGGGCTGAATACATATGCGAATATTTGACATTTTAAATAATAGTTTTATTTAAAATATCAAATCTTTTTCGATTTTTTCGCGGATTCATTTTGATTTTTGGTTCCCATGATTTCTAATGCTTCCAGCAATCATGGTCACGGGAAGTACTCAGTCTTTAGTTAGTTTTATTTAAACGTTTTTTTTTTCGATTAGTTATGTTTTTGTATGTCCATGTGTTACGTGACATCTTCTACGCGATTATAGATCAAGTAGCGACTTATTCTCACTTTACTCCTATGCGTAGGTACTGGTTGTATTCATAATATTAAATAGTGGTAGCGCTACCTTTTGGCATATTTTATTAGTAAAACTACCTTAATTGTTACTTCAGGCTATGGTCTCTCCACATACAAAATTTCAGCGTAAAGAAGTAATAAACATCCATTTTTAGCACTTATAATACTAATCCAAATATCAACTTACACTCGCTTCGCTCTACATAGTAGCTTATGTATGCAACGCCGTCTTAAGCTATGCGGGGGCCTCTGGGCACACAATAATTTAAGGCAACTTCGAAAGGTGAAAAATGTGAATGACAAAAAAAATTAAGTAAACTATAAAAAAAAAGGTCATCTAAAAAAATGTAAATATTAACGAAGGAGCATAATAATGTATGTTACTGCAGGTCATAGTATATATAATAGGTATGTACATTGCACACTGAACTTCATCAAGTCCGCGCAGCCGTTTTAGCGTAAAGGAGAAACGAGCATACGCACACATAAAAATTTTCAATATTAATTATAGCAATGGTAAGATTGTGTGCACATCTGTTATTTGATATATTTTAAACTTAACCAGTGTATTAATGGTGATAATAATGACGCCGCTAATAGAATTATACTAGCAACTCACCTTCGCTCCTCCGCTCGGGTTCGTCCCTAGATACGTTTTAACGGTTAGTATAAATCTCTCAGAGATGAGATATTTTCCCGCAGTCAAAAGTATTCTATATATTGACCCGGATACCCAGCTATCATCATACCGAATTTCATCAAAATCCATCTAGTGATTTTTTTGTGATGACACAGACAAAAATTTGTATAGATTACATATACATCTGTACAGAGTATGTGGGTGTATTGTATACTTACATTGTATTCAGCCCTTTTTAACGTCCTACTGCTGTTCATGGCTTCCCTTCCATTGCTGTTCATGGCTTCCCTTCCATATTGTTTATAAAATGTGTTTTAATATGTATATCCCTCAAGATAAATAAATATACTTACCAACATGTTAAAATATGTAAATAGTTGTTTTATGATAAAAATCAAAAAAAATAAAAAAAAAATAGGGTCAATAAACTTAGCTATAATTTATTAAATATTCATTAAAAGAGCTCAACTGATATAAAAATTTAGAAACGCAGACCTAGAAATAAGAATTACAATTATCGACATATCCTACATCCTATGCATTAAATGATTTATAGTTTAAACATACCTAGCTCTGTCACATTATTACTGACATAAACATCTATTATAATTTCATCGAAGCACTTCGCGCAGTTGAGTGAGTAATCAAGAAACAAATAAATGTCGGTTGTAATCTGTTGATCCTTGATTTATCTTGATTCAACTAGAACATAAATAATTTTAATTGACTTTCGACTTGCCATACTGCGGGAGATGAAATTGATGTTACAACAATTGGTGGTGATCACGAGTTCCATTCCGATCGAAACAAATTTGTATATTGCTTTAAATAAATAAAATTGAAGTGTCTGTTTGTAATCTCAAAATAACAGCTTTTTACTTAATGCATATGTAAGTGTATACGGTACATATAAGAAAAACACAGTTTTTTTGTATCTGTCTGTCTGTCTCTGTGTTTGTTCCGGCTAATCTCCGAATCGGCTCGACCGATTTTGACGGGACTTTCACTGGCAGACAGCTGATGTTATAAGGAGTAACTCAGACTAATTTTATTTTAGAAAAAGAATTACATTCCTCTCAAAAAATTAAGACTTACCTAAGGGCGCACCCGCACGATGAAACGAGGGCAAGTCGCTAGTAATAAGATGATTGTTGGGACATAAAGGAATACGTAGATTAGATAAATAGGAATATGCCATAAATATAGACAATAGACATGGTCTTCGTGAATAATGACCGAGAGATGATTCTTTCTGGTATAATAAAGGCAAGGTGCAGATTTTTGAACCACCACTTCCAATAAATTTTTACTTGAGAAGCGCATTACATAATATCATTTATCTATATAAAGTAAGGTAATTATATAAATTAAAAGAAATAAAAATGTAATATTTAGTAACGGTTAAATGCAAATCACTGTACATAACCTGAACAACAAACTTGCTGATAATCACCTACAATTTTTTGTATAATATTAGCGATTTATCCTTGCTTCGCTCGGGCGTCTCCCAAGGTGCCTATTAGCAGCCGATAAAAAAACGATGGCCAATTTTTTCTCCATTCATACAAACATATTCATATTAAAATAAAAAATAGCCTATAGCACTCGGTGGTAATACAGGTTTCTATCAGTGAAAGAATTTACGGAATCGGATTAGCAGATTTATGCCCGATTTCACCAACAACCTATAAGCTACCACCTACGTATGGGATCCCTAGCTTAAAAGTCCCCTAAACTAGCCCCTAAATTAAATTTTGTTTTACGATCGCCTTTAAGCCCATAGTTCGAGCACCTAAATTTAGGGGGCATTTTGATATTTAGGTGACCCCTAACTGTCGGTGAAACAGTAACTGTCCCCTAACAGTCTCCTATAACCATGTTTAGGGGATCCATTAAACTTAGGTGACGTTGGTGAAATCGGCCATTAGAATTTTCAGTAGGTATCCTTCTTACGTACAAACTGACAAACTACCTATACCTCGTTATAATATTAGTATAAAATGTAGATATATATCTAGACGGAGTGACCTTAATCGTACGTAGTCATTGTATAAAGTACTCAAATATTATTTTAAATGAGAAAAGATAACACGTTGAATTATAAACATAAATGACGTTTGATCCATTATTCATTATAATGCATGTGCCAATCTCATGCACCGTGTTGTATAGTCACCTCTAATGTGCAGATTTTATAAATAAATAAATAAATAAATAAATAAATAAATACGTTGGGACATTAACACACAGCGCCATCTAGTTCCATGGTAAGCTACGAGGCTTGTATTATGGATACTAGATAGTTGATACACTACACATATATAACTTTAAATACATACATATTATAAATATAAACACCCATGACTGGAGTACAAACATTCGTCATCACACAAATGAATGCTCCCAGCGGGACTCGAACCCGCGACCGCTGGCACAGAAAGTAGGGTCACTACAAACTGAGCCAAGCATGTCGTCAAATATATAAACTTAAAATTAACGCTGAAACGCACTTAGTTATGCCACCAGCATTTCCACCCTCAGACACTGCGTTAGACTCATCCAATTAGAAAGGCATATCTACTAAAAAGATACCTAAACTAAATTTTAAGTCTCAATACCATTATTACATCCTTAGTCAAGGTTCTCTTGCCAAGACACCTTCGAAACGTGACTTAAAAACTTTTTAACAAAAAAATAAAAACCGACTTCAAACAAAAGCACTAAAAAGTGAAAAATAACTGATTGGTAGTTTTCATTTACTATACATACCTAATCAAATATTTTCGAAGTCGGTGTGCTTTAAACTACCAATCAGTTATTTTTCACTTTTTAGTGCTTTTGTTTGAAGTCGGTTTTTATTTTTTTGTTAAAAAGTTTTTATTTTTCCCTTTTTAGTGTAGACAATAGTAGCAAAGTAAGGATTCTAACGTGTTAGGCTTGTCAAATCAAACAAAATAAGCCCAAACTCAAAGTATCTATTATTAGCCGTTGAAGAGTTCCACCTATCCACCTTCTGGCCTTGCCATCAGATCAGGTCAACAACACCGAACCACTGTACTATCAACGGAAATAGAAATACTTGCAAAGTTTCAAGTCAATATGACAATTAGAAGTAGGTTAAATTCATCATTCGTTGTTTTTCCACCCTTAGAGGTGGTATTTTTTTTTTATATTTAAATGGGACCAATCTGGAAGTATACCCTTTCAAACAAAACAAAAATTGTCCAAATCGGTTAATAAATGACGGAGTTCTGAGGTAACAAACATAAAAAAAAAAAAAAAAAAAAAACATACAGGCGAATTGAGAACCTCCTCCTTTTTGAAGTCGGTTGAAAATAGATTGAATTTCATCATACTTGATTTAGTAAATTCATATAACTTAATAATTATTATTAATTTAATTAATTTTTAAGTAAAAAGGAGACAGACGTGTGTACTTCAAAAATCTGATAGTTATTTTTTCACACACAGTCCACAGGGGTACAATTTTTGAAGTTATTTACTTATGGCACGTTTGGAAAAAATTATGAGAGTAAGATTTTTACGATGCTCGTGCACACTGACAGCCAAAAAGCGACATGATGGATTTAGCTGCATTCCGTTTAGAAACAGAGAATTGTGGCATACGGGATGAAGTCATTAGCTGTTTTTGTTCTGTTACCCCAAAGAAGTATAACTTCTTACGTGCGTACATAAGTACACACGTTTTTTTCTTTATATTCATACGAAACCATAGGTGTAACCTATTTAATAATAAAAGAATAATGACAAACGTCCCACAATCGGTAAAGATATCGCTTACGTAACATAATACATATATAAAAAATAAACACGCGAAATAAGTAGTCTCGTTATGAATACAGCTGAATAAATGCGTCGGGTTAATTATTTGACATTTTAACTTGTTCTTCTTATACAACTTTGTGTTTAATATGTTACTTGGAAAAATTAAAGTTTGACAGACAATTTCAAATTAATTTAATAAACCTTTTACTTATAAGATACAGTAGGTATTCTAAAAAAATTAAATGTAGTTCGGAAGCGTTAGAAAATGTCAGTCTAATGTCATACTTCGCATATCGAAAGGTACATTTTTCGAAAAATTGATATCGTTTATATTTTTTTTGCATTTAAAAAATATTAATAATTAAAAAAAAATAAACTTTATCGAAACTTTACCCATTTTATGCAAAATTTCATTATGCATAATAGGGCGGCCTTTTTTACTATGCCCAGGGGCGGAGCTAAGGTTAAACCCGACCCAGGACAATATTCAATTCAATTCAATTTTCTTGTTAATGGCTTCATGGCATGCCCCTTGTGCACAGATTACTTCGCCAATGTCACATAGAATGGATATTAGACGATCTTATTGTGGTTTTCGAATCCGATTTTCTATTACATAATGTAATTGTGTTCAGTGAAAGATCTTAGAAAGAAAAAAGTTAAGTCTAAAAAAGTAGAATATTAGTAAATAAATCATCATTACTGTTTTACTACCTCGGTGGTGTAGTGGCTAGCATGTACGGCTGCACACCCGGAGGTCCTGGGTTCGAGTCCCGGGTCGGGCAAAGCTTAGTTATTGCTTCTTTCTGTGTAGTAAGCCTCAGCAACAGCCCGGAGTTGGGAAGTTGGCGGTGTTTCACCCCCGTGCCTCGGAGAGCACGTAAAGCCGTCGGTCTTGCGCCTTAACTCTCACTGGTCGTGTCGGGTGGACATCCCACCGGAATATGAGAGTGACAGGAATAAAGAGTGCACTTGTGTCTGCGCGTACACTTGTGCACTATAATATCTCCTGCGCAGTTGGCTAGTCTCAATGAGATTGGCCGCCGTAGCCGGAATCGGCTAGGAGAATATCACTCTTTATACTTTTTAGGACTGAGGCCTTTTGTTTCTGAATTTTTCATAAAAAATTGGAGTAGAAGATTGCATAAATCCTGAAATAAGTAAATAATTATTACAGTTTATTAAAACGCTCAAATAAAAATAATGAAACTCGAAGGTTTTTTAGCCACGGAAGAGTTGCGCCATCCAATAATTCTGACTCTATTATCTGCAGATCAATTCGATATATATCAAATTATTATATTCACATCTGATTTTCACACACTTACCAAATTTCAATCCATAAGACATATAGCGTTCCAAAAGATTTAAATATATAATAATAACAAGTGTTGAAAGAAAACACTATGTATGTACACGACTTTATAATAAGGACAATCGAGTAATTGACTTTGGCAAACTAAATTCTGTCTTTATACCATTTGCTGTAGAAACCCTCGACTCATGGCGTCAAAGTGCTTTACATTTCTCAAAAGACATAAAACCTCGTCTTATCGCCTCTACTGGTGACAACGGGAGAATGCAGCTAGGCATTCTTGCCACTGTTCCACGCGGACATGACTTGTACAGTAATAATTAAGTGTATATTTATTTTGTATATATTATGAAGTATATTTGTAATTTCCTTTATTGTAAATAAAAATTACTATTATTATAAACTAACATAAAAAAATACCTTTTTATTTATAGTAACTGTGCCAGTCCTCAATTTTGGAATGCTAATGGGCTGGCAATCCCCCATGACACCAATCCTGCAAGCAGAAGGCGGACCGGCTCCAGAACCAATTACAGACGAAACCATCTCATGGATGGCGTCAGTTACGTTCCTCCCCTCGATCTTCTGTGGTGTCTTTGTGGGAAATCTGGCTGACCGATGGGGGAGGAAGACCACAACCATGCTTACTTCTTTAATGCTAGTGGTAAGCTTATCAGCCAATTATTATAAACTTATGTTTTGAGATAACTCAGCTTCTAAAAAAACAGACATTTTGCAATTTTATAAAAAACCTTTTTAATACATACATGATTTAGTATAGGACTTAAAATAAATGCTAAACATTGTTTCTTTAATAAATAAGTAGGAAATATATTTTCCTTACATTCGTTACAAACTAGATTGTGCACATATGTCAAGGTACCTGCCACTCGTCAGACAAGCAGTAACAGCCGTTCTCTACTAGAGAATATTTCACGTTTCTAATACGTACGACTCTAGTAATTACACTATAACCTCACGTTGAGTGTTTTAATTTTTACAATGTATTTTTTTACATTTTTAATAAATCTATAGATTTTTTATTTTTTTTTAGTAGATTTATTTTGATTTTACTTATTTTGATCGGTCCGGACGCGCTTTCGATTGCTTTACAGCAAACATGGTCACGGGAAAAACAACATCAAGATCAAAAATCTGAATAAATCCGCGGTAAAATATCAAATTGTCATGTAAATCTAAGTAAATAAGGACTTTTAAGTTAAATATTATTTTAGCTATTTGTATGTTTATCCTTATTTACAAGAGGATTCTTGCGGCGTCGACAACAAAAATGATAGAAAACACCCGATTCTAAATAATATGACATACGATAAACGTATTGTGCTAAATTTAGACTTCTTTTTCTTTTTGGCATAGACTTATATAGATAAAAGAATATTAATATATCTTATTCATAAATATGTCTTTAACAGATCAGTTGGGTCATCACACTGTTCTCTCTCCGTCCCTGGGCACTGATAGCGTCACGTGCCGTCGCGGGGCTCGCTTGCGCCGGCTGCTACGTCGTCACTCCCCTATATTTAAAAGAGGTCAGTAGTCTATAAAATAATTGTTGTACAACTAGAATTATTTTTTCTTACTTATTACACTGTTTATTAAAATGCTTGATAATAAGTAAAATTAATACAATAAGTTACTATTGATTCGTA
Source organism: Brenthis hecate (assembly GCA_951806755.1). Lineage (NCBI taxonomy): Eukaryota > Metazoa > Arthropoda > Insecta > Lepidoptera > Nymphalidae > Brenthis > Brenthis hecate. The sequence goes on from OX638261.1 coordinate 4,153,969, forward strand.
ACAAGTAATGTATATGACCTGTGAACTCTTGAATTAAATTGTTACCAGTAACATACCTACTAGGCATTCGTGTCATTATAATCTATTTCGGGAACTCTCCAAACAGGAAAATTTGGCCATTTGGTCCGCTTGCTTTACTTGCCTCAATTGTAAGATAGATTTATTTTTATTGTCCTTTTAATATAACACAAATGATCAATTTTTTATTATTAGGATAGGAAGCATTATTAACTTTATTTTACATTAAATAGACAAAATTATAGCGAATATTCATAGAAATAAATAAATGAATAAAATAAATATGTTGGGACATTAACACACAGCACCATCTAGTTCCATGGTAAGCTACGAGGCCTGTGTTATGGATATCATATAGTTGATACACTACACATATATAACTTTAACTACATACATACTATAAATATAAACACCCATAACTGGAGTACAAACAATCGTCATCGCACAAATGATTGCGCCCAGCAGGACTCGAACCCGCGACCGCTGGCACAGCAAGTAGGGTCACTACAAACTGAGCCAAACGTGTCGTCAAGAAAATTCTTTCCTTAGAAAATTTAATGAAAATTTTAAATTCTTAACGCAGGTGGCGTCAGATAAGATACGCGGTGCGCTCGGGTCACTGTTCATACTATCGCAAAATCTCGGCTACCTCATAGTATACGTGGCAGGCGACGTGTTATCCTTCGACGCGGTCATGTGGATTTGCACTGCGATACCCGTCCTACACATGTTAGTGTTCATGGCTATGCCTGAAACTCCTGTATTTCTAGTCAAGCAAGGAAAAGTGAAGGTAAGGGATTTAATAAATTAATAGTCTATATCCATATTTTATAATTATAATAAAATTCTGAGTCGAATCTGTACATTATTTTTTTTAATGTAAAATGGAAATGGAAATTCTTATTAAAATAGTCATTATTATCGATACAGAGGCTGGACAGATTTTAATGAAATTTGGTATAAGGATAGCTGGGTATCCGGATCAACCGGGGAATATATCTCATCTCTGAGAAATACTAATCTTTAAAACGTATCCAGGGACAAACCCGAGCGGAGCGAAGGTGAGTTGCTAGCTTAGAAATAAAATGGTTTTTGTAGTATGAAATATTAATGTATGTCGTTACGTTGAACAATTAATTTATTAGTTGAATCTACGTTTACGCTAAATCATTAAAATAGTGATTTTATCATTTTAAATCTGTAAGCTTTATTGCTTTATGCCGACGTTTCGATCCGTAAGAAGTATAGGTACTTCTTTCTTGTTGCCACTAGCAATTAAAGCGTAAGCGGAAAATGCAAGGCTTTATTTCATTAGAAAGTTTATTGGTTCCAATCTACCAGTAATTAAATGTCCATCATAATTTAGTTCGGGAACTCCACCAATTGGTGGGGAAAAAAGTTACGAAATTACGTTGTCATTGACATTTTGGCCGATTATAATATGTAGTATATTAGTTATTTGTTAGGTATATTATGAATATGTAATTATATTATGTCTGTTCAAGTAGTTATAAATAGAAATTAATTATGTTCATAATTATTGATTATTGTTCAGATAAAGTTGGGTTCGATTTGTAAGTACAAGTAAATACTATTATATACAAGATTTATTATTACACAAGCGACTCACCCTCGCTCCGCTCGGGTTCGCCCCTACTTACGTTTTAACGTTTAGTATAAATCAGAGATGAGATATTTTCCCGCAGTAAAAAGTATCCTATATGTTGACCCGGATAACAAGCTATCATCATACTAAATATTATCAAAATCCCTCCAGTGGTATTTCCGTGATGCGGTAACAGACAGACACAGGCAGACAGACAAAAATTCTAAAAACTATAGATTCGGCGTCTGTATCGATAATAATGTCTATTTCAATAAGATTTTCCAAAAAATATTTGATGTACAGATTCGGCTTAATTACAAGTTTTTTATATGTATAGATTATAAAGAGGCAGAGTTTGTTTGTTGGAGGAAGGAAGGTTAAAGCTATATATTACCGCGGAAAGTGGTCTCGTTTCTGAGAAAAAATACAAAAACTGCTATGTAAGAGTATACTAATATGTAAAACCTAAGAATTTGATTTTTGGTTATCTGAACGTGAGCCGAGCCGTGGGCAATGCTAGTTTAAAATACAATTTTACTTGCAAATGAAAGGCTGCATGTTTCTTGACGTTAATTAAATTCAATAAAAGAATAGGGTCTTACAGTAAGATTAAAAAACTTAAGACGCTCGTCGGTTAACTCTTTGTAAGTATAAATAAAAAACATTCAGTACAGTTATTACCTACATACTTCTTAACTCAGCAGTGGAATTTTCCGCGCAAATCTTTTTATTTATATTCATATATCTATACATATAATAAAATTGTAACTAAGCCGAATCTGTACATTATGTAAATATTTTTATACATAAAAGATTCTTTAATGCCTTAAATATTAGCACAAGCACTGAGAAATAATAAATGAATTTACCCAAATGAATATCAAAAATTCAACATTTTCATATTATTTATATATTGTGTATTTTTTGTAGACATCTTTTAATTTATAATCCAGGAAGTTGCTATTGTTATATATTACTTTATGTCAAAGAATAATTTTGTCTATGACTAAGCACTAAACTTATAACTAGTGACTCACCGAACCCTAGACAAAATCAAATATATCCCACAAGAGCCGTACTTTTTTCGGGGATGATATATCACCTATTATAGCCTTTCTCAATAAGTGAGAAAAAATATGAATGCACAGATACATAGAGGCTGTTAATTATATGATAATCGATTCCAAATCAGAGAAATTCTAAGAAATTAATAAGTATATTAAAAGCCCAAGTTTCTTTTGATGAATAATTCAAACAAATTTGAGCCGGTGAAGCTTTTTGAAATAAAATTTAATTAAAAATATTTTTGAAAATATATATGTTACCGACCAAACAGGATTTCAACGCTATGCTTCTCTTACCCCTTAGCCTTCTCACCCTACAAACGTTATCTTAATCGGACCTTTCACATAATAATACCACCCACTCCTTCAGACGCCGCGTCCCGTATACTAAACAGCAGCTGAATAATACCTCAAATTCGGTTCGGGTTCGGCCAAAACTCCTTAATTCCTTTCATTGCTACTTTATTAATATGATGACTGAAAAATATTATTTTTCATACAAATATCCCAATCGGATTGTTTCAATAAATCCTTTATTACTTTACCCAAGATCTCTTCGAATGACTCCTTGACTTCACCTACATCAATTTAAAAATAAGCTGTCAACATTTTAGCGCATTTAATCTGCGTGATGAATCAGGATAGATAAAAATCAGTAGATACTATATATACATATATATATATATATATATATATATATATATATATATATATATATATATATATATATATATATACATAATGACGAATAGATCGTCGGGCCGGTGTTCGTAATATATAACGCAATCTACTTTTATAACAAGTTTTACAAGATATAGATAGCACCTTTAAATAAATTATTACTAAGAAAACTCATAAGGAAAACACGTAATGAAACTTTCGTTTTTTGTTTTTTTAACTACCTCGTCAGTCGTTGAGTCGGGCCATAATTAGTGTTTATCGAGAATTTCTTAGTAACAGCTTGGAAGGTCAGAATTGGGAAGTTGGCGGTACTTTATCCTCGTGTCTTGGAGAGCACGTAACTGTCGGTCCTAGGCACTGTCGGTCCTACGCCTGATCTCTCACTAGCTATGTTGAATTGTCATTCCACCGGATTTTGAAAGTATAAGGAAGGAGGGAGCAGTATTTGCGCCTATATACTTACTTGTGTGCTTTAATATCTCCTGCGCAAATGGCTAGCTTCTGTGAGATTGGCCGCCGTGGCCGAAATCGGTCGGGAGGACAATTTCCGCATATAATTTTTGGATCGGTACAAAAAGATTACGTTGAAAAATAATTTACTTTAAAAAAAATTGAATCTACATTTATTAGCACTGTAACTACTCCTATACTCCGACTCCAAGGCCAGGTTATAATGTATTTTTGAAGTTATACTTCTTTTGGCACATTTGGAAAAAAATATGAGAGTCAAATTTTTACGGTGCGCGCGTACACCGAAAAGCGACATGATGAAGTTAGCTGAAAGCGACATGATGAAGTTAGGTGCATTCCTTTTACAAACAGAGAGTTGTGACATACGGGATGAAATCTTTAGTTATTTTTGTTCTGTTACGTCAAAAAAGTATAACTTCTTACGTGCGTACATAAGTACACACACACTTTTATTTTTATTTTAAAGAAATTCCACATATCAAAAAATTTTGATCTCCCAAATTATTTTCAATCAAAAATATTAAAATGTAAATATTGTTATATTTTCCGCTGAGATAATAATGTCTTAGATCGATTAGTAACAGCTCGCCTTGACCCGATTATTACAAGCATACGTACTCGTACTTCAAATTGTGACTGTATAAACCATAGACAACATAAGAATTTGAGAAGCGTTTATTAAAAGTTACTAATATTTTCTTAATTTGAAGGGAATATTTTGCATTTTTAATTTGCATATATTTTTATTTAAAATTTATTTTAATTTTATTGTGTATGTATTGTGAAAGTTGAAAAAAATTCAAATTATTTATTTTAAAAATCAGTGGCCCGCCTCAGAAGTTTGAGTAATTTCTTCTTCTTTTTCAAAAATTTTGTTTTTTTATAAGGTACAAATTCTACCCCTACGCTAAGAAAAAAAAATTATCGCTCCACCCTAATGACGACTGTCGTATGACTATAAAAAAATATTTATTTCATTACGATATTGAATACGCAGTAAATGTATTTTTCTTTATTTATCTTTTTATATGAATATTTCTTTTTTAATAATTTCTAGCTTTTTTAACGTTCCATTATCAGGCAAGGGCCTCCAATACGGGAGGGATCAGGGTATAATCCACCACGCTGACTAAGTGCGGGTCTGCTTTTTTTAAATAATAAATTAAAACATGTCTAATAATATCGTTTTTAATCAAAACTTTAATAACTTTTTCATACTTATGAATATTATAGTGATACAATTAAATTAAATAAATTATTCATTACATTTATACAATACAATTAAATTAAATAAATTATTCATTGTCAATTAAATACAACTATTACTCGTATATTTGCACTTAATTGTTTTAATTAATAATAAATAGTGAATTATTCGTACGAAGGTAGAAAATTATGTATAAATAATTTCGAAATATTTTAATTTATTATAAATAATATAATAAATTAAAATAATAGGTATAGGTAGACCTATAGGTACTAATATTATAAAGAGTTAGAGTTTGTTTGTTTGAACGCGGTAATCTCAGGAACTACTAATTCGATTTGAAAAATTCTTTTTGTATTAAATAGCCCGTTTATTGAAGAAGGCTATATATCATACCGGAAAAAGTTACGGTTCCCGTACCTATTAGTCACTTTTACATACCTATTAGTTTCTTTCTAGGGATGAACCCGAAGCGAAGCGAGGGTGAGTCGCTAGTTACTATAATATAATTGTATATTGACTACTACGTGCCTTTCTACTATTTGCTGCACTATCTTATAAATTATAATACCATTGGAATTCAATCAAGTTCTACTACATAACTCTTGCAAAACTTTGACTTACTAGGAAATATTAAAACCTATATTTTTTACATTATTTTATCCAATTCAACTTATTTAAAAATGTATTACCTATTTGGAGCAACCTCGGGTCTTTTACATTTGAGATTTTTGGGCTATTATAATTTCGATGTTAAGATTACCATTAGCTAATATGGTAAATAACCTAACTAATTTACAAAACTCATGGGGAGTCATCTTTTGGCAAGATGAAGCGTCTTCCTAGCAGTGGGTATTGATTTTTTCTATTAATTTTGCGAGGTTTGGTTTGTATATGTTTTAAGGCGCAATTTTTGGTCCACCTATGAGATGATTACTATATACCTAATTCTATTTGAATCTGCGATAGTACTAAATGTGATAATAACACCTATCTTTCAAATATAAAACCTTATTTTTCTTAGATTTACTTCAAATATAAATTAAATAATAATACGTCACTGTTCATTAAATAGATGATTTAAAGTATCTAGTAAGTGTCCGTAACAGGAATGCATGCTATCTCTGTTTTTTATCGAAATCGGCTCAGTATTTTGGATTTGCTTAGCGAAGTATGTACAGATAAGTTTTAGTATTATTTAATAAATTAAAATAAGTTTTAATTGTTATTAAAATAAGAAAAGTGGTCAAATAAGAAAATAACTTGTATAAAAGGTCTTAGGCTTTGTAAAATAAATATTAAGTCTACAGTGTGATCTACACTTAATGTTCGAACCAACAATTATAATATACTTTATGTATGTCACGCAAATAGACTAAATTGTTTATTATTATAAGTATTTTATATATTATTCTTTATGGAAAAATAAGTTGTAAAGCAATTCTCAGGATATATTTAATCACTAGCTTGCTTGTACTAGAACGTATTACCTACATAGACAGAATAACTGAAGATTGCTATCACTTAGTTCATTAATTATTAATTATATTTAAACTATGAGAAAAAAAAATATAAAACAAAAACTTTCTAAATGACACGGAAATCGTTAAACGGATTTAAATAAAACTAAGCAAATTATGGACCATGACATGTAGGTAGTACTAACACATATTTGTCCCGAAATTGCGTCCTTTTGAACTTGAACAACATTCTAGTACTGAACTAAATCTATACAGATAAATAAAATTGAAGTGTGTGTTTGTAATGTCAAAATAACAGCGTTTTACTAAATGCATATGAAATTATATACGGTACTCAAAAAAAAACACATTTTTTAAAATCTTTATCTGCCTGTTTGTTCCGGATAATCTTTGAAACGGCTGGACTGATTTTGACGGGACTTTCACTGGGAGAGAGCTGCTGTTATAAGCAGTAACGTAGGCTACTTTTTAGTGTCCGACCGAAGGTCTCTTTTTGGCCGAAGCCGAAGCCGAAGCCGAAGCCGATTAATCGGCTATCGCCACAACCTTCGGCCGAAGCCGAAGCCGAAGCCGAAGGTTTATATTCTCTCAGCACTCAGTAATTAATTTTGTATCAATACCTCAAATAACCTCAATATTGAAGGTTTATATTGACTGTCTCATATAGAAGTTGATGATATATCATAGAGATGGTTGGTTTAGAGATAAATAAAAGTTTATGATTTTGTGATTTACCTACTGGTAAAAAATAATAATTTCTTTAATATGTAATTCACAAATTACAATTAGACCAATCAGTCTTTGTTTTACTCGACTAGACCAAAACTAGACTAATAAATAAAATAAACAAACACTAACTTCTTAGTAAATAATTAAATGTTGGTCAATTAAATGCACAGTTTAGAAAATATTAGAAATTTCAAAATAAATGTAACAATAACAATAGAACTAATGAGGTAATGACTGTTTTGCAAACAACAAGTTATAAGAATAATGTAATATTCTATTTTACTAAGCATATTTGTACTTAACCTTCTCTCTCAAAAACACTCATTTAAATACACGTACGAACTTGTTTTGATGCATGCAATGTGATATTTTGACAGTGACTCCCCGCCGCCTCATGAATTTCGTAACAGTTCGTTCAATCTCGACGGTCGCTCGGACCTTCGGCGAAACCTTCGGCTTCGGCCGGATTTTGGGCCGAAGCCGAATGTTTCGCCGAAGGTAGATTTTTTGGCCGAAGGTGGCCGAAGCCGAAGCCGAAGCCGAAGCTTCGGTCGGACACTACTACTTTTATTTTAGAAAAATAATTAGGGTTCCGCTCAAAAAAACTAAACTAGTGTAATATATTAAATCTTTCATCTAATTTTTTTTTTTGGAAAAACAGTAAATTTGAATAAATGCAAGAAAAAAATTGTCATGTTAAATACACTAGCCGAAGCTAGTACAGAATACACTCCACGATATCCGCTAGAAATGAAGAAATACTAAAAAATATGTTTCATTGCTTTAGGAAGCTCGCGCTGCGCTCGCTTGGTTGCGGAACACAACAATCGATGACAAGAACCTTGAGGAAGACGTCCAAATCATGGAGAGGGAGGAGGAATACGCTAGGAGCATGAAGAAAGCCTCTTGGAAAAGCATTGGTAAGTACAAACTACAGTTTATAAATTTAGCGTGCCCACATAAAATGTGTGGGTTAAGCCCCCAGACGAGATCAAGAGGTCATTTTACAATCGTTGAAGAATAGAAATATAATAAAAATAAAAAAATTTAAGTAACCTCCGACACAAAAAAGTCTCAAAAAATTAAAAAATATAATTTCTCTCTTGGCCTTTTAACTTCATTAAAACCATACATATATACCATGAACGAATTAATAAAAAATTTATTGCCATAACTTCGCCCGTTTTCAACCCCTTAAGGCATGATTTCCGGGATAAAAACTATCCTTTGTCCTTCCCAGGGTGTCAAATTATCTTTTTATCTTCTATTATTACCAAATTTCATGTAAACCTGTTTAGTAGTTTCGGAGCTTATTCGGTACAAACAAACGAATAAAAAAATCTTTCCTCTTTATAATATTAGTATAGACATAAAGATATATACACTCATATAACATATACATTTAAATAAAAATAACCACAACACATTTTTTTTCTCTAGTGCAAGACAAAACAACATTCAAAGCCTTCAGAATCGCCGTTAACGTGATGCTCTCACAAGAAACATGCGGTTATTTAGTCGTTCTCATGTACGCGGGGTCCATATTTGAACAGGCCTCAGAGTCAATCAGCTTGAAGTTGAGCCCCAACAAACAGACAATCGTAGTGGGAGTTATACAGCTCTTAGGATCCATTGTGGCGAGTTGCATCGTTGAAAAAACTGGTAGAAAGGTAAAATAATTTAAATATTATTATATGAACTACTTATTAAGTTATTTTTCTTGATTCTCATATAAATTTACTTCTAGGTGTATTAATTAATTATTATTTACAAAAATTAAAAGCGATTTTTTTTAAATAAATTTTCATTTGCCATTTGGCTACAAAAAGCTAAAGGCAAATTATGATCCCTAAAACCCAAATTTCCCCAACAGTGGCTTCTAGCAGGGACATCCTTCGCTACGGGACTGTCAATGCTGGCTCTCGGTGGATGGTTCTACGTGACGTCACTCAGCGTGTGGTTGCCGGGCTGGTTGCCTGTAGTTGCCATGTGTCTCTGCATCTTCGCGGACGCGGCCGGCTACCAGCCCGTACCATATGTCATCACATCTGAACTATTTAGTTTCCAGGTGGGTTTAAGTTAAATTGACCGACTTCGTAAAAAAAGGCGTCTGTATATATATATATATACTTGATTGCGTGATATCCAAATAAGACGAGTAGTGTAACTGTTGAGTAATTACTAATAAAACCTTCGAGCTCCGGCTCATTTCATTCATTTTATTCATTTAGAAACTAGTTTTTAACAAGATCTTAATTCGTACGTAATAATAAATGAAATAATACATAGTCAGAGCCCCTGGGTACATAAGCCCCCTGGCCCCTGGCCCATGTGTAGATAAGAGTAGGTAAGGAAAATTCGAAAATTGTTCAACAATTATTTTTATGTCTTTACAATACAATTTTCTATTCTAAATGATAACTCCCGTTTAGTTATTTTTTACATTTTAGTGCCTGGAAGTCGGTATTATTTTTATAAGTTTTTATTTTTCCATTTTTAGTTTAGACGTAGTAAGCAGGTAATTTGTAAGAAGAAACTTTTAAATAACATATTCGATTAAGCAATTTATTTAAAAAAATATTTTATTGTTGATTTTTTAAAAACCGCTTGACCGATTTTGATAAAATTTAAATGGGACTATCTGGAAAGTACCCTTCGAAACAAAAAAAATTTAAATAAGTACATACTTTACAGGCATTTATTTGTCTACTAGGACACACGCTCGCTTCACTCGGGTTCGTCCCTAGTAGATTAAATAATTGACATAACTTTTTTATTTATGAACCGATTGAATTAAAACAAATTACAGATATGATGCAAATGTAAATGAATGAAATGAAATAAAATTTATTCACTTAGACTTAATACAAGTACTTTTGAATCGTCAATTTAATGAAGGCGTCAGTGTAGTCAGTCCGTGAGGAAGCTACCACCGGCTCGGAAAGCATTTCTGCTGAGAAAAACCGGCGAGAAACTCAACAGTTGCTCTTTTATATATAGTTTGTAAAAAAAAATATTATAAATTTTATCATTTCAATTCTGAATTCATAATTAGTTCCATATTTAATATTATAAATTTATTTATTTATATTTATAATATGTATGTATTTAAAGTTATATATTATGTGTAGTGTATCAACTATCTGGTATCCATAACACATTCCTCGAAGCTTACCTGGAACTAGATGGCGCTGTGTCTTAATGTCCCAACATATTTATTTATTATTTATTTATTTAATATTATAAATATGAAAGTGTGTTTGTTTGTTTGTCCTTCTTTCACGTCGAAACGGAGTGACGGATTGGCGTTATTTTTTGCATGGAGATACTTAGAGGGCTGGAGAGTGACTTAGGCATAGACATACTTTTGACCGCGGGAGATTATCTAATTCCCACAGAAATACACGTTATAATACAATCCAAAAAAATATTTATGATCAAAATTACTTGAAACTTGGTATTAATGCCCTTCTTAAAAATTAAAAAAAAAACGTGTTTTAGCATTTTTTCGAAATTCATCCTTTATGAGGGTAAAATAGAGGATGAAAGTTTGTATTAAACTACCTTTTTAGAAATTTTGTAGTTTTAGCGCGAGCGAAGCCGCGGGTTATAAAAAAATCTATTTCTTAGTACAAAAGTCAGACCATAACAAAGATATCATTGTCAGGTGTGGGGTTCGAACCCACGCTCCCTCTCGGGAACCAGAGCTTAAATCTGGCGCCTTAGACCACTCGGCCAACCTGACACATACAACGGTGTGAATTTACAGTACTGTTTCTATTTTTACAAGTGTCCGTTATTAGTGTCAATATTATATAGATCTGTGGTAGTGTATAATAATCGTGGATGACAAATAAAATACATAATAATAAGATCACGGAATTTCTCTTCCGGGAATAAGATCTTGAATTTCATTTTATAATTTACTGAATAAAACAATGCATTATTATAACGCTTACACGTAAAATAACACAAACATATAATGTTAAAATATATAGATGAACTTATTTATTAATAAAAAGAATATAATTTATTAAGCTAAAATGTAATAAAATAATATAAATTATATTAAAAAACATTGCGTAAAAGGAAAGCGTAGTGCAATACAATAAAACAATAATTAACTAAGCAGATGTGAGCAAAAATTTATTATATTCTTTATTGCACTTAAAATATGATACAGAAACAAAAACAAAGTAAACATAGTTCACAAAGGTGGACTTATCTCTAAAAGAGGTCTCTTCCAGTCAACCCCTGGTTGTGGAAGAAGATGTCAGCGGGCAATATAGTGCAAAAAAAATTACTAAATATATACTAGAAATAAAGGTAATAATAATCACTTATATACATACATACATACATATATATATATATATATATATATATATATATATATATATATATATATATATAATACCTAATGTAAAGACTACTTATACATACATACATATATACATATACATAGTTAATATATAAAATATGAAAATAGAGAAAGGTACTGATTGATACTGTCTACATTTGTGATAATAAATATTTTTTTTAATTTACATTTAAAGACATGAATAGATGGGCTCTCGTGGATGGTTTTGGGCAGTTGGTTCCATAGTACTGCGGCATGGACAGAAAAAGAATTTTGTTGGAATTTAGTATTGCTCCTAGGAATGTCGAGCATAGAAGTACTGCAAGATCTTCTTTTTTTGAGAGTATGCCGGTGTGTGTCCCTATTGATCGCGGGGCTCTCGGCACTTGCCCAGAGTGTCCAATGGAAACTATACATACTGACATAATAATTCAATTCATAATGCATTTACGAGTTCTTATTTTTTTAATTACGTAACACGTTATTGACATAATCTTGATACACGCGTTACATATTTTATTATGCCAGTAGGCAATTGCTTGCCAATTCGTCTGAGTCTATTGTCATGTTAAATTCACATTACTTAATATGACCCGTATGCGCTTAAAACACACGGCTCGAAGTTTATCCTTGTACAAGTTTTGGCACGCGGCTCTTCTTGTCTCGTAACTTCGCTTGATTAGGTAAATCTTAGAGAGACAATTTTAACTTATTTCTAATTATCTTATAGGCCTTAAACTTGGTATGTCAGATATGGATGATAAAAAATTAGTTACGTCAATCCGATCATAAAATAATGGAAGGAAGAAGCAAAATTCTCTAGGTTTGGGCTCATATTTTGATTCATTTTTACGAGTTCCATATATTACATCCGACCGTACTATGCGTATTTTCTTAATTACTTAAAACTATAATTTATTTTCAAAAACAATAATTTTATAAGCTCAGGCTCGGAAACTGCTTGTTATATATAGATTAATTATTATTATTGTCGCCAGATTGAAACTCATAATTAATTATACTACCTGTTGCTACTATTCCATTCATAAATGCCATATATGTACATATATATCATTTCCGTATTATTACATCTTTTATCTATATATTTATAATGTATATATGTATATATTTATAATGTATATATGTATGTAAATTTCCGCATAACAACACACTATTTTGTTTTTTCATTGTGAATATAACTTCAAAAAAAACTGCTAACAGTTGAATTAAATGACAAATTCTAATAGTTCTTAACTAACTGCTAAAAGGAGGGTATTAGGTATCATTCGTTTGTTTGCCTACTTCCTTAAGAGGCTCTGTAGTGAATTTATTTTTTTGTAAATTGAATATAGGAATATTAAAAGATTTACAGACTCCACAGTAATAAAGACCTTTAAGATTAATATCATAATTTGAAACCGTACATAAGTATTTTTTTCATAATTTTTCAATCAAATTTTAAACCTTGCCACTACAATATTTTCCTTTTTTTACAGCATCGTGGTATGGTAACATCGTTCGTGAGCAGCGTCGACGCACTCAGTGACTTCCTACAAACAAAGGCGTACGATCCTCTCCTGAAATTGCTCGGCATTCATTGGGTTTTCATACTCTTCTCTCTGGTCTGCTTCGCTGGAACATTCTACACAGTTATGTACGTGCCGGAAACTAAAGACAGATCTCTAGATGAGATATACGCCATATTGGATGGACGGCAGAAAGAAAAAAGGAAAGACGTTGAAAGTGGGAAGGAGATGAGTAGACTGTAATTTTCAGTTTTGACTTAATTGTGATAGCCCATAATGATTGACAAAAATATACAACATGGATATATGTTTTATGTAGAGTATATTTTTATATGTATATTGTAATAGAATTTTTTTTAAATGAAAGACTTTTTGTACTTAGTTACCTTTTACGACGATTGATTTGATATTATTAAGACACTGCTAACCCTTAATGTCTCTGAAAAGCATTGCCAATATTAGGGGAAAGTGAAAGAAACAACGCTAATGCCTCGTTTGTTTCTATTTTGGTTTGAAAATAAAAAAAATAAGCATGACTATATATTCATGTAAATTACTAGTAATTACAGATTTTGTTTAAATTTTCTATCATTACTACCTAAAAAATTTCATAAATGATACAAATGTTAAAGGTTGGATGTATGTTTGTTACTCAATCACGGCAGAACATCTGAACGGATCTGGATGATATTTGCCACAGAGATAAATTATGTTTGGCGTAGCACATAGGGCACCTTTTATGCCAAAAAAATGTACGATCCCCGCGGGATAGATTTGTTTTTGTTTTTCAGTAAAGACGAACCCAAATGAAGCGACGGTGAGTCGCTAGTTATTTATAAATTATAAGCGATGAACGCATCCTCTTTTTGTCTGATCGACTCGAAGTTAACGTTATTGCACATTTCTAAAAAGAAGTGCATAATGTCTGTCATAGTCATCTATCATCACGGAGTTGTAAATAATATTTTTAAAGTTTATAGTAACACTAAATCTGTTGATCATGATAGCTTTTAATTAAGATTTTGTGTTAGTAAACATATGTAGATGCACCCTGTTTTTTTTTCTCTTTCCGACACTCCTACAGGTCGATAAATGGCAGGGGTTGTAGAATTTGAGAAATTCCTGGAAAATCCCAAATGCTCAAAAGAGGACTAAAAAGCTCGATTCCGACATCGAACCTCACGAACTGTAATCGTAGAATCTAAGCAATATACCAATGGGACGAAATAATAATTAATTACTATTGGACGATGAAAACCTTATACTCCTACCCTATAACTTACACATATACTAACTACCCTATAACTTCATTGCACTCTAAAGCAACACAAATGTTTTTTTTTTATTTCCTTATTAACAAAAAACTTTATTTCCTTCCAATCATATCACAGATAATAAAACAAACAGATCCATAGACAAGTATTATTTTTTATTGATTTGTGTATGGACGTAGTGTGAAAACGAAAATGACTTAAAAGTTAATTTTCGCTATTGTGCAATGGATAGTTCGTACTGTGATAGTCGAAATTACTTTATTCATATACAAATGTGCCTATTGACTTCCGAATGTGATATTGACGAATTAACTCTAAATATTATGAATATGGAATTATTAGTGTTTAAGTTCAGACGCCATTAAATAATTTAATATACTCAGAATAACTTTGTTTTATTGTATTTTTCCAGAACTTGGTAATTATGGATTTTATTAGTAGGTGGCTAGTTCTTTTAAAGGAATAAAATGAAACGTTTTTAGTACCATACTTTTATTTACTACCCTTTAAGTACGCAAAGAAGAAGTCAAGACGTTGACTTTAACAAGCTAAAGTTTTGTGGGTCAAAGAAGGTATTGGTAAACATTAAAAAAATTATTGTATCAATTTTTTTGATGACAGGCAAGTGATATGAGGCGCAGAAAAATGAAAATAAACTTTAGATATATTTTAAAATGTATAATAAGTGACCGTTGTATACTTGACAGTGAATATTTTATATTTCGAAAATATTATCTTGTGAACGTTATTTTACTGCCAGGATAATATAGTAACCAGGAAAGTGAGATTTTTAATGCAAATATTCATATTTATTGTTTACTCAGAATATATATTATATTAATGGTATCATAACATTTAAACAAGGCACTAAGAATCATCGGAGTTTTAAAAAAAAGTCTTGTTGTATCTTAGAGAGATCACATAATAAAATCAACGAATGTATTCTATGAACATGTATACTTAAATACAAAAATAAACAGCATTTTTTTACTTGTCTTGTCTTCGCGACTGAGTGGCAAATGGTTCTTGCAGTGGTGATGGCAAAATCTGTCCAAGATACTTGAAGAATTAAATTTTCATTACTTAGGCTTGATGGAGTCCGCCATGACTTTTAACAATTTTTTTCATGTATTTTTCAGATGTAGATTTTTATTTTTTCTGTAGTTCTTGACTTTAAATAATATTTTTGTCTTTTCTATTAAAGTAGTAACTTGTCAGGATCACAGGATTTTTTTCATTTATAAAGTTTTATTTCGTTTTTTCGCTTTTTGATAATACTTCTTCCGAATAACTTCCGAATAAATTCTTCGAAATAATCCGAAAAGATAGTTTTATTTAATAATGTCAAACATTCGCGTAAATCTAAGAAAATATTAATACTTCTTCCCTTTTCTTCTTTTTTTAAATTATAGCATTTCGGATTCTTTGAAAAAGAACCTGAACAAGTTAATAATAATATTAACCATACAATGTTAAAAAAAAATTAGGAATCTTATTTTTTACTTCGTAACGTAAATCGAATGAACCAACCAAACTTAGTAACGACTCGTACACAAATTTGATATAAAACATATTTTATTTCATTCAGGTACGTACCTAAATATATTGAATTTATACAAAAAAAAAATACAAGTATAACTAACACCAAAGGTTAATTTAAGTTTAATAGCACTTTTTAAAGTCTCACTGCTGGGCACGGGCCTCCCTTCAATACAAGCGAGATTAGGCCATAGTCCACCACGTGCGGGCTGGCCAAGTGCGAGTTGGTGGACTTCACATGTCTTTCGTAACGTCGTACTACGTTTTCTCAGACATGCAGGTTTCCTCATGTTTTCCTGTTATTTTCCTTCACCGTAAGGCAGTGATAAACATGCTAGAAATGATTCGCACATAAAAATATCAGAGATCCGAGACCTGGGAACCCGCTTCACTCGGTTTCCCAAGCGAGCGCGTTACCACTGGGCTACCAATGCCTCTCAAAGTTTAAAATATATCTAATTATTTATATAATCTGTACACATCGTTTAGATATCTCAACTTAAGTTAATCTGAACCAAATTTTCCTTGAACATGAATCACACAAAGAAATTTATTATTTAAACAATACAAAAACATTTTTAAATTGTAGAATTAATTAATTTTTAAGGAATGCGACTGCTATTATCATGACGTAATAAGAAAATAAAATACCCACACCTCATACACGCGTAGGTAATATTCCAATTAAATTAATAAATATTTTGTGTTACCTCGAATTATTTTTATTTTATCATCTAAATATTCGTATAAGACGGTTTTTGAATTTTTTCAGCTTATCGACATCCATATCTGCTTGACGAAAACGTTTCGGCTCCGTCAATCGTTACAGGCAGGACGAACTCATTAAAGGACCTGGTCTTAAGGAACTGTGGGACCGATGACTCAAAAATATGATGCAACCTCCCGAATGCCGTCCAGCATAAACTTATTCTTCTGTTGGCCTCTTTTTCAAATATTTTTTGAAAAAAAAAAAAGGTTTTTGTTTAATAATAATCAAAGAAGTAAAATCTAAGTAATCTATAAAGTCAATCAAACGCAGACAGTAAATTGAAACCCATAACATGAGTTTTTAACTCACACTTGACCAGTTTTTAATTATTATTTAACTTTAGAGTTATCACTACCATCATACAAAGTTAGACGTTTGTTTATATTGCCAGTTTTATGATAGAGCAGAAGCCAGACACAGTAAACACGTTTGTTGACCCCAAAAACACGCATCATTGTTACCGAAACATTTAAATTAGCAATATTTTTAGTTAAACACAAATCTGGGCAATAAAAATAATTCCGTTAAAACAGTCTGAGGATGTTACAATTCTACGAAAAATATATAATGCAAATTTTAATTTATGTTGAACAACAAAAAAAATTCGCTGATTCAATTAAATATTTACTTTAAAATCTTATATACATATATAAAAAACAAATATGAGTATGCATGTTCCCTATGGACTCCAAAATGGCTGGAGCGATTTTGACGAAACTTTCAGGCAATCTTTAGAGCCCAGCGGGTGGTTGTTAATGACTGACTTCGTAAAAAAGTTGTATGTATTTACTTAGGTTACGTGATAACGTCGCAAATAGTAAATCGATTTTCATACCAAGAATTATTGTAAAGCATAAATACAAAAAAGTTGAGTTGTGTATCTCTTGAATAGTTGGAATGAAACCTTGAACCAAAAATGAAACCTTCGAGCTCGGGCTCATTTTATATTCGTTTTATACATTTACTAAAAGTTATTAGGAAAATTCTCGACATAGGTAAAAACTATCAACAAGACAATTCATACGTAATAAATAAATAAATAATAATAAATGAATAATACATAGTGCGATACTGACATAATAATTCAATTCATAATGCATTTGCGAGTATACTTACTTTTTTAATTACGTAACACGTTATTGAAATAATCTTGATACACGCGTTACATATTTTATTTTAGTACTGGCAATTCACCCGAGTTTATAGTGATGTTAAATGCACATCGTCACGTATTCTGCCTTAAATCATGACTAAAATTCTTATTTAAATATGTAGTCATGGAAACGTATGTTCCATGACTATGTACTTATATTCATATAAATTACGAGTAATTACAGATTTTATTTAAATGCTCTATCATACTGCTTAAATTATTTATAAGTTACTAGCAGAACCCGCGGCTTCACTCGCGCTAAAACTACAAAAAAAATATCTGAAAAGGTAGGTTTCATACAAACTCATCCATTTTACCCCCCTATGGAGTAATTTCGAAAAATGCTAAAACACGAATTTATTTATTTGTACTAAAGAGCATTCATACGAAGTTACCAAGTTAACAAGAAGATCACCGTGTATGCCAATTTCTGCAAGCTTACGTATAAGGAAAGCTTTAGCAAAATCATTTTAAACTACCTCGACTCGATGTCCCTGGTCCATGGCAGTAGTAACACGTTAGACTAATTTACACAGATTCCCCTATGTGGATATTTTATTCACAAACCCGTGCTGCTGCTCATTACAAAAGAAAGGCCTTAAAATGGTATAAATATGGTCATACACAATCATTTTAAATAATTTTCCGATAGTACATAATTTAGAAATAGGTCTGTCATTTTTAACATTATGTTTATCACCACATTTTAAAACTGGCGCAACGAAAGACTGCTTCCATACACTTTTTATTATATTATTACTAGCGACTCACCCTCGCTTCGCTCGGGTTCGATCCTAGGTTGATTCCTCGTACAAAATTTCATCCCCATTTTCACTCCCTTTAGGGATGATTTCCAGGATGAAAAGTATCCTATGTTCTTCCCAGGGTCTCAAACTATCTTCTTACCAAATTTCATCTAAATCAGTTCAGTAGATCCAAAGACTATCCCCTACAACGTCACAAACTGACAAACTTTACCTCTTTATAATATTAGTATAGAATATATTTTATTGATTTGTGTATGGACATGGACGTAGTGTAAAACGAAAAATTTAATTTTCGCTAATGTGCAATGGATAGTTTGTACTGTGATAGTCGAAACTACTTTATTCATATACAAATATGCGTATTGACTTCCGAATGTGATATTGACGAATTAACTCCAAATATTGTGAATATGGTATTATTAGTGTTTAAGTTCAGACGCCTTTAAATAATTTAATATACCTACTCAGACGTTGATTTATTGTGTTTTCCCAGAACATTGTAATTATGAATTTTATTATTACTAAAAGTTTTTACGACCCATACTTATTTAAAATGTCTAAAGTGTTTTTAAATATTAAAATAATTTCTTTATTTTTATGTAGCGCTGTCCACGACGCAACAGTTTCATGATACGAATCTTTTTGTTTAACGTTGGGAAATACATTTACTCATATCACCTGCATACAAACAGGTGGTTATATGGGATTCACCGGCCAAAAAAGCCAGTACCGCCCATTAAAACCCAACGGAGCCCCCCGTCTTAATGGGATACCGCGGGATCACTAATACGCACGCAAGCACGTCGTCCCGACGGCAGGCATGCCACATTGTTCACTCTGCTATCAAGAAGTACTTACAGGTAACCACATGATACACCACCCACCGAGGTGGGCCACCTCTCAGTGTGTCCTACATATAATACATGAGACGAAAATTTTCAATTGCTTCTCTCTGTCTGACCCATATAGGAAAACCATGAAAATGCCAAGGCGTGTATGCACACTATATTACCTCCAATCCTCTTAAAGACCCAAGACGACAATTCGACTTCCCAATACCAGGAAGTGGTACCATAAAAGTATACTATGTAACAACGACGTAACACATATAAAGTAGTACCTACAAAACTTTACAACATTATACGGTTTATTTGTTTATTATTATTATTTATGATTAATTATTTACTATTTCTCTAAGGACATGCTATTTTTATTATACCAAAAATTTTCAACGTGAATGTAGTGTTTTAATTTTGTTGTATAGAAAGTTAACACAAAACAAAGAAATACTTGCCTACCTTTATTCCACTATAATCCAATTGTGACTTTATAGTCTTTATAAAAGTTACATTTCGTAAGAGCATTTTTGTAGTGCAACAAAATAATGCAATCGTTATTGGTTGCGGTAGTCGGTTTTTTCTTTTATTTCAATATATTCGCATTTCTTGACGAGAATGATGCATCTGTTGGTAAGGCATTTAGATATTTGTTTAATAACTTTTTAAACTGCAATTTTAACTTTATAGTCAACAGTGTATACTCACTATAAGTTTCGAATTAGTATCTTTAGTATTTACTTGGTCTTTCTACTTAATTCACATGAAGAGTGGGATATATTTGTTATTGAAAATGAAAATATAACTATATTGTCTTAACAAGAAAACAAAACAGCTATTCTCCAAAACTTATTAAAGTAGAAAATGAAAATTGAGCTTGGAAGTAAAACGTACTTAACGCAAATTTTACATGAAAAACATTAAATACGCTTTTAATTAAATCAAGAGTTATTAAAAAATACCCAAATCCAGTTCAGGTTACCTTTCTGTCAATTCAGATATTAAATACAAGTGTAAATTAAATAATATTAGACTATATTATTTATGTCATTTTCTTTCTTTTATTAGTTAAATTTAAAGTAGAATTCGAGAACAGTGAGCCCAAGCCCAAGTTGTCGGACACTCGTCGCCGACATCACAGCGGCGAAAAGGCCCTTAGAATAAGAAACGATTATCTAACTAACATTTATAAGCAAGCATTGAGAATACGTGGAGGAAATACAACTGATACAAAGAATTATCCTTATATCGCTGCTATTATCATCAACGGCAGGCTGTGGTGTGCTGGCACTATTGTAGACGTGAATTGGGTCTTAACTGCTGCACACTGTCTAAATTAGTAAGTTAACATGTTTCACGTAATTGAACAAATATTTGTTATAATTAAAATCAAGCTCATGTTAAACATTGTATCAATCAATCTTTCATACCAATTCGTCTACCTTTCAATATAAAGGTAACAAATATACATACACACATACTGAAAGTATGTGTTTTTTTGATTTTTTTAAATTCATTTTGTTATTTTGTGGGTCCAGAATTTTGTCTGAAACAACTATATAATGCCTTTAAGATATCTAAAACCTTAGTCTCTCCCGTGACCATGATTGCTGTAAAGCATTCGAAACGTCAGGAACCGAGAATCAAAATAAATCCACTAAAAACTACGAAAAGATAGTTTTATTTAAAATTTCAAATATTCGCGTAAATCTAAGAAAGTGTTATACTGAAAGTTATTTCACAATTATAGTAATAGTCCGATAAGTGGAATTGCATGTTATGAAGTACATAAATTGATATCGCTCGCACACATACATTCTTATATTATTGAATACTACTAGAATCCGCGACTTCGCTTGCGCTAAAACTATGAAAAAAACTAAAATGGGAGATTTCATACAAACTTTCATCCGCTATTTTACCCCCTTTTGGGATGTAAGTACTATTTCGAAAAATGCTAAAACACGTTTTTAATTAATTGTATTGAAGAATATTTATACCAAGTTTCAAGTAATTCTGATCATAAATAATGTTTTGTATTGTATTATAACGTGTTTTCCCGTAGGAAAGAGATAATCTCCCGCGGTAAAAAGTAGCCTATGTCACTCTCCAGTCCTCCAACTATCTCCAAACAGAAAATTACGACAATCTGCTTAGCCGTTTCGATGTGAAAGACAAACAAACAAACAAACAAACAAACAAACAAACAAACAAACAAACAAACAAACAAACAAACAAACAAACAAACAAACAAACAAACATACTTTCACATTTCTTGGCTTGGCTGAATTTTGTGAAAAATCATTCAAAAACAGAAAACCGTGTAAAACAAAACTGTTTAATAAATGTGATTTTAATACCAACAGTGTCCTGCATGTAGCACCGATGAAGACTTTAGGACAGTATGTAAAAGTAAGGGTAGGGAGCGCACATCCTCACGAGGGGGGGCTATTAGTGGACGTGGCCGGCGCAGTGCGACACCCAAAGTTCGAAGAAGAACCAGTTCCGCACGCCGATATAGCTCTGTTGAAACTAGTTGATAATTTAGGCTAGTATTAAAAAGGATGAGTACAATTTGTTTATACATAGTTTTTGCCCGCGACTTCGCTCGTGTGGTAAATAAACATCAAAGGTAGCAATTTGTATGTTTCCAGCATGCAATTTTGTATGTCATTGCCAAATTTTATTGAAATCTGTTTAGTGGGTTAAGCGCGAAAAGGCAACAGAGTTAGCTTAAAAAACTTAAAATCATCCCTTATTTTACCTCGATTGGTCAAAAACGCCGAAACATTATTTATTTCTTTTATTTTTTATTATTAATTATGGGATATAATGATTTTCATGTCTAACTTGAGAAATGATTTTTGTCATTACAAACAATTCCCCATACAAACAAGCCCTATTTCTCTCCCTTCAAGTTTTTAATTGCTTTCTTTCTCCAAGGTCCCATCCGTCAAAATTGTTCAACGGTTTAGGCGTGAAAACGTAACAAACGGCCAGAAAGACAAGAGTACTTTAGCATTTAGTATGATACGGATAATATTAGCGACTTACCCTCGCTCGTTCGGGTGCCTTTTATATTTATAACATTTTAATACAGCACCATTTGGTACATTTTATTACTGTCTCTTATTTTTTACTCTTAATGATATTCTGTATTTCCGTAAAGTAGTAGTATTGGAAAAGACTAACAAACATACACACACAAATATTGGCATTTATAATATATGTAGGTACATATTTGAATAAGAATGCAAAGCTAAGTTTCGTATAATTTACACTTTAAAAATACTGATTTTATAAAAAACTATGAATTAGGTAGGTACCTAAATTTGTTGTAAGGCTGATGATGATTAATTAATTTTATTAGCATATTCCAAATATCGCGTATATAATAGAGTTCTGTTTTTTTGCAGAGTTTCAACAACATATAAATTTAATTAAGATTTACGATGGCATAAAGGAACCTTACGCGCAAAGTTTTGTTTCCGTTACCGGCTGGGGAGCTACTCGCGTAATTTTTCTCTATTTTTAGACACTATCCGCAATTTTGTGCGTGTGATGTATTTACATTTATTTCTTTAAAAGTCCTTTACAGCACTATGTAGAACTAGGTTCAGAACTAAAATTTTACCATTCTTCCATGGAGGGTAGATGTAAGGCAGGCGGCCGGTTGTAAAACTTCTGCCAAAACCGATCAGCAGTATGGTAGACGTACTGCGCCGACCCAAAGTAATTTGGTAAATGGGCAGAAAGAAGATTCCACGGAAAATGATAATTGAAATTATCATTCTCATAAATAATGTGTCTCATAAATAATGTCGGTTTCCAAAGTTCACATTTTTAACATCTCCTTTGGATTCAAATTTTTTTCTATATTTCAATAATTTTTTTGCCAATTATTATATATATAATTGAATTATCAAAAACGTACAAAAAAGTAAAGTCGATAGTAAGTTATATATAGATAAACAAATTAAATAGTGGAAATTGTATCGGTACATACATATTTTTACAGGGTTCAGACACAGCTTTTCGTGATCATACTCCGGACCTAATGACTGCACGACTTAAAGTGCGCACGCGCAGCTATTGTTCGGACGCGTATCAGTTAGTTAATGGATTTCTATTCACACCCGACTTCTTCTGTGCTTCATTGAGAAATGGAACAAGAGATGCTTGTTTGGTTAGTTTTACAATAAATAGAAAATTTGCTTCCATAAAATGTTGCCTTTAATTTGGTTATGGTTATACTATGGAGCAACGAGATGCTTTTTGCTCTCCAATTTATGTAGAATGAAACTCAGATAATGTTGTTAAGCTTTTGAAAACGTCCTGTGCAAACGTGGGATTTGTACAAAATACTAGATACTACCCACATACGATAGGTACTTGTACGACCAATTTTTATGCTTTGCACTCTTTTTTATATTTAAAGAAACTCTAAAGTAGCTATAATAAATAATTAAACCCCTTTATCGAAACCTCAAAGTTTTGTATTTATTTTAAAATTTGGTGGATTTTCCAGTTCGACGCTGGCGCCCCCGCCGTGCAGCACAACCGCTTGATGGGAGTTATGAGCTTTGGGCCAGAGCGTTGCGGTCATGAATTCCAGCCCGCTGTCTTCATTAAGGCTTTTTACTTTAGGTTTACTAATATCTTAATTTTTTTTATATTAAAATACTAGCGACTCACCTTCACTTCGCTCGGGTTCATTCTTAGGAGATTCTTTAAATAGACATAGCTTTTTTTTATTTATGTACAGATTGAAATAAAACAGATACTAAATCTTAAATGAAGCTTACCACAATACTTTAGTAAAGACCGCACCCAAATTGGTTAAAGCGTTTCTGAGATTAGCGCGCGCAAACACACAAACAAACAGACAAAAATTCTAAAAATCATTGTTTTGGCTTCTATCTTGTTAATAAAGACCTTTAATAATAGTTTTTCTTAAATATCTTTCATATTATTATATATACAGATTTGATTTTAACTAATAGGTATCGTAAATACGAAAAGGATTTTAGGTTTGGTTTTACGCACACTGATCATTGGATCGACGTAGGTTTTTTCATTAATTATAGTTTATGAGTCGTATAGCGACAAATATTTTGTTCTATTAGGGACATGAAAAGGTTCCCGTTACATAAGTAAAGCTGTTATATATGCGGTGCGACTAAAGGAAAGGAAATAATAATCACAATCTACTACATTATGCAGTATAAATTGCACTCCCTTAGATAGGTATCTACTATTTATTAACTGCCTCAGTGGTGTAGTGGCTAGCATGTAGCAGGTCCTGGGATCGAGTCCCAGGTCGGACTAAGTTTAGTTATTGAGTCTTACTGTTAAGTCCCAGTAACATCTCGGCGTTGCAAAGTTGGCAATGTTTCACCCATATCTCATTTCTGAGAAAAAATACAAAAACTGCAATGTAAGAGTATACTAATATGTAAAACCTAAGAATTTCGTTTTTGATCATCTGAACGCGGGCGGAACCGCGGGCAATGCTAGTATACTATAATAATATCTCCTGCGCATCTGGCTAGTTTCAGTGAGATTGAATACCGTAGCCGATCTATCGACAGGTCATTATTAACCAAAAAAATCCTTACATCCCCAGGGATTTTGTTAAGCATACAATATCATCATACAAAACGACAGCAGAACTAATAGAAGCCATGCAAGACATAGACCCCGTCGTACGGCCGCCAGTTCATGTGCGCAACGAGGAGTATATAGAAAAACCAGAGGAAGTCACTGCGCCGGACACTAAACATGATTAGTGGTTATACTCGTAGTCTAATAAAATGGTTACATTATTTTTTTCGTATCCTTACTAATAAGAGTAATAATGAATAAATTATTCCACACAACTACATCATCATATAACTACATCTACACAATCTCATTTTACTAATAAATAAAGTTAAATTTAATTTTGACATACCTGCTAATAATGCTAACTGAATTAAAAAGGTTTTTTTAGTAATGTCGGCGCTCTGGCTGGGCCATACGCGTAGGGTTTGCGCGGAGAGTAAATGATAACTTCGTAGACTGAATGATATGATGTATATTATGTAAGCAGAAAAGAAAATAATATGAATAAAGTGATTAACGAGAAAAATAATTTTATTGGGTAAAAAGCGTGTGTTGCTTTGTACAATATTTTTATACTAACTCTACTTTTAAAAATCGTACCAATGGAATATTTATAGCAACTGACATCGAGCACCCCACGCTTTTTTCAGAATAACATTAATTTTCTCTTCTTCACTAATCACTTTATTCTTATACTAAAAATTAATTTTTAATTCGTTTAATCAATAAATTATATTTTTTTT
This sequence comes from Brenthis hecate, assembly GCA_951806755.1. Classification (NCBI taxonomy): domain Eukaryota; kingdom Metazoa; phylum Arthropoda; class Insecta; order Lepidoptera; family Nymphalidae; genus Brenthis; species Brenthis hecate. Next base: position 4,179,797 of record OX638261.1, read on the forward strand.
TGTTTTTAATTATTATTTTTAAATAGCCACAGGTCACACCATTTCCTTCATCTTAAAGCGAGTATAATTATACAAGTAGTTTATAAGTGTTGGTATAACGTAATAAAATAACAAAATATGTATTTATTTATTTATTTTAATACATAACTACATAGAATCACTGCGGGCGACGCCGCGGCGCGAGCCGGTGGCCCTTCCGAGTTTTTGGTACACTTAAATAAAACGACACAAAATAATTAAAACATTACTTATCACCGCCTACTTTCGGACATCGCGCATTGTTGGGATAACGGTGCAAGCTTTATTTAGAAATTTACAATTCATATACGACATATGGCATTTGACAATATTAGATGTTTATATAAAAACATTTTGTATGACCCATTCATTTTTTAGCTGGAATCTAGAATTCAAATTATCGTATGTCACGTAAAATATTGGATAAAACCAACATAAATCCAATTCAAAGAAGCACTTGCAGAGATAAAAATGCAGATTACACCCAACAAAATTACCTAAAATTAATCATTAACCAAAACAATTGCTATCACAAGAGCTTAAAAGTTAAAAATGGCGCCGATGCCGACCGACGCGACGTTTACAAAACTAATTTGTGTCATTAAATATATTTCGAACAAGCAATCCATATTAAATTATTGAGTACACATGAACGTATCATAATTTACACAAGAAAACAATATTAGATTTTTCAAAACAATTAGCAACTCGTATTGTATCGACACGCCCATAAAGAATATAGACAAGGAGTCCATCATCCGTTTGGTTTGGTTTAGAAAATTTCTCATGAAATCCGTCTGTAAAATTTTTCAGAGCTATAGTTGCAAAAACTGCCACGATTTGCAGTGATTTACGTTACAACGTGAGTTTAGCTACATGTCAGTAGCGCAAAGTTAGTGATGAACAAATCAGTGTGTAATTGAAAAATGAATCTTTCTTTAATACTTAGTTATTTTGAGCAGCTTGCTTACTTATAGTAAGTAAAGAGATGTTTTTTTATTATATCTATTACAAATAAATAAAACTGAAGTGTCTGTTTGTAATGTCAAAATAACAGCTTTTTACTAAATGCATATGGAATTATATACGCTATATAAATACGCTATAGAAAACACAATTTTTAAAAAAATTCTCTGTTTGTTTGTTCCAGCTAATCTCCGAAACGGTTGGACCGATTTTGACGGGACTTTCACTGGCAGGTAGGTGATGTCACAAGGAGTAACTTAGGCTACTATTATTTCAGTAATAGAATTAGCGTTCTGCTCAAAAAAATGAAAATGTACCTAGGGACGAACCCGAGCGAAGCGAGGGTGAGTCACTAGTATTTGAATATATCGGAATTTCCCCCTCTCCTCCTGGGGACATAGCGACCGCAGCGCTCTCTGCGCACCCATTATTATTGAAGTTAACAACAAAACTTTTAGGACGTTTGGAAAAAATATGAGAGTAGTTTTTACGATGCGCGCACACCGACAGCCAAAAAGCGACATGATGATAACTGTCATTTATTTTTATTATCATTCCTTTTACCAACAGAGAGTTGTGACATACGGGATGAAATCTTTAGCTGTTTTTGTTCTGTTACGCCAAAGAAGTATAACTTCTTACGTGCGTACATAAATACACATACACGTAATTTTTTTTAAATTTTTGGGACAACTTTTACATTCAGAGAATGGACTCCTCGTCTATATTCTTCATGGACATGCTAATTCCGACCATAGACTAAAAATACTAATGTGTATCCATGTATCCTACACAAGTTTTCCGAGGATGAGATTTAAAATATATTTTAAAAAAAATTAAATCGACCAGCCGAAAATTAAACTAAACTAAAAACAACGAGAGAACAAACATTGTATCGTTAACTTACAAATCAAATTCTATAATACACTGTTCTCCTCAAATATTTATTTTAGTGAGTTTGTATAAAAGGCCTTATAATCCTGACTTATAGTTTTAAATACTAGAAGCCGTTGAAATGTATACGTATTTTGTTTTTAAATTAATTTAAAATTATGGAAAACTTTAGTATATTTTTTTATAGTTAATTTTTTTACATAAGCTGCAACAAGGTATTCCAGACATTTTCATTAATGTCTAAATACATATAGTAATACATATTTGAAACAGTTAACTTAAGTAAGGATTATAACAAAAAGCCAAATACACCTCACATATTACCATCGAAAGGACCTCTTTAGGAGATTATTCAAAAATGTAATAATAACAGAATAAAAATGTTTATTCAACATAATTTAAAATGGCTAAATTGAAATATAAATGAAAAAAATATATATAAAAAATATCCCAAAACGGTCCTAATGAACGACTTCTAAGCATTCAGATTTAAACAAATGAAATCGTGTAAAACCTCATTGGTTGGTTTACAATAAAACATTAATATGGTGGCTTAAAAAATCTATTCCGATACTTGGACCGACGAATTAAGATCAATTATTGACCAATGTATATCCAAAATGGCTTCGTCACAACGCATTTTAATGAACATTAGACGTTACAGCTACTATATATTGCAAAGTTAATCGATTGATTAATTAAATATAGACAAAATTGATAAAGATGTTATTTTTTTTATTGATTTTTTAAAATTGATATTTTCACGAAAACATGATACAAATATATTTAATTATATTTCGAAACATACAAATAAACAAAACTATGTTACATATGAAATCAACTCATTTATATGAAATCAATGACGAGTTTGCAACATACAGTAGCTCTTAAGACAATTGTTTTATTATTTTTTAATTTCGACGTATGCATATATTAAACAGCTGTATTTCAAAACTTTTACTTTAGTTACCATAATAACGTATTTTAATATTAAGGGATAAGAGTCTTGTCTCATGTTAGGGTCACTTCGGGATATAAATAGCCAGTCTTTATTGGTTTAAGCGTAATGTTACCTGACTGGGTTGTATGTGCCTTTAGGAACTTTGGGATGTATTCTATTGAAACACAGAAGAGCACAGAAAGGTCTTAAACAATCATTGAATAGTTAAAATTCATTATTTATTTTTTATATAAAAATATTGCGTGATCTATAAAAACTGTAAAATTTATAACCTATCAATTGAAAAAGAAAACACAGAAGATGAGAGAAAAGAAAAATTTATATTACACATAGTTCCATCAATAAATAATAATTGACAAAAAAAATATAATCCCTACGTTATAATACGATAATCTAAATTCTTAGATCGTATACATACATGAAAAAAAACATGAGATAAAAAAAAGCCGTAATCGACACACTCATTTGACATTTCATATCGCACACAAAGAACATACTACAATAACCCAAAAAAGTAGACCTTAATCAGAAATACTAATTGAAGCAAAAAAAAAACATTTGACTGACAGGTGACAGATGACAGCCCGTCATAGAATACATCCCGTTAGCACAGAGGTTCAGTCACTGAGGGCGCGCTTGGACTGGGGCTCCTCGAGGTCCGTCTCGGGCGGCTGCTCGATGCCGGGCAGCAGTATCTGCGTGTCTGACGCTTCTGAGGGCTGTTGAGAGAGATAATGTATAAATATCAATAGATATATATATATATATATATATATATATATATATATATATATATATATATATATATATATATATATATATATATTTTTTTAATTTAAACGATATACTGGCTGCACATTTGATTTTAGTGGAAGCTTTTTTTAATTTATTCATCATACTAAAAAAATAGGTGACTTTAAATTCCTATGCGCTTACCAAAAAATAAAAAAAAAAACAATTTTCTAGTAAAAGTCAAAAGATGCCTGTATATCATGCCATAAAATGTAATCAACAAGTTTTAAGTTTCTCTAAAAAATATTTGCGTAAGTGAATATGTATATATTATTATATTCGCATAAATCATAAAGATCATGCAAAATTGCATACGTCCTATATATAAGTAAGCAAAATATAATAAAACAATAATTAAAATTATTAATCTAAGCGAAAACCTAATTCTACCAAATCATCCATAACTACCAACACCATAAATTCTGTATAAAATATTCGAATACTATAATATTATATTATAATATTTTTAAATCGGATTTTAGACCTTAACTGAGAAAAAAAAATTGTTTTCATTTTTATTATTTCAATGGCAATGGTAGTTTCGTCAAATGCTAACATAAACACAACGCTAAAGAATTCAAAAGTAAAAGAGCTCTTTGAAATTCTCTCGCCAAATAAACTACTCGCTATAAATTAAACAAAATAATCATAAAATCTATGTGAATGTAAAAATTTTGAAATTTATTATTTATATCGTGTTTACCTTAGCATCGATACTTCCAGATCGAGCAACGATAGGCTGAAATTAAACGAAACATATTCATTGGGTACTAGGGACTCGCCCTCGCTTTGCTCGGGTTCGTTCCTAGCTTGTTTCCCAATACAAACTTTCATCCCCATTTTCACCCCCTTAAGGGACTATTTCCGGGATTAAGTTTTCTTAAATTTTCTAAGCTTCTGCGCAATTTTCTTAATTTTTTTTTATGTAAGAACCAACCTTCTATGAAGTATTAGAAAACATAAAAAAAAATTGAATGAAATCGGTAAAGCCGTTCTCAAGTTATAGCGTGAACAGGAGAAATATAGGTTCATTTTTATGTATAGATATATAGATGTAGTGGATCGAAACAAACACCACTATCCCAACAATTATCAAAATAAAGTACATAGCTTCTTCAATGGAAATGAGTCCCGAAAATGTTTTAATAATAATATTACACACTCATATAACAGACTAAACTGCTGAACAGATTTTGATGAAACTTTACAAACATATAGCTCATACAATAGAGGCTATGATTTATTATAATATGTAAATAATCGAACTACAGTGGAGTCGCGGATATATATATATATATATATATATATATATATATATATATATATATATATATATATATATATAACCGCGACTCCACTGTATATAACATAGTGTTACCTCGACATCGTTGGTGTTCTCCGGGTCGGCGGGGCGCGCGCGCTTCTTGCCGCGCACACTGGCCGCGTCCGTGCTCGTCGCGCGCTTCGGTTGGAACTGCATAATTTAATTGTTATTATTGATTATGTTATTTATAAATCCTAATTAATAATCGTTCTAATGTCATCAGATATATTAAATTTAAATTATATATTTTAAATTTAAATTAAGAGCTTCTTTTAATATATCACGATATAATTCAAGAAAAATGAAATCGCGCGCACAAAACCTGATGCTGCAAGATGCTGACAAAGAGAAAAGAACTCTTTGTATTTCTTTTCTCTTTCTGTGCATCTTTCACGTTTTGTTTAATTTTTATTTAAAGCCGTTTTAGCGTCCAAAATACTGATACAGCGTTGGCAATTCAGACTTTTCGAATACCACTTACTGGTTAGGCTCAGAGCAGAGCCGTTTCCCGACAGTCATACATATATAAATAAGTATGACAGTCGGGTGCGCCTCCCGCACGTGCCCCTCACATATAATTTATTGCTTGCTTTATTTATTGCCCTGTCTAAACGCCTGTACGGATTAGTCTATGGTCAGAGTATATTTTTTATCTTTATGGCTTAGAGCTTTAGAGTATATGTATATAAAGCTAGATAATATGTATGTACAGACCTGTAGCTCTGGCGGCAAAAAGACGCGCGTGTTGATGAAGAAGTCGGGCTGCGGCGCGAAGTACATGGTGGGGATGCGCGCGTCCGAAGGGAACTCGCGCAGCTCGAAGCTGCTCGAACGCGTCCATATCACCGACATCGCCAGGTCGCATGTCGCCCACAGTTTCTGTACAAACAGATAGAAGTTATATTTATTTAAGCATTCATCAAGTATCTATTTAAACATAGTGTTAACGACGTTTCGTCTGCCAAGCGATAACCACCACACACAATGCTTCTTATCCTACTTCTACGGATACATACGCATTGCCGGTCACTGCCGCCAACCGCACACACACACAGTAAATAGAAACTTACTTAATAATTGCCATTCACCTTTGTTTCCGCTCGCGCGCCTGTCGTTCATGTCGGGTCAAAATTATAAATTGTATATACTTATTCTAAAATAAAAATTAAACAAGTATTTGAATTTAATGTGGATTATTTTTTGCCTTGTCTACCTACATATTCTTCTGAGTACATAGATTTGTCTTCACATTGATGTGCACTGATATATACATTTTAATGAAGTAAAAATGTTTACACTAAATATGAAGATATAAAAATAATTGTTTGTAATCTTTGTTTAATTTTCAGTTTTCACACTTGTGTTTTTTATACTCGTTTAAACTAATATGAGATTATATTGCATCATCAGTATATTACTATCTTCTAATTATTATCCTAACACTAAGTATAATTAATAATGATGCTAGTTTTAACTACACGCCTACAAACCTATCTTTATTGCCTTCTAGAAAGGAATTTTAGACAATCCCTATGAGGGATGGCAAAAGTAGGTAAAAAAATAATTTCATAGTTTATTCTTAAACATATATTAGGCAGTGGTAGCCCAGTGGTAACGAGCTCGCTTGGGTTACCGAGTGAAGCGGGTTCAAATCCCGGGTCTCGCGCTTCTCACATTTTCATTTGCGAATCATTTTCAACAAGATTACCAATTGTCTTACGGTGAAGGAAAACATCGTGAGGAAACCTTCATGTTTGAGAGAACGTAGCAAGTTTTCAAAAGACATGTGCAGTCCGCCAACCCGCACTTGGCCAGCATGGTGAACTATGGCTTGATCCCCTTCGCATTGAAGGGGGGCCCGTGTCCAATAGTAGGACGTCAAAAAGGGCTGAATACTTACATATATTATCTATATATAATATACATATTAAATAACATATCCACAATACTCACATAGTTGACAGCGTCATCAGTCTCGTTGAGCGCGTCCTTGTGGTTCTTCATACGCTCGACGAGGCTCTTGTAGAAACCGTAGCAATAGAAATCGTTGCGTGTGATGAGCGGCTCGAGGACGAACCAGAGGCATTGTTTTACCACCTACAACGTGTATTTATTAGCATATTATATGTACATCTATACATATAATAAAATTCTGAGTCGAGTCTACATATTTTTTTTTTGGAAAATCTTATTGAAATAGTCATTATTATCGATACAGACGCCGAATATACAGTTTTTAAAATTATTCCCTGTCTGTTTAACTGTCACCGCATCGCGATAAAACCACTGGACAGATTTTGATGAAATTTGATATGATGATAGCTGGCTATCCAGGTCAATATATAGGATACTTTTTATTGCGTTAAAATATCGCATTACTGAGAAATCTATACTAACCGATAAAACGTATAATAGGGACGAACTCGAGCTTTAAATAAACATATATATATATATGTTTATTTGTTAGTTTATAATCATCATTTTCCTGCTCATTTCCCAAATTACTTAGTCAGCGCAGTCTTGTCAGAAGTGTATTATTTAGGTACATTTATAAAAGATAGGGAATGTTTGAAAAGAATATTTGAGTGAATTTTAAGAAAAGATTTTTTTAATATAAAATTATTGTTTTTTCAGTGATTTTAAAGTTGTATATTTTTTGTAAAAATATCTTTTTAATATGACATTCGCGAAAGATTTAAAAAAATGGTGGGTTTTGATGATGCACACACAACTGTGAGGCACCTCCCTAGTCCACAAACAGTGTTATAATATAATACAAATAAGCTACTTTAAGCTGCTGCACATTGTCGTAGGCGGTGAAGGCGGGGTCGTGCGCCAGCACCGGCACCGCGAACACCATCATGTAGTCGGGCAGGATGTGGGGTAGCTGGCTCACTGCACGTTCCACTGTAAAGAAGTCATAAAATTACATATTTTTATAAATATATACATTATATATGATATTCATTTCATTGAAATTGATTGTTTCTTTGTGTTCTAGAAAACACATACCTACAACATTCATGTATCTTTATATAAGCATACGAGCTACTCAGTTCGTCCCTAGCTTGCTTCAGAATACAAACTTTCATCCCTATTTTCACCTCCCTTAAGTGTTGATTTCCGGGATATAAAGTATCCTATGTCCTTCCCAGAGTGTCAAACTATCTTCTTACCAAATTTCATCTAAATCGGTTCAATAGATCCAGAGATTACCCCCTACAACGTCACAAACACACAAACTTTACCTCTTTATAATATTTGTATAGATTATAACATTATTTTCATTAAAACCTTTCAAAGATTATGATGAAAGATAGACTAATTATAAGACTACTAGTAACACTCTACTACTGTTTGACTCCTGGGGACGCTATTTCTACCCTCCAATGGTAATTAAGTTGATGACAGTTCTGGATCCATTTGGTAGAAGATATGTCAGAACATATCAACTTAGCGTTCTGTCACTGTAGATTTGGATATATTAAAATCTTATCAGAAGGTGCATTATAATAACGTCCCATTGACCGATTTCGGCCACGGCGGCCAATCTCACTGAGACTAGCCATCCGTGTAGGAGATATTATAGTCGATGTACGCGCAAACTACGTGCACTCTCTGTTTCATTTACTCTCAAAGTCCAATGGGACGGTACTTCGACACTCGCGGTGAGTGTCGGCGCAAGACCGACGGCTTTACGTGCTCTCCGAGGCACGGGGGTGAAACACTGCCAACTCTGTTACTGAGAATATCTTAACAGAAAAGCTCAGTAATTAAACTTGTCCAGACCCGGGAACCCAGTATCTCCGTATCTGTTGCCGGGTCACCGAGAATGTTCATTAAAGTGGCGTGTGTATGTACTATGCTACGTCACTAATTAAATTATAATGAAAAAGTCAACACACGCGTAAAAACAGTACAGAGGAGAAAGTTTAGGAAGATACACACAGTGATATTAAACGTTACAGTACAAACACAAAAAGTTGTCTAGTTGGCTAGTCGTCTTAAAGTGTTAATTTTTTGTTTGATTAAAATCTGTACCTGAGCACTTATAAAACAACAATCATAAACAGTGGTCTGACCTACATTTTATTTACATTGTATTCAGCCCTTTTTAACGTCCCACTGCTGGGCACGTGCCTCCCTTCAATACGAGGCGAATCTGGCCACCACGCTGGCCAAGTGCGGGTTGGCAGACTTCACATGTCTTTCGAAAACTTGCTAAGTTCTCTCAGACAGTTTCACCGTAAGGCAATATAGTGGTAGACAAATATGTTAGAAATGATTCGCACATAATTAAAGTTTAATTAGGTTTATTACCTTTGGTGCCAATGGTGATGTTGCGCACGTACTCGCGGCGGCGCACCACGTCGGCCAGCATGTACTGGCGCACGAGGCCGCGCGCGCGGCGGTCGGGCTCGCGCCCCGCCAGCGCGTACATCCCCATGAAGTCTAGCGGCAGGCACTTGTTGGGGATACCCTGTGTGGAAAGTAACACGTTATATATTATTACTTATCATTATTTATTTATCTATACTAATATTATAAAGAGGGTTTGTTTGTTTGTTTGAGCGTTAATCTCAGGAACTACTAATCTGATTTAAAAAATTCTTTTTGCATTAGCTCATTTGTTATTAAAACTTAACTAGGGGCGAAGTAATATTATAAAAGCGAAAGTTTGGATGGATGTATGTTTGTTACTCAATCACGCCAGAACGGCTGAACGGATCTGGATGAAATTCGGCACAGAGATAGAGTATAGTTTGAAATAGCACAGAGCAAGTTACTTTTTATAACGGCGAAATGTACGATTCCCATGGGATAGATTTGTTTTTATTTTTCACAATTTTTCTATTCATACTAACTGTTAAAACTTACCCGTTATAATATTTTATATTTACATTTTTCTTACCTTTGATAAACCTTTGTGTAATTTTGCTGCAAAACCCTCTCGTACTTGTGGAACCTCATCCTAAAACATACATATTATGTAAATATATAATACACAAAAACTACATCGCATTTTATATAGCAATTTATTAATTCACTACATTTTATAAATTAAAGTCCCCACCACAAAAAAATTTGCGATTGTTTAAATTAAAGTTCAGAAATTAATGTACAGATTTTTATACAGTTTTTAACATTCCATTGTCTTTAATAAAAATAATTATTATTATTATAGGCTATAAATGTCCCAGTATGAAGGTTAATATTATTAATGCCGATATCAAATAATTCACACAAACGAAGCAATGTCAGATCACTACTATAGATATAGACTTGTTTTACTTCCAGATATTAAACTGACAACTATCTTTTGACTTAGATAAAAAAATTATTTTTTAAAAAAAATCGGACAGGTGCGAGTCTGACTCGCTCACCGAGGGTTCCGTAGCGTGATATATTAAAAAAGTTTATAATCGCAAAAAAACATGTGTTAATTTTGTGATGTAACTACAAATTTAATATTTTTGCATTCTCCCCTTTACTTGTGCTATAAGACATTGCTTCTTGCTAAATTTTATGATTCTATGTCAACGAGTACGGGTAATAATATGTTTTGATTCCCTTGCGATTCTCCTTGCGAGTGTTAAAATATGCGGCCTTAAATTACCGTCTGTCTCTCTTGATTGCGTTGACTTAGAAGTTAAATTTTTTCACAACTCCAAGGGAATGCAGATTCAAATTAATATCAAATACTCAGAGTATTTGATATTAATTTGAGCTCGAAACCTCCTCGCGTCCCTGAGGAAAAGGCTATTGACAGACAGACAGATAGACGGACAACGAAGAGATGTTATAAGAGTTACTTTTTTCCTAAAAATTCTAGAAGCCATGGTACGTGATCACACCATAGTGTACATACCACCATCAAATGCGACAGGTTGTAGAACTGGTCGGCGGTGAACTGGTCGCCGACGCCCTTCTGCTCGCATATTTTAAGCATGGCCGCGCCCGCCGCCAGCCGCAGGTGAGCCATCTCCGCTTTAGATACTTGCTTTTGCTGTGAAATGATTATGGATGTTAATTTCGTTTACTATTGTAAAAATATTTAATCTATACTAATATTATAAAGAGGTAAAGTTTGTGAGTTTTTGAGAAACACGTTCACGTTGAAACAGTTGGGACGGATTTGGATGAAGTACACAGAAAGACTATAGGCGAACCACTTTATGGTTTATGGTCTGTCTGGTCATTAAGACGGGGGAAGTTCTGTTGGATTTTAGTGGGGTAGTACTGGATTTCTAGTCGGTGAATCCCATATTACTACCTGCATGTTAGCAGGTGGTATGCGTAAATACATTTCGCAACGTTATAAAAAAGCTACTATATGGCATCTAGAGACGCATCTAAACGAAACGAAGGTATAATATTACAAAAAAATATATATAAGTAACATTGTACCTACAGCAAAACCCCTTTATCCCCTTAATGAGCAATAAACGCATCTATCCTCAGACTACCATCCTGAAGGTCTTTTGGATAGAGAGTGCGCTCATCTTAAGCTGGCAGCACGTCTTCTTAGACATGAATAGTACAAAAAAAAACGTATGTGTGTACTTATGTACGCACGTAAAAAGTTATACTTCTTCGGCGTAACAGAACAAAAATAGCTAAAAATTTCATCCCGTATGTCACAACTCTCTGTTTGTAAAATGAACGCAGCTAACTTCATCGTGTCGCTTATTAGCTGTCGGTGTGCGCGCGTCGTAAAAATTTTATTCCCTAATTTTTTTTAAACGTGCCAAAAAAAGCAACAAACCGTACCTGCAACAAATCTCCTTTATGAACAATGAACGCATTAAGCATCCTGAACGTCTTCTGTGCGGAGAGCTCGTCCTTCTTGAGGCCGAGGAGCCACCTCGCCATACACTTGAGCCCCTCGAGCTTGCAGCGAGTCTCTTCGGGCAGCTCCTCTTCATCACACCAGTCACCCTCCGGAGCGTTAGAACCGCCACCGCCTTCGCGGACTAATAGCTCTTTTACTATCTGTTGGATTATTATTATTTTTAACAGACTTCTTCAAAAAAAAGAGGTTCTCAATTCGTCTGAATTCTTTTTTTTTATTATGTTCACCGACTACTCAACGACGCCTGAACAGACTTGGAAAATTCTTTTTTTTTTGGTTTCAAAGGTTAAGCTTCCCAGGTGGTCATATTTAAATTTTATCGAAATTGGTCAAGCGGTTTTTAAAAAATCAACAATAAATTATTTTTAAATAAATGGCTTAATCGAATATGTAGATTATAATATATTTCTTCTTACAAATTACCTGCTTATTACATCTACACTAAAATGGAAAGATAAAAAAAAGCCCGACTTCCATGCACTAAAAATTAAAAAAATTACTAAACGGGGGTTTTTATTTGAAATAGATACCTAATCAGATATTTTCGAAATCGATGCTAGCCAATACAAAATAAAGCACACCGGTTTTTGTTTGTTTTTTTTTTTTAACTTTTATTTGTTAAATATATTTTTAGTATATAAACATTGATATACAAAAACTCAAGATAAAAAATTAGCTTCTCAAAAGTAACCTCAAAAAGAAGTGCTCAATACAAAATTGAATTACACTTTTTGTATAATTTGTAGTGTGCGTAAGTTTCAATTTATAAGTAGACAATTACAACTTTCGATTTGTTTGGTTTGACTTAACGTCACATGTCAACGCCACTTTTTGAAGAAATATTAATTAGGAAATGTTTATCCATTTCTATATCGAAGGTTGCCTAAAAATATTAATTTAGTTGTAGTGTCTTCTTATTTGACCTCAACGGAGGAAGAGTACTCTCTAGGTTCTATAGATCTTTAGGGGTCTGTTGTATTGTGAAGAACGAAAACAAAATTGAGTAATATATAGATATAATTAGCAACACTGTTTCATATTCACCTTTCTAGAAACGATATTCTTAATATGCACAGGAAAGTTGTCCGGCAGGTTGTGCGCGATGTGTCCGAGCGTGACGATGGCGGTGCGGTAGTGCTCCGAGTGCGGGCTCAGCGTGCTCTTCAACGTCTCGAGGATCTCCGTAAAGATGGCCGTGCGCTGCTCCGGCACGTTCACGTACAGACATCTGGCGGGGAATGATTTATGTTTTGTTTAGTTAAATTAATTTGATGGGTAATTCTATGTCAATACTACCAATGGTCGGAAATTTGGTGGGAAGTTTTCTTTCATCATAAAACGAAGTTTTACCAAAGAATTAAAAAAAATGTTTTCAAAAAGTTACTGAAAATTCAAAATTTCACTATTTTCCCAGTTTATTTATTAAATATCTCGAAATCTATTATATTACATAAAATACTTGGGTTAGTGTTAAAGAAAATACTTGAGACTATGAAAAAAATTCCAATTTTTTTTTTAATTTGTACAATTTAGAAATTTAAAAATCGACAAAATTAACGATCAACATTAAATTTTTGGCTCAATTTTTTTATAATAAATAGACATAGAAAATACATAGACATTAGAAAATCATGAATGAATCGGATCCATTATGGCTCAAAACGATAGTGATATACTTTTATTATTTCTTATTTATAAGTATCATATACTTTACCTAACTGCGTTCTTGGCTTGTTTGGGTGTACCGACTTCAGCATACGCTTTACACAGCGTTATCAGCTTGGGGAACAATGCGGGACACGCTTCACCTGTAACAAATATCATAATATAAGAATTTTTCCACTGTACTATTAAAATAGAATAAAACCATTATTTTATTTTTATAATGCGTGTGATTCAAATAAAAGTGAAATATTTTTATTTATAATCTTTATTGCTTTATTAGTCAAACCGATTATGACGTCAGTCTATAATAACAGAGCGCTGTGCGATTGTTACTAAAAATCTAGACATTCGTTAATTGCAATTGTTGATAGTTTGAGACCCTGGGACTGACATGAGATACTTTTTATCCCGGAAATCATCTCTTGAGGGGGGTAAAAATGGGGATGAAAGTTTGTATGGGGAATCAACCTAGGAACGAACCCGAGCGAAGCGAGCGTGAGTCGCTAGTAAATAAATATATTCACAAAACAACTCACTCAACGGCCTATATTTCCCCAGGAAGGTGAGCGCGGCCAGTATGTGGGGCGCGACGGTCTCGTCGTCCATCTCCAGCAGGCAGGTGAGGCGGTGCAGCACGTCCTCGTGCAGGAAGTGCGCGGGGAACACGAACGACAGCATCACCAGCAGCTTGAGACCTCGCTCCGCTGCTTTCTTTATGTCGATACCTGGAAATATTTAGGAAATTCATTTGATATTATTGAAGTAAAAACTTTTTTAGTCACGACGAGCGATTTTTGATAAGGACAAAACTTATGGTTTTGCGTCACCGACATGCTACATGTGACATGTCGACGCAGACTGGCGACGCGCAGCGTCATATTTTAATTGATAAAATGTAAATAATTATTATTTCTCGTAGTGGATGTTAAAATAAGACTTATAATAATTTTAATTTACAAATTATGAAAGTTTAATTATTTAAAAATTAAAAACGTACAGTGATTCCAAATTTATAACTTTTCACTTCTGTCTGCAGTCTCCATGACTATTGCCTATTTTTATTTTTTCTATATCATCAGTTTTCTATTTTTATATTATCAGTTTTACGGAAAAAGTCTTTAAAACTAGACTGACATGAATTGAACTTAAAAGATTTATATTTTGAATATCAAGAAATGTTGTTATTATTGTGATGTTTTTATCTTCTTCGATATTTACTCTTAATATTGTAGTTGTTTGGGACCATTAATTATTTATTTATTTGTTGCAATTGAGCGATTGTAACGTTATGTTGCAATCGCTCGGTTAAGTAAGACATTACAAAAACTGTCTAATTTTAAATATTTTAAGTTTTAAGTTATTCATTAATAATTTTGGCCTTAATTCAAGACTGCGATCTAAAGCCTAATAAAGTAGTATTTATTATAACAGTGTAGACTGTAGTGCATCATAGTGTTATGTGTCATAGTGTAATGAAGTATTACACTATAGTGCACTCACCACATTCCTCAGCAATAGATGGATCGGTGCCTTTCACTGCTCCTTCCACATACCCCACTAGTATAAGTAACGAGTCATGGTCCACCATAACTGAGCTCACTCTTTCTAGAAGCATCTTCACTGTGTTGTAGTATAGGTTTGTCATTACTGGCTGACCCAGTTTCTTTAAGACATTTGACTGAAAAAGAAATATTTTCGATTTATTCTTGAGAAATTAATGTAGCATTATTCTTATCAAAATAATTTAAAATAATATATTATCAGGAGTATATCACTAAATCTGTCATCATAAATCAATAAATTAGTATCTTAGCCGAATAAATTATTTAAATCAATTAAATTAATACATGGTTTTTACGATGGATGAGAGGCATCGAGCCAAGGTGATCAATTATAGTACAATACGTTAATAGGAGAATCAATCACAGTCAACCTCTTTTAATCAACTGTTGCATATAGCTTTAAAAGTTTTAAGGAAATATATTTTTAATAAGGAACATATTTACTACTTTTGTATAAAATCGTGAAATCTAAGCGCAAAATCCTTTTTTTTTTACTAGGCACTTTACACACAACCACTTTTTTGCGGTATTACCGACACGGTGGACGCTGTCAACGCGTGCTTATCGCGCATTTTTATTAGCGCGATTTTTTTTTAATTCAGATTAAAATATGCTCAGTACGTTTATTAACCAAGATGTGCATATACCCTTATTTAAGTTTCATATAATTTGAGAATAAAATAAAGCGTATTACTCACTGTAGTGCGAACACACACTTCGCAACTGACATTTGGATTCAATATAGTCTCCATTCCTTGTAACAATTCCGGCGCTTTTTTCATATGATTTGAGAATTTATTCAAAAACTCTTGAGCCTTCACAGATTCAGGTAGAAACTTTGAACTAATGTGTAACACTTTAGCTATCATTTCCTTTTGGACAGCAGGAGTCGGAGGTTTTCTGTGCAATTCTATCCATTCCGCGACAGTACGACGAACGGCCAACTGGTGTTTTTGAAGTTCTATGAACGCTTTCGTCGCATTATCGTCCACATTCGACATTAAATAGAACAACTTTTTCATCCTCACTTGGGGAGGCAATGTGTACGGGACCAATGAAGTGTTTAACAGTCTTTCTACCAATAATCTATCTTCTAGGGCCGTCATATAGTACCCGTGTAGGATTTTGTCTTTTATCCATTGTACTGCTTTTTCCGTGGCCGGCGGTACGCTTTCTTCTGTTAAGAACTTCTTGTATATCATGGCTAAGCCTGACATAGCTTCTTTGCGAATTTTGAACTTTTTATCCAACGTCCTTTCTCGGACGAAATGTAGCAGATCTTCTGATTCGGCAACCGCTTGGAAATCTCTTTGAGCGGTCGCTATTATTGCCATAACGACCTCATAACGTACTTGTTCGTGGGCGTCGTGTTGTCTCATTTTTAACGTTTCCGTTATATCTTTCCTAAGATCCGGGTGGTGTACGAGAAAATGCATACAATATTGGACACATTTGATTCTAATCTGTACGGATATATCGTTGAAACGACCTAAGAAAGCTCGCCATAACGCCGGGTACTGTTTCGCTAAGTCAGAGCCCGGTTCTGAGAACATTCTAGCAAGTAATGCCACCGCACTCAATCGCTCTTGGAAATGAGCTGATTTCAATTTACACTCTAATTGTGGCAACACTGACAGTAAAACTGACGGGCAACATTGATTCAGTTCGTATATTAATTCATAAACTTTAGAAAATATTAGAAGATTCTTCTCTTCCTTTCCGAGAATTATTACATGATTAAAGAACTGAAAAAAAAACATTTATTATTAATAACCTGATCCCTAAATAATAAATATATGTCAAATAACATACAAACAAATCACGTGACAAATTTAAAAAATATTTTTGTTGAGTTGAAGAACATTTCTATAGAGAAAGTAAAGTTTATTTTTTTTAGCTTTTCAGTACTAAAGCTCAGGCTCCTCAAATTTTGATCTATTAGTTTTATTTAACCTAGAACACGATAATTAAAAAAAACACCAACAACTTACAGCCTGTATATACGGTTCCAGTGTCTCACTGGTCTTCACTATCAGCTCCTTGGCCAGCGCGTACGCGTGTTTGTGGTCACGTTTGTTGGGATCCACGAGATTCACGAGGATCACATTCAGTAGTTCATTGGAAACGACATCCGACTCGGTTATGAGCGGACAGAGCACGTCAAGCATGAAGGATTTCACTTTTGACGAGTGTTCCGTACTATGAAATAAAAATTAATACTATTTAAATCACAATTACTAAATTAAATTAAAGCTTAAAAAAACCCCGGACATTTAATTCGCCATTTTGTGGTGGCGGTCATCTTGGATTTGAAATTTATCATAATTCTACTAGTCAAGCCCTTTCATTTGATACTCATATTGGGCTAGTTGTGAAAAAAAATTAAATATGTCATTTTGTGGCGGAGGCCATCTTGGACCGATTTTCATCAAACATAGCTAAGAACACTCGACTAATTCACCTTTCAAACAAAAAAAAAACAAAATCGGTTCATCCGTTCGGGAGCTACGACGCCACACACAGACACGTCAAACTTATGTGTGTAACGGTGTTATAACACCCCGTCGTTTTTGCGTCGGGGGGTTAAAAAATAAAATTCATTGAAAAATGAGTCATAATTTGAAATGTCTAATTATAATGGAAGAAATTATATCAATTAAATAGGTCAATACAAAAACTGAAACTCTACTATAAAATTCTTTCTTTATATATTTTTTCTTTAGAGAACTTTTAAAGATATGTCCTAAAGTATCTTTTGTAGGTGAGTAGAGATCAATTTTAGCATATTTTTTGTAATGTATTCAGCCCTTTTTAACGTCCCACTGCTGGGCATGGGCCTCCCTTCAATACGAGGGGGATCAGGCCATAGTCCACCACGCTAGCCAAGTGCGAGTTGGCGAACTTCACATGTCTTTCGAAAACTTGCTAAGTTCTCTAAGACATGCAGGTTTCCTCACTATGTTTTCCTTCACCGTTAAGACAAGTGGTAATCATGTTGGAAATGAATTTTTTGTAATAATCAAAAGTAATTAATAAAAAACATTCTAAAAGCTATCAATTAAATTGCTGAATAAATGGGCTTAAATGTTAAAAAGAAAATTTTAGCTCCAAAATGAATCTCATCAAAAGCCAAATTTTTTTATAACTTATTAGTGACAAACTCTCTATTAAATACTATTTTATATTCATGTGACGTCTTAACTCAATCCTTAATCAAGTACATATATTATAGAAAGGTAATAATAGTTAAATGCCCAGTGTAATCTTGGACAATTATTTCAACACCCAGGAGTCGAACCAGTGTCCTTTAAATAAGGTACTAAGAATCCCATCTTTTTGCATTACTTTTTTACTTTGCCATTGTTATTTTAGCATACTCATTCTTTTTAACTGTATAGAAAGTCAATATCGATCTACTTCTTTCGGCAACTAATATTACTGTCGCAGTCGTTCTGCATAGTAATTTAAAAAATAACATTTCATGTTATATAAAAGCTTTAATATCCTTTGCGGAATACATAGAAAATTAATGGCTTCTCGCTTCACTTCAGATATAGTGTATACTGGATTTTATTTAAACACTAGCGACACACGCTCGCTCCGCTCGGGTCCCTCCCTACGTACGTTTTAACGTTTAGTATACATTTCTTAAGAGATGAGATATTTTCACGCAGTAAAAAGTATCCTATATGTTGACCCGAATTACCAGCTATCGTCATACCAAAAATTTCATCAAAATCCCTCTAGTGTTTTTCCGTGATGCGATAAAATTGATAAGATGCGTGATGAGATAAGATTTTCCAAAAAATATTTAATGTACAGATTCAACTCAATTAGAATTTTATTATATGTATAGGTGTTTATATGTACATTGACTGTTTAACTAACACCTGCATCACTATATGCCTCATACGAGAATCGAACCCGCGATATCCACAATGAAAATTCGTAACTATTCATCATAACAAAATCGATCGAATCGTTTACGCATTAACAAAAAATATTTAACTAATAAAAATAACCCTAACAGAGTATAAAGACCTCGTATATCTATGCTATAACAACATCAATAAAAGCTCAATTATTGACTGCAGTCGTCTACTACATCCACTTAAATATTAATCGAGTTTTCGATATGTTTTGAACCGAACGAACTCGTTATATTGTATTGCACTTGTAACATAATCGATTTTCCGACGCCAATGTTATGCTCTCGAACAAACATAATTGAATCTTCACAAAATTATAAAGGTCATATTTTATTTAATATTTTAATGGTCCTCCATTGAAATAAGAATAAAAAAAACGTTATTTATTTAACCGTGTGAGATTATCTTACAATAAGATCTTGATGGTTGCAAATTTATTGTTTAAAGTTAATGGTAACACCTGACCCGAAAAACAAACCAGTTCAGTGAAACTTAATACATATGGAGTAGTGGATATTCTTTAAGAGTTACAATAAAAAATAAAAGGAAATGAACACTTTGATGTGTAAACCGATAAAATGTTCATGTATTTGATAGACATCATCCATCCGCCTATTGCTGCGTATCGAGACCATGAGTACAATTTCCCAAAGCCGTGCATTGTTTCAATTAGATTAATTAAACATTTAATTTTTCTTTTGTTTAATAATAATAATAGCATCGCGTGTAATAATCCCTTGTTATACTCAGGAGATATACTATATTATAAAAGCGAAAGTTTGTTATATATTATACTATGTATATACATAGTACATATTAAATGTTTATTAACTGCCTCGGTGGTCTAGTGGCTGGCATGTACGACTGCACATCCGGAGGTCTTGGGTTCGAGTATCGGATCGGGCCAAGTTTAGTTATTGAGTCTCTGTTTAGTAAGCCTCAATAAGCCATAATAATAAGAGTTGGAAGTTGGCGGTGTTTCACCACCGTGCTTTGGAAAACACGTAAAGCCATCGGTCCTGAGCCTTAACTCTCACTGGTCGTGTCTCGTGTCGTCCTACCGGAGTATGAGAGTGACAGGAATAGAGAGTGCACTTGTATCTGCGTGTATAGGTACTTGCGCACTATAATATCTCCTGCGCAGATGGCTAGTCTCAATGACATTGGCCGCCGTGGCCGGAATCGGTCGGGAGGACATTATTACATTACATATATTTATTACTCATTCACGTTGAAAAAGCTGGGCGGATTTGGATGAAACTTGTACACAAATAGACAATGAAATTGGTGTATGACATACAAGCCACAGTTAGTAATAAAATTTGCCAAAGGTGGCGATATTTGTACATAACATAAACCTCAAATTAAAAATCTAAAACGTACGATTACTTTATCCGTTTCTCCCGCGGAAAACCAACCGCAAGGAACCCACTACCACCGGTATCTAAAAAGCATTAGGTATGCTACCTTATTATGATCCATATCAATAACCTTTTATAATTATATCTATCAGTGAACTCGTTGGGATTTCCCATCAGCAATATAAACAGATCCATTTTCCAGATTTTAACTTCAAAAACGACGTACTGTCATACAAACTTTCATCATATCTTATCTGTAAAACTTTATTAAATATTCACATCAATCTATAATGCGGTATTTGACGTCAAAATAAAATAGCTATACGTTTTTTTTTTTGTTTTGGATGGTATCCAGCAAATATGGTCTTGAAAGACTCTCTCGACTTAAAATAAAACGTAAAAAAATCCGTAAAAAATATTATTTATAACTACGAAGAAACTTTAGTGTACATTTTAATTTTAATGTTTCTAGATACAGCCGTTAAGGTTAAATATTGTCCGTCTGTCTGTCATTTTTAAAACTTTATTAATCCCTCCACGACCGCGGGCACGCCGGCGTTACAGTTAACAATAGATTTCTTAGAAATTTCATTAATTTCTTAGAAATTTACCTGGAGGTGTTAAGTAAATAATTACTAAAATTAAATCAAACTTACTTGACAATCCTGAACATAAGTGAGAATAGCGCGCAAAATATCTCTTGGCAGTCTTCTAATTCGAAACACATATTGAATGATTTGACGTAGGCCAAGTTTTCCAGCAGGTAGAAATACCGCTTGAACGCTGGGTCCTTGGGGTCCCGAAGACCCTGGAGTTGGTTGATGAGGAACAAGAATATTGTTTTTACCTAGAAGAGATTTATATGTAAAATTATCTTAACGATTCGCATATTTTTAAATATCTATCTAGTACACATACATTATACAATACATATATTTGAAAAATCAAAAATCACTAAAAAAATTATGTTAAGAAATAAATATGGCTATTAAGTGGAGAAAATTTTAGATAAGAATCATTACACATCTTCTTTTATACAAACAACTTATAAAGTTAGATTAAATTTATTACTAACGACTCACCCTTGCTTTGGTTGATTTCCCATACAAATATTCATACCCATTTTCACCCCCTTAAGGAATGATTTCTAGGATAAAAACTATCATATATCCTTCCCAGGGTCTCAAACTATCTTCTTACCAAATTTCATCTAAATCGGTCCAGTAGTTTCGGAGATTATTCGGTGCAAGCAAACGAACAAACAAAAAAATCTTTCCTCTTTATAATATCAGTATAGATATTTAGGTACCACCGTCAAATCTTCATACATATATTTTACTTATCAATCCTTAAATCGATACGATAGTCAGACATAGGTTGAAATCGATTTTCAAGATTTGATTAGATAGTTACAAGTGACGCTAATGAAAGCATGTTGAAAGCAGCCTCTCTAATCTAACATAGTTATCTTTATGCAAACGAGTCGGACTTGCACACGAAAGGTTCCGTACCATCGTACAAGATATAACAAACACCATGTACTTTTTAAATACGCTGATCAATACCGGCATTATCGATTGTTTTTAATTTGCATTGAAAGTTTCCATTTTGATTTTTTATTATTTGTCGTTATAGCGGCAATAGAGATACACAATCTGTGAAAATTTCAACTCTCCGCCTATTACGGATCATGAGATACAGCGCGCTGACAGACAGCCGGGTGAACGCAGCACAGGCTTAGTAATAAGGTCCCGTTGGCGCCCTACGGAACCCTAAAAACTACATCAAACTATTGCTGGCATCCGCATTGTTGCGTGAAAGAAGGACTAACCAATAAACCGACCAAAACGCTTTCGAATTTAGAATATCAGTAAGAATAGACAGAAAACTTATTATATAATCAATTTCAGTTTCAATAACATTAATACAGTACCTATATAATTATAAAGAGGTTAAGTTTGTGAGTTTGTGACGTTGTAGGGGGTGATCTCTGGATCTACTGAACCCATTTACATTAAGTTTGGTAAAAAGATAGTTTGAGACCCCGGGAAGGACTTAGTATAATTTTTAACCCGGAAATTATCACTTAAGAGGGTGAAAATGAGGATAAAAGTTTGTATAATCAAGTTAGGGACGAACCCGAGCGAAGCGACTAGACTAGGCTACGCTAGTACAGTATAAACCAACAAAATCTTGACACTTAATAAACATGTCCTATCCAATAATCGAACACCGAATTTCTTTCCTATCAACAAGATTTAGAAAATTTTACAAAACATTACTATTTTAATTCAACTAGCGACTTGCCAAAAAGTATCCAATTGCCAAATAATTATAGTGCTACCCCAGGTTGTAATCTATCCGTGTACTAATTTCATCAAAATCAGTCCAGCCGTTCAGTGCGAAGTAACAAAAACGCACATACACGTATAAATACATACAATCTTTCGAAATTATAGTGGTCCGATTAGAAAACGTAAAGAGGAAATATCTCATATGAGTGGATAAATATAGATGAAATGTGAACAAGAAGTGTTTATCATGTTATGAGTGAAGGCAGTAGGTACCTAACGTAGAAAACTATGTGGGAAATTACTTCATTATTTCTGCTTTCTGATTTTCTAACAACAATATTATATAAATAAATAGTTAAAATATTTAATTAAAAATACAGTGTTGACACCTAACAACAACTACTTGCTGTGCCAGCAGTCGTGGGTTCGAGACCCGCATTCATTTGTGTAATGAGCAATGTTTGTACTCTAGTCATGGGTGTTTATATTTATAATATGTATGTATTTAAAGTTATATATGTGTAGTGTATCAATTATCTGGTATCCATAGCACAAGCTTCGTAGCTTACTATGGAACTAGATGGTGATGTGTGTTAATGTCCCAACATATTTATTATTATAAAAAAAAATCCTTGAATACAATTTTAGAATTGCTGAGAGAAATTGTCTTACTTAAAAGTAATAAACATGGTATTTTACAAATCTAATATCGTTGAAATAGTTTCAAAACAACAATGAAAAGTGTGTATTTCCCTTGTCTATACATATAATAAAATTGTAACTTAGCCGAATCTGTACATTAAATATTTTTTAGAAAATCTTATTGAAATAGTCATTATTATCGATACAGAGGCCGAATCTACAGTTTTTAGAATTTTTGTCTGTCTGTCTGTCTGTTTCGTTTCACATCACGGAAAAACCACTGGAGGGATTTTGATGAAATTTGGTATGATGGTAGCTGGTTATCCGGGTTAACATATAGGACACTTTTTACCGCGGGAAAGTCTCATTTCTGAGAAAAAATACAAAAACTGCAATGTAAGAGTATACTAATATGTGAAACCTAAGAATTTGGTTTTTGGTCAACTGAACGCGGGCGGAGCCACGGGCAATGCTAGTATAATGTAAATATTTACTTGTTATTGCGAGTGTTTGCCTGTGATTTGAAAATAGCCACCCAATATTGTGCTCATGTATATAGTTATTTATACGAAACCAAACGTCAAATAACGGTAACAAAATTGTGTACCAGTTTTTCTGTTTAGGATAAAGGATAGAATATAACGGCTTAACTGATTGTAATGGAACTTTATACCTGGTTAATATAGGTACTGATTTATGATTGAGAATATTGTATAATTTTTTTTTCAGCAATTTTTTCTTGCATGGGACTTGAACATTAAACAATTAATGGGTATCAAAAATAATGCCATTACAAAACTATCTACAACGATCTATAACGATGGATGACCATTTCATAAAAAAAACATATCTAAAAATCTTCAAAAAGATCCCAGCCAGCCAAAGTCCACGATATATACTTAGATAAAATGAGAATTTTCAAGTAATTCGATAATTCAAGTAGAAATAAAAAAATTAAATATATATAATCATTTATAAATAAATTATTAACGCTAGAAACACAACAAGCTATCACTTGTATAGCATAAAAAGGTGCCCCAAACGAACTCTAACCTCTTGGCTATTGAAACAGCATCCATACACCAAACGTTTGTGACTTAATGTTTTAAATAATCGTAGACAGCAAAAATCAATATTATAAAAAAAAATGTACGAATGTTCAACGAATTTCGATCACCATTAGCGTTCAATTAAAAAATATAGTCTACAAATTATATATTATTAAGGCGGAAACCCCATGCAATTGAATCGTTCAAGTAGCTAGCATGCCAAATAATGACACGTGCAAGTAAATGGAACACATTTATATCAGGATGTATATATATGTATATGCAAGTATAACTTCATGTAATTCGTTTGCTAGCATACCTGAAAATTACAAGAGCATATACGCCATCGAGATAGTTGCACACTTGCCGACAAAATCATGGAAAACTTTAAGTGAATATAGTTAACAGCGTTAGTAAAATAATAAAAAAGAAATATATGTTTATAACTTTATATACATTTATAGTTATAGTATTATAGCTTGAAAATTTCGTAGCTAAAAATGAATTGTGTCATCAACTTCCATGCCAGCATGCAAATACACACGATATCGCTGGTATGTCCAAGAAACTGGCATACCATAGTGCAAGTTACTGGCATACCACGATGCAAGCTATATAACATGGATTTCAATCTTTACTCATCATACCTGTTCTTGATCCTTGTACGGTGCTTCCGGAGCATACACCCTGAGGACATCAGCAATACAACATGCGATGAGCAACTGCACGTCCCTCGAGGGGTGGGTGAGGAAGAACTCATCAGCGAGGTGCAGAGCGAGAGGGATGTACTGCTGGTACATTCCCTCATCCTGACCCAGACCTTGTAGGGTGTGAGCCAAGGCCTAAAAACAAATATTAATATTTAGTTTAAAGTTATTATAAAGTTTACCTTCTTTATAAATAAAATGTTAGCGATATTAATTATACAGCTAATGCATACTGCGTGTATATAATTATTTGTACGATGCCCAAGTTTAAACAACCATTAAAAAGTCTGACTGTGTATTTGTATACATGTATGTATGTATGTGTCTTGTACGGCTAAACCGATAGTAACTAGAGGAAGGCTATAGACTCTTACCTACTCTATCGCGTTTAATTGGGGCTCTTTTATCCCTGAAATATTCACTAGCGGATAGAGTATCTATTCATGTGAGTAACAAATACTATTTTTTATGTTATAACACGCGAGCTAAGGCACAGGTGAGCGTTAGTTTATAGTTCTGAATCTACGGTTTCAACCGATAAAAGACTGTTTAATGTCGGTATCCAACACATCCAGGACAAACTGATTTTAATTGATCTTATTTGATTAACCAATTGATTTTATTTGATCAATAAAAACATTCGGTGCCGAAATCGACTGATGGACAAATAACCTATCTATCCAATGGTTTTGCATACTAGAGATAGACATTTGAAATGGGCTTTATACTAATTAAAGTCAGACAAATCTCTAGTGAGAAGAATCACATATAGATGTTATTAGGATTCACCGTAAGCGGCCAGGGATTAGTGCCAATCCAGATTATGAATATTATGTGAATGAGATTAATGAGTCACTGGGTTTTATACTACCTATACCATACGTAATAACTCACAGGATTTTTTCGGAGTTAATACTCAAGTAACTCCCTATTAACACTAAGTGAAATAATTAATTATACATATATGTACTTAATCTTAAATAAACAGAAAAATAGAAAGAGCTCGTGAATAAATAAACAAATTGAATTATTAATTATAATTTTATAATACATATTTGATATGAGAGAAGCAAAATTATCAACAGGATGTAGCGTGTAAAAATATTGCTATTATCCTTTATTATATGCTTTTGCCTGCGACTTTGCTCGCGAATTTTATTTAATTACCCCAAAAGTTCATGACGTGAACCTACTTTGTTCGAATAAACAAAAAACCAACAATTTTTTTTATTTTATTTTAGCAAAAACTACACTGGCGTGCAAAAAAATCGGGCCACCTAGAGATAATGGACAAACTTAAGATATGATATATTTATATTAATTTTGTTATTATATATGGGTAGCTGTATACCCTAGGTGCCAAAATCAATAATCGTTGAATAATTTAAATAAAAATTATTGCTCGAAAATAGGAGGAAAATCAAATTTCATGATTTTTCGCTAGTTTGGTATAAAAATGTAAGCCGCAAATTAATGGGAAAATTAAAATATTTCGATTGGTTTTATGATTTTTAATAATGCCTTACCGCCTCTATTTTTAATTAAAGCTTTTAATCGGTTTTTCAGAGATTTGAAACACTTTTTTAGATAATCTTGTGTAATAGACTCCCATTCTTCCAATAAGGCGCTTTTTAATTCTTGAATGTTGCTCGGGACTACTACGCGACTTCTAACTTTTTTGAGATGGTCCCATACATGCTCTATCGGATTGAGGTCAGGGCTTTACGCCGGCCAGGCAATAGTAGACACTCCGACCTCTTGAAGATACTGCCTTACTGATGTAGCAGTGTGTGGGCAAGCATTATCTTGTAGAAGCAGAAAATCTTCTCCAATGAACCCAGTAAAAGGCATCACATGATCTTCTAAAACCTCCGTTATATACCTAGCGGCTGTAAGGGATCCATTTTCTATGAATATAAGCTCGGTTTTCGCTTCGTAACAGAATCCTGCCCAAAACATAACTGAGCCCCCTCCATATGACAGTTTCCTGCATAGTGCATGGTGCATATCTTTCACCTGGTCGCCGGTAAACAAAATTACGGCCGTCGGCACCATGCAAACACATTCTGCTTTCGTCAGTAATAAGAACCTTCTTCCACTGCTCCAAATTCCAATTCACGTAATCTTGGGCGAAAAGTAATCTTGCAATTCGATGTGCAGGGGTGAGTTTAGGGCCAGTTGTGGACTTGCGTGGCGTCAGGGAAGCGGCTCTAAGTCGGCGCCTTACTGTCCACTCGCTAACATTAACACCTCTCACTTCTCTCAGGAGATTTCGAACGTCAACCCCTGTGCGATGACGATTTCTTAGAGCTGATGACACAATAAATCGATCATCACGCTCTGATGTGGTTCTTCGTCGGCAGGAACCATGTCGTCGTACAAAGCCACCAGTCTCTATGTAACGTTTGTACACTCTCTGGACCGTAGAACGGCTCACAGAAAAAGCTTGAGCCACTTGACGTTGACTTTGTCCAGTTTTAAGCAAAGTCACAATTCGAGATGATTCAGCCTCGGTCAGATCCATCTTGCAATATTTCTAATAATCGCAGATCAAAGTAGAAGTGTCTTGTTCAATAATTGGAACTCAACTAAGCTTCTAAAATAACAAAAAACAGTATTTGTGGCTTCAATCCATATTATGCAAATATTCAATAATTACTGCTAATTGACTATAATTAAGCGCACACGTGCATTTCCAGGAATTTTATGAGTTTCTTGAAGGGAACAAAGGCGTCTAATCTCCTTAATTACATTTGCGGTATTTTTTTTCACCAAACAATTGTCAACAAAAAATTATGCTAAAAATTAAGGGTGGCCCGATTTTTTTGCACGCTAGTGTATATAGCCTGAGTTCCCACTTCATATTCTAATCTATTCAACAATTCTCGAGAGATAAACAAAAATCAAAAATATTCTAAGATGTGGTTTCTATTAGTAAAGTATATAATATCCTAAATATTCTATTTATCGCGTAAAAATATGTAACATTCTGACCTCGCGACTTTTCTATGTAGATATTAATAAAACTATCAACTAAGCAGGAGGCTGAGTGTCTAATGTCATTGTTTCGCAATGAAAGCGTACGATAATAAAAAAATTTTAGGTCACCGTGACTCAAAGCTCAAAAGCTTACACAACTTTATATAGAATATAGATAGTAAAGTTACTTATTTGAAGAGCAATAAAGTACTTCTACTGTACCTAAGTATTCTTGAACTTCGAATGTAAATACCTAAGATTTCACTAACCTCTTATAAGTGTTCAATTACAAATCCATACTAAAGTTATACATGTGAAAGTGTGTTTGTTTGTTTGTCCTTCTTTCACGTCGAACGCGGATTGGCGTGATTTTTTGTGTGGAGATAGTTGGGGGGCTGGAGAGTGACATAAGTTTTTTACCGCGGGAGATTATCTAATTCCCACGGGAAAACACGTTATAATACAACTTAAAAAATATTTATGATCCGAATTACTTGAAACTTGGTATTAATACTTTTCAATAAAATTAAATAAATACGTGTTTAAGCATTTTTCGATATTCATGCTATAAGGAGGTAAAATAGGGGATGAAAGTTTATATGAAACTACATATTTAGAGATTTTTTGTAGTTTTAGCACGAGCGAAGCCGCGGGTTCTGCTAGTGGTTTTATAAATATACATTTACATTTAAGGATTCTCATATGAAAAGGTTTTTTTTATACGGGTATTAAATTACATTATGAGTAAATGTGCTGAATATTATTATGGCAGCCATAAAACAACCGTTCGATAAGGAAAAATCTGCAGATTCTCGGTACGCTGGCATATTATATGTAATGCATAATATGTATAATAATTACATGAATGAGTTTGCTATCATAATATGTTACAACACCAATAATCCATACCAATATTATAAATGTGAAAGTGTGTTTGTTTGTTTATTTGTCCTTCTTTCACGTCAAAACGGAGTGACAGATTGGCGTGATTTTTTGTGTGGATAGTCGGAGGGCTGGAGAGCGACATAGGCTACTTTTTACCGCGGAAGATGATCTCCTTCCCATGGGAAAACACTTTATAATACAACCCAAAAAATATTTATGATCAGAATTACTTGAAACTTGGTATGGTATAAATGCTCTTTAATACAATTAAATAAATACGTGTTTTAGCATTTTTCGAAATTCATCTCATAAGTGGGTAAAAGTTTTTTTTTTATAGTTTTAGCGCGAGCGAAGTCGCGCGTTCTGCTAGTAATTAATAATTGTAAAAAATATCTAAAAATTGAGTGTTAGGTATTCCTATTAATTATAATTGCGAAATTTTGTGAGGATGTATGGATGTATAGATAGTTGTATGGATGTTTATTACTCTTTCACGCAAAAACTAATGTATAGATTTTAATGAAACTTTAATTAAACGCTATTCATCAGAATAACACATAGGCGAAAAATGGTTCATTTTAGTTCCTACAATATAAATATTTATTAACCGTATGGACGCAGTGGCTACAAGAATGCCTTTGCATTAGCCATTACAAATTCGATCCCTGTACTGTAATAACTGGACTACTCTTATAAATGCGAAAGTTTGTATGTGTTTTCGTTTGTTTCTCTTTCACATTGTACCGGCTGGACGGATAACGATGAAATTTAGTGTACACAGAAAGACTATAACTTGGAGTACTACATAGACCACTGATAAGCACATAGGGACGCACCAAAACGAAGCGAAGGTATACCGCTAGTATTATAGGTACATTAATATAAGCCCATATAAGAATTAATTCTTTTAAAACTACCCGGTAATCATTTTTTTATGTTAATTAAACAGCTAATTGCAGTGGTAACAAATTATAAATGAGGTTACCGGCGAGACGACCACGCGTTTTAATTTCACATGTAGGTACGTCAAGTTCATGACAATATGTATACATTCCACTTTAATTTATATGCACCTAATTATACAGAAAACTACTTATTTATAGAATCTTGTTATATAACAACAAGAAAAGATTATTAAGTTGGTTTAATTTAACTCGAGTGCAATTTTGTTCATAATTCATAAGTTATTTTATACATATAATGTTAAAGACTGAATTTATCTGACAACAAACAGTTAAATATAAATATAACACAGTTTATAAAATTAAAACACACTTTTAAGTGTGAGAATATGTCTGCTTAAATATAACATAATCATGCAGCAAATACTTATTTCAAATACCTACATGTGTCTGTACGACGAATTATAATAAGAGATAAGTAATAAGATTTACGCTTCATTAACTGTTTTACATAAAAACTTAGTTATATATATATATATATATATATATATATATATATATATATATATATATATATATATATATATATATATATAGCAGCAAAGAAACTCTAAAAAGGTAGGTTTCATATAAACTTACATCCACTATTTTACCCCCTTATAGGATGAATTTCGAAAAATGCTGAAACACGTATGCAATATTGGGTTGTATTATAACGTATTTTCCCCTAGGAATGACATAATCTCTCGCGGTAAAAAGTACCCTAGATGTCATTCTCCAGCCCACCAACTATCTGTACACCAAAAATCACGGCAATCCATCATGGATCGAGATCCCAAAGATATCTTAGTCCATCACTCCGGTTTTGACGTGAAAGAAAGAAAGGCAAACAAACAAACTTTCACATTTATAATATTAGTATGGAAGTAAGACTATACAATGAAGAAAATTCTATTAAAACAAGTCTAGTATTTTAATATAATATAACCAGAAAAAAAAACTAACCTTATATTATTTTTTCCATCCCAAGCGCTCTTATTAAAATTTCAAAAAATGAACACTAATTTCTCGCTTGTTTTATGTACAAAAAATAAAATTCTAACGGAGTCGAAACTGTACATTAATTTTTTTTTTTGGAAAATCTTATTGTAATAGTAATTATTATCGATACAAACGCCTAATCTATAGTTTTCAGAAATATCTGTCTGTCTGTGACCGCATCAGGAGAAAACCACTGAACAGATTTTGAAGAAATTTGGTATGATGATAGCTGGTTATCCGGGTCAACGTATGTTGGTCAATGATGTATTATAGGACACTTTTTACATATATATCTCATCTCTGAGCTAAACGTTAAAACGTATTTCTTTAAAAAGATAACATAAAAATACAACGGGACAATGTTCCGAGTACTAAACTCTGCAATACACCTTACTTATTCTATTTGCGTTAAGCTTCTTATAAACGGCTCTTACTTACGCTTAATTATGTTCTAGTGTCGTAATTACGTTAAAATATACTTATACGTATTATTTTTTAAAACTCAGTATTAAAAAGTCACAAATATATATTCCTTTAACACCTCCAGGTAAATTTCTAAGAAATTCATTAAATTTCTAAGAATATAATTAAATTTCTAAGAAATCTATTGCTGTGTGACACGCCGGCGTGTCCGCGGTCGTGGAGGGACTATTCATTATTGATTATTTCAATTTTTGTTTTTAAAAATTAAGTTGATTACAGAATTCTGTTTTTAAGGACTTAACACCATGTGTGACAATACTTTCTTTTCTAATTTCTAACCCTATATTAGAGCTAGATTTTTAATGATATGTATTTCCTAGCGACTCGGGTGAGTCTCGCTTCACTTGGGCTTCGTCCCTAGTGAAAAACAAAAATAAATCTATCCCACTGGAACAGTACATTTTTTCGGGATAAAAAGTTACTTATGTGCTATTATATTACTGGCGACACGTTTGGCTCAGTTTGTAGTTACCCTACTTGCCATGCCAGCGGTCGCGAGTTCGAGTCCCGCTGGGGGCATTCATTTGTGTGATGAGCACGAATGTTTGTATTCCAGTCATGGATGTTTATATTTTTAATATGTATGTATTTAAAGTTATATATGTGTAGTGTATCAACTATCTGGTACCCATAACTCAAGCCTTGTAGCTTACCATGGAACTGGATGGTTCTGTGTGTTAATGTCTTAACTTATTTAATTTATTTAATTCCAGACTATAATCTATCTCTGCTTTGTGCCTTTCATCCAGATCCGTTCAGCCGTTCTGGCGTGAAAGAGTAACAAACATCCATACATACATACTCACAAGTTTTCACATTTATAATATTATAAATAAATAAATATAAATAAATAATAATACGGAAAATATAATATTAATACGGATTAGTATGGATTTCGCAAAAACAAACTATAATATTTGTCCGGCGTATTCATTGGCAAAAGATTTTTTTCAATTAGTATCTATATACTTTTATAGAAAGATAATAGAAAGGCAGTAAATAGTTGAAACGTAAATCACGCCTTTCGACATCTTGTTGTGAAGGCATTTGCAAGCGAAATTACTATTGAAGACTGTCGTTATGACTACTCAACTATAAACATTCCCAAAACCAATCACTAGAGTAACATTCAATTTACAAAGTCGACTTCATTCCTACTGGATATTTTTTATCATAATATTTCTATGAAAAACATATTTTTTCAACTTACAATATAAACAAATTGATTTTTTTAATATATAAACTGTGAAATTTAAAAAAGAGAGGTCTAAAAATAGAACGCTCCGTCTCTATGCATTGTGCATTGAACACAAGCTAATAAAAATGGGTCAACCATATGTTCTTTGTCCTGTGTCCTTGTTATAAAGCTGTCATAGAATGTTTACACTACTTTCAGTATTATTCGGAACATAAATATAAATAAAATATGTTATTTTAGCAATAATAGCATGCAAACTTCACCAGTTGTTGCCGGTTTATTTCGTGTAAAAATCCCGAAAGTGACGAATTCGATTCCTGCGCATGATAAATGTTTGCATTAGCTATACAAATGTATATACTATTTTAGGAGGTTTTTTCAGGACCGAAGCTTTATTTTCGTACTTGTGGTAGATAACGTTTCGGGCGTCGTAGTTGAGTGCGTAAGCGATCCTGCGACACCCAATTAAGACGGGGAAGGTTCTGTTGGGTTTTAGTGGGCGGTACTGGCTTATCTAGCTTCCCACATAACCATATCTATGCATGCGGGTGGTATGCGTAAATGTATTTCAGAACGTTAAAAAAACTCATAACGTACCCCTTATATTGTCACTTTATATAGTACAATAAATAAATAATAATAATTATTATATATATTTTTGAATTTAATATACATATACCCAATTTAGTCAAAATAAGTTGCGACATTTTAACAACTTTATCCCTCCGAAAAAGGATCCTGTATCTTACAAAATTTTCCCTACATCAATAAAAAAACTTGCGGGCGATATCGGTCTCAGCCAGCTACACTTAAAATTTAAACGATACCCAATAGCTGTTAAAATGCTAATTTGAAATCGGCCATCATTTATTTTGTCATTAAAAATTCAAGTTGATAACCCTTCCAATAGCAAACCAGGATTTCATATTACATACAAGAATGCTTAAATTATCAAAAAAAACGTCAGCGACCGTTCTTATGCTATCTGTAATTATTTCATACTAGCGACTCAGCCTTGCTCTACTCGGGTTCCTCCCTAGTTACGTTTTAACGTTTAGTATAGATTTCCCTGAGACGAGATATTTTTTCACACTAAAAAGTATCCTATATGTTGACCCTGATAAGCTATAATCATACAAAATTGGAGCTGACATCATACAAATTTCATTAAAATCTGTCAAGTGGTTTTCTCGTGATGAGGTCACAGACAGACAGACAAAAATTCTAAAAACTATAGATTCGGCCTCTGTATCGATACTAAATAATACTTACTATTTCAATAAGATTTACCAAAAAATATTTTATGTACATAAAAATTCGACTCAGAATTTTATTATAATTATGTAGCAACTGGTAATCTGATCTAAACGCCTGAGCTAACATTTTTAATCATATACAAGTACATTTTTATCAATCATATTAATATACGAACAGAAACTGACATTATAGAGGTAACAAGGAAAGTTAATGTTTGGAAAATCTTATTGAAATAGTCATTATTGTCGATACAGGGGTCGAATCTCTAGTTTTTAGAATTTTTGTCCGTCTGTCAGTGATCCCATCACAGAAAAACACTGGAGGGATTTTGATGACATTTTATATTATGATAGCTGGTTATTCGTGTCATCATATACGATACTTTTTACTGCGAGAAAACATCTCATCTCTGAGAAATCTATACTAAACGTTAAAACGTAATTGGGGATGAATCCGAGCAGAGCGAGGGTAAGTCGCTAGTAGATTAATATGTATTAACTGAGAAATGAATCTGATTTCTAGGCTTTATAAAACACTAACGGCTGCCTAGGCTATGCCTGGGCGCTTTGTCTGGTATAAAAATATTTATAATAAATTCAAATATTTATACCATCATTACATACCTTAAGTCTTCGAACAAGTTCATCTGGTCCAAGGTCATCGGTGATTGGGCGGCAGCCTTGCGGGTACACTATTTCCGCCATGCTGCCAATCTGTATGGAAAACAATATTTCAATAAGTCCATACCAAAAAATAGTTGTTAACATATAGTTCTAATAATTACTTAGCTATTGATCAGAAAGGAGTATACATATCTAGCCAGATAAATAAAATTGAAGTGTATGTTTATAATGTCAAAATAACAGATTTTTATTAAATGTACTCAGAAGAAAAAATACAATTTTTAAAATTCTTGTCTGTCTCTCCGTTTGTTCCGGCTTATCTCCAAAACGGCTGGACCGATTTTAACGGGACTTTCACTGGCAGATAACGGATATTATAAGAAGTAAATAACTTATACTTTTGTTTTAAAAAACCAAAAAAATTATCCATAAAAGACTAGATCGCAGGGATGCATCCGAGCGAAGCGAGGGTCAGTTGCTAGTTCCACACTATGTACAAAATATTTAAATAAAATTTGGAACTCTTAACTTTTAAACAAACAATTTATATGCAAGTACACCTGAATGCTATTCTGGGTATAATTGACAAATTATGAACTCCATTGAAGTTATTATAACTTTTATTCTTTCTCTGTCTAAAAGAAAAAGTGTGGGCCCAATAAAGTTACTTGCTATAGTTAAATGTTAAACTATATGTACGTAATAATATAAGTATGTACTATTACTATTCTTTTTTGCATTAAAAAATCAATACAGTAATTTAAAAATAGTT
Organism: Brenthis hecate; assembly: GCA_951806755.1. Classification (NCBI taxonomy): domain Eukaryota; kingdom Metazoa; phylum Arthropoda; class Insecta; order Lepidoptera; family Nymphalidae; genus Brenthis; species Brenthis hecate. The sequence goes on from OX638261.1 coordinate 4,214,954, forward strand.
ATTTTTTACAAAGGTGGACTTATCTCTAGAAGAGATCTCTTCCAGCCAACCTATGGTAGTGAGAAATAGTGTTACAAAGCAGGCTAAATTCGTGCAGTCGTAGTTTTTTTTTTTTTATACCACGTCGGTGGCAATCAGGCATGCAGCCCGCCTGATGGTAAGCGGTTACCGCAGCCTATGGACGCCTGCAACACCTGGGGCATCACATGCGCGTTGCCGACCCACATTTATATAAATAATATATAGATACTCAAAAATAAATAGCTAATTACATAATATATAATAACATATAATATACACTACTTACTTTAACATACATACTTATGTACACACACACTACTACTTACATAAATACATATCTATATAATACAATACATAATAATAGTAATTAAGATAATTTTTGATTTAATTGAGTGAGAAGGTGCTGTATAAATTTTTTTTTTGAAAGAATAAATAGAGGGACTAGGGACGAATACTATATACTTATAAGAATTTTACAAAAACAAATTTGAAAATTTCTGAAATTAAAATTAAAAATTTGTATCTATATTATCATTATAGATTCAAATTTTAATAATTTTCACTTTGCAATAAATTTATTTTTAAATTAAACATAGAACTCAAAAGATTTTAAATATAAAGCTAATGCGCAGAACAGTATTAAAATGTCTCCATATACCCTTTGAAAAACATAGTAGCATGTCACAATTTTTATCTAACTTAATAATTGGCCTTAAATCAACATATTGATGTTGCAGAAGGCTTTCATTTAATTAAAATTTGACATTGGTGAAGTAATCAATGCCCAACGGGTACGCTTTGAAGACATTAACAAGAAAATTGAATTGAATATCAAAATTGTCATATAAATATGGTTATGTAAGATGATAATATTTTAATTTATTTCACAATTCCATCATGTTAATGTATTTCCAATATATTGAAATTTTATTTATATGTATATAATTCTACAACTTTATTATAATCAAGATTTATAAAAATTATTAGAGCCACAAAATATATTATAATCTATATACTCAAATTGTAACTAAGCCAAATCAGTACATTAGATATTTTTTGGAAAATCTTATTGAAATAAACATTATTATCGATACAGGGGCCGAATCTATAGTTTTAAGAATTTTTGTCTGTTTGTCTGTCTGTCTGTTACCGCATCACAGAAAAACCACTGGAGTGATTTTGATGAAATTTGGTATGACGATAGCTGGTTATCCGGCTCAACATATAGGATACTTTTTACCAGAGGAAAATATCTTTAATTAAATATCTCTATTTTTGAGAAAAAATACAAAAATTGCAATGTAAGAGTATACTAATATGATAAACCTAAGAATTTGGTATTAGGTCATCTGAACGCGGGCGGAGCCACGGGCAATGCTAGTAATTTTATATTTTCTTTGTTTTATAAGCAAGTTTGTGCAATGATGATCTTGATTTCTTAAATTATCTTAAATCTACACATTTGAAATTGCATAATCAAATTATTCTATGGCATAGTTTTATTTTATGTTGATAAAGAGGTTATAAAATCTTCCCTATTGAACAATCTTTTTAAATAATATTTTGAGCATAGCGACAAACAAATAAGATATTAAAGGTATTTCATATCCCAAAAGGGCCCAAAAATATAGTGTCACACTATTAAATATCTTTTCATCACAAGTCTCTAGTGAACATGATTGCTGTAAAGTATTGGAAAGTAGGGAACCAAAAATTAAAATAAATCTGTGAAAAAATCTGAAAATATAGCATTATTTAAAATATTAAATATTCATATAAATCTAAGGAAGCACCACACTTTTGGTTCATAAGTATATTTTAAAATATTGGAATTACTTTTAGCCTTTTATCTTCACTCTATAAATTTTTAACATAATATTAAAAGATATTTAATTATTCTATTCGAAACAAATACGTATTTATATACAGATACTTAAAGAACTCCTACAAATGCCACATTGGTTACACATGAAAGCGTTAGAACCATCTTATTGCTCTTTATTTAGAATATTCTATGCATCTTTGAAATGTTGTTTGATTAACCATACAAATGGATAGTGTAATTTTAAAATAAGCATTGCTAATTTATGATGTATTGATAATATCAAGATCTTTATTAGAAACTTGGGTATGGCTCATCCATTATTTCTGACCTCTTCCAACTTAATTCACATAACATCAATAGGTAGATTATTTTAAGATATAATTTATTATTTTTCTGAAAAGAGTAATAATTAATAGTGGAATCCAAAAACACACTAGATATTAACTTAAAAGATTTAAAAAAAAAATTATTATGTCTGCATGTATGACAATATTGTTCTGTGTATAAACATTTACCAGTCATGAAATCATAACATATTTGTGACGTGGTATATGGAACATCATAATCCAATATAAAATCAGTCCAGCTTAGAAGGTAAATGCACATTTGTTTTGAACAACACAATTGCATTCGTGGTTCCTTTCGAGAAGCAATCTATTAGCTTACCAACCGCAATTCCATTACATGAAGCTTTTATGTCCAAATAAACATATCAATATTTAGAGGTTAATATACCGTCGATCGTTCTATAAATATGTGTATAAACATTTAATTTTTACATGCGTATTACAAATTTTGGTATAGTATACCGATAATGGCTAAAATACGTACAAGAAGTCATAGACGTGGGGCCTGTGTTCCCGATGTTTACAAAAATCACCACAGCAGGATAACCCAAACAAAGCAATCACGGAAACAACATAATAACTTTATAAAAGCATCACTAGAAAACAAATCATAAAGATAAAGAAATGTCTTATTGATCTATATACATAGAAAATTCGTGTTAAAATTCTTTTATCAATCGGTGGACGCCAAACTGCGGGAAAAACTACAGTGAAGTTAGCTACATTTCGGTTCGCAATTTCAAGGTTACTCTGTAGTCTGTGGTAATCGTTCAGAAACTCAAAAAAGTTAACCATTCAATATAGATAGATACTTGTAACTATAGAAATACTAATAATGTTTTTGATATGTATACAAGATATTGTTGCTATACTAAATATCTACATTGCGTAACACTTTTGTTTGTGTTTTCCAATTTATTTTATGAATATATAAATGATTCAATAAAATATTCATGAATAAATTGGGGAAGTTTTTATTATTTATATGTATACTGAAAACAAAGGTAAATAAGTATACGCGTTTTCACCAAATCGTCTTTATTAAAAACATTTACAATAGTAATTAAAATAAATTCCACAAAACGGAATCCTACAATTACCATTCCAGTAAAAGTCATCTAACATGGCTTAGAAAGTTAGTTATAGACAGAATAACATATTATGTATATAATTTTTATGCAGCAGTCAGGTTGTCATGTCAATCACACTGCTAATTAAAGTAGCTATTTTAAGAAAAATTATCATAAAAAATCATTGTAATATATATATTTACAATGATATATTTGTTAGAATGGTAACGTGACTCCACCGACGGCTGCCGCTACCCTCCTAGTTTATTTAATAGTTACATAATAGAAATATTTTTATTATTAGGCAGACAGAAAATGATTTCTTTTTTATTCCTTATCTATTGTTTTATTTATGTTTTATTATTCTTATTATATAACATTCATATAATATAGCGATAGACATAGAAATATTATCAATACGAAATTATGAGATCTATCACATTATATTATTAAGCTATCAGAACACAGATTTAATTATATTTTTATTTTAGCGTAGCATTTATATAAAAAAGCTGAGCCTGAGTATTTTTAAAATAAGAACTTATACATTATTCTTAACTTAAATCTAATCTAGTTCCAATTTTCTGAACGATCCTGCAGTAGAGTGTATATCTTGAGTAAGATCATTTTTCTCAAGCGCGTACAAATCAATGCACATGTCGTCCAATGCCAGTAAATCTTCCCTGTGCTTTAAAAGCTTGCGCTTCAGTTCATCAATCATGTCTTTTAGTGGAACTGCACCGCCATATTCCTTAGGTAGTATAGCAGGATCGACATATTTTCTGAGATCTTCTGATGAACGATGGAACTAAAAAACATATTTATATTTTATAGTTTTATATTTTTATTTTGTAGGCATAGACAAAAAATATTTTAACAGTGTCACATTATTACAACCTATTTGTAATATTCAAATAACAAACGACAAAATATTCTAGAAAAGTCGCACCAAAGATGATAGAGATATTAAAATAAAAATATTTGAAGTGAAGTTAGTAATGAGAAAAAAATATTTAGACTGGTAACATTACGATAAGCTTGCATTTAACGTTAGAAAATTTAGCGGCAAATGTAATTTTTATATTAAATTTTAAGTTCACAACCAGTTACATAATATTATGTTTCTGTATGTAAATAATTCATTAAAACTTAATTAATATAATATCTTATTTAATGAGATAAGACTTTTTTTAAAACATACAGGCTAATATTTGAATAGGTATAAAAGTAAGTTTTTTGTAACATAATTAAGAATTTAAATATTATTTATTAAATTATTATTACCATAACTCGATCTTTAAGCTTATCACTAAGCAATGAGACCGCAAATTCGAAGAACTTAACACCATAATGCGGTATGTTGACAAAATGGGTACGTTTGTGGCGCATGGGTGTAGAATTCTGTAATTAAATAAATCGTTAAAATTTAAAAGAGTATTGCAAGAGTCGAGTCTGTGACGATTTTAATAAATAGTTTTCAATAGAACAAGGACCAATAATCATCGCAGAATACGTGAAATATTAATTAAGTACGTCGATATTTATCATTAAAACTGTCAATATATTCATTAATAAAATGGTCATAATTGCTTATCATTGGCTAATTCTTAAACTATGATCTAGAATTCTAGAAAGATACAACTTTCGTAACTCAATGACTCACTCACTTGAAACTAAAGTAATAATTTTTTTTTTGTTGAAAAACCATTTTAAACTAAGATATAGTTAATTCATAATTTTAAACATAAGCTTAATAAGATATGTATAATTATATTTATTTTTAATATACTTTACCTGAATACAATTCAGCATAACCCGTACATCGGTGAGCGACCATAGACTTACATGGGGCATTTGCATACCAGCCTCGTCATTAACATGAGTGTATCCTAGTAATTGCGAGCGAGGTTCGTCTAACAGTAGTTCTACAATCATTGAATGCACGCGCGCCATTACGCAGCTGTCGTACACATGAGGGTCGAAACGACCTGAAATATTTTTTCTAAATTAGGTATTGGTAGTGAAACCTTTTGCAACATAGTAGGTAATATTTTGTAGAAATTCTGATGTACCAAATAATTTATATCGTAATTTAAATCACATAATAAGTCAATCTCCGGGCTATAAAGTATAAACTATAAAAATTTATATAATACGGAAAAAACACGTATTTTGAGTCGTTTATTCTCAAATTTCTTTGCTTCATTTAAGAAAGACAATTCAAGCTACCTTTCACATATATAATATATATGTATTATAGAAAGAGATCCCGATGTAAGTATTGGACCACTCCTTTTCAACCCCCTGGGTCATGTTTGATAGGTAATATATTTTATGGTTTAAAAAAAAATTACACCTGGAAAAGAGTGAAGGGGCCACGTAGATGGTATCTTAGACTATTAGTAAAGAATTATGATAGACAATATTATTATAGGGTTCTATTTTTTACATTTTTATCGTTAAATAACAATCCATTCCCTATTTGAAGTTATTTTGTACTTATTCAGATGAAATGTCCAAAACTTACCCATGCAAGATAAAACAACTCTCCGTCCTTCAGCATCTCTCTTTGGCAACGGTAATAGATACCCCGCATCAATTACCGCGGCTATCTTAGGGTCCAGGGGGTCAAGCTTCTGGAACCAGTGGGGATACATCTGCCGGATAGTCAAGTATCTTTCCAGCATGGAACAGGCTTGTGGGATAGAGTATTTTTTTGTGCGAAGGAATCGAAGTAGGAATGGTGCATCTGGAAAAAACCCGATATTACACTATTAAAAGATTCATACTTTCTCAATTTCGATTTAGGTTCGATTTAGATGTTAATATCATTAACAATTGCCTATCTAGACAGACGCGCATGCTTAGATATGTCTAAGCGTAAACAGGAAAAAATAAATTTACTTTCTTAAAATTATCGTCATGGCCGTATAAAATATATATAATGATTTAAACTCTAATTGTTATTCTGCCTGAAATTTAAGGTAAGCATCGCTTATATTTTTGTTTAAAAAATCATTAAATGCATTAATAATTACATATAATGTATAGGTACATACATATACATGTACTTGTATAAAAAAGTTACATTAACTCTAAACCATCTACATATCCGCATAATAAGTATATATGTATATGAACTAATATACCAGTCCTGCATTTCTTGATAGCCGGGTGTTTGTCAATAAAGTGTCTCATCTGCGCAAGCGCATGGTCTCGAATGGCAGGCTCCTCTCTGACATCTACTCTGGCTCTTTCTCGGAGTTCTGGTGGAAGTTCACCAGTTTCTCGCTCCTTGGATTCCAGGATGGCAATTCTTTCATCGTCTGTAAGTCTGGGGTTGTGTGGGATAGGCTCAAGTTCTCGTCTGCATTCTTCGGGTTGAAGGACGGATGTCGCCATTTTATTGATCTGCAACAAAATTCGTTATTGTATAATAATAAGTTCATTCTAAATTATAAGAATCAAAACATTAAAATGATATCCTTAACAATAAAATCAAGGTAACTAAGCATAAAAATATCTTTATTCTTAATCAACTGACCGATAAATTTTAAAATTCTAAATAAACGAAACAAAAACTAAATTATCGAGGAAATCTCTAAACCACTCCTAAAACTTTAATCATTTCTAACTTTGTATTTCAACATGATCTTAGACCATAATCTATTGACCCACTTCGCAAACCGCCCATCGTTCTTATGAAATAACGTGAATGCCTAAGCATTACGCAAACAATGTTAAGGAAACCCCAAAGTTGGAAAGATATTTCTATAGTAGATCTAAAAGTCTATTTAAAATATTCAATTTTGACCCAAATTGATCAACCAATGACATTAAATTAGTAAGTGTGCCATATTAAGGTTAACAACACATTTATCTTTTAATTTAATTTTTTAAAGATTTTTCTTTAAATCATCTATGAATCTGTACATTAAATATTTTTTTGGAAAATCTTATTGAAATAGACATTATTATCGATACTGAGGCCGAATCTATAGTTTTTATAATTTTTGTCTGTTTGTCTGTCTGCTACCGCATCACAGAAAAACCACTGGAGGGATTTCGATGAAATTTGGTATGGTGATAGCTGGTTATCCGGGTCAACATGTAGGATACTTGTTACCGCGGGAAAATATCTCATTTCTGAGAAAAAATACAAAAACTGCATTGTAAGAGTATATTAATATGTAAAACCTAAGAATTTGGTTTTTGGTTATTTGAACGCGGGCGAAGCCGCGGGCAATGCTAGTATAAAATAAATTCATACAAGTTTTTAAACTTTTTACCTTTTAATTTTTATGTACTATATATAATATTATGATTTACCTTTTGATAGACCCTGATTGTAAGCTAATTCTTTACTTAAAAATACTATCAGATATAGTTTTAGAAATTAAAAAAAAAACGCAATGAACACTAAGTTTCGCCAACTGCAATATATACGTTACGTACTCGTTAAAACAAATCAAAAGAACCCAAATTCTAACGATTTATATATTGGTAGTCATTAAAGTTCGAGTCTCTATCATCCGATCTGAATGATAGAGCCACGAGGGCTTACGAGTTTGTTATTATGTATTTTACAACTATATTGCCACCTAAATTTCTCATACCTAGATTTAAATACATATATGTATATACCGCACTTAAAATTATGTTGAGATCCAATTCCACTTTCCATTATGTTTCTTACGAGTTTGAGTACTTATACATACATACGTGAAGCTAATAAAAGCTTGGACCAATAAATATTTATAACGATTTCTTGCCCTGAAGGAATGACACTTTCATTTGAAAGTAAATACATATGTAGAACCAAATGCAAGGTAATATTTTCTTTTAGAGCTATTAATGTTTTTTATTACTATAAGTTTTTAGTACTATTTACATATTGAAAAGTATGTTTTTAAATAAAGATGATTTTTTTAGTTATTTTTTCTCTAGCAAAATTGAGAAAGCTGGTACCTAAATCTATAAATACTCTTATAGTAAAATTCTAACTAAGCCGAATCTGTACATTCTTTGAAAAATCTTATTGAAATAGTCATTATTATCGATCGATACAGAGGACCAAGCTATAGTTTTTAGAATTTTTGTCTGTCTGTCTGTCTGTCCGTGACATCACAGAAAAACCACTGGAGGGGTTTTGATGAAATTTAGTATGATGATAGCCGGTTATCCGGGTCAACATATAGGATACTTTTACTGCGGGAAAATATCTCTGAGAAATGTATACTAAACTTGAAAACGTAATCTTAAAAATTTAATGTACAAATTCGACTCGGTTAGAATTTTATTACATGTATAGGTTAATATGCAGAGATGATAATCCTTTGCCTTAAGCTTAGGTTACAATCCTATTTTAAATGTTATATACTAAATAAATATTTGCATATACATATGCATAACTAACGAGTACGTGCAAATATAATCCTTAGTCAATATTTTATGGTACATCTGGTAACTCGTTTTCATTTGCATAGTTAGATTTGAATAGCCATAGATCATAACCAAAAATAAGCTTACATATTATTCTAGAAAGATTTATTGGTAGTCAATATGTACTTATTTTCTTATATGTTAAAATTTTATAACGCTCCTATTGTCGAAAAATGAGCTACAGTTACAGTATAATTGGACGTAGTTATGCAAAATTGATCCAGTCCACGAAAACCGTTTTTTGAGTTACTGTCATAAATGGCACCTACATATCAACTTTAGTTTATATGCAAAAAATATCCAAGCCGCAAAGTGCCTTTTTTCTTTTGAAACATGCAGATGCTAACGATACCAACATAATATTAAGCATTTTCATAGAGTTAAAATAGAAACATGACTCATAGTAACCTGGATAACAGGTTATAATAAAAAAACACTACGTTCTTGTTATTTTGATATACTAATTTTACTAAAACTCCTATTTTCTCAAAAGTAAGTTTTTGTGGTTGGATCTATTTTGCATAACTACGCCCACTTACAGTTCGGTATACCTATTGGTTTATAGTTTGATGATGATGATTCAAAATTCAAAATATTTTATTCAGCATTAAATTATTACAATTTTTACTGAACGTCATGAGTCTACTACCAGTTCGGAAAGAAGAAGCCTCAGACCTGAGAACTGGCGAAAGAAACTCAGCGGCGATATTATTTCATTATCTTTTTTTGATATTTTTTTAATATAAATAAAGTGTTACAATACATTTTTTTAAGATAATGATCATATCGGTTTATTGTTATAACATAGTCGCCATGTTATTAAGAATATTTTAAAATATCTCAACAATACTACGTACAATCTTGTCCTAAGAACATTATTGAATTTAAAAGGCATTTTGCCAACGTTATTTAACCTTAGCCTAAAACAATATTTAAATACTTAAATACATACAATAAAAAATGTAAACATAGGTACGACGTTGTTAAAAAAAGATTATTTATATCTGCAGAACAAGTACCTATTAGCAGGATAGTTTATTATATGAGAAAAAGAGGAATCTAATTTAATAACAAGTACAATTACAATGCCTAAGGCGCTAGACCTAAGAATTAGAATTCCATATTAATATTATAAATGTGAAAGTTTGTGAGTATGGATGTTTGTCACTCTTTCACGCCAGAATGGCTGAACGGATCTAGATGGAATTTGGCACAGAGATACATTATAGTCTGGACTGAACTAACTACAACATAGGCTACTTTTTATCCCGGAAAAATGTACGGTTTCCGTGGGATAGGTTTGTTTGTTTGTTTTTCCTAGAGGCGAATCCGAGTGAAGAATAAAGATAAGGGTGAGCCGCTAGAATTATATAAAAGGATTATTTCTTAAATAACTTAGTTTGTGCTGTAAATATTTTTTTTAAATATTTTCAAGACTACATTAGTTTACGAAATGTTTTCTTTTTTATTTAAGCTTAATGAAATATCTACTGTAAATATAACTTTGATATCACGCAGAGCCTTAACACGTAATCATGAACGAATAAGTCACTGGACCAGACATATAAGCGGACGTACCTTTATCTGTCTTATTAGTAGCCAGGAAATTTCAGCCTTTGTCGTTTGTTTTTTGCGTCAGTCTCAAGCATTTACTTGTCAACAAACAATCTGCCAAAAATGACTAAATGTTCTGTTAAATGGTGTAAAAACTATAGCGGCGGAAGCAGCACTGTTTCTTTTCACTTGTAAATACATTATTTTATTACATTTATTGTTATTTATCACACAATTTAATAAAATTGTAAAATAAAATGTCATATTATCCAACTATGTTAAATATAGTCGATATTTCTATGTATTGTTGACATCTGACAACCATCATAAAATCCCTGGATTATACCATTCAGAACAAATGACTAAACTGTCGAGTGAGTCCATTTGACATCGACTAGTGCTTGACAATGTCGAAAAATATATCGATATTTGACGAAATAACTGAACGAATTGTGTTATTTGTACAGTACAATAACATAAAATACTTTTATCACAGTATCCTACAATCTGATGACAATAAATTTATAAAAATATTTTCTAAGTCACATAAAAATATAAATGCAAAAATTATAATTAGTATGTGTACTTAATTTTTTATTTTATTTTATACCACATTTATACTTTGGAATATTATTCCATTGTAATAATAATAAAGATCATTTTATTTCAACACATAAATTACACAAAATCAAACAATAATGTTTTAGCACTAAACTTCTGGGTTGGCGATTTGTAATAAAACACTTTACTTTCACGATCTATTTTACTTTCACGATCCAACACTCACTTTAATTTGCAATCACTTTTTCTTTTTCCTAATTTCACAAATGTTTATTAAGAACTGAGCAATATTAGGACAGTGTCACATTTTTATAAGCTACCCGAGACAATCAATTGCCAATTAAAATAATTCAATAACAGAATCAACAAAATCACTTTATTTAATTAAATTAGCTTAATATTTTTTTAATCTTTAAAAAATAATTTTTATTATATATTAATGGAATATACACCCGATATTCATTTGTTCATTAACATTATTATAGACCAACAGAATGCTGCCATCAATGCCATCGTATTTATATAAATCAAATTAAAAAATAATTATTATTTGACACATTATTATTGCCTCTTTAATTCATTTATTTTAATTTATTATAATAAATACAGATATTTTAAATTAAAAGATGTAAAATATGATGACTATGCTAACCAATGTCTAAAATGTCATTAATTGGTTCATCGATATATGTATTTTATCGATTACGTTCAAGCACTAGAAATATTGTATTGTGTACCTGTGTGTATAATAATGTAATAAAATCTTTGTGTGCGTTATGCGTCTTTTGGTTGAACGAGTTTTCATACATTTGTATTTTATGTCTCGTCCAGTGGTTTATTCGTTCATGCACGTAATATTTAGTTCATTAATTTACACCGGTTACATTAGTCATAAAATGAAAGCAAAATTGGCAGTCAAAATTCCCATTGGCAAAACTCATCACTTTTACTATGACGTGGTAGTCGAGTGAAAGTTTAGAATGTGCGAATTTGAAGGTTAAAAATATGTATCTCTTATATGTTTATATAAAGCAATGTTCTTAATGAAAAAGGCTTATTCTATAAAAATTTGAGTAGATATACTTTTAGGCCAATTTTTTCTCTTTTCAAACACCAATACTTAGATTAAAAGTAATTAAAATAGTATTTTCTCTTATCTTAATACGATTTTAATATTATAAAGCCGTAGAATATAAAAAAATATTTCTTTATTTTAAAGCATATAAATTATTGAGGAACATTATATATATAGGCTATCGAACATCACGCTATGAGACTATTAGACACGAAACATAAATAAATAAGTATAAATACACTACACAGTCCCAGCCATATAATATATATTAATAGTATTAGTATATTTCAATATATACAAAAAAAAAACTCTCTGGCTTTAAGTTATACAACGACTCACCCTTGCTTGCTCGGGTTTGTCGCTATGTGTTGATATAGCATTGTTCATACAAAAATACTAAAATCATCATTAAAAAATGGGGGGTGGGGGTAGGAGGGTGAAAAATACTTTACGACCTATTCTCATACCTACCAAAAATACAAAAAAAAATCATTAAAATCGGTCGAGCCGTTCCGGAGGAGTGCGACCACAAACACAATGACACGAGATATTTATATATTAGATTATTCATAAAAATAATTACTTTTTAATTAAACTTAAATTAAAGCGGTACATAAATAGCTCTACATTTCGACATGCCTAGTTTAATTAACAAAATGTAAATGTTGCATGAAATTAAGGCGAAAGTATTACAACAGCATTCAAACTTTCCCGATTTTATATCCTATTTAATACGACCTTTTTTTATGTTGTAGTTTTACGCATACCACCTGTAGGTGAAAAAACTACATACATACAGGTGGTTATGTGGGATTAACTGGCTAGAAAAGCCAGTACTACACACTAAAACCCAACGGAAACTCCCCTGTCTTAATGGGACGTTGCAGGAACGCTTACGCACTCAACGACGACGCCCGACGGCAGGTCTGCCGAAGCAGACCACACGACCAAGGGGTTGCTCCCACGGTCTACTCTGCTGCCAGAGAAGTACCAGGAGCAAACCGCATGGTACACCGCCAACCGAAGTGGGCCTTACTGTGTGTCTCTTGGCTTTTAATTAGTGCAAACTCAATATAAATTGTGGTTGTCAATTTTAAATCTTCTTGCAACCAGGCCACCTGTCCGCAGTGTTATTATTGTTCGGCCAAGGCTCTAGTTGCGTACATTACTTGCAAAAATTTGTGCTCGGTATCTTGAAAAGACAATTAAACCACCATCTCAACAAATAAATAGCATATTTATAAGATTTGGCAGCTCTGATGATGAATTAAACGGTAAATTAATGGAATATTTTAACATTATTAGTGGTATTTTCTTAAAACTCTCACTAAAAGCACATGAACACCATATGCTTTCAGTGCAAGTGCAAGCCATGTGGCACGACGAAAGGTTACCCTACTAGCTACTGTTCAAGAGATTACAGATTCGATTCTCGCAGCAACTGTTTTAATAACTGTTAATAAATACTTAATAGTATCTCAGATCAAGCAATATATGATGAGTCATTATATTCTTTTTGAAAAGAAAAACTAATGATAAACATTTATTTTTTATTCTGATCGATGCCGCAATGAATTGACGTATTTTTTGCAGTCATATATATTATATAATCCACTCAGCCCCTAGAATCAGTCCCGGATATAGATAAGGTCTAGAAAATGAAAGATGTGCGGGCTGAGCTACCACCAGAATAATAAACTAATATATATATATATATATATATATATATATATATATATATATATATATATATATATATATAAATAAAATAATAAATATTTACGCAGCGCCACGTTAAGAATCTGTGGTCTCAATGCTGTATGCATTGAGACTAAAGATTCTTTATGTGGATTAACATTAAGAATTCTTAAAAGATTCGAAAAAGATTCTTAAAAGATATACCTACTAATTTGTTAAAAATCCTTAGTGATTTTGATGTGTCTTACTCCTCAAATATATAGGTATACATATAATATACACACGGAATTTCAAATTAATATAGTAAATGTTCAAATGATTTATATACACGCAGTTGGAATAGAGTCAGCTGTAACCTGGATAATTTCAAAGACCACTCTTTCGAACGGAGTGGTAGCCAAATTGAATATTTTTAAAATCCTATACCTATATAGAAAGTGTTTAAGTTATTTTGTTATTTTGTGTGTCACTCGCCCCTTAATTTGATTTCAAACATTATAAATGACAGAGCTCTACATAAAACAGTTATTTTGTTTAGTGGTTACGAATCGAAATGCTTTACCCTCTTTTCTAGCCAGTTGGAAAATGTAACCTCAGGTGCGAAGTTACAGGCAAACGATAGTGATGGATAAGCCCATTTGAAGTCCATATTCGTACAACATACAAGTTTAACTCTATTGTTTGAAAACTACATAGAATATTGATGCGTATTTTATAGTTAAATAAAGCTTTGGTGTCTATTAATACTTATAGAAATAACAATTGGGATTTCAATGCTGTATCAAAACCTTAAGATCTGATCGAATGTGGAAAGAATATGTGTGTATGACAAATAAAAGAACAAACAAGGAAAGTGCCAAAGTCATAGTACACTACTATTCAATACAATAATACATACGTACATCACTACATTTTCCGCTTTTCATGTCGGGATGTGTGTTTTTTTGTTGCATGTCGGGATAACGCGTGGTAAAAACTTTGCCGTAACAGAATCGAACCCGCAACATGTCATCTTCAGAAGCAAGACTTGTATATATTATCATTCGGCGAATTTATTTTATTTATAATTTTTTATTAGATAATATAGTTATCTATTCGTCGTGAATGGTAAATTATCTTCATACTTGAAAATTCATTTTAATATGCTGAATGCGTACTTATCAGATGATTCTACAAAAAGAAATCTCTTCATATACTCTATCAAAGTCACTATTAAGTTTAAACGTTAGACAATAATAAATTACCATATTAAAATAAAATAAAATATAAAATTTGTTTTCCATCAATATCATCAATAGGTATATTTTAAACTAAACGTACTTGTAGCTGTTAAGATAAAATACTAAAAATATAACTGAACTAGCGGCTCACCCTCGCTTCCCTCGGGTTCGACTCTAGGAAAACAAAAACAAATCTATTCCACGGGAACCATACATTTTGGTGGGAAAAAAAGTAACCTATGTGCTATTCCAGACTATAATCTATCTCTGTGCCAAATTTCATCCAGATCCGATCTGGCGTGAAAGAGTAACAAACATCCATACTCACAAACTTTCACATTTATAACAATAATACGGATGATACTTGAGAAAATTACGCAAACGAGAAGTTCTCATTAACAATAACGCGTATACGCAATACATTGTAAAAGTATATATGTAATATAAAAAATCTAAATGTGCAAAAATAACTGAAATAAGCGCACAAAATAAACAACACAATGCAAATTCAATTCATTGGTTTGTTCAATTCAAAGTATTTTAATAAAAACATATATGTAAATAGAGAGAATGCTCGTAAAATAAGTTAATTGTATACATAACTTACTGGATCACATTTCGGTAACGAATTTCGGGACGCGGGCACGTCACGCAATAAACTCCAAGCGAGTCGGACTGCCCGGTCGATGCTCCTTCCCACCGTTAGCTCCCGAAATATTGCCGCGGAAGGTACTCCACGGTACTTTAGGCTGTTGCCCTTTAAAGTTCGTTATGTAATGAAAATCTATATGTAAAAACTAAGTGACTTTGTCGGTTTAATCGTTGCACCCGCGTTTGAGAGCTATAAACAATATGCAGGTGCTTTTATTTACGGAGTTTCCTTTATTCAAATAAATGAGACATTTAACTCTATTTCTTTTATTACATATGCAATTTAGATACATAATAATATGTATATCAAGGTACTTGTCACAATTCAATAGAAAGGAAAGGTACGTGCTTAAAATAGGTATATACCCTAAAAATCTTGTTTCTTTGAGGAAAATTCATGGAAAATAATAATCTATAATATATTTTATGGATATCTACGGCTATCATTACCGAAACGCATGCTAATAAAAACGTACGTACGATAAAATAATATGCTCAGTAGTAAATTATTCTGTTCTCCAAAAGTTAAAACAAATCGTAAATATTAATAAGTTAACCGTTACATAGATGATTTAAATTGTTATTTTCATTTGAATTGATATTACCTATAAAGTATTTCATAAACATAAGTAGCACAATGTGGCAATTTTTTAAATTGTTTAACAAATATTAAATAATACAATCGGCTATAAAAATATGAATAAAATATAATTGTCAAAAAGGCATAATTGCGAAAATGGATATTGTAATATTAACATTATATTATAACAATATCTACTGCAAGTACAGTAAAGTACGCGTGTACTATGTCTTCGGTAAATACTACCTATATATTAAGTTTAACACAAGCGACTCACCCTCGCTCCGCTCGCGTTCATCCCTAGATACTTTTTAACGGTTAGGATAGATTTCTCAGAGTTGAGATATTTTCCCACAGTAAAAAGTATTCTAAATGTTGACCCAGATAACCAGCTATCATAATACCAAAATTTCATTAAAATCTGTCCAGTGCTTTTTCGGGATGTGTTCCCAGACAAACAGACACACAAAAATTTTAAAAACTATACATTTGGCCTCTGTATCGATAATAATGACTATTTCAATAAGATTTTCAAAAAAAATATTTAATGTAGGTACAGATTCAACTCAGTTAGGAATTATATATATATATATATATATATATATATATATATATATATATATATATATATATATATATATATAGACTTTATTAAAAGACTTTGGTATAGTAAAAATTCGATTTTATTAAAATGTTAACTTTTGGAAGGCCATAAAACTCACGAATAAACGAAAATTACCTATTTTCTAAAAATTATTTGCACGTATTATTTTACTTTATTTTTATTTATTTATGTACCATAAAATATATGTTATACAAAATAAAATAACAAAATGTTGACAAAGGATAACTTAAGAGATTGATTATATATGGTTTAAAGAATATTATTAAGTACCTACCTATAGGACTCGAAAACAAAAAAGATAAAATGCGATTCGCGCGGTCAATGCACCTTCCAAAGTTAGCTCCCGAATTCATTATCGATATCTGTACACATTGATCGAAGACATTTAGTCTGCTATAAATTTGTAATGGAAGGACTACTTTATACTTATATAATATATAGAAATAAATAAATAATAATATGAAAATTAGATAGATTTCCACTGTACCTACAGTGGTCAGGTTCATTGCTTGCAGGAAGCAAATAATACCTACCAATTTTTGTCCAAAGCTTCGCTCGCATGATAAGTGATGGTTGAACTATGCCCTTTGGATATAGGTCCGATCCCAGGATGCGTGATCTATGTCCGTGTTAAATTTTATCAAAATCTGTTCAGCGGCTTAAGCGAGGATAGATAACATACAGATTTACTGTCACAATAAATTATAAAATTATATAAGGATAGTTTAATCTTACAGATTCCATATGACTGGGACGACAGAATAATTATTAATAGTTCTGACATAAATTCAGTGGTGTCGGGGAGAAACATAGTAACTCCAATTAAGTCGATCTTTAGTTAGGTACTACAATTAAAATTTTCAAAATTTAATTTTAGTCTAACCCTAGTAACTCTAACTTGCATAGAAGCGGTAGAATTATGTAACTAAAATTCCGATATCTCTACATTTTACTGAGAGATTTTTGTCCAAATATGATAAAACAACATGCTATTACCTATCAGTAAAATTAAAAGTACATCTAAATTTTTGGTCATTTTTTGACATCTCACATAAGACATCTTGTTACAAAAAAAATCTAATTAAAAAAATGTCTGTATATAATCAAATCATCTTTAAAGTGTCATACTGAAAAAATGATTTTTTGTACTTATCATGGTTTTCCCATTACCACAGAATTACTCGCAGGATTAGGTGAAAGAAATTGAAGCAGCTTTCGGTAAGGACCATCAAGAACATTTAGTAAAACATTAGTCCTTTTATGTACCTACGCATAAAAAGTCGTAGACAAAGAGAAAAAAAGAAAAAGTAATACTCGTATATATAACAATTCAACTTAAAATTCGCGGCACGTTTGATTCTGTTTGAAACCTGGCCTGAACTTGACATGACTTTCAAACGCCTCATGTGTTCAATCATTACATCAGCAAAAGTTATTTCTTATCTGTTTTACTAAGCAGTTTCCATTCATTAAATTACTATTAATATTAATTACTAACTTAACCCTCGCTTCGCTCGGGTTCGTCTCTAGGTACGTTTTTGTTTTTGAGCGGAACCCTAATTCTTTTTCTAAAATTAAAGTAGTCTAAGTTACTCCTTATAACATCAGCTATCTGCCTGTGAAAGTGTCGTCAAAATCAGACCAGTCGTTTGGAAGATTAACCCCAACAAACAGACATACAGACAGACAAAAATTTTAAAGTTCAATTTTATTTATCTGTATAGATGTACAAATTAAAAAGGTCTGATTACTGTAATATCACTTTAAATATTAGGGGTGCTTGTTTTTCCTGAAATTATATGATTGGACCACCTTTGACGTATAAGGTATTCATTAGATAAAGGTTTATTAAATTAATATAAAAAAATTAAATAAAACAAAACATTCATGCATCTGAATTGAATATCTCCTATTTGAAATCGGTCTAAAATGACGTAGCATTATTTTATCAGTTTTAATCGCATTGAATATGACATGCTTTCTTGTTTTCATAACTCTTAACGTTTTTTATAATCGTTTTTGTCGCTAAAAATCCATTGTATTAATATTTATTATTATCATTATTATGGTAACGGAAACGCTTATCTCCACAGCTACCTATCACGCTTGATATATAAATAAATATGTTGGGACACTAACACATAGCACCATCTAGTTCCATGGTAAGCTACGAGGCTTGTGTTATGGATACCAGATAGTTGATACACTACACGTATATAAGTTTTAAATACATACATATTTTAAATATAGACACGCATGACTGGAGTAAAAACATTCGTGCTCATCGCACAAATTAATGCCCCCAGCGGAACTCGAACCCTAGACCACTGACACAGCAAGTAGGGTCACTACAAACTGAGCGAAACGTCTGGTATATGATGAATACTCATAAAAGAATTAATCAAAAAGTACATAAGTAAACAAATTACCATTCTCATAAACATAAACCATATAGATGGAATAATCAGTATAGCACAAAATTAGCGTATTCCCTAAATAACAAGTCAACATACGTATTAATTTTTAATGAAACTCTTAAAATTACCTTCACTTCCGTTCCTACTAAGTTTTTGTTAAAAACTGAAAATAAACGCGATCATTATAAAAATTGGAGCTCCGGCGGTCATTGGCCGGACCGTTATCCCCGAATCGCGACCGTCCCACGGGACAGCTGGTTTAGGACTCCTTAAGATATGACGAAAAACTTTAATCTATACATATAATAAAATTGTAACTAAGTCGAATCTGTACATTAAATATTTTTTGGAAAATCTAATTGAAATAGACATTATTATCGATACAGAGTCCGAATCTATAGTTTTTTAGAATTTTTGTCTGTCTGTCTGTTACCGCATCACGGAAAAACCACTGGAGGGATTTTGATGAAATTTGGTATGATGGTAGCTGGTTATCCGGGTCAACATATAGGATACTTTCTACCGCGAGAAAATGTCTCATTTCTGAGAAAAAATACAAAAACTGCATGGTAAGAGTTTACTAATATGTAAAACCTAAGAATTTGGTTTTTAGCCATCTGAACGCGGGCGGAGCCGCGGGCAATGCTAGTATTATATATGATGAAAAGACTTAATGATTTAATGATAATATTTACAGTTTTAACGGTGCTTAGATTTTTCTGGTAGCTTTTTTTTGAAAATAGTTGTTCTTTGATTATTAAAATAGTAGTTCAGAATAATTTTACATAAGTATTTACATAGTTAAAACTGGTAATAAAAAATATTAATTTTTATTGTGAAAAAATATGAAAAATTTACTTTTATTTACTTATACTAGCCAGACTACATACATATATTATGTATGTATGTATGTAGATTTGCCCTAGAATTCTTCAATGATAAACAATGTATACACATGGGGTTAATTGTACGAGTATATCGCAAGGTTAAGTTTAATAATTTATTAAAAGCATCATTTTATGATTCATAAGTCATAAACCTTTGTTACCTGACTAACAAAGCACATATATGTACTGTAAAGTAGAAGTATACAGAGGCAGTGGTAGGCCATTGGTAACGGTCTCGTTTGGGAAACCAAATAAAACGTGTTCAAATCCCGGGTCTCGCACTTCTGATATTATTAAATGTGAATAATTTCAAAATGTTTACCACTTATCTTACGGTGGAGGAAATCATCGTGATCGTCTAGAACCTAAAAAGTTTTCGGAAGACATACGAAGTGGCCCGAGTCCAGCCGTGTGACGATAAAAAGGGAATATATACTGAACCTATAGGTAAGCTAGGTAAGCTATCCGGGCCTTTCTTATAGCATATAATAATTAAATTCTCGAATGGAGCACTTTTAATATATTTATTTATACGGAACTCTGCTTACTTTGAAACTCTCAATTGTATGCAATCGCGGACATCTTTGTGATTCCGAGTAGCCGCACGTTACTGACACGAATTTAAAACAACATTATACGAGATATTTTTTTGTTATTTACATGATTACTTTCAAAGCAATACTTACCTGCACAAAATACGTAGATATTTTTATTAAAGTTATTCAAAAATGTGTCAATTTTATGAAATACATAATACATAGTATGACAATTCCGTATTGAGCTCATATGGTCATTTGATCCCAATATTAGTGGTAGTGCATAGGCAACAAGTTCACTCGAAACAAAGTGAAGTGGGTTCAAACCCATGTCGCGCACCAATGACATTTTAGTACTGAGAAAAAGAAAAACATGTGAGGCAACCTGCATGCCTGAGGAAACCTAACTAGTTTTCGGAAGGACGTATGAAGTCCACCAATCCGTACTTGGCCAGCGTGGTGGATTCCGCTCGCGATGAGGGGAAGTCCATGATCCTTTCTTTCGATAGATTTCAATAGAGGTGATTTTTCCAAAAACACCCACACGCACGCGCACACACTCACACACAGATGCGCACACATACACTCTCACAAACACACACAGAGAGAGAAACACAAATTAGTTTTCAAAATGGTGTATCTATCTTTACTCTAAAGCTCTACCTATTTGGCGGACAAAGGTCTGTCTAAGGTGATATATGCTAGAAAACAGACCACCTAGAAGACCTACGAATAAGAGGCAGAAATTTTGTAAGCTTTTGACAAGTATAGTGACGACTGAAACAAAGCGAGGGTAGGTTTCAGTTTATAAACAAAGCAACCTCGAACATCGTAGTGACAATTGATTCACTTGGGCATGTATTCAAAGGCACTGTCTTGTACATCGGAGTTCATTTATACATATGTTGACCATTCAAATGTCAGTCTTGCGATGCTATCAAGTGACTAACAAAACTTAGGTACTAATCGAAATTCGTTCACATTAATACAATAATCGCGTGTAGAGTGACATTTCATTACTCCCTCTTTGTTTTCATCATCACCTATACATATAATAAAATTGTAACTAAGCTGAATCTGTACATATAGTATTTTTTGGAAAATCTTATTGAAATAGACATATTATAGATACAGAATCTATAGTTTATAGAATTTTTGTCTGTCGGTCTGCCTGTCTGTGACCGCATCACAGAAAAACTACTGGAGGGATTTTGATGTTTGGTATGATGATAGCTGGTTATCCGGATCAACATATAGGATACTTTTTACTGCAGGAAAATATCTCATCTCTGAGAAATCTATACTAAACGTTAAAACCTAAGCAGGGACGAACCCGAGCGAAGCGAAGGTGAGTCACTAATATTTCATAAGGCAATGTGAAGATACAAAATAAACGCTTAACAGGTATTTATTGTTTGACTCCTTATTTTTAAACCAAAAAAAAAATACGTCAATAGGCCTTGTATAGTATTGCAATTTCGCACTATAATAAATAAATCAATTAATTAATGTATAATGGCGTCCAGACTATATTGGTAGCTAATAAACGTGTTTAGAGACCTATTACAATGAACAATGTGCACTTAATGTACCCCGGAAAATATGTAGATGTTTATTTGCACCGCGTAATTCTATTACATATTAAAGATAATTGAACACAAAATTAATAGCTTTTCAAGTGTCATGCCATCTTAGAGACTGGCTCTGCTCATAAAGAAAACAAAGATGAACCTTAATTTACTCAAAATCACTCATTAACTTACTGGCTGATTAATCACAAAATTTCAAAAAATTGTGGAGTTAGAACAAAAAAAGTGCAACGATTACAAAATTTTTAAAATTCATAAAAGTAATTATTACCCCTTTGGATTTTAAAACAAAAGAATTATGGGAACCTATTCATATCTAACAAGAAAAATATCGATATCACAAAAAAATATAGCCTATATGAGTCCTCCTTTTTGAAGTAAACGAAAAAATTAAAACAGAAGATGAGGGGTCTACTAAAAAGGAATTTTTCATTAATTTATAGTTTTAATTCCACATTAAAGCTGTTAAATTTCAAAATTACCGCTCAAACTCATTCGTGTCGTCCTCACAATACGTGACACTGGCAGAATATATTACGTCTATTAATGCAACTCTAAGCCACTAAAGAAAAAAAAAGGAATTTTTGGGGCGATCCACAAATTATGAATCTGTCCATCCACAAACGATGTCGTGAGAAACTGTTAATTAATAAAAATCGTTGAATAAGTTGTACAGTTTTAAATAATGTGGGTACATTCAAAAATCAGTCAATTAGACATTTTTAATAATGTTACTTTAGTCTTGAAAATTCTATATTTTGCTGTATATATGTAGAGCCATCGATTGTGATTTTATTATAATATTGTGAATGTTTAAGATATGTAATAACTAATAAGTATGTAACACAAGTCAACTTTTAATGTTTTTGTCTGTTTGAACGTGTATCATTCTAACATGGATTTTAATTAAATAAGGAAGTTTTTACTATAAATATCAATCTAATTGAAAGAATTACTGCTGAATTTATAGACTTAGATCTATCTGATCTGAATTCATAGACACTGATCCATTCAATATAAAGTATTTCTCTCAGATAACAATATATAACAATGTACCAGGAAGAAAAGGCTTAAGAAGATTTATTCGTGGCGTGTTTCAAAGTGGATCCTCTCACCTGTTAAGCTGTTACAAAAACCTGATTTATGTGCCGCGTCCAACATTAATAGTATTGTAAGCTGTTCTAATCCTTGTCTTGTAACTTGAGAAAGAGGCTGGAGAAGCTATTAATATATACAATTTTACCTATATATAAATATAATAAAATATGACTCAAATCTGTACATAAAATATTTTTTGGAAAATCTTATTGAAATAATCATTATTATCGACACAGAGACTGAATCTATAGTTTATAGTATTTTTGTTTGTGTGTCAGAAAACCACTGGACAGATTTTGATGAAATTTGGTATGGTAATAACTGGTTATCCGGGTCAACATATAGGATACTTTTTCCTGCGTAAAATATCTCATCTATACGAATCCTGAGTGTGAGTCGCTAGTTTTAATATGTACCTACATATAAACATTTGCTAACCTAAAGAGATAAAAAAATAAATACTAAATTAATAATAAATAAAAACTAAACAACAATTAGGTACCCACTTAGTGACGACTTTTGCAAATATTTCACAACTTCGGTTATTCAGGTAGCGCGAGAGTTCAAGGCGAGTTTTGTAATTAATAAAATTTTATGAAACTGCCAATGCAATACGAGTATTCATCTCTCAGACAGAAGAGTTAAGTATTATGTAATGTAGGATATTTACTAATTTCAAATGCTTATTGTGATTTGGTTTCTTCTAGACGCCAAAACATGTAAGCCAATCGATTTTTGGCTTGTACGTAACCTAGCATCGAGAAGAACATAAGTTTCTGTTTATGGTTTCCGTGGGAAAGTTTAGTTTAACTTATATATAGAGTTTTAAGACAAATGTTAAATATCTAATGTCTAATTGAAGACATAGTTCTATCTATAGCTAAGCATACTCCCTGTCTGACTAGTACAGAACTGGCATCCATCACGGTTTCAGCTCCTTTCGAATTAGTATTGCACCTTTGTCCTATGACAACTACGAGAAGTAGTTTTTGTATTAATTTTTTTTAGTAATTTTAAAAGATATATTATTTAGTATTTTACTTCATTATTTTGTAACTTATTTTTTTAATTTATAGTTTCCTATACAATAAGATATTCATGACCTAGTTGATTTCTCAGGTCTATATAAAAATCGCTTATTTATACCATTAAAATGACGGAAAAATGAGCTTTATTACTATTACTCTAAAGTTTATTGTTGTTTAAAAGCCATGATAGTTATAGATGTTATGGTAGGGAAAGTCCGGGCCATCGATGCAGAATGAGGGCGAACGGTGATTCATTCCGTTATGCACTTACCAGTAGCTGCACTCGTACTTGGTTTGTTTTTCAAAATGTCTGAATAATGAACTCATATAGGACATATACATACCTATATATTTTATCTAGCCGAAACTCTAAAACTAAAAGTAAAAAAACATAACCCTCGTTCTGGCGCAGTCGGGTAAAAAGATACTACAACTTTAGGGTAAAGTACGAGAGTTTATACATAACTTATTATTAGGCAAACTAAAGTCTACATATTGATAAGTTTTTATGAAGTTTTGTTAGCGGGAACTGTATATATTATGTCGGGTATCCAACGTGTCCACGTAAGTGTTGGGAAAAAAATCTAGTCCCATAAATCAAATAATTATTATAAATGCCAAAGTTAAAGAAAGAAGTGATTGAGTAACAAACATCCATCCAGGATGTTTGTTACTCAATCACTTCAGAACTGCTTAACGGATCCGGATGAAATTTGGCTCAGAGATAGATTATAGTCTTGAATAGCACATAGGCTACTTTTTTCTCGGAAAAATTAGACACTAGGGACGAACCCGAGCGAAACGAGAGTGATTCGCTAGAAATAAATAATAATTACTAATTAGACATAAGTAGGTAAAGACAGCACTTAAAGCTTAAATAATATAATATCGAAGACGCTATCATATATTTGATATTATATGTATATTGTATGTATTTATTTGAAATACGTAACTTAAACATACTGATTATATTTTTCTATTACACTGCTTGTATGCATATATGTTTGTAAGTATGTATTTATGTGTGTATGTATGTATTTGTGTATGTATGTATGTATGTATGTATGTATGTATGTATGTATGTATGTATGTATGTATGTATGTATGTATGTATGTATGTATGTATGTATGTATGTATGTATGTATGTATGTATGTATGTATGTATGTATGTATGTATGTATGTATGTATGTATGTATGTATGTATGTATGTATGTATGTATGTATGTATGTATGTATGTATGTATGTATGTATGTATGTATGTATGTATGTATGTATGTATGTATGTATGTATGTATGTATGTATGTATGTATGTATGTATGTATGTATGTATGTATGTATGTATGTATGTATGTATGTATGTATGTATGTATGTATGTATGTATGTATATATGTATGTGTATAAGTATGTATTTATACAAGTACACCGCCTACCATTTTTATATACTGATTCTACCCTAAGGTTGCCTGGAAGAGATCGCTTCTAGCGATAAGGCCGCCTGCTGTGCATCTTTTTATTGTTATATATTTCACTTTTTTATTTATTTTCTTGTGTGGTGTGCATTAAAGTGTTCATTATTATTATTATTATTATTATCATCACCTTAAGCACGATTGACCATCTTGTTATTTTTATTTGCCATATTAATTTCAGATCTTTACAAAAGTAACTTAATCCATACTCTGTAAACATTAGTAAAGTTTTTCATATAAATTTTTCTTAATATAATACATATATACTGTAACCATATGTATTACATATGTATTATGAAATAACACTATATAGTACAGCAATAGGTTTACATAATTAAAACATTGCATCAGAAGATTTCTAACCACTAATAAACGTGTGTCGTCTGTGTCGAAGTCAGAAAAACGATGAACTCATGTTATTATCACAGTAGGTACGCGTCAAGAATACTCATCACTCATCGTCATATTTTAAACCATTAATTATGAACAGTGTCAAGCTCATGCTCAATGCTTCAAAGAATTGTACATAACAAATTAATTAAGGAAAACATAAAAAGATACTTTACTAGTTTTTCCTTTTCTTATTTTTTCTCTTATGTCTCACTAGCTATGCCTCGTGGTTTCACACGCATCACTTTTACAATAATGTATGGGAACGGTAATTATGCATAACATTACCGTGGTATGGTAGTCTGTCCGATTTCTTGACATTTATGGTTATTGCTTCGCTTCCTTGGGTAATAGCATGATGAAACTAGATTGTTCTGGGCTAAACTAGTATATTTTGATGCGCTTTGGATGAACCGGTTTGGCCTAGGACAAACCAGTTTGGCCTGAATGGCCGGTAACACATGTATACATTTAATTTATTTTACCAATATCCGCTCTGCCTCCACGCTTTAAAACGCTTAAGGCAAGAACTCAGCTAGCACCTTTCTAAGTAGTGTCAGTAAGCCATAAAGATTATTAAGGTGTTTTTTCTTTATTTTTATACATTTTGGTAATAAAAAATAAATACTTAAAAACTTATAGAGTACGTTTATTTTTATATAATAAATAATTATAAAATAAATAACTCTTCCTCGCCGCACGACAATGGGGATTATGTATGTTTTTTTATACATCGTTCTATAATTGAAAAAAAAGTATCCAGCTCCAAAAAACTAAAATTTAGTATTTTTTTTTAATATCATATCATTACGGATGCTTTAAACGCTCGCCATTTCACGGCGTGACGTCACAGTCCGATATACACATGACGACTCAATTTGTAAGGGAAAAAATCGCTAATCGCTCTGTTATGATATACTCTGACGTCATCTTCGGTCTGACCAATGACCACTCCATTGGTTTCAGGTTTCAACTACTTTGAATTTCCCACTGTTTATGCACTTTGTTATAATTATTTTAATACTTAATAATATATATATATATATATATATTTTAATACTTAATATTTGACATTTTAAATAATACCAATCTTTTCGGATTATTTTGCGGAATTATTTTGATTTTTGGTTTTGTTTTCTGGTTTCGGTTTTTGGAAACCAAAAATCAAAATAAATCCGCGAAATAATCCGAAAAGATAGTTTTATTTAAATTAATTATTTTCTTAATCAAAAAGAAGTTAAAAAACATTAAAAAAAATATAAACCGACTTCAAACAAAAGCACTAAAAAGTAAAAAATAACTGATTGGTAGTTTTCATTTACTATACATACCTAATCAAATATTTTCGAAGTCGGTGTGCTTTGGCTAAGTAATTAAAGCCTACCTATTAAATACATACCTAATCAAATATTTTCGAAATCGGTGCCAGCTCATACAAAGCAAAGCACACCGACTTCGAAAATATTTGATTAGGTATGTATAGTAAATGAAAACTACCAATCAGTTATTTTTTACTTTTTAGTGCTTTTGTTTGAAGTCGGTTTTTATTTTTTTGTTAAAAAGTTTTTATTTTTCCCTTTTTAGTGTAGACAGTAGGAGCAAAGTAAGAATTCTAACGTGTTAGGCTTGTCGAATCAAACAAAATAAGCCCAAACTCAAAGTATCTACTATTAGCCGTTGAAGAGTTCCACCTATCCACCTTCTGGCCTTACCGTCAGATCAGGTCAACAATACCGAACCACTGTACTATCAACGGAAATAGAAACACTTGCAAAGTTTCAAGTCAATATGACAATTAGAAGTAGGTTAAATCCATCATTTGCTATTTCTCCACCCTTGGGGGTGGTATTTTTTTTTTGAAATTTAAATGGGACCAATCTGAAAGTATACCCTTTCAAACAAAACAAAAATTGTCCAAATCGGTTAATAAATGACGAAGTTCTGAGGTAACAAACATAAAAAAAAAACATACAGTCGAATTGAGAACCTCCTCCTTTTTGAAGTCGGTTGAAAATATTAATATACCTACGCTTAATTCAAAAGTAATAAAGATTATAAAAAAAAAAACATTTCACCTTTATTTAAATCACAAGCATATTGCCTATTATATATTATAGCTTTGCGAAAGAAAGCTTATTTATATTCCTTATTAATAATTCATATGTCATTGAGATCGAATCTGCTATTTAGAGATTACATCAAACAAACATACGTACAAAAGTCTACGTCTATAAATATGTATATTGTATAGATATGCCCCAAATGTTTAGATGAAATTATACTGTTAACACGTATAAAGTTTCACGGTTACTTCAAACGACAATCTGTTTCGTTCTAGTTAACATGAACACTACGGGTATTGTTGTTTTTATTAAAATTTGGCGTTTCTATTTAGTGATTTCGTTTCGAAACTACAGCTAATATAATTTCCTGGAACCATTGCAAAATTCTAGCGAAGATTATTATAAATGCGATAATTTGTTTTGTTCGAACTTGACGACACGTTTGGCTCAATTCGTAGTGCTTGCTGTGCCAGCGGTCGCGGGTTCGAGTCCCGCTGAGGGCATTCTGAACTGAAAATGCTGGACGGATTTTGATGAAAGAGTATAGCATGGTAAGCATGGGTCAGATGCCCCTCGGAAAAGTTAGGTTGATATTTTTACCATGGAATCGCCTTCTTAAGAGAAAAAATTCCCAAAGCTATTACCCCTCTACACGCGTTCAGTTTTTCAAATAAAACAATTAATTGAATTTTAAAAAAATTACTTTTTTTCTCTTAACACATAATTTTTTTTGTGATCTTTTCTGCAAATGGTTTTAGATACTCCAAAGATATATTAAATAAGATACTTTGAAGTCTTCGCAATGTTTCATATAATGAAATATCACAAATTAAAAATTAAAAAAAAAAAAGTGTCACGTATCACGATTTTTTTTATAAATGACCCTTACTTATGCTCTATAACTTTTTTTTCAAACTTTTCGCTGGGGTAGATCAGTGTTAACAAAATATCATTTCGAATTGTTCTGTAGAAATAGTTGCTTGATTGTGATCAATTCCATATATATACATAATTCTATAAAAACAAACGCTCCTAAAGACACAACCGTGCGAATCTAAGGTTAGTCGCTAGTTTTAGAATAACACCGATTTTCTCTTCAAGTAAGTAGATTGTTTTACAAGAAGTAACAAGATTTATTTTATTGTCCCGACATAGAGTACCGGTCTATCTCAACACGCTGTATCAGATCTACGCGGAAACGATGCTGGCCCATTTCTCTATCTGGTCAAACAAGATTTATATTTACAATCATCACTTTGTACAAACAAATAAATGATACGGCTTGCATGTTATTTCTCATTTGAACTTGAATTGTTTCATAGAAATAAATGTTACATAAGGTTTATTTTATAACTTTACATTTGCTTTAGCTAACCTAAGCTAGCTGTAATGCTATAACAAATAACAAAATATAGTAATGCATTAATTAATAATTGAATTATATGAATGAACTATCGACCCACCCTCGCTCCACTCGGGTTCGTCCCTAGTTACGTTTTAACGTTTAGTATTGGTTTCTCAGAGATGAGATATTTTCCCGCAGTAAAAAGTATCCTATCATAGTATATAAATTTTATCCAAATCTGGCCAATTGTTTTTTCGTGATGCGGTCACAGACAGACGGACAAAAATTCTAAAAACTATAGACTCGGCCTCTGTATCGATAACAATTTCTATTTCAATAAGATTTTTCAAAAAAATATTTATTTTACAGATTCGGCTTAGTTACAATTTTATTATATGTATGATCTTAATATTTTTATTATAGAATATATAACGTTTATCGCCTCTTTTGTGAAACGTATAAAACCAGTATTGGTTCTTGTAGTTACATAAACTCTTACCCAGAAACCGAGATGATTAAGTCCTTTGTAATACGGATATTTGAATTTTGTAATCAATTTTAAAAGGCCAATGGCGTAACTATCTATACCTTCTGAGGCCGTGGCAAGTTCATTGCATCGGATAGGTCATGGGGCCCACCCTTAATGTAAAAAAACTTAACGTTGTAGTTTTATTTTTATAAATCACTAAGTGTACAAGTACCAATACTATTATAATTATCCTGTGCACTTTTGTTTAATCTATCTAGTAAATTTTAATTTAATGAGCGTAAGTACCTATTACAATGAAAGAAAAAAATATTTGTAGCAAAATGTTTATGTTAAAATTGCTTTTTTCGGGCTTTCTGTTCAGCAAAAGTATCAATAACTAGCAGCGAATTTTTATACTTAATAAAGTGTTTCTTTACCCATCCTTACTACCTACCCACACTTATAATACTTGCGACATCAACTAATATTTTTTGTTACACTAACAACAACATTAAATATATAAAATTATAATCTGTCTGTGTTTCTCAGATTCCTTAGAAACAATTTATGTATATAGATGGCAGGTACCTACTTCTAGAAGAATTACTTATTTTAATGACCAACTAGAGAACAGAATGTCAAATAACCCTTCCTTCACAGAAAAATTCTTTGTCAGTTTGTTTATCGGCGCTTCTCTTGAGAAACATAGTACTTTAATAGGCCTTTTGTATTATGGACTATATAGAAATATTTACGCGGGGAATGCCACAGCCCACAGGCTGAATTTAGTGCTCATACAGCTAGATGTTTTTCTCTGTAACAGACTCCGAGATAGATTTAATGGAATAATCTTATTTTATTACTATCGACTTACGTAGGTACTACTAGCTACGTTTTAATTTCTTTGAGCGGGACCCTAAATCTTTTTCTAAAATTTAAGTAGCTAAGTTACTTATTATAACATAAGCTATCTGCCAGTGAAAGTCCCATCAAAATCAGTCCAGCCGTTTCGAAGATTAGCCGGAACAACCAGACAAACAGACTAAAAAAAATGTGGTTTTCTTCTAAGTACTATATATAATTTACTATGCATTTAGTAAAAAGTTTTTATTTCGATATTACAAACAGACGCTTCAATTTTATTTATCTATATAGATTTGCAATACCAATTCAATTACATACAAATGCAAATACAAAAACAAACAACACCGAGCCTTGAAAGGAGCTAATAAATGTTGACAGAAGCATTTGTGCAAATCAAAACTATAAACAAACCAACATAACATGTAATGCTTAAATAATAGAGGTTATAATGGCACATAACAATTGACACGTATACATTAATGTAAGATGTGTACCGTGAAATCCAATGTTCGACCTAATCGGGTGACGATTTAATTAGTGAGGCAACGAGTTATAGCAGTGCAGTGGTCTAGGCCAAGGAAAATTAAATAGAAATACGTTCAATTAGCATAGTCAATTCAGTGCAAGTTCAATTAATTGACGACACGTTTGGCTGAGTTTGTAGTGATCCTACTTTCTGCGCCAGCGGTCGCGGGTTCGAGTCCCGGGGCATTCATTTGTGTGTTGAGCACGAATGTTTGTATTTCAGTCATGGGTGTTTAAATTTATAATATTTATGTATTTAAAATTATATATGTGTATTGTGTAGTGTCTGGTACTATCTGGTATCCATAACACAAGCCTCGTAACAAGCTTACCATGGAACTAAATGGTGCTGCGTGTTAATGTCCCAACATATTTATTATTTATTTTAGTCTTTATGTAAAAGTAAATCTCTTTACTTTTAGGTCAGACTACTACTTACCATTAGGGGACTATAACGCAGTTGTCCTCTTCCCGCTAAAATCAAGACAACAGCAGGGATCGAATAAGCAACCTATGCGGTTGCAAGTACGGCCAAGAAAAAATGTTACTGTACCACGACGCTAATCTAACTTTATTATTTAAAAAAAACACATAATTAAGGAATAGAAAATATTAACTCGTCAGACATTTTATAAAACAACTAGCGACTCACCCTCGCTTCGTTCGGTTTCGTCTCTAGGTTGCTTCTTTATATAAACTTTCACAAACAAATAAAAAAACAAAATTTTCCTCATTACAATATTAGAATAGATTTGACTTTATTGTTATAGTAGGTACCCTACTTCACATGATAAAATCATATCCGTCCATTATGAGGCTAGAATTTTACTTTCAACTTTATCTCGAATTACGGTTAGACCTAGTTTTAAATTACATTAAAATATGAGCTTGATAAAGTTATAATTTGAAAGAGCGGGCACCATAAGCAAAAATACGAATATATATTTTTAAAAGACCTTCAATTGGTATCCTGTTCCATGACATTTAACTGTAAACCTTGGCATCAGAAAACTTAAATGTACTTATAAAAGCGTCCACTTTGACTTTCACTTTGAAAGTGTATATAAAAAAAATAAAAATTTGCAATGATTATCGTGGTTCAACAAATAATGTCTGCACGGCTAGATAGGACGCAAATCAGAAGTTGGATTTCCGAACGGGGTAATGTCTTTGTCCCAACAGATGTTGGTCCCGAATCCCGACGCGATTAATAAAAAGCGCGGCAGAAAGTTACACATGCCGCTCTCGACATTGGTGAAAACGAAGTTGGTAATTAGAGCGACTTAATATCTATTAGTCGAGAATAGAAAAATGAATGAAGATCCTCGCACCTTTCGAAATCGAAAATTATACAATAGAGAGTTTATTCTTTGTAAATAAATCTTAAATACACATTTCAACTGTATATTACGAGTACAAGCTTTTGACGATTTTTTTTTGTATGAAAGTCATTAAAAAAGAATCAAAGGAGCCCAAACTCGGAGTTTTCACCTCACTCTTTAGACCAGAGTTCATCAGACTATCTTTTTAAGTAGTACTGAATTATATTGTCATCCATATTTCACATACTAAATTTCAAATTGTTAATTACAAGTAAGTTAAATTGATTGCGAAAATTTGATAACATAGTTATTATTTTGCAAGTGAAGCAAATAAAAATGTTTTAATATTACATTGGAATTCGTCTGCAACTCCGAATTCCCGCAACTCCAAATTGCGGAACGAACGCAAAAGTTCAGTAGTTTGAGCGAGTACCCTGTAGTGTAGACCTTTTTTAATAAAGTATGTAATATATAGGTTTCGGATAGGTAAAACAAGATTTTACCAACTGTCCTACCGTTTCTTCTTATGAGGGTCTGTTTTGAATCAGTTACGAAAATGACAAAAAATCTCAATCTTTAGAGTTTTAACATGCTTATATGAACTCAACACTGTACGTAATACTTGATTGTCACAAGATGTTGGACTGTTCATTATATAAATGTATAGCGTAAGTTAATAATGTAGGAACTTTGTCCTCATTTCCTTATAACAATTTGGAAAATTATTTTCTCTTAACATAGGTATTATAATTTGTTTTTTTTTGTTACCGTGAACTCTCTTAGAAGATTAAAAAAGTTTTATACTTTGTCTTTTGAATTATTATAAGGAATGATTTCATATCTATTTGTGTGGTAGTTTTTCATGTAAAATGTGAATTATGATATGGAGGTATAGCTGCATAATATAATTAAATAATAATTAATCTACACAGCCAATTAACCAAGTTAGAAGATTTTATCTTTTTAAAACAGTAATTCAAACTTTCCATTTCCTTTCCTTCTCCTATTCCTAACAACAAACTTTAATACCCTTATGCCAAAGCTTAAATAAAACAAATATTTAATTATTTTTTTCATTAAATATTTATAACTTTTTTTATTCACTTACCGAATATGAGCAAAGCACGCAAATCCCGATATAATAGCACAAATCCAAAATCTACACAAACTCACTGTAAATTTTAATAAAAATTAAAAAAAAAACTAGGTCTATAATTGAACGATGGTATGTACCACCGCTGCAAGTGTCGGCTTAACACTGACGCGTAGGAAGAGTAGGTCGCCACCACTATGTCACTCGAGAGTCGAGCTGGTAGTTGGTACTTTCTAAGGAAATTGAAAAATAAGTATAACAATAAGCTAACATTAGTGCTTATTTTATATAAAATTATATACTTACATCTTATTTTTAAAATATTTCTACCAACATTTCATATAGAAACGTAGTCGACCGGTACAAGCATCCGCAGCCGTTTTTCTAACTTTCTTTGACCCCAATTCAATTGGAACGTTTTGGTGTGCATTTTATAACGTAATGTTATGGTATTTTCGTTTTCGAGTCGATGGTAAAAAGTGAAATTTGTTACATTACATATTAATAACCTAACTGGTATTACGGTTTATCACGCGACTTATTTATTTTAAATGTTAGATAGTTCATAAATACCTTAATTGTTTTTTGTCAAAGGGATTTATCTGTGATCTAGATGGCACAATACATAGGATTAAGAGAAATTAAAAGTACTGCCCTACCCATTACTTAAGTGAAGGTAGGGCAGATATCTGCAGCTAAAATGGTCAATAAAACCAATAAAACCTTTTTATTATAATTATTTACTTAATAATTGAAGTTACTGCCTGACAGTTTTTTATCTCGAAAAGAACATTTACTCGTACCTATCCCGGCGGAAACGGATGTAGAAATTATTTTAAAATTATTCGACTATATTCTTTGAAGAGAATGTTTTACTAGTCCATTCTAAAATTATAAATGTATGGTCCGGTTTCTCCATCTTTCACGCAGTAATTAAAATTGGATCAATGGATTTTTTTCCATAAAGAATTCATTGGACATTTACGAGTATGTAGGCTGTTTTTAAAGCCCGTACGTTAAATAGATATATTTTTAGATTTTTTTTTTTCAGATATATTTTTTTCAACGTAGCATAGTCCGCGATTAAAACTTTTAAATGTAACTCTCTTTCGAGTTCCACTATGTGACAAAAAAAGGATAAATAAAATTATGGCCGCGTCAGTTACATAGAACGTTGATACGTTATTATTTTTTTGTTTTTAAATTGTTATTTAAAAACTTTAATGAATACCAGCTTTACAGTGCAGCGTAGCAATTATGTCTCAATCACTAATACGTTACGCTTCAAGTATAATAAATTGTATATTTTTTTAATATTTTTAATATACCTATTTAAAAAGAAATAAATTACCATACGTTAGTATTGAGATTTTATAGGAAGAATTATTACATTCATTAGTGAAAAGGAACGGTTTGTCTACTGTCACCCGCGCCATGGATCTCCAATAATTAAAATATAAATAGCATAGTGTACAGATATATATTTATTTACTTTCATTATGTGTGTATATTCAGAATACTATTTTCACCTAACATTCTATCTCTGGCTTCTGATAATATAGAAGCACATACTTACAATTTATAAACAATGTTTATTATATAATTATTATGCATTAAAATTATTTTTTACGAAAATTAACACAACCGCTTGGTTTAGTAGTTTTCACAATTTTGTATATAATTATTGAGATTGAATGTTGCATTAAACACATCTTTGACCTCGTAACCAATAAGATGGAGTTTCATTTCAAGGCTTATACCGCAAAGTTATTCTATAATATTATCATATTTAAGTGTGTATCGTGCACTAACCAATAGTTATCTAAAGTTAAGTTTAGCAGTAAATTTTTATATCCGTAATAAGATACAGGTTAATCACATTTTCTTAACTTACGTGCTTAATTGCTAAATACTATAAAGAATTCTTTCTCAAATGACTCTTTATAAGCGCTGGAGCTTTTTATAGGTAGTAATAACAAAATATTCAGTAAGAATTATAGGGACGCTTGGCATTCTATCTTTTTTTAGCAGTTCTACGGTTACTATTGTGCAGAGATTTAAAACTGGATTCTTATAGCGTTGTAATATAGTTTTAGTATCAACCACGAAAGAAGAGAAAAAATTAATATATTTTTTTTTATTGGAGGTATAACAGAGATGGTTTAGATATAAAAAATTAGGAAAAACCCATAAGAACAGCTGGAAAATCGAAAAGTTCAGAACTGGTTATTTTGTATGGGAATCACTACTTCGGATTACTTTCAATAGTGGTGGACCTACCATCTACAACAATACGTCAAGTTTAAGTTAGAAAAAAATAATATATGTATATAACAGTATATAGTCTATCTATTCTATACTAATCGTTTAAACGTGCCTAGGACGAACCCGAGCGAAGCGAGGGTGAGTCGCTAGTATAATATAAAAGCTTGTCGCGAGATTTACCTACCTATTTTAAATGTTATTCTTGTTTATCTACACAGGTAAATCTCACGAAAAGCTATCATATAAATTGTGTAATGTAATAAATTGTTGGGTTTGATTTAATTTAAAGTTTATTTTCTTCTTTTTAGAGCACATAAATAAAAGCTTGTTTTAAAAAATATTTTTTACTATTAATTTATTTTTAATTTTTATTTTATTCGTATTCTTCTCAGCAAACCCTTTCATTTGATATCCATATCATGGGGGTGCATAAAAAATGCTTGTCCGCCATTTTTAGGAGTCCGCCACATCGGATTTAGAGTAACGTCACTTTATTTTTCGAGTTATTATCTGCAAACCCTTTTATTTGATACCCTTATTGTAGGAGTGCATTAAAAAATAAAAATAACTAGTCTGCCATCTTGGG
This sequence comes from Brenthis hecate, assembly GCA_951806755.1. Classification (NCBI taxonomy): domain Eukaryota; kingdom Metazoa; phylum Arthropoda; class Insecta; order Lepidoptera; family Nymphalidae; genus Brenthis; species Brenthis hecate. The sequence goes on from OX638261.1 coordinate 4,251,574, forward strand.
CGCTCCGTCATGTTGGATTTAGAATGACGTCACACAGCTAGCCGTGCATAATGTCATCCAAACTAAACGTGTATACAAAATTTCAGCTCAATCTGTTGAAAATATCTGCTTCAAACTTGAGTTGCAAGATTCCACCCGGAGAAACACAAATAAATACATTGCAAGTTAAATAAAAGCTTGTAAAAACAAAATGATTTTTATCTTCCGTGTTAACCAAACTTTAAGTAATATTAATAATACTAGTAAAAGAAGCAGTGACGGACGTACTTTTAGTTTTTATTATTTTTAGTAGCTATATACATAGACAGGCTTGAGACAAAACAGTTCAGTACTTTTTTCTCAAGTGGTTGTCAATCGATTTTCTTTATTTTTTTGGTATCAATAAAAAAATTGAAACAGTCTTTATTTTATAGATATGTACCTAAATTTTATTTACATTGTTATGTTTTCCTCTTCAGTAATGAATATGGTCGAATTTCGTGAAAACTAGAACACTTAAATAGGTGAACGAGACAGGTTATAGATACTAGGCAAATCATAATCAAGTATGTACTCTACATTATTACATATTTCATTTCTATAAATTTAAACATAAACCTTTTATTTAATAAACTAGCGATTCACCCTTGCTCTGCTCGGTTTTGAACCCAGTTACGTTTTAACGTTTAGTATTGATTTCTCAGAGATGAGATATTTTCCTACAGTAAAAAGTATCCTATACCTATGTGGACCCGGATAACCAGCTATTATCACCAATATTAATCAAATATAAATATAATACTAAATTTAATTAAAATCTGTCCAGTAGTCTTCTCGTGATGCTGTCACAGACAGACATACAGGCATTCGAAAAACTATAAATTCGGTCTCTGCATCGATAACAATGACTATTTCAATAAGATTTTCAAAAAAATATTTAATATACAGATTCGATTCAGTTAGAATTTTATTATATGTATAGATAACTCAAGGACACATCCCTGTGCTTACACATGAACAAAGCATGGGTATGTGCAATCTTTTCGTAATGCTTTCATCATTGCTATTCTGTAAGAACTTTTATCTCCTCTGCAGTTAAATTGCTTAATTAGCAATGTTATGTTAAGTGTATCTAACTAAAGTCGACATTGCCGATGGTGCTGCAACGAGGTAATTGGCGCTATGACGTTGGGACTTTATATATGTAGCAATATACTCTAAGGTTGGAACTTGGGAGATTTACATATTTTAAAGATGCATTTGACATTCCGTAATAGTAGGGGAGGTTATAACTTGTAGCGTAGCATTTCATATAATCCTTTTTTGCCTACATAACTATTATTTTCCTCTACTACATTGACAAACTGAGCGTCAACTATTCGACTACATGTTTGGCTCAGTTTGTAGTGATCCTACTTGCTGTACCACCGGTCGCGGGTTCGAGTCTCACTGGAGGCGTTCATTTATGTGATGAGCACGAATATTTATACTCCAGTCATGGGTGTTTATATTTATAATATGTATGTATCTATTTAAAGTTATATATGTCTAGTATATCAACTATCTGGTATCCATAATGCAGGCCTCGTAGCTTATCATGGAGCTAGATGGTACTATATGTTAATGTCCCAACATATTTATTATTATTATTATATTTAAGTAATGGTTGTAGTTAAAGACGACAGCAGTCAGCATCTGGATGGATAATTCTCTGGACCTGGGCGATATGTATATAGCTTTTAATAAAAATATTATCTATAAAATCCGGCGCAAGCGTCTACATCACAGACTAAGCTGAGACACACGAGGAGATCAATTCGCCAGTGAGTGAAATCTGATAAATGGCCGAACTGCAGTGTATTTGGATTTCGGGACTTAACTATTATGTTAGTAAGAAAATAAAGTTTATATGCATGCGTGAAAATGTAATTGAGAAATTACATACTAAATTTCAAAATTCTGTTGACCGTCTCCTTGAAATTAGTCCACATTATGCACTTTGCATCTTAAAATGCTGTCTTTTCGTCCCAAAATTTACGTATGCGCTCCGTTGCTGCTCCTTTTGGAATCACCCAGATCTTTTAACACAAGTAGACGACTTAATCAAAATCAGCTTAGAATCGATTCTTAATATGCAACTGAATGAGCAATCTTGGACCCAAGCATCCCTACCTATCCGTTATGGTGGTTTAGGGATTCGCAAAATTTCCAGTGTCGCTTTACCAGCCTTCCTATCTTCTATCCATAGTTCAGCAAATCTCATAAGTAAAATTTTAAGGGTATCCCCTTCAAACTTTGAGATTGCTGGTTTGGAAGAAGCTAGAAACGCTTTTTTAATTGCATGCCCAGGTCAAAATTTTCCAGTTTCTGCAAATTCACAGAGGAGCTGGGACGACATAAACTGCAAATTGACTTATGACAATCTTTTAAGCTGTAGTACAGGCTCGGCACGTGCTAGGCTTTTGGCCGTGGGTACGCATGAGGCTGGATACTGGCTTCACGCGTACCCTTCGTCAAATACAGGAACATTTCTTGAGCCTGAAACGCTCCGAATCGCAACCTGTCTACGGCTTGGGGTTCCGGTCTGCGCTCCTCATAAATGTCCCTGTGGTAGTGATGTCGACAACCTAGGACACCATGGTCTGTCATGCCAAAAAAGTGCAGGCCGCTTCTCGAGACATGCCGCGCTTAACGATATCATACGCCGGTCCCTTGCCACCATCAACGTGCCAAGTCTTCTTGAGCCGACTGGTATTGCAAGAGACGATGGCAAGAGACCGGATGGTATGAGTTTAATTCCATGGAAGATGGGCCGGGTGCTGGTATGGGATGCAACCTGTTCAGACACGCTCGCCCCTTCCCATCTTCATGGAACCAACAACAGAGCTGGTGCGGCTTGTGAAGCGGCTGAAAAAACCAAAGCTTACAAATACAGGGATCTAGGTTCTGAATATGATTTTGTTCCTTTCGGTGTCGAGACCCTCGGTCCGTGGGGTCCTAGCGCTATAAGACTTTTTAAGGAAATAGCAAAAAGGTTATTCGACGTCACAGGAGACCGAAGAGCTGGCAGCTACTTCGGACAAAGAATTAGTCTAGCCATTCAAAGGGGGAACGCTGCCAGTATCTTCGGAACCTTGCCTAAAGGGACTCCTTTTAATAATATTTTTTAGTTATTACATTATGTATATATACTTAAGGTTTTTTTTTTTAGTTTAATGTAATTTATCTTATTTATATATTTTTTTATTTGGTTCTGATATGTTATGTGTATATATTAGATAGTAATTAGCCTCGTTTGCAAAAAAAAAAAAAATTGAGAAATTTACTTTTAATGTGATAAATTATTCCTAAAAAAATTGAGGCGCAGGTCAGTATGGATCTTAATTTATCTATTGAATTTAATTCAATTTTCTAGACAGTGGCTTTAAAATTAATAAGTAATATAGTTTTTTTTCTTTAGTGGCTTAGAGTTGCCTTAAAAGACGCTATATATTCTGCCAGTGCCACGCACGTAAGTAATATAGTGGAGAAGAATGTTGGTTTTTGTCCCGCCAGATGTCGCGATCTCTATGGACCTCAGTATATTGTAAACGTAGAGTATACATAAACTATAGAGCGCGCGCTAGCAAGTATGAACTGTAAGCACGGGTATGAACAGTCTCGAAATGTCAAGGGCGACGCTTTTATATATGTAGCAATATACTCTATGGCTATTAGTCACGAAAAGTCAATCGCGCTGACTGTTTCTCTCGTTGGTATTTATTTGGATTTATGTAATCATGGTGAAATATGCAGTTCCAAGCTGTAAAAATGATTCACGAAAGCAAACTAAAACGAACAAAGATATTCCTTTTCATCGGTAAATAATAAATATTTTAATCAGAAAACGTTGACGTCGGCACAACACGTGCTTCCACGCCCCCCGCTTCTTAGTTTTCCTCATTAAGACCTAGTGTTGTACCACGTTGTACTACTGGAATATTTTGTATAACCATAGTATTATAAATTAGGATTCTCTGTGCTTGTCAAAAATAAGACCTTTAAATTTTAATGGCACTAAAGTACCTTACAATATTACTTAATTTTAAACTTTTTATAATTTTAATAAGTTTTATAATTGCATGGAATATTATTTATTTCATTTTAGCTGTTATTATTACAATAATAAAATACATATTTACTTATTAGATATTCATATCTTAAAATATTGTCGGCTGGCAAATAGGCCATACGTGTGGCGCCCTCCTTTCGAAAAATCTTCCCCAGGGGGGAATAAAGTTGGTACCTAATTCCTAGTGACAAATGTCATTTTACAATTGACTTTAAAAAGTGTCAGGCGTCAGCTGTCAAATGTAAACAATATCAATATTCAAAAATGGCGAGTGTTCCTATCGGAATAAAAACTCACGCTCAAAAAGTTTGTAGCCTTTATAAAAGGGCTTTGCGAAACTTAGAAGCGTTTTATGACAGACGGTAAGCTTATAAATTATGAAGATTATCAATTAAAAATTTATTAGAACGTTACGTAACTGCTTGTTTTAACAAGTAACCTTTTAATTTACAGATTTTTTTATATTTTTTATACCATTATTTTTACAGTTAAATACATTATAAACTGAAAAACTGTCTAAGATAAATTGAAACGCCTAATAACACAGGTTATTTTTTTATTTTCAAAGTAGGCACATATGTAGTATATTAATTTGGTAACTAGATTTTTATAATATATTGTAGTGCTTCGTTTTTTTAATTAGGGATAAAATATTTTATGTAGGTATTTAATATTGATACTTAAATTGTAATTTATCGATCTTATATATCTTAAATGCAGAATAATGTATGGTTAATTTTTATTTTAGCCATGTTTACCGTTACCAAGCAGTCCTGCTTCGAGAGCGTTTTGACAAGAACGCAAAAGTTACAGACTCCCGCATAGCTGCTCAACTGCTTAAGGACGGAGAAGAAGAACTTTTCCTCAACCAGCATCCCATTCCAAGGAAGTGTAAGTTAACAAATGTTGATTTGTCCAGCTTTTAATATTATTTAACGGAAACAAACAATCCATTTATGTTGTATCTTCTATTTAACTGCCTCGGTGGTGTAGCGGCTAGCATGTTAGGCTGCACACTCGGAGGTCCTGGGTTCGAGTCCCGGGTCGGGCCATGTTTAGTTATTGACTCTTTCTGTATAGTAAGTCTCAGTAACAGTCCAGAGTTGGGAAGTTGGCGGTGTCTTACCCCCCTGCCTCAGAGAGCATGTAAAGCCGTCGGTCTTGCGCCTTAACTCTCAATGGTCGAGTAGAGTGGTCGACAATCAATAACATCTGATATGTTGAAATTTGTTATTACTAATAATAAATAAAACTCAGTTGTTCCTTATAGTCTTTGCAAGACCAATAACAAATAAAGGAAGCATATCTATAAGGTCTCATTTCCGCCCCCGAATAATGAAAAAATTATGTTATGCGATTTGATCTCTTTACATATTCTGAAAGTAAACTGGGTGCCTGATAAGATATATTTATGAGAAAAAAAAATCTACAATTAATACTACTTGTGACATGCCAATCCTTTGTTTTTGTTTTTTATTAAGATTATATTGTACCAAACTCTAATTGTCCAAGTTTTGTGTGATGAGGAAATAAATAAATTTAAACCAAAATCAGCTGGAACTTCCTGCCTTTTATATGCTTATATGTAATATACACCAGGAGTAACATTTAACTGAAATGGCAAAACGAGCAATAAATTATAATAAAATTCTGAATCGAATCTGTACATTCAATATTTTTTGGGAAATCTTATTGAAATTATAATTATTATTGATACAGAGGCTGAGTCTATAGTTTTCAGTGTTTTTGTCTGTCTGTCTGGGATTCATCATGAGAAAACCACTGGTCAGATTTCGGTAAAAATTAGTATGATGGTAGTTGGTTACCCGGGTCAACATATAGGATACTTTTTACTGTGGGAAAATATCTCATCTCTGAGAAATCTATACTAACTATTAAAATGTTCTGAAAAAATTATATAATTACTTATATTTTTTATATAAGTACTTAAATTATAAATTTTCAGTTCCCACCAGTCTTGGAGGTGTAGCGCATGAGCGTGTGGTCACTCCCCCTGACTGGGTTCTTGACTACTGGCATCCTCTTGAAAAGGCCCAATACCCAGAGTACTTCAAACGCAGAGAGGAAAGGAAAAAGGAATTCATTGCTATGTGGGAAAAGGAGTATGGCAAGCCTGATGAGAAAGACAAACACCATTGAATTGTATAGTTATTTATGTTAGTAAAGTAATTGATGTTGATAAAGATCAGTGACAGTTTTATTTATAATTTCTGATAAAAAATCGGACATTTTTATCAGCTTTAATAGTATTGTGCTTATTCTTTGAGGTGAAAAGCCAAACAAACTATTATCAAAATTAAATTTCCTGTAAATATGAGAATGTTTTTTTTATGTTAAGTTAAAAAAATTGTATGAAATATTTGATTTACCTACTTTTTTAACAATTTAAAAATTAAATTGCAATTTTCACTCTACCACTATCCCCAAATTGCTTTTGAATTTTAGAAATAACTGTCTACAATACATACATAAACAGATTTCGATGAAGGCTATTCTTTGTTCCTACCCCCATGCGACCAGAGCTTTGTTTTTGCATTGGAAAATGCACTTACATCTGCATACATACATCCAAGGCGTCGCAGGATCAGTAGCTCTAAGCCACGACGTCTACCGACTGGCCTGCCGAACCAGACTACAACAACTAATTAATTCATCCACGATCCACTTTGCTATCAGAGAAATACCAAGTGCAACCCCAAGACAAGGTGAACGCCTTAAATGAAATTTAATATATACACAAAATATAAACTGTGACCTAGGTCCTAGAGTAACACATAGGCTCTTAGGAGCCCACTCCATTGATGCACTTGAGCAAGTTGTAAGTATATATTAGCTTAATATTATATTAGCTTAAATAAAATACAGTTGAACTTCATAACTTATTTATTGTTAAAACAACTATTGTTTATATAAAAATAATATGCTTTTGTTTATATTAAAAGGTAAAATTAATAACGTTACATCTCATTGTATAGGAGTTTTTAACGTTTTACAAATGTTATTTTATTTTATACTTTATAAAAGGAAATAGTTATTAGATATCAAATTAAAACAAATGATCTTGTTCTATATATGTAGTTTTTGAAAAAAAAAAGATTAATTAATAAATTAAAATTTAAAACTAAACATCAATGATAAACATTTAATCTGATTATATTGCTAAAGTTTTAAATAATTACAAATAATAGGAAATGAGTTAAATAATAAAATTACATAATTAGGTATAGCCAAAATTAGTAACAATACAAAATTTTCTTTTAAACTTTAGTATGTACTGTATTTAGTATATAGAACTTGTACAAACAAGTATTACTAGCGACATCTAATAACTATGTATTATGATCTATGGATATTTACAATATTACACCGTAGCATCCACATCCATTTTGCTTTTCATTTATTTACTTTCACAACAATTTTGACATTTAAAGTAAAAAGTGTATTGTATAAAGATAAATTTAAGAAGCAAAAGCATACACACAATTGTTAAAACATGCGTGTACTTTTGCTTCATGTTGAAATACAAAAAAAATTAAGTTCATTATAGATCACGTGACAATAGATTATAACATTTTCTATTACGCAAACCACACATTTAAATAGCTCAATTTTTTATGTGATTTGTGTTAAATGGAACTTAAAACTTATTCGATGTTGGTCATCACTTTCTACACAAAAACATTAATATCCCATCGATTTTATGACAAGATGCACTTCATTCTCATCAATACTTTTACATAACGAAAATGAAGTGCTCGCCATTTTGTAAAAAAACCACCATTTATATAAATACAAAAAGAATTAGTACTAGATACCTCTAAATATCCCGCGGGATGTTAATATTATTAAACAAAAAACAGAAAGGTATGTTATTTAAAATCAGTTTTTGCCATTTTTTACACACACCTAGGTTTAATTTGTCTTACCTTCCACGATTTGTTCAAAAGCAAACTGACTGGTGTCAAATGGTCTGGTGACTGGTCGTTAACCTTTTGCTATGTAAATAAAAAAAAAGATCTAAAATAAAACAACAATGGCATGGCAGTTTATTTGGTACACTTCAGTTCCCGCCCAATGTCTGGCCTCTGCCCCAGTTGTATCCCCCAAACATAGTCCCGGCGGGACGCGCGCCGGTCGCCGGCCTCGTTTGTGGCGCGCTACCAAATCCACCAACATAACGAGTTTCGGGGAAAATTTGTTTTCTGTAAAGAAAAGAATTTTTAATCGATTTAATCAATAGAAGACACTTTTATATGTCTGTCAGTCTGATGTAGCAGATAAAAAATCTGTTAATCTTTATATTCTCACGATATATCCCATAGCTAAAGGGAATGTTATGAACTTAATATGCGATTCAATAGCACAGCAATACATATAGCACAGTAATAATATTACCAAAGTAATAGAAAAAAATATCCAAGTACTTACAAAAAGGCTGGTGGTGTCAAGAGAGCTGGTCCGCCAAACTCTTGTGGGTATTTGAACATTAGGAAAAATGACAAATGGCCAATGAGAATTCCAAGAAGCTCCATTACACCCCTAAACAAAAATAAAATGAAGATAAAAATCTTAAAACTATGACTTCAATCATTATTCGGGTTGATTTTTTTGATTGTGCTAATTTTATATAAAGTACTACACTTTACATAAGTAAATTACAAGTCATAAAACTATACATAAATACAAATACTAAAAAATCGGGCCTATATTGGATTATTTTAATTAGCCTTAATGTTGCTACCAAGCTAATACAACTTGATGGTCAAAGAAAATGCAGTTTATGAATATAAAAAAAGATTTCGAAGAAAAAAATGTATTTTACTTTTTATTACATAATAAAGTACATATATGTAACAAAACGATATATGTATATATATATATATATATATATATATATATATATATATATATATATATATATATATATATATAATGCCATCTATTGATATTAGTTTTAACTAATTTCCCCTCATTACCATCCCTTAATTTTCCTTTAAAACGAGGTATGATAAATATATTATGATTATAAAATTTATTTTAATATTTTTGACATTTAAGACATCTAAAACCTTAGTCTCTCCTGTGACCATGATTTTTGAACCAAATATTACAATAAATCCACAAAAAAATCAAAACGAAAGTTTTATTTATAAAAGGTACTTACTTAAATTGTCAAATATATATAATGTGCTACAGAGAAAATATAAATATATACATATAAGTCTATTTATATTAGGGAATATATTTAACTTACCCTCCGCTAATAACTAAATTGAAAGCAAGTAACACCCACGGCAGGTACATGGCTTTGAAGCGAGTGCCAAACCAAAATGACACAATTACATCTTTGTTAAGCTGGCACCAAACATACAGTACTGAGAGTACCATGGGATCCATAAGGATCTGTAAGAAAAAATTTGAAGATATTATTATTAGTAGAGAGATTAAAAACAGTCTTATACTATAGGTGCAATGCATTATAAATATGTTATATGCTTTTCTTTTTAAAAGTCCATATAACCTTACTTTAGAATGCCTAAAGAAAGCTTTTTCATTTGCTAACCACAAAACAATCAATTATATATAGTAACTTTTTTTTTTATTTTAATACAAAAGCTATGATACTAAAAATAGATATAATGTTGCAATATTTTTTTTCGGTATAGGACTGTAAGGCACATCTATAATAACTCATTGAAACAAAAATATACTTACAGGTAAATTAACCAAAAGGCCAATTATAACACAGCATAGCCAATTAAACAGCAGCATGTAACAGTAATCTGCAGGTTTACCAGCAAACATGCCTGATTCTAATCTTTGAGAGTAATTATAGAGAAAGTAACAGTTTATCAAAAAATGGAATCCAGTAGAGGGTCCTATAGGGTAATAAAATAAAGCTGTAATTGGGCGCCATATCTGAAAAAAAAATAATTTATTACATTTTATTCTAATATATATGAACTTATTTAGTCATACATAATGAAAATAAATAATTTAAATGATACCAAAGATAAGTGTCGAGTCAAATAGCAACAGGAAACTCATGAACTCCCACTCAAAATATATAGCACTAAATTAAAAAATATTATATTTGCCATTATGAACAACTACATAAATAGAAAAACTTATGTTCAATATTGTTTCACATTAATAAAACTTATTTCATAAGAATGAACTATAATAATAGCAGACAGTTAATTATTTAACAGAGAAAATAAAAAAAATACTAATTACTATCCAATTAAGTAGGTTTGCTGATAGTAAATACAAAATAAAAACAAATATAAGGTAAAAAATTATGAAAATATACCTGGAACTGGTGTATGAAGGGATAGTAGTCCAAGATGAAATAATAATAACTTATTATTCCAAATCTTCCAATAATACTTAAACCTATTGTAAAAGTCAACCAATAACGAGTAAAATACGGTACACTGTTGTACCAGTCCTTGAATTCAGTCATTTTGACGAATTCTGATACAATATTCTATTTATTCGAAGACAACACTGTCTAACATTTAAATGTTTGTGACTTTTATTAAAAGATCGTGATTCAAACAACACTAAATACAGCAAGTACACGTGTCCTTAGCGAATTAGTCCAGCTCCAGAAAACTCTGTAAAAATGATATTGTTATTTTTTTGACGTTTTGACGTAAAGATAGATGCGCTACGTCTCAGCCGCAGACTAAAAAGAGATATTAAATATACAGATAAGTAACTCACAAAGCTCAGGCACATAATATTAGCTAATAAGGGGTTAATATGCCTATATATTAATAATAGCATAAATAATAATATTTCTTAGTAAAATCTGTTACGCTACGTCTGTTAAAAGGTGAAATTATTATTTTTTTCCAAAATAGTATTTTCGAATTTCGTACAAAAATATTAAATATTGCACGAAGAAGAAAGTTTTCAGACGGAGTGTCTTATTTTCGGTAAATACGACTAGATTAATGGTCGATTTCACCAACGTCACCAAGTTTAAGGGATCCCCTAAGCATGGTTAAGGGGCTATTAAGGGACAGTTTCTGATTCACCGACAGTTAGGGGTCACCTAAATGTTAAAATGCCACCTAAATATAGGTACGATAAAGACGATTGATCAAAGAGAAATACGATTGATCATCTGACGATGGTAAAACGAAATTTAATTTAAGGGCTAGTTAGGGAACTTTTAAGCTAGGAATCCCATACCCATCCCATCTACGTAGGTGGTAGCATAAGTGATGTTGGTAAAATCGGGCATAAGGCTATATTTTAAGATTTAACCCACGAAATAATATAAGAATGAAATTTCAAACAATTTTAAATCCGCTAAGAACGTTGGCCCAGGTCGGCCAATACAGGCGCAAGTTCTAAAAGGAAACAGAAACAAAACAACGATTTAGCTCACAAAGTAACAACTATAAGGTTGATTTTACAATAAAGATTATAAAACTTACGAAATGTTCGTAAGTGTATGATGTAATAAATTGGGTTATAAAAAATATAAAATAAGGGAAAATTTATTCATGCATACGTTTCGGCAAAAACTATAGGTATCCAAAAAGGGCACACTTTGGCTCTATCTGGATTCTGGAATATGGAGGGTAGAGGTAATTTTGTTCTATATAGCAATAGTCCTCTATGGGAATGTATATAATGTACAGTTAGAAGTATCCCAGTATATTTAAAGTTACTTTATGAAGTATCTCTACTAGAGAAATGAGAATTTCTATTCTCTATCAAGGTGTAAAAGTAACGAAAAATAGCGTACCCGTATGCATTCGTTACTATTGCATCAGTACTCGTTACTTTTGAATCGTTACTCGTTACTTTTGAATTTTGATACCCGATAACATACTCGTAGAGCATCGCATCGAGTCGTGTTACGTATGTATTACGTACGGTATAACGTCGCGTTGTTTTCTGTGGAATAATGCAGGATCAGCAAACTATTTCAATTGGAAAGTTACATGATATCCAGAACCCAGAAATTTTAATTATTTATAAAGCTATATAATTTTTAAAATTTTACTAACATTTTTTTATTAATATTTTTTTAAATTAAATAATAAATAAAAAATAGGCAATTTAAAATTGAATAAGTAGCGCCATCTATCACGTTAGTGTGTCGTCGTAAAGCGTATATTATTTAAAATCAATTGCGCGAACGATTTATCAAATCATAATCTGTATGTATTACACATAATCACATGATCATGTCTCACGTAGGATAAATAGATAATTATTGTATTACAATATTGTACACAATTATTATTTTAAAAGAGCAACTGTTAAGTTTCTCGCCGGTTCTTCTCAGCAGAAAACTGCATTCCGAGCCGGTGGTAGCTTCCTAACGGACTGACTATACTGACATTTAATTTTAATTTAAAATGTAAAATTGACGATTCAAAAGAGCTTGTAAAAGTCTATATGAATGAAGTATATTTTGATTTGATTTGACATAATCATTCAGTAAAAATTATAAGTATTTGTTGGATAAAAAACTAAAAATGTGTTCTAAATATAATGGTTGTTTCTAATTGAAAATTGTTTCTAAATAAAATTTATATGTTCTGGAAATCATACAACTCGAAATAAATAAATAAGCTCTCTAATTTACTCATCAATGGTATTAACTGAAAGTTGTATTTTGTTGAATAAAAAATCAATAAAAACATCGGTACCAAAATATGTACGGAAAATGCGAGTAACGAAATGCATTCGTGAGTAACGTTTCAGTACGCGGTACTAGATGACGTACCCGTTACTCAGTAACGAATACATACGGTTTGCTACAGCACTATGTATGCATAGAGTATATAAACCTTTTAATCCGTAGACGGCTCCGTCCACGTTTTATTCCATAAATAGCAATATACTCTATGTTCCATAATCTGTACTTGGAAGTTGGAGTTGGATTGTCTCAATCTCATGTCCTAAATGCTAATGCTGTCAAACTGCTAATAAAATAAACATAACCTATCCGTAAAATTTTAGCCGAAAAAAGCAAACATTGACATTTATTATTTTATATTGCAAAGTTTATATTGCTACCTTGTTATTCCTGGTCTGTGATTGCTACATTTGAAAGTATAATATAAAAAAATGCGGAGCTTATTTAGAAAATTCACTGCATTTAATAATTTATCTTTTGCGAGAATAAACACTGTCAGACTTGCTTCTTCTAAAAGTGATACTCAAAAAGAAGATCCAAAGAATGTTGAAGAAATTAAAAAAAGTAAGTTTAATGCATAAGAACAATATTACGACTGTTTTATTTGTAGAAATATAATATGTCTATTCTATAGTAATAGTTCTGCTTTGTAATATGTTGACCTTTTTGATCCATTTTTTAATTTTAAAAGTTTTTCCCTAAGCTAACCTTGCCTAAGTGTAGTGAGTCTAAAGTTTTCTTTGTTTCTGACAGACATTGTTGTGGAAAAGTATGGAGGTGTTACTACTCTAAATATTGATCGTCAAAACACTCGCAATAGTCTTGATGAAGCTACCCTTAGAGAAATGACTGATGCTATCAATGCTTTTGACAAAGATAGTGAAGCAAAAGTCCTGGTCTTCAATGGGGAAGGTGGAAGTTTCTGTTCAGGATTTGATATGGATGAAGTTGGAGAAAAAGGCTATCATACATTAGTAGATGCAGCTGTAAGTATTTTAGATAGCTATAGTAGCATATAACATTTTTTACTAAAACATTACGAGCCACAGTGGCTTATTGTTGAAGCTGTTTATTATTTAAAAAGTAACTTTTACAAGATGAGAAGTTGCTTCTTTTCAGTAATATCAATACTCTGCTAATATCAATGTCATATTTGAATAAAAAATAATTTTAATAATTTATTACCTATCAGTCACGGCTCCTGAGAAGGCCATTATGTGACAAACCCACAATAGCTGCAGTAGCAGGATATGCAGTGGGTGAAGGCTTTGAACTAGCACTAGCTTGTGATTTACGAGTTATTGAAGATACTGCTGTTTTGGGATGTCTTGGGAGAAGATTTGGTAAGTATGAGAATATACATACATAATTTTACTCAGGAATGCTATATAGTATATAATAGTATATGGTAAGCAAGGTCCACGGTGGGATAGATGTTGAGTAGGTGTTACTAAGAAGAGTAGTTTATATAATATATTAAATATTTTGAGGAAACAAAAGAAAGTGTTATTATGGAGGCATAGTTATGACTTTGAACTTTCATATAATTTATTATGATTTTCCCACTTCAATTCATTCCATCTTTTTTATTTTGCTTAATGCTTCATTTTCTAGCATAAATAATACCTGTAGATTTAGTTAGAATATATATAACATAATCATTTTTTTATCTATCATAAAATATCAAGTCTAAACTATCCAATTCTATTCGACTTGGTTAGTATATATGTCTAATTATTTATTAGATGAACAAGAAATAATTATTCATTGATAAGTTGGATGAAGCCTTTCAGTGTAAGGGACCTAAAGATTAATGCTACATATTTTTTTTATTTATTGATCACTGTGAATCTCATACTATTTAATATTAAATTAATCTAATCATGTGTGTACATATACAGCTCTTATTAACGTCCCACTGCTGGGCATTGGCACTTCAATATGAGGGGGATCAGGCCATAATCCTGGGCTACCACTGCTCACTTCTTATATATATGATTTTATCATAATTATGTATTTATTACAGGTGCTCCCCAAAGTCTGTATGGTGGAAGACGATTAACATCTCTCATTGGCCTCTCCCGAGCCTTAGATTTATTGATCACAGGTCGGCCAATATCAGGGGCTGATGCTAATGTTATGGGTCTGGCTTCCAAATTAACTACCACAGGCACTGGTAAGATAATTATAAAATATTTATAAAAAAATATGGTGACAGCATCTAATCAGTATTGAAGTCCACGCTAACATTATAAATGTAAAAGTTTGTGAGGTTAGATGGATGGATGTTTGTTACTCTTTCACGTCAGAATGGCTGATGGATCTGGATGAAATTTGTCACAGAAATAGATTATAGTCTGGAATAGTTAATAGGTTACTTTTTATCCTGGAAAAATGTACGGTTCCCGTGGGATTGATTTGTTTTTATCTAGGGACGAACCCGAGTAAGCAAGAGTGAGTCGCTATTAAATTTTTATATTTAGCACATTTTTTTTACAGCTCTTGGTGAATCTATAAAATTAGCAAAATCGTTAAACAAATTCCCACAAAATGCTCTAATAATGGACAAGCTGGCCGCTGTCAATTCCCAACTTAATCCAAACAGTGAGGAGAGTATGCGAGACGAAGCTGTAATGCAGAGTTTGTTGGGTTACGCTATTGATGATTTGAATAATGGTATTAAGAAGTTCCAAGGAGGTTAGTATTTGTTTATGTTTTTTTTTTCTTTCATTCCACCTTTAAGAAAACATTAAACACTATAAGCAAATAGTTTTCAAAATTTTCTAAAATGACTGAAGCTATCTCAATTCAATTTGCCAAAATTACCTGTTTTATTATTATTTACTAGAAACTCACCCTCGCTCTGCTCGGGTGTAACCCTTGGTAGATTTTAACGGTTAGTATAGTTATTCAGAGGTGAGATATTTTCCTGCAGTAAAAAGTATCCTATATGTTGACCCGGATAACCAGCTACCATCATACCAAACTTCATCAAAATCTGCCCTGTGGGTTTCTCGTGATGCGTTCCCAGACAGAGAGACAAAATATTTAAAAACTATAGATTTGGCCTCTATCGATAATAATGACTATTTCAATAAGATTTTCCAAAAAATATTTAATGTACAGATTCGGCTTAGTTAGAATTTTATTATATGTACCTATAGATTGTACTATTGTAGTTTTAGGCGTGCTAGTTGTTACACTTAAGAAATAAATTATAAGCAGCAGTGATCAATTTATCGCTTCGAAGAATGTATTACGTTTACTTATATGTGTATGTAATTATATTATTTACAGGTATAGGAAAACATGGCAAATTCTACAAACTAACAGAAGTACCCCTTAAAGATTGGGAACTCGAAGAGTCTTTTGAAGAAACAGTCAAAATTGACGAAGACAAAGATAAAAAACCTTAACATGTTATATTTGCCCTAGTTCATAGGTATTGTTGTGATCCTTTAAAATTAAATGCTTATTATTTATTCTACTAATAAACTAACAAACTATTATAACTCGTTTTTTTTTTAAATTTAATGTCTACCTGCTGCTTGCAGTTTCGTGTTGTTGCCTTTTCCAGGGTTTCATAGTCAGAATAGAAAATCCCTTACATTTGCTAGGTACTACCTTCTAAATTATTGGATGGAAAATTGTAAAAAAAATTAAGAGTAAAACTTTTAAGAAAACACTGCAAATTTACGATTATTATATTTTTACTACTAGATACGACACTTTAAAGATGATGAAAATATATAATTTAGATACGTAAATATATCACTTTATTTATTAAGCTAACAATTTACGTAGGTATATAAAAACAAACCCGGTACGGAACTTTCGATGCGGAAGGTGGACTCGAAATTGTTTATAAAATAACAAAGTTACATGATTTATTACTAAATAATAGAATATTGAAAATAATAAAACTGCAACATTTTTGTAACTATGTAATTTTCGTGTTGTCTCAAAAATAAAACAAAAACGTAATTTAGCATCATTTATTCAAGACCTTATTAATACAGATATAATCATTCATCCTTCAACCCCTTCTCCGCCTGATACTTGTAGTGCAAGTCCGAGCAGTCCTCATTGGAGATATTGACCCAGCCCTTTTCGCTGATGTGGTATACTCTGATGATGCCTCCAGAGTAGGCGTCACGGTGTGTCGCGTGATAGATAGCACGACGACCAAGCTCTGTTAATAAAGTTAAGATATATAATAATATAAAAAAATAGCACTGGAAAGTCATTTTTCCAAGACACATATTATGTGTAAACATAAATACAATATAATTTGGTACATACATATAATTTAGGCTGTAAACGCATGTATATTAACAAAATTGAGATAAAAAATATGCAAGAGAACAGTTAAAAAATAATGTGGATTTAGTAATAATTCATAGTGTAAAGATTGTTTTATTGCTAGGATTAATCTTTTACTTAAGCAGCTCACCCTTTTTACTTGGATTCATCCCTAGGTAGTTTAGTGGTTAGTGTGGAATACACTATCTATACTAATATTATAAATGTGAAAGTTTGTGAGTATGGATGTTTATTTTTTGTGCCAGAACGGCTTTACGGATCTGGATGAAATGTGGCACAGAGATAGATTATAATTTGGAATAACTTTTTATCCCAGAAATATATAGGTACTGTTCCCCAAGGGATAGATTTGTTTTGTTTTTCTAGTAATATATACATAGGTATGATGAGTTACTGTGGGTTGTATTATCACATGTTTTCCCATGGAAATGAGATAACTTCCTGAAGTAAAAATAAACTTCAACTATCTAAACATAAAAAACCACACAAACCTGTCACTCTGTTTTGACATCAAAGAAGGACAAACAAACACACTTTCACATTAAATCTTGTAATGATTCACAACTCTCTCTACATTACATCCACAACTTTTGCTACATTAAATCTTGCAATGATTCACAACTCATAATATGGCATATGCTATAGCTCAAGCAAGAATTGTTTTTCTTTGTGTCTATTAGTTACTGATAAAATAATAATTGCTAAAACTAAGGCAGAACCATAAAGAAGAATGATATTATAAGCTGTTTTTAACTGACTTCCAAAACAGAGGAGGTTGTCAATTCGTCGGAATCTTTTGACTTTTTAAACATACAGGTATTTTTAACTACCTTGTGCTTCAACATCTTCTAAGTCCCAGCTGTATCCAGAATCCAAGACACCAAAGGCATACACAGATCCAGAGCCTACAGAGAACACTTTGCCCGGAGTGCGAGTTCCTTCACTATCTACATAATAGAGTTGGGCACCCTGAAATAAATCAGAACTGTAGTACTGATTGTTGATAGATAAAAACTTTATTCTTTTTGTACACACATTACTAAAAAATATTTAATACTTTCTTAATTTACATTAATTATTAGACATTTCACACAAAACTATATTTCCAGATTTTTTCACAGATTATTTTTATTTTTGATTCCTGAGGGTTTTTTTCTACTGTGACCATGATTGCTGTAAAGTATTAAAAGCACCAGGAACCAAAAAATCAAAATAAATCTGCAAAAAATATTTTCTATAAAAAATTGTAATTACTAAGTAATTATTGCCAAATAACAAATTTGTAAGTAAACAATACTTACTCTTTTATCAACCCCCGCAAGCATCATGCCCATGCTAAGGCCCATGCCTTTGTAATTATAGACCATGTTAGCCATTAATTTACTGGCAGCCGCTACAGAGATGCGCTCACGGTTACGTAATTCATACAGTCTGCATTGTTTTGCTAGGACTCTATCCCAATATACACAATCTGCAGCACCACCAGCCAGAGTACCTGAAAGTGTTGTGTTTTTAAGACATTATTTCTTAGATATCACAAAAAATTATTGATTAATAGTAAATACTTACCAAGTAAATAATCATTGATTTCGACAATCTTTTTCATTGATTGTGATCCAATAAATTGACCTCCAGTAGCTCTGGAGTCTACAGCGAGCAGAACTCCTCCCTATTAATGTTATAAATATACTATTATTGCCTGTCTTTATTTTAAGTTTGGAAAAATTACAAGCCTTTATTAAAATACAACAACTAAATAAACAACCTACTTTGTATCGGAATCCAAGTGTTGTAGTACCATGGTCGAACTCAATTTTGATTTGACGGCCAGTCTCATCTTTAGTATTAAACTGTGCTAGAGTTTCAACTGGCTAAAAGAATAAAACATAATTTATTATACAGAAAATATATGAGTACTTATTTATTTCGGCATAATAACCTTTACTTACGTTTGCGAACGGTGGAGTAGCAAGTTGGACACAATTATTGAAATTTTGAGTATATCCCAGTACATCATTATTGATAGATACAAGAGAATCACTAGCCTTCAAGTTAATTTTCTCATCTAAGCGACACAGGTCTAACAAAGCCATATTTGTTTTTTAAATTTTTATATAGTACCTTTAGAAAAAAACTTATTTTCGGTATGGAACTATGGAATGACAAGCGAAAATAAAATGCTAAATAACGCTCAAGCAATGTCAACTGTCAAAATAAAATACAGACATTATAAAAACAGATTATATGACCATTTAACAAATGACTTGTATAATGTATTTCATGGCAATTTCAAAAAAAAAAATTATAATACGTAACAGCAAGCTCTATTGAGTTAATAGTATTTATCCACGCGATAAATATATATTATAGTAATTGTTGTTAAGCGCAGATTTAGCCCTTAAAATGGTTATCCATGGTCAACCAAAATCAGGAAAGTATGAAGCGGAGCACGGACTCGCTTACGATCGATATATTTCTGTAAAGAAGACCTTGTACAGTGAAAATTACAAAAATAAATGTGTTTGTACATATAACAACCATGCAGTAGTCCATCTATAAATATAATAAATAGATATTTAACTGAGTCGAATCTGTATTTTTGGAAAATTTTAAATTAAAAAGTCATTATTATCGATTCAGAAGCCTAATAATTAAGCCTTAATTTTTGTGTGTGTGTGTGTCTGTCTGTATGTCTGTATGTCTGTCTGGGGACGCATCACGAGAAAACCACGGGATAGATTTTGATGAAATTTTGTATGGTGAGAGCTGGTTATCCGAGTCAACATATAAGATACTTTTTCCTGTGTGAAAAATTCTCATCTCTGAGAAATCCATACTAAACGTACGAGGGACGAAATCTTGAGTCGTTAGTTTTATAAAAGAGTAAGTAAGTTAGACTGACATTTATCACTCTTACATACAATAAATTATTTAAATTATAATTAAATCTAGTTCTACTACTAACATTCTTTTTAAAAATAACATGAATATATTTCTAGTATTAGCTACTCAATACAAGATGACAGCTTTACAGTAATAAAGAAATTATGTTAGACTTTCCGCTAATAGATGGCGTTACCATTAATAAAAATATATGCGTTAAAGTGACTGCAAAATGTAATCCGATTTTTATGGTGCATATTTTAATAATAACTTACCTCAAGAACATAAAATTTCAAGATTAAATACTGAACGGTTTTGTCTTTACCTATTCATATAAACAGGATATATGAACAGGATAGAATATTTGATTCCCCATACTATGAAAGTTTTTTCATCCCTATTTTCAACCCCTTAAGGAATGATTTCCGGGATAAAAACTATCCTATCTCTTATTGTTTATATCTTGCCAGGGTCTCAACTATCTTCTTAAAAAATTTCATCTAAATTGGTTCATTACTTCCAGAGATTACTTCCTACAAACAAACTCACAAACTTACAAACTTTACCTTTTTATAATATGCGTATTAGATGTTTAGTCTAAAACTGAGGAGATTGTTTTTTTTATCGTCTGAACGCGCTAGAATTTTTAGTCAATTTTTTTTGAATTTATAGACCTAGCATTGGACAAAATGTATCTAGACTACAACTCTTGGACCAAAGCAGCGGGCGAGGATAAATGCAAACGCTACTGCATGGAATATCCAAATGTACCTATCAAAATTTTACATTTATTATGTCTTAGAAGTAAAAAAATCATAACTACTACTTACTTTACTTCCTTTGTTCTCTCAAAAAGTTTCGTCAAAACCAATTCAGCCATTTCAGAGGCTCTCAATTAAAATATATATATATATATATATATATATATATATATATATATATATATATATATATATATATATATATATATATATATATTTAATTTATATTCTGTAAATACATAATAGCATACATATTACAGTTGATATAGTTTCTGTTCAATGCCTATATCAACGTTTTAAAGTCATTTTTATAAGTAGGTATGCATATTAAATGTAATTAATAGATAGATAACGGCGAAGCTAAAGGCTTATAAATTAATGGGCAAAGAATAACGGTTTAAGAATTATAAAATTCAGTGAATGCAAAATTATCGAATGAATAGCTAAGTTTAAACCTGTCATTATTCTATGAGTCAGAATCATTTACATAATTTTCTTCACAAGGGACGGGGACGTAACGACAATTTTACGATCTTAGATACGATTGTCTGTTGTAAGTAATATATACATGTATGAATTACTAGCGATTTACCCTCGCGTCGCTCGCCTAGGTAAGTTTTAATTTTTTTGAGCGGACCCTATTCTTTTTCCTAAAATAAAAGTAGCCTGAGATACTTTTTATGACATTAGCTATCTGCCATTGAAAACACCGTCAAAATCAATCTAGCCATTTCAGAGATTAGCTGGAACAAACAGACAGACAGATAAAAAATTTCTTATAAGTAGGTATTGTATATAATTATACCTTAAACGCATTTAGTAATAAGCTGTTATTTTGACTTTACAAATAGACACTATATGTATTTTATTTATCTATATAGATTAGAAGTATGCTAAGTAGTTGATGCTTGAACGCTTTTATTAATTGTCAAAGGCACAAACATAGTACATATAATATAGTAGCAAATGGCGTAAAGTTATTTAGATATTGTTTTTTGACTTTTTATATTGGTTTTTGTAGAAGAATTAAATATAAGAAAACGTATTTCTTCATTTTATAATAATAACAATTGAATTTTGACTCCTAAGCGAATATATAATAATTTAATTTGCTTCATAGTTGCTTCTTAGTGAAAATTAAATTAGAAGCAATATTATATGTTCAATATTTTTTCCTTATTATAGGTTTAAGACTTTAAACATTATTCGTAGTATAGTAGTATTATTAGTTGTAGTAGTAGACTCATGACGTTCAGTAAAAAAATGTAATAATTTAATGCTGAATAAAATACTTTGAATTTCGAATTTTAGTTATAAAATTATATCAACTCACCTTTTTATTTACTTTTTCTTTTTTTTTCTTTATGGCTTAGAGCTGCGTTCACGTCATCACGTCATCGTCGTCACGTCATCACGAGCTTGCGTCATAAGATATTTGATTTAGCATGTTGAATTTTTTTATTTAAAAAAAAATATAGAGTTGATAGTCCGTGAGGATTGTTAAAGCATGTCATGCAAATCTTCTAAGTAGGTCGGACAAGATCTAAATTTGCTCTTTTAAATGTTGAGTAACAAAAGTATTAATACAATATTATGACAGCTATCTCGAATAAGAGTGAACTAAGCTTAATTAGAGGCTTAAATTCGTTATCTAACAAAAAATATTTATCGACTCTATCTAATGTATCATTAATTCAATCATCTCATGCTAGAATCGAACCTGTAATCTCCGGCGTGATAACAATCCTATTCATATTAATAAATGTTTAAAGCAAAATTGAGCTGCAATTTTTGACATGGCAAGTGCCATTCTAATAATATTTTCACCTTAAATTGTACTTCAATTTAATTGGATCATTATGTTTTCTAATTAAAAAATTTTATATCTATATATAACTATAACTCTAGTTATACGATAGGTAACATGAGATATAATAATTAGAAAACTATAAGGCGTAATAGCTTTAGATTAGGAGTGATTCTGTCATAGTCTGCGCTATGTAGTTAAATAAATTCATTTTATCGAACTGCGATGCACTCAGTTTTCCCACTGGTCTAGAGTATTACAGATAGAGACAATACATATTATTGAGACTACTAGAACTCATACCATTCGATATTACTCTCACGACGCCTTTTACCGATTAAAGAGCAAATATTTGATAGTTACACGGTAATTTACCCAAATTTTATCCATTGATTTAGCATAGGATGGCTTAGGAATTCATACGTTCAAACAAACATAAATATGGATTAGAGTAAGTTAAGTAATTTAGAAAAATCTAAAGTTTGCTTTATTTTTAATTTATACGAACATGAACGAAACTTTTTTAACGAAAAAAAATATATTCGAAAAAAAAACAAATAAAAATAAAATTACGATTTATTTACAATACATATTTTGTTTTATAATCTAATATTACACTACAAATATAAACAGTACCATAACTCTTTTATTAAATTCCATACGGAATATTTATTCTATATGGGTTTTAGTTGATGGCGTACGCGTATAATTTGTTACACTTAAAAAGTTTAAACAACGTCAAATCTTAGCAGTCGTGAATCCATGAAAGTCACGAGGGATTTCAAAAGTGCATATTAAAGAATATCCTAGCCTTACAAAATGATAGCCTAAAAACTTATAATTGCAACTTATAAAGGGCAACTGTTACACCGTATTGTAACCTTATGAATATTTTGGAATTTAATTTTTAATATATTTTTATTTTTTAGCACAGATAACAATATTTGTACATAATATGTATATACTATATAGGTTTTAGTAAGCATTTAATTTCTAATGAAATATTATACTTCATCAAAAAATGCACGAGTGATTACGTAATACATATACTTCTTATAATTTACATATAAAAAAAAATTAACTGCCTCGGTGGTGTAGTGGCTAGCATGTACGGCTGCACACCCGGAGGTCCTGGGTTCGAGTCCCGGGTCAGGCCAAGTTTAGTTATTAAGTCTTTCTATATGGTAAGTCTCAGTAACAGCCCGGAGTTGGGAAGTTGGCGGTGTTTCACCCCCGTGCCTCGGAGAGCACGTAAAGCCGTCGGTCCTGCGCCTTAACTCTCACCGGTCGTGTCGAGTGGTCGTCCCACCGGAGTATGAGAGTGATAGGAATAGAGAGTGCACTTGTGTCTGCGCGTATACTTGAGCACTATAATATCTCCTGCGCAGTTGGCTAATCTCAATGAGATTGGCCGCCGTAGCCGGAATCGGCTAGGAGAACATCATCATCAATTTACATATAGGTAGATTGTTTTTCATTTTTTCTAATTTTCATAATTTTATATAAGAACACGATTGTGAAAGTAAAATTATCTTAGTATATTTACCAAATCTTAAGTCTAAGTAGGTATGTATGTGTATGTGTACTACCAATAAAATATTTATATTTAATAAAAATCAGATCAAAAAAAGACTACGGTGTAACAGTGGGCACAATTTAGAATATATTAGTGCATTTCTGAAATCCTTACGGTTAGTTTCCCATAGGAACCTTTGTTGAAACTCTGAAAGTGACCTGCGTTGTCACGCGATCTGTTTCGGTATTTATTGGGGTGACCATATGTATAGTTACAATTTTTGACCGACTTAAAAATGAGAAGTTACTAATTTCTGTTATAATATGTATAATGAATATAACATATAAATTATATATTATACTAGAGGTATAATTCTATATATCTTATAATTACTAAGAACTTATCGCATTATTAATATTTTTCAATTTGATTTAATTACTCTTAGACAAAAAAAACATGAATAAATGTTGTGTTTAGTATGAAAGGTCTTATTATTATTGAATTAGATTAGTGATATTTTAAGGTAACTAGATACTGTAAAATAATGAATATTTAATTATTTTAAAATATAAGGATGCTGCGCTATATTTAAGTTTTTCTTAGGTTGTTTTTTTTTTTTCATTTTAACTATTAATTCTCAAAAAATAAAACTACATAATACTTATATTAAAATGTGTATGTATGTGTGTGTGTGTGTTATGTCCACGCAAATAAAAATGAATATGTCACCTACAGCTAAGTGTTTGGGAGTCGAGTCCACTGTCATAATGTCATACATTTCGGAGGCATGCTAATGACGGACTCTATTGACACTCAAATTGGTACACATTAGTCTCTTGCTATCAAATAGCCACACCAAGTCACGCTATAAGAGAAAATGGCTTAATATTATTTGAATCAATTTTAGCAAACTAACTTAAAACGTCCTATGTAACAAAGAGCAGAATTTACAGTAGGTAAATCCCACTAAGATTATTTATTAAATACTAGCGGCTCACCCTCGCTTATCGTGGGTTCGTCGCTAGGTACATTTTAAATTATAAATAGTTATTAGCCAGCGTCAGCCATATATTTTTTTTTCGTTAATTTTTCTGATGTTTTAATACTTATTATCCTATTCCGGATTAAGAGAAATCCAAAAAATCAAATATCATAAAAATTGGTCCAGCCTTTCTTGAGTTATAAATGGTGTAAACTAACACGCACTAATGTCGCTTGGCTTGGTGCGGCCGTTTTTACGTTTGGTTTTCAACGTTTTCAATAGCTAAAAATAGTTATTGCGAGTGTACATAATGAGATATAAACATATTGTTTTAAAAACATTTCTGTAGATGTTTTAAGGCCTACAATTTTCAGTACATTGTTTTAACCTTTCTTAAGGTTTAGACATATAAATTTCTAAGAACGACTCGACAGAACCATTTATAATCGGGTTTTCCCGTGGGTTGAAAGATTTTCCTGTATTAAAAAGTATTCCAAATATTGACGCGAGTAAAAAATTATCACTACATAAAATAGACAAACAGACATACAGACAAATAGACACAAAGTTTAATAACTATTGTTTTAGGAGTATATATAAGGTTTTAGGAGTGGTATAAAGGTATTTTTAAGAATTCCCTATGTTACTATTTTATTATATGCATGGGTCTTAAATTTATTATTTTATTGTTTAGGAAAAATTTACATCAATTTTTTTATTTTTTTTTAGGAGAAATTTACATCAATTTTTTTTTTATTTACATCAATTTTAACAGTAGTATTGTTGATCGAAGTCTAAATGTCATCATATATTTAGCACATGTCAAACATATTTATTTATGACATTTAATTATGTTTAACATAATTAAAAATGTTAGGCCTATGCTTTTTTTAGTTAGTTGATTTACGATACAAAGGTACTAAGAATTATAATTTCTTCATTTTTCTTCAATTGTGTTGTTCACTGGATCTATCCAATCTCCATTTAAAATAGAAATGTTTAACATATCATAAAAGTTATAATATTAAAAATATCTAACATTTGAAGAAAGCTCATTAACTATCCTTTAGTTTAAAATTATAGAGTTACAAGAATAGATAGTGAATAGGATAACCTTATTAGAACCTATCATATTGCTTAATTAGCAGTAAATCTATACTAATATTATAAAGAGGTAAAGTTTGTGATCTTGTGAGTTTGTGAGTTTGTGACGTTGTAGGGGGTAATCTCTGGATCTACTGAACCGATTTTCAAAATTATTTTACCAATAGAAAGTCACGTTCTTCCCGAGTGTCATAGGCTATATATTAACCCGAAAAATGAAAAGACTTTTTCGTGGTAGTCGGATTTGCAAAGTAAGTCGGAGAAAAAACGGTCGAACGAAAACGTTTCTTACGAACGCTGCCTTAACGATGAGAGATATATGATTATGTTCTAGAGAAAAGTTGTAGAGCTTAATAATGCCTACAAAAAAGTCAGCGACAGCATATGTCTAACTTTTATATTTAAGTCACAAAAAGTAGTTTTTTATATTAAAAAAATCATTTAAATCGGTAGGTCATGTTTATTGGTCATATTATCAACAATTATGAATTCTTATCAAAATAAGTAACTTTATGGTCTAAAATGTTTAAAATAAAAGACTTTTCCCTTTTACTGCATATAATTGGGACAAATGGTTAAAGAGATAATACAACATATTCGTATGTATGGACGAACCCGAGCGAGCTGTTTATCTGTTTTTCTCTTTGTACGGGCTAATCTCCAGATCTATTGGACCTATTTAAATGAAATTTTGCATGGTGGTACCTTATATCCCCGGGCAACATCTTAGATACTTTTCATCCCGGAAAATTAAAGTTCCCGTGGGATAGTTAAAAAACTATAACAACTTATACATCTTAGTACACAAAAACTACTGATTGGATTTTAATGAAACTTTACAATAATATAGTTCATACATGACAAAAACAAATCAGCTACTTTTCATCCCGGAAAATTAAAGAGTTGCCGTGGGATAGTCAAAAAACTATAGTAACTTATACAGCTCAGTACACAACAACTTATGCACCTAATTTAGTAAAATTTTGCATGCTGATACCTTATATTGCAGGTCAAACAACAGGTTACTTATTTTTATCCCGGAAAAATGAACGGTTCCTGTGGGATAGATCTGTTTGTGCTTTTCTAGAGGTGAACCCGAGCGAAGCGAGGGTGAGCCGCTAGTATAATATATTTTAGTTTGTTTTGGTGTAGGTTTGAGGCCCTTACAAATGAGCTGGCATAAAACACAAAAACAGACAAAATAATATATGATATTACATTTATCACAGACGCATAATAATTACAAGTTATAAATACTACTACTTTAGTTTAAATCTTGCGATCTGACGTTTATAAAGGTCGTCTAAATTTGAATATTAGAGAGAGACAGACATACGTAATAATTATGTGGTAGACAAGGAGGAATAATACTGCATGTGAATTACGGCGTAATGCCGCACGTTGTATTAAAATTCGAAAATAAAGAATGTTGCCACCTGCCCTGAGGTAAAGGGAGTATATATTGTTGTAGTGTTGGACACGATTGTATCGATATGAAAAGATAGGTATTTCGTTTTTCATCTTTACTCAGATTTCTTTGCATGGTATAGATGAAGATAAAACATATTTAATCCTTGTTCTACTTCTCTATCAAGATACTTTATGACTTGCACTAAACATTGGTTTTATATCTATACTAATATTATAAAGAGGTAAAGTTTGTGAGTTTGTGAGTTTTTATTATGCATATATTCAAAATGACAATAAGTATTCTAGATAATTATTTACCTACCCTAAAATCATACTAATGATGATGTTAAGTATAAAATCGATATTTAATACATATTTAAATTAGAAAAAATAATAATGAATACTAATTATAAAGGCAGTGGTAGCCCAGAGGTAACGCGCTTGCTTGGGAAACTAAGCAAAGCGGGTTCAAATCCTCTATCGCACCTCTGATATTTTCATATGCGAGTCAATACCAACATGATTTCCACTTGTCTTACGGTGAAGGAAAACATCGTGGGAAACCTGCATGTCTGAGAGAACTTGGCAAGTTTTCGAAACATTTGTGAAGTTCGCCAACCCGCACTTGGCCAGCGTGGTGGACTATGGCCAGATCCCCCTTGTAGTTAAGGGAGGTCCGTGCCCAGTAGTGGGACTTAAAAAATAGACTGAATTCAATAATAAATAGAAATACCGATCAGGCACATCTCTAGTTCGAAGAGAGCGATAGTAGTGATCGCGCCGTCGGCTGCGTGCGCGCCACCCTCTCATTTTCTAATTATATATCCGACCACGAGCCCGTGCGCGACCGATCACTTAGAATTTAGAAAAGAGTTATGAAGATATGCTTAGAATGCTGATAGGTTATCGAAACTGCTTGATTTATAATTATGAAAATATTTATGGATTACAAAAGGAAGCGGTTGTTTTGTATTAGTAGAATGTATTATATATGATATATATGTATAGGTACGTACTATAATATAATATTTTCCCGTCGATCTATTTAGTTAACTGAGCGAGCGAAGCGTCTCTGCTCCAAGTCTATCAAAATTTGCTTTCCTTTGTCAGTTTGTTGGTCTCTACAGGTCAAATTTACAAGCGACGAAACTTCATATACAGGTTTTACGATTTTATAGATTTTTCTTGTCTTCGGGGATTTTTGATTGGATGTACCCCTCCAAAATGGGGTAAAAGGGAGGCTACTGGATACCTTATGAGATCCAATTTCGATGGTTCTTGTTTATTTCAACGGTAACTTTAAGTTGGTCTCATAAAAAATTGGTGAAGATCTGATGAGGATCTTCGGCTTGATGAGCAGAATATCTCCTCAAAATGTAGTAATTTGTTCACATAACTTTAGTGATATATTAATTGTTGCAAAAAATTCGTGAGTTTATATATTAAATAATTTTTAACCGGCTTCAAAAATACCTGTTTAGCTATGTTTAATTCGTCTGATTTTTTGTGGTTATGTTCGACATCTTCGCTAATAATAATGAATAGATTTTCATAATAATTTTTCTAAATTAATATATGATGTATATGTTCCCCATCGGCTGTCCCATATGCATTTCGAAAAAAAAATGCCCCAAGGTACGAATAATTTCCTAAGTGATTATATTGCTTGTTTATAATATATATCCTTGCTAATCATGAATTGAAATTGAATTTCTTTAATTTTTAAGGCATGTCAGACCAGAAGCTCAGTAATGTAACTAAATAGACTATTTTAATCACTCAAAACTATCTCACGATAGCTAAAATTTCCCATGATTTTGTTTTGACGAAAAATATTGTTTATAATTTCGCAAAACTTAAATTCTGTGTAAAGTTGTAATACTTACGTTGAAAAGGACATGCGTGTCTTTAGGTCGTTATGTAAGGCGCCATAAACTCTGTCGCTATGTTTGCTCAGTTTATTATTTGATTAATTCGCATATTATGGATGAAGCAATAAACCACTTCTATAAATAACTATCTAAATATAAACTGTTCATAAATTTTATCTTAAACGTTCTCTTTCACATATATTGCCAATAATATAAGTAATTTACGTAACACAAGAGGAGATACTATATACATCGTACTCGTAACCTATCTATGATAGGTATTTGATATTTTCTGTTACAAAGGTTGTTATTGTCATGAAATGATATTACCTATAAAGTCCCTAATTGATTTCAGGAATTTCCTCTAATGTCTTCTTCCTTGAACCACAGATCATATAATATTATCTTGAACTAACGATCCAAACGAGGCCTGACGCTTTGGTCAGGCCTTACCACATTTGCGCGGTAACTGCTACTACAATATACTTACTATAAGTTTCTACTAATATTACGGATACCTTTTTACCCGACTGCGTGACGCAAAGAAGAGTAATGCTTAATGTGTACAAAAGTCGCTTATATAATAATAATTTGGCCCTTTTAACTTCTTAATCCTGGACACGATACTCTTCTCAATGCGAGGAGGAATAAGATCATAGTCCACCACGTTGGTAGTGCGGGTTGACAGACTTCACATATCTTTCAAAAACTTCTTATACTTATATTGAGGTTTGCTTACAAGTGTAAGGCAAGTGATAATCACGTTGTAAATAATTTGCACAGGAAAATATGTATCAAAGGACTCTGGATGGTAAGAATTCGCTTCCCTTGCACTGGGCTACCACTGCCCATGACATTTAATCCAAATTATCTTTTGCAATAAACAAAAATTATGATAATCTATAATTGGCGAAGAGATCGAGTTACATAACCACAATAAAGACACAAACTAATATTTCCTTATGAAGTCTGTCCAAAAACTAGTCGGTACTTCAGTCTGTTGTTGCATAAAAAGCTATATATCGAGAAATTGACAAACAGACATTCACATATATCACATTCGATGTTTCTCACCTGCGGTTACCTTGCGTTTTCGTTTGAAAGAAAAATGATATAGTTGTAATAAATACCACTAGATGGCGTTGTTTTGTACCGATTTGTTTAACATTGTTAAAGAGAAAAAATATTTTGGTATTTAAAAAAAATACTCTAAGTAAAGGAAAAATAAAATGATGCGTTCTTATATTAAACCGTCTTTTTGCTGATGATTTAAAATATACACATTAGAAAGTAAGTTACAGATAAATGAGTTGTTTAGAACGGTTTGCAAATAATTAAGTTGTTGATTTTGTTTTGTATTATGCTATAATATTTTACACATGGTTAACAGCTTTGGACTTATACTAGCATAGAGTCCTTTAATCTGTGGTTATATTATCTAAATCTTCATGTTTATATTTGATAGCTCATCTAAATGACGTGATGTACAATCTTTCTATTTAAGGAATAGTTTTGGAATAGTATTAAGTGTAATGTTGCATTTTTTTTCAGTATAAGCAATTAAGATACGTGGAAAGCCATAGATAATATCAGTTCCTCGTTTGTCCTTTTTTGTAGTACCTACATATTGCAGTGTATAAATTTGAAAATGAAAGTCAAAGGACAAGGTTTCGTGTGTCCTTATGGGGCAAGGAACCATTAAAATATATTATTATAATAAAATCAACTGAGGTTCATAAACTTTTGGCCATTAAAAGATTTACTTTATCGTACATAAAGAAAATTATAATCTAAATTGTAGTTGAGAAGTAAGACGGTTTTATAGCGGGTGCCATACCGCGATATAATCGAGCATTATTCAAATTGACGGCCCGCGGCGTGTGGCTTTACATCAAGTGCACAGTAATAGCATGGTAAAATAATGACAATTGTTGTTTTTAAAGTATGGGGTGAAAGGATGTTCTTTTAAAATTGTAATTTTAACCCACTTTTTATATAAAATTTTGTTTTTGCTCTGTTTTCAACATTGGCATTTTATGGTCTCAGATTTTTGACATAATCAACGTAGATACTGTAATGGAATTAAAATTTTATTGAGAATTAAACTAGTGACTATTTTCACTATTTTAAATAAAGTAGGTATGTTGTATCTGTTCTCCTTTCATATATAGGTAGAGTTGATTTGCGTAATTTTCATAGGCAAACAGTTTTTGTACAGGTTTCCTTTATCTCGGTTAGGAGTTGCCTTCAGATATTTTTAATAAAAATAACGTGTAACTAATAATCATGATATAATTATTATATTATTATATTTTCTTTAATTACCTACTAATTTTAATTTTCTTAGTTACTTATTACCTTAAGCTATAGTCTTAAATTAGATAAAAGTCCTGTGGAAGGTTAGACGTACGCGGCACAGTCTACCCTGGGATATCCCTAGTAGGAATCCCAAGGTAGACCCTATTGCGTGCGTCTCAGCACTCATTGCCCATGTTTTGGTACGCAATAATTGTTATCATATTAATGAGTATATGTATTTGTATCCATTTTGTTATTACGAATTAAATAAATAAATAAACTTATGTATGTATATAATCAATAATGCAAAAAACGATTTCACTATAACTAAAGCTTTTTTTAACAGTTAAACTCAACAGTTAAAGCGAACCGAAAAATTCAATAGAAAAGAGTATATTCTTTGCTACTTAAATACGAATGAAATAATTAGCTCTATAACTTTATAGCAATAAGATAGAGTTGATAAAGTAATAAATCTTTAGTTTTACAAATATGTAATCGGCAAAATTGCAGTTGAAACATGGCGACATAAAAGTTCTAGCATCTGATGTTGTAAAACGTAAGTACAAATGTACGTGCAGGTTCGTAACATTCTCTTGACCTTTTCTATTCAATGAAATCTCAATTATATCATGATTAATTGACTGGAACGACTATAATTATAAATTTTATCGCGTATAAACGATTATGGAGTATATTTGGTCCGTTGACAGCTGGCCCCTGAAGCGATATACTAAAAAGTCGAAAAATCGGTCACAGGTAATCAAGGAATTGCCTACAGCTCAGTCGGTAATTAGGTATAGAGTGTTGAGATGAATAATTCCTAGCCATATACATACATGTATGTGCAGTACAAACGCTTCTTATTAATGATACAATTTAGGAACTAGTGCAAAGTTACAAAGACCAATAGAGCTTATGAAAAATTACCTAAAAATATATTGCTGTAAACGTAACACGAAATATTTTTTCCTCATTTCAATCAACCAATTTTGAAGAGATACGAGTACAGATATGTATAATGCAGCATTACATAATATTATAATTACACAAGAATATTTTAAAAACTACTGGGTCAATATTTTTAATAATATTAAATATTTGAAACAACCTTTTGAGGCAAGGTTAATTTTATTAAAATATTACACAAATATTACAAAAGCAATAAAAAATCATAGAAATATTTGATTTATTTACAAACCCAATGCTCAAAGCGACGCCCTAATACTCTGTCAGAAGCAAAAAGCAATTTCACTATAACGGTCTAACGTCAAACCTGGGCATAGACAATTTTGCGCGCGAAAGATCATATCTCTGGCCACGTGACCGCCAGCGGGGTCACGTGACGTTATTTGTATAGTCAGACCGCTTTTATTAACTCTGTGGGTACTTTATAGTTGTTGTAAAATCAATAACTTAACATTTTATGTTTTGGAAAGTGTTTTATTAAAAGTCAAAAATTATTCCATGTAACAAAAATGAAATGCTCTTTGTTGGTAAGCGGTAAACAGTTTCGTAATACTTTAGAAAAAAAAATATTATTGTAATTGGTAATTTCAGGAAGAAATGAAAGTATTTTTTTCTATACAGTTTTTATATGAGCTCAGAGATCATTATTGAAATTGAGACTGAACAACGTCTGATGGGTCAGCGATTATTTTATAATTTACATAAGATAAAAATGTCTATAACTTATGTGCAAATGAAGTACAAATTACAAAAATGCATAATTAAGCACATTTTTTCAAGTTTGGCTTAAAAAGTGTAAACTTTGGTACTTTGTACTTAAAACTAAATTTAATCATGTTTGCATTCATTAATGTAAAGATTTTTTAGCCATCAGCAAGTTTAAAATAAACACCATCGTTTCCGGATAAAAAATTGCTCTACTAATTTTTGTTAAGGCAATTGAGAAACAAAATAGTCAACGTCACTCATGTACTTTTTTCATATATTTTTGAATATTGCTTATCTAAACATTGTGCATTTCACATTCGCTTTCACAGCAATAAGTTTGAACATTGGTCACCTATGCCATAGTGCGAATATAATCAGTATTGTCAATACGCGATGAGTGACACTTGACGTCCCTACAGCCCTAATCCCTAGGGATAATATATACCATTACTAGAAATCATATGGATGTGGTATTCTTTTTTGTGTTTATTGTTATTTTTTGTCACTGCATTAATTGGACATATTAATTGATGTGTAATAACTAATTATCTATTTACTTTTCAAGGCTCGTTTTATAATAATTAGAGATTTCTTTTATCCATAATTAATAAGTAGTCATATGATTTTTAATATAAAAACATTGTTCTATTAAATATATCGTGCTTTTGTATAGCGACTATTTTAAAATAAGACAAGTTCATTTTATATAAACTGTGTTAATAAAAGCTAGTAGGTACAAACGCCACATCCATTCGTTTAGAACATCTATAAGTCGCTCTTAAAATGAACAACACGAGTAGTGTAAGTGTTGATTTTTGTACTCAATGATATCCCAGACTTTATTCCGCACGCTTTCCCAGGCGTAATGAAATATCAGTCCTCCCGGGATTGGGGCTAATAGTAAGCTCGTTACGGCCCTTGCTAAGAATTTGCACGTTATTAGTAATTTTGTGGTCTGTGCGTTATTGGTAAGCTAGTGTAATACCGCGATCGTTGCTAAAAATTAGCAATTAAGATGAAATATTAACATTATTTTCAAAAAGTTAAAATTAAATATGATATTATAATTAGTATTTTTGACGATTCTATATTTTTCGCTCTTCTCCCTTTCTTATCCATTTGTATAGTCAATAGAAACATTTTTCCATATATGAATAAAATTTTCGTTCTATTTCTTGGCAGGTGGAGATGCACATACGCTTCTTTATGCCTCTTAGTATAAGTTATATGTATATTTTCAAGCAAATCTATTAAGAATTTAAATATCATTAAATATGATTAGTAAAATAATATATAGAAGAATTATTTTTAACAATATGTTTTCTTAACTTCAATGGCAGCCAAATGTGTTATATCCAAGTAGAAGTTTTAGTGTCCTTGACACAATGATTTCAAATTTACTATAATTATAGTCGCTTGTAAATATTGGAAGGTATCAGATGCGATAACAGATTATGAACAAAACTACACTTGACATTTCGGAAGGGTGATGTCAGGGGCAACGTTGCTTCCAATAGCAAAAACAGTCTGATATTTAAAAGTCAAGCACTAAATATGCAAAAATCAAAATTCTTTCGATCAATTCACTGTGTCCTTTTTGCTTCTCCCGTAAGTAAAGTAAAATTCTAGCTTATCAAATAGAAAAGCGATTCTATAAAATTTAAGTGTTATAAACACAAATATCAAGATAAAAATATTTTCATTGACTACAAGTATAGTAATAATTTAAAGCTTAGGTTTTGAATAAATTTATGTTTTTCTTATCGCTATCTCTCCCTAGAACAAACGAATTCGCTACACTCGTAAAGAACCGCATCGTCAAAACGAAACGTAACTAGCATCATTACAAAATCTGCATAACAGCATTTGCAGTGCGGGATTGTCGCATCATCGGGCCCCCTGGGATTCAGTCCCACAATAAAACTCAATTTTACCACGTTGTTGTACACTTCTCAACTGTCAATGTGAATTTGACATTTTTTTGTCTATGATAGAGTTCATTTTGGTTTGTTAATTGTCTATGGATAGTCTGTTTTATATTGTCACAAAGGATATGTCACCCCCAGTTATTATATGCAAATAATACGCATAATTTAGGGTTTGGCCTATTCCGTGTTTTATCTACTTATCTGTGAAATGGCTCAATTAGGAAAGCGTGTAGTTGGTCTGCGGTCGCAGAGGGTGCGATGCAAATTGTGGTATCTACTTGTATGGAATATGCTAAATGATTTATCGTGATGATACATTCAAATGAGCTTTAAAAATATTTTAATGGTACAGGTTCTTCCTGTCGTTGCGATTTAATGATATAAGTATTACAAATTGTTTTAAATAATCTTACGTATAATAATATACCGACAAAAATAAGCGCGCCCTGTTAGATACATATGAGACTATTTTTAAGTAAATGTTACTATTATTAATGTTATTCTAACGTTCCCGAACACAAATATTAGTCTAAGTCGATTTTTCATGCTAATTATCAAATGATTCATATCGCCAGAAAATGGCAATCATCTAATTTCAAAATATTGATATACGGCGAAATCTTTTTGCTAAACGGTAATGATTTCCATGAAAGGACCTTAAACCACACATGACGATAAAATCATAACAGCCATGTTTCAAACATTAACCCTTAAAACCTTTTCGGGTACTGGTCACATACATTTATAACCATTAGCGGCTCGCACAAAAACCATTACAACCACTAATTTTACCATATCTATAAAACTAAATAAATCAAGAAAAAAGCAAACACACGACTATTAATATCTCTATCCTTATACTTAAGTTCGGAAACGCGACGATAATTACAGTTCACGGACGTCGAGTTTAACGTTTGAAAATTAAAAGAGTTGAGCGATCTCGAAACGCTACGTATCATTATGTTTGCATTATTTTGTTCTTGTTTGAGCGACCCGAGGTTAAGTTGGGTCACGACACATCCCAATTAGGGATGATTAGGCATTCTAATTTATTGAGTGCGTTCCAAACGCGCTGGCATCGCGGCGCTCTTTCAACTCCGAGTGTCATGGCGCCGATGTTTTTATTTATCTTAGGTGCTAATTTGCAAATGGCTCCTTAATTTTTTAATGCCTCATAATAAACTTAAATTTTATCGATTAGTCATATATGTAGGTATACGTTTCATTTTACTTTTTTTATCACTTGTCACTTTTTTATTTTTTATCTGTACTCTTGATTTATATTTAGAGTTCATTAAAAAAATATGTTTATTTTCACACGATGTCAGAATTAAAAGGGTATATTTGCGAGATAGCTGTCCCGGGCATTAATTATGGCGTGACCCAGCTTTCCCGGGATTCGAAATTTAAGCGCCTCGCCGCCCTATGATTAGTCCCCATATACAAAGCGCATTTAAAACTTTTAACTCACATTAAACATCATAAAAACTCCACGTGCCGCTTAAGTATTATAATTAACCCATGTGTGGAATAATAAAAATTATTTCAATTTGTATGTTACATTTAACTAAATAAAAAAGTTAATTGTATTTTAATTTCTAACCTATATAAATATACCTATAGGCTGAAATCGAATAGTTGTTACTTTAATATTCTCGTATTGAAACCTGCCATATTCTTAGTTTTTATCTAGACTAAAAGATTATATTGACGGAATCTGCCAAAATATATGTCATAATCAAAAATAGCGTGTAGCGTGATTTGCTTTTATGCTACTGTTCTCGATTTTTCTAAACATATCGTTTACATATTTTAAAGAATAGGGGAAATTTTATATATGTACTAACGGCTCATCCCCACTTCGTTCGGATTCGCCTCTAGAAAACAAAAAACAAATCTATCCCACGGGAACCATACATTTTTCCGGGATAAATAGTAGTTTATGTGTTATTCCGATGCATGAGCCATATTACTGTAAAGTTTCAATACAGTAATTTTTGCGTGAAAGAGTAACAAACATCCTTACACCTATACATCCAGACATCCATACAACCTCACAATATTTCGCGGAACGAACGGAACTTTCACTGGAAGATAGCTGATGTTGTAGGGAGCAATATAGGCTGCTTTTATTTAAGAAAAAGGATTCATTCGGGTTCCGCTCCAAAAAAAGTAAAACGTGTCTAAGGACGAACCCGAGCGAAGCGAGGGTGAGTCGCTAGTTTTATATATAGGATTTTTCATTTTAATTCATAATTACAGTTCAGAATAGTAGAGTCACGTGGCGCTATCGACATTTTTCATCGTTAAGAAATGATAGCATCTATCGGGATAATTGTTACCTGTGTGTTAGCTATTGGTCACTACATCACAGACAAAAAATACGGCTAATAGGTACTACATCTATACTAATATTATAAAGAGGTAAAGTTTGTGATCTTGTGAGTTTGTGAGTTTGTGACGTTGTAGGGGGTAATCTCTGGATCTACTGAACCGATTTTCAAAATTCTTTTACCAATAGAAAGCCACGTCCTTTCTGAGTGTCATAGGCTATATATTACCCGAAGAATGAAAAGGATTTTTCGTGGTAGTAGGATTTGCAAAGTAAGTCGGATTTGCAAAGTAAGTCGGAGAAAAAACGGTCGAACGAAAAAGTTTCTTACGAACGCTGCCTTAACGATGAGAGATATATGATTATATTCTAGAGAAAAGTTGTAGAGCTTAATAATGCCTACAAAAAAGTCAGCGACAGCATATATCTAACTTTTATATTTAAGTCACAAAAGGTAGTTTTTTATAATAAAAAAATAATTTAAATCGGTAGGTCACGTTTATTGGTCATATTATCAACAATTATGAATTCTTATCAAAATAAGTAAATTTATCGTCTAAAATGTTTAAAACAACAGAGTTTTCCCTTTTACTGCATATAATTTGGACAAATGGTTAAAGAAATAATACGACATATTCGTAGGTATGGACGAACCCGAGCGAGCTGTTTGTCTGTTTTTCTGTTTGTACGGGCTAATCTCCGAATCTATTGGAACGATTAAAACGAAATTTTATATGGTAGTACCTTATATCCCTGGGCAACATCTTAAATACTTTTCATTACGGAAAATTAAAGGGTTCCCGTGGGATAGTTAAAAAACTATTGCAACTTATACAGCTTAGTACACAAAAACTACTAATTGGATTTTAATGAAACTTTACAATAATATAGCTCATACATAACAAAAACAAATCTGCTACTTTTCATCCCGGAAAATTAAAGAGTTTCCGTGGGATAGTCAAAAAACTATATTAACTTATACAGCTTAGTACACAAAAACTACTGATTGGATTTTGATAAAACTTTACAATAATTATATATAATTATATATTATTATTAGTTCATACATCAGAATAACAAATAGGTTACTTTTTATCCCGGAAAAATGTACTGTTCCCGTGGGATAGATGTTTTTGTTTATTTGTAACGTATTATGTTCACAACATAGACCCCAAAACAATAGTTATTAAAAAATTGTCTGTTTGTCTGTTTGTCTATTTTTGCGTGAGCGTTTCACGCGAAAAGTAATGTACCGATTTCAACGAAATTTGGTGAAGTGATAACTTATTACTCGAGTCAACATTAAGACAGTTAAGATAACGGATAGTTAAGATGACTGACAGTTTAAATAACCGACAGTTAGGATAACTGATAGTTAAGATGACCGACAGTTAAGATGACCGACAGTTATGATAACCGAGAGTTGCGATAACTGACAGTTAAGATAACCGACAGTTAAGTTAACCGACAGTTTAGATAACGGACAGTTAAGATAACTGATAGTTAAGATGACCGACAGTTAAGATAACCGACTGTTAATATAACTGTCAGTTAAGATAACCGACAGTTAAGATTACCGACAGTTATGATGACAGACAGTTAAGATAACCGAAAATTAAGATAACCGACAATTAAGATAACCGACAGTTAAGGTAACCGACAGTTACGATGACCAACAGTTAAGATAACCGACAGTAACGATAACTGACAGTTAAGATAACTGATATTTAAGGTGACCGACAGTTAAGGTAACCGACAGTTAAGATAACCGACAGTTTAGATAACCGACTGTTAAGGTAACCGACAGTTATGATGACCGATAGTTAAGATAACCGACAGTTAAGTTAACCGACAGTTAAGATGACCGAAAGTTAAGATAAGTGACAGTTAAGATGACCGACAGTTAAGATAACCGACAGTTAAGATAACTGTCAGTTAAGATAACCGACAGTTAAAATAACCGACA
Organism: Brenthis hecate; assembly: GCA_951806755.1. Lineage (NCBI taxonomy): Eukaryota > Metazoa > Arthropoda > Insecta > Lepidoptera > Nymphalidae > Brenthis > Brenthis hecate. The sequence goes on from OX638261.1 coordinate 4,291,211, forward strand.
GTTAAGGTAACCGACAGTTAAGATGACCGATAGTTAAGATTACTGACAGTTATGATAACCGACAGATAAGATAACCGACATTTACGATAACTGACAGTTAAGATTACCGACAGTTAAGATGACAGGCAGGTATGATAACCGACAATTAAGATAACCGACAATTAAGATAACCGACAGATAAGATAACTGACATTTACGATAACTGACAGTCAAGGTAACCGACGGTTAAGATAAACGACAGTTAAGGTAACTGACAGTTAAGATAACCGACAGGTAAGATAACCGACAGTTAAGATAACTGACAGTTATGATATCAGACAATTAAGATTACTGACAGTTAAGGTAACCGCCAGTTACGATGACCGACAGTTAAGATAACCGACAGTTAAAATAACCGACAGTTAAGGTAACCGACAGTTAAGGTAACCGACAGATTAGATAACCGACTGTTAAGGTATCCGACAGTTAAGATAACCGATAGTTAAGATAACCGACAGTTAAGTTAACCGACAGTTAAGGTAACTGACAGTTAAGATAACCGACAGTTAAGGTAACCGACAGTAAAGATAACCGACAGTTACGATAACTGACAGTTAAGATTACCGACAGTTAAGATAACAGACAGGTATGATAACTGACAGTTAAGATAACCGACAATTAAGATAACCGACAGATAAGTTAACTGACATTTACGATAACTGACAGTTAAGGTAACCGACGGTTAAGATAAACGACAGTTAAGGTAACTGACATTTACGATAACTGACAGTTAAGGTAACCGACGGTTAAGATAAACGACAGTTAAGGTAACTGACAGTTAAGATAACCGTCAGGTAAGATAACCGGCAGTTACGATAACTGACAGTTAAGCTGACCGACAGTTAAGATAACAGACAGTTACGGTAACTGACAGTTACAATAACCGATAGTTAAGATAACTGACAGTTAAGATAACCTATAGTTAAGATAACCGACAGTTAAGTTAACCGACAGTTAAGGTCACCGACGGTTAAGATAAACGACAGTTAAGGTAACTGACAGTTAAGATAACCGTCAGGTAAGATAACCGGCAGTTACGATAACTGACAGTTATGATAACCGACAGTTAAGATAACCGACTGTTACGATAACTGACAGTTAAGATTACCGACAGTTAAGATGACAGGCAGGTATGATAACTGACAGTTAAGATAACCGACAATTAAGATAACCGACAGATAAGATAACTGACATTTACGATAACTGACAGTCAAGGTAACCGACGGTTAAGATAAACGACAGTTAAGGTAACTGACAGTTAAGATAACCGACAGGTAAGATAACCGACAGTTAAGATAACTGACAGTTACGATATCAGACAGTTAAGATTACTGACAGTTAAGTTAACCGACAGTTAAGATTACCGACAGTTATGATGACAGACAGTTAAGATAACCGAAAATTAAGATAACCGACAATTAAGATAACCGACAGTTAAGGTAACCGACAGTTACGATGACCAACAGTTAAGATAACCGACTGTTACGATAACTGACAGTTAAGATTACCGACAGTTAAGATGACAGGCAGGTATGATAACTGACAGTTAAGATAACCGACAATTAAGATAACCGACAGATAAGTTAACTGACATTTACGATAACTGACAGTTAAGGTAACCGACGGTTAAGATAAACGACAGTTAAGGTAACTGATATTTACGATAACTGACAGTTAAGGTAACCGACGGTTAAGATAAACGACAGTTAAGGTAACTGACAGTTAAGATAACCGTCAGGTAAGATAACCGGCAGTTACGATAACTGACAGTTAAGCTGACCGACAGTTAAGATAATAGACAGTTACGGTAACTGACAGTTACTATAACCGATAGTTAAGATAACTGACAGTTAAGATAACCTATAGTTAAGATAACCGACAGTTACGATGACCAATAGTTAAGATAACCGACAGTAACGATAACTGACAGTTAAGATAACTGATATTTAAGATGACCGACAGTTAAGGTAACCGACAGTTAAGATAACTGACAGTTAAGACGACCGACAGTTAAGATAACTGTCAGTTAAGATAACCGACAGTTAAAATAACCGACAGTTAAGGTAACCGACAGTTAAGATGACCGATAGTTAAGATTACTGACAGTTATGATAACCGACAGTTAAGATAACCGACAGTTACGATAACTGACAGTTAAGATTACCGACAGTTAAGATGACAGGCAGGTATGATAACTGATCCCCCCCAACGTGCGTTCACCTTGTCGTGGTGGGGGGGCTCAGTAGTGTACTCGCGAAGCCAAGAAACGCACAGGGAGGTGGCCCGCTTCAGTGGGCGGTGGAAGGCGGCCTTCTTCGGAGGGCGGTGTACCATGCGGGTTGCTCCTGGTACTTCTCTGATAGCAGAGTGGACCGTGGAGCAACCCCATGGTTGTTGTGGTCTGCTTCGGCAGACCTGCCGTCGGGGCGTCGTAGTTGAATGCGTAAGCGATCCTGCGACGCCCCATTAAGACGGGGGAAGGCTTTGTTGGGTTTTAGTGGGTAGTACTGGCTTCGCCGGTGAGTCCCACACTTCGTGCGTAAATGCATTTCCCAACGTTAAAAAAAAAAAAGGTATGATAACTGACAGTTAAGATAACCGACAATTAAGATAACCGACAGATAAGATTACTGACATTTACGATAACTGACAGTCAAGGTAACCGACGGTTAAGATGACCGATAGTTAAGATGACTGACAGTTTAAATAACCGACAGTTAGGATAACTGATAGTTAAGATGACCGACAGTTAAAATAATTGACAGTTAAGATAACCGACAGTTAAGATGACCGACACTTAAGGTAACCGACAGTTAAGATGACCGACAGTTATGATAACCGACAGTTACGACAACATACAGTTAAGATAACCGACAGTTAAGTTAACCGACAGTTAAGATAACCGACAGTTAAGATATCTGACAGTTAAGACGACCGACAGTTAAGATAACTGACAGTTAAGATAACTGTCAGTTAAGATAACCGACAGTTAAGATAACCGACAGTTAAGAATACCGACAGTTAAGATGACAGACAGTTAAGATAACCGACAATTAAGATAACCGACAGTTAAGGTAACCGACAATTACGATAACTGACAGTTAAGATAACTGATATTTAAGATGACCGACAGTTAAGGTAACCGGCAGTTAAGATAACCGACAGTTAAGATAACCGACTGTTAAGGTAACCGACAGTTAAGATGACCGATAGTTAAGATAACCGACAGTTAAGTTAACCGACAGTTAAGATAACCGACAGTTAAGGTAACTGACAGGTAAGATGACCGACAGTTTAGATAACCGACAGTTAAGATAACCGACAGATAAGATAACTAACATTTACGATAACTGACAGTTAAGATAACCGACGGTTAAGATAAACGACAGTTAAGGTAACTGAAATTTAATGTAACTGACAGTTAAGATTACTGACAGTTAAGATAACCGACAGTTAAGATAACTGACAGTTACGTTTCGACTGGGTTGCACCAGACGTGGTCACGGGCAGACTGCTTATATAATAAATAAATATCTTATTTATTAAATATCTTATTTTTACACATTATTTGTTATCTTTGTGTTTTTCTTTTGTAAGCTTAATTTGGCTTTCTATAAGTTTATCTACTTAATCCAATGACTAAGTTGTACGTTGTGTAATCAAAGTCCAACGTCCATTTATGCAATCATAATACATATCTAATATTATAAAGAGGTAAAGTTTGTGATCTTGTGAGTTTGTGAGTTTGTGAGTTTGTGACGTTGTAGGGGGTAATCTCTGGATCTACTGAACCGATTTTCAAAATTCTTTTACCAATAGAAAGCCACGTTCTTTCTGAGTGTCATAGGCTATATATTAACCTGAAAAATAAAAAGGCTTTTTCGTGGTAGTCGGATTTGCAAAGTAAGTCGGAGAAAAAACGGTCGAACGAAAAAGTTTCTTACGAACGCTGCCTTAACGATGAGAGATATATGATTATGTTCTAGAGAAAAGTTGTAGAGCTTAATAATGCCTACAAAAAAAGTCAGCGACAGCATATATCTAACTTTTATATTTAAGTCACAAAAGGTAGTTTTTTATATTAAAAAAATAATTTAAATCGGTAGGTCACGTTTATTGGTCATATTATCAACAATTATGAATTCTTATCAAAATAAGTAAATTTATCGTCTAAAATGTTTAAAACAACAGACTTTTCCCTTTTACTGCATATAATTTGGACAAATGGTTAAAGAGATAATACAACATATTTGTAGGTATGGACGAACCCGAGCGAGCTGTTTGTCTGTTTTTCTGTTTGTACGGGCTAATCTCCGAATCTATTGGACCGATTTAAATGAAATTTTACATGGTAGTACCTTATATCCCCGGGCAACATCTTAAATACTTTTCATTACGGAAAATTAAAGGGTTCCCGTGGGATAGTTAAAAACTATTGCAACTTATACAGCTTAGTACACAAAAACTACTAATTGGATTTTGATAAAACTTTACAATAATTATATACAATTATATATTATTATTAGTTCATACATCAGAATAACAAATAGGTTACTTTTTATCCCGGAAAAATGTACTGTTCCCGTGGGATAGATGTTTTTGTTTATTTGTAACGTATTATGTTCACAACATAGACCCCAAAACAATAGTTATTAAAAAAATTGCCTGTTTGTCTGTTTTTGCGTGAGCGTTTCCAAGAAAAGTAATGTACCGATTTCAACGAAATTTGGTGAAGTGATAACTTATTACTCGAGTCAACATTAAGGGTACCTTTTGTATGTATGTATTTATATATGTATGTATTCAGCCCTTTTTAACGTCCCACTGCTGGGCACGGGCCCCCTTCAATACGAGGGGGATCAGGCCATAGTCCACCACGCTGGCCAAGTGCGGGTTGGCGGACTTCACATGTCTTTTGAAAACTTGCTAGGTTCTCTCAGACATGCAGGTTTCCTCACAATGTTTTACTTCATCGTTAAGACAAGTGGTAATTGTGTTAGAAATGATTCGCACATGAAAATATCAGAGGTGCGAGACCCGGGATTTGAACTTGCTTCACTCAGTTTCCCAAGCGAGCGCGTTACCACTGGGATACCACTGCCTAGATACCTTTTACTTCAAGAAAATCTTTCTTTCCCACGGGAAAATACAATAACTGGTTTTATCGAGTCCTCCCTAGAATCCTTCCGCTGGCTAAGCCTTAAGACATACATACATTGAAACAATATACTAAAAAATTGTTGGTCTTGAAAAGTCCTACAGAAAAGTTCCGAATTGTATATGTCTATCTCCTAAGTTACACTCGCAATATTTATTCTTATTTATACGTATAATAAAACTAACTTAGTCAAATCGATGTGCATGTTTCACGCAAAAAGTACTCAACCGATTTTAACTAAATTTTGTATAGTGATAAAACTTAGTACTCGGGTCAACATTTAGGATACCTTTTACGACAGGCAAATTATTCATTCCCACGGGAAAACACAATAACTGGTTCTATCGAATCGTCCTTAGAAATTTATATGGTTAACGTTGGCTCAACCTTAAGAGATAGATCAAAACATTGTGCAAGAAAATTGTAAGTCTTAAAAAGGTCTATAGAAAAGTTCTACATAATATATGTCTATCTCCTAAGGTACACTCGCTATAACTATTTTCATTATTATATATTACTGTTTTATTATAAGTTATTTATTCTATCTATACATATAATAAAACTGTAGAGGTTAGAAAAAAAATGCTAAAACCCGAGTCAGTTCTCTTCTTACATCCCGAAAGAAGAGAAATAGAACAAATCCAGTTTTTTTTCAATTTTTTGTTTCTCTGTCTGTTTGTCTGTTTGTATGGACTAATCTCCGAAACTATTGAAACGATTTAAATGAAATTTTGCATGATAGTACCTTATATCCCCGGTCAACATCTAAGATACTTTTCATTCCAGAAAATTAAAGAGTTTCCGTGGGATAGTTAAAAAAACCATAGTAACTTATACAGCTTAGTACACAACAACTTATCCTCCTAATTTAATAAAATTTGGCATGCTCATACCTTATATTGCCGATCAAACAACAAGTTACTTTTCATCCGGAAAATTCATCATTCCGGAAAAATGAACGGCTCCCGTGGGATAGATCTGTTTGTGCTTTTCTAGAGGTGAACCCGAGCGAAGCGAGGGTGAGCCGCTAGTCTAGTAATAAACCTGTGATGTAATCTTAGAGAGGAAAGGAACATAATGTACATACAAAGTATTATTATAATCTTAGAATATAACTAAGTAGTATTATAAACAGCAATAGTTAAATAATAAGAGCAATTACCAAGTACTTTTTTATGTAAATTTAAAATATACCAAAGAATTATTTGATATACCAAGAATTAAATACGAACAGCGAAAGTTTGGATGGATGGATGTTTGTTACTCAATCACGCCAGAACGGTTGAACGGATCTGGATAAAATTTGGCATAGAGTAGATTATGGTCTGGAATAGCACATGGATGGTTCCTACAAAGATTTCTTCATATTTAATGATGTCCTAAGAAATTAGCTCTCACTTATTTAGTTGGTAATTAGTCAGTTCCATACTTATGTACAGCGCGTGCGCCGGCCTAGGGCTACTAGTGACTATGCATTAAGAGGATTTTACTTTTAGCCAACTCCAAAAAGGAAACAATTCTTTTTGTTTCTATGGTTTTTTTAATTGTTGTTTTAATTGTTTTGTCAATTTAATTGTTACTATTATACACGTGCAATGCAATGGACAGTAAATAGTAATAAATATAAAACTAGTTGGTCTACACAACTCTTTTACCGAAGGCTGCTTTGTTCGACCAGTCATACGCCCACGTAAACTATGCGAAGCTATCGTGTCGATAGATATATCGATTAGATTATGTAAGCTATTTATTATTTTATTATAATACATGGTCTACTTGTCTGTTGGTTGGAAATTGCTATGTACTGGTTAAGTAAATGGAATCTTTTAGTGTCTAGCTTTGGGTTAAATATACATATTTATTATTATTGAAAATTTTGGTTGCGTAAAAACCTTAGTTGTAGTCTGTGCATATGAGAACTTTTTAAATTACTATAAAGTAAGAGACGGAAGTTTAGAATGAGTTCATAAGCAACTTAATACTTTATGTATGTTGATAAAAATTGCCCCTTGTACTTAGAATAAAAGCTATCCCATCCTGATTTTAACTAAAATCCATTTAGCTGTAACAGTGCAACGAAGTGACATACCTATTTACTTTTAAATTTTCGCATCTATATTATAAGCGTTATTAGCATTTTTTTGTAGTTATAAACTATAATATTGGACAATTTTAATAGGAATTAAAAAAATATTTAATGTACAGATTCGACTCAGAATTTTGTTATAGGTATCTTTAGAAAAATATTACAAATATATCAACGAAAATTACAAAGACCAATAGAATATGGATAACTGTGGAATAAAAATTGCATAATTGTATAATGACAATGCCAGCCTGCAATTCCATTGGGCCTTCTATAATTTAGACAACAATTACAGGTGGGTCAATGATTATGACCTATTACCTAGGCTAGATGGAGAGGTTAAATGCAAATTGTCGGTGTAATTTGACCGTAATGAATAGACACCTGCGATTAGGGCCATCAGGCAAATGTTAAATGAAAAATTGATAAGAGTAAGTTGGTTTGGTGCACCTAGGGTTCTGTACTAGCGTATAATATACGAGTAAGTATGTATACGCGTATTGTAACAAGAAAATAGGACAGTAAATAAAAAAAAAATATATGAGTTCTTCTCATACTTGACCAATTTTGGTTAATTAAATTAACCTATACAACTTTACTAAAATAATAGTTGATTTTAATATAACGTAGTAGGTAATTTTATTAAAACTACTAAGAATATTGTTTTTATAGAGATATTTAAAAGAATCCTACTTTTTCATTTCTGTAATATTATAAAATACATTTCATGGAATCAGTTTTTTTTTGAAAATAAGATATTGTAGTTTGTAAAAAATATTTTCCACATGTCACCTACATAAACGTGTTAGACTAATGAAATCTAGTGTAAATACGAGTGGTTGCGAGACCCTAAAAATTCAGTATGTATTACTTGTGACTTAGTTGAAAACATAATGACATAATATCATCGTTGTCATAAGTCACATCACATCATTTTATAGTAAATCTATACGTATAATAAAATTATGAGTTGAATCTGTACATTAAATATTTTTTGGAAAATCTTATTTAAATAGTAATTATTATCAATACAGAGGCCAAATCTATAGTTTTTAGATTTTTTCTTTTGTTTTTAGAATTCTGTCTGTCTGTGACCACATCACGAGAACATCGCTGGACTGATTTTGATGAGAATTGGTATGGTTATCCGGGTACTTTTTACTGCAGGAAAATATCTCATCTCCGAGAAATCTATACTAAACGTTAACGATAATTTTTTTTAAAATTAAATAACTAATTCAGATGAACTTATTATTAGAAATAATTCATACTGTTAAAATTCAATTACGTAAATTTGATATACCATGATTATATAAATATTATATATCATGACTTATATATAATAGTTATTCAAAATATTAGGGCCTGTCTAGAATTATGCAGACCTTTGCAGAGGATATCTTTGAATAGGGACTAACATGTTTAACAAAATCTTGTTAACATTACAGTTTCGTTATCCCCTAAAATATCTACAGATAATAATATAGTATAGCTCTGCGGGTAGACGATTGGCAAAATTTGTCGTTTGGGCGTCTAGGGGTGAGTTTAGTTTAAATAAAGAAAACCATTGTTTGTCACCGCACCCTTTTGACGGGTTTTAATTTGTCATCATGGGGTAGGTTTGGGTCTTATTCTAATACGGGGTTCTTCTTAATTATTTTTTATATTTATACTTTGCACTTCTTCTTAGGTTCTAAAATATGAGTATAAAATTTGTAATATTAAAAATATCTAGATTTTGCCCAAATATTTTAAGGTAAACGTTTCAATATGTGAAAGCTGATTATTTCAGCTTACAACTTGAATATGTATTTTAATACGTCATGTTACGCAATAAAAATAATATTTATACGAGTAAATACGAATTAGTATTGTAAACAGTAGATAAAGACTATTTTAAATAAAACTTATTTTTCGGATTTTGTCGCAGACTCATTTTGATTTTTGGTTCTCGACGTTTCGAATGCTTTACAGCAATCATGGTCACGGGAGAGACTGACTATTACAAAGATTATTATAATGTTTTCAATAACTTATAAAATAAAATATTTTAGAAATTCAAACTATTTTCATCCTGGTCTGCTTTATATTTAAGTAAAATAGGAATACATGAGCTTTTTAGAAGAAATATCATTTGTTCAAATAATGGTATCAAAAGTAATGCACCCTTAACGATTAGCGTTATGGAAATAGCCCCTAAACTTTATCTAAATAACTGCCCGATTAGCGCCCTCGTCCAACTTCGCTTTTTATTAGTGTTGTTTTGATTTATCGATATATAACTTTAACGCCACAGATATAAAAATAATGTGTACATTATGTAATACTTTTGTAATTTTTCTTTTTTTATGAATTTAACATTCATTTTTAAATACATACATACAATTATCGATTTATGAATTGGTAAGTTATTAATCCTTTGAAACAGTTGTTTTGTGATTTTTACTCTATTATAAGTACAAAGAAGCAAGACCTATTTAGGACCTAACAAAGGTGGCGTGCACCGGATGGATGCAGGCTGCCCAGGACCGGGATGGTTGGCGCTTATTGGGGGAGACCTTTGTTGAGCAGTGGACGGCGATAGGCTGATTGATTGATTGATAAGTACAAATCTTCTACTAGCACCTATTTGCTACAAAGTATGATGATACCACTTTTGTCCCAGCTTTATCAAGACAAGTACGGTGCAGGAACGACTAACGCAGTGTCTCGATGTACAGAAAGAGAAATTTAAGCAAGATTTTAATAATAAAATAAAAAAATTAATGCGTATATCGCAAGAATATTTCTTTTGCCTTGTAGGAAAGTTCGTGAAAATTTAATTAAAAATAATGATTTAAAGAAAGCAGAAGTTGAATCTAAATAATATCGATATTTTTATTCAAAGTCCATCACTAGGAAGAGGATTATTTAACTGTAATATTGTTAATAGCCCATTTGACATGCTCTTTGATGATTAAAAGAAATAGATTTTGTTATATTCTATTTGTGATTACTCTACTGATGTTATAAATGTAAAAGTTTTTGAAGATGTTACTATACGAGTATCTCTCGTACGTGAGTTTTGTCTGAAGATAGTATTTATATTTGTCTGAAGATAGTAGGTATGAACCAAAGTATAAAATAAGTCAAATTTTTGTGTATTACATAAGTTACTTAGAGACACGGAACTTTTTTATATGTACATTTCATATACTAAAAAGAAAATTTATCTCAAAAACAAAAGCTAATTCTAAAGTACATATTTAAAACGTCTTCCGATACTACATTTATACAGAGAAAGACGTGGAGATAAAAACTTTATAATCTGTAAAAGATATTTTTCTGTCACAATTTAGTTTACTTCTTTCAATAATATAATTTTGCGTCCTTTAATTTACGTGTACATAAACACCAATATGTGACTTTTTAAATTTACAACCCTTTACCTACTAACCGGATATGCTACTACTGCGTTATATGATTATTTATGTGAATTTGTCTAAAGCCTGCAATATACATTATCCTTAACCATGGATGTTAAATTAAGTTTCATTTTGTTATCATAGCCCTATCAAAGCGTTAACTGTTGTATACTTTGCTTTAAACTACTAACAGAAAATATTTCCTTGGAAAATGAATAATCTCTGGAAAACCTTCTATTAGAAGATTTCCGTACGTTTTATTGCTTTAGATTTAAAGTAATTATTTTTTAAAGCTTAGTAGAAAACGTAAAGAGGAAAAATACTCGCGTATCTTATTACTTTTTTCTTAAAATTTATGTGCTGAGTTTTTTGTCTTTTGGCTAGATGTACATCGTTGGACGATGTTGGCTCTGAATTCTAATAGGTAAATTTATAAGTGAATAATAATTAAAGTAATTTCTATTAAAAATAAGATATAGCTATTATATTATACCAGATAAAATAATATGTACTATATTGTTTCGAAGGAAACCAAAATAGTCAATGCGAAACCAAAAAAGTCATGAAAAAATATGGAAAAAAAACATGATGACTAAATTGAATGAACCACTCAATAATGTGATTACATGTTGCGAAATCACTTCATAATCAGCTATCAGGTATCATTACAGAACGTACATGACAGCGGGTGATTATACGAAAATCTCGAATTTTTACATCCAAGAATAATTCGACTCACAGGATTGGTATTTTAAACATTATAAGCAGTTTTTTTCTCTAATCTTAAAGAATAATTATCACTGGCCGACAAATAAAAACTTTTTTTTGGTGCGGTTAAAATTCGTTTAGATATAGTTTTTGTACGAGTTTCTGATAACGTACGGTCGTATTTGTATCTGATCTAATTTAACAATTACCCGCCATTTTAAAATTTCGACACTTTGACTTAAAATGTCATAAGTATTAGTATCATGGATGATAAATAAAATGATTAGTATATAAATAATTATACATTAGGATGGCGCAAAAAAGCCGACAATATTTTTTTCATATCTCGTATGAAAATATGCATGTTAGTTTTTCATATTTTAAGAGCCTCCTTAAAAAATCAGCTCAATAAAATATGTTTTAGAGCTCTCTTACAATTAAAAAACAATTTCCAATATCTAATATAATTTTGTTTATATTTATAATTGAAATTTCACAATAATATTTTTATCTCTTTTTCGTATCCAAGTACTCTAGAATACTCGTACATATATATTATGATCAAGTTAGCGCTGTGATTCTAATATATAATTAAATATAATGCGTAGAAATAGAATAATTGTAATGATATTAAACAATTATTATTAAGGTTACATTTAATCTAAATTACATAATTTGTAAAGTTCAAACAAGTTTCTCATTTCTACACCGTAAACAGTGTGAAACGTTAAAACACATTAGCTTAGACAACGCTTAGATTTGACAAAATATATAAAGATAGCTACTATAATCCTACTAATTTTATAAATGCGAAAGTTTATGAGGATATATGAATGTTTGTTACTCTTTCACGCAAAAACTACTGAATGGATTTTAATAAAACTTCACATCTGCTTTTTATCCCGGAAAAATGCACGGTTCCCATGAGATAGATTTGTTTTTATTTTTCTAGAGGTGAACCCAAGCGAAGCTAGGGTGAGCAGATAAGTAGTTTCTCTTAAATAGGTTCTAAATTTTAATTTTAATTTTTATAAACTTTCCTTTTACAGAAAAAAAATATTACAATAAATTGTGGCTGGAATATAATAGAATGAACAAGTCTTCATCTCGTGTTCTACCTTTCAGAGAAGACTGAGTTTTTTACAATATAACCGCAACAGAAAAAAAATCTCTTTCATTTATGCATTTAAATTCAAATTTCATATTTTGCATTATTATGTTAGACCGTCCAAAAAGAAAGAAACAAGATTTTAGTTCAGTTTTAGTTTTTAAATAAATATTTAATCCATAAACCACTACAAACCGTCATTACAAAATGTACATCACATGTTGACTACACGAATACCTCGAATTTTCGACTGAACAAAATTGCCTGGCTGTATGCGAAGAATGTAATGAAAAGAAAAAAAAATATTTGGAGCGAAAAAGTCGTGATAGTTGTTCAAAAGGAACTCTTAGCAATTACTGGCACGCGAGCGGACAGTCGCGCGCCGGCTTCGGACGTTTACACATCGTATGGGTAAATTGTTTTTATTAATATTTATTTTTTAAAAGTCAACTTTAAATACTTCCTATATTTTTTTTATAATTATAATTTGAAATTATTTCGATTAAATCAAAAGTTTTTTATACATACATTTATTTTACAAAAATAAAAAAACATTGCATTTTGTCAACTGTTACAATTTGCCTATAATAATGGTTCGTCTATATTAATTACATCTACGAATAACTATAACTATTTTTCTGAATCTATTCTTCTTACATAAAGGTTTAAGTAAAAAATAATATATTATAGTAACAAAATAATAATATATTATAGTAAAAATCTAACAAAAGCAAATGCCTAAAGGCTTATAATTTAATTTAATTTTCGTTATTCGTCCCTCATTTTTATATTTTTGTTGGTAAATAATATAAGCATACATCTTTGTGACCGCATCTTAGTTGTCATACGTCGTGATAGCCGGAAGCTTACGACAGAGCCTCTACCTTCGCTAACTTCGCATTTCCCTGAATCTTGTTTTCATAAAACATAGCTGATTATTCCATGGATATTAATGTATTATATTTTTATTTACTAGACACGTTATATATTGGTGATTTACTTATTTATAAGGTACAATAATATAAAATATTGTTTATAAGTGTCTTTAAATGTCATAGAATATATTATAAGTAATACTTATATCTCGTATGGCACTTTATGACGTTACATATTTTAGATATTAATTTAATGTTATCAAATATAAATTCAAATTCAAAATATTTTATTAAGCATTAAGTTATTACAATTTTTACTTTACGTCATGAATCTATCAGTTCGGTAAGAAGAAGCCTCGGAACTGGCGAAAGAAACTCAGCGGCATTAAAATGATTTCTTTACCTATTATATAATATAAATGTATGTATTTTGAAAAAAAAACAGAACATAGGCGCCTGAGAAGTTCTTTTATTATATAGCACCTTTGTAACTAAATCTTAAGTTAAGCGAATTTTCTATGAGTTTTTTTCCTGAACATTCATTTTTTATTTTTATATAATTATCATAATATATTCGAATAAACATTAAAAAAATATTGATGATATATGATTGTGCCTTTAAATATGTCAATAAAAAATGTATAAAACCTTTTGTAATTACCTTTTATATTCAAAAGCAACAGGCTGGAAATTCAGTAGTAACGTAACGAAACTAATTCTAGCATAGAGTGATACCGTGTGGTCGCATCTTTAGCATCGTCGTGATCGCCGCGAGCCGCTGACAAATAACCCGCCCCGCCTACCGCCTGCTGGTACCTAGCTTACATTGCCACAAAAATGATACTATCCTTACACTATATACAGAAAATCTTAAAAAATGGTAGCAATATTTCATGTAACAGATTAAAAAATATTTTATTATCAATGGATAATTTTTGATAGTTTTAGTGTATAGAATTTTTGATTTTATCTGTATAGAGTTACAACTTCAGATGACAGATTTAAGATATAAAATTGTAGAGCAATACTAAAAGTTAAAAGACAGGTTCTAAGTAAGTGGACCCAATAAGCACACGTCCTTCTATAGACATCGTTTGGTCGGAAAATTAAAAAAAAATCATTAAGTCGATCAAAGAGGTAAAGAGAAAAACTACAAACATACACTGACATTTTATATAGAACTAGCTCACCCCCGCTTCGCTCGGATTCGTCCTTAGGTACGTTTTAACGATTAATATAGAATAGATAAACTATATATTATTATATTACTGCTCTGTTCCCTTGAGTTGCATGATGATATATAGCCTTCCTTAATAAACGGGCTATCTAATGCAAAAACGATTTTTTTAAATCGGTTTAGTAGTTCCTGAGATTAGCGCGTAAACAAACAAACAAACACACACACACACACACACACACACACACACACAAACAAACAAATAAACTCTGCCTGTTTATAATATTAATATAGTATAGAAGATAAAATAGATCTATATATAGTATAATTTTCAATATGAATAACAAAGTAATGTAAATTAAATAAAAATAACATTATTATTTCATGTTATTTAACAAGTTAAATACATAAAGCTTTTCACATACAAGTAAGTACACAAAAGCTGCAACCACTTAAATGAATTAAACGTAATAAACTATCCCGTACAGCGTTCATTTAAAATAAATATAGTCTGTCTGGTAGTTTGTCAACATAGTATAACTATTATTACTGAGATTCATGGGATTCAATCAGTGAACTTTTGGTCAGTTGGCATTTTAGCAGCGACGTGTCGTGACCGCCGCGAGCTGGACGGGTAACTCACGCCTACCATTTTATACCCTTTCTAATATACTCTATCACTCCACTAAAAATCATAGTTTTAAGTGGACTATAACTTACAGGATATAATGAGACTTTTTTTTAAAATTAATTTAATAATGTTTTAAAATTATAAATATTCTGTTATTTAGAAAAAGCTAAGGCGAATTGAGTTCTTGTGGTTTTTATCAAATAGCAATTTCCAGCCTTTAGAATTTTTTTGTCTGTTTGTATCTAACGAGTCTCAGCGTACTCGAGCTAGAGTTACATAGTCATTTTTTGCTGGCAAGAAAAAAGAGGTTTTTATTGAAAAGAGAATAGGAGGTATTAATGCGACTTCAACTGAAAAGTGGTTTTGGATTGACATATTTTTTTTTTTTGGTTTGATATATTATTACATGACATGGGCTATTTATTATTATTGTTGTTACTTAGAGTCATAAAACGTACGTAAAAAAGTCCTTATACATTTAAAAAGATGTTGAAAATGTAAGTCTAAAGACAAACCATGGAATTATAAGAAATTCTTATTTAATATATTTCTTCAGTTCAATGGTCAATAATAAAAAATATCTAAATATGCGTAAAAATTGTATGGCCCAACCAAAACAAAACTTTTCCTATCGTTAATCTTGTGATGACTATCGCTAACTGAGCTATTTGTCAAAACTACAAACATGTAATTTACAGTGCTTCTATCACGACTTTTGTTACTAGTATTGATAGTTAACAAGTCGTAATCATGTGCGCATAGTTGTATGACAAACGCAGAGCCGTTAGCGATAAAATATGAACAGTAGAGAGCTACTATAGTTAAATCGACTTTTATTATATATATATATATATATATATATATATATATATATATATATATATATATATATATATATATAATTATACTGTGTACATATAATTAAAAAAATAGATTAAAATATAATTAGAATTTACTGTTTGTTAATAAATTCAAAAGATGAGTACTGAATACTATATACACCATACACATATATAATACAACCAATTAATTAAAAAAAAACATATATATCAAATCTACATTCCTCGAACAAAATGTTGATAGTACAATTTATAGTACTTCTTTGAGATATTTTATATTATCCATAAGGAAATGTATAATTCAATGTTTTAATATATTATGAAGTAAAACACATATATACACACATATATTATAATACTGTATAGTAATATAAGGAAATCAAACACTTCATACTCATTGTTAGGTTATCGTAGGGGGCCAGATTGTCTTTCAATATGCCTACTCGTCCGAAGCAAATACCTTCAGGCGGTACTCTCCCTTCTCTAAAAAGCGATTGATCCGCGAATATGTTCCAATTAAAAAATCCATTCGTGTTAAAAAAGCTCTTAAAACGAACCCGTTGCTGCTCAGCGGGTGTTGGTAACAAAAGAATTTTATCTTAAAAATATCACGAATTCACCCACAATTATGGTGAAAATAAATTAATGGAAAATAAAAATGGTAAATATTATGTGATTCTAGAAGCTCATTTATACAACTCTAGACTGCTTTGTTAGTCTCATGATTACGCAGAGCTGTGGAACCGTAGTTCCTGGGTTCGAGTACCGGTCCAACCAATTTTAGTTATTGAATATATGTATCTGTTAAGAAGTTCTTAGTTATAGCGGAGTTAGAAAGTTTGCGGTGTTACACTCCCTTGCCTTGGAGAGCATGTAAAGCCGTCGGCTTGGCGCTTTAATTTTCATCGGTAGTGTCGATCGGACTTTTAATTACTTTAAAATTAATAACTTTTAGGCAAATGGCTAGTCCGGAGTTCCTGTGAGATTGGCCGCCATTGCCGGTTAGAAGAACATTATAATACAATGTAATTTTTTTCCTTGCTGCGTACACTATCTTAGCAATATGCTGCTTTATTAGATAATCTAAGCACAGCACTTGACTTATACTCAATTAATTATTGTTTTACAATTTCAATGAATTTTTACCTTCCACATTTGATCATGTATTTTCAACTTTTGTATAATATTATTGTACGCCATTTTCTACATTAGATGATTGTTATTCATAATGTATACTAATTCATCGTTAAAATGAGATACAGATCTAAACAAATATGTACTGTGTACTCAGTATAAAGATTTGAAGCGCGAAGTTAATTTCACGTAGGCGAAATGGGGAAAGAGAGCATGTCGAAAATGCTCCCTCGTGAGTAACTTCATCCCTGCATCTGTGAATCTGCAACAAAAAACAAATTCAAGGATTCAAATTGGGTATCCCCTTCTATAGACTCGCCGGAGGCTGTTTACATTACTGTACGAGGATTACTACGATCTTTCATTACCTAATCTATAATGGGGGAGCTCTCTAAATATTGCAGATTTGGATGTATGAGGCACTTTATATAATTAATAATATTATATACCACCTGGTATATGCGAGGGAACTATATTTATTTATGTAATGAATTTAAGTTTTTTAACATGAGTGCAAGTTTTTATATGAATATTGTATTGTATACATTTTTATAAGACTCATCTATTGTAATATTGTAGAGTGAAATGATAAGTTTTGAGGTAAAACATGAGGTGGTAATTTTTGGAATTATGAATCTAGTTCTGAATTCTTATTAAAAGAAGGCCAAATTATCCTTGAGTGACTTAGGCTTTTTGTTATCCCGGTATATGAAATGTATTACATATACGTGGGGATATCCCACATATATGTAGCATCAGTTAAGGCTTAGTGAATAATAACATTTGTATGATCTTTTATGATGTCGATAATCGAACCCACGTCTTCCAATGATCTTTAGTGAACTTCCTAAGTGAACAATATCAGGCAAGTAAATAGCACATGATAGCCCTGATGTTCTTAAAAATATAATAAAAATCAATCGATCGAGACAGTGTGTAAGGCAACACTTATAAAGCAGTAAATACACAGCGGGTGGTGGCACCCGACCGTGCTCAAGCTACTGCTCTGTTGTTTTTTATATTCAAACTAGTCACGGCTCACGGCTTCACCCGAGTGAAAAGTGTTTTTTAAAACAAAATATTCTTATAGTTAGCCAAAGATATGTATAATCTAGATGTGTGATTTTCGTCGAAGAAGTAACAAACATGCAGTATACAGCGCATATCACTCACAAATTGTGCACCACTTGAGTCTCATATTTCAGTACCCTTTACGTCCATGTGAATGCAATATGACTCTAAGCTAACTAAATTTTATGTCTCCTAGTTATAATAAACCGATTTTCGGCAACTTGGAGACACGTCTTGTATTTTTTCATTAGTGGAATTTTTTGTGCACTTATTATAAATTAGGCTGGAGTGGTCCTAGATAATTTGAAATTTGTTTTTTGAATAGGTACCTATTCCTATATACATTATATAACTACCTACCCTATAAGTACGTACATTTAACCTATATACAATATATCTAGAAGTTACATATTTATATATGTTTTTCTTTTTCTACGAAGTCAGGACAGGTTTCTAGTTAAAATTGATTCTTTGTACTAAATTGCAAGGTGAAGCGGTAAGTACTGACATATGTAAAAGGGTGATTGATTGTGCCATTGTCGTGGTGTTCAAAACAAAGGTTACCCCTCTTGTCAATTAAGTGCTCGTGAATAAGTTATTAGGAATCGCATAATACAACAGAATATTGAAAATATTTTTTATTAAAAATATTTTTGGATTACAGAGAACTAGAGACCCTCGATGACGGAAATTTCTAGAAGTAACATTTTTTTTTAAATTAATTCACATTTATCATTATATTGGTATTTTTTTTTTCAAAATGTTGGGACGCAATTAAATTAAAACAAATGAATAATTAAGTCAGACATATTAGGAATATTACAAACATATTTTTATAGAATATCATATACGGAAGGAATATAATATTACATATTTGTCAGACAATAACAACGGTTACCATGGCAACAATTAGCCATAATAGTTTTGATTTAATTTATGCACAGAATATTCCACAGTAATAAATATTCAGTTTTATAAGTAATAAGTTTAGTTTTTTTTTACCAAGTGTAAAAGTTATTTTACATTTTATTTAACATACTCGTATATTACATAACATATAATTCAGTATTATTTTTCACTTCCTGTGTAATGTATTCTATCTCATTCTCTCGCCGGCTTAACTCTTATATGTTAATTTTTCGTGTCGCATTTCCGTTTCATCGAGTTTCAAATCACAACGATTCTAAAGAAGTTTCACTTTAAAAAAACTATTTTATGTGCTTAAAAAAGAAATTGTTGAAAGTGTATCTTTTAGTAAAAGTTTTAAAGGTACTGTGCTTATATTGCATAATATCATCACCGTTGTGACATGCCATAATGTCGATCAAGCTGAGGGTTCATTACGGTAAGTAATAATGTTTTATAATTCAGTGGCTACAAAATACTGTTATATCGGTTAATTTATATATAAAAGATTGCATGTGTATGTTTATTCCTGATACTGAACCGGCTGTACGTATTTCGATGAAATTTAGTTACAAATATAGACTGTAAGGATAAGAGTAATGAAATGCTTGAGTGTCGAAGTAAGTCTACTTTATTAATGCTAGGATTACACATATTTATCATACTACTGGTAGGAGGGAGACACACACCACTACTAGGGGGTATGACCAGGAGTAACACAGCTGTGTTAGGTATTCAGGAACTCAAAGAACAGGGTAATTTATTGATGATTGTAATGGTAATGATATTGTAATTTAAAATCTAAGCACTATTCGGCTATTAATCTATACATACAATAAAATTCTAATAGAGTCGGATCTGTACATTAAATATTTTTTGGAAAATCTTATTGAAATAGTCATTATTATCGATGCAGAGGCCGAATCTATAGTTTTTAGAATTTTTGTTTGTTTGTCTGTTTGTCTGCCTGTCTGTGACCCTATCAAGAGAAAACCACTGGACAGATTTTTATGAAATTTATTATGATGATAGCTGGTTATCTGGATGAACATTCGATAGAACATAGGATACTTTTTACTGCGGGAATATATCTCATTTCTGAGAAATATATAGTATATACTAAACGTTAAAACGTAACTTAGGACGAACCCGAGCGGAGCGAGCGTGAGTCGCTAATTGTATATAAGAAACAACAAATAGCTTTAAAAGTTAAAAAGCTCAGAAGTGCTATACATACGGAGGTGGTCCATCTGTCATTGTTTCTAGTTTCGGGACACGGCTATAGCCTTAAACACTTTTTGATATCGACAAAATTATTTTAATTTATGTGTTACTCTACCGTATTATCTGTGTACTAAATTTTAACCAAATCCGATGAGCCGTTTCAGTGTTAAAGAGTAACAAACATACATACATGCAAATTTAACATCTATAATAATACTCCGAGTATTCTACATTGAGACGCAATCTTTAATACCTATACTAAATAAGTAGAAAAATATTTACACGAATCTCAAATAAATTATAATCTAATTCAAGTTTAATGTAATGTCTGCTTTAAATTATTAATGATTATGGATTAATTAGTTTTATCATTTATCACTCAGACAATAATGAGCTGGAATAATAATTTACTTTTAATTATTTTTATAATATCGTAACTAGAATATTTTTTTAATTTTCTTTAAGATGTTTAGTTTTTGCCCGCAACCATGCTCTCCTAGTAGATGCATTAATCTATACTAATATTATAAAGAGGTAAAGTTTGTGAGTGTGTGAGGTTGTAGGTAATCTCTGGATCTACTGAACCGATTTAGATGAAATTTGGTAAGAAGATTGTTTAAGACAAGGAAGGACATAGGAATTTTATTTCGGAAATCATCTCCTTAGGGGGTGAAAATGGGGATGAAAGTTTGTATTAGGAAGCAAGCATAAGTATATGTAAGGGAAGTAAAAAATAACCTGTGTGTTAGATATACTCGTAAATTATTTCCATACCACATTTTACGCTAACTCGTTAAGCCGAATGCTATATGGAGACATAACAAACACATTTACTCACAAAATTTCCTATTTATGACATTAGTAAGGTCATCGACATCTAAGGTTGAACAGTTTTAAAGTATCGATATTATTTAGTTCTAATACATCACTAAGCTATTTCAAACATGATTAATAATTCAGTATAGTTTTTTACTCATTACTCACGGTTCACGTGCGGCAGATGGCTGTGTTTACTGAAAATTACTCACATGATGCGTAAAATAATGGAAAGTGAAGTGCTAGTTTTGATCGCTTAAACTATAAAACAAATCTATATTATATCTATATAGGCTTAAAAATATTTTATGTATATGGGTTATAGTATTATATGATCTGTGGTATGGGGTATACAAATGTATGTAGATAATAAATATGCCTTTAAATAAAGGAGAAAAATTTTATAAAGCTTGTAAGTACATAAATAAATATATTAAAAAAATAAAAAAAAAACCCCGGCTGCATAGAAACTAACTAAAAATATGAAAACAAGTTCACGAAACAATATAGTATTATGCAGTCGGAGACATACACGTTTCATCCTTGCTCTGAAATGTACATACTCGTACAGCTTCTATGCAGTCAGGGTTTTTATTTTTATAATATTTTTATTTATTTACACCTTTTTAAGTATTCTTAAGGAAAATTAGCTAGAATGGTTTTTACCCAACTTTAAATCACTATATAACCTAAACTGTTATTTAAAATGAATAATACAGAGATGTTATACCTTTTTGGAATCCTTGGTATGTGCCCTTTAATTTGACACGCATATTACAGAAAAAGAAGATTAAAAAAAATCACCTTAAGCAATGAAATCTAGCAGCTCCTATATATTTTTTTATGCCACCTAAGAACACTTAGACTAATGAACCGAATCTAATGATACCTTATATAAAGAAATCCATCGAATGGTTTGGAAGATATGAGGGAATGAAGAATATTACAAGCAAATATAGAAAGATAGACGCGAAAAACATAACCCTTTCTTTTGCAGTCGGGTAATAAAAATTTAGATATTGTCAGTCTTTTGACAAAAAAGTATCGATTATAGAACACTATTAATATTAAAGTTGTTTTTAAAATATTAAAGTTGTTTTTAATGGCGAATTAGGGATTCTGAAAACGTACATATTAAGGCTAAGCTATATGTAGATTATCTCATAAATGTACCAGACATAATATACTTACATCAATACACCTAAGTGAATTCGGGAATAAAAGTTAGTTAATAATGCGGTCTATCGGTTAATCTAAGTGTAAGGTAAACTTACACAGATTTAATCTCAATCAGCCGGTTGCCGTACATTGCTGAACCACCCCAGTCCTAGACTGCTGCATTCATCCGCTTCCTGCCGCTATCTCAGGTCATCTATCCATCGAGCTGTAGGGCGTTCTACAGATTTAATGCCGACTAGCGACTCACCTTCGCTTCGCTCGGGTTCGTCCTTGGCTACGTTTTAATTTTTTAAGCGGAATACTAATTCATTCTCTAAAATAAAAGTAGCCTATATTATTCCCTATAACATCAGCTATCTTCCATTGAAAGTCCCGTCAAAATCTGTCAAGCCGTTTCAGAGATTACCCGGAAGAAACAAACAGACAGACAAACAAAAATAAAAAAAATATGTGTTTTTCTTATAAGTACCGTATATAATATCATATGCATTTAGTAAAACGCTGTTATTTTGACATTACAAACAAACACTTCAATTTTAATTATCAGTAGGTATAAATATTTAATTTGTTCCGAGGGTTGAACCTGTGACTTGAACTATAAAGAATAGATAGTTTATAGTAGTTTTACTTGCCAACCTCTTAACTCTATTTTTACCAATAATAGAGGTATCAAAAGTTTCTTGGTTCCTTTTTATAATGTATTTTATTATGGCAGTAGTCACATGTGGCGCCCCGCCGCGGTCTCGAGTTGATAAATATAAGCAAACCACGACAGCCTCTGCTAACAGGAATCGGCTTGTAATTCAATTATTATGATATCCGAGTTTTACATGTTGTTTAAATATTGATTAAGATTTAAACCAACAGTGTGGAAACACTATAGCTGATATTTACATTAAAAAATCATGCAAAAATCAGGCTGTCATGATCACTTTCAATTTTATTTTTGCTCTCTCTCTCTTTTACTCTCTCTCTCTCTTCTATTTGTTTTTCTTCTTTCTGCTAAATTGGCCTAAAAGTTTGTTTAAAAGTGTTGCGAGTGCGGGTCTTTAGTATATTAAAATAAAATAAAATAGAAATGCATATTCGGTAGCTGGGGTGGCATACGCCATCTACCTTCTACTCAGTACTCAGGCCGAAAATATAGCCTGAAGCGGTCCATTTGGTGTGAGGAAAGGACTGTCTGTTCTTATATAGTATTATTTGATCTGTGGTATTGAGTATGTGTCGAATATAGGAAGATTACAATATTGTAATGAAATAACATTTGTAGGATCAGCCTTAAATTAAGCCTGTGAAGAATTGCTAAAAAATTCCGTTCTAAGATGGCGGTGCACATCGTTCCTATAATGTAGAATTTTCGAGAACTTAATTCAACTGCTCCTTACAGAATCGTACTGTACCAGAATCGAATATTCTGACAACGGGAACACCGGCACAATGCCCAAAGTGACAGTCAGAAAACTCGACAGTGTGTCATCCCTACACGTTTTAATGATTATCATTGTAATTTAATGTAGACTACATGACAAAACGTAGCCCCATGTTAGCGTTGAGATCAAAGACCCCTGCGAGTGACGTCACTTTGTGGTATTATAGCCCCGTGTTAGCATTTTCTGAGTGCCTAGCACGAATTATTACAAAAAGTAATATTACTTTTTTATTATTGTAATTCATTTAATTAGTTAATGGCTTTGATAAATATTTTGATTGGTTGTAAAATAATTTAACATTTTTGAGTAATACTAAAGTATTGTTTAAAAACATATTTATTACATTATAAACATTGCCATGTTTTATGCAAATCGAAATAAATCTGTTTGTAGAGTTGTTTTCTTGCTCTAAAAACCATGTCTATGTATTTTTTAATAATAAAAAATCTAAGTATTCTATATATATAAGTATCTTATTATCGTGAAACCGACAGTAAAATTTAGTTTAGAAAAACTCTGCTATTCGAGAAAATAACGCAACTTTATAAATAAATACTATACAACTGTATAGTAACTGTGTATATATATTTATATTTGCAATAAAAATATTTTTAAATATAATTAAATGTAAAATATCTACATACAATTTTTATTTACAACCTGCGGGATTTCAGATTTTTTAAATTTTTATTAAGATTCACTAGTGGTAATTGCAATATTACAAAATGCATCACCTTTTAAGGTGAATACCACATACGAAAATATGTGGAGAATAATAATACGACCAAAAGAAATTGAATAAATAAAAAAAATCTATCTTTTTTTTGCGAAACTTTGGCAACGAGTCTCTGAATAGGTCCAAGCATTTATAATCCTTTATAATTTTACGTAACCGCGACACAGGTGAATTGTTCCTTGAATATTGTTCTGCGAGAAGGATTTCCAAATAAGTTCACAGGTTTAAGTGGGCATCTAGGGACTGTAAAATTTAATATAGACCCTAGAAAAGGGTTGTCATAAATGCTGTTAATACTTTTGTATAAGAAATGCAGATCCAATATATATATATATATATATATATATATATATATATATATATATATATATATATATATATATATATATATATATATATATATATATATCCCCTTCGTCTTTCAGAGTTTACATAATAAAATAATAAAATATGTAAAGTACAATTATAAGCGGGTATTTGAAATATTTATTTCAGTATCTATATATTATGCTTATAAGATAATGCAGACAAAGACAGGGATTTTGGCTTGTATTTATTATTAACAAACCACCTAAACGCTTATATTTTTATTAGAAAAAAAATTAAATAAAATAAGCTTTTTCAACGTAACTTTATTTTAATCAAAGTGACATTACCTGATGCTACCTTTGTTCTTTGACCTTAAAATGTCACGAGAAATCTCTAATATAGTCCGCTGAACATTTTATAGCTACGATTAAATTGTAAAACAACAGGATTTACCTATCCATCCGAGGTTATCTGTTCTTGAGGACCAGAACAACAAGGTATTAAATCTTCTTGTTCTGTTCTGTTTTTTGTAAATTGAGATGTGCAAAGTCTAAAGTATTTGAATAAAAGTACTCAACACTGTATTTTTTCTCTACTATTAAAGTCGTATTAGTTAAATAGGCTGTAAAATACAGTATTTCATATTATTCGTCAGAAGGACTCTCACTGAGACTAGCCAACTGTGCAAGATATCTGATTATAGTCCAAAAATGTACGCGCATACACAAGTGCACTCTCTATTCCTGTCACTCTCTTAATTACTGTGGGGGGATAATTCGACACGATCAGTGCTCTCCGAGGCACAAGCACCGCCAATTTCCCAACTTCGGGCTGTCACTGAGACTTCCTTAACAGAAAGACTCGAATAACTAAATTTGGCCTGACCCGTGACTTGAACTCAGAAACTCTGTATCTGTAGCAGTCCATGCTAGCCACTAGACCACCGAAGTATAGGTTACTTTATTATATTACTAAAGATATATCAATATTATATAATGAAAATTCTTCGTGTCACTGACCTAATTAATATAAAAGTTTTTTGTAAGTTATAAAAATAAGTTTCTATAAAGTTTTACATCGAAAGAAACTATTTAATTTCATTTTATAAGATTTGCTTTATCTTTGATTAACTTCGCAAGCGGAAATAAAGTCAGAAAGTGGTTAAAAATAAATATTTATACATTATAAAGTAAAATCTGGAAATAAGCGTTTTATAGCGACAAATTTTACTGACTCTATATACAACTGTAATTGGCTTGGATGAGCTCATTAAAGGTTAGAGCTGTGGGCATACGCTAATTAATTGTTTTTGTGTTCAAGAAAAATCATTCTTCTTATACCATGTACCTAACCTGCCTAAATAATCTATAGGAAGCATAAATAATAATCAATGTAATATCTAGAACAATTTGCAGAATTTGCTTAATAAGATTAATTAAACCTTTTGCTTTATTAGGACTAAAGCCTTAGTTCTTAGAGTCAAACCTTGCTCTTCTGTACACCACTACATCAAGATGGCTTTCGTTTAAATATTTATAACATTTTTAATTTATAAAATTTATTTATAACGTGCACTGTTGTTTCGTGTTCACATAGATGCAATAAATATAATATTTTTCCTACTTGTTGTAATTTAATTATCATAGTATGCGAGTATCGACGATTAACATGTTTAAACACGCGGTATTACCTTGTTCTCTTCTTTAACTGCTTCGGATTTACCTTGTTCCGGAATGTAAGGTTGCATACATAACGGGGAAAGATTTTTGAAAACAACGTTTATTTTATTGACATTTAGGCATATCAGTTTCATGAAGCTTTCGTTTCAAGCTGAACCATTATATAAACTTCTGCCTACAGCAATACTACGCTACCGGAGTAGCATTACATTTAGG
Organism: Brenthis hecate; assembly: GCA_951806755.1. NCBI lineage: Eukaryota > Metazoa > Arthropoda > Insecta > Lepidoptera > Nymphalidae > Brenthis > Brenthis hecate. The sequence goes on from OX638261.1 coordinate 4,317,939, forward strand.
CATATTAATTGCTTTGAACGTTCTCCGAAATATCGATTTGTAATATCTTATTTTCTCAACTGTATTGGGAGTTTATTCACCAAAAATAGTACATTTTTTTGACTATAGAAGGTGATGTTAAATATGCAAGATCAATGAAGTTAGGTGATGCGAATTAAGGGTACGTATGTACTTGCATATGTATGTTGACATTCTTTCCATTGCATCGCTCCCTCTTTCTTTCTCTCGTGATTTAAGCCAACACCTGTTCTTCGCCACGTTTCCGAATTTTTCTCTCGGCCAAAGGACACAAGGCATATGACCAACAGATAAATTATACTTCCGTGCACGCGCTTAGTATAAAAGGCAAAAGTTTTCTTAGCATTAAGACAGAATCTAGAATAAAATCAGAAATTACATGGCTAGCACACAACCTTCGTGGGCCGTGGTTCGCGCACGAGCTTCCCGACATGCACTTACAAGCAAGTATAAGCGCCGTAAGTAGTGAAAGTTGCCATGAAAATTATGTTCCGAATATGCTAAAAACGTTTCATATATGTAACTCAAATTGTTAATAACTTTAATGGCTTTAACAAAAAGACATAAAAATATAAAATATGAAATTATACAGATTATCGTATTGTAAATATCACTTCATGTAAGTGAAGCCACAGATAATATATACGTTTCATAAATATAAAATGTTAGTGTAAAGAGAACTTTATCACAAATTGATTTGTGCGCGCAGAGCACAAGGAGGTTATAATTTTCGCGCCACGCACGTCCCATGCTGAGACGCCAGCCATTGAAATATTGATTATTTTCATCGCTTTCTGGTCCTGTTAACTGTTCTAATACTAGCCAGTAATGCGTGTATGTTTGAAATGTTAAACAAACAGTCTGTAATAGAAATATATAACAGAACCTCTACTAACAGACTAACTACATTAGATTATTTATGCCAGTCTGAGAGATATTAGAAATCAGCCATCAATTAAATCTAGGTAACTATCTAATAGGCAAAGACAAAACAGTACCCTTGTCTCCTCTGTTTGTCAAACGATTTTCTTTTTTTATTTACTAGCTACTAAATAAAAGAAAAGAGATTTAGTATTAAAATCAATTAAACAAAATTAAATAGGTAAAGACAAAACAGTTCAGTACCTTTTTCTCCTGAGTTTCTCAATGTTAGAAAAATGTAAATTCATTATAGGTACGTATGTTTATCTCAAATTTTCAGTAATGATTACCGACGAATTCCGACCACTAGACGGACACTATCTATACCTACTATACAGATAAATAAAATTGAAATGTCTGTTTGTAATGTCGAAATAAAAGGTTTTTACTAAATGCTTATGAAATTACAAACGGTACTTATAAGAAAAACCATTTTTTTTTTAATTTTCGTCTGTCTGTCTGTCTGTTAGTGCCGGCTAATCTCCGAAACGGCTGGATTGATTTTGACAGAACTTTCACTGGCAGATAGCTGATGTTATGAGGAGTATTTTAGAAAAAAAGTTAAACGTACCTAGAGACGCACCCGAGTGAAGCTAGGGTAAGTCACTACTAGTTTATTATTAAATCAGAAAAACTTAGGAACAATAAAAGTATTCAAACTGTATAAAGAAAATGATGAATCTTACTAATTGCACGTATTACACAATATTAATAGCACACGGAGGGCTAATTTTATCTGACGCTTCGCTCTCTTCGCTTCGCTCGGATTCGTCTTTGGCTTGCTTTCCCATATAAACTTTCATCCCCATACTCACCCCTTAAGGGGTTATATTCGGGATCAAAACTATTTTACTCACTCACTTTTGATATCGTGAGATTTAAAAAAATATTTTAGTTAAAAAAAATCTTTTAATTTTCTTCTATTAAAGCTTGTCCTGACCATAACAAACACAAAATAAAAGAATTACACAATTTATTGCAGTCGATCGGAAGTTATGCTCGTACATACATTTCGGTGATTCATTTTTATTTATATAGATACGAATAGATACGACAAAATGTTTTATCTTTTGACCGACTTCAAACCACTACTGGTACTGTGTAGTGTGTAGCGCTAATTATGGAACTCAAGAGTGATTCTCATATAAATTGCAAATAAAAATTCCGACCCTTAGGGTGGAATAATTAGTTTTGAATTGATTATGAAGCCGGTGTACTTTTTTAGTTAAAAAGTTTTTACTTTTTATTAGCGGGACTTAATGTCGCATATATTAAATCGTTACTTTGTTACTATATATATAATAACTAGGAAATAAACAATACAGAGTATATATTACTATTCGTCGTTTAATAGGACGATTAAAAAACAATTATTCATCCTTTATAAAATATATAAATTTTATGGAAGGACAAATAGATAAATGAATAAATAAAACGGTTAAGGTTTTTTTTTGCATACGGAAAGTCCTTCACCTAAAAACTTCAATTCGTTAAGGAGTGTCGTTGCTTGTGTCTGGGTTTCATCATCAGGCTATAACCATATTCATATATGTAAGACCACAGGAGAGTACCGGGAGAGTAACCTATACACGTTTAAATAAAAAAGAATCATGCAAATCGGCCTAAAATAAAATAGAATTGAACCTAGGATTAATCAATGTACATATCGATACAATTAATGTATTATGTACATACATACATATATATAAAAAAATACATAACCTCCTTTTTGGAAGTTGGTTGAAAAGTATATCATATAAACACTATCACGTCCAGCACATCTTTGAGCTATCAAATAAACCAACCAAGCTACATAACGGTATTTTTTTTCAATTCTAAGACATTTTTGTGTCACATAGACTATCTTAAAGCCTTACTGTACAAGTTCTAAAGCGTTTCCCAGTGTAAATAAAGTCGTGTAAACAAAGTATTCACGTAGAACAATAAGCCCAGTGAATACGCGGCTAATGACGACTGAATATTTTAGCAGTGTTGTAGGGTACTCGCGCATATGTGATATTTCTCTTTATGTACAGACTACTGGAATAACATTTTAAATTCTGTGCTATATAGTCTATAACGATGATCGTTGTTGAACAGATGTTAGAAGCAATTTGCTTGTAACATTTTGGATTCGATTCTAGTTTTGGGTCAAATTCGAAAAATAAACTAAAGTTAAACACTGTATTTTTATATTGAGGTTGGCATGTGTAGAAATGCCGTGAAACATGCATAGGTGATAGCAAACACCAATATTTTTATATTATAATATAAATATATTATATTTTCATCTTTAAGAATATAAAATTGTTATGGGATAATCGTAATGTAATTTCTCATGTAAGTGAATTGAACCATTCTTTTGGGAAATAAATGTGATCTTAAGCCTGATAATCGGATGGACCTTAGGACACATATTTTTTTTTATTTATTTATTTCCCTTCAGACGCAGATCCATATTTACATGATTATTCTCTTTATTTAACTTTAAATTGGAACATAATACTATTAGGAACATTTTAATGTATTTAAATGACGATCGAAGTGTCGTCATCCAATGCCACATTATGCGACTGTCAATTCAATCGCGAGATATTAATATAAAAAATAAAAGAATGATATGAAAATAGTAAAGTAAAACACGATTTTTACTACACGGTTCCATCCACAATTATCATAAGACAGACAGCATCTTTTCTAATAATTCGCAACGCTGCCGTATTACCTGCCAAAACATTGTAGCAAAAAAAACAAAATGGTATTTTTGCCATAAACATACTTTCAAACTTGATTGAGCAAAGCTAACAACTTACTCCCACAATACGTTTTTTAATATATCATTATTCTCCACATGCTCAATACAAATATGTCAATAAAATCGAGCGTGAAGTTGCAATTTTGAAGGGTTATTGTGGCTTATTTCAAGTGTCGGTTAAAAATGTACAATCTTTTTGTGAAGTTCTCTTTTCTTAAAAAATATATCAGAATATATACACTCTACATCTTTTTGTAAATGTTTATTTTAATTTATGATATTTTCAGTTTTAGGGGAAGACTTTGTTAAATCTTTGGAGCAAAGATATTTGCATTGTCTTATTCCATTCGTTTAGGACATTTGTACCTATTTATACTACTATATCCCGTAGCTATACTCGTGTCGCGTTTTATAGAGCAACATGGACCCCGATGTATGTAAGCATTCGTAAAATATTACCTAAAAATTCGGATTTGTATGTAGCAATAACCTTTTCTTAAATAATCCTACTTTATCAAACATATTCAATATTTTATTATCGTATTCTGTTATTTATAACTTGTATTTTAAGGAAAAAATGGCAGTGGTAGCGGTACCGCACTCGCTTGGGAAAACTACTGAAGCGGGTTCAAATCCCTCACCTGCCTCGTACCTCTGGTATTTTCATGTGCGAATCATTTCAGACATGATTACCACTTATAAAAAAAATCATTTTGAGGTAATCTGCACGTCTGAAAAACCTAGCCAGTTTTCATAGGCATTTATTTGGCCAGCGTGGTCTCGAATTGAAAAGAGGCCCGTACCCAGCAGTGGGACGTCAAAAAGGGGCTGCTTACAAGGAAATCAAACAATAAAGTAGAAATGAAGAGTAAGCAAATGTACAGATATAGTGCAATAAAATGTTCATAATACATATAAATAATTGCGCATAGACAATGGATTATTTTATTTCTATTTAATCTTCTATCAATGAAATGTTAATTCACGTATAATTCCAAAGAGAACCGTGAAATTAAAATCCTTGTGAGAATCTTTAGTTTGCAGTCACCTATTTGTTGAAAAATTGAGCTCGCTAGGAGTGTGGCGAATTTCTTTTTAAATTGCAATATATTAAGTTAAGTCGTTTAAAGTATAAATAAAAATTCTTAAAAGCAGGTAAAAAAAATTACCATGATAGAAAAACAGGTTGATGACGACGTTTTTTCTCATAACTACTATAGGTAGTGTGATTATTACTTTTGACTGTTGCTGATTTTGACGTACCTATAGATTGGAGGATGTCTCTATGTCGAGTCGCTAGTTTGAGAACCACTCGTAAAATACTTATAATATTTATTATATATTAAGCCACTGGTTCTATACATCAATGAAAGCTGTTTGATATGGTGGTCAGAATTTATTAATTATTTATTAATTTTTGGGAAACAAACATTGAGATAATTTTTAAAAATAATTACAATCTAAAACATCCACACACCAGTAAATTTTCCATCTTTAAATATGTCACAGGTAGAGTAAACATGATAATTAGCTTAAACATTAAAATAATAAAATAAAATTTTTAACAAAAGTTACTGCAAAATAAAAACTCTATAAAAGGACAACAAAAAAATGACTAAGTGAAAATTATAAAAAAATTAAAAAACATATTATAAAATAAAAAAAATAAAACACAAAAAAGCAAAACTTAAACTCTAACAGAACATAATAGAAAAAAAATACATAATATGAATAGGCAATTTTTAAAATTATCAATATGTCTCTACACTGAATATTACTATTTAATTTGTTACACACCAGTATACACCAGTGGACGAGTTTGTATGTCCTTTTACCTTTAGGAAACTCTTGAACTAAGATATTTTTATAGACAAAATGATGATGATGTTCTCCTGACCGATTCCGGCCACGGCGGCCAATCTCATTGAGACGAGCCACTGCGCAGGAAATATTATAGTGCACAAGTGTACGCGCAGACACAGGTGAACTCTCTGTTCCTGTCACTCTAATACTCTGGTGGGACGACCATTCGACACGTCCAGTGAGAGTTAAGGCGCAGGACCGACGGCTTTACGTGCTCTCCGAGGCACGGGGGTGAAACACCGCCAACTTCCCAACTCCGGGCGGTTACTGAGGCTTACTTTACAGAAAGACTCAATAACTAAACTTGGCCCGACCCGGGACTCGAACCCAGGATCTCCGGGTGTGCAGCCGTACATGCTAGCCACTATACCACCGAGGCAGTTATAGACAATATAGATAAAATATAAAAATATATGTCATAAAAATATAACGGTATCATAAAAATATTTAGTCTTGTCTCAGTGCTTAGCGAAATAAAAATATCCATACGAATGTGAAGCCGTAGGCAAAAGTAAGTTCGCAAATAACATAACGTAAAACGAAACTCATATTTAATTTTGGTAATGATATTGCTTATAAAAAATAAAAATTCAATCAAGAATATATTAAATCTAAATAACTTTTTTCCTAAAACAAAGCAAAAAATCCAACAAAAACATATATTATACATTCAATAGGTACAAAGGGAAATCACAATTCTTGTTATTACAAATTACATTTTTCTCAATGTCTAAGGGGAGATTGTTTGGGAATTCTTAATAGAAACGTAACATTGGCAAGGTATTATAAAAACATGGTAATATAGTCGTTATTGTTAAAAAAATAGAGCTTAAACATGAAAAATGGGGATATGTTATTTAAAGTCAGTTTCCGCACTGACAGTTTTATTAATTTGCGTTTTTCGTTTATTCCTCGGAGATTTCTTCGTTTGTTCTCTCTTTTGATGCGGAACTTGCGTTAAATGAATATTCTTTTATTTACAGTTGGTTATATAATTAAATAAAACGGATCCATGTAGATACCTAATGTTTACTTTTTATATATTATATGTACATACATTTGATTTTTGATATTATACTTCTTTTGGGACGTTTGGAAAATATATGAGAGTAAAATTTATACGATGCGCGCGCACACCGACAGCCAAAACGCGACATAATGAAGTTGCTGATCACTGTTTGTTGCCATGGTAACCCTTGTTATTATCTGACAAATGATATATAATATTATATTCTTTCCGTATATGATATTCTATAAATATATGATTGTAATATGCCTAACTTGCCTTATTTAATTATTTATTTGTTTTACTTTAATTGCGTTTTTTTTTATTAATTTATCATAACTTTTACAAACAGAGAATTGTGACATACGGGATGAAATCTTTAGCCATTTTTGTTCTGTTACGGCAAAGACGTATGACTTCGTACGTGCGTACATAAGTACACACAAAGTTTTTTTTGTATACCACTATATAAAAGTGAAAGTTTGTGTGTTTCTGTATACATATTAGAAATACGCTAATAATTAACACTACCTTCCACTGTTTGAGGTTCATACAGGACGTAAGCACCTATATATAAGAAATGTTTATAAAAATGAAAATTTATTTATATATTAACAGAAAAACAGTATAGCTTAACACACAGCTAGTAATGAAATATTTTTAGAGGCTTGTAAATAAAATTATATCATCAGCTATATTATATTTACACTCATACGTAGGTAAATAATAAAATACAATATTTTCGCTACACACTTCATTTTCTATAGTAGGTAAGTTTTTATAGTTACGTTTTTATGTTTAATATAGATTTCTCAGAGATGAGATATATTCCCGCAATAAAAAGTATTCTATATGTTGACCCGGATAACCAGCTATCATCATACCAAATTTCATCAAAATCAGTCCAGCGGTTTTGTCGTGTTACGTTCTCAGACAGACAGATAGACAAAAAATCTAAAAACTATAGATTCGGCCTCTGTATCGATAATAATGACTATTTCGATAAGATTTTCCAAAAAATAGTTAATGTACAGATTTGATTCAGTTAGACCTTTATTATATGTATAGATATCTTATAAAAATAAATAATAACGATAACTATTTAAACAAAACTAAGCTAAGTAAGCCAGAAATATTATCTATGCCTGCTATTCAAATTAAAAAAAATGTAAATCTTTCTTTTCTTAAATTAAACCCATTGATAACTTTAAATAATAAAAAAATGTGAAGTCAGCAAGCAATGGTCATCGTATTATTCGTAATAAATTAAAGAGGGCTCTAGATTTAGTCTTCCTAAGAAGTTATTATTGAAATATGATACCGCCAAATATCTCTCTTTCTAGGTAAAATAATTTAGCATAGTTACCGATATAAGTCACGTGGCTTATATTTTTTTTAATATTCAATCAATTTAAATAGATAAACAGAAAAGCTAATCATTTAAATCATTTAAATATAAAAAAAATATATATATTTTTTGTTGAATGTTATTAAAGTTATGGGTAATATATCGAGCCTATGTACTAAATCACCCGTACGAAGAACATAAAATGTACTGATTTCACGTACGAAAGTAAAAAATATTACCGGCACAGAAATGAAGAGAAATCCGCTGCATTCGTGCAAAATACAAACTATGTATGTATATAAAAAAATACAGCCCTAACCCTCAACTAAAGACTACGATGTTATCATCCTTGCAAATATTATAAAGGCAGTGTGACAGTGTGTTTGTTAGTTTTCTATATATTCACGCAATAATAAAGCATTGTTGTAATTTAAAATCTATCTTTTCGGATTTTTTCGGGGATTTATTTTGATTTTTAGTTCTCGACGTTTCGAATGCTTTACAGCAATCATGGTCATGGGAGAAACTAGATGTCTCAAAGGCATTAATTATATAGTTGTTATAGACAGCGTATCCACAAAATAACAAAATGAATTCAAAAAATTTAAAAATGGCACCAAAATATGATACCATAAATCCGCGAAAAAATCCGAAAAGACAGTTTTATTTAAAATGTCAAATATTCGCGTAAATCTTGGAAAGTATCATTGATGTAATTTTTTGCCTAAAGAAGCGTATGGTTCGTCCAGTTTTTATTCAAGAACATGAGGTCGGAAGCTCTCCTGAATTATTTATTGTAAAAAATCAAAAACAGTTTGCTGCTAAGGCTTAATAAAACTTAACTAAATATCCCATATAGTTCATATTGAGGAACATGAGGCATGCAAACATTATAGTATAAACATCCGTGCAGAGATAGGTAGGTGTCGTTCACAAATTTCGACAAAGCTGACAGCAATTCCGTTTTAGCACTTTAATCCCGATTCTAGTACTGAATAAAAGGCATATTTTCGTTCGTCGACTCGCAAAATTGTCATCGCAAATAGCTTTCGCCTCGAGCTATGTAACTATACGCTTCTAAAACCACGTAACAGCCAGGGTACTTCGAAAATGTATTTTATGTTTTACACGTAAGATCGATTTTCCATCATCTGTCCAGCATTCAGAAGTGTAACAATGAAAATGCCAGCATTGCACACGTAAATAGGATTCGTCAAAACGTTTCCCCGTGTTAGATTTAATGCGCAAAAGAATAAGGTCCACAATCATTTAAAAGGGAAATCTGAACTTGAAAATCGTCGCTGACGCTCGATATCAAATAAACTGCACCATATACGCAAAACGGTGTAAGTAATATAGCGTTTTATTACTTAAAAGCAACCTTATTACAATTGTGTTATGGTTTAATTTCTTTCGATAAGTGATTATTGCTAGGATTTTCGCCGGGGGAAGTGAAAGGGATGGCTTTATAAGGTGATTAGTAGTAAAGAGTGAGATGTAGATATAGCTCGGAGCGCTGTGATTGGTCAGGAAGGCCGCAGGCTGTGAACAGTAGCCCGCCCTATGTCTACTGTAAACGATGACGGACTAAACGGAAAAAGACGTACGTAATCCTGAAAATGAGATTCGCTAATATTTTATGTATAATTAATATTATATAAATTCATAATAAATATAAATTAAATAATTAAAATTCTAATAATAAATAAACATCTTGTGCTTAATTAATAATACTGGAATAAAAAAACAACGTTTCAATCGATAAAAATCCTAATGAAAAGTTCAAAAGCGAAAATGCGTTTTTCACTTTCACTTGAATATAGGGTTGTATCATAGAATAGTAATAAAAAGGTCCATCTTCAGAATAGTCACGTGCTCTCATCTGTCGCAGCATCCCCGGTGGCGTCACCGAAGGCGCTCGTAGCTCGGGGCGGGGCACACATACATACATACACACATACAAACCTTCCCCTTTGAAAACCGGAACAGAGGAAAACTTTTAAGCACAAGTCTATCTAGTCGTTACGCATTCAAATACAATTTCATTTATGTCTTACCATTTAAGAATCAAAACCGTCATATGTTTCATGGTAAGTTTTAAGATTTAATCATCTTCTATTGTTATTTGTATAGATATCTATATCTCATTATCTATATTACAGATAGATAAGTCCTTTTATCACCCAGAAATGGTTATATATTGAGTAAAATGTATAAAATAATTAACGATCATCATATTTTACTGCCACGTCCATAAAATGTAGAGTCAATTAATCAATATTTTTTGTTATACACTAGCTTTTGCCCGAAGCTCCGATTAATGATAAAAGTAGCCTACGTACCTCTCACCTTAAACCTATAGCCATCAGTGAAAGTCCCTTTAAATATTATTATGCTACCAATATCTATAGCTTTCATAATTTTTCTTTCAGGTTTTATTGGATGTGACTTCGGTATGGTGTAAATAGCTGCATGAGTTCAATAATATGAGAAATCTGGAAAAATAAATAGATACTTCATTTAATTTATAAATGTTATTACATTGCAATCTTTTTTCGTAGAGTAGAGTATCTCCCGAAACGAAGTAAAGTCCGTCTTCACATGTTTTGATTTATATTTAAAATTTTTGACTGTTGACTTTTCGTATACTCTATAACAAACTGTTTACGAAGGATTAAGTTGTTAGACGTCACAATTGTTTTAAAATAAACACAAATCTTATTTACTTTGTAACGTATAACACATATTTTGTAATAAAATAGAATCTGTTCTTTGTACTCGTACCTATTTCAAAATACTCAACAGACGTTGCTTTGTAAGTAAAACTTGAAACTTGTCCAAACCTTGATATAGGTTAAACATGGACCATAGGTTTAAAATAAGGTCTTACGTAACAAAAAAAATTATTCAAAATTACAAAACAATTTGTATTTTTCACTATGCATTGTTCTATAAAAACGTTATAAGAAAAGGTTTAACAATTAAGTACAAATAAGTGTAATAAAATTCTGAGTGGAATTTGTACATTAAATATTTTTTGGAAATTCTTATTGAAATAGTCATTATTATCGATACAGAGGCCGTATAGTTTTAAGAATTTTTGTCTGTCTGTCTGTTTGTTTGTCTGGAAATGCATCACGAGAAAACCACTAAGCAGATTTTAATGAAATTTGTTATGATGATAGCTCGTTATCCGGGTCAACATATAGGATACTTTTTACTGTGGCAAAATATCTCATCTCTGAGAAATCTATACTAACGTTAAAATGTTAACGTGTCATATTATTTTTATGTAAAATGAAATATTTCAGTTTAAATAGTTTACAATTATTGAGTTTAGTATATTTTCATTGCTTCTATTACATCTCAGTAACCGCGTGTCTGATACTAGTTTATATATATATATATATATATATATATATATATATATATATATATATATATATATATTATATATATATATATATATATATAAATATCTCACACCATGAGCGCTAGTTTTGAACTGAAAATGTTCTTGCAAATAAAAGCAGTATATTATTAATTATCCATTGTGGCTGAAGTAATTTTTTATAACCTCGGAAGCTACTAATTAGCTAATTTAAGGTTAATTCATCAAAGGTTATTAAAAAAGCTTCTTCAAACGGAAAATATCAAGTAAATATGTACAAATCCGACACGACTCTTAATTATTATACAAAAAATAAAACAATACAAAATCACAATGTTTCTTCTAATAAGCAAAATAAATAAGAAGTATAATGAGAAAAGCCGAAAGGTAATCTGTAATCTTGTTAGGTAAATGTTTGGGGGGTCATAATTATTTAAGTCGACCCCCTGAAGAGGGGATGCCCGCGGTGAAAGCGTCCTTGTAATTATTTTTCCTGAACTTTACTTGTACGACTCATTTCGGGAGGAAAAAAATATGGCGCGTGGATTTTGCTTTTTTCAGAGCTCAATTGTTGAAGTTAAAGATTCAATATTTTCAATGATAATGTAAAGGAGTTTTAAATACGTGAATAATACTTTCTTAGATTTACGTGAATATTTGACATTTTAAATAAAACTATCTTTTCGGATTTTTTTGCGGATTTACTTTGATTTTTGATTCCCGAATTTGTGGGTAGGCACTGTCTGTAACAAATATATAATGACTGTTTAGACGTCTAGAACCTTAGTCTCTCCCGTGACTATGATTGTTGTAAAGCATTCGAAACGTGGAGAACCAAAAATCAAAATAATATTAATTTAACGTATTTTCCATTGTCTGTTTAATTAATTGTTGATATTAGTCTAATGAATAAAAACAAAAAAAATCGGTACAAAGAGTCAAGGAGAGTTCTAATTTGGCAACTATGGGACCAAATAGAACTTTCCTTGAACATTGTCACCTAAATATTGACTGAACTGTATGCTAAGATGTGTAGTAGGTACTCTTATATTACCTCGGTGGTGTAGTGGCTAGCATGTACGGCTGCACACCCGGAGGTCCTGGGTTCGAGTCCCGGGTCGGGCCAAGTTTAGTTATGGAGTCTTTCTGTATAGTAAGTCTCAGTAACAGCCCGGAATTGGGAAGTTGGTGGTGTTTCACCCCCGTGCCTCGGAGAGCACGTAAAGCCGTCGGTCCTGCGCCTTAACTCTCACCGGTCGTGTCGAGCAGTCGTCCCACCGGAGTATGAGAAGTGATAGGAATAGAGAGTGCACTTGTGTCTGCGCGTACACTTGTGCACTATAATATCTCCTGCGCAGTTGGCTAGTCTCAATGAGGTTGGCCGCCGTGGCCGGAATCGGTCAGGAGAACATCATTAGCTTTAAACTTTATAGCTATAATTTATTAGATATTTATTAAAACATTTATGTTGTTTTTGAATTGTCAATATTTTTCATAAATTTTATATACCTAGTTAAATTTATGTTTTTGAAATTTCTAAAATATCTACAGTGTGCGTAATTCAAAGTTGAGAAAGCTCGTTATGAAAAACTTTGTATCAAACATACACTGACAAGCATAGAGCTTTGAAAGTTTCCCTCAGTGTCTGTATTTGAAACTATTAATACTATTAATTATTTATAATACCAGTTTTTTTATGAAATTATATAAATTTATCATTTAAGCAACATTTGTATGTGTCAGTTGACAATTTCTTAACTCTTTTTTACTTAATTTTAAAAGATATAAATAACCTCGTCTTGTCGCCTCTACTGGTGACAGGAGAGCTGGCGCAATTTTTGCCCAAAGAATCGGCATTTCTATGCAGCGGGGCTATGCGGCTAGCATTTTTGCCACTATCTTGCTTAGCTAACTTGTACAGGAATAACAGAAGTGTACATTTATTTTATATATTTTGTATATTATTAAGTATATTTGTAATTTTTTTTATCGTAAATAAAAAAATATTATTTACATTATCTTAAATAGTAAAAATACTACGAAACGGAGAATTATAAATAAAAATTGTACATAATACTTTCTTAGATTTACGAAAACTATACTAATATTATAAAGAGGAAAGATTTTTGTTTGTTTGTTTATACTGAATAGGTCCCGAAACTACCGAACCGTTTCAGACGAAATTTTATAAGAAGATAGTTTGAGACCCTGGAAACCACATCAGATAGTTTTTATCCCGGATATCATCCCTTAAGGGGGTGAAAATGGGGATCAAAGATTCTATGGGGAATCAACCTATGGACGAACCCGAGCGAAGCGAGTCTAAGTCGCTAGTATTTGATGTTTTAAATAAAATTGGGTTCCCTAATGGAACTACACATTCGAAACGTAGGTGAATTCAATTCTAAAGATCTGACCCCTTAGACAAGTGGACTTCCCACAGTTGATTCCATCAATAGAATATGCCATATTACAATTTTAAGCATAAATGATTGTATAAATCTTGTCTTAGTACCATTATATTGTTTAATGCGGCCTATAAGGCTCTGTAACAACAGAGACATTATCAAAGATTTTCCAACTTTTAAGGAAAAGTTGCACCAAATTGATCATATTGTTTATGAATGCTAACAAAATGTTCGTATTGCGAGTATCATGGGGGAAATAGTTTTCATTTTACATGGTAAAATTCAATCCAAAATGTTAACAGATATAAAATATGTCAATCTTTCTAGCAATTGGATCAGCCATCAGGCCGTAACGGCGATGACAAACAAACAAACCGATATACATTCACAATACTAATAAACATTCATAGAAGCTTTAGGTTATACACAATAAATAATTTCATTTACACTCTTTCACGTTAAAATAAGAATTATTTAACCTTATAAACAGGTTCTTAAGATTTCTAAACGTCTAAAATGGTTTATTCAAGCAATTTCCCGTTAAACACGATTTTCCTCAGCGGAAGTTCACAAACTAAATAGTGGTGGTACCTGGTCGGAAGTAGGCTGTATTGGCGGAAATGGAGCGGTCGACCGGAAGTCGCAATTTACACCAATTTGTTAGTTCTTATCAAGGAAACGAAGTTGAGCTTATTTTATTGTGAGGGTAAAGGTTTACTTTGAGTTTATTGTTATAAGACGCGGTGTAAAGTTTATACTTACTTTATAGAAAGCTTCATGATTTATCTATTTAAAAAAAAAAGAGATATATGTATATATTCTTAATTTTAGTATTGATTAAAAAAATGTGAATCAGGAAATCAGGAAAAATAATATTTTAAACAATTTAAAGTTATTTTTCCTCTTAACAAAATATTCCATAGAAAGCTTAAAAAGCAAACGAATAATCACATAATTTCATTTAAAAATCGATTTTCACCACTAAATAAGTTTAGGCATTTTCAAAGAGCATAAAATTGATACGTTAGCTGTAAGATGTTATCAGCGCACCCCTCGAAAGCCAAGCGAGCGTTACTAAACATGAAATAGTAGTATTTAGTGTGTAATGGCATTATGTTCATGTTGTTTAACAGACTATAAAATATTATAAGTAGTTCCTATTATAAGACGCTATGATGTAATTCTTAGGCACTGCCTATTGTGAAAGAGGTTGGCTATTTAATTTTTGTGTAAAGCATGTAGCATTTAAATGACAATAAAAGTTGATAATTGGGGGTTGAATTATTTAATTTTAACATATATTTATATGTATACAAATTAGGTAAAAAAGAAGCAAACCTTAAATTTAAAAGTAGAAAGATATAAATTTCTACGAACGGTTGATCGTATGAAACATTGTTTAAGATTAAAGTAGAAAATTTTATTACAAATGAAATAAATGATTGATTTTTAAGCATTTCTCTTACAGCCACTGCATTTTTTATTTTTCATTCCCATTTCTCATAGAGCTAAACGATCCTATAGTAAATGATATTTTTATCTCCTTAAGAATTTTGCACTTCTTCCTTCTCTTTCTCTCTTTCTTTCTCTCTACCCAAAGGTTGCCTAGAATAGATCGCCTCTTGCGATAAGGCCGCCTATTGTACTAATCTCTGTTTCAATTGTGTAATGTAAAATAATATGTAATGTAAAATAATATTTGATTTAATTTGATCTTACAAAATCAGCGTCTTAGAACAAAATTACTATCAAAAAAATTATTTGATCTATTAAAAGTAAATTTATCTTCATTCAAAACGTTTATGATAAACTCTAGATAGAATACTTCGTTACGGATAGAATTTTCATTTGTCTGTGTAACAGGCGTATACAATCATCTTATTGCACTATCTATTACAATTTGATCCTTTACTCCGAAGGAGTAATCCTTATTTCTATAAAAATTAGATTCAATTTAGCTTAAAACATATATCTACTTGGGCTGGTCGTGTGAATGCATCATCAAGTGAACTTAGCGACAAGAGCACAGAAATCACTACACCTTATACTCATAAAAATAGAGTGTATTTTAGTTTGTCTTTGTTTTTCATTTAGTAAGTGCAACA
The DNA here is from genome assembly GCA_951806755.1 of Brenthis hecate. Classification (NCBI taxonomy): domain Eukaryota; kingdom Metazoa; phylum Arthropoda; class Insecta; order Lepidoptera; family Nymphalidae; genus Brenthis; species Brenthis hecate. Next base: position 4,333,754 of record OX638261.1, read on the forward strand.
CGGAGCAACTTCACGGCTATTTGGTCGCGTTACTGCGTTGATTGTTGGGTAATGAGCGCGGAACGATGTTTGTAACGCCGTGGTGCGATCGATGTGTTTTGCTTATGAATGCATGTATTTTGACTATATAATACTTGTTGAACCCCTGGTTTTGTCTGCGTGATATTAAGGAAATAGATATGGCAAGTTGCTCCGTATGTATGTATGTTTATCTTGATGTTTGAATAAACTATGATTTGTGATTCACATGATTGATTTCATTCTGTGTGAAAACTTAGTTTTGGATATTATTTAAGTATTTTTACATAATTTTATTGGTGGGTAATAATAAAGTAGGTAAATATAAAATAACCCCTTAAATGTAAAAAAGTGTCATACAATCTCACCCAAAAAAAAATCATGACATGAACTTAATTTTCTGCATACATATACAAATACACACATATACTACAAAGCATGTTAAATATTTTCATAATTTTAAATGCTGATTTCATTTATAAAAAACAATGACTTTTAGACTCTTTCGTATTTTCATTTACCTAGTTCATAACCGTAATTTTCATTTGAGAAGTTCATGTACATTTTACAAGAACATTAAGTTGATTCTTAAAATATCGATTTGATCAACGAAAAACGAAATATGTTTTAAGTTATTCTGTAAACGACATTATGAAAATAATTTCTTGTGAACTATGTTTACTTTGTTATTTTTTTTCTGTATCATATTTTAAGTGCAATAAAGAATATTAATATAGCAAAAACTATAGTGTGTGGGAGAGATATTGTAAATAATATGTATTTACGCTTAGATGAGACAAAAATTTTAAGAGTGTTGTTTGCTACTACTAATTAAAACACATTTTTATGATGAATATACTCGTATCGCAAATAAAATTTAACTAATCCTACTAATATTATAAATGTGAAAGTTTGTGAGGATGGATGGTTGGCTGGATGGATGTTTGTTATACTTTCAACGGATCTGGATGAAATATGGCACGGAGATAGATTATAGTCTGAAATAGCACATATACTTAAAAATAATACTTTTCATCCCGGAAAAATGTACGGTTCCCGTGGGATAAATTTATTTTTGTCTAAGAACGAACCCGAAGCGAAACGAGGGTGAGTCGCTAGTATATTTATACGTAAGAACTTTATAGCCTTCTCCATATCACGATTGATAATTATTCGATACTCTCTACTACAAAAGGAAGTAGATTAAAACTCTCTATTCGACAAACCCGAAGTATTATTTTTGTTTAAAACACTATTGATCTAACAAAGGCAGGAGGGTTACCTATTCATGTACATTCTGTCTCTAACTACAGACTTACAAACTAGTATGAAAGTAAGCGGACTACTATTACAAATAGGTTTGTTTATATGTGTGTTTGTTTGTTACTCGTTCACGCTTAAACGGTTTATATGTATGTATAGTGTGTATAGATTTGGATGAAAATTAGTAAGTACACCGTTGTAACATGACCTATGAGTAACACATATAGGCTAGACAGATAGGGAGACACTATTTTTTCATAAATTTTATTATTTACTGTCTGTATTTTTGTATTGATCTTATATATAGTTCAAAAATTTATTTTGGAAAAGATAACAAGCACATAAATACGTTTATACTCGTAATTTTAAAATGAATTGTTTTTATAAATTTGCTTTAACCATTGTATAAGTATTTGTAGCTCTATGGTTATCAAAGGGTAAGTAACCCTTTCCCTTTCGCCGCCATCATGAACGAGGTACAAATGCCTGTAGTCACGTTGTGCTGACAAATTAATCTCTCCATTCATATTGCGATATACCTTTAGGTTATTTTTGGAAAATCAGCTGCTCATATCTAGAAATGATCATGCTTAGTATTAAGAGCTTTATACTTACTAAGAGTATGAAAACGGAAATGCGTATCGGGTTTTTATGATTCCACTTTCCCATGATAATATGGTTGCTTCGCGGGATAAGAATAGAGTTTATAAGTATAAAAAATCAAGTGATGGGTAATCTATACATATAATAAAATGGTAACTAAGCCGAATCTATACATTAAATATTTTTTGGAAAATCTTATTGAAATAAACATTATTATCAATACAGAGGACGTATCTATAGTTTTTACAATTTTTGTCTGTCTCTTTGTCTGTCTGTTACCGCATCACGGAAAAACCACTGGAGGGATTTTGATGAAATTTGGTATGATGGTAGCTGATTATCCGGATCAATATATAAGATACTTTTTACCGCGGCAAAAGATATTTCTTTATTTCTGAGAAAAAATACAAAAACTGCAATGTGAGAGTATACTAATATGTAAAACCTAAGAATTTGGTTTTTCGTCATCTGAACACGGGCGGAGCCGTGGGTAATGCCAGCTATGCTATGTCATATATATTTTTAATAATAAAAGTAGCAATGTGGTTTTGTTCAGGTGTAAAGTGACATACATACACACATATGTATTTGTTTGCTAAAAGTTGCTTTCAGTTTATGCTGTTGTATTCAAACAAATAAATATCCAAAAGATATCGTATATCAGCCAATCGAACATAATATGTTACAAATATTAGCAGACGTACCGTAAGAACTCGCCAAAGTTTTATAGCAATCTTTAATATTTTTTAATTTTACTACACAAACATTTTAAATATATAGATTAAAAATTGTCTACACAATATAATGTACCTGTTATACTATAAGGGATACAGGATCTCGATCTTGGTTGCCATACAGTACGCGAGCCCGGGGCGACCCGCCGCGGTAATGACCGCCGCGCACTGCACGTCAGTTGGGGCACTACAGGATGCTTAATATTAATATGATATTCCAGTTCATTGTCTGGTACTAACTTTAAGTTACACTTCCTCTGAAGGAACTTTGCTTTATTTTTTAGGTCCTGACATTGTTATTAAGGCGATCGAATAGAGATTATTTTATCTCGATTTTTTTGTATGGCAAAGGTTTTAATGTTGCAATTCTTACTGTTTATTAATTTTAATTAATGAAATTAAAAAAAAGTCGTCTGATAAGTACTTAGATATATATTAGAAAAACATTTTTATTTTCAATCATGTATAAATTAAAAATTCTAGACTTAATAATTTTCTTACCGTTGTATGTAATATTCAACCATAGAGTATATAGAGCGACCATAAAGTATAATTATCACATCCATAATATCCTAAGCCGACCATACTGTATCTTAGCATCGAATTATATATGCGTGGCATAATAAATGTATCCGCTTAATTATTATTTTGAAAATATCCGCGCCCGCGGCTCCCGGCCACAGGTCCAATAAGAATAACGCGGTACACAATATTTTGTACCCTCAGGCCCAAGAAGACAAGTGGAGATGGTAGGAAATAACCTTTAATGTTTTGCGTAACATAAATTAATATGAAAGCTTAGTATCGATGAAAATGCTGAACTTATTATCGTGAAAACGAAATCGAATGAAGATAAATGAAAAATGTAATGACATCGACAGAATTGCAATGCTATTTAAAATAATATCCTAAATTAATGACTTATTAATGTATATATATACGTGTATTATTAATATATATATACGTGTATTTGTATGTACATATACTTGGCCCGGATACTTGTGGGTGAAGCCGCTAAAACTACTAGTATATAAAACTACTTAAGAAACCAATTAAAAGTATTGAATTTATATAACGATGTCTAATATCCCCAATTACTACTATAGGTAATAATCATTTAAACTAGGTTTAAACGATTATAAATAACCGTAGATTTAAGTTATTATATTATATAGTTATTCTAATATCTGTTACACTAAATCATTACGTGTAATAAATAACCTCAAAATAATATCATTATATTCGAACCAGTTATTTATCAATAAAGCGAAACGTTAGTTACGAAAGCATGAAATTACATGAAATTGTCTGCGAGCTGATAATTTGTAGTTGTAACTTGTTGTTTATTGTAATATACAATTTTAGTCGTGATTTATTATAATAAATACAAGATATTTTAAATAAAATTAATATGTATTTTTGAAATCATTCTTTGTAATATAGTGGGTAGGCACTGTCTGTAACAAATAGTAACGCCTTTGAGATGGCTAAAACCTTAGTCTCTCCCGTGACCATAATCGCTGTAAAGCATTAGAAACGTCGGGAACCAAAAATCTAAATAAATCCGCCAAATATTCCGAAAAGATAGTTTTATTTGAAATGTCAAATACTCGCGTAAATCTAATAAAGTATTAAATACAATATACTTTGATATTTGTCTTAATTATGCGATAATATCATAAATTTTTATCTGACTGCTATTATAAATTAGCAGCACCCGCAGTTTCGCCCACGTTCAAACTTCCGTCCGCTACCAAACTTCACATCATCATCCGCTGGACTAATCTGAAGATTGCCTGAAAATTTCATCAATTCACGTTAAAACAGCTGGCTACTTTTACAAATAAAAATGGCGTAGACAGGTATTTGATAAAGACAAGAATTTCAAAAATATTAAAGTAAACATACGTAAGGGTACATTACTGTGGTAAAACAACTTTATAAAAGCTTTCAGATACATATTCCACGTATAAGTGAGATGGTGCTTATTTTAAATTGGACGAATTCCACGAATAACAGCTATATACTAAACTGTTATACCTATTATTGTAATATATGTAATAGTTTTATTTATATTATTCTTTAAAATACTTCATGTTATATATATTTTTTTAATTATATTTTAATTTTCAAAAAATTTAACCGCTTTACAAAAATATTTTAGTACTTTTTTCATTATTAACTGCTTTATAGTAAGTCTATTTTTATATTGAGAATGTCATGTTCCTGTTCCTAAAAATGATGTTATCTTTATTTAGATACTTCTTGAAAAAAAAACAGGTGACTACCTAAAAATACATGATCTTAATGAAAAAGATCTTAAGCACTACAATAAGTAAAGTGTAAAGGAACATATTCGTTAGCAAAGAGAAGAATTAACTTATCTTTTTCATCATTTTATAAATGTTGTACATTAACGTCTGTGGTCGCCATTTTGCTCATTTATAATGAAAAGCCTTGCTACATGAACATGATATTTAATATGCATGTTCTTAAAAAAATATTATGTTATATGTTAAAGTCTGCGTGTCAATTTGGTTTGTCTACTTACTAAAATAAAATGCAAAATCCCAGAACTGTGGAAATGATGTAAAATATCAGACTTCTCGAAGAGCATCACTAGCGGTGTAGTCCATTGAAAAGTTACATTTGGGGTTGCATTTGTCAGAGGACGCAATTTTATTTTTTAGGTATCAAGGGGGGGTCAGTGTAAAGTTAAATCCAAGTTTATGGGGTTGCAGCCCTTGTCCAACGGCCGCCATCTTGTAAAAAGGGGTACAAATGATTTTTATAGTTTATCTGACAAAATATAGGTCTCACAAAAAAATTGTTGAACCATTTTTGGTTGCAAATAAAATTCTCTACAACTTTGGTCAAGTAACTTTTAGTCGTAGAACCAAAAATAACAAAGTTATAAGCGAAAATCCATGAAAATTTAAGAAAAAAATTCTATTTGTCGTTATAACTTTTTTTCTGATCATTTTACAAAAATTTTATATCAGACCATTTTTATAGAAACCCCCCCTTGATATCTAAAAAATAAAACTGCGTTCTCTGACAAATGCACGCTAAGCCCAAAAAAATGTAACATTTCAATGGACTAGTGACTAATCAAAGAGTTATAGAATGTTTGTTGATTAGCCCTTCTTTGTATTTCTTTATTGAGCTATTTTATAGAGACGATTGGTGACGAGTGGTGTTATTAAAACTCTACTGTTTACTATTTTTTTTTCTATTGTATAATGAAGTCTATATGATTTAAATAAAAGTGGCAAACAAACTCAATGACAAAAGGTCACTTTGAAAATGATTTTTCCACATTCGTACATATGTATGTATGTATATACAGGTCAACACATATAATCCTCCTTTTTGGTTTGACTGCAGCGGGTAAAAATTGCAGCTCTAAGAGAGTGGTTGAATAATTTTATTATAATATTTTTGTTAAAATTAATAGGGTACAAAATATAAAAAATCTTTTAATGGAATTAATTTTATTAATCAAATATCTACATTTAATGCAAACAAAAAGCGTCGAAAAACTATACATATTATATTTAGACTACTCAGATCAACATAAATTATACTGTGTAGTGTGCAGGTTTGATTTTACAGGATCTAGTTCAATCTAGCCAAGAGAGTCAGTAGAGCTGTTCATAGACAATAAATATTTGTTTCTTGTTCAGCGAACTTGGCTTGCTTGATACTAAAGCCAGTAATAGACAAGCTGTCATTAAACGTCATAATGTATGTTTGTGCCCAAAAAAGGAAAAAAAAGGTACCAAAGTGGTCGTTATATTCAAGCTATACTTTCAATTTAAATAGTATCAGGTTGTGTCGTGTGCAGAAAACAACCAATTTACCCTTTGAACTAGATCCGATGCATTATCGTACCAAAAACGTACGTTTGTTACGACCTTAATGTAACGCGTTGTATTTCGACTCTTGTTACTAATGGAATCAGTCTGAAGGCTTAGAGGAGTCTCAAACGCTCCATATCGATTCTCTTTCGACAAAAGCTAACGCCTTGGCAATTTTGATAACAGTTTGATAGCCAAACGTACAGGGACTTGTCGAACGCTCAGTCTATTGAATTTTTATTAAAAATTATTTTAAATGCTTAAGAGCAACACATAAGATTTTTAGGATTTCCTTATTAAAAGTTCAGTAATTATAAGGATAATTTCGCCTAAAAGTATTTGCTACAATAATTAAATACAATAATATATGTCAGACAATAACAATGGTTACCATGGCAACAATTAGTCATAACAGCTTTTATTTAATTTACGCACAGTCGTAACAGTAATGAATAAAAATAATAATAATACTCTTTATTATACACCAAACAGAAAATACATACAGACATGAATAATCATTTTTTATAAGTAAAAAGTTATTTTATATTTTATTTAACATATATAATTTACATTACATTAAACGGAAAGAATATGATATTATATATTTGTCAGACAATAACAACAGTTACGAGTACCATGGCAACAATGCATTCGTAGCGTTATCTACAAGGTGCTAGCGTTCGATAGGTATCGTACGCTAGTAGCCGAATTCGTTTGTCAAAAGTGCCACTTTCTATGGAGATTAATGTATTACCGTGACGTTTCATTTCATCAAATAGATTAGATCAAAATCTGGCTGCCAATTACAAGTTCAATACGTTGAGTCAAATATGAAGTCGTAAACATATGTCAATCCCATACATTGATTATTCTATTCCACTAGCGTTTATGCCACTTGTCTAGGCCTTCATGCCTATAGCTTCTTCCTGTCTATACCTATAAGAAAAAAAAACTACATATATAGAAACTAAATCGTTCTCTATTGTTATTAGCATAAGCATCAAAATTTTAACTCATATTTTAAGTAAAAATGGGCAATGCTGTAAAAACATTGCCTATATTACTTTTTAAATAATAGCTCTAATTATCCTTCTGTCTTGCGGCAGTCATGACCCCACGGCCACGACCAGCCCCCGGGCGTACGTAGAATACTCCGGTGGCCGAATACTTTAAAAATTGCATGGTAAGATTGTTTTAACAGTCTTCAATTAGAATCTATAGATAGAATATATAGGTGTAAATTTCGAATATCTTCATTTTTTCTAAAATACATATTAGCACTTTAATTGTTTATATTAATGAATATTTTATTGAAATTTGAGATAAGAAAACAGATGAAAGGCGAATATCTATCTTAAAAAGGCTTACTGTCTCTATTGGTCTCTTATATGAATGTATGTATTTTTTATTGTTTACTGTTGTGTTCTACTTATAAATACATTAGTTTTTTTATTATCTAGCGCTCGTGGCTTTACTTGAGTGTGTAATTCTATTTAATTCATATTCTTTTAATATGATCCCTCTCTTATATAGGAATATAGGTACATGATTGATAAAAATCTATAGATCTAAAGAAAAATCTATAGATTTTGCTGAAGTTATATTTATTACCTCCTGATATATGACCTCCTTGATCCTCTTCAATTTTCAAAACAGTTAATGATAGAGACAAAAATTGCTCACAACTTCCCTGAATCATTTTCACGGATCACGAATTTTAATCGTGATGCACAAAATTTTTGGCATTCGTGGCTTAGCCTTAGGGTTTACAGCTCCTAATTAGTTATCTTTGCGAGACGTGTGAACCCTTGTTGACTACCTTTACGCAGTCGTGAGTAATTGGTATGAATTCAATCGTTTATAAGACAGGCATCATTTTGGTTTTTTTTTTTCATGTACGCATACTCTTTTCGGGATAAATAAGTAGTTGCAGATTTAAAAATGTATTGTAGGAGATCTTGATCTATGTGGTGAACCCCTCATTCTTTTTCCAGACGAAATATATTTTTTAAACTATAAAACATATTAACAAGCACAACCCAGGGGGCTTGTCACCAAAACATTTATCCAGGCTATTTTTAATAAAAAAATGATTTTACTGTTTTTTTAAGTTTAACAATGCTATGAAAGGGAAAAGAGAAAAATTGGAAGGCGAAAAGCATTTCCATTGCTTTAAATCAGTACTTCTAGATCGAACTGGCACCTTTAGGTCAATAGGCAAGTGCCAAGGGTTAATTTAAAAACTTAAGCTGTAGCTCTCATATCAATAATATCCATATAACAGAAATTAAAGAAAAACAATTTTCAACTTTTAACTCTTGGCCATATTTTATATTCCATAGTTTTAGCGAATATTTTTAAAAGCACACAAACTACGTTTTATTTTGTTTTATCTTATAGGATATTTGTGCGTATAATATGGATATTTCTTGGACAGAATTTGTTCCGCCACAGCCGTGTCATTGCGAGCATCCATTGTTTTCCGTTTTTTATTGCTTCAAGACAAAGGCATAACAAATAAGGACAAACAAAATTTTTTTATAAATAAAGTATATTTTTTGTAATTTATACAGAAATATCATTTTAACATCTTACTATTATAGTACAAGTTTATATATATATCCAACAAAACAAAAATCATAAAAATCGATCTAGCAGTAATAAGTGTTGTGACAAACCCGACTTTGTTTTATATAAATACACGGTATAACCCCTGTCTTACAACTCATGCGTATTGTTAAATTATACTTCTTGTTTGCAAGTGCAACACTCTTAATTTCATACAAACTGACATTACGGTTTTAATATCATTGATTTTGTCATTCTGTTATTGATGCGGTATTCAAATATTTAATTTTAAAGATATATTACGACCGTTTTATACTTGTTTCGTATTAATTTCCTATCAAAGAAGTACGTACCTATATTAAGGTATTTAATATATTATATAATATAAACTAAAATGTATATATAATAGGTAATAAATAAAATAATAAAATAAAAATTATATAAAAATGATAATTCTTGTACTGTAATAATACTACAAGAACCCTGTTATTCGAGAATAATTTAAGTCCTTCTGAAACGCAATTTCGTATTAAAGGGGTAACTATTTTAACCGCGATGTCATCAAAGATCGTTGGGGAGGTAGAATATGTCTACGCAATGATGCGGTTTTAGTGTTGTAGTACATCGACAAAATGATCAAATGTGTCTCAGTGTCTCTTTATAAGCACTTATTATATATTAAATCAAACTTTTTTAGGCGTGGCTGAAGGGAAAGTCAATACATTGGAAAAATGAGTGTCGCGGAAGTGAGAGTGACATTTATTATCGATAATTAAAAAAATATATTAAAGTAATAATTTTATAATAATTATTATTTACAAAAATATATATTTATTATAAATAATTTTGATTTGTTTTAATTTATTGGCGGTATCTGCTACAGCACTAAAAAAGTTGTACTTTACCCACGCGTGAAGGTAAAACGCACTATTTTTTTAATCACTGCGTAATGTATATATACATGAAATTTTATACAGATCATCACATCGATGTCAAATATATTATCCTCTTACTCATTCTCTACTCTCACCCAAATATAAATCTCTTAATACTAATGAAAATTTAACTCAATTTAATGCTATAAAGCTAGCCATAACACAAAATAAAAAATAATAACGTATAGGTAATTCATTATAACGGTGAACAAAGCACAAATATATTTGAATAAAGCAATTTATTTAAAGGCACATGAATGAAGGTTACTACAGATTAGCGCGTAAATCACCGGGAGTTTTTATCGATAACTAACGTCGTCATAAATTATTACAGCCCTATTAAAGCTGAATGCATTCTGATAGAAATTTGTTTTTAATCGGTTGAAATTGGGTGCGAAATGAGTTCTGACCCTCGGCTTTGCTCAAAGATAGACGTTTAAATTAAAAATTATAACTTAAAAGACGAAGATATTGAGCATTAGTAGGTATTTTAGAAAGTAAATATTTTATTGAATTATTAAAGGTAGGTATACTAAAAAAGAAAACTGATCATATTTATAATAAAAAAAAATCATATCGCTTAAATATGTTTCTAAAATGTAGAACACCTCCTAATTGCTAATCATAAAATACCTATATCCACAGGAACCGTACATTTTTCCAGGATAAAAAGTGTGTTATCCCGGACTATAATCTGTCTCTGTGCCAAATTTCATTCAGGTCAGTTCAGCCGTTCTGGCGTGAAAGAGTAACAAACATTCATACTCACAAACTTTTACATTTATAATATTAGTATAGATAGAATAGGTGTTTTTCTTTTTTCTAAGTCCTAAGTCTTTGATTACCTACTTGCATAAAATATGTATGCTTAAATCTATGTTTTTTGTCCCACATAAACAAATACAATAGTAATAATCTTTGAACTAACCACAGATAATTAAATACCATTTAATGGCCACTTGTCACTTTTTCCCTCCTAAATCTGACAGTTCAATTGCCTTCTCCATGACAAGTGACATTTGTTCAAATTGCCTAGCATTCTAAATAAACAATGTATTTGCAACTAAATTTTACTTATTTCATTTGAAATAAAGCTTAAATTGCATTATCTGATGACAATATTTTGAAAATGTCCACATACATTTATTACGTATCGAATAGAGTTGAAAATTGTTTAAGTATATATTTTGACAAAGTCTTTTTACGTTCCATTTCCTGGTTAATACGGCGTGTAAATGAGTTCTTTATCATGGTGTTTTTTAAATGTTTGTTTAATACTGCATAGGGTGAATAAATTAAGTAAAAATCGGTTTCATCTAAATTACAGAGCAAGGGAAAAGGCAAAATTTTGTTTGTATATTACTTTAAGGGTCCTCATTGTTTTTGGTATTTATATGTAGGTATAGCGGCTCACTCTCGTTTCGCTCGGGTTCGTCCCTAAATACCTACGTTTTAACGATTAGTATGGAATAGATAGATTATATCCAAATAGGTATAGAAAAATAAGTAAGTACATAAACAAACAAAAAATATATCCCTTACGAAATGATTGATTACCCATACAAACTCAGAGCACCCCTCCTTTCACCCCGTTAAGGGATGATTTCTAAGATATAACTATCGTATGTCCTTCCCAAGGTCTCAAACCATCGCCATACCAAATTTTATCTAAATCTGTTCAGTTAGAGGATACGCATTAAAGTCATCTTTCATCCATCCATCCATCCATCCAGAAAAGTGTTTTACAATGAACAACCAACATTTTTTTACTCATATACTTAATTGTTTTCTTTAATTATTGTATTTCAATAGAATATAGTCTATACTTTAAAGTAAAGTTTGTGAGTTTGTGAGGTTGTAGTAGGTAATCTCTGGATCTACTGAACCGATTTAGATGAAATTTGGTAAGAAGATATTTTGCGACATAGGATACTAAAATGGGGATGAAAGTTTGTATGGGGAATCAACCTAGGGAAGAACCCGAGCAAAGCGATGGTGAGTCGCTAGTTTATAAGACATTGAAAAATATATACATATTAATTTTTATGCAGGTACGTATATGTATAAAAATTGTCTTTTCGATGCAAAAATATATAACTGGCGTGGACACTAAATTAGTATATAATACACTAATGAATTGAGTTAAATAGGCAATTACGTCAGTGTTACGCTGTAACCTACAATTATAGTAATAACTTCAAACATTTAATATAACTCGTATATAATTATCCTAAATGGTACTGACAAGAAAAAGATGTTTAACAAAACAAATACTCACATATAAATATACGTACATGAAGGAAGTCTCCTTTTACAAGTTATCCATGTTTTAAAAATGTTTTTCTAGATATTAAAATACAAAGTAGTAGTACCTTGGCGAGTGACTAAACTTAGCTCAAAGTTTTTCGGAAATGATATAAAAAATACGTTTTTTTTTCAGAAAAAACACCTGTATAGATAAACTTAAATAGCAAAAACCTTATCTAAATACAAAATTTGATCGCAATCATTAAAGCCATTTCCGAGATACACAAAATAAATTTATTACATATTATATATATGTACAAGAATTGTTCATTTAATATTACAAGATTATGCATATGCTTTACTTACTAGATAATAATCATAATATGATTTAGACGAAATAAAAAAGTAATCACTTAGTTATTAAAACAAAAAGTAGGCTACTTTAATTATATATTAACCAAGGAAGACATATTGTAGATGCTGTACGTACACAGTTGTAGATAACTATTAAATTACACACTGAATACCTATCGAGGCGTGTACTCATAATATAGTCTATATACCAATACAATGTACTCTATAATCATTCTATATACAACATTAATAACCGGGAACTGCGTAGGTACATCACACACCTGCCATTCAAATCACGCCTACAATAATTTTCACAATTTATTTCTGCAGCTTAACTTATTTTGATACAGGATTTTAAACTTTAGGCCATTATAATAAAAGTACGGTAAAGATTAAATTGCTAGCTCATGCTATTCGTTACATCGAAGGAATACCATAGAGTAGATAATTTCACGTCAACTTTCATTTCTATGCAAACGATAAAATAAGGCCTATTTTTTTGATTGATATAAAATTACAATATTATACTGCATGATTTAATTGATATTAAGTTAATTAATATAGTGATTTATGATCATACTTATCAGTTACTAAAATATGGAAAGTTTGATTGGAAAATTATATGTACAGAAAATGTAATAGGTAAATAATATAAACCTTACCTATTAATATTACACTTAAAATGTCTACTAATGAATGAAAACAATCATTGTGGTAGAACGTAGTAGTTTCTTAATAATTGATGTATTCTTAAGCATAAAACGTTTAAAAATAACCTTAAAAAATATTCCCACGTATTAATCTCTTTTTCACTATTTTTATTATTTAAATATCTTTTTTTTAAATCGTATTGTAAAATATCGATACAAACACATATGGCTCATTAGAATTAAAACATCATTATGTTTCAAAATCGATTTTAATTTGCCACATCTGCATAAAATTATCTTTGTGGCAACCGTAGTGCAGTTACCGAAGTGGCAGACCATACGCCCGCAGCCATCACGAGCGCCTTTCTACGCACCGCTTTTGTTTTAAAACCACCGCCTTATTGAATCGCTCGAATGCCCGACTGAATGATAGCAGGTGGGGACAATAAATAAGATAATGTGGGAGGTTGAATTAGTCTTATATAGAAACTACTATCGCTTATATTGTATAGTACGCTAAAGTAAATAGCGATTTGAAACGCAAAGACGTTATCCGTATATCTAATGTTGTTTATGGTCACTATTGATTTGTTGATATTGTTTATGGTGTTCCCGAACTGATCTTTTTTTCCTGATTAACGTTTCCAATATGGATACTCTCAGTTATAATAAAAGTATACTAGATGACGCTGTTTTAAATATATACTGCAAAGGTTTTTTTGTGTATAATTTACTCACAGACACACAAATCCTAAAACCGCAACTATAAGACATTTATAAGCATATTTAGTACTTTTAAGTTAGTTTAAACATAAAATACTTTTTGCCATTATAAACGAATCATCTTGTACCATAACACGAAATTCCTGCATAAAATATATGAATACATTTTTTTTAAATAAAATTAAAGTTTTTATTGTACTAAAAATTCCATCTATGTTAACATTACAGTTCACCGATAGCAGATAAAACAAAGGTATACTTTACAAGCCAGTAATAGTCCAACGGGCGAGTGGCAGAACGTAAGCACGGGCCTCGGGCCGTCACGATAAATGACCCGGCCCTGCCCGTAGACAATTTCACTCTTGAAACCTTTTTTTCATGTTACTGGACCTTTGAAAAGACCTTTTTTATTTTTTAAATACGACCTCCTTTAAGAACGCTATGATACATTTTGTCTTTTTATATTTGGATATTTTAAAACATCTGGCACTTGATTTTGTTCTATAATCATATTTATATGCTTAAAAAAATCAGTTATGAGGACTGCCGACAGAAGTGAAAACTTAAAACTACAAACAGTTGTTATTTTTCGATATTCAAATTAATTGTTTGATCTTAAATTAAAATTTGTAAAATAAAACTGTTTACATTTATCTGGTTTTGACATCTATTGGCACTCTGAGTGTTAGCATTAACACGTCATGTGACCATATCGATGACGACTTACATGAATTTACTCTCCATCCAAACCTGCCTTTAAAAGTTTTTACTTCAAAAATTTGACATTAAAAGTTTTCTAATTAAATTTATTTTGTATAGGACTAAATTATATCACTAAAGTAAGTTTGAATTATTTATAATATCTTGAAGTTATTTAATTAGGTCTTATAAAAATTGTATCTTCCTAACGTTTGATCTTTTTAAAATGATGACAGTTTTGTTTATAATCTGTAAACTGATCAACAATGTATGCAACATTTTATAATATAATGACCAAACAATAACAACATATATTTATCGCAACGGCAAAAAAGTATCACAAAACGAACCCTAGAGTCGCAGACCCCTAAATTACCGACCGACTATAATTACGGAACCCTATCGGGTTTTTTATCAGCCACAAATCTAATATAACTAATGACGGGATTCGTCTCACCGCGTAAAAGATCTATTACTTTATGGTTTTATCCCCATGTCAAAGTGCGTTTGGTTTATTATTATTTTTTCTCTATAATGTCGCGTTTCATTACTTTGATTCGTTAAATGGCATAATAGAATATCACAATTTATTTTATTCTCTTTCTTGTACGTTTGCATCATCATAAATTTCCATTTCTAAATACTTTGCAATTTATTGAAATGTGTTTTATGTTCTCACTCTGCTTGAAATTATAACATTAACGTTAAAACTGAAATAAAATGTTAAATGAAGATGACCTTAGGTATTATGTTAAGCTAGGTTTAGACGGAGTAGTAAAATTGTACATAATAAAATAATATACATAATTAGAAATCATGAATAATAATATTTTCATTAAAAGTCATTAATAAATTAACAGGAAATATTTGACTACTCCAAATTAATATGGAATATCTATTGATTATACTTTTAAAGAAATATTAAAATATAATAATTTAACAGTCAATATCTTAAAATTAAACATATTTTTCGAGTTACTAATTTTGTAATTATATGCTTATAAATAAATGCTTGAAAATAAATCAAATAGTAAAAAGTTCATAATTATATTATTACATTTAAAAATTCTGAAATACTATTGTTTAATTTAATAAAATTATTTATAAATTATGGATACTTCACTGATTGTTAGGATGATTTTATAAAAATAATTAAAATTTCACTTCCGGCTGATTGATATAAAAGCGTAAGGTAACCGTTGGAAGAGTTAGTTTTTGACAGACGTGCATTACGCCAGAAAAGATAAGTAATCGTTGTTAAAATAATATTGAACTTATGCTGGTAAACTTATTGATCTAGATAGTGGTAAACTTATGTGTAAAAAGTAAAAAGATAAAGAGTTTTCCTGTGATTGGTTAAATAGTAGTGATATAAAGTGATCGTTAAAACTACATTTAATTGTTATATTAGATGGAAATACGAAAATTGAAGTGACATTATAAAACTTATAAAGTAAAAAGTGATAATATAAAGCTTATTGCATTGGTTTACTGTGTTCTTATTTTCCTCGTCGTGAAATTATATGTTTATTTATACACTGTTTTATCAATTATTTATTATAAGAGAAAATAAATATTTACTTACATTTCTTACAACGTCAAGGCATTATTAATATTATAACTTAATTAATTTCTAGAAAAATAAACAAATATGGACATTTTGTAATTAATATTATTTAATAAATGTGTAGTATAAGAGTGGTTTAAGAATGTGATTTTATAAATATAGTTTAACTAGGGACGAACCCGAGCGGAGCGAAAGTCAGTCGCTATACCTTTTAACGTTTAGTATAGATTTCTCAGAGATGACACATTTTTCCGCTGTAAAAAGTATCCTATATGTTGACCCGGATATCGAGCTATCATCATACCAAATTTTATCAAAATCTGTCGAGTGGTTTTGTCGTGATGCGTACCCAGACAGGCAGACAAACAAAAATTCTAAAAGCTATAGGTTCGGCCTCTGTATCGATAATAATGACTGTTTCAATAAAATTTTCAAAAGAATATTTAATATACAGATTCGACTCAGAATTTTATTATATGTATACTCAGTTACATTAGGTTAGTAACCCGTTAACTCACAATCAATGAAATCCGGATCAATTAACTAACTACGGTTGCATCTCAGCATGCTCTCTGTGGGAGGTTGTTAGAGATGTCATTGCATTTCGCGCCATGCAGCCATATTGTCTTTATATATTTTTTTTATTTGAGGCCTAATTTAAATTGAGTAGTTTAAAAGAGATATAAAATATTACTTATTTCTCACTTATGGATTTTTTTTGTTAGCGGAATCAGAATAAGCAGCTCAGAATATTGTGTTATTGAATTTATTAATTTAATAAAAAAAAGTATTAATTAAACTCCTACCAAGGTAAGGTACTCCTACTTTGGGGTCAGAAATCAGAAAACTTAAAATTTTTCGAGTTCTTATATTTCTAAACATATGTAATGTAGGTACATCATATAATAATATGTCTAATATTAATTCACGTAATTACATTGAAATTTTATCCAGTCACTTTTAACTCGTGAAGAAACGAGCTATTATAATTAGTTGCAAACTCTAACAAGGCCGGTTGTCAAAATTAATCAAGTATCTAGATGACACGTGCCTTGAAGTATGTTTTTTATACTCGCCCTCCGCTAATGGCAGACACGTGACTGCACGAGTAGGTATTGTAGCCTATACCCTATACTTTATGGTATAATGAAAGAAAATACGGTAATTTCATTAGTAATTGTTAATTGAACAAGTGGATAAAATAAGTATTTTATTTATAATCTGTAAACTTCTGCTTATCTTTTGATGACTATATACGAGTAGGTATAATGTTATCTATAATTCTAATGCTAAGCTGGTTGGATAATTTTAAAAATATAATTTAAGATAGGAGATAAAATATTTACCTTACCATGACATGTTTCGCCATAATAATATTAACACTACAGGTTTTAGTATGTCACTAACTTTTAAAGAATATCACGCGTAAATTGAAAAATATACAACAATTTCTTATTTTAAAATGTATCTATGGCAGCAATTTATATTTAAACATAGAAGCGCATTTCCATATTTTTAGGGTGCGATCGTTATCACTACGAAATGTTTATTACATTTTCTAAAAATCGCGTAATTATTTTTATAAATACACATTTACCTAACCACTTATTTATTAAAAAAAGGTTAACTTAGATTTATACCTTATAAACAATTACATACATAATTACTCGACCGACGCGAGCAATAAAGTCGACAAGCTTATAAACAAATTAAATTTTGCAGGTATTATAAAATTATATTTAGTACATGAGTAAATGATTGATGATGATGATGAATTATTTAAATTCAATAGGAAGTTCTTATGATTATATAAAATTTTTACGACACGTTTGACTCAGTTTGTAGTGACCCTACTTGCTGTACCAGCGCTTACGGGTTCGAGTCCTGCTGCCATACATGTGTATGATAAGCACGAATGTTTGTACTCCAGTCATGGATGTTTATATTTATAATTTGTATGTATTTTAAGTTATACCTATATGTGTGTATCAACTATCTGGTATCCATAACACAAGCCTCGTAGCTTACCGTGGAACTAGATGGTGTTGTGTGTTAATGTCCCAACATATTTATTTATTTATTTATATGTAGGTACATATGGACGTAATAAGTCAAATTATGTTTAGGAAGATAGTAAAGGCATTTGTATTGTATAAGATACGTACTTATGTTTTATGAATTCACCCAACAAGTGTCTTTAATTCATGATATATTAAGAATGAAATGTTTTATATGTTCTTTCAAAATGAATAAAAAATGACAGTGTATCTTTTCTTTACATTATAATTGGGGATTTTAATACTATTATATGTTCTATTATGTTAAACTAGGTACTCGACAAACAAATTATCAAGCGGAACTGTACATTTTTCCGGGTTAAAAATAACCTATGTTTTATACTAGACTATAATCTATCTCTGTGCCAAATTTCATCCAGATCCGTTCAGAATGAGTAACCAAGCATCCATCCATCCATCCTCACAAACTTTCCCATTTATGATATAAGTAGGAGTTGGATATTGGTATCTTATATAATTACTACGAAAGTAGTATATAAGATACCACTTACTCAGTTCACAGCCTTGTAATATTTAATAGTTCAACATAGTTCTACTCTGAATCAATCTCTTAAATACGTATAATAATCCATAATGCTACAAAATGTTTGAAAATAAATATCGATTTTATAAAAGTCATCTCAATAGGTACTGATGCTCGTCCCTATATCTGTCAACTAGACACGATATGAGGGCGCGAATTGGCGGGAATGAAATCTATCCCTATTCTCAATTTTGAATTTAAACCGATTGGAAAAATCTTTGATGTCTGTGCAATCTGTACTGAGGTTGAAGACTTTTTTGAATGTTGAATAATAAAAACGTTTTCGTGATACTTGATATAGATTTCTTTTTGAAAATTTGGTACTGTATTGATATAGAAGTTTACTTGTATTATTGTTTTATATATTAAAGGCATAGAGTTATAAACCATTTAACTGGAAGAATAAAAGGCCCAAAAAATAAATAAAAATCAACTCAACACTAAAAAATATTAGTAAATAATAATAAAGTTTTTTTTTAAATTGTAATATTTATAATAATAACAGCTACAATTAAATAAATAGTATTGCTATATTCAATTATAATATATTTTTTAAATGTTTAGAATTAAAAATCAAGAAATACTGTAAGGAATCTATTTTATTGCCATTTTTGAACTTTTGAAATCATTTTTGTAAAATAGTAGGTAGGCACTGTCTGTATCAAGTATAGTATGTGTTTGAGACGTCTATAACCTTAGTCTCTCCGGTAACCATGATTGCTGTAAAGCATTCGAAACGTCGGGAACCAAAAATCAAAACTAATCAGCGAATAATCCGAAAAGATAGTTTTATTTAAAATGTCAAGTATTCGCGTAAATCTAAGAAAGTATCTTATATTCTTTATTGCACTTAAAACATGATACAGAAAAAAAATAACAAAGTAAACATAGTTCACAAAGGTGGACTTATATCTAAAAGAGATCTCTTCCAGTCAAACCCTGGTTGTGGAAGAAGATGTCAGCGGGCAATATAGTGCAAAAAAATATACTAAATAACAAAAGTATTAATATTTTATAAATTAATTTATTAAAATAATAGGTAACACAAGAAATCAACGGACATTCTTATCTTTTCACCGCATAAAATTTTAATACAACAGAGAGAATTGAAAATTTCAAAATGTAAATTAACATTCATTTAGATTTTTAACAATTCTCAGACGTCCAGGATTCTTATCAGGAATCGATGCACCTGTTTTAGATTATGCTGAATCGATTTACATAAAATTCATACATAATTCAAATTTATCGTACGATATGGATGTTTAACATTATTTTGCTGCTTTAATCGATAAGAATCTCAACTTAATCTTCAATATATTATTTAGGGTTCAGAAACAACATCTTTGTGAAAATGTTGATATGTTGAAAAATAAAAATGAATAACATTATTTAGCAGTGGTAACGCGCTCGCTTGGGAATCCGAGTGATGTGGGTTCAGATCCCGGGTCTCGCACCTCTGATATTTTCACGTGTGAATCAGGTTCCAACATGATTACCACTTGTCTTACGGTGAAGAAAAACATCGTGAGGAAACCTGCATGTTTAAGAGAACCTAGCAAGTTTTGGAAGGACATGTGAAGTCCACCAACTCGCACTTGGCCAGGGTGGTGGACTATGGCCTGATTTCCCTCGTATTGATGGGAGGCCCGTGCCCAGCAGTGGGACGTTAAAAAGCGTTGAATACAACATTATTTATACCAATAAGCTATGCTGTAATACAGCTTGTGCTAGTTTAGTTCTATTAAAATATTTTAATTTAAAACAATCCTTTAGTATAGTATAGGTAGGTTTACTAATAAATACTTATTCCACAATCTCAACATTAGTTATAGTTTTAAATATGGAAAAACGTTTCAGGTTTACCTCTGATTAAAACGAATAAAATAAAAAAATATATATATAACATGCCAAAAAAATGGTCAAAGTCAAAAATAGTAGCGTGGTTTTGTTGTTTATCTATTCCCGATGTTATCACAGAGATTATTTACTTTCACAGAGAATAAGAGAAATTTTATTAATCGTTAATTAAGAATTTTTGAGAAGTAAATATGAATAATTATGAATATTGAAAATAATAAGACTAGTACTGTATTGTACCCTTTTGTATTTTTTAATCGTTAGCTACTTTCTTTCCCTTGAGAAAAGATAACAAAATATATATATTTTTTATTTTTACTTTATTATAAAAAAATCCATTAGCTATTTTTATTTATTAACATTTATTTAAGGAAAATAATGTTTGTTTATAATTATTATATTTTTGTGGATAAAAATTAAAAATGTTTACTTTTTCAATATTTTTATTAGGTATAAGTTTTTAATAATGATAAAAAAAATATAAAATAGTTTAAAAATATTATTTATTCGGGAGATTATAATATCAACACCTGGTACCTCTATTAACACATGGTTGTATCTGTACACAAAGATTCTCCATCTATATTATTTTTTAGTCTGAGGCTCCTGTACACCTATATAACGTAATAATGTACTTGTAATATAATATATCAATACTTAGTCGTCTTAGATAATTAACCATAATAGAAATATATAAATTTTTAGTTACTTTATGTGAAAACTATTTGAACAAGAAATAAATCCAACCAATAAACCCCACTCTAATTTAAAAGATTCGAAATTCCTTTTCGAAATGGAACGCTCGCGTGCATCCGTCGCGGCGATCAATCAGTCAAATTATATTGTCTTAGAGATCGGTCTAAATTGTCCGGGTGATGTGCACTCCGCTTAAATTGGTGTAAACGATCCTCGAATAATAATAAAATTGGAGTTTATGGATATAGAGAAATAATTTTGATTTTCTAATCGCTTTAATCATTTTATAACATGCGAAGTTTGGTGCTTTGGTAGTGCTACGTGATGGCGGGAGGCAGTTAATTTAGTTTTAATTCATTAAAAATAATTTACGAGAAAATGTAATTTATTCGAACTAATACCTATTATTGGACTTTAATTAAAACATGATCGACATGATTTACTAAATTGTTAATTTATCTTAGTTTCTACTTTTTTTAATTATATTTTATATTCTGTTGCACTATTGTGCCCAGCTGGTTGACACTTTCCCCCAAAAAGGTTGACTGGAAAAGATCTCTTTAGAGATAATACCACCTCTGCCATCTTCTTCTTTGTAACAAAATATCTGTTTTCATTGTTTTTTAATGTAATTAAAAATATAATATAATGTTTTATATGATGTGAAAAGCATATAGAGTTCGCTTGGTTTCATAATTAAATGAAGCTGCTGCTAGCAACATCAAATTCGGTCCAGAGAATATATTATGATAGATTTTTAAGACAAGTTTAAAAATAAAATAATTTTAAGTACCGAAATAGAAAAATATTTATATTTTAAATCAGTCCTTAATACATACTTACATACCTTTACACAAACGAAACAGATGGTCTTCATTTTAGAATTAGGCTAAAAATAACAATAGTTTATAAACTATTAGAAATATAACCATAAGCTACTATTTTTCTCGAAATTCATCTTAAAAAATCAAAAGAAAAAACAATTGCTTTAAAATATACCTTCTAAGCTAGTGACCTGCTTGAACAAAGCGATTGTTCAAGTTTTAAATACAGCTTTTACATACTAATCCTAATAATAGATATCCATCATCAAATCCATAAATATATCACACGGGTAATAACTCTATGTAGCTAACGAGATAAAACATCATCTATGTATCAGATAGTGATAACGCCCAGCGCAGTGGCAATGCGTGAAGCGGGTTCAAATCCCGGGTCTCACACCTCTGATTTTTATGTGCGAAACATTTTCCAACATAATTATCACTTGTCTTACGACGAAGGAAAATATCGTGAGAAAACCTTCATATCTGAAAGAAGTTTTCGAAGGACATATTGTAAAGTCTACCAACCTGCACTTGGCCAGCGTGGTGGACTATATGGCCTGATCCCCCTTGAATTGAAGGGAGGCGAAGCAGTGGGACGTTAAAAAGGGCTGAATACTCTCAGGATCTGGTGCACAAACTACTGTACTGTGTACTGTGTGTAGTGTGCAAAAAACCTCATCCTAACATAATAAGTAATTTAATAATATAAATTGATAAATCTTTTTTTCGCTTTTAAATTATATTACTAAAGATTCAACAAATGATCAAAGCTCTTATAAACAGATTTGTTAATACGAGCACAAACACCTAGCTCAATCACAATTTACTTTCCACATAAACGTTTTAAATTATAGCCATTTATTATGAAGAAACCTCACGAAAGGAAATTATTATAATTCGGTTAAAGGATCATATGGCTAATCCGATAATCATCGAATTGGCCCTTTCCTTTTTCTTTTTCAATTTTCGGAGTTGCGAGTCACGACAGTTGAGGTTTTTGTACTTTATATAAATTCACGTTTTTATAAAAATAAAGTTATACCAGATTAGTTCTCGCTTCGCTATTACTAACCTTATCCCTCCACGACCGCGGACACGCCGGCGTGTCAGTTAACAATAGATTTCTTAGAATTTTAATTAATTTCTTAGAAATGTACCTGGAGGTTTTAAATTATATTATTAGCATTTTGTCCAAAATTCACACTTAAATTACATCGATTTTTATTTAGTAGTTTTAAGATTTTCGAATTGGTTGTCAACTCACAATATTTTTATATGTAATAATATAAGAGTAACGTGTTTCCTTAGCTTAGCTTAGTTTGTCAAGCACTATACAATTACACAGAAGGTATAGTGTCAGTATTTAAGCCATTAAAAAAATAAAATATTTATATCAGATCATTTATAGATAGTCTCAGCTTGAGACAAAATATTTAAGAATTTGAAAGCCCCACCCACCTAGGTGTATAATGTAGCTCGCAAAAAAATAAGAATAAATTTGCATAATTACATACCTACACATTTTTGTAAGAATCTATACTAATATTATAAAGAGGCAACGTTTGTTGGTTTGAATGGAAATCTCAGGAACTACTAATCTGATTTGAAAAATTCTTCTTGCTTTACATAGCCTGCTTATTGAGGAAGGCTATAAGGCTATAGGCTATCATTTATTATATAGACTGTCTATTCCACACTAACTGCTAAAATGTTAGGGACGAACACGAGTGAAGCGAGGGTGAGTCGCTAGTAAATTTAATATAAAGAATTTAATCAATCTCTACATATTAATTAATTGTTGATGCCAATAAGAAAAAAAATATTGACCATGTGTCAGTGTTGCTAGTAATATAATTATTATCTGTTAAGCTAACACTCTCTTTTGTATCCAAATATTTAATTTATGACATGTTAAATATTATTATTTTATTATGAATTTAGTAAATTCTAACAAAGAGTCTATCCAATATATCACAAAACGTTTTATAATTGCAAGGCGCGGGTCCACTAATTGCCGCCTCCACGTGGGCAATTATTTTATATTTTATGGATGTTAAATAATACTTTAGACTTAATTTTTTATATTTCAGGTATCTTTATCCTAGTTTTATTATGAAAAAATATTGAATATATTAGGTTTATTGTAGGTACTCTAATTTACCTTTTAAGCTTTTGAGACTTTATTTTTATTATGTAAACTACAATTAATGTTTTATTATGTTTAAAAAATGATTTTAATTATATGATTATAAGTATTAGAATATATTTGTGAAATAAATAAAATATGGGCAAGTAATATACTCGTAAATAAATAAAAAAATATAAATAAGTAAGTAAGAATGTTTCAAGCATATAATAACCTTGTATAAAGACGTCATGGTACGAAAAGTCAAAGTAAGATTTCAGTAAGTTAAGATTAATGAAGTATTCATGCTATAAGAGTTCATGGTAGGCCCATAGGATTCGCTGACTTATCTAATACTAGCGACTCACCCTCGTACGTCTCGTACCTATGTTTTAAATTAAAATGGATATACATAGTATTAATATACTTAAAACAAGATAATTCTTTAAGAGTCAAACATATGCCATCGCCAACTTTTCTGTAGACCTATATAAGATACACAATTCCACCATACGTTATTTTGTTATATCTCTAAGGGTTTAGGCAGCGTTTTCGTTGAAAGCTCCCGCTTATTTTTTTCCTATATTTTAGCCAATCTATACAAAAATTTTACAAATTATACTTATACTAAAACCTTCCTCGAGAACCACTCTATTCATTGGTGAGAACAACATGAAAATCGGTACAGTAGGTTCTGAGTTTATCGCGAACAGACAGACAGACGTGGCGGAGGACTTTGTTTTATAATATAGCTAATCTAATATACTTTGTATATATATATTAAAAATAATATATCTAATAGTTTATATGTCAGTTTAATTTGTTAAACTTTTGTTTGCTTAGAAATCTTATAGATTATTTTATACAATTCTCATGCTAGTATTTAAAATTAAAGAGGAAAGCTTACGTAAATTGTGTAAGGAAAAACACTTAGATACCAAAGTTTGTAGATACAAAACATAATGTACACTTGATAGCTATACTTATACTTTACATTATGGTTTTTTCATAGCATTATGACATTACCTTAGATCCAAGTATGTTAATAAAAAATGTTAATACCATAGCTATACAAGCAATAAGGGAGACCGAAATTATCTCTACTCTAATTTAGAAAATATTCGAAGCATTTGTCCGTCTATCACAATTATTGAAGCATCTACGACACGCGAGTATAATATTACCATGTAATTTTCTTTATTTTGTTATATCGCCGTTAGGAATGCTCTACACGTGGATACCTACATTTTTTCTTAATACTCGTTGGTTTTAAAGTTTAGTTGCGAAGGAAACGAAAAACATTTTTAATAATGACAATACCTTTAGAAGCTCTATTAGAATATACTGGCAATTATATTGCACCTACTTGTTTAAGTCCTTAGGCTATTGTGAGTTCAATTCACATTGAAAATTATTTCCTTACAGTAGGAACCATAAACATTGCTGGTAATCGTCTGTAAGAGATATAAAATTATTCTCTAATTTGACACATTTGTATATAAACGTGGTTTATATTAAATAAAATGAAATTATAAGACGTTTAAATATTTAAACCAATACCTAGGTTCAATAGGGTGAATACCGAATATTTCTAAATAAATCCATACTTTACTAATATTATAAATGCGAAAGTAACTCTGTTTGCTTGTTTGTTTGTCACTTTTTCACGACTAAACTCCTGAACCGATTTAGATGAAAATTTATATGGAGATAGTTTGAGACACTGGGAAGGACATAGGATAGTTTACCCCGGAAATTATCCCTGAAGGGAGTGAAAAGGCGAGTGGAAATTTGTATGGGGAATCAATCATTTCTCAAGTAAGGGATATACTCGTAGTAGGTACTCGTCATACCCATGTATATATAGTCTATCTATTCCATACTAGCTTTCAAAACGTATTTAGGTATGAACCCGACCACAGCGAAGGCGAGTGGCTAGTATATAAATAATATTTAATTAAATTTACTCACGTTGCATTTTTTATGTTTTATTATGGACCCCTTATTGTAAACGCGTCATAACTAAAAAATCATGCTATTAAACATCGATTTGATGACGTTTCGGAATGTTGGTATGCGATCTCCTTCCCTTAATGCATGCAAATTATAGTTATTGTTATTTTCCTATACACTACATACATGTCTAGTTTACCATTGACTTTCTAAAATTACTTAATATTTTCTTTTATAACTTTATACATCCTTAATTCTATTTAATTATTTGTTTTATCACTTTCATAAATAGCGGGAATAATGTGTGTTTCGATACGTATATAAAAGCACAGATCATATAATACTATACTGGGTGAAAGTATACGTACAGATGAAGTTTAAAAAAGACATTAGACATAGAAGACGTATCTATTTATTAAGTATACATATTTAAATAAAACTATCTTTTCGGATTATTTCGCGGATTTATTTGAATTTTGATTTATTTGAAAATAAATCCGCGAAATAATCCGAAAAGATAGTTTTGTTTAAAAATGTCAAACATTTGCGTAAATCTAAGAAAGTATTATACATATTTAATTAGCTTAAGTTAGTTACAAGTTTCTCAATTACCAAAATATTAAATAATACAAAATATTTAGAAAATATGTTTTTTTCTGAACTGTAAATGTGACGTAATAAATATAAATATTGGTTTTAGAAGTCATGTCTCAAGCATACAGAACATCATTAATTATTCCCTTAATCACCTGATAACTTTATATCTTTGATATTTATATATCACCAGCGACTCACCCTCGCTCCGCTCGGGTTCGTCCTTAGTTACGTTTTAACATTTAGTATACATTTCTCAGAGATGAGATATTGTCCCGCAATAAAAATTATCCTAAATGTTGACCTGGATAACCAGCTATCATTATACCAAATTTCATCAAAATCTATCCAGTGGTTTTCTCATGATGCGGTAACAGACAGACAGTCAAAAATTCTAAAAACTATAGATTCGGCCTCTGTATCGATAATAAAGTCTATTTCAATAAGATTTTCCAAAAAAATATTTAATGTACAGATTCGGCTTAGTTACAATTTTATTATATGTACAGATTTTCCATTTTCTTTCAAGAAAGTAACAGAAAGATTACAATAACACGTTCTAGAATAATCTACCGATATTATTATATTGTATTTATTCACATTAAAAACATGATGATACAAAAATAACGTATGTTCTTCAATCTAGCCAATGGTAAATAAGATGTGCTGGCTGACAGTGCTTTTGATGGAAATTGAATCAGCCGCCCTTCGGCCTTAGTAAATAACGCTAGTCTAACGTAAATACCTGCTTCCAGTGTAATGATGATTTTATATTTTAATATTACAAATAACAACAAACAATACATAGATATGTTCTAATCCGTATTATTTATTATTTAATATTATAAATGTGAAAATTTGTAATTACGTATGGATGTTTGTTACTCTTTCACGGCAGAACGGCTGAACGGATCTGGATGAAATTTGGCGCAGAGATAGATTATAGTCTGTAATAACATATTATAGGTTTTTATCCCGTAAAAATGTACGTTTTCCGTGGGATATGTTTGTCTTCATTTTCCTAGAGGCGAACCCGAGCGAAGCGAGGGTGAGCCGCTAGTATAACTTAAAAATAATTTCACGTAATAACTTTAAATAAAAAAGTAATTATTATAAAGCAAAAACTAAATTGCAACCAATTTAATTTAATTTTAATGACAATTTACAAAATCCGTTAGTTCCATCCAAAAATAACGGTCCCATAACAAATCGGTCGGCTAAGACAAAAGTTAAATACAAAAAAGTGAATTTATCAAATGGCTGTCACTTTTAGTTTTTTGAATAGATTTTTAATCGTCTGCGGGTCACCGTGGTGAATCATTGGAAGATGAACTGCTAATGTGTTACCAACTGCCGATTTTGATGCAACTACTTGTTTATCGAGGACATTAATGACAATGAGCTAGACAAGGGCACTTTTTTCATGGGGAAAAAATAATTATTAAGTATGGTGTATATTAAAGTATAACTTTAATATTATTGTTGTTGTCTTAGACTTAATTTTTAATAATAATGTTAGTTAAATTACTAAATTCTACAGCTTTTTAATTACGTAGACTGTGGTAAAGGTAAAAATAAAAGACTGAATATATCTTCAATAAATTTCGTTGATAGATGTGGGTTAGTTAGTCAATGAACTAAAATATAATTTGAATTAAATAGCCATTTAAAAAAAATAAAATATAATTACGATTGATCCTCAGACTGTAGTTCGTTACATGTAATGCAATGCATGCAATTTTGAATCGACAGTCTTATTAAATAAGCATTATAGTTATTTAAATATATATTTCAATTGTTATTAAATTTCTGTACCCAGTAATTTTCTCACAATAAGAACAGACTGTGAGCAGCCAAAAACTTTCCAATTAATAATCTATAATTAACAAACAAATTTCAAAACCGCGTCAACCAAATGTTCAACACCTCGGGCTGTTTAAACAAAAATATTGCCACAGTGAATTAATACTGTTAAATTATATGAAAAAATGAAGTTTCCGGTAGGTATTGCCAACATTTGGTACTATAGTTTGAGGCTGTGACAGCTGTTGTTTTTTATTCTTCGTTTCTGTAGGCAATGATTATAACGATTACAGTCGAATAATTGTAACCAAATAATCTGTCATTTATTAAGTATTGTATTTGTATATTGTATTTTCATTTTTAACGTCCCACTGCTGGGCACTGGCTTTCTTTCAATACGAGTATATTACTATTATCTTATAATAGTAATATAAGAATAGTATTAATATAGAGTCATCTCAATTAATCTCAATAACGATCGACGGATATACAGCTGACTAAACGAATACACACACACAGTCTACTCGTAACTACGAATCAGTGCAGAGTATCAACAATCAACATATTCAATTCGAAAAATAAATAAAAAATAAAGTACCTAGCAAGTTTAATTCGTTAGAGTTGTAACTAAGTATGTAATATGTATATACAATCTCATATTACTTACATTAAAAAACGGCAGTAAAGTTATAAAATAAAGAGATTTAGAAAACTAATATTTTCCACGCGTATAAAATCTATCAACAATTGTAATCATAGTAGGTAACCCGAACACACAAAAGGGCGACACACTGTCTCTACGCAAGCTCTACGTGCCCAAATCGAAAGCTGTGTGCCTCAGGCGAGACGGTTTTTACGAGGAAACGAAATATTACCAACATATTTTTATAAAACGTAAACTCTTTTCTTATTTGTATTTCACATACTACGTTTGTTTAACCACTTATCAAAAAACCTACAAAAAAGAAATAAAAAAAATTGCACAGTACTTCATTGTTACGAGATCGATTCTGTTCTCTCGTACTATTGTACTATAGAATAAGTTTTTCATATCAGCAGAACCTTAACGTAAACAGGTGATCCACAGCACTAAAACGTCCATTCATGCAATATACAAACATTCAAACAAAACCCGTCTACAAAATCTGACACAAGTAAAAATCACTCGACAAATACCGCGTCACGCTGCTCACTTATCCCTACAATAGCCATGGCGAATTACAATTAATCGCTTCGATGAGAAATGCCACCGCTGTAAAAAACGTCAAAATATTGTCGCGTCCCCCCACTGAATAGGGGTTTAGTGGCCAATAGGGAGGCGGGACGGTTGTCGAGCGCCGCTCGCGGGCCAATGACGTCGCCTGGGGCGGAGCCTCCGGCTAAGCGCGGTGCTTCGCCCCCAGCTAAAACCTTTTCGCCTGCAGTCGTTTACCGATAAGCCCGCGGGATGGTCGATTATTATTACATTTTGTACGCGTGATTCTGTGATCTACGCGCTGCCCCGGGCGTTGCCGAATCGATAACGATGCGAGTGTGCCATAAACTTTCCCAAACTTACATGTGATAGACTGTGTTCTGTGATATGTTGCCTTAGTTAGATAGCTAATACGGCATGAACCTTTACATGCAGTGTCATCGTGAGGTATGAGTGTCAAGTTTTATATTATGATTACCGTATGCGTACTGCGAAGGTACTTTTTCGATTGACTCACAAACTGTATTGTTCGAACATTCAAGGAAAATCGATAACGCTACGTTTAGCCAAATAAAATGTTAAGCGCCTCGTGCCAATGGATTCAACGATTTTTGTAATTTTCTAAAATTATATTTCAATTCAATTACACATGTATAGGTGATAAATAACTAAATTTTAATATTTTTATGCAGCTCTCTCGACTCTCTCTCCATTTACAAAATTAATCAACCAAAAGTTATGATTTCTATCCTTTTATGATTCTGCTTTGAAAAAAAAATCTTATATTAATTAAATACCTTAAAATAATGAACAAAAACTTAGTTTTATTTAAATATATTTTAGGTACTACCGAAAAGATGGATCATGCAATTATAAAAAAAATCAAAACCAATGTATTTTTACGGGAAATTAAATTATAGGTACATTCTTACTTAGAATTGAATGATGATTTATTAATAGCTTTTATGTTCTAGTGGCGCGGGCGCCTAAATTGGAAGGCACTTTATTGAGCTTTTTTTAGAAGTTTTCCATGGATCTAAACTTAGTAAGTGGGTATATAACTTATAGGTTCGCCCGTTCGAAGATGTTATGCCTTATGTCTTTTATTAAATTATTTTATAAAAATTAAATATCTCAATATGAATGTAACAAAAAATTTGTTGCTTAGACAGGATGTTATTCTAAAATTATTGAAGAATACAAATTCAAACATTTTTTCTGGTTTTATTATTTGTGATATAATAGGTAATAAGAATAACTTACCATTCCCATATATTTTTATATCTATTCTACAACCATAGTAGAACGATCTTATCTAAGTCTTCATAGAACGAATAATACGTATGAAACATTAGAGGTTCTATGAAATTTTCTAAAAAAAATTCTGGCCTTAACATAAAAAGTCTCAAATTTAGGTATCTCGTTTATGCTAAGCGTTGTGTAGTCTAACTAGCCACTTAACATCTAAGTACCTACCTTCTCATATTTTTGTAATAAAGTACCTACTTTAGAATTATACATTAATTATACATTGCATTAAAGCTATGCATTAAGAAAGCCAAACGTTCTATTCCAAATTCAATTTTTTCCGTAAATTATTTCAATTATACTAATAGTTACTTTTTAAAAAACATATTTATTATACATTTCAAAAAATCTATATTATATAAACAAAATATTATATATAAGTTAGATGTATTCCTCATAATAATAATTTGTTAGTCACACCATATTTTGCCATAACAAATATTATAAAGCTTTACTAAAATATTTTTCCTTCTTTCTTGGGATATATTTAAATTCAAAATAAACACAAGAAAATAAAGAAATATCACCGCGCTCAAACGATACCAAAGTCTATAATTACGGTCCCTTGTGGACGTTATACTTTAAACTTTATAATTACCGCCGAACAAATTACACTTGAGACAAACTTGGGGAGAAAAAGTTTTGTTTTGATATACAGTCGAGTAAAAAAGATTTATTTTTATTTTAGGTTTACACACACATAAAGTACAGATTAAATATTTAAATGACAATTTATAGTTACATTATCTGTATAGTTAATCTGTGGTTCTATGCATTTAAATTTAACTGACTTCTTTATAATTATCTGTATTTTTGATATATAAAGTGGTGTATTTTTTTATTTGTTAGAAGGCGCTTGTCTATGGAACATCAACCTGCTATTTCGATTTGAATTTTTTTTTTGTATTTTATAGCTTTTTTTATTTATTGAAGAAGGTTATAAGACTATCTAAAATCACGCGACGACATTTAGGAGCGGAAAACTATACATAAAAAACTAAGTGAGCAAATACCACTCCTAATAAATATTAGTATGTTATTTCAAAATAGGTAATAATGGCAACTTATTTTAATTACCATAAGGGTAAGTTTTTCCAACCTAATAATACCCCACTTTCTAAGAAAACATATAATAATATCAAGATATATAACTAGTTTCCCGTCTTTGGATCTAGTGAAAGAAGGTAGGTTCTGGTACGTTTAACAAATTAAAACTAAATCTGGCGTCAATTTTTTCTCTCTTGTAAAAACATAGTATAAAAATGGCCAAATAAATTAATGTATTAAGTGATTTTAAAATTAATTTCAATAAATAAGAAAGATAAAAAAAAACATTATAATTATAATATTCACATACATGTATTTAGAATGATGTTTTAATGATTACCTAATTGACTCTGAATTTGAATACGGTTAATATACAGATGTAAGGTTACCGACGGACTAACAATTATATTTATTAAGAAGTGGAAGTGAATTATAGTAAAGAATTAATAATGATAAAGTGAAGTTTATATTATTAATTTGTAAATCTATACATATAATAAAATTCTAACTCAGCCGCATCTGTACATTAAATATTGTTTGGAAAATCTTATTGAAATAGACATTATTATCGATACAGAGGCCGAATGTCTAGTTTTTAGAATTTTTATCTGTCTATCTGTTACCGCCTCACGGAAAAACCACTGAAAGGATTTTGATAAAATTTAGTATGACGATAGCTGGTTATCCGGGTCAGCATATAGGATACTTTTTACCGCGGGAAAATAACTCATTTCTGAGAAAAAATACAAAAACTGCAATGTAAGAGTATGCTAATATGTAAAACCTAAGAATTTGGTTTTTGGTCATCTGAATGCGGCGGCGCCGCGGGCAATGCTAGTAAAATAAGTTTTTGTGTTATAGGTAGGTATATAAATATTACCCACCAGTTGTGACAATATGAGGAAAAAAAGTTAATTTCCTAATATTTTGATCAGAAAATTTGAGAGAAAATAATTGAACATATATATTATTTTTATGATAGTGATAAATTATTTTCTTTGCAAACTATGTATATTCCATAATCTATAATAGTTACACACTTAACTCCCATACGTTTATAGGTATAGGCTTTTATTAAGGATAGGTTACATATATTCAAGCGAAATAGCTCTTTTAAATTAAAAATCGTCTATACAGTCCATCTATAGTTTAATTACCCATCAATAAAGCGTTAAGCATTAGCTATATTTTTAAATATGTACTTACAATTACATTTAACTACTGTTTTTTGCTTACTGCTTTTATGAATATTGAGTAAATATTCTGGAATATATATTTTAAAATTCACAATGCTTAAGCAAAGTTTCAAGATAGCTATTAGGAAACGGTTTCTGTAGCTAGGAACCTCTTTTTCTATGCAGCTCTATGAAATTTACATTGTAAGGGATGCCGACGTAATAAATTATAAATTATAATCAATTTCATCGTTAATTGAATGTAAAATTGCTATTTTTCATGGATTCTGCGTTCTCATAATTTATAATAGATTATGTTAAATGATTTTAATTAGTATTATTAAATTATTAGTGCATAAGTAGATAGTGCTCACTCATGCTCAATAATTGCAGAACAGTGAATTAACTCACGAGATTGCATATCCACCCATACTGCGTAACATTTGTATTTTTACTAATGTTAAAAAAAACATGTGTGTGTACTTATGTACGTACGTAAGAAGTTATACTTCTTTGGCGTAACAGAATAAAAATAGCTAAAGATTTTGTCCCGTATGTCACAACTCTCTGTTTGTGAAAGGAATGCAGCTAACATCATCATGTCGCTTTCAGCTAACTTCATCGTGTAGCTTTTTGGATGTCGGTGTGCGCGCGCATCGTAAAAATTTTACTCTCATATTTTTTCCACACGTGCCAAAAGAATTAGGTATAACTTCAATAGAATGTGAAGTTTTCATATTTCAATAGTTGAACCTAGTATAGTATTGTGTGATCTGTAGTTGAACATAAATTTAAAAGAGAGGGCTGTGAACCTGAAATATGCAATTTTAAATATAGGTATATGAAACATATACAATTTTAATAAAAAATACAAATGTAATTAATGTAATGCTCTATAATTTCATTTTTACTTACAATTAATTCCATCAAAACCATTGCCTAGTAAAATTAGAAGTGTTCTCATCCCACACCACGATTATTATGTTTTTAGTATTCGATAAGAAAAACCTGTAAAATATGTGTTTTAAGTACATTAATTTTCCTGCAGTAAATTGATCTTGAACGATTTAAAAACAAACATAAGTTTAGCTGCTATAGTCATAACTCATAAGAAATCATTATTAAGTAGGTACCTAACTACTTCATAGAAGTAGAAAATTAAATAATTGCATACGTCACGTATAGTTTGACGACACCTTTGGCTCAGTTTGTAGTGACCCTACTTGCTATGCCAGCGGTCGCGGGTTCGAGTCCCGCTAGGGGCATTCATATATGTGATGAGCACGATTGCTTGTACTCCAGTCATAGGTGTTTATATTTGTAATATGTAGGTAGGTATGTATTTCAAGTTATATAATATGTATAGTGTATCAACTATCTTTACCTATCCATTAGTCAAGCCTCGTAGCTTACCATGGAACTAGATGGTGCTGTGTTAATGTCCCAACATATTTATTATTATTATATTTTATAGTTATAATTTTTTCTAATAATATCAGAAACAAGCGAAAAGATCATCATAATTATCATATCACCTCCAGGTAAATTTCTAAGAAATTAGTTAAAATTCTAAGAAATTTATATTTTTGTTAACTGACACGCCGCGCCGGCGCGTGTCCGCGGTCGTGGAGGGATTAAACCTACGCATAGATGTGGCTAATTCGTTCATGGCATAGACTAAT
This sequence comes from Brenthis hecate, assembly GCA_951806755.1. NCBI lineage: Eukaryota > Metazoa > Arthropoda > Insecta > Lepidoptera > Nymphalidae > Brenthis > Brenthis hecate. The sequence continues at coordinate 4,368,841 of OX638261.1, forward strand.
GAAATTTGTACCATTTTCTAATTTCAAAAAAGCCCGTCCATTTTTGCTCATCTTTTTTGATAATGGTCATGTTTTTAAAGTATGTAAGTGTATGTATGTATTGTCTGTCTTTTCTATTACATAAATATCCTGTATTTAATTAGATATAGACATACAATCAAAGAATCATGGGGTAAGCCCAATATTATTTTTACTAAGCCTCATAACATACTAGCATTGCCCGCGGCTCCGCCCGCGTTCAGATGACCAAAAACCAAATTCTTAGGTTTTACATATTAGTATATACTTACAATGCAGTTTTTGTACTTTTTATGTTGACCCGGATAACCAGCTATCATCATGCCAAATTTCATCAAAATCTGTCCAGTGATTTTCTCGTGATGCAGTAACAGACAGACAAAAATTCTAAAAACTATAGATTCGGCCTATGTATCGATAATAATGTTTATTTCAATAAGATTTCCCAAAAAATATTTAATGTACAGATTCGGCTTAGTTACAATTTTATTATATGTATAGATTAAAAATGTATATCAAAACAGAAAATATTTACCTTAGACATTGTTGTTAGAACTTCAAATGAATTTGACGTTAAATACTCAAAGAACCTAAAACTACAGATCAATTTTTAAAAAATGTTGAGATGTTCTCTTATAAGCTACTGTATAATCAATAAGACCTCGTAGCGTGGTACATGAGTTAATGAAATACGTGAGGTAACCGCGTTACGAGACGCGTGCGATCACGACCTCTGTACCACAGGATGGTATACTAGAGATATTCACATGTCTTCGTTCCTGTTAATATAATACTATAGATTTGTCGAACATTTAATATTTATTAACCCACGACTGAAAAAGGGGTTGTTAATTGTTATAGTTTTGACGCCTATGTCTGTCTTCGTGTCTTTGTGTCTGTGGCACCATTATTCCCAACGGGATGGGTACCAATTAAGAGACTTTTTTAAATAGAGCTGGTTTAACTGAGATGGTTCTTTGTTATATTTCATAAAAACCTGGAGACATTATCTAGAAATTTGGTCTGTTTGTATAAGACCGTTTTTCCTTAGTGATGTTAAGAATTATATGAGTAAATATTTAAATTTCTTTTAGTGTACGTTTCAATCGAAATTAATTTTAGTTAATAATTTTCATTTTTTTTGGAGAAACAAACAGTTAAATATAATACAATTAAAAACAAAACTTAAAAAATTACACATCGACGAATCAAGTTTCTACATATTTAAGGAATCATTCATAGAGAAATGCGAGCATATGAAATAATAAGTGCAATTGAACAATTAACATATTATATATTAACATATATAATACATTAAATATGTAATTGTAAATCCACGGTCCCACCTATGTTATAACCTCGACCTGATTCTGCTACCAGGTTAGTCTGCAGTTTAGTATTTTTTTTATAAATTAATAATTATTATACTAGTATTACTATAATAGAAAATTAAAATTTTAATAGTTATAAATAAATAGAACTAAGATTTAGAAAAATAGCATATTATTGTAAGTCTTTAAACGTATCACGGATCGAAAACAACAACAAAAAGTACAAGTAAGAAAATAAGTACCTAATTTAAAGTCAGATCTTTCTATATGTTCTATACTCGTACCTACCTAATATTAATAATTAAAAATCAACTTTTTTGTAAAATATTACATTGTTTTGATACCAATAAAACGTAAGAAAGAAGTATGTAGCGTTTAACGGAAATTAAGTAGTTATTGTGACACATTATACATACATAGATTTGTTCATAGAATATTTTTGTATAAAGATATACATATTTCAGAGTCTAATAAAAGCTTTCAGATTATTTTTTCTTACTTGCCCATAAGAATATCTCGATTTTTATAGAACGTTTTTTATTGTAAAGATCTGAAGTAGAAATGATGCCATTTTATAATTAGTTTTGATAGGTTAAGTAAATCGATACATACAGTTTGTTGATTCAAGTCTAGTTTCCGGCTGCTGTGTGCAGTGTGTCTCTTATCGCTAGTACTGTGTTAGAAATAATAATAATATCGGAAAGATATAATATAAGTATTGCATATTACTCTTAAATATGTTATTCTCCTATAGAAAACTAAAAATTATATTTTTAGTTTTCTATTAGCGTTATCGATTGTAGAATGTCATCTTATCTATGTCTATGTATGGTCTACTTCCTTTTATATACTACTAAGGTTAACTAAATAGAAATAAACACATGAACGATATCCACATACAATAACTAATTTCTTAACTAATTAAAATACACATATTAATAACTCATTTTTTTCAGGTTTCTACATCAGTCTATAGTCCATATAATCCAATATATTCTTTAAACAAAAGTTTAATGAACCATCTACGATAGTTTAACTACATGTGTGTAAAGGATACATGCACAAGTTAGAATGAGACAGAACTTGTCTATTACCATAATTGATGGCTGTAAATCTAAAGGTGTCATAGTTTCCGGTAGAGGAAAAAAATGTATTTTAAAACGTCAATTTTGATATACGAGCTTAAAGAGTGGAGAAACAATATTTGAATCTAAAATTATTTAAATTTTCGTGACTCTTTCATTAACCATCAATGACTTGTGGCCCATGACTAAGTCCTAGTTATAAACATTCATTCAGTCCATTAATTATAAAAATTCTAGTAAATTTCCCTCGTTTTGCTCACGAGCGTCCCTAGGTTGCACGTGCTTGGTGTTATCTGCGGGCACACAGTGTTGCTACAGTTTAATAGGAAGATCTTTTTAAGATGAATAATTCTGTGACCACCACTACCCCTGCACGCCAAAAATATCGACATGATTTTTTCCGACATCTTCAAAAATCATCGTCATATTTCAGCCAATTTACACAAAACCTTAATAAATTATACTTCTAAGCCTTCCTCATGAATCACTCCACCTATTGGTGAAAACTGTATATAAATCCGTTCGGTAGTTTTTGAATTTATCACATTCAGACAGACAGACAGACGCGGTGGGGGATTTTATTTTATAATGTGTATAAATATAACAAAATAATTAACAATATAACAACTTGTCTTAAGATTTTAATCTTCCCTTTTAATCTATACCTACTAATAGTATAAAGACGTAAAGTTTGTGAGTTTATGGCGTTGTAGAGGCTCTAGATCTACTAAACCGATTTAGATGAAATTTGGTAAGAAGATAGTTTGAGACCCTGGGAAGGATATAGGATACTTTTTATCCCGGAAATCATCCTTTAAGGGAGCGAAAATGGGGATTACAGTTTGTATTGGGAAGCAAGCTAGTCGCTAGTAATAATTATAAAACGTAAATAACAACATTAAAATGACCAGAAACGTTCCATTTCTAACTATAATAATCCAGCACATTTAACGTCTCTAGTGGGATTGGACGATATCCCGACAATTAAGCTCAAGGTACTTACCTTGGCAGATATCACAAGTCCTTCAAAAATTAGTTAGGTCTGTCACGATATTTTCTTTTTTCCACCCACAGTAAGTATCTTGTCATTTTATTGAAAACACGATGCGTGCATAAAAATTTTCATAGGTGCGAGAACATGGATTGAATTCCTTTATCCTGCTTCTAAACCAAGCGTGCTAGTAATGGAAAAAATACATTACTATATGTTTTATTTTAAATAAATTAATATATTTTATAAAATATCATAAAAGGTAGGCTTAGTATTTCTAATGTGTCTAAAAAGACACACTACTAAGGCTTTTGCTAAAAATAAGAATATATTTTAATAAGAAAACATCATAAATTGAAGGTTATTTCTGGATTACAAATGCAGTATTCTTCTTTTAAAAAAAATAAAAAATGTCATTTGGTCTAATTTTTTTGGATTTAAATGAGATTCGTGCGCATTCAAATTAAGAAGGACGTGTTTGAAATTCAAAACATTTAAATTGCACGTTACTGCTACCGTGCACGCGGTATCCGATTCTTTTTCGAATTCCATTCACGGGTTGTTATTATCTGCCCCGATTTGCTCAATCAGTGTTGCCAAAACAAAAAAAAATATTTCTAATTCGTGAGAGTCTGTATTTTGCTTAGCGTGAGAAAAAAATTTTGGTATTTTGTGGAAATCATAAAGTATAGGATAAACGATGGTATTAAAGGCAATTTGTTTAATCTTTAGCTTGAGCTTTCCTCGAATATTCTAGTCAAAGGAATTATAAATTAGCTCAATTTCTAATCGTTAGCTGCGTCTTCAATATTCCTAAGAATCTCTATGCTTAGGAAAAAGCTATTTTAATTTGTAATTGGTTATCATACTTATAATGAAGAAAAAAATGAAACATCCAAATGGCCCTGGAATTTATTATTCGTGGTAATAAAACATTATTAAGTTTTATCCAATAATTCAAAGCTGTTTTTTCCGAACATCAGATATTATTCTAATAATTGTGCATAACACATATTAAAGCAACCAAGCGAACGAAGCTGTAGAAGTTCAGAAATACCATCAAAATGAGAGCGCAGAAAATAATTAAATTGAGATAATTTAAGGCTCAACGGTTGCTCAGCGACCCGCTGCGAGGTCGCACTTCGAAAAAAGAACGCGTCAACCGAACTGTCAGTACCGACCGAGAATGAGAAATGTTGCTAGCGCTAAAAAACAACCTTTCATTCATTCACAGGCACTCGCATTTAGGAATTAGTTTATTTTAATTACTCGGTGAGCGCATTGTTATATTAATTATCATTTAGTCGGGACAATATATTTTATTGTCTTATGTGATTTATACATCTAGTTAGTAAGTTATTCGAATTTTAATTTAGACGAGTTTTAATGGGATACGGTTGAATGGGGTTCTAATTAGGAAAACAAGCGGACGGGTATGAGTAATGTCAGATATAAATTCCGGTTATGGGTTAGAAAAGCGATATAACTTCTATCGCCGCACAATGGCTTTGTGCTCGTAACAAATTGCTTTTAGAAAGAGTTGAGTATGAAAAATGGCTAAGCGTTTCTACAATACAAACAACAACCACCAATAATAGAAATTATATTGAAATACATAAAAAATTAACACTCAATACTTATGCTAAAGAAATTTTGATTTTTTTCTTAATGATTGTGGTTAAGGTAAAAGTAATAATCATTATTAAAATATTCTTATGCAAAATGTCTAAATTTAAGATCAAGTTTCATTGTAATTAATCAACTTCCCCGTATTTGGGATATAAAGGCGTTAAAAAATTCTACTTTCAGAAATAAACTACAATACACATAACACATTATATGATTTATTCATGCAGGAAGTTTAAATAAAATATTTACTTCAGCATTATTTTGTTTGTTCATAAGCAATAAACTTTTTTCATAGTATTCATAAAACCTTAAAGAAATGAAAAAAGTCATATCTCAGTCATACGATTCATTAACGATCAACGCTTGTAAATCAGACTGCAAAACAACAACAAGCTCATTTGCCCTCGCTGCTTCTTTATACCAATAAAATATAGAGAAAATATTTTAATGGTTTTTAATATATATGCTTACAATTTTATGTGATTTTAAAACAAAATTCTTAGGATATCGAAACGTATTTTATATCGTGTTATTTTATTTCATAGCTTTGGTAACTTAAAACCTGCACGTTTAAAATTATAGCATAACTAAGTATTCATATGCATTTTTTCAATTATCCATATTGTCTTTATCTACACTAATATTATAAAGAGGAAAAATTTATAATTTTGTATTTTTATATGTTTGTATCGAATAAACTCCAAAACTGAGTACTAGACCGATTTAGAAGAAATTTGGTAAGAAGATAGTTTGAGACCCTGGGAAGAAGAACATAGGATATTTTTATTCCAGAAATCATCCCTTAAGGGGCTGAAAATAGGGATGAAAGATTGTATGGGGTATCAACCTAGAGACAAACCCGAGCGAAGCGAGGGTGAGTCGCTAGTCTATTCATAAATTAAGAATATTATGTAGTTATTTCGTTACATATTTAATTATTTATAAAAAAAATTAAAGAAAGAGATTAGTACCTACAAAAGATTTTTACCAATATAACAATAATATATTTTTTTAATATGCACTTAACCTTTCTTAACGATCTTAGTGTATGTAAATTAAGGTAAGCAAGGTTAAGCTAAGATCCAAAGGATACACAAAAAATAAAGTGTTTAAGGAAATTCACTCTCATTCAGAAATCGAATACCGACATAAGCAATTAAGCGCGTTGTTTGAATTATTACGAATCGATTTGTGGGCGTGTCAACTAAATGACATGTCACATTTATTTTTATAAAATCCTTTGATTATAATTTCAATGAATTTTAAAATTAAGTTGGTTTATTCGATAGTGGAAGAAATAATATACTATAATATTATATTATGTCTTTCAAATAAAAAAATATCCTTCTATAGTTGTTTTATTGTAGTACGCAACAACAAAAAATTAAAAGTTTCTCAAGTCATAAATAATTAAAATTAAAAAAGTATAATTTAAATAAGCGTCTGTATGCTACTTCTTTTTATATGAAAAAAATATTAAAATACAATATTTTTTTAGTTTAATAATATTTTAGTTAAATCTGGCTTAGAAGCGAAAGCATTTTCAGTCCAATCCTTCATATTCGCAAGAAATTAATTTGTCAAGATTACATTAAATAATACCGTGTGGTCGCTTCCATACCTTGGCAACACCGCTTCTGTTCCAAATTCAAAATTCGAAATTAATGGCCGATTTGACAGGAGCGTTATTGTGCGGCTAATTTTATTTTTTTAATCTTATCAACGCGATGACAGCGACTTAATGGGATCGCACCGGTTGTTTTAAAATCCTTTTCATTTCGTTTGTAATATTTTTTTAATTTCCTTTGAGATGCATTGGCCGACAGGTATTATTTTCACAACAATGTAAAATAATATACAAATGATATATGCGGCACTCATTTGTATTCAAATGTGTAATTATTTTGTTGTCTTCGTAGCGGTGTCTTCTATTAAACGTACATATATACAGTTTAATAATAGGATGTAAAAATAAATGATTGACAATGTTGTGTATTTTTACAAGTGAAGGTATATTGTCATTAAAAATGTACTACAAGTGGATAAATCGTGTTTTATAAATAAGTTTTAATTTATATAAATTTGTAGAATTAGTTTAAAACGAATATTTTAAAAATTGTTGTTTGATTAAAACTACCTTTATGATAAAGTCATCTAAAATAATCTACATAACATGTAACTTTTTTTCTATTTAAGTGAGTGTAGCATCCAATAACGTCAAAAATCAAAGAAATGAGTACAAAAAGTAACTTATAAAGACGAAAACCAGTAATTTTCGGATGTAAAGTTAATTACAACAGCTACTCCCGGCTGGCTCGTGCCCACTACTGTGCAATCATTGATCATTACCTTATCTGAGACGATATATGTAGGTACCTAATCTGACACACTGTTCTTAATACTTTAGAAAAAAAACAAATACATTGTAATTTCTTTTCAATTTTATTTTTCAACTAGCGACTCATCCTCGTTTCGCTCGGGTTCGTCTCTACTTACGTTTTTTTTTTTTTTTTTTTTTTTTTTTTATTTTATATAAGGCTTACCAACTAGAGTACATACACAAACTTAATCACTAAAATAAAGTTAATAAATTCCTTTTCTGTATATAACTCTAAATTACAGGCATGCACAACATTTTATAATTAGGTAATACATACACTCTACTTAAATGACAATAATATTAAAAAATAAATAAATGAAATGTAACACTAAATGATATCTTTAAGATTTCTTTTAAAATTGTATATTGTGTTTGAAAATATATCTATAACAGGATACTTGCGAGAGATTTCATTATAGTTTATTAAAATTTTGTTTAAAGGTGAGTTTTGTCCGAATCTATTTTGTCTTAAACTAATGTAAAAAGGTTGATAATTACTCAATCGTGCGGAAGAGCGAGCAACTTGTAGTCCTATCTTAGATATTATGTTAGGCGAGTCTACACAGTTATTCAATATTTTATAAAGAAACATTAACCCAAGAAGTTTTTGGCGCTTTAATAATGAGTCCATGTCAAAGAGATTTAGCCTACCCTCGTACGTAATATGTTTTCTGTTTGGTACAGAATTGGTAGTGTAAACAAGTCTAGATGTAAACTTTCTTTGAACTTTTTCAATTCTTTCAATATGGTTTTGATAGTAGGGATACCAAATTACACAACAGTAATCTACATTGCTACGTACCAATGCATTGTATAGAGTTTTTAAAGCATATACAGATTTAAATTCTCTTGTATTACGGTATATGAAATTAAGCATCTTAAAACAAGTACGGATAGTTTTGTTGATGTGGCTATTAAATTTCATTTCAGAATCTATTATAACACCAAGATCCCTAACCTCATTTATTTCTTTTAATAATGTTTTATTTATATAATAATTTGATAAGTATTTTTTTCTTTTTCGCGAGTACTTGATGTGGTAACATTTGGATATATTTAATTCCATTCGATTAAGGATACACCATTCATAAATATTATCAATGTCCGATTGTAGTATTTTTTGTTCTTCTTCATTTCTTACAATTCTGAATATTTTTAAATCATCGGCGTATAAGGCAAATTCTGACTTTGTTATTGTATATTTAATATCGTCAATAAACATTAAAAATAGTAAGGGACCCAAGTGTGATCCTTGAGGTACCCCAGATGTTGGTGTAAAGATTTTTGATCTAAAGCCATTAAGGACTACAGTCTGAGACCTATTAGTTAAATATGAATTTACCCATGTTAAAAGATTTCCGTGTATGCCAAAATAATGTTGTAACTTAAAAAGTAGCAATTCGTGATCGACTTTATCGAATGCTTTACTGAAATCGCTGTATATGGCATCGACTTCATTGCCTGAACTAATCTTACTTAAGGTATCTTCTACAAATGTAACAAGGTTTGTCACTGTAGATCTCATTTTGAGAAAGCTATGTTGGTGATCAGTTAGCAATTGTTTTACATGCCAATACATAATAGGATAAATTAAGGATTCGAAAACTTTAGCTATAGTACATAACAAACTTATAGGCCTGTAGTTAGAAATTTCGGTTTTATTTCCTGATTTAGGTATTGGAACTACTAACGCTTCCTTCCATTTTGAAGGGAAGACTGCTTCTTGTAGGGATCTGTTAAATAAGAAGAATAGAGGAGTTGACAGTTTCTTTGCACACATTTTGTAAAAAATGGGTGGAAGACCGTCACTGCCTGAGCCCTTTTTCACATTTAAAGTTTTTAATTTAATTTCTATGTCTTTTGGGGATATTTCTATTGTACTTATAGAACTTAGGTTGTTACTGACGTTGATTTTGGACATAGCTAGACAGTCGAAAGGAACAGTATTGTGTGATTTGGCAAGATATACGGATGAAAAATGTTCAGCAAAAAGATTAGCCACCCCTTCACTGTCGTTAGCATATCTATTCCCCAACTTCATAGTTCCCGGTATAGTACTTTTTACTTTCCTTTTGCTTTTCATGTAAGACCAGAAAAATTTTGGATATTTAATAACTAATTCCTCTACTCTATCGCAGTATGCTACGTATAGTTTGTCAATGAGTTTAGTAGTTCTTTCTTTTAATAAATCATATTCATATTCGTCAAGCTTATTGCCAAAAGTTTTAAATAATTTTCTGTGTTTCTCTTTTTCTTTTAAAAGCTTTATAAGATTCTTACTGTACCATCGAGGATACTTGGAGTTGCGGTTACAGTTATATTTGGGTACATTTTCTTCAATTATTTTGCCAATAATACTATAAAATTTAGCAACGGAATCGTCGACACTGGAGCACTTATTTAATTGATCATGCCAGTCTATGCTGCTTAGTCGTTCATTAATTTGATTATAATCAGCTTTGAAAAAATTACGTTGTAAAAAAGGTTTACATTTTAAGGATTTTATTTTAGGCAAGCTTATTATGATTTCGATGGGTGGATGGTATTGGTCCACTTTAGATAAATAGCTTGTGCTTTTTTCCACAGCAATATCGTGATCCCAATTTGTCAGTACTAGATCCAACATTTTATTTTGGTTATTTTTTACATTATTAAATTGATTTAAATTATTGGAAGACATAAAATCAATAAGAGTGTACCCTAAATTACTATTAAAGTTTAGTGGTTGAGCGTATAAATATTTATCTTTTATCCAAGAAATATTGCACATATTAAAATCACCTATTATAAAAACGTTATTTAATTTATCTATGAAAGTGGAGGTTTTAACAGTAAATTTTTCCAAACTATCGACATTAACCGGAGGTGGGATATAAATCGCACATATATAAATTTCAATAATAGATGTATTTTGCAATGGTATATCTATTTTTACCCAGATATCCTCACATTCACTTTCGTATGAGCAAATCCTTGTTGCTTTATAAGATTTATCTACAGCAATAAGGACTCCTCCTCCATTTTTATTTTTTCCAAAGGAATTATAACACTGCCTATCCCTCCTAAAAACTTCATATCGACAGTCAAATATTTCCGCATCGTAAATATTACTATCCAACCATGACTCTGTAATAACTATGACATTGTAATTATTAGCCAAAACATTTATATTAATATCGCGTAATTTAGTCTTCATTCCTCTAATGTTTTGATAATATATATTTAAACAATCGAAAGAAATATCGTTAAGTACGAAAAAAAATCATCATCAAAAAAAAAAAAAAAACTTAACACTAAGAAAAAATTTAACAATTAAAAGTTACAAATTATTTAATGTGTCCAATTTTGTTATTAATTTTGCCGGAGAATTTTCATCTTTTCTTATCAATATCTTGCCGTTTCGAACCCATACAAAACGGTATTGTTTTTCTTTAGCTTTTAAGCGGGTGGCTGCATGTAGTTGCTTATTTTCTGGAGTCAGGTGTTCTCCAATGTAGACAGGCGATGAATTGTCCGCAATCCCCAACAGCGAAGCGTTCAGCTTTTCCTTAGGATGTTTTTTATTGTATTTATAAACTGCGGCCAAGAAGTTATCTCTCTTTAATTTGCTGACGAATCTGCATACTATTGTTCTCGGTTTCTTTGATAAATTGTCTATTCTTTTAACTCTATAACACGCTACTATATCGTTGTCAGCCAAAGAAAAACTTATAACATGGCTCATCTGTGCCATAGTTTTAATTAGATTTTCGTTATTGAACTCTGGTAAGCAGTGAATTTCTATATTATTTTGTCGTGCGTCTTGTTGCATATGCGATAAAGTTATTTCCAGATTTTTAACCGTACTCAACAAATTATTCGATTGGGAAATTAGCGATTTAACTTCTTCGGACCGTTTTTCTAAAGCGTTTTTCATTTCGTCGTATTGAGAATTAACGAAATTGATAGATTCATCTAAGGAACTTATTTCTCTTTTTATGGCAGCGAATTCCGAAGTTATTGTTTCTCTTATTATTCCTGGTAATTCAGACCTTAAAATACTCAAAATTTCAGTCCGGAGATTTGTAGAGCTACAGGTGCAACTATTATTAGTATTTGAAGAAGTCTTCTGACGACGGAGCGTGACATTAGTATCGTAAGTGTTCTCAACGGCTGGTTTGATTGGGGTATTTTCATTTGACAACCCTGCCTTACGTTGCTCCGATAGTAAAATTACCGAACAACTCGGGCATTTCCAGTAACGTTTATTTTTCGCTTCGACTGTTATGTTAACACAAGCCAGGTGATATTCGTTATTGCAGGACTGTGAGCTACATTGAATTTTTTCATTCGATTTTTTAATATCTTTATTACATCCTTGGCATGTATTCATTGTGACAGTTTGAATTTAATATTACTAAAGAAAAATTTGCAAATAAATAGAAAATATAGTTTGTTCCGTGAGGATCGAACTCGGGTCGCTCGGTTGAAAAAGTTTTGAGTCGCTTACACGACAGAACGTCCACTTGTGTCGTTACGTAGTTAGGTGAATTAACCAAATAGGACAGTCACTTAGGTTGCAGAATAAAGAAATTATTGAGATTTTGTTTCTACCGACTTTTTTTTTTTTTAAGTAAAAAGAATGTCTCGCTTTATTTAATTAATTAATACATGGTTGCACTTAATTCACTTATTTCACTTGTTTCATTTTGCATTCAAGTTAATTTACCTCAGTTTATCACATTTCATTTAAAGACACTATTTAACAACTTTTGTTCGAAAACATTGTCCATAGGTTTTAGCTTTCCAAAAAGGGTAAAAGACTTCTCTGTAGCAGTGGATAACACTTGTAGCAAACTATTGTTAAACATTAAATACTTTTATTGTGTAATTTGTAGGAAAATTAAAAGTTTTATATTTTTAAAACACGGAACTAGGCAGAGCGTATGTACTTGTGTTGACAGTAACCTTCTATTTAATCGTTTTAACGTAAACCTTCTATTTAATCGTTTTAACGTTTAGTACAGATTTCTCAGAGATGAGATATTTTCCCGCAATGAAAAGTATCCTATATGTTGACCCGAATAATCAGCTATCATCATACGATACATAAATTTCATCAAAATCCCTCCAGTGATTTTTCCGTGATGCGGTCACAGACTGACAGACAGACGAAAATTATAAAAACTATAGATTCGGCATCTATATCGATAATAATATTTATTTCAGTAAGAATATCCAATAAATATTTATTGTATTGATTCGATTTAGAATTTTATTATATGTTTAAATATAAAGCTTCTCTTAAACCGTTTTTTCAACTTAATTAATCTCTTTAAAACTTACAATTTCGTCCTAAATAAATTAAATTGAATGTTACTTTTTAAGGAAAAATCAATTAAACTTTTAAATAACATACCTACCTCAGTTTGTCTTTGAAGAATGTTATTATTATTTATTATAAGCATCGCCTAAATACGCAAAAATTGGAAAAGAGCTCAGTCGCCGTCCACTGTAATTTTATTTTTGACTAGCGTCACTGACCACTAATTTTTTGATTATAAATAAAGCCAATATTTTGAAATTTTGAACGTGGTGGTAAAAATCAGTAATTTTCGGAAGTAAAATCTAATTATGATTAAGTTAATCACAAACATACTGACTGGAGTGACCATTACTGTGTAATCATTGATCATTATCATATGTCAAATTTATAAAATACAAATTGTATTAGTTTTTAACTAACACCCTTTTTTAACGTTGGGAAATGCATTTACGCACGAGGACTCTCCGGCAAAGCCAGTACTACCCACTAAAACCCAACAAAGCCTTCCCCCGTCTTAATAGGGCGTCGTAGGATCGCTTACGCATTCAACTACGACACCCCGCCGGCAGGTCTGCCGAAGCAGACCACAACAACCACGGGGTTGCTCCAAGGTCCACTCTGCTGTCAGAGAAGTACCAGGCAGCAACCCGCATGGTTCACCGCCCTCCGAAGAGGGCCGCCTCCTGACCGCCCACCGAAGTGGGCCACCTCCCTGTGCGTTTCTTGGCTTCGCGCCCGGCTGTATTGCCGGGCACTACTGAGCCCCCCCCCCCCCCCCACCACGACAAGATAAACGCACGTTGGGGGGGTTTTAACTAACACCCTACAATACTTATATATAACCCATATTTTCTTACCAGTCGAAATTACGGTATTGGTAATTATCACACAGTAAGTTTGCCATGGCACTCGCAGTATAAGAAAAGTATTTTAAAATAAAACTATCTTTTCGGATTTTTTCGCGAATTTATTTTGATTTTTGGTTCCCGACGTTTCGAATGCTTTACAGCATCCATGGTCACGGGAGATACTTACAGTATACTACAGTATCTCCCGTGACCATGGATGCTGTAAAGCATTCGAAACGTCGGGAACCAAAAATCAAAATAAATTCGCGAAAAAATCCGAAAAGATAGTTTTATTTTAAAATGTCAAGTATTCGCGTAAATCTAAGAAAGTATTATAAGAAAAGTACTTATAAGGAGATTTCATTACATTCTCTCTGTTAATCCTGTTAAGAAAATATCTCGTTTCGTAGAAAAACCTTGTCTGATGGAGTAAGTGCTTACAGTTCTTAAGTCACCTCACTTTTTCGCCTCTACCGATGACAAAAGGTCTGGTTAATTGTCCATTCCCTATTTTATTTATATCTATACTTCTATACTAATACTAGCGGACCCGACAGACGTTGTCCTGTCTACACGTCTTTAATTTGAAAATTTCAAACTTTTTGGACAAAATTGTGAATCTAAACCATTCCCAGATCCCCTTGAACACACACAAAAAAGTTCATCAAAATCGGTCCAGTCGTTTGAGAGAAGTTCAGTGACATACACACTCACAGAAGAATTATATATATAAAGATTATAAAGAGGTAAAGTTTGTGAGTTTATGAATTGTGAGTTTGTGACGTTGTAGGGGGTTTAGATCTACTGAACCGATTTAGATGAAATTTGGTAAAAAGATAGTTTGAGACCCTGGGAAGGACATAGGATATTTTTTATCCCGGAAATCATCCCTTAAGAGGGTGAAAATGGGAATGAAATTTTCAATGGGGAATTAACCTAGAGACGAACTCGAGCAAAGCGAGGGTGAGTCGCTAGTAATCTATATACTACATAATTTTGCTATATACTACATAATTGCACTGTTTCTCGCGGACATGACGCGTGCAGTAACCATTAAGTGTACAATAGCTTTGTACTCGTATATTAAAGAATAAAACAAACTAAAATAGTATTTTTACTTAAAAACTACTGTACTACTAAGGTACGCTTTAACTGTTAATATGGAATAGATAGACTATATATTAGTATATATTGTGTACATATGTAAGATAAGTTTACTTACCTTTACTTGAGAAATGATTGATTCCCCATAGAATCCTTCATCCCCTTTTTCACCCCCTTAAGGGATTATTTCCGGAATAAAAACTATTCTACATCTTTTCCAGGGTTTCAATCTGTCTTCATACCAAATTTTATCTAAATCGGTTGAGCGGATTTTTAGTTTATCCATTACAAATAAAAATAATTTTTATTTCTTTTTATAATATTAGTATAGATGACCGCTTACTTTCATATCCATCGATCTAAACGGAGGGTAAAGATTGTATTAGAAATAATATTTTCAGGTATCAAATTAAAAAAGCAGCTTAATGTGGAAGCAGACCGCTGTAGAGATAATTATATATTATATAAGATTAAGTTATTTTATCAATACAACAGCACATTTCTTAGAAAAAATGAAACCAAATCTATCACTCGGGGACTGTATATTTTTCCGCGATAAAAAGTAGCCTATGTGTTATTCCAGACTATAATCTATCTCTGAGCTAAATTTCATCTAAATCCGTTAAGCCGTTCTGACGTAAAAGAGTAACAAACATCCATACATCCATACTCACAAACGTTCTCATTTATAATATTAGTAGGTAGGTATAGATAAAACACACATTTTCACCATCGACATATTGCTTGTGTTATTTTTTTTTATTTACATAATCTATACATATAATAAAATTGTAACTATGTCAAATCAGTACATTAAATATTTTTTGGAAAATATAATTGAAATATACATTATCGATACCTATAGAGTCCGAATCTATAGTTTTTAGAATTTTTGTCTGTCTGTCTGTCTGTCTGTTACCGCATCACGAGAAAACCACTGGACAGATTTTGATGAAATTTGGTATGATGATAGCTGGTTATCCGGGTCAACATATAGGATACTTTTTACCGCGAGAAAATATCTCATTTTAAGAATTTGGTTTTTGGTCATCTGAACGCGGGCGGAGCCGCGGGCAATGTTAGTTTTAAATAAAATCACATTTTAATACATAAAATAATAGTGTAATATAAAAAATTTAGAATCTTAATCATAAGTAACCGTGTTACGTGCGGTCCATGCCGGCTCGTGCCGCCGCAAGTGCCTTGCAATCAGTGACCATTACGTATGAAAACTGTTACATGCTATGTTAATATCTATCTTTAATCTGCCCAATCTTTTAGTTATAAATGACTTGAAATTATACTTACAGCCGTAAGTATAATAATGTATAAAAAGTGTTGATGAGTATATAAATGTTCCACGTGTTCTATAACATCGATGTTTTTTGCTTATTCAAATTAAGAGGTAGATCAAATATACTGGAATTAAAATTTAATTGAAACTATTTTTTCAACTTAATCATTTACATGTTGTCTCTACAGACTCTACTTTCTATGGAACTTACGACTCTACTGAATGATACGTAATGAGTAGCGCTTTATGACAACTAACTTTAAAATACTAATATTATAGTGTATATTTTAAAACATGCAGAACGTTGGCATTATATTTACTATTAGTCGTTTGCACCTTGGGCACCCATGTACAGTGTACACATGCTCACCAGGCGCAGATCAGGGTCAGGATTCTTCCCTGTGTGAATGTGGTCTTAACGAAGTTACTTTCTTTCATATTCTTTATAACTGTCCTAGACTCCTTCATCCTATCTACTGTATCCTAACCCTTTAAATTTCACGTTCCATTGAGTTTAACTGTTTATTAGTGTTCTGTGTTTGTGTTGTCCCTTGTGTAAATTTGTATGTAAATATATTAAGTGTAATAGAATTGATTATAAACTAACATTACTTGCAAAATAACTAGAATTTACTAACCATTTAAATATTAATTTAAGGTTTTTATATACACACTAGCGACTCACCCTCGCTCCGCTCGCGTTCGTCCCTAGTAAACATTTAGGTTTGTATGAATTTTTTAATGCCGAATCATAAAAAAATTAAAATAAAAAATGTTGAGCAAAAAATTAAATTTTTTTGGGGTGGACCACCCTTATCACTTAGGGGTATGAAAAATAGCTTATGTCCTATTCTCAGACCTACTGAATATACACACAAAATTTCATAAGAATCGGTCAAGCCGTTTCGGAGGAGTTTTGTTACAAACACTGTGACACGAGAATTTTATATATTAAAACATATTTTTTGTGATGTCTTTTGTTGTAGGGCCAAGATTTACAAAAAAATGCACAAGTCCTTTTTTTACATTTTATAATTTAATTTTGGATAATAATCTTATTTTACCGCACAATCTCCCTCGTGTCTTCCTCATTTTACATGACATGTGCGAAGTAGTATATGCTTTACAGACACGTTTTGAAGTAAGTAATAAGAAAATTGAATTGAATTGAATTGTACAATATTGTTAATATAACATGACACCTATCTGGCAATAGGTTGACAGATGAATGTTACAATTCTCCTTAGTCTGACCGAGTCTGAATCAGTTAAAGAGTATCTCGTTGCATCATCGATAATCGCACGTTTACATTCCATACTAGTGGGAACAAGGAAATTAGTATGAAGCATAAAACAATAAATATAAATCAATAAAACATATTGCTTTATGAACTTAGAATGATAAAAAACCGTATACGTATCATAAACTCGCATTATGTATCCGTCAACATTCAATCTGGGCACGAGGCATTCATCATGCGGCCACGCCTACCCCGACGTTGCATTACTCGCTGATTAAAATCTGTACGTTTCTTAACAGCTTTTACCTACCTATGTTACGAGACAAGACGTTCAATTAAAATAGTATTGTTTCAAAACATCTTCAAATTTATCCCAGTTCTGTACATAATAAGGTTTTCTGTTTAATTGTTTTAAAATGAAAAGATTAAATTTTAATTTTTTACATACCTATTAAGATTTTTATGTAGTTTAGGTTAGGTTAATAAGATTAGTAATATAGAATTTTGTTTCAAGCTATGACCAGATAGAGATGTTGGTAAATTATACGTGTAATCTATACTTATAATAAAATTCTAACTAAGTCAAATCTGTACATTAAATATTTTTTGAAAAATCTAATTGAAATAGACATTATTATCGATAGAGAGTCCGAATCTATATTTTTTAGAGTTTTTGTCTGTCTGTCTGTCTGTCTGTTACCGCATAGCGAGAAAACCACTGGACAGATTTTGATGAAATTTAGTATGATAATAGCTGGTTATCCGGGTTAACATATAGGCTACTTTTTACTGCGGGGAAATATCTCATTTCTGAGAAAAAATACAAAAACACAAAAACTGCATTGTAAGACTATACTAATATGTAAAACCTAAGAATTAGGTTTTTGGTCATCTGAACGCGGGCGGAGCCGCGGGCAATGCTAGTAATTATTAAGTGTACATTTATTTATTTATAACACTTTATTGCACAAGAAAATAGTACATCAACATAAAGAAAATTATACACTAAAAGTGATCTCTTACAGAGAACCGATAGAAAAGGATATAGAAAATAAGTAAGCGGAAAGGTGCATAAAGTGCAAATCATTAAAACTTAATATAAATAAACATACATAAAAATTTACATACATAATAATAAAATAATGTCTATATATACATACATATATATGCATAAACAAATTATATAGTACATACATTTACTTTGTATCTATAAAAATCGATCTAATGATAAAAGTAATAATCATAGAGTAAGTAAATTATAACTGAGTTTCAGCAATAAAGACAAAATAATTTTCCTATATTAAATTGCATTAATAATAATAATTGTTAAAATATCTTTAGCCTCTTTCTGTTCCACCCAGTTTGATCCCGCCGTACCAAAAAAAAAACAAACTGCTGGCAATTTAATACAAGATCCAAAAAACGAGCAGGCGGGAATGGAATGTTGAAATAAACGGGGCTACCAATTTTTAATACGCACTCGAACTTTCTACAAAAATACAACTTTATTTCAATAATAATAAAATTTACTTTCCTGTAAAGGTATTTAGCGCTCAAGATGTTTTAATAGTTATTTGTAACGCTTATTGACTTCCGTTTTTACATAAATTTTAAACTCAAAGCTTAAACTGGGCATGACCGGGAATGTTAGTAATTAGTGTTGAAATTCGTTAATAGATATTTTAATTGAAATATTCCATTGATGCTTTATTATTACAAAACTTTCATGTTAGAAAACATAAGTAAAAAGTAGTTAATATTTTTAAAACTTATTGTTTTTCGCTAAAAATATCTTAAATGTACCTACAATGGCAGACATGATACTTTAAAACTTGCTGTAAATAATCGAAACGCTAGAAACCAAAAATCAAAATAAAACCTGGAAAACATTTTTGTTTAAAATGTTAAATTAAGAAAGTATTTCTATATAACAGTTTATTACAATATCATATTAGGCTTCAATGATCCTCTGCTTCATGTCCATGTCTATGTTATCATTTTAGTCTGCGAATTCACTAAAGGTTGAGATTTTTTACCAAGTTCCCAGTACGCCTGGAAAGGCGAAACACAGTGTTTCACCCGATTTCATACTGTTTTGGGCCTTCGCTTTCATTTGCATTATATTAAATGCACAACAAAGAAATCCCAGCTTTATATGAAAGATTAACAGTACCTGTATTTATACTTAATCGATTAAAATGAAACTTAACAAAGCTTTTCATTCAGATTATTACTTGTAAAAGTTTACAAGTGATAATGATAAAATAGACAGGCCAAAAAATACTATATACAATTTTATATTAGCAATAAATACTTTTACGTAGTATTATAAAAATAAAAATATTAAGTGTAAAATAATTATATAAAACTTTCTGAAAACTCTGAAAAAACGAAAGCGTAAAACAATGAAACACAAAACACTTGTTCCAACTCAACAAAAAGCACGCAAAGGAAAATAAAGCTTAAACATATCGTGATAAAGTGGAATTTTAAATTGTATGTTTTTTTTCGTCATAAAAAGCTGGCCAGCGATCGCCCGAGGCGTGGCACGGGCCGAATGCCTAGAAATCTTGCCATAATCTGTGCTCAACTTTAAAATAACTGTCAATAATTTTTTTATTCAGTGCTCTTTTTATGTTGGCCAGAATTGTTAATAATTTCAAAAATTGTATGGCGTACATATGTAGATACGATTCTTCTTTATTTTTAATGTATTCTAATATGTAAAAATGCAATGGTTAAAATATATCCTCTTATGTTATTGGTACTTACCACATTAGAAAATTCCGATACTTCTAAAGACTTCCATACATATCCATATTTTTATATCGTCAATACTCGTAATATGTAAAAAATACATAGTTATGTATGTAATATGTTCGCATGCAGAAGACAACACTTATTTAAAAACTTATTACATACTAAATTGAACGTACACAAAACTATTGGAAGTCGATTTAAAAATATCGATCATAAGACGATATTATGTATATTATAGTAAACTATTTATTTACCTATAAGCCTTTTACTAAAGGTTCAACTTTAAACAAAAAAAAACTAAAAAAAATTCCATCGCTCAGTTGAGTTTGAAACGATAATAAGTTGTAATTATCTCGTCTATACGTCTATAAATCATCGCGCACCCCATGCTTAACTTCGTTAGATCACACTTGAGTCATTTAAATATTTAAACTAATAATATGTCTTGGCATATTTTTGACGTTTTTTTTTTAATTTGTACGCCAAATATGTACAAAATATTTAATTTTAAGATTTATAAAATATTTTTTAGAATAAATTTAGCTTTATTTGTTATTGACTCATCAAATATACTTTAATTTAGTTTACATTATTAATAAAACAAATATTTCAGTTATGTTGAAATGTTTGAAAAAATATGTAGATAAATAAATAAATGAAGTTTCAGTAATTAAATCTTTAAAAAACTAAATATGTACATACATATATCTAGCAATTAATATAAACAATACAATGTAAAACTTAGGGTCCTTTCTGAAAAAGCTCTACAATGACAAAAGAAAAACTTTCAATACTAATTTGGACTTTATTTCTTAATTCTTATTATTATAATTATAATTCTTATTATTTATTACAGGTAAGCTGCAAGAAGAAATCTATTTGATGACCGAGATAAAGAAATTTAGTGAAGACAATGACTTTTCGTTGTGTGCCCGCATTTCAAACTGTGTCTAACGACAGTAATGCCACCTGGGTGAGTGAATACGAAATATTTTATTTTGATACAGCTACTCGCCGCTAGATGACGCTGCTAATAATTTAACAAAATATTCAAACAAATAATTTACAATAATTAAAAACAATGACATTTCAATTTATTTGTTTCAACGAAGATAATAATTTTGTATTATTTTATTCTATCCAGAAGTTTTTAGCGACACCTGTTATCTCAAAACAAAACTAGAGCAATTTAACTTCAAATAGTATACCATATTGTCTACAGATGGCAGTATCTACTTTTATTATATCCAATAACAAATAAAAGCAGTCATGAGGACTGCCGACAGAAGTGAAAACTTAAAACTATGAACAAACAGTTGTTATTTTTGGATATTCAAATTAATTGTTTGATCTTAAATTAAAATTTGTAAATTAAAAATGTTTACATTTACTTATCTGGCTTTGACATCTATCGGCACTCTGAGCAACAATTAAGTATATTTATTTCCATATTATGGTTTATTTATCACCAAAACACATGAAATAAAAATATAAATACAACTTAATTAACCTACAACGTCACAAACTCATAAACTTTACCTCTTCATAATATTAGTATAGATTCTTTTAATAATGCTCTTACAGGACCTTTAACTTCACCCACAATTACTATTACTCATTATTTAGTTAAAAAGTAAATATTCCGGTCATAAAAAAGAACTTCAAAGCTAACAGTTTAATTTTGTAAGTAGTATCGAGTATTAGGAAAATACCAGGAACAATCGTAGGTGTAAAGTGATTTTAAGAATGTATTGTCATAGAATGCCGTTGACCCTCTGGTAGCTGTTGACTCGTCTATAGGTGACGACCCACGCCCACGGTGGTCAAAATGAGGTTTTCACACCTAACTTACGCACATATTATTTTAACAATAAAATTTAATGGCAGTAAATTACAAGATATTTGCTATGATTTATAATTATAATTTTAAATTTTTATACTTGTTATTATGATAAAGCGGAATGGAATATTTTATATGGCTATTGAGAACAAAGTTTAATAATGTAAGAATGTAATTGTTGTTGGTATAAATTATAATATATGGGTTGATTAATTTTGAATTTTTACCATTATTTTAAGGCAGTGGTAGTCCAGTGGTAACGCGCTCGCTTGGGAAACCGAGTGAAGCGAGTTCAAATCCCGGGTCTCGCACCTCTGATATTTTCATGTGCGAATCATTTCCAACATGATTACCACTTGTCTTAACGGTGAAGGAAAACATCGTGAGCATGTTGAGAGACAATGCATGTCTGAGAGAACCTAGCAAGTTTTCAAAAGACATATGTAGTCCGCCAACCCGCACTTGGCCAGCGTGGTGGACTATGGCCTGGTCCCCCTCGTATTGAAGCGAGGCCCGTGACCAGAAGAGGAACGTTAAAAAGGGCTGAATACATACCATTATTTACTATACTTCAATTAAAATATATATATATATATATATATATATATATATATATATATATATATATTATATATATATATATATATATATATATATATATATATATATATATAATTAATTAATTATATTAAATTATATGCGTGAGTTGATCATTGGATTAATATTTAATTATTTACGTAAAATAGGAAAAACATTAGCAATTTTATAAAAAAAAAAAATTATTTAGGTATATACTATAACCTATCTACTAAAATAATAATTATAATCTAAAGGAAAATTTTTATGTATAAAATATCCAATAAGATTTCTTAGAATATTTGCACCAACAATAGGTATTGACATAACATTGCAATTATTTATATAAATAAACCAATTACGGAAGCTATTGTCAGGGGAATTCGTACATTTGACCAGTTGGTTTCGTTGAACTCTTTTGTAAGGTCGAACGATATCTGTCTGGAGCGTTCAAAATTTCAATTCAATTTTGTATCCGGTTTCGTGTTTTACTTAGTAAAGATTATAACTTTGTTTATTGTATGATAAATGTATACTAATATTATAAAGAGACAGAGTTTGTTTGTTTGAACGCGCTAATCTCAAGAACTACCTTTTTTGATTAAATACCGTTTATTGAAGAAGGCTATATATCATCATGTTATTATCCAAGGGAGCGGAGCAGTAAACATAAATGTCAACAAATTGGGCAGATTTTCATATATTATTGTAAAACTGACGTTTATATCGGAAATTTAAGCTCGGACAAAGCCACGGGTACTACGAGTTGTATGATAAATAAAAAAATCAACAAATATGCACCCTACGCGTAAATTGAATCGACTACAGGAAATGCCAAGACTTATTCCACATTTTCTTATAGTCAGCCAAAACAATGTATAAATAATTTTAATACAGACATAAATTGAAATTGTTAAAGCTAAATATTGTATATACATTACATATTTAATCAGGTTACGTTACGCCCCACGAATTTATTTTTAAATCTGGCAATGCCCTAGATTGATGAGGAGAGTGGTGTGATGACTGGTACCTAGGACCTACCTAGTTATTTTTTAGCTTTCTGTACAGTATCTATATCATTATTATCTTTCTTTTCAATAAAACCGTTTAATTTAAAAAAATATACCTATTTTATTATATTCAAAATTTTTATAGCTAGGTACAACATATTGTGGTGGCAAGCTTTTACAGTTTTATACGTTTTATGATATAATTATTTATTGTACTGTATGTTACCCTTGAAAAGCAAATAAATAAATATTTTAAATTCAATCATACATTTAAATAAATATCACAGAGGTATTTAAAAATAATGTCAACGTAATGTACACAATTCAATGTACACCTTTCTGTATTCAGCCCTTTTTAACGTCCCACTGCTGGGCACGGGGCTCCCTTCAGTACGAGGGGGATCAGGCCATAGTCCACCACGCAGGCTAAGTGCGGGTTGGCGGACTTCACATGTCTTTCGAAGACTTGCTAGGTTCTCTCAGACATGCAGGTTTCCTCACGATGTTTTCCTTTACCGTAAGGCAAGTGGTAATCATGTTAGAAATGACTCGCACATGAAAATATCAGAGGTGCAAAACTCGGGATTTGAACCCGCTTCACTCGGTTTCCTAAGCGAGCGCTTTACCACTGGGCTACCATTGCCTTTCTATGCCTTAAAATATCTTAATAAAGTAACATTGTTTAATATGACCTCTATACGATGCTTTATAAACTGATGCTATCTACCACTCAAATATTAATGACTGTCTAACGATTGAAAGATAGATTGCCTGATATACAATAGGTACCTACGTGTGTATGTATGTATGTACTTAAGCGTAATACGTCTACGAAGTAAAAAGTCACTGTGTTCTGTATCTCGTAAAGCTGTTTTAATCTAACCCTGCAAATTTTTCATGCTATATTAATAGTAATATTCTATACATATAATGAAATTGTAACTAATCACTGTAACATTGAAGATATTTGAGAAAAACTTTTATTGAGGGTCTTTATTAACGCGATAGAACCCAAAACAACGAATTTAAATTTTAGTTTGTTTGTCTGTGTGTTTGTGCGCGCTAATCTCAGAAACGGCTTAACCGATTTGGGTGCGGTTTTCACTAATGTATTATAGTAAGCTTTACTTAACATTTAGTATTTGTTTTATTTCAATCAGTTCATAAATAAAAAAATATGTCAAAATTTAAAGAATCACCTAAGAACGAATCTGAGCGAAGCAAGGAGGAGTCGCTAGTAATATAATAATATGAAAAATGAAAAAAATGTACTTAAAAACAAATAACAAAGATCTGAATATTATTCATATAAAGTTTCTTTTATTGATATTGAAAGTTATAAATTCAAAATATTGATACTTTCGCAACATTACATTATACTTAAACATGTTAAATAACCCTTAACCTTTATACGGCCTCTTTTCACTCGACTTAATTTTACGCAAGGTTTGCGATTATAAGCTTAAAATATTATATTATCATATTTTCGACAGTTCGACCTAACCTAAATTAAATTATGTTAAAATACTTAGTAAATGGTAAATAAGTTATATGTACTTAATTCAAAATAAAATATAATTATAACTATGTAGCATTATTATCTCACCAGAAACTACATATTTCATAATCATCATCTGCCCATTTCCCAGTGATTTGGTGTCGGCGCAGTACGTCTTCCGTACTGCTGAAAGGATTTGGCAAAAGTTTTACGACCGGCCGCCTGCATGATATCAACCCTCCTTGGGAAACTACATATTTGTATCAAAGATTATTGTGTCACTTTTCAATTTTTCTGCAATGTTAAGTATACAATGATTCATAGCAAAGTTCGTTATGGAATAAGCACCTCTTATATATTTCTTCTTTTAAAAATAAAACAGACTTTATTCAAATGACACAATGGTATACACACGGCCCTAACTACTGAACTAAAAACTGTGTTTCAGGACCTAGTTCCTTCCCATATCAGACATACGTATTCAATGCATGAAATTACACTTTATAATAAAGTAAGTTAATGTAAAAAGAAAAAAAATCTTCTCTTATAATACTTTCTTAGATTTACGTGGATATTTGGCATTTCAAGAAAGTCTCTCCCGTGACCATAATTGCTGTAAAGCATTCGAAACATCGGAAACCAAAAATCAAAATAAATTCGCGAAATAATCCAAAAACATAGTTTTATTTAAAAACACCTATTTTTCTTATTATATTTCATTGGAAATAAAAAAAAAATTGACATTTTACATAAAACAAAATACCCAAAACAAAAATTGGTTTAAAAATTAGATTAAAAGCCAAATGTAATTATAATAATAAGTACATTTAGCTAATATCCAAAAAAGTCTAAAAACCGTATAAAATATGCATATAATTTTACACACACAAACAAACTTTGTTTCATACTTCGTACTCACACGTAATCACAATCAAACTGGATATGAAAGGAATAATGTTATAGATTTGCGACGTGGTGCGAGGAGGAAGCTTTTTATGCAGTATGTGCTTAAGTTTAAGATTAATCTACGAACGAAAACTTTTAAAAAATAAATAAATTTGGTAAAATTAAATTTTTACTATAATTGTGTTTGGTGTAACAATGTAGGAATATTTAATAAATAAATATTTTTGTTACGTTAAATATTTATTTAATGAAAATAAAATATTATTGCTGATTTCTTAATTGTAGAGTTTAAGTAGTAAACCTTTAATATTTAGGTCTAATTATCTAATCTATATTTAGGTGTTTAGAGCTATTTTAAACAATACAAAGACACGTTTAGAGTACAGAATTCAAAATAATAATGAAAAAATGAAATACACACCTTAATTATTACATGTTCAGTCTACAGCTTTCGTTTATACTGCAATCCCCATCTTTATCACGTCTGGCTCGCGCAGCCCACTCCATGTGATAGCCTCGAGCGACGCGCCGTTCACGTGCCGCCGCGCGGGAAATTTGAATTTAGAATTTTAAAAAAATATTCCAACCTGTTTTGTGAATGAAGTGTGTGACGTTATTTTTTTAAATAAGTTGGTGACATTTTTGTGGATAGTGTCATTGTTTGTATCGTAAACCTCATATTAGTAAAATTTATGTAAACAATTTTCGATTTTTTCATAGTGATAAACGAAAGTGTTAAGCCTATTGTATCTTTTTATAAAGCCGTGTCTATTATAATCATTATGCTATCAATGTCTAATGGTATTTTAAATTGAACAAAGTTGAATGTGTAATAAACAATAATATCATTATTTAGAAGGAGATGAACTCACGTATTAGACAGGGATAAAGAAAACCATTCTAAAGAAAATAGAATTCTCATACGAATTGTAATGGTACCAATAATCGTGTAAAAGTTCACGATTGCTTAACAATAAGCTGACCAGTGAAACGAGAGCTTAAGCAAACCTTTAAAAAGGGGCAGTGTGTTCAAAATCGAAGGTCATATTATATTTGAAGCAAATAGCGGTCATCGGTACAGATAATGATCTGTCGATGATTTACGCCGTGTTAAACCGACAATGGCCTGCGATAACCCTCAGTGAAACACAATGTGACCAATTAAATTCGTCGTACCAATCAAGATGACCAAAATTATGACCAACCTGCTCGAGATGACTGAGCAAAATTTAACAGACGATGATATTTTCAATGAAAATTTAATAATAAAGAGAAAAAAGGTTGATTACGTTGAAGATATGTTGTCGATTGAACAGACCAAACTAAACAATCACGCTAAAGTAAATAATAAAGCAATAGATTTAAACTTGAAGAGAAAGGTGAAAAATCTTGAGCCTAATGAAAATTACGCTATAGATAAAATGGTTCAACCTAACATTAATATTAGTATAGACAAAGATTCTAATAAAACTATTAGACTAGAACTAAGGCATCCAGATAACCAATGCATAATAACAGATTATAAAATAAATGACGAAAGTGAGGAAACTAGAAATGTGTTAACCCTTGAAGGGGACGACTTAAACGGATATACACTAAAGGATAATGTACGAAGTAATCAAGAAAAAACAAGTGACGAAATAAATGTGCATAATGATAGCGAATATGTTAATGATACTCAGGAAAATAAGGTAAGCAATTACATATTAAAAGATAAAAATAAAGCAAAGAATGTCACTCAATTGTTAATAATTTCAGTAATGTCACCTTTTCTCGACCTGTCATTACTCATGACGTCCGAGGTCGCAGATTTCGCTTTATTTTTATATAACACTGGCGTTTGAACCTCGCTTCGCTTCAAGTCGTCCTTAGACAAAAACAAATCTATCCCACGAAAACATAGATATCGTAATTATAATAAAAAAGATAGATTAGGAAGTATGAAATAAGCTGCCGTAACTTTAGAAAACGCAACATACCTACGTTGGAAACGCATTCGCAAACGCAAAAAAATATATAAGAGATTAAGATATTAAATTTACATTTCTACTTCTATTCTCAGTGTCACTCCATAGAAGGCATACGCTTGTGTTTGAGAAGACTAAATTATCATCCGTACCTGATCTATATATAACTTGACGTTTTAAATAATTATTCGCTATCAGGTGTAACACTCAGGTCTGCTATAAACTTTGAATTTAATAAACCAATAATATTTCGTTTCAAGACAATAATTACGCTATCTGAAACTGTTACACCAATAAATACTTATCAATTTCTCAATAAAATGAAAACCATTTAAGTTTGTTCCCGGATATCGGGGGTATGTACACGAACTTTTTATAATAACTTATTTTCTATAAGAATTCTGATTTATATATTATCTAAAATATTTTCTTATCTTTGTTTTTTCGGTACAAAGTTAACGGATTTTTGTCGTAATTTTATTTCGAAAGTTCTTTAAATTAAGATTCGATGACAAACTTGAAATGCTTATCTACGAGTATGTATTAAGTTGAATATGTACATAAAAGGAAGAAAGAACGAAACCTGAAAAAATCTACGAATTTCGTTGCAAATATTAAATAACTAATTATAAGTATTAAATAATATCTTTCCTTGTGTTTATTTTTAAGAATAGATACAGGTATTTATTGTGTTTTAAAAGAAAAATGTATTGTTCGCTTTAACGTAGAGTTTCATACCTTCAATGCCGAATGAGACAAATAAATATGTAAAAGATAGCTCCGTAAGCACAGCAAATAGTCGAAAAAGTTCATGTAAAATAAAGCTTTCGCGAAGACAATATGAAAAAATACTTACTGTGTGATGATTTCCACGCGTTATAATTTTATGTCTTCAATAACTATAAAGAAAAATAAATATTATAATAAAATAAATATTAAATGGTTGACACTTTTGTGTATTTTACTCGTAATTAAAAATTAAGAAAGTCTTTCATTAGGAATTCAAAAGCATGAAACATTTTTATCTATTACTTCCGCGGCATTTCGCTGTAAACACGCGAGAGGTCAGATTGCGCAGATCCCTATCGCGTAACGGATCTCCTATCATTAGTTATATCTGAACACGATTCGTTATGAAACCTTAAGTAGAATCTAATAGTTTATTTTAAATTACATATTTTAAATATGCGATTGCTATAGTAAAGTAAAAATATATAATATTTCTATACAAAATTACAGTGTGTGTTCGTAATTTTTCTCCTACCAACGGGCGATCGACGTTGATAAGATTTTTGTTGTGGACCGAGATGTTTCCTACCTGGACAGTTCTTTAGACGCGGTAGCTGGTGTGTTGCTTAGATCCAGATTTTTTGTTAATACATTTTTAATTTTATAACCAAATGAGATCTTTGGCAAAACAACAGCTGTGGTCCGCTAGTTTTTTGATAAAGATATTAAGTAAAACTCAGAATTAACTGTTACAAAACTAACAGTTCAATTTCTAAGTTATCTTTAACAAACGTATAACCACATATATAAATAAACAAAATTTTATACTTTATGAAAGCTAATGTATATAAAAAAACATAATAATTACAAAGGCTATACACAGTATATATATATATATATATATATATATATATATATATATATATATATATATATATATATATATATATATATATGTATAACTTTATGAGTTATTGTTATAAGTTATTACCTAATCAGTAACAAATGGAGGTTAGACACTTAGAAGACGATACTGAAGAGACATTTACAAATAAAAAAATGCCAATAGAAATATTATGTAATTATAAACTAATAAGCCTGTATTCATCCTAACTATACAAAAAAAATATATAAAAAAACTTGTCCCAAAGCTATTCTAGAACCCACGCGTAATGCAAATAAGTGATTTTTAAACGTCACAACGGCGATAATGCTTATTTGGTATGGTAATGGTTATCTTATTTAGAAAGTAGTCTAAAACTGGGTTCTACCGGATACATTTATTTAATTAAAATATACATATATTGAAAATTTTGTGCAATTATTATTTTTTATAGATCACCTAAATTATTAATTGTAGCCGTTTGATAAGAATTACAATATAACTCTTCATAGAGTAATGAGCAGTAATGAGTAGAGCAGTAGATGAAGCTTAGTTAATAATACAATTATTATATTATGAATTTTTATATACTTACGACTTTGATTGTATTATGTATTTACACTGCAATTTAACGTAAGTTTTCCTTCATTTTAAGCTTGAATGTATAGCATAACTTATTACAGTTATAGAGTACATTATTTAGAGGCTCAGAAGCTTTGTAAATCTGCTTAGAAAAGGCGATAGAAATATGTCATGTATGTATGTATATAACATCTATATATCATTTATGTACATATATAACATATATGATATATAGATAAACTAACACAAATACAAGCCCTGTTTTGGCTTATTCATTAGGTTAAATTACACCCAACATGTTTTAGGGCTTCGTACCCGAAGGATGCCAACGGCGGCCTATTACTGCCTTCGCTGTTCGTCCATCCGTCCGTCCGTCCGTCAGTCAGAGGGCGGTATCTCATGAACCATAATAGGTAGAGAGTTAAAAATTTTACAGAGTATGTATTTCTATTACCGCTATAGCAACAATTTTTTTTAACGTTTGTAATCGATCATCGAAGTTAATACTACATACATAGAGCAAATGTGCGTATTCAACTCGCACTTGACCGATGTTTTTACGGTTCGGAAGCCAAAACGCTAAAACGGAAATATAATTTATAGTTTTGTATTATTTACTTTTGAGTCTAATACTTGTTCTAGTTATATAATTATTACCATTAAAATTTACAAAGTGATTCAAGTTTAATCACGCTGCCTAATTTTTTTATTAAGACAAATGAAAGCGGGTTATGACCACGTTTAGCACTACGCAAGACAAATCGTGACGTGATGTGATAAGGCGGGCGTATATCGGGTACGTCAAATTGACATGTTACCAAATGCCTATTCGTCAAAAGCCTTGTAATGTTTAATTTATAATATCAGCTATTGTAGTTTCGTTAACCTTTATTTATATAGTTACAAAGGTTTTAACTATTTTTGTTGACATTGACGCAAGACACCGAATAGCAAATATTGATTAGAAGAGTATTTAAAGCTTTCTATCTCCTTCGTGTCTTCTCCATTCTACGTGACGTTGGCGAAATAATCTATGCTCAACTTTGAGGCACGCTTCGAAATCATTAATAAGAGAATTAAATTGAATTGTACTAGAGCTGACCAGTCATTACTTACTCTGATTATTATATTTTCTAATTTAAGTTTAACTTTAGCAAAAATACTTAAAACGAAATATATTTTTCGTTCAAGAATAGTAATATAAACAATAAAACAAGATAGAAAAGAACGCGGAGCGTGAACAATTATTCTTTAATATAGCATTATGACGTTAAATAGTAAAATACTACGTGTGTATGAGATATACAAATAAATATTTTAAATCAAACCCGTGACATGTTTCTTACTCCGGCATGCTGTTGCTGTATCTGATTTATATTAAAAATATTCTCAACAATGTTTTCTTAATATCATAACAAAATTGAGATAAGTTATTAGAATAATTTTAGAAAATCTTTTATGACATCTTTAATTATAATTAAAAACCAAATATAGATGCATACCTAAAGCCTGTACATTCAATTATTCAGGTTAATTTCGTCGTAAATCGCGTTCGTTAACAGCAACTAATTTGTATGCTCGTTCGTAAGAATGAAGTCGTTTATTTTAACGGGTCCGTTTCGTGAATTTCACCGTATTATTGGGAAATCGTTTTAAATACTTTGTTTTTCAATACACCAAAACGACACTGAAACGACACTTTAAAAATATATTTTTTATTTACATACTTTATATAATTGTTTTTATTTAACTGTATTTGACTATATTCCACAATCACAAAAGTACCATTTAAAAATTAAAATACACTATTAATATTGAGTTATCTATATATCTACACTAATATACAAATCTGAAGATTTTTTTTTGTTCGTTCGAACGCATTAATTTCTTGAATAATCAGTCCGTAAATATTTTTTTATATTTTTTTTAGTAGAAGCGATTATACATAAAAAAACTCCGCGATCAAAGCCACGGGCTAAGCTAGAATATTTATAAATGTTAATTGCTATATTTTAAATTATCTAGTTGGTCTAGTGCATATGCAACTGCAAATCCGAAGGTCTTAGGTTTGAGCTCTGGGTTGGGCAGGAGTTGTTATTGGGTTTCTAACAGGTAATAGCCCATAGTTGGGAAGTTAGCAGTGGTAGGACCTTGATAAACTTCACGTATTTCGGAGAGTATTTAAAATTCGGTCCTGCGCCTGTCATATTGAATTATCGTCCCACCGGTGTTTGAGAGGTAATACTTGTGCAATATAATACCACCTGCACAGACGGCTAGTCTCAGCGAGACTTGCTGCCATGGCCTAAATCGGACTTATAATATTATAAATGTGAAAGTGTGTTTGTTTGATTGTTTGTCCTTCTTTCACGTCGAAACGGAGTAACGGATTGGCGTGTTTTGTTGTGTGGAGATAGTTGGAGGGCTAGAGAGTGACATTGGCTACTTTTTACCGCGGGAGATTATTTCATTCCCACGGGAAAACACGTCATAATACAACCCAAAAAATATTTATGATCAGAATTACTGGAAACTTGTTATTAATGCTCTTCAATAAAATTAAATAAATACGTGTTTTAGCATTTTTCGAAATTCATCCTATAAGAGGATAAAATAGGGAATGAAAGTTTCTATGAAATTACATTTTCAGACACTTTTTTGTAGTTTTAGCGCGAGCGAAGCCGCGGGTTCTGCTATTTATTGTATAATTATTGTCTGAAAACATACTTAAAATCATACCATTATAAAAATGATAGTTTTTATAATATTATTCTAATATTCTTAATATTATAAGCTATACCTACATATTTACCAGTGCACATCACTCTTGTAGTGTATGTAAAATGGCTCTGAAAATATACGACTTTTCATTCACTGAATTAGCTATTTCAGTAATGAGAAGAGCTCCGTATTTTTAATGCAACCATCCCATTAATCCAGGTTTTGTTTGATGAAGTCAGCTGTTAGACTTGTTTAAATTAATAATGTATACCTAAATATAAAGTTGTAAAACAGAAGTGTATTGACAATACATCGTCTGTACCCATACAAATTCACAGTCATTAACTATATTCCAATCCCGTATATCTACTAAGTAAATTAAACGATAATATCAATTTCTTCATATCAGTATCGGACAGATGCTACGTTTCCGACACTCCAGCTACTCGTCACCACGACCCGCTTGTCAATGAAGTTATCTTAAGTTGTAAATTACTCTAAAACACACCTTGCGCTTATTTTTACACTATTAACTTGTTTGAATTACTAAGTGAAATAAATACTTTGCGATGACATTATCTAAATTTATACAGTCAGATTACACAAAGATAACAATAACTTTTACTTTTTATCTTGCTGGGACTTTATTCGGTAAGATTCAGATTATATTGTAAGTGCCGATTTATTATTGGTTTAATTATCTATACATATAATAAAATTGTAACCAAGCCGAATCTGTACATTATATATTTTTTGGGAAATCTAATTGAAATAGTCATTATTATCGGATATATAGGCGGAATCTATAGTTTTTAGAATTTTCGTCTGTCTGTCTGTCCGGGTACGCATCACGAGAAAACCACAAGGCAGATTTTGATAAAATTTGGTATGATGATAGCTAGTTATCTAGGTCAACATATAGGATACTTTTTATTCTGGGAAAATATCACATCTCTAAGAAATCTTTCCTAAACATTGAACTTTTTTTTGAACCCGAGCGGAACGAGGGTGAGTCGCTAGTCTATAATTTACCTACTATTAATACCTCAGTCAGTGCATATACACAAATGGAACGTATTTAGTGCCTATCTGTCTGTCACAGCTTATTTTTTCTTTAAATCTATCGATATACTTCCAGTTTTCAAAAACGTTCCTATTTATAGTTTAAACTATAAATAGGAACGTTTAAACTATTATGAAATCATTCACCGAGTTAAGTACACGTGTACAACTAGCATGAATATTTTAAATAATTAGTATTATGATACAGAAATGAAATTTATCACTAATCGGTAAATTAAAATGTGTTAGTGTTTAATTAATGACAATGCTATGAATAACTTATTAGCCATTACGAGCCTATAAAAGTACAAACACATCGAAGATAAGCCATTAATTATACGTTCAGATTTTTAAAGTTTTTAAATTGATGTTTGGGGCTTTTGTTACATTAGAATATTCTAATGGGACTACAGTTATGCTATATTTTAATTGAAATAGCATACTATCGAGTCGAGATAGCCATATATCTTTAACCTATCTATAACAATGGCGTATGTGGCAGAACTTCAAGTTAGCTTCAGGTCAGCATAACTTATCAATTTATGACTAAATTTCATCCAAAACTGTCCAGCAATTCTACCGTGAAGAAATAACAAACAAACATACATCCATATACCAATACAAACTTTCGCATTTATAATAGTACTCGTAGTTACAGTGTAATGTCATGACAAATTACCTTTTAATTCATAATTAATTAATTTGTAACTTAATGAAAGTTTTTAATGAACTTTTAAGAATACCGCTTGAAAAATTTAATTTCTCTATTGCGGAAAATAATTCAAAAGTAAATACATACATAAATGTACGTAGAGAAATACCAACGAGTCGAGTCTGTAAGTGTTTATTATGAATCATACAGGTTTTACGTAAATTTTCCTTAAATGTAATTTTTATGTAACGAAAAAATTTGACTTTCGGTCAGGGTTCAATGACCTCGGTCAAGTAAATATGTCAAGCGTAAGTTGACGGGACAGTTTTTGCTCTCGTAAAACCAGTATACATGAGCTACGCATGTGCGTTGTACTAATCTACACATGTGTTAAAATAATAAAATATGTTTATGTATTTCGTTTGTTCATTGATTACGACTTCTATTCTATGTTCTTTAAGTTATATTTGTTTCAGTCAATCAACTCGTAGCCTATAAGACGTTAATCCATTTTAGGGACTACCAATGACAAGATATACCCACTCAAATTTTATTATAATTGCATATCTCTTTTTAAAAAATAATTTCAATATTATAGATAAGAAAAAAATATTTCATTTACAAATTACATACACAATTCTTAACAAGTGCCATTTTTACTTTTACATACAGTTTTAGATGAGAAAATAATGTAATATAATATAAATTAATATAAAAAATAATACACGAAAACATCGAACAACACTCTCCATAGGCAGCGAATACATTTGTTAAAAAGCTCTTATCAAGCATTAATGAATAAAAAGTTTGCATATGATTATTATTTGATGTGGCGAAGAGATGATACTCGCAGTAAAGTCTATTTGTTATATTATAAGATAACGAATAGAATGGATTTTCTACTACATATCCTAATATTTTAGTGGCTCGCTTAAATTATTAATATGCTTCCTAAAAATTCACAGATAAAAAGCTTCCCAATATTATGTATCTACCATATAAATACAATAACTACATACTTTGATTTTTTTTCCCCTACGATTCAAATGCTATACAACATCATGGTCACGGGAGATCAAAATTAATCCGCGGAAAAATCCGAAAAGATAGTTTTATTTAAAATTCGAATGAATCTAAGAAATTTATTATGAAGTATATATAAAAAAATTCACAGACTAAAAATTTTATTTATTACAACAGAAAAAAACTCGTTTGTCGAATTTCCAGCGGCAAGTGAGTTCTTTTGTAACGGCAAGCGGCCAGATGAGATACTGTCGGGCTATTTATCAAATACGTGCCTACTATGTGTAAAAAATACAATGGAAGTGTATACAAAATGAACTGGCCATATATTATTGCTGGTCGTTTGATAGTCTATTAGAAGTTGAAATTATACTTCGAGTTCTCGATCTTAACTCGTATTTTATAAATTACTTATCAAAGACGTTGCCCAAGTCAATGTTATACAAAATATACACGTAAAGCTTATAAATTAAGTAAAATAAATATTTTACATTATTATTATATTATTGATAAAAGAAAAGAAAAAATATTTGTTTATTAAAAAAATGCAAGTAGATTTGCTGAAATTATTTTAAAACGGACATTTAATGTTATCCAATTAATAAATGTAATCATATAGACTCTAAGGAGAATTCTTTTCTACAAACAATAGTAGCAAATAACTGTTCTGAAACGTATTACAAAGTATAGGCGTGCTCGCGTGGGTGGCGACCAGTATTACCTGACCTTTGACTAATGGTACCGAACATGACAAGTGATCTAGAATTCCCATTGTTACGAAATAGATAGGCGAATTTGGTTATCGGCTTGATAAGCATTGTAGTTGTTGAAAATATCTTCTGTCTTAGTATATAATAAACAAATTTCATGCTAAGTTACGATTTTCGCAAGAGAAGCAATGAGTAAATACAAATTGCGTTATATTTAGTACTAGATTTTTTCTTCGATTAAATTCACACCTTTATTTTAACTTATTTAAGAGCTCAAAGTGCGGTAATTTTTTAGCCAATTGAAATAAAACTAAATATTTTTTTTTTACTTTCCTTTATTTTTTAATAAAGAAATTTTTTAAAATTTCTACAAGTTTTATAATAAACTGAGCTAAAACCATTACAAAAGTAAGCAATACACGCACACATTAAAAACTTCCATACGCAGACTGTTAGACGACTAATTGATTAATACACGAGTCCTTTTCTCTTGCTTCATTCACCATTCACTTATGAATCAGTAATTTAGGTTTTAAATCTACTAAATTATCGATAATATAATTTTATCGATATCTTTTATCATTAAAGCAAAACATAACACAAAACATTTTATATCTCTAATTAATTTAAATTGACAATTAAACGTTTTGATATATCGTTTTATAAAACTTAAGATACCTAAGAGTACAATCTACTATTTTATTGGAAAAATTGGCAAACGCTCTATAAAATTCGTATAACATTTATATTAATAATTAATTATACATTAATAGCGACTCATCCTCGCTTCGCTTTGGGTTCGTCCCTAGACAAAAACAAATCTATCCCACGGGAACCGTACATTTTTCCGGGATAAAAAATAACCTATGTGCTATACCAGACTATCCGTTCAGCGGTTCTGGCGTGAAAGAGTAACAAATATCCATCCATCCATCCTAAGAAACTATCACATTTATAATATTAGTAGGATACATAATTTTAGTTGATACTATATTCAATATGTACCTATCGCTAATCCATTCTTCAATTTACTATGTTATAAATATTTTATATTTTTAGAATGACTGAATATTGTAAAACTTGATAATTATAAATAAACATTTATTATGAACTAGCGATATAATAGATGTGTCCGTAAGTGCTTCACAGTAGCCTATGTGATACTCCAGGTAATTCAGTCTGGCTTTTTTACCGACGAAAAAAAAGGAGGTTCTCAATTCGACAAGTATATTTTTTTTATGTTTGACCACGCGTAACTTTTTACAGTGTAGTCCAATTTCAATGATTATTTTTTTATTGGATAGGGCTTACCTCAAAGTAGATCCCATTTAAATTTAAAAAAAAAATATCTCCCCCTAAGCGTAGAAAATAGGGGATGATTAATTTTTCACCTTCTGAATTTTTAGCGTAATAGAGTAACAAATATACACACGTAAAAAAAGTTTGACGTTTATATTAATACTGCGTTTAGGACTTACAGCTTTATATAGCGCTATACAACATCGTATAAACAAACCTTATTATATTTAATGCTTTAATTCGTAACTCCATTGTGTCTGTTCGAGTCGTGTCGCACAATTTTATCTCTTAATTGGATAGATGTTGTAACAATTAACATGAGATTGGAATTGGTAATGGTAGATTTGATTCAATCTATATATTTTTATTATAGCTTTCTTAATTATTTTTTGCCTAAAGCTTAGTTCGTTAACTATACTATATAGAGGAGTAAGTTAAATGAATATTGGAATTTGGGTATAAAATTTTAAGCTTTAATTGTATCGACAACAAGCGCGGATCCAGGGGGGGGGGGGGGTCATGTGGGTCATGACCCCCAAAGCCAAATATACTTTTTAGAGAAGTGTGAAGTCTAAGAAAGGAAGGAACATTAAACATTTTTTGGAAAATCTAATTGAAATAGATATTATTATCGATACAGAGTTCGAATCTATAGTTTTTAGAACTTATTTTAGCCTATGACCCCCCCCCCCCCCCCCCAAATTAACTCTGGATCCGCGCCTGGTCGACAATTTAATATCTTAAAAAGTTATTGATATTATTATTAGTTAAACTTCCTATTTATTTACATTAGAATGTTCTTATACTCTATTTTATGAGCTTAAACACTCCTTTGAAAACGTACCAAGCAAGTAAGAATTTTTTATATATCATATAATATCTTTTACAAAAACTTTCACTAAAATCCAAAAACACTAAGTGTTTCCAATGAAAGAATTCACATAAACGTCAAAAATAATCATACATCTTAATTTATGGAACGTGTTTTATAAATTTCGTAAGATATTGCGTATGTAATGTGTCATTATCCTTAGCAAAACGTTCTCAAGCAATTATGAATTCTAATACATTAACTTTAAGAAATAATTATTAAGTGCGAATATGTTTTATGACACATAAGATCTATGTATTATATTATAGAAAGTTGCTCCAAAATCATGCATGTCAACGTTACTCAATAACTAAACTAGAAATTTAATTTAGGCCAATATAATCTTAACTCTTTAGTATGTGACCATTCATATTTAATTATTTTTAATAATTTTTGATAACTGTAAATAGTTAGTACTATCTAAAATTCTTTAGTTTACACATTTGACAGATGTCAAGAGAATCTTACAAACTTTTTTTAATATATATTTTTTTTATTATTTTACACTGTCACGGTGGAACTTTGTTATATTTTGTTTTAGCGAATGATTTATTGCTCTTTAAAGTTGTCTGAATTTTAGAAAGTTGATTTGACATACGCACTGTACGATTCTTTTAACATTATTAATAATTATTATACTTTGTACCTAATACAGAATTCAATATCAGTAACTACTCCATACATCACTTTCGTCATGATATAAATATTTCCTTGAGATTTCAGCTTTCTTATATTCAATTTACCTACAAATCAATAATTCATGTGATTTTATAAAATATAATAATTTTATACGTATTTGTATTATATTAGCCTGTGGTCAGCCTAATACAGGAACAAATAGAAGTAATCAGCGAGCAAGCCTTAAAGTAATAATACTCTTATTTGTAGGAATGTAAGGATAAAATTCACTTACTTGGTCATGCGGTAGACTTCTTCGTAATAGCACATCGGACCACAATGGTCTTAGGTTGACTCTTCACAGGCAAGCTTTACGTAGCGATACATCGCTTTCAATCGCAACTTTATTAAAAACAACATTATTTTGAAACATTTTTTTAAAATATAATTAATGTATAATAAGTTTATTAATATTTATATCAATTAAAGTAAATATAATGAACGCAGGCGATAACTTTAATAACTTTACTAACAAGTCTTTCGTACAAAAACACGCAATTATAAACTATATTTTTCAAGTCATTATTACTCAGAAGTAATTTCATTATTACCTGGATTATTTTATTCAGTTTTATATTTCATATTATATTTTCCTCTACAAAAATGTACGATAACATGCTTCTTTATTTAGCCGTATACTAAAAAATAAAAGGTATATCCTGAAACTTATAGCATTTATACGCTTTACTTATTTAACGCTCGCAATTTTTAAATAGCATTCAGTAAGAAATAAGCCTTACAGAATCAATCACATACTTCCACGAAGATAACGGATCGCACCGGCATCTTTTGTACTTTCTTTTTTATTTTATAATTAAGCAGTTTTATTGCAAACAGCATTATCGTATACCATCAGACATGTGTTGTTCGGAAATACCATTGGGCAAGTTAATTATTATTTTCACCTCCAATGTTAAACCTAATCTGCATGCCTTCATTTAACTTAATACTAATTTTTAGTTTTCATTTTTTATTAAGACTAAAAATATCTACATTTTTATTTTAAAATATTTTTTTATAACTAAATAAAAAATGTAAGTGCGATATATTTAGTAACTCATAATTATTTTCTTACCTTTTTCAAGACAAACTTCCACAATAAACGCCTATAGAAATTACAAATCTATAGGTGTTTACCTCTACAAACAATACATAGTTTTGTACAGTTGGTTCTAAAAGCTCCGTAAATATTGTATTTTTTTATTTTAAGCGCATTAAAAACTTTTTCTTAATAAATCTAAGATATTATACCTAATTACGCATATTATTTAAATTAAAAAAAAAGTAAATACTAAATAACAAGTATACATTATTACCTCGTCTGTCGATCGACCTTTTAAAGGTCGATGTCAAAAAGACCCCTGTCTGTCAAGCGACCTTTTAAAGGTCGATTGGTCCCGATGTCATTTAATGTGTGATTTCTCGCATTTAAACTATATTTATTTTTATCTAACTTTTGTAACGTGTAAAGGAAAATACAAGCAATAATATCATACTACATTTCAAAAAAGTAATAACTCCAATAACATAATTTTTTGTAATTTGTGCAGACAATTTATTTAAATTTTGGCGGTCTTCGAACTCAATACTTGTGAGTAAAAAATTAATAAAATAGTGTAAAATTATTAGTATCAGGATTGGAATGTGATGGAAGGGTAAGTAATTAACAGTTTGTATTTCATAGGATGTGTATTGAATAAAGATTTTATACAGAAATTGTTATATTTGTCAAACATCGTAAGCATTCACGCGCGCTAAGTCCTTATATTTTCACTTGTTCTGAATAAAAAATACACTAGTGAAAGCATTATATTTTTATTAACATGATTTAAATTTATAACTAAATAACTACGTATAATTAAATTTGTAAATTTTCTATTGGATTTTAAGTAATTATTAATATAATAACACGTAACCCAAATTCGAGCCGCCATTTTTGACGGCTGTTGGATAGTATGGGGAAGGCTTTTTTGATATTGATTAGAATATTCAGATTGATGTTTTTTAGCATTATTTGAAATTTAGTATTTTATAAAATTATTTTAACTGTTTTCCTACAAAAATAAAAATTGTTTTTTTTTTAAACAGAACGATTTTTATTTTACAGATATAATTTCAACTTACAGATTACTTTGAAACATTATAAAAATAAAAAAAACCTAACTGCATAAAATCTAACTAAAAAGATGAAAACAAGTTGACGAAGGAATAAAGTATTATGCAGTTGGTGACATACATATGTACATCTCGCGACAAGATTGAAACGTATTTTTTTATTTACAGCTTTTTAATTTTATTAGACATTTGAAGTTATAATAGGTCTTTTGCAATTGCCGTTCTACAATACTTACTAGCCATTGGAAACGTAATTTATGAATGGCCGGCAATAAATTCTATATTCAAATGTATTTTATTTTAAAAGTATGGAGTTCTATTTTTGAATTCAGTCGTTTGTTTATTAATTAGTGTTTTGTTTTCACTACATTTGTTTGTTTTTCATCAATATGAACACAATAAAAATACGAGTAATTATGAAATACGAGTTCCATCGCGGTAGCAATCCCGCACAAACGGCTCGCAATATTAATGACGTGTACAGAGTGCCGAGTGAACACTACAAACGAACGCACGACTCGTTATTGGTCTGAACGCTTCCAACATCGAAATTTTGATCTTAAAAAATTAACCCCGTGGTCGCCCGAAAACTAAAATCAGTAACGACGCATTAAAGGCGATAGTGGAAGCTAACGATACTCAATCTGTGGACGAGATAGCAGCAGCTTTTAACGTTAGCATCAAAACAATATTGGTAAATTTGCATCAAATTGCATCAATAGCATGGGTGCATATTTTGATTAATAGAAATGAAAAATATTTATAAAAAAAATACTTTAACTTTCTGTATATTAAACGACAATTTCATAGGTATAACCTAATATTTAGCAATTTCTTATCCCAAATTGCCTCTAACATGTAAGTTGTGTTCTTTTAAATATTTTTGTGATCACCAAAAATCTTTATTTTGAGACCCCATTCGATTGATTTGGAATTTTTTTTTACAGAGACACAAATTGGCGCCTGATATCCGCCATTTTAATTTTCAACTATTTTTAATTTTTAACTATAATGCGAGTATCATAGGCTATATATAGCTTATAGCACTCGCGTAAATACGACACTAACGACATATGAATCATCAAAATCGGCCCACGCGTTTGGTTTCTAGAGTGCCACAAAGGAAAAACATACATATGTACATACATACATACATAGACTGATAAACACATTACCCTCCTTTGCGTCGCGTTTTCGGGTAAAAAATATGTTTATTTGCATCTCTTACACTAGTATCATGTTGCATTTTATGTTTATTGTAGCTGCACCAAAATTGCTTAAAACATGCCTTATTAGATTACAATATTATGATCGGTGGGGTGAACAAGAAATACCAATTGTAGGCAATGTAGAGCGGAAGCAAACAAGGGTATAGTATAAAAAACTCTATAAAAACTTAAAAAAAAATATAAACCGACTTCCAGGCTCTAAAATGTAAAAACTAACTAAACCGAGGTTTTCATTTAGAATAGATACCTAATCAGATATTTTCGAAGTCGGTGCCAGCCGACAATATTGAAAGATATAAATATCTAATAGGTAAATATATGTTTTACGTATCGAAATATATTAGATGTGCTTTGCATCGGCTGGCACCGACTTCGAAAATATCTGATTTATATATTATATCACGCCTTTGTTCGTTTCTACGACGTGCTGAACTTTATATGGGAGGAGGTTAGTTAGCTACGTATGTATCTTTACTTAGTGATAATTAGTATTTGTTGCTTTTAGGGTAGGTGCTCATCTTTTTTTTTTCAATTAAAAAAATATGTATAAAAGCTTCTACCTGCCAGCAATATTCATTAAAAAGTGTCCTTTACTTAACAAAAGGCATCCAAAATTTTCAACTTCAGATTTAAAACATCTGTGAGTACTAATTACAAAATTTTTATACTCTACTATAATTTTGTTTACTACTATAACTACGGAGTCCATTAAATACTCAATACAGTAACTGGCACAATACTTCAATCTTATTAAATTTAAATTAAAAGTTTAAAAGTAACCCCGACAAGTAATTCGCCATTTTGTGGCGGCGGCCATCTTGGATTTGAAATTGATCGTAGTGTGTATTATACTAGTCAACCCTAATTCATTTGATAACATATTGAGGGAGTTGTGAAATAATATGTAATCCGCTATTTTGTGGCGGCGGCCATCTTGGACCGATTTTCATCAAACATAGCTAGAACACTTCCGAATAATTCACCTTTCTAGGAAAAAACAAAAACAAAATCGGATCATCTCTTCCGGAGCTACTATGCCACAGACAGACAGACACACACACACAGCACGTCAAACTTATAACTCCCCGTCGTTTTTGCGTCGGAGGATAAAAACAGTTGAAAAAAAAAAATTCCTGTCCGAATTAATATTTGAAGTTGTTTTATTTTTTATTGATGTTTTTATTATCATTTTATTTCCATAACATAATCTGTTCAGATGTGATGGAATTGGTAGTATCCATACTTTTTTAGCTGTCCCTTGTAATTCTTATAGTGAAATTGTTAGTTTTCAGAATTGATTTCTGAAATATTCTAATAAGGCAACATGTCTTTTTATTATATTTTACTAATTTTAAATATCACTAAATTGTAAGATGTTCATATATTTTAATGAAAATTTAAACAGAATTTGCTCTGCGATCCAAAGTTTGAGATGACGTTTATTAGTACTTATTTTAAAGTGTTTGGTTTATTGTTTAATTCTCGTAAACTAAATAGTTATAAGAACTCAAACTATGTCAGTATAACGTATGTGGACTAAACTATAATATAAATGATTATCCTAAATCTCTTGATCTTCAATGCTCTCAGAATTAAAGTATAAAAAAACCTCTTTTTTATCCAGCGCTAAGTCGCTATGATTGAGACATGTTATTATAAAAGCTTGTGGTATAAAAAAAATGTACAGTAAGTTGTGTTGTTTTAATCAATTAATATAAAATATTGTATGAATTATTAAATGAAATTATAACTTTTTAAAATAATAGTTTTAGTTTGTAATAATTCCTGTTTTCATACTATATACTGCTAAAAAATCACTTTCAGTAATTTCAACTTAGAATTAACTATATATTATTAAATACAATTGAACTCATTTATATATATATTCTTAGTTTATTTTAAAACGATTCTAACGATATAAGCTTTATATATAGCTTATATATAAAAATTTTAAGAAATATTGTTATTTTAATGATGCGTACATATTTCGCGCAGGCCCTCAGAAAGTAGCTGACAGATGCGCCATATTTTTGTAAAATGACAGCGACAGTTGAGGGGTTATAGATACAGTAGCACATTTTATTACGGAATTTGAACTATGAACTCACCTGCTTCAAGCTGTCAGTACGATCTGTGTTCGGAACAGACATCATGTCAGTGAATTGGTAAAACAGAAAACATGTTCAATATTCATGTTTAATACTTTGACAGTTATTTTGTTAACTTATT
The DNA here is from genome assembly GCA_951806755.1 of Brenthis hecate. Lineage (NCBI taxonomy): Eukaryota > Metazoa > Arthropoda > Insecta > Lepidoptera > Nymphalidae > Brenthis > Brenthis hecate. Next base: position 4,413,409 of record OX638261.1, read on the forward strand.
TAAAGTATATTAAAAAGATTTTTTATATTCTTTATTAAAAGATATAATTATCTATAAAATTAAGTTTAATTCACATTTTAAATAAAACTATCTTTTCGGATTTTTTCGCGGATTTATTTGGATTTTTGGTTCCCGACGTTTCGAATGCTTTACAGCAATCATGGTCACGGGAGAGACTGAGGTGTTAGATGTCTCGAAGGTATAGTTGTTACAGACAGCCTACCCACAAATAACAAAATTAAAATTGCACCAATTACCTTACAATATTTTTTTAACTTTAAACATTTTTTTTTATAATTTTAATTAGTTTTATAATTGAATATGGAATATTATTTATTTAATTTTATATAAATAATACGAGTATTCCATATTCAAATAAAACATCCAAATTTCAATAGGGAAGATGGCTGGGTACTACCATCGTCATGGGATCCTATCAATAATATAATAAAATCAAATAATAAATTTAAACATAACAGACAGGTAGATATAGTAAGTTCTTACAGTGTGGATCAAATTGACAGCATATCAGATTAGTATTTTTAATTTTTCATTTGTAAAAGTATATAGTAATAGTGTTGTTTGTAGTTGTAATATAATTTCCTTATCAAAATTAATTAGAGCCAATACGGCTGTAGAGCTTAGTTCTGTCATCAGAAACGGTAACGAAGAAAAAAGCCAAAAGTTGCAACAACATATTAACAAAAAAGGATAGGTACATAAATTAACAGATTAAAACGTAATTTTCAATGACTAAAAACACCATTAACTATTTTGGTCCGACCCGGAAGTCGAACTCAAAACCTTATGGTCTACTGGTGTATAAGTTAGATTATGAGTTCAAATATGAAAATATGGATTTTACACGAAGAAGGATGTTTACTATTCGTTAACTGTATTTTTATCTTTTATAATGACTTATTTTATTTATTATACTGAAATATTCTACCTCTATTTTGACTACTTCATCTCCTCAAAATAATTTTTATATTTTTGAACTCCCTATCACCTCCTCTATCCAAAAATACCACCCACTTCTTTAGGGGCTGTGTCCCATATACTAAATTTGGGCCCTAACTTACTTTAGACTTCACATTTCTTTAAATAACATAGAGAAAAGCTATAAGATTCTAATACCATAGACAAATAAGTTCTATTATCTGTTTAAGCGCACGTGCGCACACGATTATCCCAGTGACCTGAGGACCCGCTACTTATTGTCGACTGTCCGGTGACTACTCATAATAGGCACAAAGGTAGTGCCTTTCTCTTTATACAACTATATCATTACTTATAATATGCGTAAAGAATATTAATTTTGTCGTATTAATGTGCAATATTTGATGTTTTAAACAATTTTTAAGGAGATAAACGCTATGTAAAACAGCTGAAAAATCAAATTTCTGATATTTTCATATTTTTCATATAGGTTTCATTTTCACATTTACGGTGCTTAAAATAATTATTAGAAGCAAAGTTTACTCTAAAATGTTATTTTTTTTAAGACTTTTTAAAATTTAAAATAACTTTCAAACCACTAAAATCGTTGAATTATATGGAGATTAAATCAATAAGTATTGAGGTCCTCGACACCCCTGCCAAGTTTGATCCATCAGTCATGTTAGAAACTGTATAATACAAAAGCACCCAATTTAACGTTATAAAGCTCCACTGTATTACATACATATAAACTTGGTTCGCCAACCCGCATTTGGCCAGCGTGGTGGACTATGGCCAAATCCCCTTCGTATTGAAAGGAGGCCCGTGCCCAGCAGTGGGACCTTAAAAAGGGCTGTATACCATATAAAAACGATTGTCTTTTTATGTGCACGTTCCTGAAAGTTTTTTAAAGAATTATAAAACGTGAGCTGTATGGGATAATTTAAAATTTATTGCTTTTGTTTAACATTATTTCTGAAACTTTATCTACCTGTAAGTCGTGTAATAGGAGATAATTTAATTCTACTAGTTTTAATGTACCTGTCTTCCCCCCCTGATGCGTCACCTTGTCGTAGTGGGAGGGCTCATTAACGTCCGGCAAACCAGCCGGGCGTGAAGCCAACAGACACACTGGGCGGCGGCCCACCTCGGTCTCTGATAGCAGAGTGGACCGTAGGAGTAACTCCTTTATTGGTGGTGTCTGTTTCGGCAGGCCTGCCGTCGAGGCATCGTGGTTGAATGCGTAAGCGATGCAGCGACATCCCATTAAGATTTTCGAGGTTCCGTTGGGTTTTCGTGGGTATTTGCTTTTATTAGCCGATGAGTCCCAAAGTACGATACTTGATATGGTATTTATTTTATACAATATGTTATCAAGTGAAAAAAGTTTTAAATATATGAAAAAATGTAGCAGTAGCAGCTTCTAGTCTAATTCATACCACCATTTCCTGTAAAAGTGTTATTTATTGTTTCTGGTAGAGTTCGACTTTCAATATGGATTGGACTTTTATTTACCTACTTCTTCTTCCTCTTCTGAATCGTTACACTCTTGACAGGTCGTGGTCGTCACTTGATTTACCTACTTAGTAATACGATAATATTAATATCAAAAAATTGTTTTTATATTATTTTTTATTTGATTAATTATATATTATTAAAGACAAAAATTGTACTTTCATCGGATTAGAATGATCAATTAATTAATTAAGTTAATGAATCAAAAAATGGTCTGATATAAAGTTGAAAGTATGCAACTAATAAAAGTCGCAAAATACGAGACTCAGAAGTAACGTATTTTATAGATCAAATTATGTTATTTTATAACAGAAAATTGTTCAACAGTAATAAACTTATAAAGCATTAAATGAAATCTATTCGTATTTTATTACACGCAACTGATTGGAGAATATCGAACATGCTGATGTTATAAACACATTATTATCTTTTACTGTGAGCATTTGACAGTGTAATTGATTATATTGTTTACTTACCTACTTTTTTGCTTATGTTATAAAAAGGATTAACATATTAAATAAATTAAGTACAAAAATAACTTTCCACCAGCCTGATTTTCGCAAAATTTTTGCACAACACAACTTGAAATATTTAATAGCATTTATTTTTCTACTTCTAAATATTAGCTTAATCACAAAATCATATATATCAAAAAAGCTGATTTGTTCAATATCTTTAAAAATGATTAGACAAATAAAATTCACATTTCCAGACGAAGTGGCAATATGCAGGCACCCCGCCATCTTGCCGCAGGCGATACGACCGATTGGCGCGCGTTCTTTATTCGAAATTCAAAAACTTTGGTATAATTTTTTTATGTATTCATCTATCTGTAGCATTGTATTTATTCAACCAGTTATATATTATGAAAGTATTCATTGAAAAAAAATTATAAAGCGAATTTTAATGAGAATTGGTACCTAAGTGTTTATAACATTACATTGGTCACGTACATTTATAATTTGTTGAAATTATAAATGTATGTGACGAATCCCATAATCCATACTTATATTGTAAATGTGAAAGTTTGTGGGGATGGATGGATGTTTGTTAATCTTGTTGATGAAATTTGACACAGAGATAGCTAATAGTCTGGTGTAGCACAGGTTACTTTTTATCCCGGAAAAATATACGGTTCCCGTGGGATAGATTTATTTTTGTTTTTCACTAGGGAAGAACCCGAGCGATACCACGATGAGTCGCTAGTATTATATAAATGTTGATTTTATTCCTTTCTATTATAACTAAAAATATGTTTATTCACAACGTAGATTATATACATATAAGGAGTATCTATATATTTTTATCCCTATAGCCCGGGGCACAGTGCATCTACAGAAGGGTGACTAAATAACGGATATTGAATAAAAGTGAACGAATTAGAAAACGGTTTAGTACCTACATACAAAATACATTGACGCATAAAATTTTCGCAAAAACTTCATGGTGATCGATGAGTTTCGAAAACATTCAATCAGATTTATTATATTCTAGTACACTTCTAGTACATTTTAACAATTTTAATTGTTTTTTTTTATAATTTCGCTATTGAAAAGCAGGCACTACTCTCTACTATTCTCGTGCAAGTATAATTTTGCCTTAGGCAAAGTAGGGCAACATGACCAGCCAGTGTATTCTATTGTATTCCAATCACCACTTAGTTACATTATTAAATCTTCTGCTTGGTCAAGTGCATTTGCACTTCTGCATTGTAAGGGCTAACTACTCACCCTTAAAATAATAGTAGGAAAGGTGATATTAGTATTGAATATATATTTTCTAAGTCATTCACTGCACGTAAAGTTAGTTGAACACTCCAGTGATCGCCAATCGCAGTGCGTTCGCAGTACCTACTAATTAGTAATCGCCTCGGGGTGGGGTTTCAGCCGTAACAGAGTTTCTCGATAACAAATCACTAAATCTATGCTAGGTTTATATCTATTAACGAGCGACATTAACGATTTTATGTCATATAATATATTTTGTCAATTAAATATCTACTATTAACTTCTCAATTACAGACTGGAAATTAATTATTTCATAAAATATTATAACAGTACCTGTAAAGCAGTATCTAATCAGTTTAAAGACACTCTAGCAGTAAAAAATGAATACACGTATCACATTTTGAAAAATAGTTTTCAGTTTAATCTGAACTAGAACCTATTTACAGTAATAATTGACGGTTCGAGCTTTACAGACACTTTAAAGTGAATTTTTTCGTTAATAACAGCAAAAACAATACAGTGTTAATAAATTACCTTTACTAAAATACAATTGAGGTAGATATTCCATGAATCATCCTAAATTTCGATTAATAAAAACATTTAAATGACTTGTAGTAAAGCCGTGAAAAAGGTCAATCATCGAGTATCGATAGTAAGTACCCCGAGGGAGCACCGCCCTCGGCAGTCTCCGGCGGGCACGCGTCGCGCACGATCGTAAATATTACGCAAGGTCGAGTGAAAATTTATTGTAAACACTGTGAAATATTGTGAATTTAAAATCATTTTATATATTTAAAATCTAAACCACATTAAAAAAAATCAAAAATTCTCGTTATAATAGTGAGATAGCATTTATTTCAAAAATCACATAAATCGTACGAAAATATAATATTTCAATATATAAAATTGTTATTGCTAAAATATAAATAATCCAAGTGTATTTTGACCTTTTTATTTACAATTGTTTACTTTTGGATATCTTGCCGAAAATCTAATTATACTCCTAAATTAATAAATATTATACATAGGAAATACAATTTATATGTATGTATATTGAAGCATTTTATATATATATATATATTAATTAATTTACCTCGTAAAGTCATACGTACTAGATTCTGTAAACTACACGTTAACTCTACAAACTAATCATATTTAACAGTAACGGTATAAAAAGTAATCTCAAAAAAGTCAATTAAACAAATTACGCTCGAACTCTGTAACTAAAAAATATTCCGTTACAAAAAGTTTTGTAAAACAACGCCTTAACGATTTTAATATTAATTATTTTCCCCCTTCGAGAGCACCCATAATAATCACCATGTAAAATCGATTTTATCATGTTAGGTATTTGCATTATAAAATTTTAATAAACATTAGAAGTGCTCGATGGTTAATTGCTTTTATTTATGGCGTTATCGACGTTAATTTTGACTACTGAGCAAAGGTACTCTGCTACACTATAGAACACTATACCAAGTAGAGTCTTAAGCTAACAAATTTTTGTAATACCAGCTAATAAATGCAAACTAATATTTAATTTTTTATATTAACACATGATGCTATATTAAATCTAGAGCACACGTGTGTCAAAAATCGTTATAATTCCATTGATTATTTAATACCAGATCAAATTGTTGTTACACGGAGTTAACATCCAAGCCGGTAGTAGGTCGACGAGCTTCGTTTGAAAGGTGGTAATTTAAGAAGTAATCACTTACTGATCGTTGCCGGAATCGTCCGCCTTTTAAGGGGCCAGCAATTATCGAATATTCGGATAAAGAATTTACATATAATTTTTCGGTTGCTTTCACAGACTCTCATATCTCATATTGATAACGTGTTTGGGCTTCAATGTACGTATGAGCAATAACTGTGGCCAAAGTGATATAACAGTTAATGGTGTAATTAAATTGTGCGGTTAAAATAACCTGGGAAGATATTTTTTGTGAAACGAGACCAAAACCCTGGCGGTGGCGTACGTGGATTTATCCAGCGTGATTGAGGTGCAGGTAAAAGAGTAATTAAACATGTTATATTATTAATCTAACTTTTGTAATTACTATTGCATAACATCGCTAGATATTAAATATTTTTTTTGAGTAAGAAATATCAGGATAATATGAAAATAGTTCTACGTGACGTTGGCGAAGTAATCTGTACTCAAATGGCACGTTTTGAAACCGTTAAAAAAATATCTGAAATTATATATAAATAAAACTTTTATTGTGACAATCGAATAGGAATCTTTATAGGTTTGAACTGTTCATCCGATTGCACACTAAAATTATAAATTGCGATTACAGTAACAAAAATAAAAAAAACTTTAAAACATATTTTATTATAAACTTTCAATTATGTAGTTTTCTAAGAAAATAAATAATATTTATATTTCTTTCATTGAATATAAAACGATTATAAAATTATTTTATAAATGATCATTAATTCTTAACGGTTTGAAATAAACATCTTTTAATTAACAATTTATATTCACTGATGTTGTAAAATCATTAGCCAATTGAATTTACTGTATCCCCACACAAGTTAGTTTGTATAAGAAATCTATGTATAATAAAAATGACTCAGCATTTATATTTTGCAAATTTTGAATTCGAAAGATAATTTTGCTTCAGATTGACAGTTGTAATATAAAGTATATGTATCATATTCTTTTTGGAAAAAATAAACACTCAAATCACCTTTATTGATCCCTTTCGGTACTTAGACAAGTGCTTTCTCTTAATTAGACTGACATGGTATATACTACAAACTTTAACCTATTACGGAAATCAAACCCGAAAATTCATGGGCACTAAAGAGAGCAAATAAATAAAGCTATACATGTCTGATGTATCTGCGTGACTTAATTTATTGTATACTAGCAACCCACCCTCACTCCTCTCGAGTTTGTCCCTATTTACGTTTTAACGTTTAGTATAGATTTCTGAGAGACGAGATATCTTCTCTCACTAAAAAGTATCCTATATGTTGATCCGGATAACCAGCTACCATCATGCCAAATTTCATCAAAATCTGTCCAGTGGGTTTCTTGTGATGCGTTTCCAAACAGACGGACAAACAGACAGACAAAAATTCTAAAAACTATAGATTTGGCCTCTGTATCGATAATAATGATTATTTCAAAAAGATTTTCCAAAAAATATTTAATGTACAGATTCGACTCGATTAGAATTTTATTATATGTATAGATATAAGAAGAAGTAGCTTATTACCTACTAGCGACCTTCACTTCGCTTCGAATCTGTGTACCGCCGTGCGCCAAATAATCATAAATTTTCTTCCTCTTCTCTCCACTTCCACAATCTTCCGTCGTTCCACGTGAGATATTTTATGTTTCCAGGATATGGATAAAGTAGCCTGATAATTTCGATCGAAACTTCTACCCGCCAATAAGATACCCTTAAAATTTATTAAGCCACTCTTTTTAAAGTTTATGTATCTTGCTAACTGATTAAGGCAGATCACTATGGCAGAGAATCGATTTTACTCTGACTATCAGTAAGAAACCCTTAAAATCATTAATTTCTATATTGCTATTATCCACACAAGTTCAATTAGAGGAAAGCAATTTAAAAGTATCAGACAATCACATTAGTTATAAATATACGTATCGATTGTAAAAGAGTTAAACTATATTAGTATATAAGTAGCTGTGTAACTATGAACCTGAATCTTTTACAATAAGTTATAAGCTTTTCAAAGTAAATGTAGCCATCATTATATTATCACCAACGAAAATTGACGCTAACGAATAGTCTTGGCCTATTTCGTATGTTAATGAGACTTACATACTTCAAAATACTGCATTGTAATAGAGCTATTACACATTCCGATAGTGATTGATTAATTTAGATGTACATACCTATAACAGTATATTAAATGATGTATCGATATCGATAAAGTTTGATTGTTGACAGCACTATAATAATGTTTTTAATTCGTTTTTTTTTAATTATTTCTACTCGTGTTTAATGTTATAACAATATACTGAATCAAAAGAAATATAAATTGTACAAATGGGTGTTTCTAAATAGTGTGAAACAAATGGATAGGACATGGAAGTAAAGTACCTTCAATATTGAAGTTATCAAGTTTTATTCAAAGGAAAATTGCTTTATTTCAAAAAAAATTTATCATCATTATCATTTAAATTTATAAAAAAAAAATATTATCATTTAAATTTAAAAAAATATATTAAAAAAACTTACCTGAACCGGTACTAACGTAACGTCTCTATTTTATCGAACTAATCGATAGTTTATGGTAAAGTTAAAATCTCTCGAACAAACATTGTATCTTAGAATTAAAGAAAACCATGAAATCTTATAATTTAAAGTGGATTCTAACTAACAACGTGGAACATGGTAGAAAAGTGTCTTAAATACTGAAAATGTAAAAAAACATTATATTTCATTTCATTTTTTTAAAAGAGATGACCTGAACCGTCAGGTAATCAAACCATCTGAAAATACAAAAAAGTATAGCGTCACTATTTTATCTAATTAATCGATAGATAGTATAAAATCTCGTACAACATTGTATCTAGAGGTATAAAAATATATAAATTCGAGTCACGCTGTAATAATTGATATAATTTAACAGAATGAAAGAATAATTTAGTACTAAAATTTGATTTGTACAACATTTGTATACTATTTTTAATTTGCAACTTTCGCCTGTTGCAATTCACGCGTACAATTAAGATTATAAAAATAAACAATATATTGCTCATCTGAAATATTTGACAGTTATAGTTGTATTAAAATTCAGAAAGGAGAACGTATTCTATCTTGAAATAACAAACCGACAACCTAACTTCTTTGTTATGTATAGAATATTGATATCATTGATTCGTTTAGCTTTTAAAAATAGGTACTAAGTTTTAAAAATTATAAAAGTAATTAGTGTGATAGTGGACAACTATATTTTTTTTAAACATTTAATAAAAATAAATATAAATGTCATGTAGTATACAGTTTATTCCATATATTTTGTAAAGATCTTTCGGGAGTACCTAACTAGCGCGCAGACCACTTTATATTTCTAAAATTAAACATAATATTATGTAAATATCACTTTATCATTAATTTGCGACTTCACGTTTTAAATGGATATGAATAGTTATTGCGAGTGTACCTTAAATAAATAAATAATAAATATGTCAGGACATTAACACACCTCACCATCTAGTTCCATGGTAAGCTACGAGGCTTGTGTGGATACCAAATAGTTGATATACTATACATATATAACTTTAAATACATACATATTATAAATATAAACACCCATGACTGGAGTACAAACATTCGTGCTCATCACACAAATGAATGCCCCCAGCGGGACTCGAACCCGCAACCGCTGACACTACAAACTGAGCCAAACGTGTCGTCAAATCTTAGGATTCGCCTTAGGACTTATGCTACTGCAGATTTTTCTGTGGGCCTTATTAAAACCTACAATTTTCTAGTGCCTACATTATTTTCATGTATCTCTTAAGGTTTAGCCAGCGTTAGACATGTAAATTTCTAAGAACGGCTCGATAGAACCAGTTGTTTTGCTATTGGAATGAAAGATTTTCCTATAGTAAAAAGTATCCTATATGTTGACCCGAGTAATAAGTTACCTCTACACAATTTTTTTCCGTGAAACGCGTTCATCGATTTCGCTAAGTTACTGTTTTATTATTTACTAGCTATGCCCCGCGGTTTCGTCCACGTTAAATTTGTTTGATTATAAACATCAGTTTTACAATAATTTATGGAAATCTGCCCGATTTGTTGACATTTAAGATTACTTTTCCGCTCCCATAGGTATAGAGCTATGATAATATACAGCCTATATGCGTTTCTCCATAAACGGGCTATCTAATGCAAAAATATTTTTTTCAAATCGAATTAGTAGTTCCTGAGATGAGCGCATTCAAACAAACAAAAAAGAATAAACAAACAAACAAATTCTGCACTTTTTATTAGTACAGATATAGATAATAATAGTATTAAAAAGGTTTTGCTCAAGCAATTTATGTAAATCATTAATAACTCGTTTCTTATTTCTGCAATATCATTATATGTCTTATTAATTATTATTATTTAATGTGTGTCAATGTGAATATGTCAAACAGCCATTAGAGAGCCGCAATAATATAAATCTTAACAAAATCAGAGCAGTTACGACATACAATTTTAAATGGTCATTGCAAAAAAATTACAGGTTATAAAACGACATTCTCTTAAATATTAAAATTACTTAAACGTAAAAAATATAATTTATATTTATCATAATAATTATTGATTACACACATATTTTAAACAAAACCATATGAATAGATACATAAAAGCACAACCAAACTAAATCAAAATCCAGTATAAATCACTTTACCGATATTTTACGTCAACAGGTATCTAATATACAGAAGACAGATAGATATTTCCTCTTTATTTATAAATATACTAGCAACTTACCCTCGCTTGGCTTAGTTGCGTAGGTAATTAGGAACGAATGATTCCGTAATACATTGTTTTCATAGAAAGCTATTTATTTACGCGGCACACACCAGTAAAGTTCTCAGTTGACATGATTCCGACATCTTCAATAATCTTCGTCATATTACAACGAATTTACACAAAACCTTAAAAAATGTTTCTTCCTCATGAATCGCTCTGTCCATTGGTGACAACCGTATGAAAATCCATTCATTAGTTTTTGAGTTTATCGCGTTTGCTGTATCGATACACACACAGACAGAGCTGTTATATAATATGTAGTGACATAGTTATATATTTTATCTTTGCTTTAAAATATTAATAATAGTGGAGCGAAGTTCATTCAGCTCCAAAGAACAAGTTGTATGGTAATGCTACCCGTTTTAGTTTTCACCACGCATCCGGTGAACATCGCATAAATTATACAAAAAATGATCAAAGTGTAATCAGTATTGACGAGTGCAGACATCAGACTATTATTACCTGCTATTTATTTCGTACTTCATTTTGCAGAATATTGATATTATAGGACGTGAAAGTTCTTGTATACAAATTTAGTTGCAGATTGTAGTTTGTAGATTGATTGCTTTTAAAAAAATATCAGCCATAAGATCTAATTTTTTAATCTCAGTTTACCAAAAAGGTCCTTACCCACATAACAAAATCGTTACTACAATAATTATTTCTTAAATCATATAAGTAAAACAATTCCAAATAAATATTTATAGTATCCTTTTTCTAAATCAAGCAATTTAAGTATAAAATAAATAAGTATGATATTAATTATTGTGACATTTAAATCGCAGGATTTATCACCCTGTTAAGAAATTTAAAATCGGGCAAATATGATCAACGTGTAATAAATCTTCTAGACTTATAAAACCGACGTCAAAAAATGGACCACCATACGTCTCAAATCTGCACTAGTTTGTATATCCGAAACTCGATATTTGGCAATCGATCTAAATTCGATCACTACATATTACATTTAATGTTACCTCAAATAAAAATTGAGGCGTTGATGATTGAACACATAAATCTTATATTAAATTGCTACTTAATCAGTGGAATAAAAAGTAAACTAAATAACGGTTCTTAATTATTTAAACATATATAGTTCTAATCTGATCTGAATTAATTGAAATTTAGTCAATGAAATTTCATAAAAAAAATCTTATATATGCACAATTTTATCATTTTTTACTCTGAAATATACAAATAAAAAAGTCAAACTAAAAAAACAAAAAGAGATCTATTATAGACCATTTGGGCAACTTTAAACTTATGTATATTACTTACTATATACTTATTTATTTGTGAGGGCCCAACTAATGAAGAATAATTAATTTATAATCCACCAAAAATTCAACACCTTTTTTTTTACGTTGGGAAATGCATTTACGCACGAGGTGTGGGACTCACCGGCAAAGCCAGTACTAGATCTTTGCCTGCAAATATCAAAAGAAAGTAATATACCTAATAAAATAATAATAAATAATTGAATGTCAGATTTCCTATATATTAAATATTCTATACATATAATAAAATTGTAACTAAGCCGAATCTGTACATTAAATATTTTTTGAAAAATCTTATTGAAATAAACATTATTTATCGGTACAGAGGCTGAATCTATAGTTTTTAGAATTTTTGTCTGTCTGTCTGTCTGTGTCTGTCTGTCTGTTACCGCATCACAGAAAAACCACTGGAGGGATTTTGATGAAATACGGTATGATGATAGCTGGTTATCCGGGTCAACATATAGGATACTTTTTACCGCGGGAAAATGTCTCATTTCTGAGAAAAAATACAAAAACTGTAATGTAAGAGTATACTAATATGAAAAAAACCTGAGAATTTGGTTTTTGGTCATCTGAACGCGGGCGGAGCCGCGGGAAATGCTAGTATTTAATATGTTACGAACAGATCGAGACTTAATAATAATATTTTAGAATAACATCAACTACTTATAATGCTAATAAAAATATAATTTGGATCTCGCGTGCAATCATAATTGCATTTTATTTACGAATCCATCATAATTTACTTATTGTACTATTATTGTCAGATATAAATCAATTTTTTTTTGATTTATTCATAGTGGTTATAAATTAAAATTATATTCGAATTAGAATTGCAAAAAGAATTTAATTAAAATGTGATGCTCGAAAATTTTATATTCAATTTATACCTAATTTGGTAGTTTAAAAAGCAGCAACATCTATTCGAAGTAACACATTTATTTAGTTTTTATGTGAAAATTAAGCGACCTTTTAAATATAATTACGTAATGAAGCTATTAAGCTATAATATAAATAATGGAGTATATTTTTATTTATAATATTACTTAATCAGCTGTTGTATTTTTTTGTATACCTACATATATAATTAAGTATATTTGTAATTTTCTTTAATTAAATAACGTATATGTATACACTAGTGGTACCCACGGTTTAGCCTGCCCTCAAACTTCCGATCGCTACCAAACTTCACAAGATCACCCGCTGGGCTAATCTAGATTGCCTGAAAATTTCATCAAAATCGCTTCCGCTGTTTTGGAGTCCACATGGAACATACATACACACAGATTTTTATTTTACAAAATCAACAATTTAAATGTATTTATTGCACGGAAAATGATGATGGATGAAAATTTGGTGATACACCGACTGCAGCGCCACCTACCAGGTCTAATTATGTTTTCAAACCGTCCAGGAACCCATTGAAAGCCGTTTAGGACGAGTTAAGTGACAAACACACGTACAGAAGAATTATATATATTAAGATATAGGTACTTATCCAGCTTCAACATATGCCTTTGCGTTTATTTTGAACAAAACATGTGATCTGTCACTTTTAACTTTTTTTATTCGAAGAGCTCTACTTTTATCTATGGATCTTGGTATAATGGGCGAAGATGATACTTTTTTTATTTTTAAAAGTCATATATTATGCTACATTATAATAAAGATAATTAGAATTATAAATATAAATAAATAAAGTTAAAAACAAACTTTTCGACATGATATATTTTATAATATTTTATGTAAAAGCTCGGTATACTATTTATTTCTACAATAATTATTAATTATTATATGTATATAAAACTGCGTAAAAGCTCGCTTTGTAAAATACCTAATATTTTAAAAAATAATAATTTGCAGTTTGAAATCCAATTAAAAATTATATAATTATTATTTTTTAGACTGTCTGTGTACAATACACGACAGCTTCTGTTCTTTTTGTAAGAAAATTAGAGAATGGATTATTTCAATCAGTTAACTACGCCGAGAAGCAGATAAATCATGTTCGCTGTAAAAAGCAAAATTAGGCCATCTTTAGACGTTATGGGGTAAAAACTAATATAAAGACGGGTAAAGCCACACTCTAAACCTAGTATATTTTAAATATCAGTTATAATTAACCTAACTAAAACTCCTAACCATAATTCGACACTTAATTTGTGCAACACAATAGCAAATTCCCAATGAAGCTCAACAAAAAGTTTCTACTAATTATCATATCAACACTCGATAATACGTTAGTTGCATAATCAAAGCTAATTGCTCGTTAATGTCAGAAACTAATTACCTCTGATTAATTTTCATTTCATCTGCCGATTTGGACAGGTGTTTTAAACACTAAAATTAAGTGTCTGAATATATGTAATATCAACCTAAATATTCATACTTTTATTTAATACTAATAAATTAATTAATTTGTAATACATACTATACTAGTAAATAACAATATATGTACATTAAATATTTTTTGGAAAATCTTATTGAAATCATCATTATTATCGATACAGAAGCGGAATCAATAGTTTTTGGGATTTTTGTTGCATCAAGAGAAAACCACTGGACAGATTTTGTTGAAATTTTGTATGATGATAGCTAGTCATCCGTGTCAACATATAGGATACTTTTTACTGCGGAAAATATATCATCTCTGAGAAATCTATACTAAACGTTATAAAGATAAGTTTAATAAAGTTACTTAGATTAATCATAACCAGTCTCGACACTGGTCTCACTCTGAAGTTATTTAACTTATACTTTAAAATATCCAACTACCATTAATACTTTACTTTAAATATCTGATCTGTATTAATAAATAAATAAATATATTTATCATTACAATGCAATTTAAATTTCTGTACAAGAAAGTATGTTCATAACGAACTCTCTCGTTTTCAAAACTTTTTTTACAGTATGTTTTGTTTATAAATATTTAATATTCTTTGTCTTTCTGGCACACTTATCCAAATAAATTATAAGAATATATATAAAAAATAACACAAGCGGATTACTATTATAATTGCGATTTGTATGTATATCATATTTGGCATTCTTTCACGCTGACGAATTAGGATGAAATTTAGTACACAGATAATAACCTACATTTTTTTCTAATGTAGAAACCCAACAGGTCCCTACCGGGCCATCAGCGGTACTGTGAGACTCCTACTCATTAAAACCACAATGGAACCCTATCGCCGTAATGCAGTGAGGCTTGCTCACACATTACAATACCCCTGCACGTAGGCCCGAACCCTATACACATAAACTACTGTTAAACACCTTGGCTGCTGATAGTAGACAGGGTAAATCACCAGTACCAAAAATGCTAATAAAGCTTTTCGTTACCAGGAGCGCCTCGGCGGGGGCGGGCTGGGGCTCAGCGGCGGAGGGTTCCGCGGCGCACAGCCCTCGCTCGCCGACTTCCAGCCGCCGTACTTCCCGCCGCCCTTCGCGCCCTCCGCACACCCTGCCAGCCCACATCACCAACAACAGGTCTGAAATGTTGTATTGAATATGTTGAAAAAAGTAATCATTGCTAATAAATAATTAAACTCAATAATTAAATGACCCGTACTGTTAAATAATTAAGCTACTCACACGGATTCGATAAGAGGCCATAATATTCTACCAGTAACTAGGAAAAATGAAAATTTTATTATTTGATTTTTAATTAAATTATGTTTAAAGTATTTTTTGTATTAATACTAACAATTTATATTATAAATGCATAATATCAATTTTTTTTACTAGAATTATTGTTATTTATGAAGACTGAATTTAAAAATAATCGATATACATACCGATAATGAAAACTGCCAAACGTCATA
Source organism: Brenthis hecate (assembly GCA_951806755.1). Lineage (NCBI taxonomy): Eukaryota > Metazoa > Arthropoda > Insecta > Lepidoptera > Nymphalidae > Brenthis > Brenthis hecate. The sequence goes on from OX638261.1 coordinate 4,429,224, forward strand.
AAATCGATTCTAAAGATTTGCCCATCTATTCTAATATGTATTATATGGAGGATTTTTTTTGTATCGAATAGGCTCTGAAACTACTGAATCTATTTAGATGAAATTTGGTAAGAAGATAGTTTGAGACCTTGGGAAGGACATAGGATAGTTTTTATCCCGGAAATCATCCTTTAAGCGGTTGAAAATGAGAGTGTCGGTTTGTATGGGGAAGCAACCTAGTGACAAATAAAGTCAGAGGGTCAGGGAAGGTGTCAAAATAGGAAAAACTTTGTGACTTTAAAATGAAATTTTAGTTTTGTTAAAAATAGACCATTTGTAAAACTTAATTTTATACGTTAGGTACATTTTTAATTAAGAATCTTATAAACATCTTTGGTGCAGAACCATGGCATGGAATACAGCGGAGGTGGGGGCGGCGGTCCAGAGTATGCACAGCACTACGCCCCCCAACAGTTGTTACCTCGACACCATGGCCACCATGAGCCTCATGCGCATTTACGTCATCATCGTGACCACCATGACGCCATACATTCACATCATGTGAGTAGCTGATTTTTAAGTAAAATTAATAGTATGAAAAAGTGTGCAAAATCCATATTCGAATGGCTATTCCGCAAGTAGAGATAGGTATACCTAGTACTTAACACGTTTGCCCTTTTACATCGTGTAATATCAAATAATATCTTTTTATTTTTTACACTTTTAGTATTTATGGTAGGAATATTTTTATACTGCGTATGCATATTTAAAATCAAATATTAAAAAGAGAGAAGAGCCCTAAAATTAATCATATAACTAAATATTGGCGATTCTTCATGGCAATCTCAGTTTAGTTTCGGCATATTTAAATAGCAATAATTCGAGGGTAGAGGCGGTATGCGAAGATTCCAGAGAAGGCACGCGGAAGGGTAAATAGTTTCTTAAGACCGGTACGTCTATCGTGTATAATGATGTAAAGGATAACGAAATAATAAAAAAAATAAACTTTTTTTATTTTTATTATTTCCATGTCAATCACAATTTTTTTAAAGTTTAGAATAAAATTGTAAAAGAACTAGACAAAACAGTAATATAACAATATAATGTATTCCATATGTATATTAATATTATAAAGAGGCAGAGTTTGTTTGTTTGAAAGCGCTAATCTCAGAAACTACTAATCCGACTTGAAAAATTCTTTTTGTATTAGATAGCCCATTTATTGAGGAAAGCTATCATGCTACTACGCAAGGGAGCGAAGCAGGAATCATAAATGTCTACAAATCGGACAGACTTCAATACCTTATTTTCTTTTTGTAGTTTTAGCACGAGCGAAGCCGTGGGTTCTGCTAGTATATAATAACTATACAAATAAACTTTCTATACATAATAAATTCTTACATCCATGCAATAGGACCTAATCCTAAAACATTTTCTAAACTATATTATACTTTTATTTTTCTGATATAACAAGAACTAATATATTTAATGTCCTCTCCATCATATCATTTACAATAAAGCAATCAAAGAAACGAGAAATACCGAGGCAAAATCTGCAGGAAGTTCTATGGCTATTATGTCAAAACCCGACTTTAGCAGATTAGCCCTAATGTCCCGCTTTGCCACACAATACCGTGAATGTGAGGGACGATTTTCTATTCGAGTTATTATATTTTGTTACTTGAAAAGGCACTATAATATTTAAAAACGTACTTACTCTATATTGTACAATTAACTAGCGTTGAAATTATCGATATTAATATTATATAGCTACAAAACATATTATATGCTTGTTTGTTCGTTTGCTTGTTTAGACACGCTAATCTCTGGAACTACAGACATGATTTAAAAAAATATTTTTGCATTTAATAGTTTCTTCATCTGACTTTCCACTAAAACTCTTAGGAGCGGAACATATATGTAGGTACATACATATACCGGTATATTAAAATCTATAGCTTAAAGCGTTAAAAGAAGTTCTTAAATAGTAGTTTACGAAATGTAATCGTGTTGCTTACAAAAAATCTCAAATAATCATTGGTATATTTTTTACGCTTGCAGTATTAAATTGTTTTTTTATAAATTAAATTTATTATTATTGTGTTTAAAAACATATTTTTCTTTGCAGTTATCACACGGTGGTTTCAGTTACGGCGGCGACAGGCGCGCAGAGTACGGGGCGAGAGAACAACACGAGCTCGCGTTACATCACGCGTTACATTCAACAGATGAAACACAGGTAGACAGATGTATTTTATGTTAAATGCTTGATAGTAATTATAATTAAAAAAAAATGGCTAAAAAAATCAATAGAAAAGCTATATTCAGTACTACACTACTACTATTTCATAATGAATGTCATGAGTGTAACACTGGTTCAGAAGGGAAATATCTTAGTCCTGACAAAAACAGTTGATAGGTCTGTTTTTTAAAATAAAAAATTAAATTATAATATTTTTCTATCAGATTCATCAGCGATCACATAATTACCAAGATGAGTTAGTTATCTTCTGTCAAATCCTTTACATACAAAATGTTCTGGATTTTTTTTAGTCTAGCCATTAAAAATATTTGACCTATTTCTGTGACTGTGCCGTAAAAAAATATATATTTAGGAGTGGCTATTTAATTGAATATAGGATTTACACTAAATATATTTAAAATATTAGTGAATCGTCCAAAAGCATATAAAAATATCCAACTACTTAAAGTTTATGTATCGATATTAAAGAACAAATATGTCCGTCCGTCAATCGGAATTTAATAAAGTTAATAAATTAAAACGATCCCTCTTTCGAACCCAACGAGAAATATCGCTCAAGTTTTTCTTTAACTACACAAAAAAATATGAAAAGAATTTTGTAGCCATATTAAAAATGCATATTTTTTCAGAATGCAGCAATGGACGACACGACTGGGTTCATGACAGATCTGCCATTATTAAAAAGTAAGTTACATTGTTTTTCTTTTTAAATGAAAAAAATAATAATTGTGAACTTATCATTCTTTAAATCTTACTACTATTATAAATGCGAAGGTTTGAATGTTTGTTACTCAATCACGCCAGAACGGCGGAACGGATCTGGATGAAATTTGGCACAGAGATAAATTATAGTCTGGAACTTAACTGCCTCAGTGGTGTAGTGGCTAGCATGTACGGCTGCACACCCGGAGGTTTGATTCCCGGATCGGGCCAAGTTTAGTTATTGAGTCTTTCTGTATAGTAAGTCTAAGTAACAGCCCGGAGTTGGGAAGTTGGCGGTGTTTCACCCCCGTGCCTCGGAGAGCACGTAAAGCCGTCGGTCCTGTCGTGTCGAGTGATCGTCCCACCGGAGTATGAGAGTGATAGGAATAGAGAGTGCACGTTGTGTCTGCGCGTACACTTGTGCACTATAATATCTCCTGCGCAGTTGGCTAATCTCAATGAGATTGGCCGCCGTAGCCGGAATCGGCTAGGAGAACATCATCATAGTCTGGAATTGCACATAGATTACTTGTTAATTTTTATCCCGCAAAAATGTACGGTTTCCGTGGGATAGATTCGTTTTTTTCACAGAGCATGAGATCGACTATCTATTCCATATCACCGTCAAAACATACCTACTGACGAATCTAAGCGAAGCAAGGGTAAATCACTAGTATCTAAAAAAATACACCTTTACTATATCAAAAAAAATGGTGGACTAGTATGTTTGTATCTAATTATTGACAAATAAAAGTACACTAAAGTTGTTCAGTAAAGGAAATTCTCTAGTGTACGTATGTCTTTATGTCTGTACTTATGTACGTGCTAATGTCGAAATCTATTTTGGATAAGGTCTTTTTGTCGTGATCTGTATATCTCGCTGTATATGGTATACTTATTAAAAATAGCCCTAGCACTATTTGTATGAGTAAATTATTTCATCATCAAAACTCAAAAATATCTGATAGAAAAAAATCCCTTTATATATGTAAGTGGTATATCATTGGAGTTATAGTTTCGACTTTAGGGAGATATCCATAGAAAATTAATCGCAATACTTTTGCGTGTATAACGTAAAACAATATAAACAGTACGAAAATGTATAAAAAAATTATAATGTCCATCAACGCTAACTTCAAGAAACTACGAACCTAACATATATGCATACACAATTATAATAGATGATAATAATTGCCGCCTTCATTTAGACTCCGACTTACAAAAATAAAGACAATTAAAGTACAAAAAAGTACATACCTCTTATTAACTCACTATGAAATCGATGACCCGCTAGATAAGCGATAACAAGTCATACAGTTGAATATCTATATCGATTTTTCACATAAAAAACTCGATCTCATTCAAGCATATAATCGATTTAGAAAAATAGAAACATCGATCAATCATCCGCTTTAAATAGTGTAGGTCGGATACGGAAATGAAACGCGACTTGTTTAGATAGTAGCTTTTTGTTGATTAATTGAGTGATAATGTTTTTTATATTATTTTATTAAATGTATAAAAGAATATACATTATAATGATATATCTTTATCGATGTTTCATCTGTCTTTGTCTTACATCAAATCGTGCTATATAAGATCTTGTAAATATATTAAAAAAGACTAAAAATGATTGTAAAAACGACGTTAATTATCAAATATGTGTAACTTTGTTTAAATTTATTAATATAAAATATAATTTTCAACTTAAGTCGTAACTGAAGTGTAACTGGCCAATAACGACTTCTTTTAAAATGTGCTTATTTTTTTTTCAAGTACGGTGTTAACTAGCCAGCATGGTGCAGAACTAATGACATAGTAATATTTATTGTATTAGGGTTGCCATAGAAATATAATGGTAATAGATTTCACGCTGAGCGCATGTTTGGGGCGTGGCGCTAATTGTTATTTGCTATTGTTGGTATTCGACACGGGGAATTTAAAATACCCGTATTTTTTCGCGCCTTGTAATCTACTTTCACATGAATACACATTATTTTAATATAATTAGGTATGTTATAAAAAATAAATATTTTCTGGACGAAATCTGTAAAATGACTGATTTATGTTAAAAAATAACTTACGTCTTACTGAATATTATTAAAAAAGTCTTTATTATATTAAGGTTTTTTTTCTAGCAATGAAAGGTCGGGACGGTCTAGGCGGTACGGGAACGTGTGCGCCAAACGACGTGTTCTGCTCAGTACCGGGGAGATTGTCCCTCTTGTCGTCCACTAGCAAGTATAAAGTAACTGTGGCAGAAGTGCAGAGAAGACTATCACCGCCAGAATGTTTGAATGCTTCTTTATTAGGAGGTGTATTAAGGAGGTAAGTTTTTATTGTACTCGTATTAATATTATGTCGATTTTAAATCATTTGATTTCTCTAGTATACCTACGTGAAGTGATGGCTTGGAAACAAATTTGACGAACTCTTTTAGCATCATTGAGTTAAGTAAAAAGTATCTGACTTTGTTGATACTATATTATACTAGAGACTCACCCTCACTCCCCTCGGGTTCGTCCCTACTTACGTTTTAACGTTTAATATAGATTTCTCAGATATGAGATATTTTCCCGCAGTAAAAAGTATCTTATATGTTGACCTGGATAACCAGGTATCACCATACCAAATTTCATCAAAATCCCTCCAGTGGATTTTCCGTGAAGCGATCCCCGACAGGCAGACAAAAATTCTAAACACGATAGATTCGGCCTCTGTATCGATAATAATGTCTTTTTCAATAAGATTTTCAAAAAAATATTTAATGTACAGATTCGGCTTAGTTACAATTTTATTATATGTATAGATTAATAAAGTGAATTCCATTCAAGTAAATCTTTTATAGATATAGTAGTAGTATATAAATAGATTGATGATTAATTTATTTGCATGGAGTTAATAATTAATAGGACAGTGACATAGGTTTTTATCATACATGATTTTTTTGACAACTACACGTACACATCATTTTATATTTTTTTTAATGTTTATTTTTTACGGTCAAAGATTGATATTTTATTTTTAGTATAACAAGTTCTAAAGTAAGCAGAAATAAATGTTACAATATTTAAACAATTACTCGTAAAAATATGTAGTTTTGCTAATATATTTTTTTTAGTTTATTTTACTCTTGCAACATTCTCCTTAGAATATAGTAGCTATTATTAAGTAAGTTACTTTTACTGGCAAAATTGAGTCTCCATTAAATAGCAGTAGGGTTGACTCGTAGAGTTTATATGTACTTCGGTATTTTGGTAGAATATATTGATTGGTTCTAACCTTGTATAATCTATAAATATATTAATAACTAGCATTGCCCGCGGCTCCGCCCGCGTTCAGATAACCAAAAACCAAATTCTTAGGTTTTACATATTAGTATACCCTTACATTGCAGTTTTTGTATTTTTTCTCAGAAATGAGATATTTTTCCGCGGTAAAAAGTATCCTATATGTTAATCCTATATGTTATTTCCGGATAATCAGCTATCACCATACCAAATTTTATCAAAATCCCTCCGGTGGTTTTTCTGTGATGCGGTAACAGACAGACAGACAAAAATTCTAAAAACTATAGATGCGGCTTCTGTATCGAAAATAATGTTTATTTCAATAAGATTTTCCAAAAAATATTTAATGTGCAGATTCGGTTAGTTCCAATTTTATTATATATATAGATGTATCGTATAATAATAATAACTACTTTAGTGTGTTTATTATATAATAACTGTATATACAGTGCTACAAGAATCATTTGGCACGTGGCTGAAATTGGAACTAACACTGCCATCATGTAAAGCGTCACTTTTGAGAGAAGTTGGAGTTGATGTTTGTTGTGGATATTTCGTGCTTTTATTTCAATAAAAATATTTCAAAATATGAAGTGGTGTTAGAGAGATTCGGAGGTTTTTTATTACAGAAAAACCTTAATTTCACACCCACGCCCTCATGTCTATATCATTTAAGTGCCAAATGATTCTTGCAGCACTGTACGTATGATTTTTTTTAAATATAATACTGTTTTTAATATACATATTTTTCCAATCAAATAATGTAATTTTAGTGTATAGTACCTATATTACAGTGGAAAAAAGTACAGGTAGAAAAATGAAGACTGTTTTCTACTAAAAATTTTATTAAAAGATTCTTATATTACTTTATTTTAACCCTATGAGTATTTTTTGTAAAACGTCTTGCGGTTAAGCTAAACCGTATGTACACGTCCCGTCGGTAACTTGGATTAATCACTAGAGAGAGCTACGTATGTAGTTATAAAATATTTTTTTAATTAATTTAACTTTATATACAAGTATATAAATACTGTGGTATACTTGTCTATATTTCAAAGTTTCTTGAACAATTTACATTTAACAAAATGAATTCAAAAATGGAACTCAAATTGTGCGCAATCATTATTATACATTGAAGTTTTCAATCGGATATTACACAAATAATACAAATGCGAAAGTTTATACGTACATACATATTTTTGTTTTTTCTTCGTGCTGAAACGCCTGAACCTCTATGTAATGTAATGTCTATGACCTGGAACAACGCGTAGACTCTTCGTAATGAAAGACCTAGTAACAAGTATCAATTTTATTTAAGTGTAATATATTCAATTTCTTGTACAACCTAAAACTTTTTAAGGTGTCAACAGGCTTCTCTTGGGCAAACTCGCTAGATCATAGACCTTATGACCTATGCCTTCAAGCTAAGATGAAGGTCAAGAGTGAGCCCATTTTTAATAAAACAAAAAATACTAACAACTCACTCTACTTCGCTCGGGTTCGTCCCTAGATACGTTTTAATTTTTTTGAGCCGGAACCCTAATTCTTTTTCTAAAGTAAAAGTAGCTGTTACTCTCTATAAATTCAGCTATCTTCCAGTGAAAGTCCCGTCAAAATCAGTCCAGCCGTTTCAGAGATTATCCGAAACAAACAGACAAACAGACAAAATTAAAAAAAAATGTGTTTTTCTTATAAGTACCTACCGTATATAATTTCTTATGCATTTAGTAAAACGCTGTTATTTTGACATTACAAACAGACACTTCAATTTTATTTATCTGTATAGTTAACATAATGGTCTTTAACTAATAATCGATATTATTTTACGGTCAAGGAGAGCTTTTCGATCCCATCTCTCATCTCATGACAATCAAACTAGGAACTTCATGCGTAGTACAAAAAACGAAGTACCACATATTGATAATTACTCCTTCTTATCAATAGCAATTTATAAGAAGGAGCAAATAGCAATTTATTTTTGTATCGGATCTCGAATAAAAAACCAATTATGTCATAAAGGGGCCTGTAATGACTAACATATAGAGCAATTTTAACCGTAAGCACTTCTAAAATGAAGACATAGTACTAAAGCAAAAGATAATAAAGAAGGTTTTGCTATATCACATATTATCACTTGAAAATATACTGTGAAGATTCTAACAAGACATCTTATACATATTAGTTACTAGCAGAACCCGCGGCTCGCTCGCGCAAACAACTAAAACTACAAAAAATCTTTAAAAAGGTAGTTTCATATAAACTTTCATTGCTACCTATTTTACCCCCTCTCCCCCTATAGGATAAATTTACAAAAATGCTAATACACGTGTTTATTTCATTTTATTGAAGAGCATTACTTAATACCAAGTTTCAAGTAATTCTGATCATAAGTTTTTTTTTGGATTGTATTATAACGTGTTTTCCTGTGGGAATTAGATAACCTCTCGCGGTAAAAAGTAGCCTATGACACTCTCCAGCCGTCCAACTATCTCGACACAAAAAATCACGCCAATCCGTCACTCCATTTTGACGTGAAAGAAGGGCAAAAACAAACAAACAAACAGACTTTCACATTTATAATATTAGTATGGATTACACTACGATACAGTATTAATACTATTACGTTACTTCTGCTAGATAATCTACAAAATGAAAATTTAAAAAGTTAAAGGCAAAAATTATCTTTATATATATAATTCTTCTGTGAGTGTGTATGTCACTGAACTTCTCTCAAACGACTGGACCGATTTTGATGAAATTTTTTGTGTGTGTTCAAGGGGATCTGGGAATGGTTTAGATTCACAATTTTGTCCAAAAAGTTTGAAATTTTCAAATTAAAGACGTGTAGACAGGACAACGTCTGTCGGGTCCGCTAGTTTTATTATAATATAATGATAATCATATTAAGAAATGTTGAATAAAAAATAGAAATAATTATAAATTAGTACCAATGCTAGTTTTGGGACATCCCTAAATGCTAAATTGCCACAATTTGCATTAGGCACCTGCTTTGACGTATTTTTCTTGATATTGCTACCTTATACAGCCATTGCAACCATATTTCATGAGTTTTGTGGGCGGACTAAGAAATATTATTGTCTAGTTTCGACTTGCAGTAAGTATTACTTGTAGACATTTTATCAAGATACCAACTTAAGAGTTTTAGCACTTTTGAAAAGATATTAGACACTTTCATGTTTCTTAGAATTTTTTTAACTAATTACAAGGTGAAAATATGATGATAACATCTAAAAAATGTTGTAACATTTTAATTTCTCTATGGTTAAATTACATAAATAATAGGGACCTATGTTTATTAAGTTTAAGTTATTTTAAATAATATTTTAAAAAAGTTTATACAATTAATTTGTTTGTAGCGAAGTAAATGTTTTCTGTATCTACGCTCTACTTTAAGGTGTAGAAATGTAGTATGAAGGTTATTTAATTTATTACATGATACTTTCTCATATTATGGATTATACCTAAAGCTTCTAGGGTTTGACTCTTGATAAAGATATCTTAAAAAAGTAAATGTTTTAGTACTTTGTATAGAAACATATTAATTTTATTTAAGACATCAGATTCTAGTGATATCGCAATCCCACTTTCATACTGACTAATGAACCGCATGTTATTGATGGATCGATCTTCTATTACAGAGATTTCCAAGCTCCTTTTTCTATGGTCCGTAAATAAGAAAATGTAATAACAGCCTTTTACTATTTATGGTATAATAGCAAGTGCAATCTATACATATAATAAAACTTTAGTAGCTTGTACATAGGAAAAAAATGCTAAAAACCGAGTCAGGGGGATGTAAGAAGATACATAGAACAAATCCAATTTTTTTTTTCAATTTTATTTGTTTCTCTGTCTGTTAGTCTATTTTTCTGTTTGTTTGTTTGTACGGGCTAATCTCCGAAACTGTTGGACCGATTTAAATTTAATTTTGCATGATAGTACCTTATATCCCCGGTCAACATTTTTAATATTTTTCATCCCGGAAAATTAACGAGTTCCCGTGGGATAGTTAAAAAACTATAGTAACTTATACAGCTTAGTACACAACAAGTTATTCACCTAATACCTTATATTGCCGGTCAAACAACAGGTTACTTTTTATCCCGGAAAAATGAACAGTTCCCATGGGATAGATCTGTTTGTGCTTTTCTAGAGGCGAACCTAAACGAAGCTAGGGTGAGCCGCTAGTGCCTAATATTTTAATAAAATAAAACACAATTTCATTTAATTGAAAGTAAATAGTATTTTTCGTAAATATCTCGAAATAAGGAGACCATTAATGTTTCATACTGGCTTGGTTGTAGTTCAAACCACAGTTTGAAAACCACTGTCATAATATAAGATATATTAATTATCAATCAATAAGTATTTGATTCGGGTAATTGAGCACAGATCTATCGTATTCGAATATTGTTACATTATGAAATGATAAAGAGGCAAATGGCATAAATTTACTGAGATTGGGCAATAGATATTATAAATAATATCAAAACCCCAAATGTTTGATATTAATCTTTTTGACTTTGGTTTATGATTGTGTCATTTATAAACTTTATTTTCGAAGCATAAGTTTTTAATCTGCATAAAATAAAAACTTTAGAAATGCAACATTGTTAATATACACTAATTTTTGTAATTTAAATTAAATTTGTAATTTTTGATATAGTAACTACGGATCCAATTTTGAAAATTCTTTCACTAAGGAAACTTTATTACCGCCAAGTGCCATAGCCTATTTTTTATTCCGGCGGAAAGGTATTCACTATTACAAATCACAATTAATTTAATTGAACTCGGACTGACTGATCGCCTAAACGGTTTGAAATAAAGCAATAAAATGTATAGCAAGAAGCGAATCGAGGGAAAATCCCTAGTTTATAATACAACACGTAACGTGAAGAAAAATATAAATAAAAACGTAAAACGTATATATTATTTACAACGCAAATACTTTAAGTGTATGAAATAAATAAAGTAAACAGTACAATCGTAATTAACGTGCCCAATTCAAACACATGTAGATTTATGATTGATAATCTTTCTAATCGGATAGCTGAATATTTGATACTCGATATTTCTTGCCCATTAGTTTCCAATCTGTCGATTCATCCGATTTAGTTTTCAAATTCAAATCATTGTTTGGCTCGTTAGCCGCCATTGCGCATGATTCTCGCTTCTTTTGTCGATGGTCAACGTGTGAAAATTTGGAGAACAAAGTGACCACAGACAAGATAAGGTTTCGTGGGATTATTTGCGAGACTATAAAGTAAATGCGTTAAGCATTGGCTATGATGACTATTTAATTTGTTGGTATTTTGAAGCCTCATTTGAGCTTTTATATAAATATTTTACTCAATAGTTAATAAAGTTATTAATGTAAGATGTATCGTGCGATTTTTTGCTTTAATAAGATTTCGATGCATGTATTTATACCTATAAAGTGCTACTAATTTATTAATAATGGATTGATGTCGGTTTTAGTTTAGAGCTCTTCAGAAATAAATCAAAAATCTGTTTTTCAAATGTTACAACAATTATTTTTTTTATTTGTCTTTTTTATTAACATAAGTAGTTCATGGCATATAAAATAAAAATGACAAAAAATACACTAGGTAAATTTTAGCTAATTTATTCATAATAATTACGTATTATTTAAATTAGAAGATTTTTCTAAAGCTAATAAAATGTAAATAAGTACATAGCTATATAAATTTAATTACATATTTTTACTCTTTAAAAAGGGTTTATTAAATATTTTAATATAGGAATTGCCTAAATATTCATATATGAAATATATTGTAATATCAGTACCACAGGAATTTGCTCGCATTCCGTCGGAGGGGAACCTCGAACCAGACGATGGTTTGCAAAATTAAGCCTATTATGAATAAATCACGTCTAGCATTAATAGGGACGATTCATAAATTTTAATGACCGTTTCTCCTACCATCATATCTTAAAATTATAATATATTAATAATTTATTAGAATTGCTTATAACATAAACATACAAACAAAGGTAACTTAAAAACTATTTTTTGTGTAATAAATGATTGAAATTTTCATATGAAGAACAACTCGGCTAAACCAGTTCCTATTGTTTTTTCCTATAGGTATGCGAGATTTTTCTATAGTAAAAGGTATCCTAAATGTTGATCAGAGTTATCACTACACAAAATTTACTTAAAATCCATAAAGAGTTTGCCGAGAAAGGCAAACAGACAGTAACAAAAATATCAACAACTATGGTTTTTCGGTCTATAATCTGTATTCTGTACAGTGTACACAATACGTAAAAGTCATTGTTCCTAAAAAATATTTTATTCACACATTTCGCTTTGTTACTATTTTATTACATATATGTATTTGTAAATAATACTTAAATGATTACAACTTTTTAATCAATCTACTAACAAGATCCCATTACTATTAAAAGAATTCCAATATTTACAACGAGTAATCCTACGAGTAACTCAATATATCATAGATAGGCATCAGTTATTAAAAAAAATCATTAACGGGCTTACTCGGTGTTAAATACTAGTAGCGACGGACGGATAGTTTATTTTAAAACTAACATATTAAACCTTAAACTTATATAAATAAAGGCCAAGATAAAAAGTCAAAAAAGTTTATATAACTTTCTATGCGTCAATCATTACGTACAACTGACGGTAATCGATAGGTTATCTGTGGCTCAATCTAGCGGGCGGTAGCAGCACTATGCTCCTCGTCAATATTTGGCATTCTAACTTTTATCTTTTTTATTCGTTGATATTTATCTTTCGATATAATAAAATTGTAACTAAGCCAAATCTGTACATTTAATATTTTTTAGAAAATCTTATTGAAATAGACATTATCATCAATATAGAGGCCGAATCCATAGTTTTTAGAATTTTTGTCTGTCTGTCTGTGACCGCATCACGGAAAAACCACTGGAGGGCTTCGATGAAATTTCGTATGATGAAAAATAGTGATGATAACTGGTTATCCGGGTCAACATTTAGGATATTTTTTATTGCGGGAAAATATTTCATTTTAGAGAGATATATAAATAAAAACTGTCACGCCACTCAAACATATAAACAAAATACGTAAATTTATTTTATAGCAGTGCGTAACATTATTTAATTATATTGTATCTATAGTTTATTAATTGTTAACATTCAATTAAATAAGATTAATGACACCTAACCCAATCATTTATCAATCGTCACAAGTATATTTTAAAGGTACAATAGGTACTCAATACCGTAAAGATTAAATACACATACTAATTTACCACTTTATTGTTACTATAGAAATATAGCGTGAGACTGTAAATAAAGCCTTAAAACTAACATAATATCCGAATTAATAAAAAAAAATCTTTATTATATATAAATTAACTACGTATTGTCCAAATATGCCGTTTGGTGGCTCGTTAGCGTTAACCAGTTGTCAAAGCATGGCGGTTCTCTATATATTTCTCAATAACTTATTGACATGACATATCTATATATTATTTTTCTAAAGGCAACAATGGTTTATTGTTGTTATAGACTGACTGTTCAATAGAGTTGACTAATGGCGGCAAATTAATTTAATTGTCTGGTGGCGTACGAAACCGCAATCTGTTTGAAAATATTGACTCGTATTATTTACTTTAATTTAAAAGTAGGCATGTGAATAATAAGTATTTTTGATATATTTAATATATTCATTATTTGTACTCATTTATCCTTATATATACATAACAAAAATTATGTATCGCACAAACTTCCATTACAGTGCCTCTGTATCATAGAATAAATGCTTCTATGTACCTAAGTTCTTTTGAAATATTGTCTGTAATACCATAAACATTTTTATATTCTATTTTTAATATATTCTCTTTAGTAGCTGCTATAAAAATCATTTCTTTTCAGAGCAAAAAGCAAAAATGGCGGGCGGTTACTACGAGAGAAATTAGAAAAAATCGGCCTGAATCTGCCAGCGGGGCGGCGGAAAGCCGCGAATGTTACGCTACTCACCTCATTAGTGGAAGGTTAGTAGCTATTATCATTATTATGGCTTGTTTTCTGTTTTTTTTTAAATGTTTTATGGTTTATTTTTTAATTTCGCTATTACTTGCAAGCATTAACCGTATACGTAAAAGTATGTATTGGAACTTTTATGCTGCTTTATTAAAATAAATTTTATGTAGTAACAATTTCCTATTATTATGTAAATAATGATTATTCATGCATTGCATATACTAAATTCAAAGACATTACAAAAAAATATAATATATGGCAAATTTATACGGTAGAGATACGGAAAACAGTCCTATACGGGGAGCGAGTTGAGAAAGTGTCAAGCTATAAGCAGACTAGAATAGTTCATGTAACCGCAGTATAAAAAACTCATATATTTACGTAGTCCAAAATAATTCTTTCCTTCTCTATATGCTCTAATAACACTCGGCGCTTTCTTTAAAATTTAAGCACTTAGACTACAGACTACAGAAGCGCCACCCATTTTTAAATGTTGGGAAATGCATTTACGCATACCACCTGTATATGTATACACCACCACCATACATATACAGGTGGTTATGTGAGGCTCACTAGCTAGAAAGGCTAATACTACCCACTAAAACCCAACAGAAGATCCCCCTTCTTAATGGGGCGTCGCAGGATCACTTACGCACTCAACTACGACGCCCCGACGGCAGGTCTACCGAAGCAGACCACACAACTAAAAGGGTGTTCCTATGCCCACTCTGCTATCAAAGAAGTACCAGGAGCAACCCGCATGGTACACCGCCCACCGAAGTGGGCCACCTCCCTGTACGTTTCTTGGCTTCGCGCCCGGCTGAACTACTGGACGCTAATAAGTCCCGCCACCACCACAAGGTTAAACAGTAGCTCCACCCTAAGTTAACGCCTTTCGACGGACATTTTTTCATACGATTATTCCTTCCATTTACCTTACTTCTACACTTCATAATGGTAACATTATTTCTCTGCCTACAGCGGAAGCTGTGCACCTCGCACGGGATTTCGGCTACGTGTGCGAGACGGAGTTCCCCGCGCGCGCGCTGGCCGAGTACCTAGCGCGGCAGTACGCTGAGCACGACGCGAGGCGTCGCAGGGATCTCTTGCAAGCTACTAAACAGGTACAATTGCCTGTTTCTTACCAGCGTCCATACTCCCTAGTTGCCTTTCTATTGCCGATATCGACACTACTACTAATATTATAAAGAGAAAAGATTTGTATTTTTATACGTTTGTAACGAATAAACTCAAAAACGAGGACGTAGGAGACTTTCTAATCCGGAAATCATCCCTTAAGGGGGTGAAAATGGGGATGAAAGTTTGTATGGGGAAACAAGCTAGGGACAAACCCGAGCGAAGCGAGGGTGAGTCGCTAGTACCTAAAATAATGACAATGATTCATTTAATTACATATAATAAATGTCAAGTAGATAATATGTGCATCCAATCAAAACAAACTCAAATGCGTTACAGAGAATAGAAGTACCAAACACTCTTACAATCTTTCGCATATATGTACATATTATTAACCTTACTTATGGCATTATACTTATTTAATTAAAATATAATAATCAACAGGTGGTGAAGGAAGTTATGGATCTCTTGAATCAGGACAGGTCGCCATTATGTAACACGCGGCCGCCGCATCTCTTAGAGCCGGCGATACAACGCCATCTTACACACTTCTCTCTCATCTCACACGGGTTCGGAGGGCCGGCCATTGTAGCGGCATTGACTGCTATTCAGGTATGTTGTGCTTATACTTAGCCGTTTTTAACGTCCCAATGCTGGGCATGGGCCTCCCTTCTATACAAGCGGAATGTCAGGCCAGTTCGCGCTATTCTATTTCGTAGATAAAATATTTAGATATCGATATCAGTTTCTCTATTATATCTGTTAGCATCAAATTGCAATTTGAAATGTTAAAAAGACATAAAAATATAATAGTAATAATGCTTCATAAAATATTTTAAATTTGAATTTATAATACCTAGTATACCTATTGTGTTTGATAAAGTAGGAATTAAAAGGTTTTATAATTCTTATTGATTTAAAATGTATAATGGATTTCAATACAACTTTCTTTCTGAACTATCTAGTTTTATAGGAAATGGAGCAAAATTTAGTACATATATGTGGGCGAGAAAAGTACCTAGTATATGTATAAAATTGGTCAAAGCAACTCAGTTGATAGTGACCCTACTTGCTATGACAGCGGTCACGGGTTCGAATCCCGCTGGAGGCATATATTTGTGTGATGAGCACAAATGTTTGTACTCCAGTCATTGATGTTTAATGTTTATATTTATAATTAATATGCATTTAAAGTTATATATGTGTAGTGTATCAACTATCTGGTATCCATAACACAAGCCTCGTAGCTTGCCATGGAACTAGATGGTGCGGAGTGTTAATGTCCCAACATATTTATTTATTTATTATTTATTAGGCCGATACTAATTTTTAAACTTTATTATTTCAGAATTTCCTCAATGAATCTTTAAAACATTTAGACAAATTATACCCTCAAAGCGGGATGGTCTCATCAACGATGGACAAAACAAAAATGGATCCAGACATTAAAAAGTAACACACGCATTACCTTCGCGTTTGGACGCGCGTGTTATTACTATGAGAAATAATCATAAAAAAAGCATGTACATTTTTATAATGGCAACACTCTTATGTTATTTCAGTGACGATTAAAATATTGGCATATTATGGATGTACCCTAATATTTTACATGATTTTTTTGGATGAAATTTATATTACATAACTCTGTATTCTAAATAATATTTCGTCATAATATATAACTTGTTAGGGTTACCTATGGGTTATTTTTGTCAAAAACATTTTATTAAAACAGAGGTAGGTCCATAATTAAATAATTTAAATTTTTGACAATGACATTTGCTGTTTCGTTCGTAAATTTGATTTTTGATCTTCATACAGAGTATTTAAAAATTATAGTCATTTTTAACAAAAGCATGTGTTAAATAAGAGTTTATTGTGTAATTCAATATAATTAATATCAGGCTCGCAACCATCAGGATATCAAATTAAACTCTAAGTAATTAAGTAAGAATCATATCTATATTATGTTATGATTCTTTACAAATGATTGATTTGATTTATTACAAAAATAAATCAGTTTTATTTTAGAGCACCATGTCGCTTTCAGCTAACTTCATCATGTTGCTGTTTTGCTGTCGGTGTGCGTACGCATCGTAAAAAGTTTTACTCTGATATTTTTTTCCAAGCGTGCCAAAAGAAGTATTACTTCAATAAACTATTAATAACAACAAAAATTGATTTAATCAACTGACTTGACTATTTAAATTTTAATTTAATATCCATATTGGTTGCTCGACCATTAAGTAGATTATAAGGAAAACTTACGATTGATTTTTTTATTTCTTTTTTTTTAAATTAATTAAAAATTTCCTATTCGAATATCATATTGGTACTAAATATATAAATACTGCCAAACAACATATTATGTGAATAAAATTATTTTTTACGATATTAAACCTAACCGCATTCAAATAAAGTGCAATTATGAAATACTCAAGATTGTGAGAATTTTGTACATATAGAATAATAAATAGGTAAATTAAGCATATACTTGCCGCGTGATTGTAGCTCATTTTATATTGTAATAGGAAACGGATTTTTTTTCAAAAAAATATAGTATTTTTTAATAAAACCGAAGTCAGTGATCCACCGCAATAAGACACATATCAAATTGTATATAGTTAATGTAGAATTCGAAGCCTTCTCACGCTCAGTCTTAATTTTAACATGAAACCTCTTTAGTTAGTAATTTTGTATTAGTAATAGTGTTGCTAGTGATTCATTGTGAAAGTGTGCCAATTAGTTTTAAATAAAACCGTCGAATAACGGTTAAGTATTTAATATCTTTAATTATTGTGGGGTTTATAATGTTAAATAAATGATAACTTAATTTTTTACGTCTCGCGAAATTGTGTATTGATTTAGTTTTTTTTTTTTAAATTACATATGAGATAATTTAGCCTTATGCTTTTTTTGGCTGATCTATTAAAAAAATATAAGCCATATTTATCCGAAAAGTAATAAAGCCCCTAACCTGTTGGTGCCTCAAGATGAGATTAATCACATATATTAAGGCTAAATTACTTCATTATATAATAATGTATAAAAAAATCAGTTTTCTTTCTGTATCACTGAAGCAGGGTATCAAATAGAATGTACATCAAGTACAATCACAGTTTGTATGTCAATACTTTAAAGTTATGAAATTTTAATATGTTTTTACAGGGATAACTAAAATTTTTGAAATGGAACACAGTATTTACGTAGTTTCGATAAATCTCAATCAATCTAAAAAGGTTTTTATAAACCTTTTAAACCTTAAAAGAAATAAATAATGAAGATATTGTTTGATATACATTCATTTAATTTGATTTGTAAGAAAAATATAAACTGTCCAAGTTTTATTTAAAATAATTAAGACTCGTAATCATTAATGGGAAATGTAAATTATTGATATTACAACAACTGATTGTTGATCAATGTATAAAATAATGAACGAAATTTTCTTTATTTTTTTATTCAAACAGCTAAATTTTAAATTATTATTTTTTTGTAAATATGTACGTTACTGAAGATTATTAAAATAAAATATTTAAAATTAATTGTATTTTATTTATGTTACTAGCTGCTTACCTTCACTCCGCTCGGGTTCGCCCGTAGTTACGTTTTAACGTTTAGTATAGATTTCTCAAAGATGAGATATTTTCCCGCAGTAAAAAGTATCCTATATGCTTACCCGGATAACCAGCTAACATCATACTAAATTTCATTAAAATCTATCTAGTGGTTTACTCCTGATTCAGTCACAGACACAGACAAAAATTCTAAAAACTGTGCATTCGGTCTTTGTATCGATAATAATGACTATTTCAATAAGATTTTCCAAAAAATATTTAATGTACAGATTCAACTTAGTAAGAATTGTTATTATCTCAAAGAAAAAAGAGTAAAGAGAATTATTTATCATATTTTAATGTAATAAGTACAGCACTCTGGAACTACTTGCCCGCATCTCACTCCACATACCCGCACAAATAGCCTGTACGTCTTTTTAGAACTTTGTAGATTACTAGGCTATGTAATATGAAGTTTTGAAATAAATACACGAAAACTTATAAATATAGGTTTAGGTACAAATGCATATTTTTGTATTTGTTGTTGTTAATTTTGGTATAACCACTTTAGGCGATTCTATAACCCTTTTTAAATAATGTACTCTATGATATCAGGTTCGATCATGGATAGGAAAAAATAAATTTGTCACATAAACTATAATATCGACTTAGATAGCCGTACTAGATTAGGCAGGTGGTTTACAGGAGCCTTTATAGCCTCCGATCAATGTCTGTCTCTGTATGCTACATCTTTGATCCGTCCTGTATACATTTTCATTAAAGGAGGCATACATCGAAATTCGAAGCAGATATTTGTCCCGCTGAGTTTTTTTCGCCAGTTCTTCTTAGGTCTGAGGCTTCTTTCCGAACTGGTAGTAGACTCATGACGTTCAGCAAAAAATTGTAATCATTTAATGCTGAATAAAATATTTTGAATTTAGATATTTTATTCTGTAGAATACTTTTATTTAAAAAAGCGATATAGTAAAATATAGTATTATTATAATAAATTTCTACACGAAATATTGTTATGTTATGACAACGCCACAAACACAAATAACTTTGATTTGACACTTGACAATTAATAATCAAACATCCAACTTTCAACTTTCAAGTTCCAACATAAGCTCTGTGGTTCAAACTGAAAGAAAGGCGCGAAAAAGTATATTTTTCTCAATAGCTTGGAAATAACTATAGAATGTAATTATAAAAATATACAGTTTGTTTTTATTCCGATAATATAATGGATCAGAAAGTGTGCTTTGAATTTCCTCATAAACTAATCGAAAATTTAAACATTGCATATAATGTTTTGAGTCGTAAGATAGCATGTTGGAATAAGTATCAAATATTTTTGTATGAGGAATTAGATTATAAAAACCCAGATCATGTTTGCGAAATTAATTTTACAGAGTCAAGAATTGCTCAGTTAATATTATCTAGCAATTTTCTAGTATGTTTAGATTACAGAGGGGCTGTATTCATAACACGTTTAAAATTCAAACATTTTGCGCACAAACGAGTTAAAGGTAGTTTTGAACAAAGAGAAGAAAATATTTTAGTAATAGATCACGATGAAGATGTAGCCTACAGTTTGAAAAATGATTCCAATGATATTATTTTTTGCATTCATAAAATGAACTTCGAGTTTGAATTATATAAAAAGTTCATTATTACATTTACTGACCAATTTATCACACTAATTAGGTACCATAACAACAGTTATATATTTCGTGCTCGAGTGTTGTCTGAAACAGAATTTGAATATGTGAAAGGCATATTTAAAACTGATGAAAATGATTGGAACCAACAAGTTCTTGTAATTGTAAGCTTTGATGGCCTAACTTTGTATGCCCTTCTGGTTAATGAAAAGTCATCTAATTTTATTTTAAACCCTGTAGAATTGTTCAAAAGTCCATCACAAATCAGCAGTATTAACTTTATTACTAATAATTGTTTTAATTTAATTGTAAGTTTGACTACAGGTACAGTTATCAAAATTTCCTTAAATGATACTCATCAAACTCCACATACAGTTCATTTGAATACTGCTATACATAAATTATTAGTCATAGATGATGCTTTGGTTTTTACTGATGGTATAACTATGTGGAAAGCAGAAAATGCATTTTTAGATTCTGAACCAGTATTTAAACAGTTTAATATAAAATATGTGAAGGATTTCATAAGAAGTGGCGATGAACTTATTTGTACATCATATTCAAAATTAATTTACATTTTACCTCTTGAAGACAATTCAAGTTACATGGAATCATCAAGTACCTCTGAATATTGTTCAGCACAAAATTTATTAAATAATTATGATTATTTAAATAAAATTATGGAAGAAATTGAAAAAAATAATAAAATTATTCAGAAATTGAAGAAAGAAGAAAATTATTTGGCTACTTTAGCTTTATCTAATAGACATGATGTTATGGATGATATTATACAATACAATATTAGAGTATTTGAAAGTTATGAAGATATTCTAAAAGAAGAAACAACCATAACACTTACTAATGATATAAAAGAATATTTTGATATTAATAGTTTCTATTTTCTCATATGTATCAATACTTCTACATTACAACCTAAATTTAATGATATACTTGAAAATTTGTTGGGACATGTACAAATTCACCTTATATTTACTTCTGATGAACAAGTTTTAAAAACAGTAAGTGTGAAAGTGACTGAGCAATTAAAACACCTGAAACTAGTAATACCTTTGGGTTCAAAATACATAGGAAATGGTGATGAAGTCAATATAAAACTCGTATCTAATATACCTGGTGCACTCAATGAAAAGAAAACACTGTGGACTGCTTTACATAAAAAAAAGATTGTTTTAGGGGTTGAACAATTTATAAAAAGGAACGTGGCAAAAAATAATATTAATTTACTTAAAGAACCCAAGGAAACCATCAAGGATTTAATATGTCAGGCAGCTAAAAATCATAATGGAAACTTGTTTCAAATTAATGTGATTGAAAATGAACTGATTACATGGTCATATTATGTTATTTTGCCTAATAACTATAAAGAATTAATGAAAAATAAACTAACATACACAAATCATTTTAATGTTACGAGAGTGGACTATTTATTTGAAGAAATGTCATCAGAGAGGTTTTTAAATTCACATAAAAAAATATCTTTGAACATATTAAGTGAAAGGATAGAAGTAAATATTCTAAATGATGGGTTCTCCGAGCCGTTACTGATGGTGTCGAGTACAAATCCTCAAATAGCTTTTGGTGTTAGAAATTTCTTTTCCAACTTAATATACAAGTTTGATAATTATGAAAATAAACATGCTATTGTTGTTTCATATTCATTTCATGAAATACTTGAGGTATATACCAATCAAAAATTAATGTTATTTAAAAATTACAATTTTTTTGTCTTTAAATTTATTTTTATTAAATTTATTTGCAGAATATGTTAGCAGAAATGAATTGGTATATAGAAAAAAATTCAAGTGAAGAATTTCTAAGCCATTATGGATACTTTCAAAGAAGTATTATTGGTGCTTTAGTGATTTAAGCTATTGATTGTAATTTATTGTTAAGTAAAACTTATGAAATATAATTTTCAAAATTATGTTGATCATGTCTTAAATGAAGCCTTAAAACATTTAATATAAAACTAAAGCTGTGCCAATTTTAGTACAATGTATATAAGCATTTAATGAATATATGTAATTATTTCTAGCAAAATATTTGAATAGAATAAGAGCAAACAACTAGTCAGTATTTACATTATCTTTTAGAATAAGTGATTCAAAATATTAAAAAACCTCAAATAACGTTTCTAATTTAAACAATTGCAAAGTTTAGTTAAACCTACAGACAGCATTTGGACGTTTTTATATATTTTGTTAACTTTTTTACTACGAGTATATAATATGATAGACCTAATGTACCCATTTTACACTGTTTTATACATATTATGTTTTTACAGAAATATACCAATAAAAATATTGTTATATGGTAATTAAACGTAATTAAAATTTCAGTAAATGATGCAACACTAATTTGAGACCTAACCATTATACTATTAAGTATTGCTTAAAGAGACAAAGGTAGTTATTTAAACAGTGCACAAATACACTTTTGGATATATAAAAACATTTTATGTATTTAATGTCAGTAACAGGAAGGAAATTAAATAGATGTGGTTAAAAAATAAAAGTCTTATATAAAATTATAATCTATTTATTTAGACCATTCTCCTGAGGAGTTCATTGATCTTGTCCTCACGGTTACCGAAGTCACCACCATCCACATAGTGGATGGTTTTCTTGCGCCAGCCTCCGGTTGGGTTGTTCAGCTTGAATGGCCATAAGAAGTTGCTTGCATACTAGAAACAAAATGTGCATTAAAAGATAAGTTAATGGAATATATAATATTCAATCAATTTTTGCATCTGATTTCAAAATGTTAATAAAAATCGCACTTTTATTTATAATTTATATCTAGCACACAATTACGAACTAACATTTTATAAACAACCTAAACAGATGTGGGTAGCTCAACTATGATATTTTAGTATTAGGGCATATGCATACCAAGTTTAATAGTTCAGACAACCCGTGTGCCATTAACATACATTGGTTGCTTATATACAGCACTTACGAATTTAAAAAAAGCAGATTGCATGTATTCTTATCGATACAAGTGTGGGACAGGCGCCAGTCCAACATGAGTCGATAGCGTATTAAAATCTAAAAAATATCATTTCAAGCAATAGTATTTTATTCTTGATATTAGATAATGAATAGGCACCTTAAACTTATCTCCCACAGTGAATATTTCGTGGATGAGGTCTTCAACACAGATGATGTTGCTCTTGCCGAGCTTCTCCTCAATAATCTTGTTGGATGTGATAGCGACACGCTGGCCCTTGACTTTGGCGAAACCGCGCTTGTAGATCAGCTGAAGATTTAACATTTAGGTTAATCATTAAAAACATATCAATTAAAGTATAATAAAGTCAAAATTAATTCATAAAATTTCATAACTATTTCAAGCAAAATCCTACTGAATTACAGAATTCACCGAATAGGCAATCATCGTATATAAACAAATAAAGTAGAACCACTTAATTAAAAAACCAAATCTTAGCACACTAACAGTGCCTGCCTACCCACAGCATTACAAAATGTGCAAAAAGTTCATTACAACTATATAATGGCCTTTCAGGCAGCTAAAACCTCAGTTTCCTGTGACCATGATTGCTGTAAAGCATTCGAAACGTCGAGAACCAAAAAGTAAAATAAATCCGCGAAAAAATGCGAAAAGATAGTTTTATTTAAAATGTCATACATTCGCGTATATCTAAATATTAGAACATAGTATGTTTATTAATGTCTTACCTCTCGCACACTCTTCAGATTGGGGTACCCCCATGTGATGTAGGGTTCCGCAATACGAAGCATGTTTACTGTAGCCTTGTTCAGCTTGATGAACACACCATTGTTGATTTGACGAAGTCTAAATAGCTTTAGTACTTTGCGGACCTACAAAATAAATAATTTACTAATAAGAATTGATATTACAGCTTTACTTTACCTAAATTCCTTAAAGTTATACAAATTAAATCTAAGCTATAAACATAAAAAAATCTTATTTGATAATTTTTTTGAATTTTTTTTTAAATGTAAGTTGTTCATGTAACATTTAAATTCACAATTTTACTATTTCAGTACTAATATTATGACATGACATACATAAATTTTAATTATTTCTTGAGGTCTATTTACTTTTATTAATCTTAATAATATTTAGTTATAACTGGAATATTTATTAAGTTATTTTTTAATCAAACAAACAATATAAATGTATATAAAACCTACCTTTGGTGAGACCTGGTTGATACCACGGATACGGATGACAAAGGCAAGCTTGGCTTCACCAGGAACATAGTAGTTACCTCGGTTGCGTGCCTAAAATAATATATAATATACAGATTTTTTTTGAAGTACTTGTAAAATAACATTTTCTAAATTAAAATAAAAGCATTAAAATGGGTAAAATAAATGCCTTTGTTAGTCACCATAACAGATACCTTAGGCTACAGTGTAGGATCCATAATTAATTTAAAAAAATAATAACCATGCAAAACTGGTTATCATAAAAATAAGCAGTGAAACAGACAGTTCTTTGGCCAGATACCAGATATGTGATGAGCTATTATGTTGGATCTCATCATAACTATCTGGTATGCAGCCGGATAACATATGGATATCTCTAATAAAAACATTATTAATATGTTGGGACATTAACACACAGCACCATCTAGTTGCATGGTAAGCTACGAGGTTTGTGTTATGGATACCAGATAGTTAATACACATACTATAAATATAAACCATGACTGGAATACAAACATTCATGCTTATCACACAAATGAATGCCCCCAGCGGGACTCGAACCCAAACCGCTGGCACAGCAAGTAGGGTCACTACGAACTGAGCCAAACATGTTTTTTTAATATATGAATAAATATCATTTGTTTTGATTTAAAATTGTTATAGTACCTGTCTAACGAGTCTTATCTCATCACGCTCCTTAATACGGTATTCCTTAACATACTGTTCAGCCCTCTTGAAGATTTCTTTCTTCTTCTTGATGGCAGCTGAACGCCTTTTGATTGTAACCTAATAAAATACAAATTAAGACTTACTTGCTCAAAACATTGTGTTAGGTAATTTTACATTTATCAATCAGTAAAAAAGATAACAGCATCTTATGTCAGATGAACTATGCCTTGTAATTTGGAATCATCATATAAAGAATTTGAAAGTAAAAACAGTTAAGGCTTAAAAAATGCCATTACCAACAATGCTGAAACAACTACATGTAAAAAACTAGTGCAAAAATTGCAATATACCCACTAGAAATAATCATAATTTGTAATTTAAAAATTTTACCTGGATGCGGCGTGTTCTTAGCGCATCTCTGCGTTTACGGTGCTTTAGCACTGATTCAGGGACTGCTGGCAGCTTCTTGCTGTCCTCCTTGCCTTTTACAACCTTCTTCTCAGCCGGAGCCTTCTTATCGGCCGCAGCCTTTTTGTCGACAGTAGCCACCATTGTGCTAAAAAATTAAAAGTATTAAAGTACATAAAGTAAAAATACAATTATTGTATATTATTGATGAAAATTAATTATTGTAATCCATTTTACAAAACAATGTTTTCTTTAGGTTAGGCGAAGTGCATTCTTTTCAACAACAGAGGTTGTGTTATTTAGATTATTTCTATACAAAATGATTTTATGAATCTATACTTATTTATAAAGGAAATTAACGAATAACATTGATTCCCTAATTTTTTTTGCTAAAAATCAAAAGCATGCATGAATCATGGGACATATAGGTTAGGAAAATTGTCAATACAAGTATACTAAAATTCGTTTAGGGCCCTAAATAGGGACTAAAAGTAACGATGAATATAAAATTAATACTAAATTTTAACAAATTAGATTGATTAAAGAAATAATGCAATTGTAATGAGGTGATCACTACGGCATCAGATATTAACCACTTTTAACAGTTGCACTTTTCACTGAATCCGTCAACTTTTTGATATCTTTACACTGTACTATATTTCTTAATAAAATATTCTTTATTTAGCACCAAACAAGCAATAAATATTTAAAAATTTAACAACCTGCGAGGCAAAACTCCACGCGGCACGTGTGTCAAATTATAGAAAGAACGACAGAAACCATAGACTTCCGGTAGTCGCCATGTTTTTAATATTTTTCTATGGTAACACAAGCATTTTTGTAATAAAATATTTATTGTAAGTCCATTTTTTATATTATTACATACTGATATCTTTATTCATTTTTGACCAATATTAAAAATAGACGAAATTAAAAACAAAACCTGTCTTTAATAATAAAATAAATTAATGTACATTTTGCCGGAAATATCGTGATTATAGTTCCGGTAAAATATACAAGCATTAAAGTTTCTATAACGACAATAAATAATATTATATCGATATTCTTAACATTCACCATCTACATTTATCATATTATTTATATTAACAAAATGGTTGAAAAAGATGCTCAACTTAGTGCGCTTGATATTGGAGAATTAGATATGTTTGTACAAAGTATAGAACCTTGGAGGATTGAAAGTATTGGCAACCAAGGGTGGGTTATATAAATATGAGTATTCTTAGAATTTCCAAAACTATAATAGATATCATACATTACCTTAAATTATTTAAATTAAAATTGATATTTTTTCATTCTTCGTAACATAATAAAAGAAATATTTTAAGGGCTTTTGTTTAATTAATTTACAGATGGATTGATTGGCACATTCGATTGCAAAAACTAAATCAGCAAGCCGTTTTAGAAGCTTCATCGATGCAAGAAGAATTAACAAAAGAAACATTAATTTCTTATGGAAAAGTGATAAGACTGAATATATGTTTTAATTTTGTTAATATTTTTATATTAACTGCTATTAATTTAAATTGAATATTTTCAGCTACCCATATTAGTGCACGAGGCAATCTGTATTCAAATCTGGCGCTTAAAGATCTACCCACAGATCATGAAATCAGAACCCGCTCCTGCTAATACTTTCGGCATTTACATGGTGGTAAGTTATTACTTATTACCTTCCGTTTATTTAACCATATAATTAATCAATTACGGTGGCGGCGGTCAGATATGCGTGGGAATTATTTCAAGAAATTTCTTGAATGCCTTTATAAAATATAAATTTACCTAAAAGACTTTTTAAGTCTGTCTTAATAATAATAATTAGTGAACAGATATTAGGTACTTTCTTATAATATAAATATTTGATATTTTAAATAAAACTATCTTTTCGGATTTTTTCGCGGATTTATTTTCATTTTTGGTTCCCGACGTTTCGAAAGCTTTACAGCAATCATGGTCACGGGAGAGACCTCTTCCGTGGAAAGATAGTTTTATCTATAGTGAGCAGATCGTAAGAATGAACTGATTTGTTTACCGATAATAATAAGAATTATTGTCATAACGCTTTTTTGTTTATATAAAAAAGTAGTTTATCAATTCAGTTCAAGTGGACATTTTTTTCTTTTGAGGTAAAAATAAATGTTTTTTGTATGTTTGTTCACTACGTGTTTCTTAACCATTTATCCGTTTGTAATGACGCTTTGGTGAGTTCTTCTGCACCCATAGAGTATATTGCTACATATAAAAATCTGCACCGTACGCCCGCAAAGGTACCTGGCACAAAAAAGAATTTTTCTTTGTATGTTTATTGACTCTATAAGTATCTAAATCATACGTACCGGGTCAGTTCGTAAAAGAAAGATAAGCCGCTAGTTTTTTACAAAAATAAAGAAAAAACTAACAATAAAAAATAAAAGAAAAATTCATTAGTACTTAATGTTACAATTAAGTACTACAGTAAATGTTTTCGTTAGTCCCAAAAACAGCCATTAGGAGAAACGTCACCACCAATAAGACAGCCGACTTTGAGTTCTATACATAAATGGAGTGTAATTTAATTATATTCATATTGTACAGCTGTACCATGAGGCGGCAACAGTGGGATTACTGGAAACTGTATTATTCCACGAGGACGGTGCTCATTGTATTAGCGAAGTGGCCATAGACCTTCTTCACTACGCTGTTGACCAACTGACAGCTCTAGTGGTGCTAATTAAGTAAGCACTAAAACATTGTAATTAAACTAAATTAGGTTCTGACTATTAATGTCTACTATTTAACGTTATTAGGCATTGATTTTGGCAAACCTTCAACAATTTTCCTAATATCTTATTTTTTACTGTCAAGTTACTATCTCCATCGTAGAGTTTAATTTTTTTATTAAAAAATCACGTCAGTACCTATACAATATTATATTGTATTTATTTGGAAAATGCGATACATTTTGTTTAAACTCTATTTCAGCAATGAGTATTTAAAACCATTTGCAGTAAAGGATTTGCAATCTGAAACTGCAGCTGAAGAGTTGGAACGTCAAAAAAAAGATCTTCAATTTGATATTAGTATGAGATGTATATCCATTGTTCGGTGAGAAATCGTTTAACTTTTTTGAAATTATTATTGTATAAACATTAAGAGTTTCGTCTGATGATAATAGATTTAAAAAAAACTTTTTTTATTTATATAATTTTATTAATTTATATTGCGAGCTATTATTAAGGCATAGACGAATTTATTTTTTTATCAAAAGAACCGGGTAAAATACTCAAATATATTATGTCCAGTTATTTAGCTGAGCACATGGAATTCGTGGGAATAGGTGCGTCAATTTCTACGAATCTTTATAAAACGTACGACGTGCCCTCAGTATTGTGCCATCTCATACAACTGCAGCCCTGGCGAAAAGTCAACGATAATGGAGATCTACAAATGTTTAACTGTAAGTTGTGAATATAATTCTATTTTGTAATATTGTAATAATCGTGTCTTTATACGAAAAAGATTTGCAGATTACACATTGTAGGTATAATATCCGCCATATAAAGGCTCATAAAAACCGATATGAGCTCTTTTTATATGCGCCACGAGAACCCTTTTTATCAGGAATAAAATAAGGCCAGGTCAATGTTGTCCGATTCTTCTACTTCCCAGTGAAAGTCTCACTATAACATTACGTAGAATAATAAGAATAATACTATTGATTGTTGGCATATCTTCTAAAAAATAAATAATCATAGACTATTTTTAGGCACCTATGAACGTACCTGAGCGAAGCGAGGGTAAATCTTTAGTATAGACTAATCACGTATAGACGTGATATAGGCAGTGGTACCACTGAACTACCACTGCCTATATCACGTATAGACGTGATATAGGCAGTGGTAGTTCAGTGGTAACGCGCTCGGGACCTATCTCTGATATTATCATATGCGAATCATTCCCAACATGATTACCACTTATCTTACGATAACGGAAAACATCGTGTGGAAATCTGCATGTCTGAGAGCACCTGGCATTGGCAAGTTTTCAAAACACATGGGTGACAGAAAGTTCGCCAACCCGTACTTGCTCACCCAGTGGTGGACAATGGCCTGATCCCCCTTGCATTGGGAGCTCCGTGCCCAGTAGTGGGGCGTTAAAAGGGGCTGAATACATACATACGCGATATATTTTATCAATGAACCCCCTTTTAGTCGGCCGTTGGAGCAAGCCGACGGCGGATGAGCTCTCGCAGCTGCACCGAAGTGAGGCGCAGCTCTGGCTCTGTCTGCGGCAACTCCTGCTGGAGCCGCGATTACAACATCACTATACTATTGACGAATGTCGACGCTCTGTTTTTTGTTCGGTAAACCTATTTTTTTAGTATTATAAATATTCAGATTTAAGTGAAATAAATTTCGTCATATAAACAAAATTGTTACACTTATGTGATTAGAGTGAGTGAGAGAAAGATAATACAGTGACGTCAGCTTGTAATGAGCTTTCGGCTCTTGGAAAATAATGTCAGATTGGATTCTTAAATTTTATTAAACATATTTTTTGCCTTATGCAATCTCTCAACTTAACGCAGAGTAACTATAGTCAGCACTCAGAACATACTTATCTAGTGAAGATTAACCCGACTTATAATAATACTTCTTTGGATTTAGCCGCAGTCGGGTTAAAATTAAACTCGACCATTTTCATCATTTAATGCTGACCTTTATCAACATTATTCTCTACATTAGACAATTTAAAAAAGTACAATATAAAGTAGACGAAAATATTACTATCAACAGTAATTTCACAGAAATTAATAAAAGATCTTTTTTTAAGCTTCAAGCAAAATTGACAGACACCATGTTGGACCAAGTCCCGCCACTGGGCGACCTGAAGATGTTCCTATGTCAGCTCGCGGTGGGAGACTACTCCAGCCTGCACAATAAGACCAATGGCGTTAAGAATCCAGGGTGCACCCTCATTGAAGTCGTGCCTCAAGTTCGTACCTATATATTAACATATAAACATCTATATAATAGAAATGAGATGTTCATTAATCATTGGTAAGAGCACATCACTAGAAGTTGACTTGAGAGAAAGTATCGAACGATTTGGCTATTAATTAATTATTATTTTCGCAAAATGCTCGTAATACTTTCTCCGAATAAGACTATTAGTTATAAAAATAAGGAATTGCCTTAAAAATTCAAGAAAATATAATAAAGTATAGGTGATTTCTGTATAGGATAAAGATCCCGATTTTCTTTTAAACTTAGACAACATCAATCTATGTATTGCATATCAGCTATTTTACAATACTAATATCTATAATTACTTATACCTTGGAAACTATATTTTAACAATAACACATTTTTAGTTACTTCTTTTTTTGTATAGATAAAGGATGCATATCTAAAGGAAGTGCACAAACGAACAAAATCGATTGCAAAATTCCAATTGCAATATTTTCAAATGGATGGTTCGGAATCTTCTAAAAGTATGGCGAAGAAGCTTCTAGAATCTTACACAAGCGACGCCGCTCTCGCTTTGGATAGTGGAGGAGCAAAGTGCGCTAAATGCGGTGACAAAGCCAGTAAGAAATGTTCTAGATGCAAAACAGAATGGTATTGTGGCAGGTAAGGCTAAAACTTAAATATTTCAATATTTTTTTATTATAACAATGTCGTTGTTCACTGGCAATAGCCGGTTTATTATTAGTTCAAAACTTATTAAATTGAATTTAAATGGATCATGGTCTACTACTAGTACTATTTAATATAAATACAAGGCGTAGTAGTTATTTATTTTTTTAATATGATATGACATACTACTTATTTGTTTTCCTAAGAAGACGTCTTAATGATAGGACAATAGCGTAGGGGAAGTGGGTGAAGCGCACTAACGACTGTAATAAGGTATTTTAAATGACAATCGGGGAAACAGCTTTGGGGTAATTCAAATATTACGTAAGCAGAATTTTAAATCCCCCCTCCTGTGCTTACGTAAGCACAACGTTTTAATTATTTTGGGGAATCCCTGAACATGCTTTTCGTTTTTGACCATAGACAAGTAGGGTTGCCATGTGTGTTCTGAACACATCAATTTGACAAATCAAAATCTGCAAAATTTTAATTATTTAAATAAACAAATATTGCTGACGTAATTACTATCCAGACACCCTTCCCGCCCCACATGTCATCAAAATAAGCAAAGACCCATCCTCTCAGACTCACCCTTTGGTGCTTACGCAATACTTCAATGGTCCCTTTAACTTTTAAGTACAAGGGTAGCCTATCACAAGATGGCACTACGGTTTCGTAACCGTTGGCCATGAACAATATTTTTGTCATTTTCAGCAAAGTCAAAGCAATAGTCTATATTAACTTTTATACTGAGATACCTAGTATTTGCCCTAATATAACTTGTTTGTATATTATCTCAATTGATGCTACTTGCACATACAGACTTGTATTTTGATAGTTATAAATTTATAATGAACGCACAGCCATTTGTAACATTACAAGCGCGGATTCAGTCCTCAAAAAAGGTTGTGGTCTCAGCAACCCATAAAATGGCTAAGTGCGTATCGGTATAGCGACTGCCTATGATCAATATATTTAATTTCTATAAAGGTACTTTACTCAGTGTAGAATAAAAAACAATCTCTACGCGGTATTTATGCTGACCTACGTATTTGTAAAAAAGCTTTTTTGAACTGAAAACTTCTATAGGCAGGTTTGGATGGTGAGTAAATTCATGTAAGTCGTCATCGACATGGTCACGTGACGTGTTAATGCTAACACACAGTGCCGATAGATGTCAACCCCAGATAAATGTAAACAGTTTTAATTTAAGATCAAACAATTAATTTGCATATCCAATAATAACAATTTTTTTTGTTTATAGTTTTAAGTTTTCACTTCTGTCAGTAGTCCTCATGACTGCTTTAATTTTTTAAGGCAGTGGATGTAACATCTCGATAAACTTGTAGAGCTCAATTATTAATGCGCATGCCCACCGTGCCCAATGCCCATAACGGTGGATGCGCTATTGTAACACTTCTATTATAATACTATCTATCACTTACATTATAATACTGTTTGTGTAAACCTAATAAATTTTCATTTATAGAGAATGTCAAGTGCAACAGTGGCCGAAGCACAAGGAAATTTGCGACCAATTTGCAAAACTTTGCATTTAATAATCTTATAATTAATACTCTGTTAATGTAAGGTTTATAATTAAAAAAAAATACATCATTTTTTTGGCTTTTTATTGTTTATTATTAGACATTACACCTAAGAATTAGCTTGAAGACTTCAGGTAGTCTTTGAGCACATCCAGCGCCGGTGTCTCCTCACCAAAGTCCTAAAACAGATACATTAAAATCATTTATATGAAATGAAAAATTGAAAAATATTTTACACTACTGGCCAGTAGCTATCAATATAAATATGATTAAAATTATGAGGGCTATAGTTTCTAGTGGCATCAGTTGGCGCCACTGGCAAGAGAGGTCGAGGTCAAAAAGCATTTTTTAGTGTGGCAGGGTCTATATATTTAATACTAGAGATCACCCGCTTTGTTTCCCTCGGGTTCTTTCCTAGAGGAGCGATTTAACGGTTAGTTTAGAATAAATACTATATATTATAGCCTATAGCCTCCCTCAATAAACGGGCTATCTATTGCAAAAAGAATTTTTCAAATCGGCTTAGTAGTTCCTAAAAATTAGCGCTTCAGCCTTTTTATAATATTACTATAATAATGACAATAATTATAACTGTGGAACCAGTTTAACAGGATTTTATTTTAAATAATAATACCAAATAAATATGTATTGATTTTTCTTAGGTCTTCTTTTAAAGCACTAACATTCATTGGCCATAACATAATTAATCAGGAATGGCACAATCTTTACAACAACTATGAATAATTAGTAAAAATCAGCGATGAAAAGCTCGCAAACAGTAAATGTTTAGTAACATTCAACATATCTAGAGACCTCACCCTACACTAGCGCCTCTCGCAGCGAATTGAAGCACGACAGCCTTAAAATTAGGGCTGTCATGCTTTATTATTATAAAAATGTTTGAGTGATAGGAAAGTTGTTTGTGCAATGGCACAACACCATAGGGTCACTCAATTAATGTAGCGCTGAAAAATTTATCACTGTAATGCCAAAATGGCATGCCAGTGTTCGTGCTAAGCGCAATTTTGTAATTGTACAAATTTATAAATCTATACTCATCTTATAAAGAGGCAATGTTTGTTTGATCGCGCTACTCTCAGGAACTACTAATCCGATTTAAGAAATTATTTTTGCATTAGATATCCCATTTATTGAAATCCCAGAAATATGGACTTTCCCAGTGGTATAATTTATTTTTATCTTGGGATAAACCGGAAGCGAAGCGAGGGTGAGTCACTAGTTAATTATATTTTACAGGTAAATTGCAAAAACCGTTTTCACTAGTGAAATTAAATTATAAAGGTACCTGTAGTTTTCTCAAGTGTCTCCTTTTCATATAATAATATTACAATGTCACTGAATAAACTTAGTGAATTATAGTAATTGTACCATGATTTTGTTATATAAGAAAAGGAGAAGATTGACAAAACTCTAAGAAATTATAATTTCATTCGTGAAATTATATTAAAAGATAATAATGTTATAATGGCATTTTTGTATTTTAAGTTAACACTTACTTTGATAACTACGCAAGAGCAACCGACGATCTTCCTCGCCTTGCCGTCTTTGTCGATTTTGCACAAACCAGCCCATTCACCAAGTTTTTTGTTGTTGTCCACCTAAACATGATAAATAAGAAATAAATATTTCGTCATCACATTTTCTGTTGGTTAATGGGTTGTAGGTTGCAATTTGGTTGGGTTTGTTCATTATTTCTACTTACTAGTCTATACAGACAGATAAATAAAATGGAAGTGTTTATTTGTAATGTTGCATGTATAAAATTATGTATGATTAATGGTACATATAAGAAAAACACAATTTTTAAATCTTTTGTCTGTCTGTTTGTTCCAGCTAATCTCCTATGTATAAAAATCTCCTTTTATGTATAAAAATGTCTGGATGCTAGGAAAGTTGACTCAGCATGATAAGAGTCACCATAGGGGCACACATTTAATATTTGCTCCTTTGGCCACCACTGCTATTTTAACAGTGAGGCTCGTGCGGAGCAGTTTTTTCCATAAGTATTTAAAATAAATCAAAAATAGCAATGTTAAGTATCCAAGACTTATTAAGAATCCTGTAGTTAATCTTATGAATGAAGTTTGGATGGATGTTTGTTACTCAATCATGCCAGAACTGCTGAGTGGATCTTGATGAAATTTGACATAGAGATAGATTGTAATCTGGAATAGTGCATCACATAATGTTAGATATGTAAGCTATTAATGATAACTATTATATCACTGCCTGTTATTTTATAGATTGCAGATTAAATTGTTTATTTTTTTATATTTTCTATATTTGTGTATTTATATTTATGCAGGAGTAGAAAACATTTTCTTAACTAAGCATACAGACTCAATTGTTAGTAATTGTGGCTTTTTTACATTTCCTAGCTCACCTTAACAAGTGGAATCTGGTGCTCATTGCAGAGTGCTTGTACAAGTTTTTTGTATGCAGCTTCATCACAGTTCTCGGCCAATACACAGAGTACAGCTTGTCTCCTGTTTGTTAATAAATTTATTTTATAAAGGAAAAAACTCAATATTCCTATAGTCTAACATTTGATAGGAATTCTTGGAATTAATATATATTAATAAACATATTATATATTGTTCATTATAAATTAGTGGAATACACCTGTTTTTTTGATCAGTGTAAAACAGTAAGAAGGCAATTCATTTTCAAAAAACCAGTCCCTAATTATTAACTTTAAGTTCTGACAGTGCAATTGAATTTGTAGCACACTTGGGAGGCCACATTTTTGTAAAATCAAGTAATGTGGTACTATGTGTATGCATTTATATTGGCTAGAGAGGTAATCTTACAGTTTGAATGCTGCTAGATATTTCCACTCTACATATGTCTAGAACAGACAAAATATAGAATGAATATTGCTTTTAGGTCTCCAGCCATTAAACTATTAAAGAATTAATAAATAATAATAAACATGTTGGGACATTAACACACAGTACCATCTAGTTCCATGGTAAGCTACGAGGCTGGTGTTATGGATACCAGTTGATACACTACACATTTATAACTTTAAATACATACATACATGTTATAAATATAAACACCAATGACTGGAGTACATACATAGCAAGTAGGGTCACAACAAATTGAGCCAAATGTTTTAAATAAAGTATTAAAAGTATTATAAGCCAAATGTGTTGTCTATTTACATAGTAATGTTAAAATATCAATATAATAAATATATCACATAAATATAACATATATTTTTTTAAGAATAACAATGTGACTTTTACTGATAATGTAATTGCTACATATAATTATGAATAATTTATATATCCGGAATTAAAAGTTCGACTTACTTGTCAAGAGCTTTAGCAGCTTCATGGAGTCCATGCACGAGTCCGCCGTGGATAAGGGCTGTTTTCAATACTTCTTGGAGTGCTGTGTTCACATCCATAGCCCCTCCGCTCAGGACGGGGTTGTTAGGAATTTCACTAATCATAAATTTATAGGTTAGACTATTTCAGTTACAAATATGT
Source organism: Brenthis hecate (assembly GCA_951806755.1). Lineage (NCBI taxonomy): Eukaryota > Metazoa > Arthropoda > Insecta > Lepidoptera > Nymphalidae > Brenthis > Brenthis hecate. The sequence goes on from OX638261.1 coordinate 4,465,842, forward strand.
GAATATAAAAGGTATGTTGTGTTACAAATGTATACAAACTACAAAGTAATTCAAAATTACGTTTAGGACTGGTGTATTTATTAACGTATTCGGAAAACACGAGTTGAAACTACTAACCTTAAAATGTTTATGTTGACAATGATAAAAAATATATACATTTATGTAAAATTATCATTTTAGTAGATAGATAATAAGAGTTAGGTTGCATTAATGGTTTAAAACTGAATATAAACGAAGTTTTATTGAAAATATAAGTAAACAAACCAACACTTACACTTCAACATCGGCCATGGTTTATAACGTTTTGCAAACCTGAAATATAAAAGACAACAAATAGAATGACTCTTATACATAATGGCACAATTTGGAAAACCACTAAAGTAACGAAGATCACAAAAATATATACAGATTTCGAAAATCTTTCATAAAGTGTTTGACACTTTACCTTGCGTACCGCAAAAAGACTAGAGTTGCCATGATTATGTCTAACGTTGAATTATCGATAAATGTTGTCACTTAGAAAATAAATAATTAACGTATTATAATTCATTATTGGCAGTTCATAAAAAATAATTTTCCTTCAACGTCACTTTGATATTTGATATTTTTGATAATGTTTGTTACAATTTACTATTTTTTATGTATAAATCGCAGATATTATATAAATACGCTACTTTTAGTTTAATCAAGTTTAAGTTATTTTTTTAAATGTAAAATTAGCTACCATTAAATATCGATGGCGCGTACCTCTGATATTTTATTTATGACTGAATATATTAAAAATGTGTTATATTTCGCGACGGTGAGGCAAGGGAAAGTACTTAAAAATACAAATAATACTCATTATTTTTCAATAGATAATGAATTAGTTTACGAAAATTATTATTCAGATTTTGGACCTTTAAACTTAGGATGTGTATACAAGTATTGTAAAATTCTCAACGAAAAGTTACAATTTTATTTAAATAAACAGTATATTGTTCATTACACTTCTATTGACCCAAAAAAGAAAGCCAATGCTGCTTTTCTTTTAGGATGCTATGGAGTTTTATATTTAAGTTTGACTCCAAAAGACGCCATAAAGCCCCTAATGGTTCACGGACAAAGTTACAGGTGATGGCATTTTTAATACTCATTAATTCCTTTTTATTGCGATAAATTATAAGTTGTAATAAAAACGTTTTAAGGCCATTTCAAGACGCAACACATGGGGATTCAATATACACCATAACTTTAATGGATTGTCTTCAAGGTCTAGCAAAAGCACGTGATCTGAAAATGTTCAACTTTCAAGATTTTAATTATGAGGAATATGTAAGGTTGGATAAGATTCAAGGAGGCGACCTTAATTGGATCATTCCCGGTATTGTAAGCTGTATTAATAAAGTAATCATTATTTATGATAGAACAACATATATTAATGTCTTTCTTAATGTTTGTAGGTAAATTTCTTGCATTTATTGGACCCGTGGATTATAGTGTAGCATTATACCATCCACCAGAGATATACATCGAATATTTCTTAGAAAATAACGTTAAAACTGTCATTAGACTTAATAAGAGGCTTTACGATGGCAATGTGTAAGTAAATAAAAAAAATTAAGCTTAAATTAATAAGTATTTGTATTATTAATATAGATTTCTCTTTTCAGATTTACTAATGTTGGAATAACGCATTACAATTTATTTTTCCCTGATGGATCATGTCCACCAAGACATATATTGTTTAAGTTTTTACAGATAAGTGAAGAATCAGATGGAGCTATAGCTGTACATTGCAAGGTTATGGATTTATTTGAGCAAAGTTATTTTTTTAAGGATTCCTTTCTTGTTTGTCATGACCGGCAACGGACTGATATATAGCATTTAAGCATTGTCTTTTTGTCTCGTGTAAACTATAAAACATTACTATAACGTTGCTATTTTTTAAGAACTAAATAAATCTCTGTAGAACTGATTTCAGCACTTACCGCGTTCTCGCAGAGACGCCACTAGCGCGTCATTTTGGTTAATAAAATTATTATTTAGGCAGGTTTGGGTCGAACTGGTTCATTAATTGGCTGTTATTTAATTAAACACTATCGTATGACAGCTCATGAAGCTATTGCTTGGATGAGAATATGCAGGCCGGGGTCTGTCATAGGACATCAGCAGGTAAAAAGTCTACTTATATATTTAATATTAACCCGATTTTTATGCCTAATATATAACGAAATGTTTCATAGGCCTGGCTCGAAGAACTTGAATCATGGCTGATAAAACAGGGAAATTTATACAGGTAACTAAGTAAGACCACATTATTGACTGATTATCATTAGCTGATGTGATGAAATCAATTAAAATTCATAAAGCTTGTATCAGGAGACGGACTTTTCAAGACGTCGATAAAATGCCAATGCATGAATTTGGCATTTACTCGTTTTCTGAGAAATCTCATAATTTCCGACCAGTGGTGATTAGTAAGTCTCCATCACCTCCGCCGCCGATGCAACGGCCAATGCATTCAGATATATCCAAGCAAATACGACCCCAAGCTTCCAAAGTGAGAGAAGGTAGTTGATTTTTTTTTCATTTAAGACCATCGATCAAAAAGGACTAGATACACAATCCCATGTAAAAGTTCTCTTAAAACTGTCACCAATTGCGTTTAGGTAATTTTAGTTGAAATAAATATACAATAATATAAATTCAACCTTAAATGCAATGCTTTAAGTTGTTTTCACAATGCTATGTATAAAAAGCAAAAAGTTCTTACGACCGAGACTAGCTGGTCAACATACATTTAAATAAATTTAACTTTACATGCATGTCTTAAAGTCAGAATTACAAAGTCCCAAACAATAAATACAACAGAAACAACTTACATCACTCGAACAATTTATGTAGGCATGCGATAGTACCGTACCTGTTTACTGTCGGAGCGTATGAATGCTACTAAATTAAAAGCGCACCCAAATGGTCAAGTAGGCGCTCATTCAGTGAGGACATTTTTTTTGTCGCTAATTGTGCATCTAGTTCTTTTTAGTGATCGATGTTTCAGACAGTGTTATTTTTGTTATTTATTTTGTTATAATTTTAAAGTAACACTGTTTGAACGTGTTACCATTCCTTATAACGCATTTGTATAACGCATTGCCAACCCACGCGATGACAGTGTTATTTAAAAAAAAATAAGCTCTATTTTATAGAAAATAAAGCTTTATTTTATTTACATTTAGAAAAATCCGAAAATAATGAAGATGAGCTTTTTCTTGCATCATGTGACTTAACAATAGAACCTAAGGAACCCACCATTCAAATGAAAGGGTGTGTAATAAAAAATAGCACTACTCCTGAAGAATATAATTCTAATGAAGATTCTGAAGTTAATATCCCACTGTGGAAAAAGTATTTGTGTTGCAAATCTTGTAAGAAAGGTGGTAATGACAAATTATGGTGGTTGGCAGTGCGTTGTGCAAAAATAGCCCCTAAAAGATGTCAGTCTAATAAATGTTGTATGTTTTTGGACTTGGTTAGTTTTATTATTTCCTTAATTTTTTAACTTATTGCAATGCTAAATATACTTTTATTCATACTTTGTTATATAGCCATGTATTTCAATCGAATAAAAATTATTTATTTTCCTTTGAGGTAGCTCCTAGTAAGGCGTTCGAAAACGAACAGGTCAGTTGGAATGACAAGATGAACGTAGGCCAGAAACTTCCTCAAAAAGGGTATGCTTAAATTTTAACGTACTTGAATATTAACATATGTAGTTATTTTTTAATGACTTGTAATTCTTGGCCAAGAATTAATTTCTTGAGTATAGTGAAACGAGTTACGAGTATTTTCTTGAAACGCTGAATTTAATATTTTAATTAAAATTCCAATTATTGATAAATTTCTTTAGAAATACCACTGAATTAAACCAACTGCGTCGTGGTAGTGGCGAGTCTCGCACTTTGCGACCATCATCGAGGTGTAATACGCCGAGATCACAAGGACGCAGTAGTATAAATTCTAATGTACGTATGCTTTGCCACAAGAAAAAAAAAATTTAACAATGAATTGATTTCAATTCTTTCATCGGAATATTTTTTTTTTCTTCTTAACGTCGGTTAACATCAATCAAAAAAGTACTAGATGCACATTCTCGTTCAAAAGTTCTCTTAAAACTATCACCAATTGTGTTTACGTAATTATTCCGGTTAAAATAAATATACACAAAAAGAAAATTGATTTTATTGTGATTTTTTGTCGTTGATTGTGTATTAGTAATTTTCTGATCAATTTCATTTAATTAATAAAATATTTAAGTTTACTAATCAAGTTCGATAAATTATTTATTTAAGGACAATATTAAAAATATCAGATACATTCAGAATTCCACGTTCCGGACAAATCAAACGACACCAATCGCCAAAACATTAAGTGATGCCAAGGTAATCTTTTATAATATGTATTTACTTATCTAAAAAGAACAGTATTATGTAAATAAATGTTATTAATTTATTTATAAATTTACAATCAGAGACAAAGTTATAGGATATTAAATTTTCTTTTATAATTGTGTTTGGAGTATGTAATGTAATATCAAATCGAAGAGGGCAAATCTAAATTTTAATGGGACTTTTTAGTTAGTCAGTCAGAGTTTATAATCTTCGTTTGCTTTCATTCGCTCACCTCATTTAATAATTAACATATAAATATATTAATGCATAATTTATTATTATCCTATTCTTAGAACGTGTTGATGAAGAGCACGATAAGTAATAAGGAAATCGAAAAGCATTTATACTCGTCAATTACTATCAAGCCACAGCATACTTTTAAGGTCTCAAATAATTTTAGTGATCGTATAACATCGACCAATATAACAAAAACAATGCCTTCCGCCTTTAATTCTGGTAAGTTTTCTTTTATTAGTTATTTTAATATGCTTATTACGTCTACTTGACGACACATTTGGCTCAGTTGGTAGTGATTCTACTTGCTGTGCCAGCAGTCGCGGGTTCACATCCCGCTGTGGGCATTCATTTGTGTGATGAGCATGAATGTTTGTACTCCAGTCATCGGTGTTTATATTTTTAATATGTATGTATTTAAAGTTAAATATGTGTAGTTTATCAACTATCTGGTATTCATAACTCAAACCTCTTAGTTTACCATGGAACTAGATAGTGCTGTGTGTTAATGTCCCAACATATTTATATTTATTTATTTATATTTAATAGGTATGATTACATTTGAAAAAGTATTTGTAAATTGGAGAAAGAACAGAGTAACGAATCATTATGTTCTATTTTTGACCCAAGAGAATATGGTGAAATATCAAAATATGATTCGACGAAAATATATATTTACATATTTTAGCAAATTAAACAATTATTTAAAAATATATATTTTTATTTTATATGGTACCTAGTCTCGTATATTTACTAAATAAATAATAAATTTAGGACCGAGAGATACATTACAACCACAACAGCGTCGTCGTCTAGGTCGGAGCCCAAGTCCTCCTCCTATTAGGACAAAGGAACAGTCTCGTGCCACAAACACTCCATCACCTGGAGAAATGATTCACGTCAGAGATTCAAAGTCTACTTTAAGAGCTGCGTTGTCTAGACTTCAATGTACGTACTTCACTTTCCTTTTTACGTTTAGGTTCGATATTAAGTATTATGTTTAATTTTTATTAATATTTGTTTATTTATACATTAGAAATAAATATATTTATTAATCCCTCCACGATCACGGACACAGCAGCGTGTCAGTTAACAATAGAAGTCTTAGAATTTTAATTGATTTCTTAGAAATTTACCTGGAGGTGTTAAGCTATATCCACACCAGACACCAGTGTGCTTTCATGTTCATCTTACGTCTTCAAGTTTCAATTCAGTTCGCGTCAAGCGTATGCAATATTGATTGCCTTAGGATGCATACAGCTTATCGTCTACACCTATACGCCTGTATGTAGTATTACGGTCTGTATGTAATATTAACTGGAAGGAAAAATCGCGATACTACACGATATTGAAATATTTAGAGCTAAGCAATGACATCCTTTTTAAAACTTTACACGAATGTCTAAAGCCATTTTTAACAGGCTTTTAAAAATAGTGAATCCAAAAATTACGAAACAAAACACTCAAAATATCGAGAAGCGATACCTGTTGAAATAAAATTAGCAATTACCATTTTGCTACTCATTTATGAAAATAAAAAATATTTAACTAGTTATAATTAAATTGAGAAATGGTTAAAGATTCAGGATGCTTTGACTGTCGGTATCTCTCAAGATATTGGCTTTGACACTGGCTGTGTCCAAGTTGATTAGTGATACTAGAGAATATACGATTTTAGCTCGATGAACTATTACAAAATTAATTTATTCTAGTTCCAAATTAAGAAATGTCGTTAATACGACATATTGATAAGTAAAATGCTCGGAATGTTGCATGTGAACCCATCAATGATGGAGCGTGCGCTACGGGCATGCGCTGCTGTTGAACTAGTTTTAGGACTTCTAGTGCATGCGATAATACGTGCGCTATGGCGCTTCATGCATGCGTCAGATGAAAACGCAAGATGAACATGAAAGCCCACTGGTGTGGACATAACTTAATACTATTTAAGTTTTTTCCGGTAGTATATTATGAATTTATAATACTGGCAACTTTTAGTAATGTCTGATTCTCAAACTCAAAGTCAATTCTGATTTCTGACATTTGAGCAAAATTTTTAATTGAAAATAATGCAATGTCAAATTACAATAACCTCTGAAACATAGAACGTAGTGTTTATTATTTAATAATGTTAACAAAGTGATTTATTAACTAATTAAGAATACACTAAAGCCACTTGAGATGGGTGCTTTAGTAACAAAAGCCTTACGGCCCATTAAATCTTTTAATATTGAGAACCGAGCTCATCGGGTTATTTCAAAAGAAAAACCCGATGTAGCACCGAGTTATCCATCTACAATAGAAGAATTAAAGAGAGTACATGAAGTTGATCCTCATATTGATGAAAAACTTGATAAAAAAGATCCAGGGCTTGATGAAAGACTTAAAGATGTTTATGTAACATCGTACGGAAGACCTGAGGACGATGTGACAAAAGAAAAAAAAGATCAAAGTGTTAATCGTCCACTGCCTCAAAGCCGTGGATTAGTGCCTGACTTCGACTTTGGTTTAAAAGAACCTGACAAAGTTCCATATGGGAAAACTACATTGCGACATGCAATTGATTATATTTCGTCTTACCAAATAAACCCTGCAGAAGTTACAGCAGCTAAAATTGCACATGAATATAAAATGAAAGAGGACGATGTAGAATGTATATTAAAATATTTTAAAACTTATGAAGTTTACTTACCAGCAACTAAAAAGACGCCAGCAATGTTTGCAGGACCATCCGAGTTAAGAAAGCAATTATACAAAACGAATGTACAAGAGATTGAAGGGAAAAAAGATGCAGATGATGAAAAGGAGCCCCAAAAAAATATTTCACAATCAAAAGCATCTTAGCTTAACTTATAATTTACCTCATTACTATCTTCTAGGTAAAGCTTTTATGAATTTTAAAAATATCTTGCACAATTCTTTTGTTAATTTCTGTGTCAAATCTGTGTATAAAACCACCATGAAGTTAGCCAATGAATGGTTTCCAATAGTATTAATATAGTAAAAATATATTTAAATAATGTGATCTAGTTTTAGAAAATAAATTAAAATGTTATGTTTATAATGAATTTTTATTTGAAAATATAAGCCTGGTTAAAATATTATATAATTAAAATAGAAAGAAATCAATAAATTATAAGATATTCTGGTAATCCTTTAGTATTTTTAGTAAAGTTATAAAATATTTTTAATTATCATCACTATGTTACTTTAATAGATGGTGAGATCAAAGCAGATTTTATATGTACAAAAAATTTTCTTAGCTGCACTTAAAAGAATGTTATACTCTAAAATTGAAATAAAATTTACTAAAAGAATTTACACTTATAAGTTATTTCAAAGAAAAACATTACAATTAACAGTATAAATGAAGCTAAGCAAAATATGTACATCATTTTACTTTTTTATAAAGTTAGACTGGACATTCAAAACATAAACAAAAATTACAACCAGAACAAAATTTTTTAAAGATACTAGATTACTTACAAGCAAATTTTCTTATTATTATCACTACCAAATTATTTTGTTAAACCTCAACATACTTAAACCATACTCTTTTCTATTATATATTTTTTACTATTCTAATTTGGCCTAAACCCTGGTTTTATAGAAAAATTATTCAAACCCTTTTTAAAGAACAGTACAGTACATAGGTACTGTACTGTTCTTTTTGTTGTTATTATAGAACTAGCATTGCCCGCGGCTCCGCCCGCATTCAGAGGACCCAAAACCAAATTCTTAGGTTTTACATATTAGTATACCCTCACATTGCAGTTTTTGTATTTTTCTCAGAAATGAAATATTTTTCCGCAGTAACAAGTATCCTATATGTTGACCCGGATAACCAGCTTAACCAAATTTCATCACAATCCCTCCAGTGGTTTTTCTGTGATGCGGTAACAGACAGACATACAGACAAAAATTCTAAAAACTATAGATTCGGCCTCTGTATCGATAATAATGGTTATTTCAATAAGATTTTCCAAAAAATATTTAATGTACAGATTCAGCTTAGTTACAATTTTATTATAATATGTATAGATTGAAATAATTTAATTAGGTATAAAAATTGATTTCTCAGTCAGAATTAAAAATTACTTAGTTTTGTTCTTTGCATATTTCGATATGTATGTATATCCCACTGCTGAGCACCCTTCAATGCGAGGGGGATCAGGCCGTCCCTATTTAAAAACCGATATGATCTCCAATCTCATCAACAGCCACCAGTAAAGATTTATTAGTTTCTATGTGGCTTTTGTCGCTTTTGATGAGATCTTATTGGAGTTTTTCAATAGGGATAGTTCACCACGCTGGTTGGCAAAGTGCGGATTGGCGGACTGCACATTGATTTTGAAAACTTGCTAGGTTCTCTCGAAGATGCAGCTATCCTCGCGTTGTTTTCCTTCACCGTATTCCGTAAGACAAGTCGTAAGCATGTTGAAAATGATTCGCACATGAAAATAAGTGCGAGACCCGGGATTTGATCGTGCTTCACTCGGTTTTCCTAGCAAGCGCGTTACCACTGGGCAACCACTGCCTATTTCGGTATAATAATTAAAAAAAATATCATTAAAACTATAAATTAGTATCAGGGCATCGAGACGGGTCCATCGGTGCAGCATCTCTAGGAGCTCGTAGGGACGCTCCTCCCGAACGTAGGGCTCCGTCAGTGCGGTCGGATGAGAGGCCGTTAGCTACCCAGGGAGATATGTTAAATAGTATAAAGGTTAAACTTAAAATATTTTAGTACTTAGTCATTTTAGAGAGTTTAAAGAGTAGATTAACAATACCTAATACAAACATTAAATTATAATATATTTAATTTAAATCTAGGTAGGTACCTACATTAATTTTTCTAACACAAATTACCTACTAAACAATTCACGGAGTGTAGTTAGAGCCTGAGCTAATTAAGGAATATTAGTTATATTTAAAAATTACTTTGAAAATAAATAGAAATCACATTTAATATTTTTATAATTTTAGTTTCAAAGACGGCTGCGTGAAATACTAACTATTGAGAGGCATGGAAAAAACGTTGTCGATAAAAGCAGGTTGGTTGAAAATGATTTTTTAAAATTAACCTGACACTTGATGAAGTGCGTATTTAACTGCCTCGGTGGTGTATAGTGGCTAGCATGTACGTTTGCACATCCGGAGGTCCTGGATTCAAGTCCCGTTTAGTTATTGTTTTTTGTTAAGGAAGTTTGGGAAGATTGTTTGGGAAGTTGTCGGTTTATATAAATATATATATAAACCCTTATAATTGGTATATAATTATTTATTTAACTTTATTTTCAGCACAAATTCTAAAGAAAAATCGAGCATTCGAAATGTTAACTCTAGAACAAGTACAGGGACAAAACCTGGGATAAATCGCGATGTTAGGTTAGTTACGTACTGTATAGATCTCGGCTATCCTCTGAACATCACCATGAATATGTATTAAATACACTAAAGTATTTTACGTCAAAATAAGTTGTTTATTTAATAGACGGTAAATATTGAATAGCTTATAGTTTATACATAACTATTTCAGATGAGTAGGTATATTTTCTTGTGTCGTACTTTAGAGCGTGATTTTTTATTAGTCACTAGTCGGGTTTTAGTTTTTGAACTTACGTTTTTATAGATACATTAAGTAAGTATATTGATAAAAAAAATCTAGTATAACTGTTTTTTTTTGTTTTCAGAGAAAAACCCTCAACAATCCCATCAAGAGGATTCAGCAGACCACGACCGAGCTCACCTAAAGGCAGGAGATCTCCACATCCTTCGTTTTATTGACATTTATATATATTTTAATTAATATAATATTGTAAAATTATGAGTGATGAAAACAATAAAATTTAAAGATCGATATTTGTTTTTTTTTCTTAATTGTTGCGTTTTAACAAAGTGCGTTTTAACAAAGTTTTAAAAAAGTGCGTTTTAACAAAAAAAGTAAGTAATATATTTGACTAATTCGTATAAGCAAAATATTAATAGCAAGGATTTTGATATTTTCTCCCGCGCTTTTGGAGATAAGCGAGAGATGTCGGTGTATCCTGATTTAATTTTAGAACTTATTTAAAATACCATAACTCAATATTTAAAAGAACGATAGCACAAGTCTTGTAGCTTACCACGGAACTAGATGGTGCTGTGTGTTGTAATGTCCCAACATATTTATTTATATGAAGTAGCAAATCAGTAGGCGACCAACGGTTCGCGTCTGTCGTATAACTTATGAACTTCCCCGTGGGGGAAAGTCCTTATCCTACAATGTGCTACAATCTAGCTGACACAACAGACGTTATCCTGTTCTAATTTCAATAAATTTACTATTTATGACCTTTGAAATCATTCATTTTTTTAATGACATAACACTTAGTTTCTCACGTTCCCAACTGCACACCTATAAACATTAAATTCCTAACTACTCTTATAAACATTAATAATCGGTCAAAGGCGAGTCGAATTCACACACGAAGGGTTCCCTACCATGTACTTTTAATTAATATGACTTTTCTTTTATTTATGTAGTATAGATGACCGATTACGAACGTTAAAAAATGTTTCTTGTATTTTTATTATTTGTTGTTATTGCGGCAATAGAAACACATACTCTATGAAAATTTCAACTCTCCACCTATTACGGTTCATGAGAAACAGCCCTCTGACATACGGACGGACGGACAGCGGAGGCTTAGTAATAGCGTTCCGTTTACACCCTTCGGGTATGGAACCCTAAAAAAACGTAAATCGGTCCAGTCGTTCTCTAGTGATGGCTTACCAAAAAAACAGGATTTCATTCATATTATATAGGTAAGTACATAGGATTTAAAATAATAAAACTAATTGATAAAAATATAATTTATTTACAATAATAGTTCATTTTTCATCTTAGTTACGCATTTTTAAATTAGTGTTAAAATAGAATGGGCAGTTTTTACAATGTCAATTCAATCAATCTTATCATTTCTATATAAGACATACCTATATAGGTATATGATTTAAAGTTATATGTAAAAAAACAATTTAAATACACATCTATGTAACAAAGTGTTAAAAAATATATTTTTAAATTGTTTTATTTTTCTGGTAATTACAATTGTTCAGTGGCTCTGGTGCTAGAATTGTATATTGCATGTTAGGATCTCCCTTAAAATATTTTATCAATTGAATATATTTTGAGGATGTTTCCTCAACGTGTGGCTCATCGCCATCTATTGGCAATAGAGGAAACAAAAATATCCTGAATTATGGCTGTCCAGATCAGGAATGGGAACTAAATATTTAGGCGACCACTACTTTTTAACACTGTAGTGTTATCGTTGGGAAAGATTTTGTTACGGATTTATCTAATCTGTTTCTACTAATTATAAACGTTCATTTAACAGATATTGGAGCACCTTTATCTAAACTATAAGCGATAACGACACGCTTGGCAGTTTGTAGTGACCCTACTTGCTGTACCAGCGGTTACGGGTTCGAGTCCCACTGGGGGCATTCATTTATGTGATGAGCACGAATGTTTGTACTCCAGTGATGGGTGTTTATATTTATAACTAGCGACTCAGCCTCGCTTCGCTCGGGTTCGTCCCTAGGGTATGTATACAACTTCCCTATTTGAATTGAATATTATTAAATTTTTCATTGGTTTTAGTTTTTTTTGTGGGGACCCCATTTATATTTCTAAAATAAAAGTAGCCTAAGTTACTCCTTATTACATCAGCTATCTGCCAGTGAAAGTCCCGTCAAAATCGGTTTAGCCATTTCAGAGATTAGCCAGAACAAACAGACAGACAGACAAAAATTGTAAAAAATGTTGTTTTGGTATATGTATCGTGTATACATCCATATGCATTTGTAAAAAGCTGTTATTTTGACATTTTAAACAGACATTTAATTTATCTGTATAGATTTGTTTTTGAGTAATGTTCCCATTGTATAAATATTGACAAATATTGATATTAATATTTATACGATACTAACGTCACTCAATTATTTTGCCTTCCCGGAACCTCTCCACTAACACTTAAACTTTATGGTATGGTATTAAAGTTCAAATTGACTTTTAAGTATTATTACGAATCCTTTGTATGGGAGTATAGAAAAGTGTTGTTTTCAGACTTTTTCAGAATTTTTTTAAAAAAATTTCTCTCCGAAAGAAACCATCCTTGTACTTCAAGGAATATTCTAAAAAAAGAATTAGCGAAATCGGTTCAGCTGCTCTCGAGATTTGCGCTTAGCAACACATTCAGCGATTCATTATTATATTATAGAATATGTATTTATTTAAAGTTATATAATATGTGTAGTGTAATAGTGTATCAACTATCTGGTATCCATAACACAGGCCTCGTAGCTTACCATGGAACTAGATGGTGCTATGTATTAATGTCGCGACATACTTATTTATAAACCAAATTGCATGGGTTATATAATTTTCATACACGCCATATCATATCATTCATGGATAAGCTATTTAAGATTTAACTTATAGAGGTTTATGATAGTCCAGGGTCAGGAGTTGGAGGAGCCATACAATTTCCATCGGGGTACCTCTTCTTAAACGCCGCCATTAACTCAGGGTCCACTAATCGTACTCCATCTACTTGATTTCCAAGGGTTATCCTGAAAGAAAATAATTAAAATACTAAATTAAATATTTAAAAAAACCCCCGACCATCTTGGACCGATTTGCATCAAACATAGCTAAGTACACTCTCTAATTCAACTTTCAAAAAAAAAAATCGAAATAAAAATCGCATCATCCGTTCGGGAGCTACTATGCCAGAGACAGACACACACAGACACGTCAAACTTATAACACCCCGTCAGTTATGCGTCGCCGGTTAAAAACAATCAATTCGTAGTAATACTACACGAGTACTATTACAGAGGCGAAATTTATTCAACTTATACACAATCAGCGACGAAAAATTGTAAATTCTGATACTTTGTGAAGAAATCATCGGATAAACAGTTTTTAAGTATTATTTATATTAATTAAGTCGTAATATAAATATTCATTCCTTGTGATGGCATGGCGCTGTGGCGGCAAGTTTTTTTTGTGAAAACAACTTTAAGCATTGCACTAAAGGTTAAGTTTACATTGTTGCGTATTTATTTCAACTAGAATTACCTAAACACAATTAATTGGTGACAGTTTTAAGAGAACTTTTGTATGGGATTGTATATCTAGTACTTTTTTGATCGATGGTAATTATACAGTTATACAAATTATTTAATTTTAAACATTATATAAGGGGCATTCCACGCCAAATCGGTTGCAAAAAAAATATTTTTATTTTCTTAATATTTTGGTATTTTTAGTACCCCTCAAAACAGAGAGCTTCCTGGTAAATTTTGAGATATTTGATCACCGGTTCAAAGCGGCTCTTTTTTTGGTTTTTTGCTCATAACTTTCTCAACAATGGTCGAAATTCTACTTTTTTTTTCAAAATTTTTGTTTTTGGTAGACCTTTAAAAAAAAAAAAATTAAAGTGTTTTTAATCTTTTAACTTTTAAGCCTGATCCGGTAGTGGGCATTCCATAATTACAATTTTTTTTTAAATAACTTAAAAAAGAATACAACACATACAAGTACAAATTGATATGAAAAAATAATGACTTAAAAATACATTTTAATAATCCATCTATAAAGGATTTTTTTATGAAATTTATCTATATGAAAAAAAATTGGTTCAAAAAAAGCAGACGCCCAACAATTAAGTATATTATTCTTTTTTTAAGTCGGTCCACAAATTAGGTGATGGAGTTTAATAACGTCAACGTACCAATTCGGTTGAACATTATGAGGTCGTCCAAACAACTCTATTTTCCTTGTCCCTGGACTGAGTCTTTCTGTAAACAAAAAAATAAATGAGTGCGTGTAACGTTTGCGCGCGATCGAAGTAAAACTTCTTTGGCGCTGTGGCGGATACCGCAATTACATTAAAACATATTAAAATATAAATTTGATAATTTTTATAAAACTATTAGTAATTATTTTTTAAGTAATAATAATAACAAATATATATTTTTGTAAATAATAATTATTAATTATTGACTTCGTGAGACTTTCGCTGTCTATTTGCTCTTTTCCAATTGGAGTAGTATTATTTTTAGCTTTTTATTTCTTTTTTATGAACAACTAATAAAAGCTTGAGCTAAAAACAACGATAAAGAAAAACTTTTTAAATAATTTTTTTGGTATGACAATAATTAGTGGCCAGCGATAACGCAGTGGTTACACGCTCGCTTGGGAAACCGAGCGATCTCATATTTTGATATGAACCTCTGATATTTTCATGTGCGAATCTGACGGTGAAAGAAAACATCGTGAGGAAAACTGCATGTCTGAGAGAACGTAGCAAGTTTTCGAAAGACATGTGAAGTCCGCCAACCCGCACGTGGCCAGCGTGGTGGACTATGGCCTAATTCCTCGCATTCAGAGGCATGTGCCCAGCAGTGGGACGTTCAAAAGAGCTGAATACATACATACGGCAACAGAGGCTACCATATCTTTTGTGTCGACACAGCCTAATTTATAGTGAGTTAAAAAAACTAAGATTATTCCATATAATAATATATGTATGTTTGTTTTTGTATGTAATATTGTTTAGAGTTTTATGTGTTTTTTCTTGTTTAATAAATTATGATTATATGTACATAATAATTATGTATAGATAGTTAATTCAAACCTATAATGCCGTATATCTCGTCGGGTTTGTGCGAGGTGGCGCGCACTTCTGCCACGATGACGTCACAGTCGAGGCCGCGGTTCAAGTTGTCGGGATTGCCTTTCATACCCACCTGTATGTATAGTTAAAAGGAATTGAATTAAAATACAGCAAATATTTTTTTTTAAACTTCCTTTGTTAGTTTCGAATAAACTTTTAAATATCATGATATTTTAGTTTTGTTTCACGGTTATTTTGTGCTATTCGATTCAAATGTTTTACATCAAACATGGTCACACATACAAATTAAAAAAAGGAGAAAAAAACTAGTTTTATTTAAAATGTTAAATATTCCTATGAAGTTAAGAAAGTTTCAAGGACATTAGTATTATTATTATATTTCAATGTAGCTGACTGGTCTTCACATCATGGCTTACCAAGCAATGCATTTGCCACAATTCAGAATCCCGTTCATATGTTGTAGCTACACTACCTCAGTGGTTTAGTGGCTAGCATATACGGCTGCCGATATGTTGGTCCAGGGTTCGAGTCCCTCCCCCCCCCAACGTGCGTTCACCTTGTCGTGGTGGGGGGGCTCAGTAGTGCCTGGCATTACAGCCTGGCGCGAAGCCAAGAAACGCACAGAGAGGTGGCCCGCTTCGGTGGGCGGTGGGAGGCAGCTCTCTTCGGAGGGCGGTGTACCATGCGGGTTACTCCTGGTACTTCTCTGATAGCAGAGTGGACCGTGGAGCAACCCCATGGTTGTTGTGGTCTGCTTCGGCAGACCTGCCGTCGGGGCGTCGTAGTTGAATGCGTAAGCGATCCTGCGACGCCCCATTAAGACGGGGGAAGGTCTTGTTGGGTTTTAGTGGGTAGTACTGGCTTCGCCGGTGAGTCCCACACTTCGTGCGTAAATGCATTTCCCAACGTTAAAAAAAAAAAAAAAAGGGTCGAGTCCCTAGGTGACTGGTGATCACTTGTCCATCCATCCTACTCATCCCCCATCTCTACCCCCCCATGTCTCACCAAGCAATGCTCCTTCCCATGGTTGAGCCAGTGTCCCGTGCGTCCCGTACGTATGATGCGCTGTAGCTGGTTGGTCTTCACCCATATGAGCTCGTCCACGCGCTCGTATCCCCACAACTTGAGGCACTCGCGACCTAATTCCATGGCCCTGGTAGATATTTTTTATAATAATTTATTAATACGTTACGTTTACGATACGTTTTAGACGCTTAGTATGCAATAGATAGATTACAATATATACATAGGTATGATGATAGATGGTGCTGTGTGTTAATATCCCAACATATTTATTTATACATAATATGACATATACATATACAAAAAGTGTCACTCACCGACCAGTGACCCATAAAAATATTAGTCCATGGTCCTGTAGCTGAGGGACACCTAGACATCTCATCTCATCATCAGACATGGTCCCGTATGGTAGTTCCATATGAATGTCCCATGGCGGGTCCGCCATTATTACCGCAAATTTACCTAAAATTGAAAAAATATAGTAGAATACTAGTGACTCTAAGCACAGATGACGTAATACTATGTAGTTCTATTTGTATTAGCATAGTATTACGTCATCTGCTATGCTCCCATCCCCTGCTAGGCACCCTAAGTAGGGCTGGGTTGTTTCACACGAATAGATTAATAGATGGCGCTTATCCAAAATTGATGGAAATGTGGTAAAGAACTCATTATTTAAATTTCCTATGGAATATTATAAATATATATTCCTACAAATATGTAGAAACTTTTGTGTTAATATCATATAATATCATCATTCAGGAAGCTCAGCAGTTAAAAGAGGATAGACTTTAAAAATATATTTAAAATAGCGACTCACTCTCGCCTTGCTCGGGTTCATCCCTAGTGAACAATAAAAACAAATCTATCCCACGGAAACAGTTCATTTTTTTCCGGGATAAAAAGTAACCTATGTGCTATTCCAGACTATAATCTATCTCTGTGCCAAATTTCATCCAGATCCGTTTAGCCGTTCTGGCGTGAATGTGTAACAAATATCCATTCAAACTTTCGCATTTATAATACACTAGCGGCTCAGCCTTCCGGGTTCGAATTTGTAATATAGTATGTATAGATATATTTTATGGGATTATTATGAGGATTTGTAACTTACCTAAAAAAGTCATATCGAGGTACCTCAAGTCGCATTGTATCCATTGTGGGGGAGTCAGTGTTAACACTCCATCCGGCTTTGGTACTACATTTGTACCTTAAAATATATTCTTAAAAATTAAAACGTTTTTTCATTCCAGCCGCCATCATCATTATTTAGACCATTATTAAAGA
This sequence comes from Brenthis hecate, assembly GCA_951806755.1. Taxonomy (NCBI): domain Eukaryota; kingdom Metazoa; phylum Arthropoda; class Insecta; order Lepidoptera; family Nymphalidae; genus Brenthis; species Brenthis hecate. The sequence goes on from OX638261.1 coordinate 4,483,507, forward strand.
TAAATTTTTGTAAGTCTTAATAAAAAAATATGTAAATGTAACTTTTTATATATTACTAGCTACTACTACTATTTGTAAATTACTAGCGACACACCCTCGCTCCGCTCGGGTCCATCCCTATTGTACTTTTTAAAGGTAGATAGATTTTAAGAAATGAGATATTTCTTCGCAGTAAAAAGTAACCCGGATAACCAGTTATAATCATACCAAATGTCGTCAAAATCTGTCTAGTTGTTTTCTTGTGATGCGTTTCAAGACAGACAGAAAAAATTTAATAACTATAGATTCGGCCTCTTTATCGATAATAATGACTATTTCATTATGATTTTTCAAAAGATATTTAATGTACAGATTCGACTTAGAATTTTATTATATGTATAGAAAAAAGTAAATAAATTGCGGAAATCTGAACTTTTAGTGTATTTTAACTATTATTATTTTTTTGCAACAATTTTCTCATTTCTATAAGAAATAAATATTATACCAAGCTAATATTACAAAATTGTGAGTCTGTGTTTTTGTTACTTTTTACTTTCTATGGTGCCAATTTATTTAAGAGATTCAGAATAGAAGCAGCTTATATTGTTTATGATGTTGTATAAGCGAAGCCGCCGGCATAAATTAGTAATTTATAATTTAATAAAATAAAATTTACCATTGTGTCCTGCCTTTGAAGTGGGTTCTGTGCTTGGCTTAGCACTTATATTAGGATCAGCATTATCAACTTCATAATGTACATACCTGTAATCAGCAAAGTATTAAATAAAAATGTTGATGTCTTTATGTTTTTAACAATTAAATTGAAATATCTATTTTATGTACAACAATTTTTTAATTTTTTCCCTGAATAGGCATAAGATAACAGTGTTTCAGTGTTATGATATGCTTTCGACTTCGTCCGACGTGCTGATGAATTATTCACGAAGATTTGGCTACATATATCGCGACAACCCGAATATCGCTATGAGTGCGGCCGAGGCATACTACAACAGTAACTGCCTCGGTGGGGGTTCGAGTCCCGGGTCGGGCCATGTTCAGTTATTTAGTATTTCTGTCGAGAAATTTTCAATAATAGACCGGACTTGAAAGATGGCGGTGTTTCACCCCCGTGCCTTAACCGAGTGTGATATGTGACAGGAACAAAAAGTGCACGTTGTGTGTGCGCGAACACAGACACACGCGCTTCACTATGATATCTCCTGCGCACAGAGCCGGACTTAACCTTACCGCCGCCCCTGGCCATAGTAACCACGTCGAAAAAAATGCCTAATAAATATGCCGCCCAAAAAGCATAGTTAAAAATGCCGCCCAATTATCGAAATTTCGCGGCTTCGGCCGCGTCCTCACTTCCAATCGCTAACAAAGTTCACAGGATCACCCACTGGGCTAATCTGAAGATTACTTGAAAATTTAATCAAAATCGCTCCAGCTGTTTTGGAGTCCATAGGAAATATACAAATCACATCGATGTTTATTTTATTTAATCAACATTTTAACTTTAATTATTGGTCGGGAAATGGAGTCTTTTGTAAAAATTTTGTGACACACCGACTGCAGCGCTATCTACTGGGTCCATTTGTGTTTTCAAGCCTTGCAGGGGCATACAAAAAATATCATTAAAATCGTCCCTGGTGTTTAAATGATCAGTGGCACACCGACTGCAGCGCCACCTACTGGGTCCATTTGTGTTTTCAAACCATCCATGAGTTCATTGAAATATACACACAAAATTTCATCCAAATCGGTCCAGTCCTTTAGGAGGAGTAGGTTAACAAACACACATACAGAAAAATTATATATATTAAGATAGTGTATATTACAAAATTTAAAATAACCAAAGAAGGATCATTAATCACAATGTTACCAACCTTAAAAAATATACAAAAACAAAAAACTTCATATTACTTGCAACTATCCATATGAAAGCATGTGTTCAAGAATGAACAATCTCCAAGCGTTTCATCTGTGTGACTCTGTATTATCTTTTTGAAGTGTAATTTCTTGCATGCATAAGTGGCGTCCGGCTTGTCACCATCTTGGGCTTTGAATGCTCTGACACATTCTGCTCTAGTGCCTTGTGGGCAAAACTCCATTACTTGTGCGCCTGAAATACATATTATTCTCTCTTCATAATATGTTTTACAGTTAAAAATTTTATAAAAATAAATTTTAGCAGAAATGATAGATTAACACTTGACCAATATTTTTACTGAGGTTTCACTCTTTTTAAAGTACAAGTTTTTTTAAAGTAAAGTGTAGCACTGAGTATATTTTGTCGCTATAAACGTACCTCCTTGACTTTTAAATTTATCTGCAAGAGACTTTTCTTTAGCCGTAGGTTTGCTCAATAGATCCATTATCTCTTCACCCACCCTCTTTACTGCTTTTTCACGGCTTGATGGCATTGCTAGTAAAGACTGTACAAAATTGTGATAAGTAACAATCTTATATTAAAAAGATAATTGTAATAAAATAATTGTCAAATGCAAGTCAAATACTAACCATTATATCAGTATTATCTTTTCCAGTTTTCTTTTCATCTGTTGTAGATTTTGATATTTTAGGATTGGGACCTTCTTCAAGATTACTGTCTCCTACAAGATGAAAACATTTTAAGAAACTAGCTTTTTTGCCACAAAAGGCCACAAATTTAGAAATGCTACTATTATAATGTTTGTCTTCTTTTTTTAATTAAAATATGCATGTTAGAACACAACAAATGTAGGTAATATATAAATTAAATAATATTTTTATATGTCTGCAAAGATACTTTTACACTATTTTTAAATATGATTTTTATGTACCTTTTCTCTTAGTTGTGGTAGACTGCTCTTCCATCAAAGCAGCAAGCACTGCTGCCAATCTCACAGATTCTGCATTCACCACTTCTATACTAGCATCTGTTGTGCTCTCAGTTCTTTCTTTGATGCTGTAAACAAAAAACTACATACATATATTACATATATAAAAAAAAATCTTTTAATTAAAATATGATTTAAAGCAATTCTTAGTAAATCCACTGAATACTTACGTAATAAGCTTTTGTGTAGCAAATTTCTGTAATAAACTTGCCACAATGCCAGTATCAACATCACCTAAACCTGGCATTAAGGCACTTGCAGTAGCTGGTAATTGCAATTGCATATCTGATAACACTTGGAGGAGGCGGACCTCTAAAGAGGCAGATAGGACTGGTTTTGGTTTTTCTATAGGAACATGACCTAAAAAAGTAGAAGTAGGATATTATATGTTATAATGATTCAACAGTTGACCTTTTATTAATTACTATTGTTTAATAGGTTACATGGCATTATATTTACTTTCATTTTTAGTCGATGCCGGGCTTGCAGTAGCCCGCTCTTTCCCACTAGAGGAAACCGGTGAGCCTTCATTTTTATCACTACTAGTTAGTGTAGCACCGAGTATATTTTGTCGCTCTTTCTTCCTTTTTTCTAATTTCTCCCTTAAACTATTCCTCTTACTTTTGACTGCTTGAATTTCTTCCCATGCGTCCGACATGGTTTGTTTTTATACCGGTATTTACGGATCGAAATAAGGTCGTAATATGTCAGGCACTATTTATTTTAGAGATAAATTAAAAATTTTAACATGAACATATTATAGTATCATAAAGATACCATTACCAAAAAATAGCTACAAGCAATTAAAATAATTAAATAGTGAATTAAAGCCGTCTTATCCCAAAAAATAACCACAACAAATATTTTTAGTTTAGTTTAGAAGTTCGTGAGAACTCTGAAATGTCAAATGTAGTTTATGAATCTACATTCAAAACTCATTCCTGAACGAAGATCTTCATTCAAACACTAAATATAGTTGTCTGAAATCTTAGACTATACAATCCTCTAAGGCTGAGATAATAAGATTACTTTTTTATTTTATCAGTTTTTATTCTAACGATTTATATTTGCCCAAGGCTGTAAAATGCCCATTGAAAATATATCATTCTATGTTACTACTAGTATAGTACCAGGTTTTGGGTTATTTTTATATTATACAAATACAATAGCATTGGGGGAGGCCTGCGTTCAGCAGTGGACGATGATAAGCTAATAATAATAATAAAACAATAAAGAGAGTGAGAGTAGAGTGTGAGAATAATTACAATATAGTAGCGATTATATATTTTTATGTTTGCAGCAAGATAACATTTTACTTATACAAATTAATGTCCATCATGTTGTTCGATAATATTTCCATTTGTTCTATAATTTAAATAGCGTAAAAAACTTATTTATGGCTATTATTATAATAATTACATATAACCATTTAAAAATAATAATAAATTCCATAAATAACATAGAAAATAATAAAAAAGGGATATAGGTTTTTCGAGTCTTCAACTAAAACTTTACAAACTCCTAAAAAGACCCTAAATATTTGTCCCTCCTAAAAAATTCCCGGTAGGGATGTTCATGTAAAAAAATATCGATATTTTTTTCGATATAATATATCGTATTGTTGTATCGATACTTTGCGATATATCGTATAAATTTATCGATATTTTTGATATATCGTAAGTCGTAAGGTTTTTGTTTGTATGTAACTAGTCCGTAATATTAAATATTAGATAGGGATCAGGTTAATATGAGTAAAAACAGTTAGTGAAGAAATAAAACATTTTATTTATTTATTAATCATAATACTTTTTCTCCAGACCTAGCAAAAACTAAATTTTATTAACTCTTTTGGATTGCATTCTGTTTCTCTGCAGAGTTAAAATAGCTGTTTTTATATATCGTTATACACATTAACTATATTTAAATTTCGTAAACTGTATTAAACAAAACAGACAACTTTTATTAATACTTTATAAGTTATTTTGTAATTTGTACTGAGAAGTGAGAATGATGAACGAAGCGGAAATCGGAACTTGGATTTCGGAAGCGAGTGAGACTCTCGAGGCACACACTACAAGTACGGTGTAAATGAAAATTTAAGAATATAAAAAATAAACTACATACGAGCGTTATTCGTAATCGACACATTCATATTATGTTTATCTGTCTTTTTTTCATAGAATGGATCTCAAGAGAGTATGTTATGTAAATGTCTATTTTTTTTGAAACGAGAGTAAAACATGTAGTTTGGTATTCAAGATATGTTAAAACATTTTTTCCTTTGATATTTTACTTTAAATTTTTTTTTTAATATTTATCGATGAAATAAATTGATTGAATGTTGTCACTTCCCAATTCATATGGTATTGTCACTACTTTTATATATCATCTATAGTTTTATTTATCATTCATGGTCACTAGTCTACTGCAGTGTTGGATTTCGTAGTATAATTATACTATTTGTACCATTATTTCATAGTGTGTAGTATGTAGTATCGTATTGCCACTATACTACGTAAAAATACCATAATTTTATCTTTACGTCGACCGACTTGTATTATTGGTGAGTACTTTTACTTTTTAATATTAACTCTACAATCTCGGGAATTTCTGAACGTACGGCAACACCAAATCACGCACTGACAAGGTAGGCGGGGATTCCCCATGTGATGTTAAATGTTTTACCATTCCGTCCGTTCCAGTGTTGGATTCCGTAGTATAATTATACTATTTGTACCATTATTTCATAGTGTGTAGTATGTAGTATCGTATTGCCACTATACTACGTAAAAATACCATAATTTTATCTTTAGGTCGACCGACTTGTATTATTGGTGAGTACTTTTACTTTTTAATATTAACTCTACAATCTCGGGAATTTCTGCACGTACGGCAACACCAAATCAGGCACTGACAAGGTAGGCGGGGATTCCCAATGTGATGTTTTACTATTTCATCCGTTCTAAAGGATTTATAAATAAATGCGAGAGAGACGATACGAGTATCATGTTCATAGCAATATTTTGACTAAGTACAAAACTTGACAGTGAATTGTTGCAGTATAGATACATAATTATAAACTAGTACAATATTGTAGTATGTGACGTGTGTATATTATTGTTTCTTACGCTTTGACAATTTTGAGAATAAACTATTTTGTAATCGCAATTTGTAAACATGAGTGAAAGTGAGGGCGAACAAAAGTGCGGTGTTTCGACGCCAAAGAAGAAACGCGTTGAAAGAGGCGATTTAAAAGTGAAGGAAAAACATAGACAACAAAAATACAGAGTCGAATGGGAGAGTGATCCAAAATTTAGTATGTGGCACTCGTGATCCTCAAGATAATTTCAAAGCACGATGTAAAGTATGTAATGTTTCAATGATGGCCGCAAAGCACGTTTTATCAACTCATTCTGAGAGGAAAAAACACGAGAAAAAATTATATTCGTCATCAAAATTGTATATTGAAAGAAGATTTGTTTTACAAATCTTTTTCCATTGTTTTTTTTTCTCTCTTTTAATTTTAATACTTATACAAGTTAAGTTTATTCAATACAAAAACGCCGTAAAACGAAACATGAAAAACATGTAACGTCAAACGTAGTATAATTTTGGACAAGTAGTATAATTTTATTCTCTGTGTACAATATTTTTTTGAGGCTCTGGATCCAACCCTGGTCTACTGCCAAGTGTAAATTGTCAGTTGTCACTTGTCAGTTGTCACTCGCATCATTACACCATGCTTATTGCTTGATGTTAGCAAATATCAGTGAATTGTGAAATATGAAATTAATACGAGTATATTATCACATGCTCGATCAAAATAATTAAAAATTGTATAATAATTTACTAATAAATAAATATAATATTTATAAAAAAACCTATAATACATGCGTTAAAATCGTTTATGTAATATAATTTAAAGTTGAAGGAAATTTAACGATGAGTGACAAAACAAAAGTAAACAAGAAAGCTCCTGTGACTGATGAGGAGAGACTTGAACTTTGTAAAAAGTTAGATCAAGAGCTTGATGATTTTATAAATAGTTTGGAAAAGAAAACATACACAGATGGATGGACAGAGGAAAATTGGGAGGTATATATGACACATTATTAAATTTTATATATATATTTGAATATTGTCCTGCATTCACCAGTCTGTTTAATTAAAATTTAATATAAAAATCTCTATTTTTGATATTATCAGGAAGAAATGGACAAACATCCTTTCTTTATGAAGGAAACACCTAAAGATGGAGAACTTTCACCGTTAGCAGAGGGATTAGCCAAACTTAAGTATGACCCTGATGAGAATACACCTCTAGAACTGGCATCTAGTTACAAAGAAGATGGAAACTTTAATTTTAAACATAAAAACTACAGATTGGCTATAATGGGGTATGCACATTTAATTAAATTCAATTAGCATAGTTTTAGTTTATTTATAAGGATTCTATAATAAACTAGTTACTATATATCCTATTATTTAATTTTTAACAATTTTAGTAAATATATTTATGAATAATATTTAAGAATAAAATGGAAGAAAGCAGTCACTTCCATAATTCATTTTAATATATTCTTACAGATATACTGAAGGTATAAAAGTAAAATGTGATGATGCAGATATAAATGCTAGTTTATATAACAACCGAGCAGCTGCACATTGGTACTTGAAAAATTATAGGTCATCTCTATTTGATAGTGAAAAAGCCTTATCCTTTGACCCACAACATGCAAAGGCTAGATTAAGAGCTGCTAAAGCAGCATTAGAAGCTGGCAAATATGACACATGTATAGAACATTGTCAGAAGTTAGGAGAAAAAAATAGTGATAAAGAAATCATAGAACTTTTAAATAATGCAAAAAAGAAGAAGAGTATGAAAGAGAGAGACGAGAGAAAGCAACAAAGAATTGTTTCAAAGCAAGCTGAACAGAAAGAGGAACTTATAAAGGCAATAATCCAACGAGGTATTAAAGTATCAAAATGTGATGATGATGATTTAGATTTATCTAAACAAGAGCCTACATTACCAGGTGCCCAAGATTCAATTGTTCACATAGAAAATGGTGTATTAATGTGGCCTGTGCTTTTATTGTATCCTGAATACCAAATGACAGATTTTGTTAAAGGCTGCCCGGAGACTGCACCATTAATTAATCAATTAGAACAATTATTTCCGGCTCCTTGGGATGAAGAAAATAAATATAAATGTAATAGTATAAATGTATATTTTGAAGGTTATGATAAAATGCCTCATATAATAAATCCAGGAAATAATTTAGGAAATATTTTGGTGACAAAATATTTTGAACTAAAAGCTGGTACTCCTGCATTCTTTGTGTTACCAAGAGGTAGTCAAATTGAGAGAAAGTTTCTTGAAAGTTATCTTTAAATGAATGTTGCAAGAATGTACAGATGATTCGTATGAGAAGAATTATAAAATCATTGTTTTTACTGTTCTTGTTTTAATTTTATTACACAAAATTAGACAATATTTTTTTATTACTTTGCTATTTTTTTTAATTTTACAATAAAATACATATATTTATATTGTTATAAAAATTATTCTAATTATATTTTGATTTCTTTTCATTTAATTGCCGTATCTGTCACAGCGCCAAAAAAGTTTTACGTCAACCGCGCGTAAAGGTTACTCGCACTCACTTTTTTTGTATTTCTATATTTTTTAAACAATCAAAACTCTTCTATGGAAGCTGTCATTAGATACGAGCTAGCTCTCTTGTCACCAGAAGAAGCGATCAATCAATGGGTCAGTTTTGTATTACGTAATTATTTTTCTATTGTTGTAGGTTACTCCTGTAGACCGATCATTCATTTAGTTTTAATTCCACAATATAGTTACCAAATTTCAAAATTACCGCTCAATCTCATTCGTGTCTTCCTCACAAAACGTGACACTGGCAGAATGGATTGCGTCTGTTAACGCAACTATAAGCCATTAAAAAAAAGGAGAGATGTTATATTGTTTTCTATAATAAATATAATAAAATACGTGACGTCTGGCGGCCCTAGGATTTTGGACTATCTCCCCTCAACGTTAGTTCACCTTGTCGTGGTGGGGGGGCTCAGTAGTGCCCGGCAATCCACCGGGCGTGAAGCCAAGAAACGCACAGGAAGGTGGCCCACTACGGTGGGCGGTGGAAGGTGGCCCTCTTCGGTGGGCGGTGTACCATGCGGGTTGCTCCTGGTACTTCTCTGATAGCAGAGTGGACTTTTCAGCAACCCCATGGTTGTTGTGGTCTGCTTCGGCAGACCTGCCGTCGGGGCGTCGTAGTTGAATGCGTAAGCGATCCTGCGACGCCCCATTAAGACGGGGGAAGGTTTTGTTGGGTTTTAGTGGGTACTGGCTTTGCCGGTGAGTCCCACACCTCGTGCGTAAATGCATTTCCGAACGTAAAAAAAAAAGGAAAAAAAAGGTCTTGGACTATAAGGTGTCATGTATATATCAGTTTTATTCTGAACCATGAATTTAGGTAAAAAAAACGTGGTTAGGATTGTAACACGAAAGTTCTTTGACTTTTTGGGTTAGTCACATTTTTACTCTTATAACGTTCGGACATGGCAACCTCTTTTATGGGTCGAATTCAAAAACTAGTGTCCGACCGAAGGTCTCTTTTTGGCCGAAGCCGAAGCCGATTAATCGGCTATCGCCACAACCTTCGGCCGAAGCCGAAGCCGAAGGTTTATATTCTCTCAGCACTCAGTAATTAATTTTGTATCAATACCTCAAATAACCTCAATATTGAAGGTTTATATTGACTGTCTCATATAGAAGTTGATGATATATCATAGAGATGTTTGGTTTAGAGGTAAATAAAAGTTTGTGATTTTGTGATTTACCTACTGGTAAAAAATAATCATTTCTTTATTATGTAATTCATAAATTACAATTAGACCAATCAGTCTTTGTTTTACTCGACTAGACCAAAACTAGACTAATAAATAAAATAAACAAACACTAACTTCTTAGTAAATAATTAAATGTTGGTCAATTAAATGCACAGTTTAGAAAATATTAGAAATTTCAAAATAAATGTAACAATAACAATAGAACTAATGAGGTAATGACTGTTTTGCAAACAACAAGTTATAAGAATAATATAATATTCTATTTTACTAAGCATATTTTTACTTTACCTTCTCTCTCAAAAACACTCGTTTAAATACACGTACGAACTTGTTTTGATGCATGCAATGTGATATTTTGACAGTGGCTCCCCGCCGCCTCATGACTTTCGTAACAGTTCGTTCAATCTCGACGGTCGCTCGGACCTTCGGCGAAACCTTCGGCTTCGGCCGGGTTTTGGGCCGAAGCCGAATGTTTCGCCGAAGGTGGATTTTTTGGCCGAAGGTGGCCGAAGCCGAAGCCGAAGCCGAAGCTTCGGTCGGACACTATCAAAAACCCACTGTTGAGTATTAACAGTTACCAATATGGATATAGGATATATTATGTATATAATACTAAAAATAAAACGAAAAAAAAAATATTTATTAATAATAATATGTATTATTAACAAGTTATATCTAATTGTCCGAGTCGTTTTCATTCATATCGTAGTTCTGATGCGGGTAGAACGCGCCGGGAGGTTCGAAAGCTCCTTTATCATCATTTAAAGAGGGATAGGGGTGATGAGGCATTGCACCCATCCATTGTGGATACCAGTATAGACCCTGTTACAACAAATATGGGTGACAATTTATGAATGAGAATACTAACGAAAAACAAATATTGACGATTCAAGATAGAATAAGAATAATAAAGAAAACTAGTTCCACATATAAACAAAAATCATTGTTGTCACCATTGATATATGTACAAAAAAATAAAAACCGACTTCAAAAAAAGAACTCTAAAAAGAAAAAAATAACTGATTTGTCATTTTCATTTACTATAGATACCTAATCAGATCTTTTCGAAGTCGGTGCCAGCACCGAGGCTATTTTTCCATTTTTATTGTAGAAAATTAAGAAGTATTTTTTGTAAAAATTCAGTAGGTGAAAAATCAATCATCTCCTATTTCCCAAGATTAGGGGTGGATTTTTTTCAAATTTAAATGGGATTAATTTCTATCCAATTAAAAAAGAATCATCGAAATCGGACTACGCTGTAAAAAGTTATGCGTGGTCAAACAAAAAGAAAATATACGTGTCGATTTGACAACCTTATTTTTCGTCGGTTATATATATATATATATATATATATATATATATATATATATATATATATATATATATATATATATATATATATATATATATATATATATATATATATATATCAATGTTTGTCACATAGCGATCTGTCTAGTTTTTGTAAAGTGCCACACACTAACTTACCAGTTGGGCTAGTAAGTCTAAAATTATTGAACGCTTACGTTACAAACAGACAATTTTTATATAAATATAAAGTTATTGTTCGGTTATAGTACTGGAGTGCATAGGTTCGATATACACGTAATTAATTTTTATATCTATTAACCAAATAGATTTAGAACTTTGTTGGGTAAAAACCGGTATAGAAAAATGTTTCTTAGAACAACTAATATTTTTTTTTTAAGTTTGCGAAATATATATAAATCATTATTTATAAAACTTACTTTACTTCCTCCCGCAGCGTTACAGGTGAATCTATCATCATGCAGCTCTACGGGGTCTAGATAACTTTTACCAGCTATCGATCCATAGTTAGGAGGGTACATGAATAAACATCCGTCAAGAATATCTGCAAGTAAATTATTGCTTTAATATTATTTACTCTAAGTGAAACTACAAACACAATAATTTATTTTGATTTGTGTTTGCGAATTTAAATATATTTATCTTAATAAGTGGTAAAAACACCTTTAGACAAGGCCCTTTGAAATCTTAATGTGAAAATGGACGCTTGTGAAGTATTAAGTAGATCTGGTATTTGCGAACCAAAGTGTGGTATATGGGTGATGATATCATTTATTCTACTGAAATAAAACCCGTGATCATTGTACATGTTCGACCGAATTTGACAAAATTATTACATGTTTTGGACGAATTATGAAAATAATCACGAGGTCTATGGGATAACTAGTTCTTAGAAATATAAAGAAACATTTTATTTATAAATAAAGGTATGTGGTGCTGGTGAGCAGATTCCTTAAATACCTACCGAAAAGATGCAGGACTAAATTCGAACGAGCAAGTCACAAAAAATATAACTAGAAATCAACTCAAGTGGTAGGGCTCTAATCTACAAGACACCTCCCACCGTCTCCCCCCCAATGTACGTTCATCGTGGTGGGAGGGTGTGACGATGGTAGGGGTGGGCAATTATAAACTACCGGCAATATAGCCGAGCCCGAAGCCAAGAAACGCACTGGGTGGCGGCCAACCTTGGTGGGCGGTATTCCATGCGGGTTGCTCCTGGTACTTCTCTGATAGCGGAGTGGACTGTTGGAGCAACCCCATGGTTGTTGTGGTCCCAGACCTGACGTCGGGGCGTCGTGGTCGAGTGCGTAAGCGATCCTGTGACACCTCATTAAGACGAGGAAGGTTCCATTGGGTTTTAGTGGGTAGTACTGGCTTTGCCGTTGAGTCTCACATAACCACCCGTATGTACTCGTACGCAGGTGGTATGCCTAAATACATTTCCCAACGTTAAAAAAGGGCTATACCCTAGGGTTGAATCCTGGTTGCCTTCCCCTAAATCTAATAACTTACAAGGAACGGTGACGTTTTCCTCCTCATCTGGTTCTTCGGGTTTAGGTGTAGTCTCTATGTAGGGTGGTACGGGGTCTATTCCCGTGCCAGGATCACCCGGGATTAAAAACGGTCCTGCAATATTCGTTTGTTTATCTTACAATTTATAAATATATAATACAGATAATAATTAAATAGTACGTACTGATTCTGATAATATTATTATCGTACTAATCTATACATATAATAAAATTGTAACTAAGCCGAGTCTGTACATTAAATATTTTTTGGAAAATCTAATTAAAATAAACATTATTATCGATACAGAGGCCGAATATATAGTTTTTAGAATTTTTGTCTGTCTGTCTGTCGTTAACAGTAACGCATCACAGAAAAACCACTGGAGGGATTTTAATGAAATTTGGTATGGTAATAGCTGGTTATTCGGATCAACATAAGGATAATTTTTACCGCGAGAAAATATCGCATTTCTGAGAAAAAATACAAAAACTGCATTGTAAGAGTACTAATATGTAAAACTTAAGCATTTGGTTTTGGTCACATGCACGCGGCCGCGCTAGTTCCATTATACCTATAAAGCTGTTTCATATTGAATTATATTTTTCATTAATGTTACTTTCAGATACATTTTTAAGTATATCTTGTTTGTTTGTATTAATACCTGAGGTTTAAGTACATTTTATATTGAACTAGCGATTTACCCTCACTTTGCTCGGCTGTAGGTACTTCGAGGGTAAATGGATTATGAACGCATTGAGAACTTACATACTACGATTTTTTTGGCCCAGATAGAACTCACCAACGTTTAAGAACTAATATACGAGTAAACATTATTTTTATATATATACATAGATTAAAAATGTGTATAGATACTAACCACCATAGTGATTTGTGTAGTTCCATTCACAAACGTGATGATCACACACTAGCGGCGTGTGACGCTCTTTAGTGTAGTAAGTATTGCCATTGGGAGTAGTCTGTTAAAATAGTAAATTTTATTTTATTTCTGAACCGAAGGCTGGCCTACCGAGGAAGACCCTATTCTGAGCGATAAAGTTCGGCTGCCCACTGAATATGCATCCCCTCAACTCAAATCACCCGTCATGGGAATTAATTTTTTTATTTCATGACTATGGATATCACCCTATCCCGTCTACAACAACGTGGGTGTTAGCGGGTCGGAGATAGCTCTCACAGTCTCGGATCCGGGACGCAACTGAAACCTACATGATTCTTCGTCTTTTATGTAGTTGAATTAAAAAAAAATCATTTATAGATCCAGCGATTTGGTCTGGGCGTTGATGAACTATATTTATAGCCCATATTTAAATCAGCTTAGTTATTTGGTCGAAAAGGAGACAGACAGACATACTTATGCATTTATAATTTTAACAAAAATAATTACCAATAAATAATCATAATGTCGATACCGCAACCCCTGTATGTTGAAGTCCAATATAAATGAGCCAGAGGTGATGATGCATGAAGAAGCTGTCAACGGCGGTAGTTTGTACATAACAAGACCACATTTGACGATTGCTTTTGGTAGCGTCGATATATCTCTATCTCTTTGCAGTATTTTTTTAAATGGAAATCTGATAACAATTGTATATTTAATTTTGTCTCAAATGATTATTTTCTATTAGCGATTTACCCTCTCTTCGTTCGGGTGCGAAACTTGAATGGATTAGGAATGCATAAAAGACAAAAGTTTAAAGAACATCTCTTTTCTTGCACCAGAAACCTTCGCAGGCGTATATAGGACAATCCACCAGAGTTTCATCACAATTAGATCAATGATTTAGGAACGCATACAGGACAAACATACGAACATTCATTTTATTTAAACAAATAAATACTACTTATAGTATTTATGATTTTTTATATAAAATGTCGTTGTATTTTTTTTTCATGGTCGTGTATTTTTGCTACGTGGCTAGAGTTGATAAATCTTCAACTTTGTTTCCCTCCTAGATTTTGACGGTGTGTACCATCCTGCTGGCGGTGTCAAGTGACAGATTTTTTTTAAGAGCAAACAGTTTTCTATGAACAATTATTGCAATCTGTTTAAGAATTGACTTCACCTTAGATTAGTAGGTAAATGAAGTGTCTGTTTGTAATGTCAAAATAACAGTTTTTTATTAAATGCATATGAAATCACTTATAGACGTTTGTTTTGGCTTACACACGTGTTAGTGAGATCGGTGCTTTTTTTCTATATAAATCATTTCTCTTTTAAGTTTTTATTATAATTAAGTGTCAAAGGTGTGCTAATTGTATTGAATTTAGGTTTTTATTGGTGATTGGTTTTTATATTTATTTGTGTGTGGTCTAAATAAAGGTAAGTTAGGTGTAAGGATGGATGGTGATCCACCGTCGGAGCCCCCGGACCCCGGAGGCACCATTTTGTTAAGTAGTGTGGGTGTTTCTCGTAAACGTCAAGGGGAGGACTCAACTTCCGATGCAAATTTAATAGCTAAAAAGACTATACATAATCCTGATACTGCCACCCCATCAATCCAAAGTGTATATATTCATCCCTCTATGTCCGAAGGTCCTTCTTCCTATAATGACGATGATAAAGGTCCATTTATAGTCTATGTCTCTAGGGAAACTCCTGACCCTGCAGCTGGAACAACAATAAGAGCCATCAAGTTTGGTCAATTTTTGCATAACCATAAAATTCCCAATATAATTAATGATGGAGTTAAGAATGTCGGTCGCAATAAAATCGCTGTCCAATTCTCCTCTGCTGTGGCTGCTAATAATTTTTTAAAGAACCCAGTTCTCAGTATGTGTAAATATGTAGCAGTTATTCCCACATTTAATATTACTCGAATGGGTCTTATCAAAGGAGTCCCTGTTGACTGGGCAATGGATGAATTTATCGAGTCATTAGAACTTCCTCCTGGTTGTGGTAAGGTCATGAAAGCAAGACGTTTGAATCGAAAGAATGTTAATGAAGGTATTGTTACCTGGGTACCAACTCAGTCAGTTGCAATGACATTTAGGGGTCAAATGCTGCCTGAGAAAGTGTACTCTTACCACACTTCCCTCCCTGTTGAGACATATAAACTTCCCACCATACAGTGCCTCAATTGCTGTCGCTTTGGTCACATTAAATCTCAATGCAGATCTAAGCTAAGGTGTTACAGGTGTTCCGAATCACATACTGGAGACGCATGTAATATAATTAAAGAGAATTCAACATGTATTCATTGCACTAGCAAACATTTTGCCACAGACAAAGATTGTCCTGAATTTGTTAGGCAACAGTCAATTAAGATGGTAATGTCACAAGAGAATGTTTCCTATATGGAAGCAGCCTCCCGCTTTCCTCCTGTGCAGCGTTCTTATGCAGATGTTGCTAAAGAGATGTTCACCCTTCCGTCTTACACCAATGCTCCCTCTAGCCTTCAACCTCATTAATGCAAATTTTCAATATAGTTAAAAATGTTCCTTCAGTGGAACTGTAAAAGCATCCATCCTAAAGCATGAATTAATTCATCTTATTTCCACACACAATCCTGTCATTATTGCCCTCTCGGAGACATGGTTAACTCCGGGTTCTCGTTTCCGGGTGCCAGGTTTTGCCTGTTTAAGGGAGGACAGAAGTGACGGGTATGCTGGCAGTGCCATTCTTATCCGGCACTCCACTCCTTATTCCCTTATCCCTATTTCATCTCACAGTCAACAGTTTAATGCTGTTGCTGTGAGGGCTCTTAATATATCATTTCTCTCTGTATATATTCCTCATCCTTCTCCTACGATTTTTCCTGAGCTTTTGTCCATTATCTCTTCACTTCCAGGTCCTGTACTGATTATGGGAGATTTTAACATCCATCACACATTGTGGGGATGTTATTATTGTGATAGATTCTCTCCTCAGTTAGTAGACATGATTGATGATACTAACCTTTGTATCCTCAATGATGGCTCACCGACTAGAAGGGTTTATCCCAATCAAAATCCTAAATCAGCTGTAGACCTTTGCCTCTCTTCTCCTGCGCTCGCTGCCCAATTATCATGGAACGTACTTTCCTCTTCCTATGGCAGCGATCATTTTCCTATCCTCATCTCTTTATTCACTGGATATATACCTTCCTCTTCAAATTCCAATTCTCTTCTTAAACATAATTTAAATAAAGCTAATTGGTATGATTTCGCTACTTCTGTTGATCGCATGTTGGACTCCCTTCCAGAATCTATTGATAGTGAGAATGTCATTTTTTGTTATGATCGGTTTGTCTCTGCTATTATTTCTTCTGCAGATCTTCATATACCGAAGAAGTGCTCCACGCAGTATCAATTGCCCTCCAATCCCTGGTGGGATCAGGATTGCACTGATTCTGTTAATCGGCGTAAATCTGCCGAGATGTCATATGCAGCCTCTATGACAGTGCAGAATTTTAATGTTTATCAGCGCAATGATGCAAAATTTAGAAGATTGGCTCATAAAAAGAAAAAACTTAGCTGGATAAATTTTTGTGAATCCCTGGATCCTCGGTCGCCCCCATCTCTTGTGTGGACTAATGTTAAGAGATTTCGTCGATCTCTTAACTCTGTACCTAGTCCTAACTCCAATAACCCCTCCGTATGGCTTAATGACTTTGCTGATAAATTAGCCCCTCCATTTGTTCCCCCACATGATTCTTATTCGTATTCTGTTCCATCTTCTGTAATTAATGAAATGGATCGCCCTTTTACATTTGAAGAACTTGAAATCTCCTTAACGGATTTAAAAGATACTAGTCCAGGAGAGGATGGTATTCCTTATTCCTTTATTAGAAGGTTGAACAATAGATCCAAAAAGTATTTCTTAAATTTAATAAATGCTTTATTTGAGTCAGGTATTGTTCCAGAATCATGGAAATCCCAAATAGTAATCCCTATTCTTAAGCCGGGCAAATGTCCATCAGATCCAAATTCCTATAGACCCATTGCGCTAGCATCCACGTTAGCGAAGATAACTGAACGGATTTTGAAAATTCGCCTCGAATGGATAGTGGAAAGCAGAAATATCTTAGCACCCTCTCAGTTTGGCTTTAGAAAGGGGCTGAGTACAATAGATAGTCTCAGTATTTTCACTACAGACATTCGACTAGCCTATGCCCAAGGAGAGTATCTGGTTGGTGTTTTTCTTGATATCGCTTCTGCTTATGATAATGTTCTTCTTCCAATGCTCAGGCAGAAAATGCATCATCTGAACATCCCACCGAGGTTGACACATTTCATAAGTCAGTTGCTGACTGGTAGAACCATATCTGTTAAACATCAATTACTTACTGTGCCTCCCAGACGTGTCTGGAAAGGTCTTCCCCAAGGCTCGGTCCTCAGCCCTCTTCTGTATAATTTATATACTCATGACCTCGAATTGTCTGTAAACAATTTTTGTAATATTCTTCAATATGCTGATGACATTGTCCTCTATTGCAGTTCACAATCTGTAGAGGACATTAATTTCCGGATAAATACTGCTTTGCATTATCTAGGTCAATGGCTTTCTGAAAATGGCTTATCTCTATCAGTGGATAAGTGTCAGGCAGTTGTATTCACTAGAAGGAGGTCAGCTCCAAATTTCCAATTCTTGTATGATAATCATATCATTAGTTTAGTAGAAAAAGCAAAATTTTTAGGCATCGTTCTTGATAAAAGACTGAATGGAATTGCACATACTGAGTACATAACTAAAAAATGTGAAAAGGGCATCAACGCTCTACGCGCGGTGTCCGGTGTGTGGTGGGGTGCACACCCATATACTCAAAAATTGCTGTACAATTCCCTTGTGCGTAGTCATATTGATTACGGTACATTTGTTTTAGACCCCTTTAATAAGGTTCCCACAGAAAAACTCAATCGAATACAACACAAATGTCTGCGAATAGTATTAGGTGCAATGAAGTCTACTCCTACCAATGCCCTTCAAGTTGAATGTGTTGACCCTCCGTTACCATTACGTCGCCAATTCCTATGTGATCGATTTGTCGGTAAGTCGTTACAGTTATCGTCCCATCCTCTTTGGCCCAGGCTAAGTCGACTTGCTGACTTTAACTCCCCTCAAAGACCCTTATCCTTCCTCTTAGAAAGTTTCCTCAAGTTCACCAAGCTTCCTCACCCTTTATCCCGTTTTAGTCTTAATCCTCTTTTTGGTACTCCTTATAAGGCACTAACTTTTTCTCCCTCTATTATCTTGGATCTTGGTCTGACCAAGAAAGCCCCTGACACCAACACAAAATTCCAGAGTCTAGTTCATCAAAATTGGTCGAATCACCTCCTTATATTTACTGATGCATCTAAGCTATCGCATGATAGCTGTGTTGGTGCAGCTTGCTGGGTTCCTAAATTCAAAATTATTTTACAATTTAAATGCCCTCCAGAATCATCGGTGTTTACAGGCGAGGCTGTTGCTCTACTAGAAGCAATCCTGTTCACCCTCTCCCATGAGTTCAAACAGACAGTTATACTGACAGACTCTCTCAGTTGTTTAATGGCTATTAAGGAGAATCCGTTTCGTAGCAAATTAAGATCTTCTATTATCTTACGGATTCGTGAAGCTTTGTTCTCATGTCATCAGAAGGGCTTGCTGGTCTCCTTGGTCTGGATACCAGGTCATTCTGGTATTCCAGGTAACGAAACTGTGGACTCTTGTGCAAAATCTGCTGTTATCTGTGGGACGCTTGAGTATTTTAATAATTCGGCTCAGGATCTGGTATCTCTTGCTAAGATCCATTTAGAAAAAGCTTGGAATAAGAACTGGAATCTATCAAAATCTTTTAAAGGTAAGCACTATGCAGCCCTTCAGGCCGAGATTCCAAGGCACCCTTGGTATCATCGTTTAAAACTTGCGGAACGTTGGGTCATAACTACCATTTGTCGCTTGCGCCTTGGACATGCATGTACACCTGTGCACCTAGCGAAAATTAGGGTCAGGGACCATTCCTTATGCGAATGTGGCCTTGATGAAGGTACTCCCTCTCATATTCTTTTTAGCTGTCCTAGACTTCTCCATCCTATTTATGATGTTCTTCCCCTCAAAGTCCCCCGTCCCATTGATGTTAATTGTTTGTTAATGTTTGTGTTTAGTCCTTTATGTAAATTTTTATGTAAATATATTAAGAGTAATGGAATTAGATTATAGACTAACAATTTTGTATGATATTTAGAACTTACTTACTAACCACTTATTTTTAATTATGGTTTTTATGTATATAGTAATTGTGTTGTCTTTTGTTGTAGATCCAAGGTTCATAGAGGAGCTGCTAACCTTTTTTACACTTTTTTATTAATATAAACAGTTTAGTAATCTCGTTTAATACCGACCAATCTCCTTCGTGTCTTCTCCATTCTACGTGACATTGGCAAAGTAATCTGTGCTCAACTGGCACGTTTTGAAGCCATTACCAAGAGAATTGAATTGAATTGAAATCACTTATAAGATAAACACAACTTTTATAATTTTTGTCTGTCTGTTTGTCTATTTGTTTCGACTAATTTCCGAAACGGCTGGACGGATTTTGGCGGGATTTTCACTGGCAGATAGCTGATGTTATAAGGAGTAACTTAGGCTTACCTACTTTTATTTTAAAATAATTAGAGATCCGCTCAAAAAAATTAAAATGTTCCAATTCTGTAAAAAATTAAACGAAATCTATTTATAATATATTGATTAATGCATCATTTTACCTAAATATACAAATACCAATATGACATTCCAGTCCATGTAAATAATTATCCGTAGGGAAGGATATACTCGGGTCATCTAACAAATAGTACTTCTGCTCGTCATGATAATGTAAAAATCCCAAAAAAACAAATGAACGGTCTTTACAATACGGTGCTAAACCTTTGCCCATATTGTAGATGTCACTGTACAGTTCGGATAAAAATAAATAAACGTTTTTTCCGCAGTAAAATTCTGTAACAATTAAATGAACAAATTAAAAATAAAACATTTATAAGTATAAAAAATCGTAGAGAAAATAGCCGGTTGTCCTTAATTTTTTTTCTCCTTTAGATAAGAAACAAGTTATGTTGTAATTAAAAGTTAATGACTAATGAGTATAGCAATAATAATAAATAAATATATCGTATACTTATGCAGCTTACGTACTGAAAATTAGTTGGTAAAATATTTATAATTTATACTTTATATTAGTGCCTTCAAGTTGTTTTTATTAAGTTAAAAAAAAACCTTTTATTTAAAATGAATAATTAAAATCATAATACTTTCTTAGATTTACGCGAATATTTGACGTTTTAAATAAAACTATCTTTTCGGATTTTGTCGCGGATTTATTTGCATTTTTGTTTCCCGACGTTACGACGTTTCTAATGCTTTACAGCTTTATAAATAGAATAATACCAACACTAAATATAGATTACTAATTAATATTTTAAAATTGTAATAATTATAAAAATAACAGCAAAATTAAATAAATAAAATTTCATATTCAATTACAAAACTAATTAAAATTATAAAAAATGTTTAAAGTTAAAAAATATTGTAATGTAATTGGTGAAATTTTCATTTTGTTAATTGTGGGTAGGCTGTTTGTAACTACTATACCTTCGAGACATGTAACACCTCAGTCTCTCCCGTGACCATGGATGCTGTAAAGCATTCGAAACGTCGGGAAACAAAAATGCAAATAAATCCGCGACAAAATCCGAAAAGATAGTTTTATTTAAAATTAAAATCATTTCATATTATTGGCGAAGATACTACGTAACATAAGAAAAAAGAAATATAATTGAAGTAGTCGCACTTTCTTTATTTGAAGTTAGTCAAAAGTTACCTTGGCTGATATAAAATTCCATAGGGACAGGGCCACCAGTGTAAGTTGCTTTCCTCTCCGCAGCTATCGAGTTATGGTTTTCATACATGGTGAGCATATTGTCGATAACGTCGTCTAGGGTTATAAGAAGGACCTGTGAATTTTTGTGGGCCAATATTATCACCCTAAGATTCCCGATCAAAATCAAGGTACGCAACCTGTCTAAAAGCTATTTATCTGGCAACTCCTTATACAGAGATCAAGCGTGGATTATTTATTTATGTATTTAACATTTTGAACTAATTTTTACCATTTTCTAAGGAATATTTACATATAAAAAATATATATTATTTAGTTTTTACCTTTAATTCCTGTATGTGTAATTTTATAAAACGCCCCAAATGATCAGTCGCTATGTGAACCCTTTCGTTGATCAAATACTGTATAAGCAAGAAGTATTATTGCACTTTATTAAGTTTACTTTTGCATTCATATTTTAATTGAATAAGAAAAAAAATGTGTACTTATCTACATATAATTAGGTGTTAGCATTAGCAATTTGAAAAAAGTAAGCCATAATCATATAATAGCATAAGCTATAGTTTCTCTTTCATACTTGATCTTCAGCAGTCTTGATCCTCATCATCTCATTTTGATAAAGCCACAAGTTGTCAAGCTTATCAGTAGGGTCGTGTCCGTATATTTCAAAAGCATCTATGATCATAGCAAGAGTGAGGTTCTCGTTCGGTTCTAAACAGCATGGATGATTGCGAATATTGTATGGTGTCTATCAAAGAAGAAAGGAAGACTAGTTTACGAAAAATATATGATGGATAAGGATATTTTGCAATTTTACTCTTAAAACTAGTAAGTCATCCTCGCTCCGCTCGGGTTCGTTCCTAGGAACGTTTTAACGGTTAGTAGAGATTTCTCGGAGATGAGATATTTTCCCGGAGTAAACATTAAAATATCCTCTATGTTGACTCGAATACCCAGCTATCATCATACCAAATTTCATCAAAATCTATCCGTGGTTTTCTCGTGATACGTTCTCAGACAGACTGAGAGACAGACAAAAATTCTAAAAACTATATATTCGGCCAGTGTATCGATAATAATGACTATATAAATCTCACACCAATAGAAAAATACTTCTTTATTGGTCTGAGAAATACATATGATTTTCGAAAAAATATTTAATATATACAGATTTGAATTTTATGTATAGATATAGTTGCAGACTCATGTCTCATGGCATTCAGTAAAGAATTTATAATCATTTAAAGCATTAAACATTATTGAATTGGAATACGTTTAATACTATTAATAGAATTAATATATTTTTTACCTATATTCAACCAAAAAAGTGTTTTAATTTTGAACAGTTGTTGTCAACAAAACAAGCCTCCTATTCTTATTCATCCTAGCTGGATGATTAATGATAAATTCTTATGATTAAAGGTAATTAAATTCATGTAACGTATGAAATACAGTCATCTATAATTCTCTACCGTCATTATATATCGAACTATTTGAATTTTAATATTCATAATTTATTATCAGTATTATGCAATTATTTTGATTAAAATATCTTCGACAAAATGATTTACCCACTTACCGTTAATTGTAAGAAAGCGATACATATCGCAAACAAAACGCGTACACGAATAGATACGCCCATTTTGCCATCATTGCAACAATGGACGGAACCATGTACTGCCAATTAATTAAAAAAAAAATGTATTTCCTTTTTTCCTGTGAAATGGCTTTTAACTTTGTAATTGGTACGCTTAATTAAGGCTGTTTCATTTTAGTTTAGGTTGCTTTCAATTTTATGAGGGAGAGTTGGTAGAACCGGGCTCATGCTTATTTTATGAACATGTTCAAAAAAGTATAATAATAGAGTTATGACTTTCATTGAGAAGTCTCTTTGAGAAAGTTCTTTGTATGTCAGTTTATTTTTTTTGTATAAGTAGGTCCCGTCACGTTAAAAGAACGCTGAGCGACAGTGGAGGGAATGTCTGCGCACGCGGTGACGGATGCAGTCGCGTCCTAAAATAGAAGTTTTATAATATAAGTGTTAATTGTTTTATTGTAGAATCATAATAGGTACTCCCCTGTCGCGCCCCATTCATACCAACAATTTTATTTATAAATCGCTCAGTGCGCAGTAAACAGTCAGCGTTCTTTTTATGTGACGGGTACCATAACACACAACATGTAGCTTGTGCTTAAATTCTATTTAAATTTAATTTTGAACATATGTATTTATGAAAATTGGGCAACTTTGAACTCGTTGTTAGCAAATAGTACAGGTATCTTTTTTATAGTAGTCTATATTAGTATAAATTATAGAAAAAGTTTATACTTTCTAAACTAAATGCAAGTAATAAAGGCTTCATAAATAAAACAAATATTCGAATAACATTTTATAATATTTAAAATACACACCTAGAACTTTTCAACACAATACATGCGTACTGAGTATTTATAAAACATTATTGCATTTGGTTACATTACTAATTGTTTTAAATAAGCGTTACATGGAGTTAATTTGTAACAGAAGATAAAATCACGTTGATTTTTTTCTATGTTCTCAAAATAACAATAAAATTGAAATGACGTTCTACTTAGTTAGTAGAGCTAACCGACAGATTATTTAGATGTCTATTTTTTTTAATTTTATAACAATCAATTCCTTTAGGTATTTTTTAATTCATATTTTTTATTTGGAAGACATGTGAAAGGCAGAATTTAATATGATCTTTGCCTATATATTATTAAAGTACATACATATAAAATTAATGGAATAGATTCGGTATATATAATAAATTATAATACTATAAAGATTTATACCTATTAAAAATTATTTTGTAAATTTTCTGTAAAAATATATTTCAATTGCAACCACTGCGTTCAGTTTGCTTAAATCATTTAAACGTAAAATTATTGAATGTATATGAAATTATATTAAAAATTATTATTTAATATAAATATTATTTGTTATTGTCATGGTATCTTCATATTATTTATGATAATATTTTAGCTTTTTCTAGCACTCAATAGCATTACTCTACACATAAAACAATATATATTTACTTCTATGATATATAGTCAACAACAATTAGTTATATTAGATAGGTATACATATGTATTGGCGGCGGGTAGATACAACGCAGAACTAAGTTACTTGCATTCTTTATCAGTTATAAAGTACCTATCAATATATAGAGGGAATATTCAATGTTGAGGGTATTTCTCCGAGATTGCGTCCTTCATCTAAGACATGCCAAATAATATTTGGCATGTCTTTAATCATAAGAGTATGTTGAATAGAGCCAAAAATGAAAATAATTTTTGGCCAGATTAATCAGATGAAGAACGCAATCTCGGAGAAATACCCTCGACTTATGGTAATGTAATTAGTACTGTCAAAGTTACTGTTATGGCCCGTCTACACGCTCCGTCTTGCCTGCGCAATCACGACTGTACAAAAAGACGGAACACTGTGTAGTTGACCTGAACACACACACTGAGTAGTAGTGACCACACGTGCAGGTAAGCTCGTGCAATCTGACCTATGAAATCTTAGTTGTGTTTTGAGAGTTGGCAACAATAAGTTCTATGAACTGAGTTAAAAATTCCTTTAAATAACTCCTTATATCACTCATTTTTTGACTTGCGACGGTTTTGACTTCCCTTACCTGCGCAAGCTGGTTTGTGCAGGCATGCTCGCAGGCAAGCGGAGCGTGTGGCCGGGCCATTAACTAAATAGTTATTGTTGTTTTAAAACTTCCATTAGCTATATTTTCTCCGCCAATAGGTACATTAATGGATAATATATTATAATATTGCACTTTTATATTAAAAATATTTTAAAATCTGCAAATAAATTATAAACTTATTCAATTTTTAATAAAATGGTACCTTCAAACAAAACGTCATTTTTTCAGATGTGACTTTTTGTTATTATTGTGCTGGATATGTCATTATACCTTACATTTAGACATTTTTCTTAAAAGATTACAGATAATTATAATATGGAAGACTTCGTTGCCGAACAGTTTCGAACATGTATCTTGGAAGACATTGGATTCCTTTATATAGTTTGTTAATATTAATTTAAACATCTAAGTATATACATAAACCTATGTTATATGATCGGAAGACATTTTGAACATTTTAACGTAACAGCTAGTACTTTATCTTACATCTAAAGAGCTAAGATACATAAAAATTCAATCACATCAGACTAGATATCATTTGGCGTTTAACATTTAAGACATATTGCAAGTGTGCAGAACTTACGTGAAGTAAATGCGTTAATCTAAAAATAGTTCAACAATAGTTATCTAAAACGCTACATTTAATTAAAATGGCAAACCAATCTTGAAAGCTTTTATAAGTGCAGAGCCTGAATCGTACATCCCAATGATACCGAAGAGTACGCCGAGTCCTATAATAAAGTAATCATAGGCAATAGTTGTGCTTTCTAATTGGTTGCCTTTCAATTTAAGGTGGAAATATGCTGGCCATATAAAACTCAACATTGTTCCAGTAAAACTTCCAATAAAACCCATGAGTATAGCAAAATGTGGAATGAAAATTGCCATGAGGATAGTAAACATTATCACACCAAGCCTCCAACCGAGTCCCCAAACTTTTAATT
Source organism: Brenthis hecate (assembly GCA_951806755.1). Lineage (NCBI taxonomy): Eukaryota > Metazoa > Arthropoda > Insecta > Lepidoptera > Nymphalidae > Brenthis > Brenthis hecate. The sequence goes on from OX638261.1 coordinate 4,509,528, forward strand.
CTCCATCTAAGGCGTAAATTGGTGGAAATATAGTCTTTGGTTTTCCTCTAAACAGAACGCGCTCCATTAAATCACATGCAGCATAGTAGGGCAATGGATAGCTGAGTACAGCTTTGACCACTAAAAAAAAATTAACTAGGCCTTTAAAACCAGCTGAGCGTAGATTGTTAGTAATCACTTGCTGAGTATCATTTTGAAATGTCAAAAAACATAAGTATCCAAAGATAGATTTAAAAGCTGCAGCAGCTATATGCGACCAATTCAACATCCATTCAAATCGAGATCGATCTTCCATGTTGCCTTCTAAAGTGGGTAAGAATATTTGCGATGTGTAGGAGAAAACAATAACACCTAAGCTAATAGGAAAATTTTCGAAATCTAATGACCATTTAACTTTCGACCAACCCCAATCGCCAATGTAAAGAACACAGTAGCCAAGAACGATCGCATTGATTATGAGATGGCTCATTGTGCACCAAAAAGACAACATACTGACGCTTTTTAAAGATTTTAAAAATGCCAACGGTAGCAAAAATATACCAATTAACATCATCCAAGAACGGGTATCGATGGAGCCGTCCGGAAAGGTACCGATCATTAGATCACCACATACGACGACGTAAAGAATACAGGTCATGAGAAGTTCTATAATTTGGGCAATATTGACAATTTTTGCGCCATATTTTCTTCCAAAGCACTCTTTGGCAATGCTCACGTAAGAATCACGAACACGAACGCGCTGTCCTGATACAGGATCATCTTCATATAGACATTCAACAAGGATTTTACCTGTATAACAGCAAATATGAGCAATACCAATCATGGCTGCTATTGCCCAATATCCTCCCTGAAGTACAGCGAAAGGCAACGACACCACGAACATGCCCTGTTAAAGAATTAATTTGTTATAATAATGTAAAAAAAGGGATAGTAAAAAAAATGTAAAGAATTTTATATATGAACCTGAATAGCGTTGGTAACATTCCAGGCAGCTTGAAATTCATTAATTTTAGCACCAGGTTTTCCACCACCTTCTTCAAAGCCGCCTTCTTCTGATGAAGCATAAAAATCTACACTTTGCATGCTTTGTGTCCTGAAAATATTTTAGATTTACAGTTAATATAGTAAGTACTGTGTCTTTTATTAGTGACACTGGGTCAATAATTATTATTTTCAATGTCGTCTGCTTTTTTTGAATAGCTAACCTTGGTGCACCGTCTTGTTGTGGATAAGTGTTCTGATAGCTGGTAAAAGAATCTTCAGCTTGTAGTTGACCACTTAGAAATGGGTTGGTGGGGTTTGTAGATTGGTATGTTGGTGACGTTGTCTCGTTCATTGTTGAGAGTTCACAGCTTTCACCCATATCTGAGGTAAGTTAAAATATCAGTGAAAAAACAGTGAAGTTAAAAAAAACATTTGAAGAAAGGTAAAAGTTAAATAACATATTGTTAATAAAGCTTCTTACATAATAGTTGTATCGAAACTAAAATTAAATACGTAGTCACGACAATATTTAGGACATATTTCTTGTAATTTAAATCATTTTAATAAAAACTTATATATTTTTATAAATGATTTTAAAAATAATAAAGATATTTAAAATTACCCGTGTTAGCAAATCTAACGTTCTGCGGCGGGCGCGATGACTGTCCAGATTTATCGGGCACCTGCTGCCTCACAGTCTGCATTGCCACATCCAGCACGTTCTTGATGGGTGGTAACTTTATACGCCCCAGATTTATCATTTTTTTTAATTTAATTTGACCGTAAAATATTGAATCTCCGACTAAATATATTTTTTTATTTTATATTAATTATGTCAAAATTGACGTAACAGGAAGACATCGATTTTTTAAAACTATTCAATACACAATATATTCTAATTATTAATACTAAAATGGAAGACTTCTTTACACTACACTAAATAAAATTCTTTACATTATTGTTTTGCCGTGCCCGCGGTTTGAGCAGCCATTTTTGAGATGATATTTTGTACACCCATTCTGAAAAATACTATAATTTCGTTTTTTAATGTCACTGTATTTTCTTATATACCCGCGTTTGTTAAATTAAATATATATTTTGAATGGTTTAGACCATTTTTAAAAGATTTTCTTTATTACAATGGCTGCTCGCACGGCTATAGTCGTTTGGGTGACTTCGGCGCGAGGGAGATGCGCGGTAAAGCGATCAATAAGAACAAATTTGTTCCTTGGCACAATGCCTCTATAATAACCGGATATAAGATTACGTATTGGAATTCAAGATTTGTAGACAATATATGAAATGAGTTCTGTAACAGGTTGCTAAAGTATTAAACAAAACAGATATCACAAGATAAACATTTGCCAGTTATAAGAAACTAGCGATTCACCCTCGCTTCGCTTCGGGTTCGTGCCTAAACAAAAACAAATCTATTAACCATAGGTGCTTTTTCCGTGATAAAAAGTGACCTATGTGCTATTCCACACTATAATTTATTTCTGCGCCAAATTTCATCCAAATCTGTACAGCCGTTCTTGCATGAAAGAGTAACAAACATCCATCCATCCATCCTCACAAACTTTCATGTTTACGTTACGTTAGTATGGATAATATTTAGAATAATTTGTAATAAAATATAATGGTAGAGTGTACATTTATTTTTAAGTAAAAATTAACCTCCATATTTCGCTTTTTCAATCTAAGTACTTTTTTACCTACTTCTAAAAAGGAGGAGGCTCTCAATTCGTCGGAATATTTTTTTTGTATGTTCACCGATTACTCGAAGACGCCGGAACCGATTTGAAATTTTTTTTTGTTTCAAAGGGTATACTTTCCAGGTGGTCCCATATAAATTTTATCGAAATCGGCCAAGCGTTTTTTTTAAATCAACAAATAAATTATTTTTTTAAATAAATTGCTTAATCAAACATATTATTAAAAACACTAAAAATGAATAAATAAAAACTTAAAAAAAAAAAACGATTTCCAGGCACTAAAATGTAAAAAATAACTAAACGGGGGTTTTCATTTGGAATAGATACCTAATCAGATATTTTCGAAGTCGGTGCTAGCCGATCATGTTTTAAGATATGAATATCCAAATATGTATGTGTTTTATGTATCGAAATATATTAGATTTGCTTTGCATCGTCTGGCAAAAACAAGATTTCTAGGCCTTCGTGTTTCCGTGTTTTTTAGTTATATAATAGGTAAAAAAAACCTACTCGAATGCTTATGTTGAAGTTAAACTGTCTGCTTTTATATTTTTACGTATGCCCTTTTATCTTTAGGCAATTTGAAAATATCATTTAAGGGGAAAAAATAAGTTTGATGGTTGTTCTGGTAATCAATATAATAAATAACATATATTTTTATTGTAAAATAAAAACTTTAACTATAAATTAAATGATATTTGGCCTAAAATAAAACTTTGCAATATTCGTAAAGTAATTTCTTTTTCGTTAAGGTAATTGATTTATTGCCAATTACATAATTGGTTTGCTCGTTGATATTTTTACAGTTTTTATATTTTGTATAGCGATATGGGCTTAACCAGTGTTTGGTTATTTATTTATTTAACATGGTTTTTAGAAGTTTATGTAAGTACTGAAAAATAATGAAAATATTTTTTTTTTATATATTAAAAAAGAGTATTTTTTTAAGATAAACGGTTTTATTGAAAAAAAAGATAATAATGATCTCGATACTGTGAAAGGTAAAAAATAATTAGGTAAGTCCTAGGCACCAGTCATCACACCACTCTCCTAATCAATCTAGGGCATTGATCAGACTCAAAAATAAAATCGTGGGGCGTAGCGTAACCTGAGTAAATATGTAACGCCTGACTTGGAAAAGACCATCGTCTCTAACCCCTAAGAAATTTAAGGTGGGTGGTTCCGTCGGAAAAATCATGGGCTCTCTTTTCAAGTCAAATATGCTTGTGAAGATATATGTATAGGAGAAGTACAGTTAAAACCAAACTATAAACTGTACGAATAAAAATGAAAACCATCATTCTGTGTCGTTAATTTTGTAATAATTTTAGGAAAGTTATGATATTCGACGTCATCCATGTTGTCAAGAGCCAAATGAAAATTTAACCCTAGCGATGATGATCGATGCTTATGAGATATATGGCCACGATCCGACTGACAAGCTTGATCACCTCGCACATTATCAGATCGAGATGATGAAAATTAAGAGGGCACCCGATCAGGTTTTATTCATAACCTATAATTATAATTTTCTTCATAAAAGTCGTTGTATCTCAGTACAATTTGAAATATATTTTTTTTCTAAATTAATAACTTATATGGAAACGAATTGTAAAATTCCTAACAATATACATAATAATGATAACTTTACAGTATATTATAAACGAACACGTCCACATTGCGACAGATCATCTCGGTAGATTCATCACCATGCATATCAAGGAACTAAAGGTAATAGAAACCCTTTGGAAGATTTAACTAAATACAACTAATGATAATACTTCAGATTTTTTGTTTAGGTGCTCTTGATAGCTCTAGATGATACGATAGACAATATGCTAACGATGTACGATAATCACAATGCAATAAAAAATGAAAGAGTGGCCACTTATAATTCTGCAGCAGGAGGAGCAGTGCCTTCTGAGTTCTATTTAAGTCAAGGTAATGATAAATGGAGAGGTAAAGATTTTTGTGTATTCATTCTTCTTCTTCTCCCTGCCCATTTCCCAAGTTATTTTATTTAGGCTAAAAGTATGAAATAGACATACCTTCAAAAAAGATAATTTTTGTTTTTTATGATATTCTATTTCTTATTTCTATGCTAGGACTACGCTGAGTTCCATTATAGTTAAAAATAAGTACATTTTATAAAAACTAAAGTATCTAATCATATTATAGGGTTATAAAATTAAATAACTTAAAGCTATGTGTACCTATAGTTAAAATTTCAATTTCTAATGTATCTTGTTTATTTAACAATTGTTTTACAACAAACTTTCAGAATTTTATTGTGGAAAAAATGTTTACATTTTTATATCGGAGTTATACAGCGACATTTACAATATCGGGAGAGGAATCACTCCGTATTGTAAGGATCGCGGGTTCCATTTCCTTGGCTTCGTCCATTTCATGGATGACAACAAGTATTTTTTGGAGGAAGATCCAAGTGTTTCATTCGCGATGGATAATTATATCCATGGGCTAGAGTGTCATCTGGGGATATGTATATTTAGGTATATACAATGTTTTAATACTTCTCTAAGCGTTTGATACACCTAAAAGTAAAAAATGATATTAAAATTAATTAGATAAATCCTGAAAAGTACAAAAATAATTATAGGTTTCCATTTAAAAAGAATCTTCAACACATCAGAGACGTATCAACGTTGCCGAAAGCAATTGTGAAGTGCGGTCTTGTTATGTACAAACTACCGCCATTGACCGCTGTTTCCTGTATAATTACATCCGGTTCCTTTATATTGGACTTTAATATACAGGGAATAAGATTTAGACATTATGACTATATGCTGGTGAGTTGACTGGTACTAATTTACTATTCTTCTGTGACTTCACTCAGAATGTCTTAAGAAAAAACCTAAGAAGAAACCTTAATATACAACAACATAAGATGGATAAGAAAGTGAAAGAAATAATAAGAGAAATAATGTTAACAAAACTCTAAAACTGACTGACTGAAAGCACAGCAATGACTAATGCTATTTCTGGAAACGTTAAGTCCTGATCCACATTATAGTGTTGATAGCAGTTCGTTCTCGATCCGATATCGGTCTGGTAAAGTATTTTGTATAAGAAACAATGAGTGCAATTTCAAAATTATATCCAGTGAACTATCTGATATTTATATGTATTTTAAAGTATTCCGAAAAATTCACTAGAAGCCTATAGTCTTGAACCGTGTCAAAGGATAGTTTTATGATATCAGTCCTTAAAGCGTATTATGCATTTTTATTTATTTCTTTTTAGTTTCTGCCGAATGGGCATTCATATTATACGAAGGAAAGATTTTCGCCATTGGTCTGTGATCACCATGTTTGTGAATGGAATAACACTAACTTCTATGGAGGTAATTAGGATTGTATTTTAATAAATTCGAATACTTTACTGATTCTAGTTTATATGTGTATTTGTTTGTATGCGTGTGTGCGTGTGTGTGTGTGTTTGTGTGTGTGTAAGTATGTTTCTTCTTGGAATGGATCGACCTGGAGGCTAATGTTAGTAATAAAATTCCTAAAGTGGCGCTGTCTGTATACAGTAATTATTATAAACTAGCGACTTAACCTCGCTTCGCTCTGGTTCGTCCCTAGCTTGCTTCCCAACACAAACTTTTATCCCCATTTTCAACCCCTTAAGGAATGGTTTCCGGGATCAGGGCCAAATTTCATCTAAATCGATTCAGTAGATCCAGAGATTACCACCTACAACCTCACAAACTCACAAATTATACCTCCTTATAATATTAGTATAGATTAAAAAGGCATCTAGGGACGCATCCGAATGATGCGAGTATAAAAAATATCCATAATGATTGATTTTTCAGGCCCATTCATAATCCCGGGAGATCCAGGAACTGGACTTTCTCCCATCCCGCCCTTCATCGAACAGACTACAGAAGCGTTTCATGTATCCACTGAGACACCGGGGCCTGAATATGCTAACATTACATGTAATTTAAATACATATATTATTAAATAATATTTTTTGACATTAGACGTTTTCAGAGCTTATCGCTAGTAATAGATTTTTTTTTAATTTAAGCAAATGTTTTAACCATATTTAATAGTTTTCGTTTCTTTTCGTTTTCCATCAATATTTTAACCTTGTTTGATTGCTATTTAGATACACTGGATGGATGCTGGTTTATGTTTCCACCAAACTACGGTTCGATTGCTGGCATCAGTTATCTCGATCCACTCACTGTAAATGAGTATAGATACACTTGTTCTGGCGCGGGAAATAATAAGGTATCTCTTATATTATTTAAGCGTCTTTTTCATTAAGTTTATAGACAAGATAGCATTTACCATCGTTTATGAAAAGATACCAAAAAAAGGCAATGACATATTATGATTTTATGACATAACGCTTTAATTTGTTATTTCACTACATTTTATTAGAGGGGTAGGCGAACATTTTTCTATTGGGGATGCAATTTTTTTTCCAAGTATCGGCGCTTGATAAAACTGATATAATTAGGCACAGGAAATGTAAAAAACAAATTAAATCAAGAATATGGTGACCTAAGGTGTCACGTTTCTGAGATATTTTGAGATGAAGATCGCCTTTATGACTACTCTGGAAAATATTTTTTGAATACAACTGACACAAACAGGTAAGTAGGTAATAAGTTTTTTTTTGACGATTGTTATTGTTTTCATGTGGCAATGTTTACCAGAAGTTCAACTATATCAGAAACGTGACATTTTTGAATTAAGGCATTACATTGTTGGTACTTTTATATTTATTTAAGTGTATTGTATTCATATTTACGCGTGTTATTGTGCGCAGTAAGTTAAGAACAAACATTAAAATGGCGTAATGTTGGCAAAAATATCAAAGTTATATCCCTTTTCTGTTCGTAACCGATTGAAGAATGTAATTTTATCTAAACCCGAATTACAAGTTTTTGGATCGTAAAAAGTAGCTTTAATCTTTTCAATAATTTTCAAATTCTGTTACTCAGGGTCTCTACTGGTATCCACAATGGATGGGAGCGCCTCCTCACCATCCGTATCCACGATCTGGAGATTCCCCCTCCGACATAGTGGCGGGGATGCCCGGTCCGTTCTACCCGCATTTAGAAGGACAGTTACCACTTGATGTACAAGTGCCAGTTATAAATAATTAAATAAAGAATATTTTTTTTGTTTCAGACTATTTCTTTTAATTAGATTTATTATTCCTTTAATACTCCATGTAATAGCACCATAACCAGTCCACTTATGTCAAGATACACTCAAGAATGCTACTTTTACCCCCACGGTGTTCTACGTCAAACTGAAATTCTTGGAGTTTTTCATGCAATCTCGCTTCTGCCTTTCGGGCTCCTTTACAGCAAGAAGCTCTTTTTGATTCACACAATAGTAAGTTCTTCTCCGATTTAGATCACGACTTACTAAAATATGCGATAACAACTTCCTGATAGTCCTTCCTCTGCAACAATACCTACACCTCCTTGATTTAGTATCAGAAAACTATTTTAGTCTTTCAGTCTTCACTTAGCTCCAAAATTTAACTGATCTCTCGTCACACTGCCGGCCTTTTTATATGCATAAACAAAGAACATTTTATTCGAAAATATGAAACTTTTTTAGTACTTTTATTTCCTTTCTGGAAAATGTTTTGTTTCTCTCTTACACTCAGCCATTTACGATTAACTATTCTTTTCTGTTTATTATCATGTCTTGACTTTTTGACATCTTAGGATGTATAAAGCATGCTTCAGCTGTGTCATTTTGAATTATTACTAGCGGCTCACCCTTGCTTCGCTCGGGTTTCCTCTAGACAAACAAAAACAAATCTATCCCACGGGAACCGTATATTTTTCCGGGATAAAAAGTAGACTTTTTGTTATTCTGATGTATCTATATTACTGTAAAGTTTCATTAAAATACAATCAGTAGTTTTTCTGTACTAAGCTGTATAAGTTACTATAGATTTTTAACTATCTTACGAGAACTCTTTAATTTTCTGGGAAGAAAAGGATCTAAAATGTTGACCGGGGATTTTTTCAGTTTTTTTGTTTCTCTGTATGTTTGTCCGTTTGTCTGTTTGTACGGGCTAATCTCCGAAACTGTTGGACCGGTTTAAATGAAATTTTGTAAGGTGGTAGCTGGTTATCGATATACCGCGGGAAAATATCTCATTTCTGAGAAAAAATACAAAAACTGCAATGTAACTAGAAAGAGTATACTAATATGTAAAACCTAAGAATTTGGTTTCTGGTCATCTGAACGCGGGTAATGCTAGTCCTTTATATATTTTAATTAGAACAATGTCTTTTTATATGTTTAATGTTACGTAAATGATTATTTTTGTAATCGCTCAATGTATGTACGTGACCACTCCAAGATTAGTTAATAGGTCATTAGGAGAAATGTGTAAATGAAAAATATTAAACATTTATTACATAAAATAAATTTTCAAAATATATTTATTTAAATCACACAATGGCACATCAAGGGTTCCATGGCCTTATATCTGTTACGATTTAACATACCTACATATAATAATTTGTTAAGAAATAGTAAAAAATTGCTCATTTTTTATAAAATATCATAAATACGCAATATTATGCTGGAAATAAAAAAAAGGTTAAATAAAAAAAAACTTAAAACATATATTTCAGTTTTATAGCTTATGTGCACTTAAAAAAAATAAAATTCAGATATTGAATACGTGACGTAGACCTAAGACCTCCCCCCTGCTCCTGTGACCAAGCGTAGTATTTTGAAAAAGATGATCCTCAAAGCCTCCTTATAGCTCTGGTATTTGATATCATTACAAGTTAAAAACAAAGTTTTTTAAATTTGATTCATTAAAGGAGCAATTATATCAATCATAAAAAAATAATATAAAAATATAGTAGGTACTAACTAATGTACTAAGTATTTAATTAAAAAAAAAAGGTATAAAATCACGTAGGATATTACGAAAGATTTATCTAAATGTAGAGCAAGTACAGTATATAAGGGTCAAAACTCATATCGTTAACATTGTGTACTCGACTTCGTTGAATACAAACTTAGCAACATGTCCACCTTCGCCTTCTTGTTACTCTGCCTCCAAGCTTGCTTGGTTCAGGTAAACATAGTGTTTTAAAATATTTATATGTATTTTCCTTTTGCACTTATAATTTGGAAACTTTTTTATTTAATTTGTAATTTCATATTTCTAGAATGTATACAGCCTGTGGTGTGGCGCTGGACCAGCTTACGGTCCTGCCGCGTTTGCCGAGCCCTGCGGATGTGGCTACGGTGATTTTGGATATTATGGTCCTGGCGCTTACGCTGGCTACGGCATGGGTCTTGGTGCTCCTGGTTTAGGCCCCTATGCTTTATCTTCAGCTGCTGGCGCCTACGGAGGGGAGGGTATCGGTGATGTAGCTATCATCGGTGAGATGCCAGTTGGTGGTACCACTGTCATAGGTGGACAAGTGCCCATCCTCGGCGCTGTTGAGTTCGGAGGCGTTGTGCCAGCCGCTGGAGCTGTCACTATCGCTGGTAGCTGCGGCTGCGGCTGTAGAACTAACAGACCTTACTGTTACTAATCTACAAACAATAATTAATGACAATTATAATGATCATCAAAAATAAATGACTTATCATGACTATGTATTTGTAGTTGTTTCTCTTTTATTTATTATCTATCAAGTAAAACAGTTTTAATAATTTTACAAATATAAAAAGTTACGTCTGTCTCTAAATGTAAAAAGTTACCTTATATAATGCTTAGGTACTTAATTGCTGAGTTTATTATATTAAAATTTTACACCAGGTTGAATAAGTCTAAAAAATAATATCGAAAAAAGTAAATCGACAAGAATGATAAGATTTTTACGGTATTCTGATTACTTGTTGTATAAAAATTGCTTTATAGATTTTGATATAAATTACCCAGAATGATTTCTTAGAGCTTTAACATTTAATTTTAGAACATTTGAATCAAATGATTTGCAGTGGCATAGCGTAAGCTGCAGATCCGTTGTCATGGGTAAGATTTCTGGGTTGGGTTTAAGATATTAAGTATTTGTAGCAAATGAATTCTCAGTAGTAGTTCCGAGTTAGCAAGTAATCGGTGTTATACTTCTGTGCCTTGTATCTCATAAGTCATGCTAATTGAAACAAAAAGAATTAGAGATTGCACCTGTGCACTTTATTATACCTCTTACTCAGATTCTCAATGCGATTAGGTCGCTTATATCTCGTGTCATAGTGTTTGTGGTCACACTCCTCCGTAACGGCTCGACCGATTTTAATGATTTTTTTTATATACTTGGTAGGTATGAGAATAGGTAGTAAAGTGTTTTTCACCTTCCTACCCCCATCTCCCTTTTTTCTTCTTTTTTAATCGCGATTTTAGTACTTTTGTATAGTCCAAATTACATAGTCGTTTAATATATATAGCTGAAACAGAGTGACGGATTGGTGTAATTTTCTGTGTGGAGATAGTTAGAGGGCTGGAGAGTGCATAAGCTATTTTTTACCATAGGAGATTATGTAATTCCCATGGGAATACACGGTATAATACAATCCAAAAAAATATTTATGATCAGTAGGAAACTACCTTTTTCGAGATTTTTTTGTAGTTTTAGCGCGAGCAAAGCCGCGGATTCTACCAGTATTATATAAATTCATAGGGACGAATCCGAGCGGAGCGAGTGCGGACTTGCGGACCCTGTGACCGCTGGTACAGCAAGTAGGATCCCTACAAACTAAGCTATACGTATCGTCAATACACATATTGATACCAAAAAAGTGTAAATGTTGCAGAACGGTGTTTATATGTATGACACGTCTTCTTGGAACATTCATTGAAACATCTACTGAATAACTAAAGGTCTATCTCTGTGTACAATATATACTTTATTTACTTTATAACTGCCTCGGTAGTGTAGTGGCTAGCATGTACGGCTGCACACCCGGGGGTCCTGGGTTCGAGTCCCGGGTCGGGCCAAATTTAGTTATTGAGTCTTTCTGTATAGGAAGTCTCAGTAACAGCCCGGAGTTGGGAAGTTGGCGGTGTGTCACCCCCGTGCCTCGGAGAGCACGTAAAGCCGTCGGTCCTGCGCCTTAACTCTCACCGGTCGTGTCGAGCAGTCGTCCCACCGGAGTATGAGAGTGACAGGAATAGAGAGTGCACTTGTGTCTGCGCGTATACTTGTGCACTATAATATCTCCTGCGCAATTGGTTAGTCTCAATGAGATTGGCCGCCGAGGCCGGAATCGGCCAGGAGAACATCATCATCATCATTATCATTTACTTTACTTGATCACTAAATATGTGTCTATTGGGTTCACAATCTAAGTACTTTATTCTCGGACATAATTAACAGGATTTATATATAGGAATTTTACTAGCGTGTATGTTTATAATGTTTATTTATAGTTTAGTGTATCGAGTATTTATACTTAGTCTATAATATATGACCATAGCCTTTAATAGGAATTTGTAGAATCTTCTAGAAGAAGTTGTAACTGCATCTTCAGTTCTGCTTGACAGATTTTCATGAAAATCAGGTCCATTTCATTGAATCTATTCTTAGACTAACTCATTATTTTCAAATCATGCGTTCTTGATTTTAAAAACTATATAAGGTGGGTGAACCATGAAAGGCCATGTTTTTTGTAAGGCCGATTATTAAAAAGTAGTTATTGCCATGCGATGACAAATTCCTTTTACTCGGATTAGCACCCATCGAACTTAAGGACACTGACGCACCGGCAAGCCGCTGGCGCTGCTGGTTTATCAATGAGGACCCTTGCTTTGTTGACTTCTTTCGTCAACGTTAAAATTATAATATACGCTCACAACAAAACTTTAGTTTTCAGGCAAATAAACTATTATTTTCTTTATATATATATATATATATATATATATATATATATATATATATATATATATATATATATATATATATATATATATATATATATATATATATCCTTATAAGGCCGAAAAAAGATCATCAAAAAATTGACATTTGTTATAGGGCAAGGAACATTTAGGAATCACGAAAATATTAATACTTAGTTTTTAGTTGTAAATACGTATCAAGAAAGGTAAAAAAAAGTATAAGTTTATAATATTATTGCTTATAATCATGCTGTAAATAATTTTATAATTTATAATTAATATTTTAAGGAACAGATCCATAAGAGAGCCATTATAGTTTTAATTTACCTCTAATTTCGTTCTAAAGATTATTGGCAAGTTATTTGATATCGATATAATACTTAAATAGTTATTAAAATAATTATTTAAACATTTTCACTGGCAGATAGCTGACGTTATAAGGAGTAACTTAAGTAGTTTAATTTTAGAAAAAGAATTAGGATTCTGATCAAAAAATTAAAACGTACCTAGGGATGAACCCGAGTGAAGTGAGGTTAAGCCGCTAGTTGCTCATAAAATTATATGTAAAATAAAGTAAATCGCTGTACACAATTGTATCGAATTGAAAGAATGTGTGGATTAAACTTGATTTTCCACTTTTCGTCGATTTTAAAATAGCACGTTTTGAACCATGACGTAAAATTGTAGCAAGCCAGAAGTTAAATATAGAATTTTTATTGAATGCACATTTTTGGTTTTTGGTATATATGTAAAATATGAAATAATTTCGAAGCTAAATAAAATGGGTGGACCATGTAAGGCAACTCTTACAAATAAACAGTTATTATTTATTTATTTATTGGATAAATTAAACATACTAATTATTAAGTAACACTTTGTTCTATTATGTAACTTATAAAACATTTTATTTTATTTCAGAGTTAATGACTATTTATTAAATTTAAATTTTATTGAACTCTTCCAAAATGGCCTTGCAAGAAACAAGGCTCCATACAAGGCCGATATAACAAAATCAATTGTTTAACTTAAAACTAACAGTAAGACATTCAAAATATATGGTTATACTTAATCTTCATAAAATGAAATATTAAATACCTATTATAATATATTCTCATAAAAATTAGTCAACGAACATTACTTGAACACTAACTAAAGCAAACTAAGAATGTACTCGTGAAAATGTTTAAAAAATTATTTTAATAACTATTTAAGTATTATATCGATATCAAATAACTTGCCAATAATCTTTAGAACGAAATTAGAGGTAAATTAAAACTATAATGGCTCTCTTATGGATCTATTCCTTAAAATATTAATTATAAATTATAAAATTATTTACAGCATGATTATAAGCAATAATATTATAAACTTATACTTTTTTTTACCTTTCTTGATACGTATTTACAACTAAAAACTAAGTATTAATATTTTCGTGATTCCTAAATGTTCCTTGCCCTATAACAAATGTCAATTTTTTGATGATCTTTTTTCGGCCTTATAAGGATATATATATATATATATATATATATATGTATATATATATATATATATATATATATATATATATATATATATATATATATATATATAAAAATTGTTTATATTGTTTCTTGCAAGGCCATTTTGGAAGAGTTCAATAAAATTTGAATTTAATAAATAGTCATTAACTCTGAAATAAAATAAAATGTTTTATAAGTTACATAATAGAACAAAGTGTTACTTAATAATTAGTTTGTTTAATTTATCCAATAAATAAATAAATAATAACTGTTTATTTGTTAGAGTTGCCTTACATGGTCCACCCATTTTATTTAGCTTCGAAATTATTTCATATTTTACATATATACCAAAAACCAAAAATGTGCATTCAATAAAAATTCTATATTTAACTTCTGGCTTGCTACAATTTTACGTCATGGTTCAAAATGTGCTATTTTAAAATCGACGAAAAGTGGAAAATCAAGTTTAATCCACACATTCTTTTAATTCGATACAATTGTGTACAGCGATTTACTTTATTTTACATATAATTTTATGAGCAACTAGCGGCTTAACCTCACTTCACTCGGGTTCATCCCTAGGTACGTTTTAACTTTTTGATCAGAATCCTAATTCTTTTTCTAAAATTAAATTACTTAAGTTACTCCTTATAACGTCAGCTATCTGCCAGTGAAAATCCCGTCAAAATCAGTCCAGTCGTTGCGGAGAATAGTCGGAACAAACTGACTGACAAAAATTTAAAAAATGTGTCTTTCTTATATGTACTTTATACAATTTCATATGCATTTAATAAAAAACTTTTATTTCGATATTACAAACAAACACATTAATTTTATTTGTCTGTATAACAAGCACGTGTTTTTTTAAGTCGACGAAAAGTGGAAAATCAAATTTAATCCACACATTCTTTCAATTCGATACAATTATGTACAGCTATTTACTTTATTTCACATATAATTTTATAAGCGACAAGCATTGCCCGCGGCTCCGCCCGCGTTCAGATGACCAAAAACCAAATTCTTAGGTTTTACGAATTAGCATACTCTTACATTGCAGTTTTTGTATTTTTTCTGGGAAATGAGACATTTTCCCGCAATAAAAAGTATCCTATATGTTGACCCGGATACCCAGCTATCACTATACAAAATTTCATCAAAATCGCTCCAGTGGTTTTTCTGTGATGCGGTAACAGACAGACAGACAGACAGACAAAAATTCTAAAAACTATAGATTCGGCCTCTGTATCGATAATAATGTTTATTTCAACAAGATTTTCCAAAAAATATTTAATGTACAGATTCGGCTTAGTTAGAATTTTATTATATGTATAGACTAGCGACACAACCTCCCTTCGCTTGTATTCGTTCCCTAGATAAGTTTTAATTTTTTTGAGCGAGACCCTATTTTTTTACTAAAATTAAAGTACCTAAGTAACTCCTTATAACATTAGCTATCTGCTAGTGAAAGTACCGTCAAAATCAGTTAGCCGTTTCGGAGATTATCCGGAACATATTTGTTACGGCTAATAGACAGATAAAATTTAAAAAAAATGTGTTTTTCTTGCAAGTACTATATATAATTTTATATTCATTTAGTAAAAAGCTTTTATTTCGATATTACAAACAGACAGATCAGTTTTATTTATATGTATGTATAGATTGTTTTGTTTAAGCTAATCGTATATAAAGCCAAATTTTATTGAAGTTTTCTAAATCGTCTTTCACTTGCACACCGAAGAACCTTATACTATAAGCGATATCCAATGTTGCTTGTTCTATTCATATTAAGTCTTTTGACGATTTCATTTGCAGATTTTTCTCCGCATCATCCGCATATCAGAGATATTGGTGGGCGAAGACATGGACCAGATAATCCTTCAAGACGGTGAGTATATATTTATATTAATATATATTATTAAAATATATTAAATACTTTATTTTAACCTAACTGCGGCGAAGCCTTAACTAAAGTAGGGTTATGTATGTAATCTGTATGTACATATGTAATGTCTATGTATGTATGTTTTTTTTTGTCTAACACTACAGTGTTCAGTCCTTTTTTAAGGTCCTACTGGTGGGCACGGGCCTCCCTTCAAAACGAGGGGGACCCGGCCATAGTCCACCGCGCTAGCCAAGTGCGGGTTGGCGCACTTTATATGTCTTTCGAAAATTTGTTAGTTCTCTCAGACATGCAGGTTTCCTCACAATGCTTTTCTTCATCGTAAGACAAGTGGTAACCATGTTGGAATGATTCGCACATGAAAATATCAGAGGTGCGAAACCAGGATTTGAACCCGCTTCACTCGGTTTCCCATCGAACGCGTTACCATCGGGCTAACCCTACGTTCCATAGTAAATTCTAAGCGGCCAAGCGTACTTTGGTGAATTATACGTTGACGTCAGATTCGTTTTGATAACACAATTATCAAATAATAATACAAAATCAAAATGGCCATTTTTAGGTCTTTTAATATTTTTTTCTCCAAACGTATTGAGTGCTGTATGTATGTAATCAAGGGTTTTAAGAGACAATCACAAAAATATATCAATCAATCAGCCTATAGTCGTCCTCTTCTGAAAGAAGATCTTTTTTAATGTTGGGAAGTGCAATTACGACACAGTATTAATTAAAATAATATTATAATAAAAAACTATTGGCTTGAACGAAAAAGTGACTTGAAATATCTTTATACAGGCTTATGTAGTCTTAAATTTTTTTCACTCCTCAATTACATGTATGGAGTGTAGCACGTAAGAAGTTATACTTCGAAAAGTGTAACAGAACAAAAACAGCTAAAGATTTTATCCCGTATGTCAACTCTCTGTTTGTAAAAGGAACGCAGCTAACTTCATCATGTCGCTTTTTGGTTGTCGGTGTGCGCGCGCATCGTAAAAATTTTACTCATATATTTTTCCAAGCATGCTAAAAGATGTATAACTTCAAAATATTATATTTATGTTTTGATTTGTTTTAATTTAATTGCGGTATTTGCCACAGCGCCAGAGATGTTTTAGGTACTTCAATCGCGCGTAAAGGTTACACTCGCTCATTTTATTTGGAATATACCTCGAATAGTTTTTAAAATTATATTGACCTGTATTTTTTTACGTATTATCTGCATGCATTAGTTTTATAAAATACTAGTTCGACGTAAGACGTAACGTCTTAGATAACTAAGAGGACTAGCCTATGTGTTACTCTGAGTCATCAATACAATGATGTTCTCCTGACCGATTCCGGGCACAGCGGCCAATCTCATTGAGCCAACTGCGCAGGAGATATTATAGTGCACAAGTGTACGCGCAGACACAAGTGTTCTCTCTATTTTTGTCACTCTCATACTCCGGTGGGACGACTACTCAACACGACCGGTGAGAGTTAAGGCGCAGGACCGACGGCTTTACATGCTCTCTGAGGCACGGCGGTGTAACACCGCCAACTTCCCTACTCCGGGCTGTTACTGAGACTTACTATACAGAAAGACTCAATAACTAAACTTGGCCACCCGGGACTCGAACCCAGGACCTCCGAGTGTGCAGCCGTATATGCTAGCCACTACACCACCGAGACAGTTAATCCATAATAATTGCCATCTATACAATATACATATAATAAAACTGTAGAGGTCGAATGTCTGTAGTTACATAGAAAAAATGCTAAAAATCGAGTCAGGGGGATGTAAGAAGAGAAATAGAATTAAATCCAGGTTTTTTTTATTTTTTATTTCTCTGTCTGTTTGTCTGTTTGTACGGGGTAATCTCTGAGACCGTTAGACTGATTTTAATGAAATTTTACATGGTCGTACCTTATATCCCCAGTCAACATTTTAGATACTTTTAATCCCGGAAAATTAAAGAGTTCCCGTGGGATAGTAAAAAAACTATAGTAACTTGTATAGCTTAGTACACAAAAACTATTGATTGGATTTTAATGAAACTTTACAATAATATAGTTCATACATCAGAATAACAAATAGACTACCTGGAAAATGTACGGTTCCCGTGGGATACATATGTTTTTGTTATTCTAGAGGCGAAGGCGAGAGTAATATTTTAGACCTACTCCTAGGCGATTGCAAGCAATAATACCAACAATACTCAGCTGCCAGCTGATAGTCACGGTGTTCTAAAATGTATCATAATAATTAAAATGACATATAATTAAACAATAATTCCTCAGGATTGCCAATGAGATCACAGTACCTCCAAATATCATATGTAGGGAAGGACAACAGCTGGATAAGGACTGGGTCTGCCGCGATCCCTTTTAACCGCGATAACTACATAGAACGACTTCAATTACACCCAAAATTATAAATTTTAATTTAAAGTCTTACAAATATCATTCATTTGGATATGTCAATTGCTTGTGATGTGTATCTTTATCAAAATTAATATAAAATAAAAATATTGCACAATTATAATGTTTTTCTTTTAATAATTTAAAATTACTGTTTCTCTACAATTTTGCTAGTATGTTTAGAGTGACCTAATTCTGCATTTAATAAACGCTTATCAGTGACTTACATAGACTAGTATTACACAATCACATTCAAAAAAATCACATCCTTTTGGATCTTTCAACATCCTTTTAAAAGCTTATTGAAATAACGCCATAAAAAGATGGCGGGTTTATGTCACACGAGCAATAAACTAGTGTACGATACTCGTGACTTAAATATTATTATTACACACTCTGTTATGGTATTTTAATAAAAGTACTTTATAAAAAAATATTTTCATTTATTACCATTAATTACAAATTAACTGTGGGCAAGCTGTCGCCGAACGCGGTTGGAATAGAACTAAGTACAAGATATATAAGTATAGAAGATAAGTACAAAAGCTGTAACCTTATTAATGTAATTGTGCTGACTATGCAGCGGCCCTTGCAATTTGCGAGTTTTGGAGACTCAATTATATCTAATTCAATGTTATCAATTTGAGCATTATTACTAGAATTTATTTTAAGAACTCACCGACATTTACCCTTACAATATTTAATAATCTATATTATAAAGCTGTAACTTAGCGAAATCTGTACATGAAATATTTAAAAAAAACCATTATGTATACAATATAGACCCCAAAACAATAGTTATTTAAATTTTTGCCTGTGTGTGTCTGTTTGTGTGTGCGCGTTTCACGCAAAAAGTAATGATCCGATTTCAACGAAATTTGGTGAGGTGATAACTTATTACTCGGGTCAACATTTAGGGTACCTTTTATTTCAAGAAATTCGTTCTTTCCCACGGGAAAACACAATAACTGGTTTTATCGAGTCGCCCCTAGAAACCTTCCGCTGGCTAAACCTTAACACATACATCAAAACAATGTACTATAGCATTGTAGGCTTTAAAAAGGCCTACTGAAAAGTCTGCAATAGTATATGTATGTCTATCTGCTAAGGTAAACTCGCAATATTTATTCTTATCTATACCTATAATAAAACTAACTTAGTCAAATCTATGTGCGCGTTTCACGCAAAAAGTACTGAACCAATATTAACTCAATTTTAATTTTTTTACTGTCTGTTTTTCTGATGTATCTCTCTGTTCTCCAAGACTATTATTTAAAACTATTGAACGAATTAGAGCAGAATTTCCAAGAGCGCAACTCAGGATACTTGGCAGGTAAGTTGTGGTTTATTTCATTTGACCAAAGAAAAAATCTTCACTCTCTCGGTTACATATTTTTTTATGTAAGTGAAAAATAAATAAAATTAAAATAAATAACTCATTGCTTAAGAAGGTTTTATTTGTTGCAAAAGATCGAATGATACTAAATATCTCGCTGCTAGTAACGTCTGCGACTTGTTCGTTACCTGCACCGAAAGCAACTGCATCGGCACCAGCAGTTGGCAGAGCACCTTCCAATGCTACAGTTCCCAAGAAAGGCAAAGCTCCATAGACTGATAGACCTCCTTCGTAAACATTTTCTGACACAAGGGAAACTTCACTTGCGGGAGTGAAGTAAGCGCTAGATGTTGGAAGAGCACCCCCATTGGAAGAGGCAGCAGCAGCAGGTCCATATGGACCAGTGGCAAGTCCGTATGGACCAACACCATAGGGGCCAGCTAAAGGTCCAGCGGCTGCCCAAGAACCCGCGCAGGGTGGCAAACTCAGCTAGCGGTGCGACAGCCAAGCGCGAGCCAGTACAGTAACCAGCAATTGACTAAACAAAATAACAAAGAACAAAATTATTCATAATTGATTGGAATAGGTACATTATTATATTTAAATATTAATAATTTTTACACATACGAGTATAATGAATTTAAGTGGATCATTAGCGCTTGAGCGCAGAACAAAAGGAGAGTCTTGACTATTATTTTAATATTCTAATTTCGAATCAGAATGTTTTATTGTTAGAATATATTAGTTTTTATAGTCTTTTAATGAGAAAAAATATTTATCACTTTGAATTACAAAAAAATAATTGTAATTTGTGTAACTACTGTACGTGACGTTTACCTATGAGATTATTTATACGTTATCAGGAGAAATGAATGAATGGAAGAAATCTTATACACTCATAATATAGTAAAATTGTATTAATATTTAATTGAGGTTTAGAATGTAAGATACCTTATATAATTTCTCATTGGCGTCCGGCAATCCTGCCGTCGGGGCGTCGTGATTGACTGCGTAAGTGATCCTGCGACACCACATTAAGACGGGAGAAGGTAAAAAGTTAGCCGGAGGTTAAACTTAAAACAACAGTTTTCTTGTAATAGCATATCCACACCAGAATCATGAGTAATCAAAATATCTTTCCTGAGTGTAAAGTAAAATTGCAAATGCAAGAACAAGACGAGACTTAGTTAGTCTTGGTCTTGTGATAATACACCTGGTCTTGGTATTGCGCTCCCAGTTTTGGTCTTGGTCTTGCAGCAAGAGTCTTGCAAGTCTCGCAGTTACCTATTAGCTTATTGCTATTTATTAAACGTTACTTTAGATCTTAGAACAACGTAACAGAGTAGGCACATTTTGAGCTTGAATTAACATAGCCATAGTATAGATTAACCAAATTAATAAATGTCTAAACATTTGATGAATGGTTTGAGAACCCACGACCTAAGCGATCCGTGCCGATGATCTAACCAACTGAGATATCTATCGTGTCCTACAGGAGTCAGTCTGTTAATAAACGTTTACTTTTATAAGCTTACATGTGCTAAAACATGGTTAAAACATATAAAAAACTAATTAATGACTTAACTTGACTGTATTTTAAAGAACATTATCTGTCTAGAAAGAGATTGATAGACACTCACCGTAAATGAAATGGAATAAAAGAGATACGATTTATATAATTGGCCGTTTATTTAAATGAAAAACAAAATACAATAAAAATTAAATTATAGAACAGCACACAATAGCTTTGACATTATTGTTATTTTATATTAATTCTTTTGACTAAGAATCAATACAAAGTAATACAATTTACTGAATTTACCATTTATTTAAATAAAAATACAAAACAAATAAAATTACAGAACAGTACACAATAGTTTTGACGAAAATGCATTGATAGTCATTTATATCTGTATTTTACGTCTTCCTATTTTCTTCTTCAAAATTCTATGTACTAGTACTTTCTTTTGTTTTGTTTCGTTTGTTTTCTATGTGTCAATTTCTTGTATTATAAATTTACCTGTCCGCTCCCTGAAACGACACTCAATCCTAACTGCAAGACGCAAGAGTCTCGCAGGTTTAGTCTTATTCTTCATCAAATCTAGCATGGTTAATCTTGATCTTGGTCTTGCTAAAATTAGGCGGTCTTGGTCTTGCCAAAATGCAATAAGACCAAGACTGCAAGACCAATGCCGATTTTGGGCAACATTAATTACAAGATAAGTAATTGTAATTGCAATCGCAAAACGAAGTACATATATTATAATGAATATATTGTAATAAATATATAATAAATTCAAAGCCTCTTTATAGCTCTCAGCTTTTTGATTTTGTTAAAAATTTTTTTATGAAAATTGATTCGATGAAAAAAATAACAATCTTAATCAAATACAGAATGATTATAACAATGTAGAACAAATTTACTAAAAATTTCTTAAAAAAACAAAGTTGTTATAAAATCACGTAGGATATTACGAAAGTTTAATCTAAATGTAGAGCAAGTACAATATATAAGGGTCAAAACTCATATCGTTAACATTGTGTACTCGACTTCGTTGAATACAAACTTAGCAACATGTCCACCTTCGCCTTCTTGGTACTCTGCCTCCAAGCTTGCTTGGTTCAGGTAAACATCGTGTTTTAAAATATTTATATATGTATTTACCTTTTACACTTATAATTTGGAAACTATTATTTAATGAGTAATTTCATATTTCTAGAATGTATACAGCCTGTGGTGTGGCGCTGGACCAGCTTACGCTCCTGCCGCGTTTGCCGAGCCCTTCGGATGTGGCTACGGTGATTTTGGATATTTTGGTCCTGGCGCTTACGCTGGCTACGGCATGGGTCTCGGTGCCCCTGGCTTAGGCCCCTATGCTTTTCCTTCAGCTGCTGGCGCCTACGGAGGTCAGGGTATCGGTGATGTAGCAATCATCGGTGAGATGCCAGTTGGTGGTACCACTGTCATAGGCGGACAAGTGCCCATCCTCGGCGCTGTTGAGTTCGGAGGCGCTGTGCCAGCCGCTGGAGCTGTCACTATCGCTGGTAGCTGCGGCTGCGGCTGTAGAACTAACAGACCTTACTGTTACTAATCTACAAATAATAATTAATGACAATTGTAACGATGATCAGAAATAAACGATTTATCACGACTATGTACGAGTATTTGTAGTTTTTTCTATTTTAATTATTTTCAAGTGAAACCTTTTTAATAATTTTACAAATATAAAAAGTTACGTATATCTCTAAATGTAAAAAAAATATAATATACCTAACCTAACCTTTTATAATGCTTAGGTGCTTAACTGCTGAATTTATTTTATTAAAATTTGATACAAGATTGAATAAGTCTAAAAAATAATAAGTATTTCCGGAAAAAATTAACTGGACAAGAATGATTTAAGATTTTTATGATATTCTGATTACAGAAAACCACGATGCTTTTTTCATAATTCATAACCTGTATGACTTTTTCGAGTTGTTGTTAATATATTCCAGTGAATGCGTCCACTCCTTTCACTGGTAATTTAAAAGATTTTTTGACAAGGTTTATTTCGTCTTTTTGTAAAAAGAACAACTTCTATTGATATATTTGTAATGTAGTGTAGTGTTAGAAAAACTCTTTTTTTAACCCTAAGTAATAAAAAAAACCATAACAACCATATTATTGCTCCAATGTTTCACTCTGTCGACAGAGAAGTACCGCATGTTACACCGCCCACCGAAGTAGGCCACCTCCTTGTGCGTTTCTTAGCTTCGCGCTCGCCTGAATTGCCGGGGAGTAATGAGTACCCCCACCACGCCTAGGTGAACACACGTTGGGGGTCACTGTTCTAACCTTACCTAGGAAGAAAGAAAGGGGTTTTCCGAGTAAGGCGTAGCTCCCGCCTTAGCCTTCTCAACCTACGTTATCCAAGTCAGACCTGTCACATAACCAAAAAATAAAACTACCCTAACCTAATCTCCGAAAAATCTGAAATCCGAATCTGAAATAAGGACATTCACCAGGAAACTAAAGTCACCGATATCTCGCGTAGAATTAGTACGCTGAAGTGGAAGTGGGCTGGGCTGTCCCCAGGCTTATTGATGGCAGATGGAGTCGACACGTGTTAGAGTGGCGACCATGCTTAGGAAAACGTAGTCGCGCTGCGGCACGGTGGACTGACGTTTTGAATAAGGTGGTAGGTACGGGACGGTTGAGGGCTGCCCAAGTTCGGGATGGTTGGCGTTCTATGGGAGAAGCTTATGTTCAGCAGTGTACGGCGATAAGCTGAAAAAATATAAATCTAACTTAACTTAACGAGAATGCTAAGTGGGCATTTTTTCTTTTTTCAAACTACGGGTTCTACATGAAAAACGTATATAACAAAAAATGACAACTTTTTTATGACCTACAACTTTTGTGGGAAATATTTTCCTCTAAAATCAATATTTATTACGATAAACACGAAAAACATTGTATTTTTTTTCTAGAATTGACCATGAAAATTAAATATGCGCATATTTTGAACATATTCATAATCAGCACGTTGAATTACATATGTACCAAGTTTCAGATCAATCGAAGGTACTGGCTATTCGGAAATACACCTGGATATCCAATAGCTTTAAGTTAAACAGTCTAATTAGAGTAAAATAAACATAATAAGGTGAGATGTCAGATGTCACACATCTTAAGCTAACCACTGTAAGGCTCGCTCGTTTTGTTTTAATTTCCTTTTGTTAATATAATTAATATACAGCCTACAGTACTTCTATACTAATTTGTCTGAAATACATAAATACTAATATATAAATGCGAAAGTAACTCCGTCTGTCCGACTGTCTGTTACCTTTTCACGCTTAATCCGCTTAACTGATTTAGACGAAATTTGGTATGGAGATGGTTTGAGACCCTATGTCCTTCACATAGGATAGTTTTTACCACGGAAATCATCTTTTAAGGAGGTGAAAAGGCGGATGGAACTTTGTAAGGGGAATCAATCATTTCTCAAGTAAGGGATATAAAACTCACTTACCAGATAGACTATATAGTCTATGTATTCCATACTAATCGTCTTAAGGTATCTAGGGACGAACCCGAGCGAAACGAGAGTGAGTAACTAGTATTTAATATTATAAATGTGAAAGTTTGTATGTATGGATGTTTGTTACTCTTTCACGCCAGAACGGTTGAACGGATCTAGATGAAAATTTCCAGAGATAGATATACATAATTTATACGATATTATAGTGTAAATAGTGAGCTCATACTCTAAGGAATAATGAATAATTAATATGCGATTCGAATAACTGCTTTAGCGTCCAGAGTTTTATAGTTACAATCTACAACACTAATTGTTTTTAACTTTCTTTCTGTCTGTTTCTCTATCTCTCTGTCTGTTCTTCAAGACTATTATTTAAAACGATTGAACACATTAGAACAGTATTTCCAAGGGTGCAGCAGACTTGACAAAGTTGTAGTTTATTTCATATTTGGCCAAAGAAAATATCTTACCCTGAAATAAAGTTAAAACTATTTTTTTATGTGTAAAAAAAATAACTCATTGCTTAAGAAGATTTATTTGTTGCAATAGATCGAATGATACTAAACATCTCGCTGCTAGTAAATGAGCGCGCCGCAGCCGCATCCAGCGCGAGCGTAAGGTCCAGCGCGATAGCCAAGACCATCGAAAGCATATGGACCAGCACCACAAGTGGCACCGATATCTTCCCTCAACGTGGCGACTTGTCCGTTACCTGCACCGAAAGCAACTGCACCGGCACCAGCAGTTGGCAGAGCACCTTCCAATGCTACAGTTCCCAAGAAAGGCAAAGCTCCATAGGCTGATAGACATCCTTCGTAAACATTTTCTGATACAAGGGAAACTCCACTTGCGGGAGTGAAGGAGGTGCTAGATGTTGGAAGAGCACCCCCATTGGAAGCTGCAGCAGCAGCAGGTCCGTATGGACCAGCGCCAAGTCCGTATGGGCCAACACCATAGGGGCCAGCTAAAGGTCCAGCGGCTGCACAAGAACCCGCGCAGGGAGTGGCAAAGCGCGAGCCAGTACAGTATCCAGCAATTGACTAAACAAAATAAAAATAATTAAGTAAGCTTATGTGCGTATGTATTACGTTACACGTTCATTATAATATTGAAGTATTTAATAATTATTGATATCTAAGTATAATATAAATTTGACTTACTTGGATCATGAGCGCTTGAGCGCAGAACAGAAGGATAGACTTGACTGCCATGTTCACTATTTGAGTTTAAGTTTAGAATGCTCAAGTTTCTTTAATACAGCCTTTATATACTTTCAATTAGAACAATGCCTTTTTAAATGTTTAATGTTACGTAAATTATTATTTTTGTAATCGCCCAATGTATGTACGTGACCACTCCAAGATTAGTTAATAGGTCATTAGGAGAAATGTGAGAATGAAAAATATTAATAATATAAAATAATAAAAATATTACCTTTAATTTTAAAAATGGAATAATTTAAATCACAGAATGGTACATCAAAAGTTCTGTAGCTTAAAACATTTGTTATATTGTAACTTACTAATTTGTTCAAACGTAGTAAAAAGAATTACCCATTTGCAATATTTAATTCAGAAATACGCATAAATACGCTGCACCTTTAGCTTAAATAAAAAACAAATTTGAAAAACCTATTTCAGTTTTACGGCTTATTATGTGGAAAAAAAATCACCCTCAATTACATGTGTGTATAAAAAAGTACTTGGTACTCCTAGTACTTTCTTATTGGGATCTGTTACCTGTGTTAAAACTTTGAAAAGACTTCTCAGAATAAGAAAATTTGGTACAGGCACAGATCATATAATACTATACTAGTAGTACAGGAATAATCAGCCCGAACCTTTTCACTTTCCTTACTTTAGAGTCTTGTCATTTAGATAGACCCATCCTAATATTAGCCTTTAGAATTTGTTCTAGACACATTCCCCTTAACTATTTTGCATTTATAATGCAATAGGTTTCATCTCCTTTATCTGTAGTGTGAGGAAAAGATGAAGATGTCTGTCACATTTTAAGGGAACGTGCTCGAAATGAATCGTTTAGAAGATATTTTTCTAAAGATTGTATGAATATTGGAATTTGCAATATTATGTTAAAATATTCTTATTCAAATTCCTCTAAAGGTGTGTTATAAATTAGTGAAATTAGGCTTAAATAAGAGATAAATGTTAAATTATTTATATGTATATAGTATTTGCATTGTAAGGGTTAATTATTATGCATATAATTATCATTTATAGTAGTATACTAAATATTAGGACATAGTAATTACATATGTTATTAGACTTATGGATTTAAAATTGTTATGTTGCATGTAAGAAGCTTGAATAGGACGACCTGTTTGTTTTTCTGTGAACAAGTCTTTTAAATAAAGATCATAAAAAAATACCTCTATGTGTTAAATTTTGACAATTTGACTACTGAATAGTCTAGTTCAGATCACATGTGATATTTACCTACCAAATTTCGAAATGTAGCTCCATTAGTCTCCGATACGGATAGACGGACGTGATGAAATTTTAGGGGTTCCGATTTAGCTTTTTGGTTTCGGAACTATAAATAAGGGACTATTGGCATCCAATTTGTTTTTACTGAAATTTGTTTTTACGTGTTCCCTATAGCATCGCTATTTAAAACCGCCAGCTTACCAACTCTCACACGGAAAACCTAATAATATGTAAGTACTTGACTCAGAATCCGAGCTCAGCAACAGAGAAGAGAGAGAGAGAGAGTAGAAATAACGAATATGTTTTATAAATTCTATTTGCGTAATTGCATATCAAGCTCAATGCTCAACAAAATTTCTTTCCTGAGCACGAAACTAAATTGCCTAAAAATTTTATTTATAATTAGCGACTCACCCTCGCTTCGATCGGGTTCGTCCATAGGGTATGTATGCGACTTCCCTATTTGAATCAGATATTATTAAATTTTAATTTAATTTCACATGTTTTTAAATTTTTTTCGTGGGACCCTATTTTTTTTCTAAAATAAAAGTAGCCTCAGCTACTCCTTATTACATCAGCTATCTGCCAGTGAAAGTCCCGTATAAATCGGTGCAGCCATTTCAGAGATAAGCCGGAACAGACAGACAGATAGACAAAAATTGTAAGAAATGTTGTTTTCGTATATGTATCGTATATACATCCATATGCATTTAGGAAAAAGCTGTTATTTTGACACTACAAACAGACACTTTAATTTTATTTACCTGTATAGATTTAGTCGCAATTATTTTAAAATTTCCTGAATCAATAGGTACAAAAAGATAATTCTCAAAGCCTCCTTATGGTTCTCTGCTATTTGATATTATTGACAAGTTAAAAACAAAGTCTTATTAAATTTGATTCATTAAAAGGTCAATTATATAAAATGATGATAAAATTGTAGTACTAAGCATTTTATTTAAAAAAAAAATCACGTAGGATATTTCGAAAGAGCTATCTAAATGTAGAGCTAGTACAGTATATAAGGGTCAAAACTCATATCGTTAACATTGTGTACTCGACTTCGTTGAATACAAACTTAGCAACATGTCCACCTTCGCCTTCTTGGTACTCTGCCTCCAAGCTTGCTTGGTTCAGGTAAACATCGTGATTTAAAACATTTATATATATTTTCCTTTTGCACTTATAATTTGGAAACTTTATTATTTAATTAGTAATTTCATATTTCTAGAATGTATACAGCCTGTCGTGTGGCGCTGGACCAGCTTACGGTTCTGCAGCGTTTGCCGAGCCCTTCGGATGTGGCTACGGTGATTTTGGATATTATGGTCCTGGCGCTTACGCTGGCTACGGCATGGGTCTCGCTGGTCCTGGTTTAGGCCCCTATGCTTTTCCTTCAGCTGCTGGCGCCTACGGAGGTGAGGGTATCGGTGATGTAGCTATCATCGGTGAGATGCCAGTTTGTGGTACCACTGTCATAGGTGGACAAGTGCCCATCCTCGGCGCTGTTGAGTTTGGAGGTGCTGTGCCAGCCGCCGGAGCTGTCACTATCGCTGGTAGCTGCGGCTGCGGCTGTAGAACTAACAGACCTTACTATTACTAATCTACAAATAATAATTAATGAAAATTATAATGATCATCAAAAATAAACGATTTAT
Organism: Brenthis hecate; assembly: GCA_951806755.1. Lineage (NCBI taxonomy): Eukaryota > Metazoa > Arthropoda > Insecta > Lepidoptera > Nymphalidae > Brenthis > Brenthis hecate. The sequence continues at coordinate 4,538,367 of OX638261.1, forward strand.
CATGATTATGTATTTGTAGTTGTTTCTATTTTAATTATTATCAAGTGAAACAGTTTTAACAATTTTACAAATATAAAAAAGTCACGTCTGTCTCTAAATGTAAAAAGTTACCTTATATAATGTTTAGGTGCTTAACTGCTGATTTTATTTTTTTTAAATTTGACACAAGACTAAACAAGTCTACAAAATATACTGTCCGGAAAAAAATAGCTTAGGGAATGATAAGATTTTTACAGTATTCTGATTACATTATTTTATAGAAAACCACGATGCTTTTTTCATAATTTATAACCTGTATGACTTTTTTGACGTAATATACTCATATTCCAGTGAATCAATTGGCGTCCTTTAACTGGTAATTTAGTAGATTAAAATCTAATCAATGAAAAGGTTTGTTTCGTTTTTTTTGTAAAAAGAACAACTTCTATTGATATATTTTACTAGAATATTTAATTTATCTATCACGCTTGTAAAAAAATTCTAGATTTGACCACGAAAATGAAATATGGGCATATTTTGAATAATATATTCGTAATCGGCACGTTGAAATACATACTTACTCAAAATTTTTCGATAGGATGTCACAGCAAGCCAGAAATTAAAAAAAAAAACTAGTTTTTAACGTTTTGCATCCCTCCATTTCTCGGGGGTAGCGGGGAAATTTTACGGATTTTTGTTTCTTATATGGTTGCTAACGTTTTAAAAACATAAGACTTTAAAACTTCAGGTTTTAATTTTTCAACCGACTTCCTCAAAAAGGAGGAGGTTCTCAATTCGGCTGTATATGTTTTTTTTTATGTTTGTTACCTCAGAACTCCGTCATTTATTAACCTATTTGGACAATTTTTATTTTGTTTGAAAGTGTATACTTCCAGATTGGTCCCATTTAAATTTCAAAAAAAAAAAAATACCACCCTAAGGGAAAAATAGCTAATGATGAATTTAACCTACTTCTAATTGTCATATTGACTTGAAACTCTGAAGTGTTTCTATTTCCGTTGATAGTGCAGTGGGTCGGTATCGTTGACCTGATCTGATGGTAAGGCCAGAAGGTGGATAGGTGGAACTCTTCAACGACTAATAGTAGATACTTTGAATTTGGGCTTATTTTGTTTGATTTGGTAAGTCTAACACGTTACTATCGGATTTTAGATCCAGAATTTTTAGTGTTACTAATAAAAGCGAATTTTAGTTTTTACAAACTTTCTTTGCTTTGTATGGGCTGGCACCGAAATCGAAAATATTTAATTAGGTATGTATTTAATAGGTAGGCTTTAATTACTTTGTCAAAGCACACCGACTTCGAAAATATTTGATTAGGTATGTATAGTAAATGAAAACTACGAATCAGTTATTTTTTACTTTTTAGTGCTTGTTTTGAAGTCGGTTTTATTTTTTTTTTGTTAAAAAGTTTTTTGTATAGCTCATCGCGATCGGAATATTTGTATAGAGTATATTTAAATTAAAGAAAAGCTGAATAACGAATAAAAACTTAAGTAGTTTCTAATTAGGTACTTAAAGAAATAATTTAGTATTAATCCTTCTTTTCTTAAACTTGTTAAAAAAGTATATTTGGCTTTTGGGGGTCATGACTCCTATAACCCCCTCCCCCTGGATCCACGCTTGATATCAAATTTCGGATAAATCGAAGGTATAGGCTATTCGGAAGTACACCCGGATATCCAAGAGCTTTAAGTTAAATAGTCTAATTAGAGTAAAATAAACATAATATGGGGAAATGTCAGATGTTACACATCATATTCGACTACTGTAAGGCTCACTCGTTTTGTTTTAATTTACTTTTATTAACATTATTAATATACAGCACAGGAATGTAGGAGTAATGTGAAAGTTTGTGAGTATGGCTGTTTGTTACTCTTTCACGTCAGAACGGCTGAACGGATCTAGATGAAATTTGGCGCAGAAATAGATTGTAGTCTGGAATAACACATAGGCTATTTAATAAAAAAATTATAATTACTTTATTAAAAATGTACGGTTCCCGTGGGATAGATTTGTTTTTGTTTTCGAGAGGCGAATCCGAGCAAAGCGAGGTTGAGCCGCTAGTATAATATAAATGCATAATTTATACGATATCATAGTGTAAGTAATAAGCCCTTGGTCTAAGAAGTGTTGAATAATTAATATGCGATTCGAATAACTACTTTAGCGTCCAAAGTTTTACAGTTACAATTTACAACACTAATTGTTTTTAACTTTCTTACTGTCTGTTTCTCTATCTCTCTGTCTGTTCTTCAAGACTATTATTTAAAACGATTGAACACATTAGAGCAGTATTTCCAAGGGCGCAGCAGACTTGACAAAGTTGTAGTTTACTTCATATTTGGCCAAAGCAAAAATCTTACCCTGAAATAAATCTAAAACTATTTTTCTTATGTGTAAAATAAAAAATAAATAAATAAATAACTCATTCCTTAAGAAGATTTATTTGTTGCAATAGATCGAATGATACTAAATATCTCGCTGCTAGTAAATGAGCGCGCCGCAGCCGCATCCAGCGCGAGCGTAAGGTCCAGCGCGATAGCCAAGACCATCGAAAGCATATGGACCAGCACCACAAGTGGCACCGATATCTTCCCTCAGCATGGCGACTTGTCCGTTACCAGCACCGAAAGCAACTGCACCGGCACCAGCAGTTGGCAGAGCACCTTCCAATGCTACAGTTCCCAAGAAAGGCAAAGCTCCATAGGCTGATAGACATCCTTCGTAAACATTTTCTGATACAAGGGAAACTCCACTTGCGGGAGTGAAGGAGGTGCTAGATGTTGGAAGAGCACCCCCATTGGAAGCGGCGGCAGCAGCAGGTCCGTATGGACCAGCAGCCAATCCGTATGGACCAGCGGCAAGTCCGTATGGACCAAAACCATAGGGGCCAGCTAAACTTCCAGCGGCTGCACAAGAACCCGCGCAGGGAGTGGCAAACTCAGCTAGCGGTGTGGCAGCAAAGGGCGAGCCAGTACAGTATCCAGCAATTGACTAAACAAAATTAAGAGAAAACAATAATTAATATTTTTTTTTGAAAAGGTACATTATAATATTTAAATATTTAATAATTTTTACACACATAATGAATTTACTCACTTGGATCATTAGCGCTTGAGCGCAGAACAAAAGGATAGTCTTGACCATCATGTTTAATATTCCAATTTCGAATCAGAATGCTTGAATATTGAATATATTAGCTTTTATACTCCTTTAATGAGGAAAAAATATTTATCAGTTTGAATTACAAAAAATGAATTGTAATTTGTATAACTACTGTAGGTACGTGACATATGCCTATGAGATCATTTATAGGTTATCAGAAGAAATTAATGAATGGAAGAAATCTTAAACTACATTCGTAATATTATACGAGTAATAAAATTGTATTAATATTTAATGGAGGATGTTTGGAATATAATATCTATGCCTTATATACTTAATTGTATTTTTAATACAAAAACATGCCCGCATCTTTATTTTCGTGTTTCTATGCATATGTATGTCTACACTAAACGTGTTACTTAGGCGCCTTTTGAAACCGCTTAGTACCAGGAGATTTAAAGATATAGCTTAAATAAAAATATCTTTTCGGATTATTTCGCGAATTTATTTTTGGTCCCCGACGTTTCAAATTCTTTACAGCAATCATGTTCACAGAAGAGACTACGGTTTTAATTAAGTTTTTAAATCTTAAGGTATATTAGTCGGAGCTTAAACTTAAAACAACAACTTAAAGTTTTCTAGTAATATTAGGATATCAGAATCATGAGTCAGCAAATATCTTTCCTGTGTGTAAAATATAATTGCCTTTATATTAAAAGATATATACGATAAGTAATTGTAATCGTACTTAAAAATTAAGCTAGATCAATAAAACGCAAAACGATGTACATATATAATACATATATGATTCAAAGCCTCTTCATAGCGCTCAATAATCAAATAAAGAATAATTATAACGGAGGATGATGTAGAAAAAATTTACTAAAAATTTCGTAAAAAAAAAGTTGCTTTAAAATCACGTAGGATATTACGAAAGATTTATCTAAATGTAGAGCAAGTACTGTATATAAGGGTCAAAACTCATATCGTTAACATTGTGTACTCGACTTCGTTGAATACAAACTTAGCAACATGTCCACCTTCGCCTTCTTGTTACTCTGCCTCCAAGCTTGCTTGGTTCAGGTAAACATCGTGATTTAAAATATTTATATGTATTTTCCTTTTGTACTTATAATTTGGAAACTTTATTATTTAATTAGTAATTTCATATTTCTAGAATGTATACAGCCTGTGGTGTGGCGCTGGATCAGCTTACGGTCCTGCCGCGTTTGCCGAGCCCTGCGGATGTGGCTACGGTGATTTTGGATATTTTGGTCCTGGCGCTTACGCTGGCTACGGCATGGGTCTCGGTGCTCCTGGTTTAGGCCCCTATGCTTTTCCTTCAGCTGCTGGCGCCTACGGAGGTGAGGGTATCGGTGATGTAGCAATCATCGGTGAAATGCCAGTTGGTGGTACCACTGTCATAGGTGGACAAGTGCCCATCCTCGGCGCTGTTGAGTTCGGAGGCGTTGTGCCAGCCGCTGGAGCTGTCACTATCGCTGGTAGCTGCGGCTGCGGCTGTAGAACTAACAGACCTTACTGTTACTAATGTACAAATAATAATTAATGACAATTATAATGATCATCAAAAATAAACGATTTATCATGATTATGTATTTGTAGTTGTTTCTATTTTAATTATTATCAAGTGAAACAGTTTTAACAATTTTACAAATATAAAAAAGTCACGTCCATCTCTAAATGTAAAAAGTTACCTTATATAATGTTTAGGTGCTTAACTGCTGATTTTATTTTTTTTAAATTTGACACAAGACTAAACAAGTCTACAAAATATAATGTCCGGAAAAAAATAGCTTAGGGAATGATAAGATTTTTACAGTATTCTGATTACATTATTTTATAGAAAACCACGATGCTTTTTTCATAATTTATAACCTGTATGACTTTTTTGAGGTAATATACTCATATTCCAGTGAATCAATTGGCGTCCTTTAACTGGTAATTTAGTAGATTAAAATCTAATCAATGAAAAGGTTTGTTTTGACTTTTTGTAAAAAGAACAACTTCTATTGATATATTTTACTAGAATATTTAATTTATCTATCACGCTTGTAAAAAAATTCTAGATTTGACCACGAAAATGAAATATGGGCATATTTTGAATAACATATTCGTAATCGGCACGTTGAAATACATACTTACTCAAAATTTTTCGATAGGATGTCACAGCAAGCCAGAAATTAAAAAAAAAAACTATTTTTTAACGTTTTGCATCCCTCCATTTCTCGGGGGTAGCGGGGAAATTTTACGGATTTTTGTTTCTTATATGGTTGCTAACGTTTTAAAAACATAAGACTTTAAAACTTCAGGTTTTAATTTTTCAACCGACTTCCTCAAAAAGGAGGAGGTTCTCAATTCGGCTGTATATGTTTTTTTTTTATGTTTGTTACCTCAGAACTCCGTCATTTATTAACCTATTTGGACAATTTTTATTTTGTTTGAAAGTGTATACTTCCAGATTGGTCCCGTTTAAATTTCAAAAAAAAAATACCACCCTAAGGGAAAAATAGCTAATGATGAATTTAACCTACTTCTAATTGTCATATTGACTTGAAACTCTGAAGTGTTTCTATTTCCGTTGATAGTGCAGTGGGTCGGTATCGTTGACCTGATCTGATGGTAAGGCCAGAAGGTGGATAGGTGGAACTCTTCAACGACTAATAGTAGATACTTTGAATTTGGGCTTATTTTGTTTGATTTGGTAAGTCTAACACGTTACTATCGGATTTTAGATCCAGAATTTTTAGTGTTACTAATAAAAGCGAATTTTAGTTTTTACAAACTTTCTTTGCTTTATATGGGCTGGCACCGAAATCGAAAATATTTAATTAGGTATGTATTTAATAGGTAGGCTTTAATTACTTTGTCAAAGCACACCGACTTCGAAAATATTTGATTAGGTATGTATAGTAAATGAAAACTACCAATCAGTTATTTTTTACTTTTTAGTGCTTGTTTTGAAGTCGGTTTTTATTTTTTTGTTAAAAAGTTTTTTGTATAGCTCATCGCGATCGGAATATTTGTATAGAGTATATTTAAATTAAAGAAAAGCTGAATAACGTATAAAAACTTAAGTAGTTTCTAATTAGGTACTTAAAGAAATAATTTAGTATTAATCCTTCTTTTCTTAAACTTGTTAAAAAAGTATATTTGGCTTTTGGGGGTCATGACTCCTATGACCCCCTTCCCCTGGATCCACGCTTGATATCAAATTTCGGATAAATCGAAGGTATAGGCTATTCGGAAGTACACCCGGATATCCAAGAGCTTTAAGTTAAATAGTCTAATTAGAGTAAAATAAACATAATATGGGGAAATGTCAGATGTTACACATCATATTCGACTACTGTAAGGCTCACTCGTTTTGTTTTAATTTACTTTTATTAACATTATTAATATACAGCACAGGAATGTAGGAATAATGTGAAAGTTTGTGAGTATGGCTGTTTGTTACTCTTTCACGTCAGAACGGCTGAACGGATCTAGATGAAATTTGGCGCAGAGATAGATTATAGTCTGAAATAACACATAGGCTATTTAAAAAAAAATACTTTATTAAAAATGTACGGTTCCCGTGGGATAGATTTGTTTTTGTTTTCGAGAGGCGAATTCGAGCAAAGCGAGGTTGAGCCGCTAGTATAATATAAATGCATAATTTATACGATATCATAGTGTAAGTAATAAGCCCTTGGTCTAAGAAGTGTTGAATAATTAATATGCGATTCGAATAACTACTTTAGCGTCCAAAGTTTTACAGTTACAATTTACAACACTAATTGTTTTTAACTTTCTTACTGTCTGTTTCTCTATCTCTCTGTCTGTTCTTCAAGACTATTATTTAAAACGATTGAACACATTAGAGCAGTATTTCCAAGGGCGCAGCAGACTTGACAAAGTTGTAGTTTACTTCATATTTGGCCAAAGCAAAAATCTTACCCTGAAATAAATCTAAAACTATTTTTCTTATGTGTAAAATAAAAAATAATTAAATAAATAACTCATTGCTTAAGAAGATTTATTTGTTGCAATAGATCGAATGATACTAAATATCTCGCTGCTAGTAAATGAGCGCGCCGCAGCCGCATCCAGCGCGAGCGTAAGGTCCAGCGCGATAGCCAAGACCATCGAAAGCATATGGACCAGCACCACAAGTGGCACCGATATCTTCCCTCAACGTGGCGACTTGTCCGTTACCTGCACCGAAAGCAACTGCACCGGCACCAGCAGTTGGCAGAGCACCTTCCAATGCTACAGTTCCCAAGAAAGGCAAAGCTCCATAGGCTGATAGACATCCTTCGTAAACATTTTCTGATACAAGGGAAACTCCACTTGCGGGAGTGAAGGAGGTGCTAGATGTTGGAAGAGCACCCCCATTGGAAGCTGCAGCAGCAGCAGGTCCGTATGGACCAGCAGCCAGTCCGTATGGACCAGCGGCAAGTCCGTATGGACCAAAACCATAGGGGCCAGCTAAACTTCCAGTGGCTGCACAAGAACCCGCGCAGGGAGTGGCAAACTCAGCTAGCGGTGTGGCAGCAAAGGGCGAGCCAGTACAGTATCCAGCAATTGACTAAACAAAATAAAGAGAAAACAATAATTAATATTTTTTTTGAAAAGGTACATTATAATATTTAAATATTTAATAATTTTTACACATATAATGAATTTACTCACTTGGATCATTAGCGCTTGAGCGCAGAACAAAAGGATAGTCTTGACCATCATGTTTAATATTCCAATTTCGAATCAGAATGCTTGAATATTGAATATATTAGCTTTTATACTCCTTTAATGAGGAAAAAATATTTATCAGTTTGAATTACAAAAAAATTATTGTAATTTGTATAACTACTGTAGGTACGTGACATTTACCTATGAGATCATTTATAGGTTATCAGAAGAAATTAATGAATGGAACTACATTCGTAATATTATAAGAGTAATAAAATTGTATTAATATTTAATGGAGGATGTTTGGAATATAATATCTATGCCTTATATACTTAATAGTATTTTTAATACAAAAACATGCCCGCATCTTTATTTTCGTGTTCCTATGCATATGTATGTCTACACTAAACGTGTTACTTAGGCGCCTTTTGAAACCGCTTAGTACCAGGAGATTTAAAGATATAGCTTAAATAAAAATATCTTTTTGGATTATTTTGTGAATTTATTTTGAGTTTTGGTTCCTGACGATTCGAATTCTTTACAGCAATCATGTTCACAGAAGAGACTACGGTTTTTTTATTTTTTATTATTATGTTGGGACATAATAATAATAAAAAAAAAATTATTAAGTTTTTAAATCTTGAGGTATATTAGTCGGAGCTTAAACTTAAAACAACAACTTAAAGTTTTCTAGTAATATTAGGATATCAGTATCATGAGTCAGCAAATATCTTTCCTGTGTGTAAAATATAATTGCCTATATATTAAAAGATATATACGATAAGTAATTGTAATCGTACTTAAAAATTAAGCTAGATCAATAAAACGCAAAATGATGTACATATATAATACATATATGATTCAAAGCCTCTTCATAGCGCTCAATAATCAAATAAAGAATAATTATTACGGAGGATGATGTAGAAAAAATTTACTAAAAATTTCGTAAAAAAACAAAGTTGCTTTAAAATCACGTAGGATATTACGAAAGATTTATCTAAATGTAGAGCAAGTACAGTATATAAGGGTCAAAACTCATATCGTTAACATTGTGTACTCGACTTCGTTGAATACAAACTTAGCAACATGTCCACCTTCGCCTTCTTGTTACTCTGCCTCCAAGCTTGCTTGGTTCAGGTAAACATCGTGATTTAAAACATTTATATATATTTTCCTTTTGCACTTATAATTTGGAAACTATTATTTAATTTGTAATTTCATATTTCTAGAATGTATACAGCCTGTGGTGTGGCGCTGGACCAGCTTACGGTCCTGCCGCGTTTGCCGAACCCTGCGGATGTGGCTACGGTGATTTTGGATATTTTGGTCCTGGCGCTTACGCTGGCTACGGCATGGGTCTCGGTGCTCCTGGTTTAGGCCCCTATGCTTTTTCTTCAGCTGCTGGCGCCTACGGAGGTGAGGGTATCGGTGATGTAGCAATCATTGGTGAAATGCCAGTTGGTGGTACCACTGTCATAGGTGGACAAGTGCCCATCCTCGGCGCTGTTGAGTTCGGAGGCGTTGTGCCAGCCGCTGGAGCTGTCACTATCGCTGGTAGCTGCGGCTGCGGCTGTAGAACTAACAGACCTTACTGTTACTAATCTACGAATAATAATTAATGACAATTATAATGATCATCAAAAATAAACGACTTATCACAACTATGTATTTGTTGTTATTTCTATTTTTTATTATTCTCAGGTCAGTCATTTGAAACAATTTTATAAACATTAAAAGTGGGTTTTGTCTCTTAAGTTACTATATATAATGCTGAATTTAATAAAATTTGGTACAAAGTTAATCTGTAATAATGTTATTCCGTTAGTCAATAAGGTTATAAATGAATTTGTATTTCATAGTATTGTACGAAGAAACAAATCTAACTTTGCGGGTGTAACTGAAAATATCCCGTATCTACGTCATGAAAAGAATTGAGGAAGGGTGTACGACACAATACACAAACATCATAGATATCCCACATTCCACAAGCTTATGCGGACTTAAATGATTTTCATCCATGGGTTTTTTCATCCATCCAATTCACAGGATGAAAAAACAAGTGTCTAGAGGAAACAAGAGGAACCACCCCGTCTCGTTAGCCATTACCATAGCCAAGGTGTTGCCAGGTCGGTAAGCTTGATTTATATGTACAATATTACATAAGCCTACATGATTTTTAGTTTGCGATTTGATTAAGCTGTAAGCGTCCTTACATAGCGGTTTAAGAGATATGTGTTATGCGTTTAAGCTTAAATCTATTACTAAACTATGCGCAAACGCTCAGTATAGCGTCCTACTAAGAGCTTACTTGCAATTTAATCATGAAATATGAAATAAATTACTTTAATAATATACGTAATCTTCTATATAAATAAAAATAAATGTTGCTAAGTGCAAAACTGGAGAACGGCTCGAACAATTCGGCTAATTTTTTTTCGTATCTTTCTTAAGGTACACGGAAAGTTTTAAATAAAGAGAAAAAATTATAAAAATAAGGTAAATATAAAACAAAGTTGTGTTGGTTACACCATTTAAAACTCAAGAACGGCTGGACCGATTTTAATGATATTTGATTTTTTGGATTTCTCTTAATCCGGAATAGGATAATAAGTATGTATTAAAACATCAGAAAAATTAACGAAAAAAAAATTACATTTATATGCCTAACGCTGGCTTACAACTATTTTTGTATCTATTTAAAACGTACCTAGCGACGAACCCGAGCAAAGCGAGGGTGAGCCGCTAGTTTTGTTCATAAATATAAAATCTTTTCACCATGGATAATAAATGATTATCTGAAATAAATATCTCATTATTCTTAATAATAATCTATACTAATATTATAAGATATATAAAGAGGGAAAGTTTGTGAGTTTGTGAGGTTGTAGGGGGTAATCTCTGGATGTACTGAACCGATTTATTTGAAATTTGGTAAGAAGATAGTTTGAGACCCTGGGAACGACATAGGATACTTTTTATCCTGGAAATCATCCATTAAGGGGGTGAAAATGGGGATGACAATATGTATGGGGAATCAAGCTAGAGACGAACCCGAGTGAAGCGAGGGTGAGTCGCTAGTATGTGACATTTTTATATTGTATTAGAAGAGGAACAAAGTTATAAATCAAACTTATGAAATATCGAGAAGTGTTTTATATTATATTTTGAGAAACTTTATATAAAATTGTAACGTTTTCTGTCAAGGCAGCTAATCTCATTGAGATTCTGAGTTAGAGATATAATAAAGTGCACGTGTGTGCACAAGCACAGGTGCAGTCTCTATTTCTTTTTGTTTAATTTAGCATAACTGATAGATACTTTAGATACTAGGCACAGAAGTATAACACCGAGTACTTGCGAACCGGAACTGCTATTCAGAATTCATTTGTTACAAGTACTCAATATCTTAACCTAACTCGGAAATCGGAGCCAGGACCAACGGATCTGCAGCTTACGCCATGCCACGGTAATTGATTTGATTCAGATGTCCTTAAATTAAATGATAAGGCTCTAAGAAATTATTAAGGGCAATTTATATGAAAATCTATAAAGCAGTTTTTATAAAACAACTTAATCAGAATACCGTAAAAATCTTATCATTACACATGACATTATATTTTGTAGACTTATTCAATTTCGTGTCAAATCTTAATAAAATAAAACCAGCAGCTGAGCACCTAAGCATAATAAAAGGTAAGTTTTTACATTTAGAGACAGACGTAGCTTTTTATATTTGTAAAATTGTTAAAAATGTTTCACTTGACAATAATTTTCATATTATCACTACCCTTTCACAACAAACTCACACACACACATACACACAAACACACTGTATATATATATATATATATAAATAATAATAATAATAATATTAATAATCTGTACATATAATAAAATTCTAAGTCGAATCTGTACATTAAACATATATTGGAAAGTCTTATTGAAATAGACATTATTATCAATACAGAGGCCAAACCTATAGTTTTTAAATTTTTGTCTGTCAGTCTGTCTGTCTGTTACCGCATCATGGAAAAATTTTGATGAAATTTGGTATGAGGATAGCTGGTTATCCGGGTCAATATATAGTATACTTTTTACCGCGGGAAAATATCTCATTTCTGAGAAAAAATACAAAAACTGCTGTGTAAGAGTACCCATACTAATATGTACAATTTAAGAATTTGGTTTTTGATCATCTGAACGCGGGCGGAGCCGCGGGCAAAGCTAGTACATATATATAGCACCAAACAATAGCTCAAAATGGCACACTCGTAAACTGAACGGATAATTTAATTCTGACAATATTTGGGGGATTGGCACTGTATGCCGTAATACAGGTCTCCTAGTACGGCAACAGAGACAACCGTATTATTTGTATTGATAGTCTAAGTTGTTTGTTTCAAAATGTACTGTACAATATGCTTCTCAACTACAATATGTATGTATTTTTGTGAAATTAAAGTATTATTATTAATTAAATTAGAAAGAACTACAAATACATAGTCGTGATAAGTCGTTTATTTTTGATGATCATTATAATTGTCATTAATTATTATTTGTAGATTAGTAATAGTAAGGTCTGTTAGTTCTACAGCCGCAGCCGCAGCTACCAGCGATAGTGACAGCTCCAGCGGCTGGCACAGCACCTCCGAACTCAACAGCACCGAGGATGGGCACTTGTCCACCTATGACAGTGGTACCACCAACTGGCATTTCACCGATGATTGCTACATCACCGATACCCTCACCTCCGTAGGCGCCAGCAGCTGAAGGAAAAGCATAGGGGCCTAAACCAGGAGCACCGAGACCGATGCCGTAGCCAGCGTAAGCGCCAGAACCAAAATATCCAAAATCACCGTAGCCACATCCGCAGGGCTCGGCAAACGCGGCAGGACCGTAAGCTGGTCCAGCGCCACACCACAGGCTGTATACATTCTAGAAATATGAAATTACAAATTAAATAATAAAGTTTCCAAATTATAAGTGCAAAAGGAAAATATATATATAAATGTTTTAAGCCAGGATTTTACCTGAACCAAGCAAGCTTGGAGGCAGAGTACCAAGAAGGCGAAGGTGGACATGTTGCTAGTTTTGTATTCAACGAAGTCGAGTACACAATGTTAACGACATGAGTTTTGACCCTTATATACTGTACTTGCTCTTCATTTAGATAACTCTTTCGAAATATCCTACGTGATTTTATACTTTGTTTCATGAAATGTTTTGTACGTTTGTACTATATTTTTAAAGTAGGTATATTTAATTTATAATTGAGATAATTGCTCCTTAATGAATCAAATTAAAAAAAAACTTTTAAAGCCAAACTTCAATATAAAAAAATAAAAAAAGGGAAAAAAGGATTGGCATTACGATTATTTTAACAGAAACTTATAAATACATAGTCAATTAAAAATTTGATTAAAAGTTTATAAAAAGTGTCGATAACCTACAGAAGTTTCACTACTTGCACGTCTTTATCATTATTTTTTTAACTTGTTATGATATCAAATAGCAGAGAGCTATAAGGAGGCTTTGAGAATCATCTTTTTAACTTCCTTTAAGAACCATATTTTCCAATCATTCTAGTGATTTTTTTTAAGTCCACTGACGTAAAATTGAGATAGGTATTGCATTTTTTTAAGCATATTAATGCGTACCTATTTATGATTTTTTTATAAATTAAATATTGTAAATGAGTAAATTTTTTACTATTTTTTTAACAAATTACCTAGTATATTAAAACATAACAAATGTTTGAAGCTACAAAACTGTCGATGTGCCATTATTTAATTGAAATTAATTATATTTTTAAACTGTTAGTTAATATATCTGTTTATATTTTTCATTTACACTTTTTTCATTTCTCCTACTGACCTATGAACTAATCTTGGAGTGGTCACGTACATACATTGAGCGATTACAAAAATAATAATTTACGTAACATTAAACATTTAAAAAGGCATTGTTCTAATTAAAAGTATATAAAGGATGTATTAAAGAAATTTGAGCATTCTAAACTTAAATTCAAATAGTGAACATGGCAGTCAAGTCTATCCTTCTGTTCTGCGCTCAAGCGCTCATGATCCAAGTAAGTCAAATTTATATTATACTTAGATATCAATAATTATTAAATACTTCAATATTATAATGTACGTGTAACGTAATACATACGCACATAAGCTTACTTAATTATTTTTATTTTGTTTAGTCAATTGCTGGATACTGTACTGGCTCGCGCTTTGCCACTCCCTGCGCGGGTTCTTGTGCAGGCGCTGGACCTTTAGCTGGCCCCTATGGTGTTGGCCCATACGGACTTGGCGCTGGTCCATACGGACTGGCTGCTGGTCCATACGGACCTGCTGCTGCTGCCGCTTCCAATGGGGGTGCTCTTCCAACATCTAGCGCCTCCTTCACTCCTGCAAGTGGAGTTTCTCTTGTATCTGAAAATGTTTACGAAGGATGTCTATCAGCCTCTGGAGCTTTGCCTTTCTTGGGAACTGTAGCATTGGAAGGTGCTCTGCCAACTGCTGGTGCCGGTGCAGTGGCTTTCGGTGCGGGTAACGGACAAGTCGCCATGTTGAGTGAAAATATCGGTGCCACTTGTGGTGCTGGTCCATATGCTTTCGATGGTCTTGGCTATCGCGCTGGACCTTACGCTCGCTCCGGATGCGGCTGCGGCGCGCTCATTTACTAGCAGCGAGATATTTAGTATCATTCGATCTATTGCAACAAATAAACCTTCTTAAGCAATGAGTAATTTATTTTAATTTTATTTATTTTTCACATATATAAAAAAATATGTTTCGGAGAGAGTGAAGATTTTTTTCTTTGGTCAAATGAAATAAACCACAACTTTCCTGCCAAGTATCCTGAGTTGCGCTCTTGGAAATTCTGCTCTAATGCGTTCAATAGTTTTAAATAATATTCTTGGAGAACAGAGAGAGACATCAGAGAAACAGACAGTAAAAAATTTAAAAACAATTAGTGTTGTAACTTAGAACTGTAGAACTCTGTACGCTAAAATAGTTATTCCAATCGCATAATAATTATTCAGTATCCTGAGGTATGAGTTTATTACTTTTATTTATTTTTTTAAATGTAAATATCTATTACTTTCCGTGCATTTAACATAAAAAAATACAGAGTTCCATACAAACTTTTATCCCCTATTTTACCCCTATAGGGGATGATTTCCAAAAAATTCTATAACATCTTTTTATTTAATTGTATTGAAGAGCGTCAATGCCAAGTAATTCTGATCATAAACATTTTTTTTTTCCATATAGACTTCATCACCCCCTTTTACCCCTTTAAGGGAGGAAATTCAAAAGAACTTAATATAGGTATCTCCTTATTTTTTTATTTTAAAGTTGAATATTACTTTTTCGTTCATTTCATATTAAAAATGACAGACTTTCATAAAAATGTTCATCCATTATTTTACCCATTTAGAGGGATATTAGTGGAAGTTTACATTATAAAATGCATCAACTGCAAAAATTTCAACTTTTTAACCTCTGTGGTTTAGGCTCTGCGTTGATGAATCAGTCAGGACAAGTAATTTTATATATACAACTAGCATTGCCCGCGGCTCCGCCCGCGTTTGGATGACCAAAACCAAATTCTTAGGTTTTACATATTAGTATACTCTTACAATGCAGTTTTTGTATTTTTCCCAGAAATTAGGTTCTTTCCCAGGGTAAAAAGTATCCTATATGTTGACCCGGATAGCTAACCACCATACCAAATTTCGTCAAAATCCCTCCAGTGGTTTGTCTGTGTGTATCAGACAACATACAGACAGACAAAAATTCTAAAAACTAGATTCGGCGTCTGTATCAATAATAATGTCTATTTCAATAAGATTTTTGAAAAAATATTTTATGTACAGATTCGGCTTAGTTAGAATTTTATCTATACTAATATTATAAAGAGGTAAAGTTTGTGATCTTGTGAGTTTGTGGGTTTGTGAGTTTGTGAGTTTGTGACGTTATAGGGAGTAATCTCTGGATCTACTGAACCGATTTTCAAAATTCTTTTACCAATAGAAAGCCACGTTCTTTCTGAGTGTCATAGGCTATATATTAACCCGAAGAATGAAAAGGCTTTTTCGTGGTAGTCGGATTTGCAAAGTAAGTCGGAGAAAAAACGGTCGAACGAAAACGTTTCTTACGAACGCTGCCTTAACGATGAGAGATATATGATTATGTTCTAAAGAAAAGTTGTAGAGCTTAATAATGCCTACAAAAAAGTCAGCGACAGCATATGTCTAACTTTTATATTTAAGTCACAAAAAGTAGTTTTTTATATTAAAAAAATCATTTAAATCGGTAGGTCATGTCATCACAATTATGAATTCTTATCAAAATAAGTAAATTTCTCGTCTAAACTGTTTAAAACAAAAGACTTTTCCCTTTTACTGCATATAATTTGGACAAATGGTTAAAGAGATAATACAACATATTCGTAGGTATGGACGAACCCGAGCGAGCTGTTTGTCTGTTTTTCTGTTTGTACGGGCTAATCTCCGAATCTATTGGACCGATTTAAATGAAATTTTGCATGGTTGTACCTTATATCCCCGGGCAACATCTTAGATACTTTTCATCCCGGAAAATTAAATAGTTCCCGTGGGATAGTTAAAAAAACTTAAAAAACTTATACAGCTTAGTACACAAAAACTACTGATTAGATTTTAATGAAACTTTACAATAATATAGTTCATACATGACAACAACAAATCAGCTACTTTTCATCCCGGAAAATTAAAGAGTTTCCGTGGGATAATCAAAAACTACAGTAACTTATACGGCTTAGTACACAAACACTACTGATTGGATTTTGACGAAACTTTACAATAATATATATATAATTCATACATCAGAATAACAAATAGGTTACCTTTTATCCCGGAAAAATGTACTGTTCCCTTTGGGATAGATGTTTTTGTTTATTTGTAACATATTATGTACACAATATAGACCCCAAAACAATAGTTATTAAAAAAATGTCTGTTTGTCTGTTTGCCTGTATTTCTGTTTGTCTGTTTTTGCGTGAGCGTTTCACGCGAAAAGTAATGTACCGATTTCAACGAAATTTGGTGAAGTGATAACTTACTACTATTACTCGAGTCAACATTTAGGATACCTTTTGTATGTATGTATGTATTATGTATGTATTCAGTACAATACCCTTTTTAACGTCTCACTGCTGGGCACGGGCCTCCCTTCAGTACGAGGGGGATCAGGCCATAATCGACCACGCTGGCCAAGTGCAGGTTGGCGGACATGCAGGTTTCCTCACGATGTTTTACTTCACCGTTAAGACAAGTGGTAATTGTGTTAGAAATGATTCGCACATAAAAATATCAGAGGTGCGAGATCCGGGATTTGAACTTGCTTCACTCGGATTCCCAAACGAGCGGGTTACCACTGGGATACAACTGCCTAGATACCTTTTACTTCAAGAAAATCTTTCTTTCCCACGGGAAAATACGATAACTGGTTTTATCGAGTCCTCCCTAGAAACCTTCCGCTGGCTAAGCCTTAAGACATACATACATCAAAACAATATACTAAAAAATTGTAGGTCTTGAAAAGTCCTACAGAAAAGTCCTGAATTGTATATGTCTATCTCCTAAGTTACACTCGCAATATTTATTCTTATCTATACCGATAATAAAACTAACTTAGTCAAATCGATGTGCGCGTTTCACGCAAAAAGTACTCAACAGATTCTAACTAAATTTTGTAGTGATAAAACTTAGTACTCGGGTCAACATTTAGGATACCTTTTACGGCAGGCAAATTATTCATTCCCACGGGAAAACACAATAACTGGTTCTATCGAATCGTCTGTAGAAATGTATATGGCTAACGTTGGCTCAACCTTAAGAGATAGATCATAACATTGTGCGAGAAAATTGTAAGTCTTAAAAATGTCTATAAAAAAGTTCTACATAGTATATGTCTATCTCCTAAGGTACACTCGCTATAACTATTTTCATTATTATATATTACTGTTTTATTATACGTTATTTATTCTATCTATACATATACGCAATAAAACTGTAGAGGTTAGATAGAAAATGCTAAAAACCGAGTCAGTTCTCTTCTTACATCCCGAAAGAAGAGAAATAGAACAAATCCAGTTTTTTTTTCAATTTTTTTGTTTCTCTGTCTGTTTGTACGGGCTAATCTCTAAAACTATTGAACCGATTTAAATGAAATTTTGCATGGTAGTACCTTATATCCCCGGTCAACATCTAAGATAATTTTCATTCCAGAAAATTAGAGTTTCCGTGGGATAGTTAAAAAACTATAGTAACTTATACAGCTTAGTACACAACAACTTACGCACCTAATTTAGTAAAATTTGGCATACTGATACCTTATATTGCCGGTCAAACAACAGTTTACTTTTCATCCCGGAAAAATGAACGATTCCCGTGGGATACATCAGTTTGTGCTTTTCTAGATGTGAACCCGAGCGAAGCGAGGGTGAGCCGCTAGTTATATCTATAGATATAGAACTTTAGTAAAGGAAGTAGTAAATAAAATATGAGTACGATTTTTGATAACTTTATTCATATTCTTAATATATCTAATCATAATTTACACAAACATAACGAAATCTATTGTCAACTCTCAAATATCATAGATATCAATGAATAATGGTGCTGTAAAAAATACTTACTAATTTACTTAAAATGTAAAATAAATGTCTATTATCTTGATAAATACTTTATACGCGGTTTTCTTTAATTAACTTAATACAATTTCCCATGGGCGGCGGCAGAATTCTTTTCACGGGGGTGCATCTGCTTCTTGATTCTTCACATTAAACTACTAACTAATCTTTAAATTAAACTTATATATTTTATACATAAATGTAGTATTTTTTGCAGATATCTAAATTTAAACAGGGATTTTACTTCTTAAGCTTTAATTTTATTTCTTTAGCTGTTTTTATGTATTTTACATTATGACGAGGTCGCAAGTGCACCCCCTTGCACCTCCCACCAAGCGCCCATGCAACTTCCTATAACTATCTAATACTATCAATCGAAACGGATATATCACACTCATATTTTATGTAATGTTTTTATAATGTGTTTAATAAAATTAAAAATTAAAACGTGTAAATAAAATAATATTTGTTACTTATGGAGGTAAAATAAAAAAAATACACGGTAGAACAAAGAGACAGTGATTTGTAAAAACAATGGAATGGTTAATTTAATTGTACATATAAGATTTTTGTAGGTATCTAAATATACAAATATAAAAATTATATACATTTACTAACGTTGTCATGAATATTGTATATAAAAAAAATCATTAAAATAGCATAACATATTCAGATGGCATAGTGTAGAAGGTAAATGCAAATTTTTTATTCATACAGCATTTTGTAAATAATAGTAGAGAAAGAAAAATTTATATGCTGTATTTATAAAAATGTAAGAATCAAATAAATATTAAATAATAATACCATAGAAATATTGTATTTACTTCGTTTGAAATATAATATATAACCATCGATCACTGATAAAGAACTAGTTACACAATCAGCGACAAAAAATGCCCTCACAGATTGAGCGCCCACTTGAACATTTGGGTACGCGTTTAATTTAGTACCATTCAAATGCTCCGACGGTAAACATTAATCGTTTAAAAATTGTAAAAATCACACATCTAGGACGCTAAAAAATGACGGGATGGAGTTTCATATTTTCATTTGGCAAGTTGTTATTATATAATTGTTATCACTGTATTGTAAATACTGATATTTTGTCAAGATATCTTCGTAAAAACAGATTTTAAATTAAGTCGTAATAAACAGCAAAAGCAAAGGCAACGGTGGCCTAGGGGTAGTGCGCTCACATGGGAAACCGAGTGAAGCGAGTTCAAATCCCGAGTCTCGCACCTCTGATATTTTCATGTGCCAATCATTTCCAACATGATAACCACTTAAAAGTAAAAACTAGGACAACATCTAGCAATTTTCGAAAGACATCTAGTCCGCCAATCCACACATTGCCGGCGTGGTGGACTATGGCCTGATCCTCCTCGTATTGAAAGAAGGCTCGTGCCCAGCAGTGGGACGACCGGTCTCGAAAGAGGGCTGAATAATGAATACATACAAACAGTAGAAGTTAAAAAGCATCTCAATTGTAGAGACTAATGAAACAATGAAATTCTGACTTTAAGACATGCGTGTAAGGTCGAATTTGTTTTGATATATGTTAACCAGCGAGTCTCGGTAGTAAAAAAATATTGCTTGTGGTACATAACTTTGTGAAAACAATTTTAAGCATTCAATTTAAAGTTGAATTTTCATTATTGTATATTTATTTCAACTAGCGCAACTTCTATAAACGCGCTTGTCCACCTTATGCCGACAACGTATTCTTTCGTATTTTGGCCACACAATGCGCAGAGGCGACGAAAGTCTGGATAAACTCATTGTGGTTGGAAATACCGAAGGCAAAAGATCGCGCGGTCGTGCTCCAATAAGTTGGACCGACCAAATTAAAGACTCGTCATCGAAATTCCACACGGTGGTAAGAGACGCGCTGGACAGAAACCGGTGGAGGCAGATCATCCGTTCCAGATGCAACCCTAACAGTGACCACGATCCTCAGACATGAGGGACCGACCCCAGAGAGAGAGAGGGAGAGAGATTTCAACTAGAATGACCTAAACACAATTGGTGACAGTTTTAAGAGATCTTTTTCATGAGATTGTGTATCTAGTTTTTATTAGTGATCTATGGTTAGAGCATGAAAGCGTTATACTTGTGAGTTTTGAAGTAATTTTATCGTTTCATAACTTATACTTTCAATACTCCATTTATATATGATTTTTTTTTTATTTATTTAATAACCCTGAAGACGTAATCGGTGGAATAAAGGTATTTAATTAGTAGTTAATTTTAGAAATTTTATATGAAAATATTCTTAAGACAGTGAATAGTGATAATAAAATATTTATGAAACAAAATTTTCATACGAGAATATTTTAAATAATATCAGGTAAATATTTTTCAAATATTCGTCAAAAGTTCTTCAAAAAACGTTTCAGATGGCAACATTTGAATTCAAGCCAGCTCACGGCTTTATTAATGTACTAACTCTAACTACTTCATATAATGACACAAATAATAGTAATTTTATTTATTTTCTACGAAAACAAATGCGATATCATAAATAAGAAAGAACAAAACCTTTTTTTAAAAGGAGAGGATATTATTTGATAAAATTATTATAGCATCTTATATCCAATGTAATTTTTCTTAACGCTATGTATAATGGACATTTTTTGGAGATGAAAGCTAAAATAAGGTGAAGGTCATTCGGTCCCACGAGAAGAGAAAGGAGTTCATAGTGCAAGAATATTCTATAAGAAATAACAAAATTCAATACAGTAAAATAGCAGAAACGTTATAAAAATATAAATATTACTGCTCGACTAAAGTAATTTAAAACATAATAATTATTACCATAGTAATAAAAAGAATGAACCAGATGAAAATTTCAAAATGGCTGCAGGCTATATGTTTTTATTGCACTAAAAATAAAAATGTGCCTAAGCTTAGTGTTTTAATATACTATATTATGATGTATATATTATATGCTTCCTTTATCTATGCGATTAACTTACTATAGACAGTATTATGTTTTTTTTATATATTCAACTACCTTAATCAGCATGTACAGATAATTAATTAATACAATATTATTTATACATACAATAAAGTCCGGTTTAGTATTTATAATCTGTTTTTTGAAGTGAAAACTTCTTGAGGCAGGTTTGGATGGGGAAATTCTTGTCGATTCAAGTCGTCATTGACATGGTCACGTGACGTGTTAACGCTAACACTCGAGAGTGCCGATAGATGTCAAAACCAGATAAATGTGAACAGTTTTAATTTACAAATTTTAATTTAAGATCAAACAATTAATTTGAATATCCAAAAATAACAACTGTTTGTTTATAGTTTTGAGTTTTCACTTCTGTCGGCAGTCCTCATGACTGCCTTGTTTTTTTATTTATTCCGCCAATGTTATGTTTATTTTTAATGGTATAGATCAGGACTTGTGCTATCAGTTATAGGGCTGCCACTATGTCAAATGATATATAAACAAACGTATAGTAACAATATAATTTTAAATTATCAATTGTTTAGTTATATATACACATTATTATAATATGTGTTGTAGCAATAGTATACCATCGATCAAAAAAGAACTAGATACACAATCAGCGACAAAAAATGTCCTCACCGAATAAGCGCTCATTTGAACATTTTAACGCGCTTTTAATTTTTTTGTGAAAACAACTTTAAGCATTGCATTTAAGGTTCAATTTACATTGCTGTATATTTATTTCAACTAAAATAATTACTTAAACACAATTGGTGACAATTTTAAGAGAACTTTTGCATTGCATTGTGTATCAAGTACATTTTTTTATCATAAAACACATAATAAAGACAGTTTTAGAATTATATCTATACAATGTTTCATGTTAACTTGGCAACCCATTTCTATTTTATTTTTCTAAACATCAATTTAGATAAAACAGATTACGAATGATATATGTACATATATCTTTTGAATATTTTAAAAATACCCAAAAATAATAAATTTCTTTTAACACTGAGTACACATTTATTATAAATATATAGTATTTAAAATCATAAGACAACTAACGAAGTGTAAAACGTTGTTTAAACAGCGAGTTAATATTTACTCGATAATTGTACAATATTGACATTTATTTAATAATCGATTTTTAATTAATCGATTTTTTTATAATTCGAATTATATATCATTCGCAATCGCCTTGACAGTCGGCTATTTATAATATGCCGATGTGAAATAATTTAACCATCAGGGTTTCTGTTCAACCGGTTCGTCAATTTCAAACTCCTTTTCCCAACTCTCATCAGAATTAGCGCTCGCATCATCTTTCACTTCTTTATCGCCAAAATAATCTTCGACCATATTGTTTCCACACTCGTCTGTCTTTTTGACTGGCGATTTGACATTTTTGTTAATTTTATCCAATTTATTGATTTTGTCTTTATTATTTGCTTTCGCGTTATTATTTGTAACGTCGCGAGGTTTTGTTTTTTTGGAAGCGATCTCCTTCTCATACTCTTCTAGAAGGAGTATCTGTTGTTCTTCTGTCAGTTCTACGTCATGTGCGAAATCTTCTGCGTGGAAAGTGTAAATCAATCTTAACAATAGATATAGGAATTGTAATTGAAATCGAGGTCGCGGGTTCGATATTTTCATAAGTACTTATATTTATTGGTTATACTAATAAATACATATAATATTTATTTAATGAAATCAAAACAAGATTGTTACTAAATTCATATTATATTTTATAAATACAACCCAATTTTTTATATTTTATACAATTTAAAACCCAATCACCATACATCTAATACTATGACCAATACAAAACTAACGAGAGTATGCCATTTGTCAAATATTTTTGTCTAACATTGAATCATATGTAAGTTTATAAGGTGAAATATTTTTTTTTATAATCTTTATTGCTTTTGAATTAAGCCTACATCAATATTTTTTTATGTAATTTCTTTTCAATTAAAAAAAATATTATTAAAAAGTGCAAATATAGGTTGGAAATTCAAAGTAGTTGAAACGCACGCCATTGGTCAGACCGAATATGACGTCAAAGTACTATCATAACGGAACGATTAGCGGTTTCGACGCTACAAATTGAGTCGTCATTTTTCTATATATACCATACTGTGACGTCACGCCAAGCGTCAAAATCGCGGGCGTTTAAAATATCTATATCGATAAGATATTTAAATTTTTTTTAATACTAAATTTTAGTTTTTTGGAGCTGGATATTTTTTTACAATTATATAACGCTGTTAGCTGTTGTATTAAAACAAAAAAAAAATCCGCATATTCCCTATTGCTTTAAGCCAAAGGTACAATATCTTCGTCCAAGGTAATTAAAGAACAATGCCTATTTTGGCTTTTATGTTTCGTAGCTTATATAAGCCATTTAAAAAAAGTTTCGATGAAAACAGTCTAAAATATTGCACGTTCATCATTAAATGGACATAGTCCTTTCAAGTCTCGTATCGTGATAGCAACGGCAAAGGCTTTTCTTATTTTAATTAAATTATAGTACATATCAAAAAGTTTTCAATAATGTATCATGTCATGGGTGTTTATATTTATAATATGTATATATTTAAAGTTATATATGTGTAGTGTATCAACTATCTAGTATCCATATCATAAGTCTCACAGCTTACCATGGAATTAGATAGTGCTGTGTGTTAATGTCCCAACATATTAATTTATTTATTAATGCTGTCATATTTAATGAATTCGTTCAATTTCTCTGAGCAAAGTTACATTGGACAAAGAAATTTGACAAATGGCATATCATCCTAAGATATTTTCCATACACACATCACTTACCATCCTCCCAGGTCACATTGTCCATGTCTTTTTCAATGGTTGGTTCTATTACAATGCCGGAGAGCACCTTCTTTGGGCTTCTGCAAATAAATTCCAGTAATATTATAAATAGGAAGGTTTGAATGGGGGTTTATTACTCAATCACAAGAACGGCTAAACAGATCTGAATGAAATTTGGCACAGAGATAGTTTTTTTTTAATGGTGTTCAGTGATAAACGAGCAGACATACATATGTTTCCAGACCAACTAGAAAAATCATCATATAAACATACAAATTTGACCAACATTTGATGGACAAATCTAATATTCATATCTGGTACTCTAATCAAAAATATTATCGCTATTCACATTCTATTGAGAGTATTAATTGTGCTTTAACTGGACTTTCTTTTTTAATGATATTTATTTATTAGTTTTTTTTTCATAAAGTCATTTCTTCTCGAATTTGTCAAATTTCCGGGATAAATTTCTGTTTTCTTAACTTTAAAACCGTTATTCAAATTACTACGGACATTATAAAAACACAATAAACCGAATCGGTCCCAACTGCTTTCAAGTGATGTGTTTACCAACCAACAAAGAGCATTTCAATTTTATTTATATAGACTAGCCGTTCTCACTTCGCTTGTATGCTTCCCTAGATACCTAACAAGGCTACGCGTTATTCTATAGTCTATTTTTTTAATCTCAGAGACAAAACTGGCATTAAGTGGGTTGCCAGTTTTTTTGCAATTCTTAAATAGTGTTGTGCCACTATCGAAAATTAACGTTAATAAAATACTTGATTTTAGTTTAGTTTTTTCATAATAAGTTATCCTGAAATAATGTGTAGGTACTTATTTAAAACGTAATAATACAAAATTAATAATGTTAATTTAATAATGTGAATTTAAAATGATGCTTAATGATTTAAAATTAATAAATATGACATTTAAATTAATAACTATGATATTTAATGATCTAAAATTAATAATGTATATTTTAACGATGGACTTTGGTATATAAAACTTTTAAGCGAATCGTCTAATAAAGATAAAGAGTTACGATTCAATAAACCGGTATCGTAGGTACACTGTACGTACTGTAGAGCTGGCAGCATTATTTGTAAATTTGACTTTTGCATGTGTCAATTTAGTCTCTGAGATTAAAAAACACTATAGGTCATAATCTCTCTCTCTCTCACCTACAAACTCGCGCGCACGAACGCACACACACACATACACACATCCACAAAGAATATAAGAACAAAAGTCTCACACGTCGACGGGCGGCGCGGGGAGCGCGGGGGGCGCGGGCGGGGAGGGCGGGGCCTGCGGCGGCAGGTGCGCGAGCACGGGGTCGCGCGAGGGCTCGTCGGGCAGCCGCCGCGCCGCCGCCGCCAGCCGGTCCTGCAGCAGCGCCACGCGGAACAGGTACCTGCGGCGGATCATACAGTTTATATATATACGTATATATCTTATGATGTTATACACTATATCAAATTTAAGGTATAACACACTTTATACATGTTCACGTCGCAACATACGAGTATACCAATATTAGGGGAATCACATTCACAAAGTCTTCCAAAATCCAACTTTTGGCTGTACATCGTATGCCTATAGACTAATAATTAAAATGAAAACAAACAATCAGCCCACCTCTCCCAGAACTCCTCGTGCGACACGGCGTCCGGCACCAGCCTGTCGTATTGCGCGCGTAGCACGGGCGCGGCGGCGAGGCGGCGCGCCGCCGACGCCAGCGGCAGCACCGTCTCCGGGTCCTCGAGGCTGGCGCGCCACGCCTCGAACTCGGGGCTGTACGCCGGCACTATGTACGTCGCGTCCACGCGCTGGAGGGCTTCTAGTTCTTTCTGTGGAAGGAATTTTGAGTTAAGATGAGCATGTGTGAAAGTTTGTTTGTGTGTGTGTATATGTTTGTTTGTACGGTTAGACGGATTTGGATGTAATTTAATAGACTATAACAGTAAGAATAATTGTAAGAATAACATTGCTAGGCACCAAGAGTACACCCAAATGAAATTTATGTGTCTTTAGTAATATGATATGTATGTGTGAACACTTTTCATTAGACTTTCCCTCTTTCTTTGAATTCAAAAATTTCACAAAAAGTGCATCATTCGAATTATAATAATGTAAAAGTATATTTAGAATTATAAAAAGTCTACGTATTTGCCATTTTTTTCACATATAAAGTAAAAATTTATCAACCAATCAGCCAGAAGTGTTCTTTCTGTTGCACTTGTATAATTGATGGAATCAGCAGAAAAAACACTATGTGGTAGCCTGGTCCCCCATATTAAAGACAGACCCATGCTCAGCAATGGGACGCTAAAAAGGTCTGAATACAAATCTAAAAAGCAAAAACTACATCCAAATTCATTCAGTAGTTTTCGAGATTTGCATACATACATACAGACAAGAACAGATTGTTACAGGACATTCTTTTTATATGTGTAAAAATATACAATCAATCGACAACATTGTTATGTAACAGAAGAACTAATGAACATGCACACTTATGTACTAGAATAGATAAAATTAATTTATAATTTTTGATGTGAAACATCTATTGGCGTGCCTTGGTAGTAAAGCTGATTCGTGGTGTGATAAAGGACCGCGTTACACTGTCATTGCTCCTTTGTGTGTACGCGCGCGTATACTATACTGTATACACGCTCCATTGTAAAACAGCCTCTATTAAAAATACTTACATATTTTCTATTCTATTTATGAATACATATGTACATATATTCTGAAATTATTATTGCACGGTGCAACCGTACATATTGTAATTCATCATTTCACATGACGCGTCATTTATTCCATTATCTATTAATTACTTTACTAAAAGTAAATTCAGTTCGCATTCGGCTAGCGAGAAGCCCGGGCGCGCTCACATCATATCATATCATTTTAATCATTTAAATATATCAGTTTATTTCTAATAAATCAGTTTTAAAACATTCTCAGTAGACTTTATCAATTTACATCCATCAAACACCCCCACAATTATTATAATTAAAATAATAAGAAAAATACATTGATTTTATTAACGAAACTATTTTTCTTTATGTTACTCCATATTCTGTTAGGTTTTTATTAATTATAAATTCTAATACTAACATAGATGTTTCACATTTGCCGGGCGTCCCGTGAAGGCCAATTTTTTTTTTTATTTATTATTACCTTATAGGTGGACAGCATAGTGGTATCACCAGAGGATAGTATCACTTCAGTATCATCTTCATCGTCCGGTTCAGGGTTCAAAACTGTGCTGACTTGACCTGAATGGTGTGGTGTACATTCATGTTATTAATGGTTTTGTACTTAAAACAATATTAAATTAAAATAAATATAAACTTAATAAGCATATTTGACGACGTGTATGGCTCCGTTTGTAGTGGTCCAGTCGCGGGTTCGAGTCCCGTTGGCGACATTCATTTGTGTGATGAGCATGAATGTTTGTACTCCAGTCATGGGTGCTTATATTTATAATATATATGTATTTAAAAAGTTATATATGTGTAGTGTATCAACTATCTGGTATCCATAACACAAGCCTTGTAGCTTACCATGGAACTTATTTTTTATATGATTTTAATTCTGTTTATAGTTATGATTTATAAAAGGGAAATGAAAATGTACATACCAATAAAGGTGCTCAAACTTTTCTTCATAACGTTAGCAGGAGATTCAGGAGAATCCAACTGTAATAAAAACAATGAAATATGAGGAATGAGTTTTTTTTAATATTAATTTCATATACATATATTTTCTACCATTGATACATACATATACATATATTATTTAAAATTAATAATTAATTTAAATGTTTGATTTGAATGATATTTTTTTTCGGCTGATCATCTTTGAAAACATTCAATAATTGACAAATATAGTCATCTTCTACTCAACTTTAAAGGTAATGCATTCTTGTTTAATAACATTTCATAATAATTGAATGTTTGTAAAATAGTTTTTAAATTTTATTTCTATGTAAGTATATAATGGATTAATTCATATATATATATATATATATATATATATATATATATATATATATATATATATATATATATATGTAAAAGTCATTAGTAATAAAACACTAAGTACTAACCTTGAGAGTTTTACCGATAACATTAGATGTTGAACTGAACACATGACTGGCTTCACTTTTAACGGCTGTACCTATTTCGTCTAGATCTTTCTTAACCATAGTATACACTTCAGCTGACTGTAACAGAATTGTTAATATTTTACAAAGATATACAAATTCATATTCTAATAAAAAAAAAACAGGTCATTTTAATTACAGTGGCATGCAAAATTTTTGTTTTTTATTCTAATTTATTTAAACCATACCTTATTAATAAATGTATAAAAATATATAAAATATGCTTGTATAAGATTCTCAAATATTTAAACTGTTTATTTTATGATTATGTGCAAACTAATGAACGGTATATATTGTAAAATTCATTTTGCATTCAAATAAAAAAAAATCTGTGATTTTAACAAAATTTTTGACAACGATAAACCATTCATAAAAATAAAAGCGCCATCTGTTACTATATACACTACAAACCCATCATCTGATTGTCGATATTTCAATAATCCGAGAAATGACACAAATATTATTTATGGGTGCATTATTTCTACAATTATCATAACAAATCAATATGTGTAATGTCAAAATAAATAAAATAGTTTCTATAATATAAAAGTTAAAACTGCAAAACAAAGTAATATATTTTATAGTTACATTGTATTGATTAATGAGCAATGTAAAAATATATTTATTTTAGTTTGCATGTTTGTATATTAGTAAGAATAATTTTCATTTACCTTGCTCTTAGCGGATGATAACCATGTGTCCCACCAATTACCAGAGGGTCTCTCTTCCTGCTTAGGAGTGTTGCCACCATCATTTGGATTTATATCGCACCTTTAAATTAATTCACAATAATATTTAAATGGTTAAAAGATAGGCTTTTTAATATGTAAAGGGCTGACTGCTTTTAAAATAATTTATAAAACTAACTTTTTTAACTTTACTTAAATGAATGCTCTTGTTTTAATTTAAACAATGAATTGCCAAAGATTTAAGTAAATTGAAGATATTATTTTGCAGTAGAAGTTGATTATCTTGATTTACACTACACAAAAAGACAACTGGCAAATCACATTTTTCAAAAAGCTACTTCACATAATATGACATAGACTCAAATCGAATAAAAAGCTACCTCAATATGAGTTCTTAATTTATCAGTATTTGTTTTTAAAACAAATACAGAAAAGATAGTTTAAAACACTGTATAATAATGAATATTTAAGTAGCAAGATTACATTATGAAGTATCAGATTTAACCATTAAAATTATTTATTTACATTGTTGTTAATAATGATTGGTGTTTGCGTGCTGTTTTTACTTCCTTAAATAAATGAGAAAAAAATCGAACTCATGACCCACTTTACATATAAACTCATGTGAGACTTGATAAGATTAGTATTGTTTGTTAATAGATTAAAGCAGAGTATAATTTGCTACTTATAGATGTTAATGTTTAATTTGCAAAGATGTAGATTAGAGGTCACGCTATAAAAAATTGTTTTTCTCTTTAACAATGAGAAATTAAGCGGAACAAAATAAATTTACATGCACAATTCTCGACACAATAAACAAGTTCTTGGTGTTCACCTTTGAAGGTGTAAGAACAAGAATTATTAGTAAATGTTAAATTTACTTCACACAAACTTTTACTTCATAAAAAATGAGAGAAATGTTTATTTATATAATATCTTACAAGTACGCTGTGGTAACAATAACAAATAAAAAGTTTTAACTTACTTATCAGCCATCACGCTACAATTTTGTTACTTTTTAAGTTTAAAAAATTACATGGATATATGCGCAATTATGAGTGTGATAAATATTATTGTTATTACACGAAATGTAGAATAATTTTTGACATAGTTTTGTTTGCGTTGACAGAAGATTACTTTTTTTTATCTAGAACACGTACGCAGATTAAAAATATCATAAAAAGTTTAAACACAAACTTTTAAAACAATAAAAGACAAACAATAAAAGACAAAATTTTATGACAAAGCTAAAAATTATATTAGTATAATTTAATATGTAATAAGATGACTTATCGAAAATTATGCGTGCTATGAAGCACTATTGAAGGCGGTTGATTTAAAAATGTGATGGCTACGCGTTCTTTATGAATATTTCTAATTTGTGTTCATTTTATAGTTATGATTATGATACACTAAAATAAAAGATAATAATCTGTTTTAAGCACAAGTTTTATTTTTCATGTACGTACATAAAGCATTCATCAATAGGTTTAGGTATATATTTTAGTAATCAATATTTATTTTAACAGAGAATTAAGGCACCGAAACACAATATTAAGTGCTCAAGTAATTATAATAATTTGCTTATGAAATATTAATTTACGTTGGCGTACTGCTGTATCATCTCAATCTTGTACGAGAATTATTATTGAATAAGGTATTAAAGGTAATACTTTTATGTTTCACGAGCTTAGCGTTAAGATATCGGTATTATGATAGGTATAAGAGTGCCGTGTTTGTTTTAAGTGTACCCTAGGCTCAATAAGATTATAAACAGGAGTTGATACAAATTCGAATATAAAGTAATGTAAAGTTTGAATTTTTTTAAGTTTTAATTTGATATGATTATTAACGATAAATTAGTTTGCAGAATTGTATTGTTTAAATTAAGTAAAAACTTCTTAAAAATGTAGTTTAGCTTTTGTTTATATTTTTGCACTTTTAATGCATGTTTGCTTAATTAAGACAAAAGGATCAATTATATTAGAATATGTTCATCAAGATATTTTATAATATTTATTAATTAAAAAGAAGTTTAGGTATATATCAATTAATATAAAAAAATAAAATTTAATTAAAATAAAATGAAAAATATTTATGCAAAACTTGTGTAGAGGGTTATACGAAAACTCGCGCACTCCCACTGTTAGTTTTCGATCAGATTCGGTGCGCCTTTCTTCATGTTATTAATAAGAGCTTGCAAACTCTACCTTAGCGGTCTTTAATAATTTATACAGTCTGTTCTATTAAGTAATAATTTTATAACTTACTAATTAGCTATATATTATGTAGTATCTAATAAAATAATAATTTAATGATTATTTACTTTGTTTCCCTTAACTCAGTAATAAAATAAAGTTTTAATAAAGTACTATTTTTAAATAAAATACTAATAAAGTAAAGTAAAATTTTAAATTACTAACGTGTTGGTATATAGAAATGAAAAACCGTTTATTAAAAATGGTATATTACTATTTTTACATAATCTTTTAAAGTCCTACAAGAAAATATTAAATAATACAATAAGCTAGCAAAGATTATTAATCTAATTTGTAAAATACAATAAATGATTGTAATTCAGAACATTCTGTATAGCAAATCTGAATGGATAATCCTATAATAACACGGCGTGATCGACGCAGCCGGGTTCATCGCTCAATCAGCTGACGTCATTCGTGACATGCCCCGCCTAGTCGAGAGATGGCGCTACACGACCGGGACCGAAATATTGCAACTCTGTGTGTGGTTATAGTTATTTTAAAAAAATGTACCGATGTAAAACTAACTAACTGGTAATAAGTTATAAGAAACTGATAATACAATAATAAAATTATTTATGTAATTTTATTATTTGTGACAATATTACGAATAATTCTCTATTACTTTATTTGCAATTTTCACGATATTTTGTAATACAATTTAAGATCTTCTAGTTATAAATAACTTAAGTTTTCCAAGAGTTCGTGAAGTTTAAAATTTTATTAATGCATACCTATATGCCAGCGCAAGTGTCTCATGTCTGTAAATATACATATTATATTAGTTGTTCGCTGACACAGTTAATTTATAAATTAGCAGGTAACTAGGTACTATTGATATAACGTTAAAAATATTAATACCTTTAAGAATCGAGTAGTATTTTTTTATAAGTCGATTTCTAACATCGTTATAAATGTTCCCCTTATATTGGGAATAAAAGTGCGTAAGTGGCTTTGGCGCAATAAGGGCTAACAAGGAATCCATCATAACAGCTGCTAATATTTAAATTTTTCATATATCTACACTTTTAAATCTTAAGATTTCCAAAATATTAACTAAAATTATTTGATTAGGTATTATAAGTAGTGTAATTGTTTTTAGGTTCGTTATTTGCGAGAATATATAAGAATTGGAAAGTTCAATAGGTTAAACAGTTGTTATAGTAGGTACTTAGAATGAAAACGTTTAACAAGGCAAATTATTTTCGAGTTAATTGATAGGGTGCTCTGTGAATCGTGACAATTAAATAGTAGAGACCCCAGGTCAAAATACGCATTTTAAAATCTGTTATTAACTTGGTCGTAATTTATAAACGTGTCAAATAAAAACATTTTCATATTTACGTTTTTTTATTTTTTCAACCGGCGTCAAAAATGGAGGCCCTCAATTAGATGAAAAAATAACTAGAAAAGGTTTTACAAATCGTATTTCCCTTATATTACAAGGAGTGGTCAAATATTGAATGTAACGATTAATCTTTGGTTTAATTTTATTCATATTAATTTCAGTGGACGTAAAGCTGAAGTGCATAATGATTACAAATAAGATCGCCTAAAATACAAGCAGAAAGAGCTATGCCAACGCTTATCTATAGAAAACTTAAAATTTAATAAACATGATAATTAAATGACTCATATTGTCATAATAACATGTGTCATTCCCATGTTATTTTTTTGTATACTATTAGCGATATCGCTCGTAGAAAGTCAATTTGTTGAATGAAGTAGATTATTCTATCAAATGTAAAAATTTTATTGAATGTCAAGTAATGTAAAAAATATGAGCAAGCTTAATACGTATTTAATAATTTTGAATATTCATAAATGTATAATAGCTCATTGAGAGCAAGGTTAGTACGAAACGTTGTATTAAGTGCAATATGCATTGCGATTGTTCGTACGGCGATCGTTTTATTGATTGGCAGGAAAAATCGTGCTTAGTTGAGTAGGGTTAGAATGAATTAAGGAATATAATGGATAGCTTCACTGTTATGATAATTAAAATGTAAGCTTACGCATCAAAAATGTTATAATTTCTAATGAATCGATTTCATTACTTTAAATGAAATTTAATTGATATTTTTAGCACTAATCAATTATTAAATTTTTAAATTAGTGTGCGGTTAAATTGTAGATTTTTATCTTATAGGAAGATATAGAAGAATCTCTATTTTGGATAATTTTTAAGCCCAGCAGTTTATGTTAAACTTCATTTTATAATATTTGGATATTTTATATCGTCATCTTTCTTCTAAGGCACATTTGCCCACTAGAGTCGAACTAAGCTTGCGATAGGGTTTGCTGCTATACTTGCTTCAGGATGATTAAGTTCAATTTAGAAATCCAACAAACATAAAAATAATAAAATTGAAAAAACTATATTTTCGCATGTCATCTTTTACCAAGATATTTATCAGTACTATAGAAAAAAAGGTATAATATATTACGTTAGCGAAAAGGAAGAAACTACGATATGGTATACGTTATTGTGTAAGGAGAAAAAAATGAAAAAAAAAAGTTTTGCGTGTCGATTATGTTTTGAGCTAGTACCTACTCATATTATAAATTAAGTCAGTGCCTGAGAAAAGTAAGGGTGGTAATATAAATATTATAAATCAGATGCTTATTAAGAAAATCTTGTCATCCTATTAAGAGTAGGCGCAACGTGAATAAGCGCATCTCTACGTAAAGCACATTAAAGTGTTATACCTGTGGCTGAAACGCTTTATATAAATAACAATTTAATGCTTTTGCTATTTAAATTGCCGAGGAAAATATCGTAATTGGAAGTAAAAGGCTCTATCAATCGAAATTGACCTTTGATTGTTGATCAATCGTCTACGTAGTATAGGGTTTTAAGTTGAGTAATAGTACTATTGTCATTTATGTTCATTATCAAATTAAATCAAAATATACTTTACTAGCGCCTCATCCTCGCTTCGCTCAGATTCGTCCCTAGGTTGCTTCACCATACAAATTTTCATTCCTTTAAGAGATGATTTCCGCGATAAAAAATGTCCCAAGTCCTTTTAAGGGTCTCAAACTATCGTCTTACCAAATTCATCTAAATTGGTTAAGTAGTTTCGGAGTTCATTCGGTACAAAGAAACAAACAAAAAAATCTTCCCTATTTATAATATTAGAATAGATTCAAATATACTTTTACTAGCACTTTTGAATCGTAAATTTTACATTTTAAATTTAAATTAAATGTCAGAGTAGTCAGTCCGTGAGGAGTTATTTCTATCATTGTTAAAGTTTACTTTAGAATTCAGATTTCTAATATTACATCATCATATCTCGACTTAAGCATCAGGCACTTTCAGTGGAGGTTTTAATTAAGGCTTTATAAAAGAACAATTTCAAATTAATTCTCTATAACGACGATTTTATGGCGAATCCATTTGTAATTAAGAATGTAAAATAAATCATCTTTTTCGCCACAAAGATCTTCATGAGTCCATGGTTATTGTGTAACTTGGTTCTACAAAAAAAATTGAATATCCGTTTGAACCTACATTAAAAATTAGCAGTGTTCTGTGATAGTGTACATATTGTTATTGAAGATATAAAAAATAATTACGTCAAGTTGTCCATTGCTTATTAAATTTTACCATCGAAAATATGCTGTATAAAAAAAGGAGATACGTACTCGTAACTCACATTTGGGTGTTTTTAATGTCCCAAGATTTATTAGCGGAGATGAAAATTATTCATAACATTTATACAAAGAAAGCCTGTCGGGCACAGGAGCGGCGGTCGCAAAGAATGTCGTCGTCGGATTTATGCGAACGCGCGCAACTGATGACAAGTGGACAGAGCCACTTCTCTACGCGATGTGCTTGGCGCGTTTTACTTTGGAAATTATAAAATGTTGTTTATACTTATACATACATACATTTCATAATTTCCATTTTTGTGTTACCTTTTTAATACAATGTAAATAGACACACAACAATATTTAAATATTTTTATATATTAACACAATTTTTTTTACGAATTTTAGTAATTTTTAACTTGTCTTATTATATTCCTAGCTTCTTAGTTCTTCGTGCTCTATTTATCCATTATGGCATAGAGAACACAATTATTTTCCTTCTGCTTTTATATATTGAAATAATGTTTACTCTTAGGTTACAATCGCGCCATTTTATTAAAAAATATTTATATCTGATATCCGAAACCTCGGTGCAATAGGCATTGGGTTGACAATGACAGTCACAGCCAAACAAAACCTCATGATAAAATAAAATATCTATCAAACATACATGCTTTATTTCAGTGTTGAATGGTTACATATCCTCAAGTCAGGCGTAGTGCGTATTTATGCTAAAATGGCGCGCGGTGGCCCTTAATAAACAAATGATGGTGGATTTAAGGCCAAGAGCTGCAATTATTTTGCTATTTCGACGCACTCGAGGCGGCTTTTTACTTTACATGCCTACATGCCCGGTGATAGCTCCTGGAAGTTTAAGCCTACTTTATTAGGCCTGTGGACGAGTAAAGTATTTTAGTCTATCCGAAGCATAATTGTATTGAAAAATGTTAAAATTATCGCTTTTAAGCGTTTATCTTTAATAGATTATAATTTTAATTTTAAATTAGTTTTAATAAAATAGTTACATTAACATAAAGCAGTTAAATCCCTCTTGGTTAGTAAATTTATTATTTTTAATATAAATTGGGATTGACGATAAAATATTTAAGGACTATGTTTTTGGAATCTGTCTACAGCATACTTACATACAGAGAACATTCAATATTAATACTTCATACAAATTCATACTTAATTTTTAACATAACTAAGTAGAGCTAAAGATATTTGAACACTCTACCCTGCGACTCTATGCAAAATTGGGACTAGGATTGCCCGAAGGCTAATTAAACTTACAAATAATAAAAGCATGCTCAAATTAAAACGAAATGAAATATTACATAGCTATCAAGTAAAGGTGTTTATAATGATTAGGTACTGTATAATTATACTGTCAACTTGTTACTATTTAATGAGAAAGGTAATTAGTTTTGTGCTGTGTGTACTTAGAATTATTTACGCGAATAGGTCAATTGATATTTGTAGTTTTGACGAGTTATTATAAATATTAATTTTAACTATTCTATTTAGAAGGCATTTGCCTTATACATAAATTATTACAAATTAATCAAATATATTATTTTCTATTATAACGCTCAATACAAAAATGCTACCTTACAGTACTGAGGTATAAACATCATTATATCACACCTAAAACCTCCTTATAATAAAAAAATAACAAAATATACGGCAACGCCTAGCACACGATCTGTTTATTATATGTAGTGTATAAAAAAGTTTGAAAGAGATAATTTAAACATTTTTACACTACTTGCTACTACTGTAAATCATATAAGAATAATAAATTGTCTGCTACGTCCATCTGACTCGTCAAAATGAACATATTTGTCAAACTTTAGATGACAGAAATGTGATAACAAAGACAGGAAATTGAAATCTGTATCACTCAGAAAATCGGGCGCGGCCATCTTGGACGCTAATCGTCGCGGGCACGATTTGAATATGGAACTCTTTATTCGTAAATGGCATTTTACTTTTTTTTTGTCAATGAGCTATGAAGGCTGTGATGGATAGATGTTGCGCCGGAAATTGTTTCTTATATCAAAATGAATTTATGTATCTATTAAGTGTGAAGAGATAAGGAAAAATTAATGACGACAGAAATTTAGAATCTTTTTATGGGTAGGGAAAATCTAATTGTAAATTATTAATACAAGCATCTATTTCATCATTTTATTTGTAAAATTACAAAAATATAAATACTTTTAGAAGTGTTACAATCTTCTCTATTCTGCCCACGGTTTAGAATTTAACCCTAGAATTTTATTTGAAGCTTGTATTAGGTACTCTTTTTAGAGAATACTATAATTAAAACAAAAAAATGTTTATTTTTACTATTTATTTCTTTATAATAATAATAAACACTTAAATTATGCTAATATAAAGTGTGTATAAAGGTTTATTTTATTGTTACCAGTATGATGAACTGATTAGATTTCTCAAATACTAAAAATTAGCGTAACTACGTACGTAAGATCTTTCTAACAGTAAGTTAAACAAATGTATATTCGATTTGTTATGTACAAGTCCTAATAAGTCCTAACTAAATAAATTTTCTACCACGTTTTATACTTTAATAAGCCATTCATAGAGTTCACAATCAATTGTATTTAAATTTAATTATAATTTAGTTCTTAGTTAATGTAAAATAGGCTTTAGAAATATATGATTTAAAGTATAAATTAGATAAAGGTCTTAAAATGAACTTAAGGGATTAGATTAGATAAAAGTACAGATGGTCCCTATAAGGCCTGTAAAATGGCCGAGGAGCTGTAAAGTGCCGTATCATTGCGCTGGTGATGGTTTAAAGTAATTTACTTAGATATATATGGCTCGATTAAGTGAATTAAAAGTTATACAAAATAAATTAAGAAAACCTTATTAGGATGGAAGTGAATACTAGTGAAGACACGTTCGTCATGATATTACCGTCGTATCTATACTAATATTATAAAGAGAAAAGATTCGTTTGTTTGTTTGTAGCGAATAGGCTACGAAAATACTGAACCAATTTAGATGAAATTTTGTAAAAAGATAGTTTGAGACCCTGGGAAGGACATAGGATAGTTTTTATCCCGGAAATCATTCCTTGAGGATGTGAAACTGAGGATGAAAGTTTGTATGGGGAAATAACTTAGGGACTATGCTCATAGCTTTAAAATGGTAAACTTTTGATATTCAGTATATCAAAGTTTATTATTGGGTAATATTAGCAAGCACATAACATGATTTTTAATTATTAAATATTCTTATCTTTTTTGATTGCGATGCAGAGGGCAGATTTGTTTTTTTGAAATTGTATTCGTTAATTAGTATCGTTCTATATCAATACTTATAATTAATTAAAAAGCCCTGTTACAATAATCATATTTATGTTTCAATAATTTACCTTATAGGCAAAGAGCTCTTTAAAATCATCTTACAAAACAAGAATTCTTCAAATTTTGTAATAAAATAATTACTATTTAGAGGAAATACGTCAGAGAAAAGTGCAGGCGGTAAATTAGATAGCTAGAATACCTAAGGCGGTATAGAGTCGGAATTAGCCGCCGTTGAACATTACCACCGCATTTGGTTTGTGACCAGTTCCACTGATGGTATAACTGACGTTTAATTTATACATCTAGATGCTTAGGACAGCTTTGCTTGGAGAAAGAAATCTGTGATTTAATATTTTCTTCTGGATCTTCTTCTAGGAAGAGTCCTTAGATTTAGTTATTGATATCTTTTATTTACACTATATTACATTTTTTTCTTTATAATCGAGAGTTCCGTGTTTTCAATGATTTTACTGTATATTCAAATTTCATTTTGATTATATAGGAATTTAATTTAAAAAACTTTACCAAAGGGGTATTTTCAAAAGGGTAATTTTATTTAATTTTTATGTAATACAAAATTTATTATTATTATATATAGAAAAATGCTTTTTCATTAAACCGAGTTACGCTAAAACGTTCTTAGTGCAACTGGTCTGTCGAAGTAGTAGTCAAGTTTAATTAGTGCTATCTAATTATTTACGCGGTCGCGCACGCCAGCGACCTTTAAGCGTTTAGAGTATTTATTGATTTATACTATAACCATAATCTACTATAAAGTCTGTACAAATCGTTTAAACTATAGAAGGATATCTATTGTGCAGCTTTCTATTTCTCAAATCCAAACTATTTCTATTACAAGGAATATTGTATAATTATAATATTTACTTGATATATTTTAATATTACATTTAATGTTATTACATTAGGTAGGTATTGTAGTGTACCTTAACCGCACTAAATTAACTTATTTTCTCACTTTTGAAGGGTTTCTGCCAGAAACCTCAAGTTATCCTTTATCGACATTTTATAAATTTATTTTGTATAACATATATTTTATGTTACATAAATAAATGTTGGAAGTGAATAGGTGCTTCGTTGGGTCAAAAATATTTACCGTAACAAAGTATGGAATGACATAAACATGATATGTTAAAATTATTCGAATAATATATACATAATTATAGGCAGTGGTAGCCCAGTGGTAACGCGCTCGTTTGGGAAACCGAGTGAAGCGAGTTCAAATCCCAGGACTCGCACCTCTGATATTTTCATGTGCGAAATTTTTTGAGAAAGACATATATGACCTATAGAAATGTACCTACCCATATAAAGGGTTTAGTACCTGGGCGACCGAGCTTTTGGCCAAAGGTGCAATTTTCTTTAAAAAAAACTAGAATCAATACAAAAAAAAACGTAAAATGACTGACTGGGTTTCGAACCCAGACACCTATGATTGTCAATCTAGTGACTTAGCCGCTTGAGCACAACGCTTATATCAGAGCGTGCGAAATTATCGACCATAATTTGCGTGGAATAATGCGAAAGAAAACCGCATGAAAACTCAAAAACCCGCGCTTTCCCAGACATAAAACTAATCTAGATCGATTTATCGCCGTAGAAACCCCCTGTACACTAAATTTCATGAAAATCTTTGAAGCTGTTTCCGAGATTCAGATTATATATATATATATATATATATATATATATATATATATATATATATATATATATATATATATTATATATATATATATATATATATATATATAGAATAGCTCGTTTAAAGATATAGGATATAACGAGTAGTTTATTCGTTAATTAAATCTATATAATATTATTGCCTAAATTCTAAATAAGTAGATGCTAGAAAACGTTAAATAAGAATGAACCTTGAAAAATAATTAGGTAGTATAAATAAAGGCGCTTTTTTATAAACGAGAGCTCTTACGATTGTAAAAGGATTTGTAAAAATGTTTAATTGTTAGAGAAAGAATAATATGGATTAAATTGTTACTTTCATATCAGTCTTGATACACTCAATATGATATATTTTTATATATCTAGTCGACTTTATACCGACATTTTTTTATCAAAATACTAGCGGCTCACCCTCGCTTCTCTCAGAAAAACAAAAATCTATACCACGGGAACCGTACATTTTTCCGGGATAAAAAGAAGCCTGTGTACTTTTCCAGGCTATCTATGTGGCTTTCATCTATATAGAACGGTTATCCGTTCAGCCGTTTTGGCGTGATTGAGTAACAAACATTCATCCAAATATCTAAACTTTCTAATTTATTATACTCGTATTAGTAAGATTAGAATTAAAGCTATGAATAGAATTATTACATAAATATTCTGCAAATTTTATTCAGTATGTCTCTTTAGTAAACCTTAATTCGAGAATAGCTGGACGGTTTCGACGCGATTTTTTATGCTGTTCATAGTTTAATATAGCTTGGATATCTTATTTAATACACAATTTTTGACTAATAGAAATAAAAAAATATAACTAGGTAATAATATCCTCCTGAAGGTCTCTCTGTGATGGTTAGTAATTTCGTAGTCGTTATTTTTATAGGTCACCTCAATTTCATTGTGGGATTCGGTAATATGATTCCGGAAAGATCGACCGATGCAGGACCAATAACGGTATGGGTAGCGTAGCGTACTCCCAGGTTGTAGGTACCTATTGCCAATTGTATAATTTGCAAAGTTTGTAAATACTCTAAGGGAACATTCACAATATTTTT
Organism: Brenthis hecate; assembly: GCA_951806755.1. Classification (NCBI taxonomy): domain Eukaryota; kingdom Metazoa; phylum Arthropoda; class Insecta; order Lepidoptera; family Nymphalidae; genus Brenthis; species Brenthis hecate. The sequence goes on from OX638261.1 coordinate 4,579,455, forward strand.
AATCCATACTAAGCAAGTGTACCATCCGATCAGCGCACCGATCTTTCAGGAAGGGACCTCAGGGACGTAGATTCGATCTGCTCCGATACTTATTTGTAATTAGCGGAACCGATCGCTGGTCAAATGAAAAAGAAAACGAATTCAATATTCTAAAATAGTATCAATGCATTAAAAGTTTCTTAAACTTGCTACGCCAATGAGTTCTAATTTATTAAAACAAATTGTGATTATAAAATGTCAATAAAATATGCCCCTCTCAAAAATAAATATTTAATTAAGTTGCAAGCAAAAAAAAAAGAAACTTCTCCTTTTACTGTAACTTAAACAATAATACATGTAACTACAAGTAAAATATGTGTAATGTATATTTAAAAATTGTCAATTTGAGAAAGTTCCACGAATATCGATTTATATATGCATTTAAAGTCAACTTAAGTGTTCGATAACTCTAGATATATTCGCGACACAAAGTCCACAGTCCTACTGAGACAACGTTCGCTGCGACAGGCGTGTGCTACCGGTCGATACTAAATAAGAGTGTCACACTAGCCTTTGCGAACACCGCCCGGATCGAACAATACGATAGAGAGCTAAGAACTTAACAACGTTTATTTTTTTGTACACTTCAATCGTTGCGAAATCAACAATCATTGTGCTATCTACTATCTACGTTTATTGTGCAACATTTGTGAGGTGTACATGATTGCTGTGGGTAAAGATGGGTCTTTACCTAGAATTTTGTTCTATTTAGATCAAAATGTTCTATAGTTGGAACTAGCATTTGTGAATCAATTCAAAAAATCAGCTTTACATTTATATTTTAGTGCTCATATTTAATTAATACTGGCTAAAATATTCTCCACTTTAATCGTGTCTTAACTAAAGCTCTTCTATATTTGTATTATAAATACAACTTTTTCTACACAAAAATTAAACGTCACCATGATAAAAAACAGAATTCTCATCTTAATTATCTATATATAATCGATAGTTGCCACTATGTTACATAACACCATCCTGCGTCCGCGCACCTTTTTGTTCGATTCCGCCGTATTTCGGCTGGCTCGTCCATTTATCGCGGCTATCATCTGAGATACGGCTATCCGCAGCATCTTTATGCGCTTGTATCAGATAGCGGGAGATACTCGCAAAAGCGCACTGATTAGCCGATAGGTATTGATAGTTGCGTTCATATTTTATAATGATATATCCATGTCTCGTTAATAATGAAGTGTACATGTGAATTTTCCACCATATTCAAATTGGGAGTTTTATTTTAAAGTATTTAGCTACTGTACATTTCGACAGTATAAATAATTACAGCGCTATGACTCACTAAGAACATGAACTCTATTTCAGTTTTTTGTATAAGTAATGCAAGAAACTTGTTGTATACATACGTTTTAATATTATTGTTATTTTATCAGATATAGAAAAAATCAAGTTTCTATGGTAACGTGTTAGAAGTTAAACTTCATTGGTTATTTATATTTCAAATCTGTAAGGATAATAAATTAATTAATGGATAGATGTCAGAGAACGAGGTAAAAAGTGATTCACAGGATTTAGGAATAATATTGGAAAAATTTACATAAGAAAAATAAACATAAATTATAAGTTGTATTTTTTATATTTAATATCGAATAAATAAAAATATCGGACCTTTATTTTAATCAAACCAGTAAGCGAGTAATTTATTAAAAGAGAATCAAATTTTAACTTATTATTTATAATAACAAAATTATTAATCGAATGTTTCGCAAAAAATTTCACTATTATATAATTTTACTTAAAAACCTTCTTATAAAATATTACATATAACAAGCAAAGTCGTCTGTAGGATCTAGTTTATAAAATTAATTACTAACGATCGAACGAGACACTAAGACAGCCTCGTATCAACAGTTTAATACCTCCTCAATCTACTGACGAGACCAATCAAAGCACAATTAATTAAGGACAATCGAGATGCCGGATTTAGATAGCGCGGACCATTTTGTAATGGGTCGGTTTTATTGTAATGTAAATGGACTAATATATTTTTTGTATGTAAAAATGTAATGTTTTTAGTTTTGGAGACTTCAGTATATATGTAATTATTATTTTAATATTCCTTTTACCAATTAAAAAATAAGTTATATTAAACCTTTACATACTGGATACATTTATTGACATAAAATTAACAATATTAAATGAGTTCTTTTACTTTTTACAGCAGCTATGCTCCTTAAATTTTTTTTTATAAAAAAGAGTCGTGGCTAATATTTATGAATGAAGAAGCCTTTATCTTAAAATAAATTGGACATAATAAAGTTGTTACTCGACCATGTTAGTGCAACTCGATAAAACGCAAAGACAGATTTATTTGTAGTTTTTATAAACATTAAATGTGAACATGGGTTATGTATACGATATTAGTTTTTATGTGTATAACGAACAGACAAACATTCGATTAAGCTGTTATTTATTTATCTGTTTACTTTATACAGATAAATAAACTTGAAAGAGTGAGACTTTTTTACGCGACAGCAAAACATGGTAAGTAAAGTCACTTCTGTAGTTTTATCTTCAGTCATTTTAATGCTTAACTTAATATTATTAGTATAAAACTCTTTTTATAAATATAATAAATAACCTATAGACAAGCAGTGTTATAAATGTATGTATCATATTAAATTCAATTATCAAATTAGTATTTAGATATCAAATTCTTTTATTACTTTAATATTTTTTTTAGTAGTAATAGTCTAGAAAAGGTTTTTAGTAAACAAGAATGAGAGAAAATGGTCCGGAAAACATAAGAAATTTGGAAAAAACTGAAAGCTGCTTTTTATCGGATTTTTATATGAACTCTCTTGGGTCTAAACTGGTCTATCGGGTCACCTAGATAAGTTTAAGACTAAAAGTGAGATTTAAAGTTATAATATATAATTTAAAATAAGTAGATTTAAAAATTATAATAATATAATTCTTCAAAGAGCCTATAGGTATCTTATACATAGCCAGGGCTTCGTGTACAGCGGTCGTCCCACAAAGCGCGACAGCAGACAGGCTACCGCTCGACGTAGATATAATATATTGATACCATATGTATGTACACTTCAGTTTAAATGAGTGTGTTATTTACGATTTACGGTATTCCATTTATGTACTTTATCGATTTTAGTACTGCTTTGCACTTTATATAGTTTACTAGCGACTCACCCTCGCTTCGCTCGGGTTCGTCCCTAGGTACGTTTTAACTGTTAGTGTAAAATACAAATCTTTGAATTTATCGGATTTTCTGTACTATAATATGCATGTATTATACATATAAACCTTCCTATTGAATCACTCTGTCTATTAAAAAACCGCGTCAAAATCCATTGCGTGGTTTTAAAGATCTAAGCATACATAGTGTGCATTTGTTTATGTATATGTGTGCATTTGTTACCATTGTGTTATATGAATAAAGCCTGTTTTTTTTAAAGAAAAAAGGGACAGACAGCCAGCGGGAATCGACTTTGTTTTATACTATGTACTGATAGTTATATTTTATTTGAAATGCTTATTTCAACTCTTTCTTTTTATCACGCCGAAAACTAAGTATGAAGACAGAAGAAGTTTACTTTTAACTATTTGTAAAAATTGTATTGTATTGATTTGTAAAAATAAATAGGAATAAAAAAAACGTGTGTGTGTACTTATGTACGCACGTAAGAAGTTATACTTCTTTGGCGTAACAGAACAAAAATAGCTAAAGATTTCATACCGTATGTCACAACGCGCGCGTGTGCGCACGCATTATAAAAATTTTATTCTCATATTTTTTTCCAAACGTGCCAAAAGAAGTATAACTTAAAAAACATTTGTCAAATAAATTTGTAAATATATTTTTTGTTTTATAAATAGCTTTATAAATATAGTATGATACACATACACGACAGTAGCTACTTAGTTACTATCGTGATATTATCGATGAGGTGCGACGATAAATAAAATATGACGGGCACCGGTTCTGAGAGTGAATTTTCCATCCTTATTATTCCGTTATTAAACGTAGAAATTACAAAGAAATTTAATTTATTACTAAGAAAACATTTTTTTACTTAATTTTGTTGTTATTGTATCAATTATAAAATGTTGTTTTTGCTTTATTTTTGTATTAGGTAACATGTATTTATCATAAATTTTTGATACGAGATAGTTCAGTGGGTACATGCAAAATAAATCAGCGTAGCCTCATTTACTTGCGCTTATATCGCCACTGATATCTCTGATAGTAGGCGATAATATATAAAGTAATGACAAGCACAGACACAGGGTGCTTTGTATATGATATAGGTGGCATTCGTTCACCTCTGCTTTCTTCACTTACTGTAAATTTTGAAACTGAAGTTGAATCCCTTAAAAAAGATACGCAATTGGAGTATTATAAATGGGATTGTTTGTACGTGCGTATATTTGTTGTTTGATTTGGATATTTAGTAGACAGACACATTATGACCTAGACTCTAGAGTCAAATAAGCTATTGTTAGGTACTCAGTGAATAAATTCAATAAAAAAACTAGATAATAAATAAAATATGTAATAACGTTTTCTTAACAGAATTTTGATCACGGCGGCCAATCTCATTGAGACAAGCCATCTGTAGGAGATTATACTGCACAAGTGTGTAATTGTAGTACTGTCAATTCCTTTCATTCTAAGTTTGGGGGTCGGTACAACTAATACGATATATGATATAGCTCTCTTAAGAGGGTGTAATCACCTAATAACTACTCTGGATTCGAAAGAGTCCTGGGTTTAAGTCGGGTTGGAACATTTGCTGAGTTTTCTTGTCAAGGAAATATGCCGCAGTTGGGAAATTAGCCTTATTTACAAGCCTACTTATCTGTGACTGTTAAGCTATCGAGAAAATCAAAATCGGTTTGGAGAACATTACTCAAACACTATAGTAAATAGGCTATCGTTTTAAGTCATTCTAATAATATAATATTGTCTACATATTTTTGTAGCTTATGTTCAATGAGCGTGTAACTTACAATTTTCGTTACGCGATTTATATATTTATTTATACAGATAAATAAAGTTGAAGTGTTTGTAATGACAAAATAATAGCTTATTACTAAATGCATATGTAATATATACGGTATAAATAAATAAATATGTTGGGACATTAGACATACAGCACCATCTAGTTCTATGGTAAGCTACGAGGTTTGTACATACATATTATAAATATAAACGCCCATGACTGGAGTACAAACATTACAGTACATTCGTGCTCATCACACAAATGTAAACCCCCCAGCGGGACTCGAACCCGCGACCGCTGGCACAGCAAGCGAAGTGACTACAAACTGAGCCTGAGAAAAACACGTTTTTTCAAATTCTTGTCTGTCTGTCTGCCTGTCTATTTGTCTTTGTCCGGCTAATCTACGAAACGACTGGACTGATTTTGACGGTACTTTCACTGGCAGATAGCTAATGTTTTTTTTATATGAAAACGAGTTAGGCTCAAAAAAGTTAAAACGTACCTACCTTAAAAAAGAAACAATATATCTAGATTCTAGATAATATATTTGTTAAAGGTACCCCAATCTCCTGTGTCTGTACGTTGTAGCATCCATATTAAATTAGCCTTCACTACGCAGGAATCTGCGAGTAGCCATTAACAGCGGAGCTTAAAACTTTTACGTACATATTGATCGGACACGCATAGTTTCTACTAAAGAACGAAGAAGTAATACGGTAGTTATGATAATTTTAGTAAATATTATTGTTACTTGTATTTATAATAATTTCAAAAGGAAGACAAGAATTGAAGTTCCTTGTATTTAAGTAGGTTTTGTTTTTTTTTCAATACACCCATTTACAAAGCAGGTACTGAACTTACGACCTTCGTTCAACCTAAAGGTAATGCCTGTCAATGTATATCCCATAGCAATCATTGGCAGAACAATTGATCAAATTATTTTTATCCTAAAAAAAATCTGTTTGTTATATATTTAATATTTATGATAACTTTCAAATTCTAACGTGAAAATAGTTTTTTCTTTATCTCCTGCTTTATAGTATTATCTCTCACTACGCAGGAATCTGTGCTGGACCATTAACATCGCAGCTAAGAGCTTTCGCATACCACGACGCGTCTATTAGGCTATTGATAGGATATGCTGTAATTGGTAGTGGATGTTTAGAACATTTATTCAATTTTATAAGGTTTACTTTAAAAGAATTAGGATATACATATAAGTATTAAGTATAAGTTATAGTTTATAAACAAATATATAATAAATTATATTAATACGTATGTGTACGTTTTAAATAGATATAAATAGTTATTAGCCAGTGTTAACCATATAAATTTTAATTTTTTTTCGTTTTTATTTTTTCTCTTTATTAAAACCTTCCGTGGACCTTAAGGAACATACGAAAAAAAATTTGCTGAATTGGTCCAGCCATTTTTGAGTTATGCGCTTACCAACATTTATATATAAACTAGCATTGCCCGTGGCATCCGTGGCTAAAATATCATCGCTAATATATATAAATTAATATAAAAAAAAAACATTTTTAAAAACAAGTTTTTATATCTTATATAATATGTAATGTAATAAATGCGTTTGATTTAATATTTAGGTACTTATATATATTCTTCTCAAAACTCTCTAAACCATTTCATTTGATATATCATGGGGGTGCATAAAAAAACATAGTCCGCCATTTTTGGTAGTCCGCCATGTTGGATTTAGAATGATATCACTTAGTTAACCATGCATTGTCATGCAAACATATTTTTTTTTTTATAGTTGGGAAATCCTATTACGGATACCACCCGACTTCCCCCGGGATGGTTATGTGGAGACTCTCCGGCTAATGAGACCGGCATACCCACTAAAACCCAACTTCCCCCCCCCCCCCCCCCCCCCTGCCGCCATGTGGGACGCCACGGGATCGCTCTCGCATACAACCGCGACGCCCCGACGGTTGGCCGAAGCCACCAACCATGAGGCCGCCCCAAGCGGGACAACCCCATTATGGGAAGACTCTCAACCCAAGAAGAATTGGGACCGCTCCTAAGTCCACTCTGCTGGTCAGAGAAGTACCCGGAGCAGCCCCACACCACACAAACACCGCCCACCGAAGTGGGCAACCTGCAAAAATAATAAACCCCGCCCAAATTGGGCAAACCTCCCAAAGACGCCCGCGAACGAGCCCAAACACAAACGGCTGCAGGAGAAGAGGATGCGACAACGCCGACACTCCCCTTCCCCTGCAGCCCCACCGCGTCCACCATCAACGGTGGTGGCCCCGCTAGGCCGCGGGAGATAGGGACGAGCGGCGCATCGCCATACCGACACTCCTCTTCCCCCGCGGCCCCCCTACCGTCGACCCACCTCCGGACTAAAATGGCTGCCGACATCCCTCGCCATACGCAGGACCACCGAAATGGCCCCGCTCCAGCCGCCGCACCGACGGGCTAGCCCCGGCAGTGTGGCCCGCGCAGCACCTCCTACCGCAAAACGGCCGGAGACACCGCGCTACCTCCAGGAAGGAGACGGCGCCCTCTAACGCCGCTCCCTCAACCTTCCCTCCTGGCTGTTGGTCCGCGCCGGATTGCTCCGGTAACACAAGCTCCTGTTGGGTCCAAACAGGCGCGAGTGGTATTCCCCTATCCGCCACCCGGGGACGCGTCCGGTAGCAGTCAGCCTCTGCCCCGGAGTCATGCAAACATATAAGGTGTATACAAAATTTCAGCTCAATCGGTTGATCGGTTGAGGATAACTGCTTTAAAACTCAGTTGCAAGATTTGACCCGAACAAACATACATACAAACATTGCAAGTTAAATAAAAGCTTATAAAATGTGTTTTTTTTAAGTTATTTTTTAAGTTAGCGTATTTTTGATAAGTTAGTATATTTATTTCCTCGCGTTGCAACAGGTCAATCAATAGATATAAGAAATTTGGATTGGAGGTAGCTGAATCATACAGGTGATTAATGAATGTATTTTTTTCGACGTGTCTGTCACCTGAGTAAAGTTACAAAGAAATCTAGTACCTATTATTTAATTCGAAAATTAAAACCTGTCATCATAAAAATTAAACCTAAATATTCCTACTATTTTCAGGTAAACTGAAAAAATATCTAAATTCTTCTTTTTACACTTAAATATGTAAATCATACGATGACTTCTGTATTCTTAAATACAATGAAACATAATAAAAACTGTATTATACAATCAAAGCGCGTTTAAAACGGTAGTAACTTAAAAAGGTACTAAAACATCAATGGCCTATAACATTAAAGTTTACATAGTTACCTCCTAACTTTTTCCTTTTTTGTAATGTAATATTCTATATATATATATATATATATATATATATATATATATATATATATATATATATATTATATTATATATATATTATAACTCATTTTTATATATTCTCAGTAAGTTTGTTCATAATTTAGTGTACTATAAGTTTTTAATTTAAATGTATTTGGGGGACGATGATGGACGTATAAAAGGAAGTAAAATGTAGATAAATAGATATGACAACCATGAGGTAATCTATATAAAAAAACTCGAGAACAGCGTGACCAATCCGGACAATTTTTTTTTCTAATATTTGAAAAAAATTATGGAAAAACGTAAAAATCACGCTGTACTTGAATTCTAGTCTATCTATCTGATACTAACCGTTAAAACGAACCTAGTGACGAACCCTAGCGAAGCAAGAGGGAGTTGCTAGTTTATTATATAATCAAAATATACATAAAATAATTTTTCCGATGTATGCACAATGTACGGTGTGTGTCCATGTACCTACTACTAATAGTGGCTAATCTTAGTGAGATTGGCCGAAGTGTCCGAAATTGGAGAGGAGGGACTTTATAGGTACTAGTCACAGACATACATATAATTTTTTATTTTCACTAGCAGAACCCGCGGCTTCGCTCGCGCTAAAATTACAAAAAAAAAAAAACTCTAAAAAGGTTGTTTCATACAAACTTTCATCCCCTATTTTACTCCCTTATAGTATAAATGTCGAAAAATGCTAAAACATGTATTTATTTAATTTTATTGAAGAGCATTAATAAAAAGTTTCAAGTAATTCTGATCATAAATATTTTTTTTGGTTATATTATAACGTGTTTTCTCGTGGGAATGAGATAATCTTGCACGGTAAAAAGTAGCCTATGTCACTCTCCAGCGCTCCAACTATCTCCATACAAAAAATCACGCCAATCCGTTTCGAAGTGAAAGAAGGACAAACAAACAAACAAAAACACTTTCACATTTATAATATTAATATAGATGGGCATATACTTATATATTTTTTGTAAGTTAATTTAAAAAGTACATATTACCTTATTAGTGACGTTAGAAAACTATATTTGTATGATAAAAATTAAAAAAAAAACTAGAACGGATTTTGTAGACAAAATCGAGTTGCGTACCTAGTATATCATCATATTAAGTACCGACAATAGAAAAAGAGATAAAAATTAATCGAATATTATATTTTCGGTCGTGATAAGCGTTAATAAAGGTAGAGTTAGGGGTGGTCCGACGTATCTTTGAGAATAGGTAATTTATTTATGAGTATTCCATGTCGATATATGAATATTAATATTGTGACAGTCTGAGATGTGTCAAGTGCCTAATGTTTGGAGAATATTAATAACTATTGAAGGTTTTATTCCAATGACAGATTTTTTATAAGCTGCCAGATATTGGTAAAGGTATTGAAATCACTATTGAAGCCATTTTGTTTTTGATTTAATAATTGTTTTAAGATTAACATTAAAAATATTGCATGAAAATTTTAGTCTATGATTATTAGAATTATTATTTTACACCTAACTTAATGAACCAAGAACAAAACGTTCTTGCTAATTTCACAATAAGAATCACGTGATATTGAAACATAGGGTAGGTAGGTTATAATTATTTTCAATTTATATTGTAAGAGAAATTAATAGAAATTATTCCAGTGAAGTTTGTCTATGATTATACTAGATATAATTAATTAATCGCAGTTACTCCTTTATCTATATTCAGTTTGTTATTCGAACATTACAAGTAGGTGCACAAGACGATTCTTTTGAACTAAAATGATTTTGTGCGATTTTACTATATTTATAATAGCACAGGACTTATAGTTATGTACAATCATAGGCCATAGCTCAAATTTTCTTAAATATTTTTTTACCTTTTTTTTTGTTTATTTTTTTAACAACTAACAATTTATTTTTAATCAGTTAAGGATTAAATTTAGACGTAGGTAGTTTTTTAGTCCACTAGATACAGTAAAAACTTATAAGTCTAAGTATGGTAATGAGGTGACGTGACGAACCGGCAGGATGTGACGCAGCAGATATGTGGCTTTTTCACTGATTGGTATTGTTATGGGTTAAACGTAAGTTGTAAAAAACGTTCTTAGGCTTCCGGGTTAAAATATACCTCGGTAAAGTGTCAGAAGTAATTAGATTTTAGTTTTATCTCATAATCTATAAACACTAGGTAGTTACATATAAAAAATAATATGGGCTATTGGAACAACATTTTTATTTACAAAATCTATCTGTTCCGATTAGAACGTATAATACGATAAAATGACTGCTGAAGTTGATTATTACTTTCTCCCACTTTTCAACTATAAAGTTAAAAATGAAATTATAAATTAAACCATACCTTAGAGTAATATAATCTAAAAAAGAAATGGAAAGAAGAAAAAAAATCTATTGAATTTAAGTTATTTGTTGAAATTTTTAACCAACTTCCAACCAGTTCGTCTGTACGTATTTTTTTGGCTGGCACTGACTTAATATATATCTAATTAAGTATTTATAGTAAATAGAAAACCCACTTAGTTATTTTTTCCCTTTTGATATTTGAAAATCGAATTTATGACTTTACATTAGTACTACTCTACGAGAACTATGTCTACAATCTAGAAATTATAATATCTCAGATATCTCAGACCAAAAGATGACGTTGATGAAGCGGGGAGTGCAGTAAAACGAAACTGCCTAAAATTGTGAAACTATTAGTGAATCATTCTCGCTTTACTTAGGAAAATTACGCAAAGTATTATATTTAAAATATAAATGAATAATTATATCCATTTTAAAAAGGTAAAATGTATAAAATTAAATCAAAAACTCGTGGAATAATAAACTAAGTACCAAAACCACGTTTAAAACACGTGCCTTATCAAAGATGTCCTTTTTACCCATATTCCAAACAATCCATTAACGATCCATTGTGCACTGTAATACGTTTCCAAAACATACACAAATAAAAGATTTCAAGATAAGCGATACGGCTAATTTGCTTTGCATTACTGCCATTCCGATTTATTTTTTTAATTTTCTTAGGAATAATTCTGATTTTATTCTTCGTTTTCATATTTTCCTTAGGGCTCTTAGATGTTTGTTTCGAATTATATGGCAGAAGGCTGTACGTTCTATGATCTTTGCCATTTCATAATAAAATACATTTAAAAAAAATAATAGAATTAAACAAGATAATTATAGCTTACAATTTAGAAACTATATTAAAAAGTATAGAAGGAATAATGTTTGTATACCTACAATAACTGTCTCTATTTTTAATAGTACGTATTGTATCGTAATATTAAAATTATAAAGCCCTAGAAGAAGAAGTTCTAAAAGACTAGAGTATGAAAACGATCAACGTTCAACTCACTCTAATCATGCAAACTTAATACGTAGTTGTTAAACATGTTCAACTTTTGTACAGTTTGTAAAATCTGAATAATTTAATACTTGGAATAAAAATAATTAGCTGCTATATACGTATTGTGGGGCATTGTGATTGTCCAGGCTATGCAAAGTATCGGTAATAAATGGCGCTATCTTCAAAGGCGCATCGGTCTTTGCGCGCGCCGCGGCTGTCGCGTGCGCGTATGTTGTGGGAATGTTGCGTAGCTACAGACAAGCTACTAAAGATAGCTGATGGCATGGATTCTGAATTCTGAAATAAAAGCCTGCAAAATAAAAACAAAACAAACAGTCATAAGGACTGCCGACAGAAGTGAAAACTTAAAACTATAAACAGTTGTTATTTTTGCATATTATATTGCCGATGCAAAGCAAATCTAATATATTTCGATAAGTAAAATACATATTTAGCTATTAGATATTCATATCTTAAAATATTATCAGCTGGCACCGACTTCGAAAATATCTGATTAGGTATCTATTCTAAATGAAAACCCCCGTTTAGTTATTTTTTTCATTTTAGTGCCTGGAAGTCGTTTTTTTTAAGTTATTAATTTTTCCATTTTTAGTGTAGGCATTTAGTATAGACATAAGGTAATTTGTAAGAAGAAAATTTTTAATAACATATTCGATTAAACAATTTATTTAAAAATCTATATTTATTTTTGATTTTTTTAAAAACCGCTCGACCGATTTCGATTAAATTTAAATGGGACCATCTGGGAAGTATACCCTTTGAAACAAAAAAAAATATATTTCTAAATCGGTTCAGGCATCTTCGAGTAGTCGGTGAACATACATAAAAAAAAGAAAAAAAAAGAACCTCCTCCTTTTTGGAAGTCGGTTAAAAAGTGTTTATGACAGTTAGTTATACATTAAGTAGCTACATTTTACGTATTTTCAATTCATGTTCTTTTAATTATTACAAGTGAAGAATCATACGGTAAACTTAAATGATTTGCGATTCTACTTGATATATAGGTACATTACACAGGCATACATACATATTACATACCTATATCTTCATTACAGAAAATTTATTTTAAAGGTGAATATAAATGTATTTTAACTAAAGTTAGACTATAAATTAGAAAAACACCTTTACACGTTCTATTATATAGCGTACATTGAACTTCACTGGATAACAGTCCTTATTATCAGTCAGATGGATATTTATCGACCCAGTAATGCCTATTACCAGTTGGTCTGACGCCATTTCATTCGTTTACTTTAGTTATTCTGTTTTGGCTTGCCACTTGTCAACTGGCAAATATGTTGCCTTTTAATAGGGAAAATAACGCATTAAACTATGTTAACAGGGTTATTAAATTGGTCTATTTATTGAGTCTGTAAAATTCTTATAAACTATAAACATATCTTTATAAATTCTGGCCTATTTGTTAAAAATAACTCATCGTCACAAACTCTTGCGCTTATAATATATTATTCACTTTTAGAATTGATTGAATATTATTCGATTTTTATGCGTCTCGGTTTTGCCTAATGTCTTCCTATATAAAATTTCACCAAATAGTTATTTGTGTTGAATGGGACATTTTGTGACTATTATCTCTGTATATTTTTGGTTTAAAGACTCTATAATCTATATATTTGTTTGTTTGTTGGTTTAAAAATTTGCACAGCTACTAATAATATTATAAATGCGAAAGTTTGTGTGAATGTATGGATGTCTGGATGTATAGGTGTATGGATGTTTCACGCAAAAACTACTGAATGAATTTTAATGAAACTGTACAATGATATAGCTCATTCATCAGAATAACACATAGGCTACTTTTTATCTCGGAAAAATATACAGTTCCCGTAGAATAGATGTGTTTTTGTTTTCCTAGAGGCGAACCCGAACGAAGCGAGGGTGAACCGCTAGTTTTTAATATTTTTGTTTTTTTTTTTTCTAATTATAAAACCAAGTAACCTTTGCAATTTAATACCTGAAATATTAGTGTTAGGCAGTCGAGTATATAAATTCAATGTATGAACTGTACACACATTTCCCTATTGCGTTTTGTAGGCGTAGCTACGAACATATTGCTACATGGTGTATTTCGTTTCCTGTTAATGATTTACGAATAAATGTCAATATATTAAAAGACATAGGCGTATACCAAGTATATGTAAAAGTAAAAAAATAACTTTAATATTGTTCACTAGTGACTCGCCTTAGATTCATTCAGATACTTTGCACCAGATGCATTTTTAGCACACGAATATGGTATTTCAGAAACAATACTAATATTTCTTGGAAATTATTTATTTACCAGAAAAAATGTCAGTTGGATTTTCTGTGACACAAACGACGAAAACCTGTATGTCTGAGGAAACCTTGCACGTTTTCGTAGTTTTCGTAAAACAAATAAAGCCCGCCAGCACGAACTTGCCAGGGTAGCGGAATATGGCCCGATCCATCGTTGCGTTGAGAGGAGCATCTAGCGTAGCAGTAGGACGTTAAAGGGCTAAATAGAAATCAACATGCTTTAGAAAACTCTAATATATGGGACTTGTTAAATCGAACCATGTATGCAGGTTTATTGAAAGTATGTGGTAGCTAGCATTAAAAGTTCCATTGTCCAGGTTTCGTCATTAGCTTAGCTCGATGGTATAAAATTATTGTTTTGTTACTCAGATTTCATATATAAAGTTTAATTAGAAGTAGATTAAAATTGGCTTCCAAGACTTGATTACAAGTGAAGCTAATAAAAACGTGTTTAAATTTATAGCCTGTGCTACTCTCCGCCCCAGAGACAAATAAAAAAAAGTATTGTTGTATGTTAGAAGTACAAATAAAAAATCTATAAACACAATTTAGTATTTAATTAGTATGATAATTAAATTAAGATTAATATTTTACAATGATTGATGATGTTGTTTACTTTATTTAAAATGTATCTCTTCTTAATTATCTGTGATTTCATACGATATGTTTACGTTTTAATACGCACGTCTTTTTGTATAAATAATAATATAAAAAAAATTACTGTCTCGGTGGTCTAGTGGCTAGCATATACGGCCGTAGATTCGGGGGCCCTGGATTCGAGTACCGGATCGGGCCAAGTTCAGTTATTGAGTATTTCTGTCAAGAAATTCTCAGTTGGCAGTATCCCCCCCCCCCCCCCCCCCCCCCCCCCCCCCCCCCCCCCCCCCCCCCCCCCCCCCCCCCCCCCCCCCCCCCCCCCCCCCCCCCCCCCCTGCCTCGGAGAGCACGTGTCGCGTCGGTCCTGCGACTTAACTCTTACTGGTCGTGTCGAATATCATCCCATCGGACTTTGAGAGTAAAAGGAATAGAGAGAACACTTGTGTGTGTGTGTGTGTGTGTCTGTGTGTACACTTGTCCACTGTAATTGCACAAGTGTAATAATAAATATCTTCTGCGCAGTTAGCTAGTCTCAGTGGTAGTCGGTCAGGTGGACATTAATATAAAAAAAAACTCTAGTATTTTTCTTATTTCTTCATTTGAGATCATAACTAGACTTCTACTGATAACGAATCGTTTTATACTATTTTTTAATATTTTAAAATCTCTAATAAAATAATAAGCAAATGAAAATAAAAAAATTATACTGCCCATGTAAAGTCGCAAGCAAAAGCTAATTTAGAAAATAATTATAGCGATATATTCAAACAATTTTCATTCTTATCGCCATACATTTACGTGAGTATTGAAATCATAAACAATTCAAGAGAAATTTATGAATGGGACGGACAATGAGACTTGGGCTTAATAAACGACTATACTAGACCTTTGGCTATTAGAGCCCTTGTAGTTTAATATTTAATTTATTTATATTCTGCGATTGGTCAAACTGTATATTAATTGTGTCATGTATATAAGAAACATAACGATATGCTTATATTTTATGCGTTCGTAAAGGATTTTCAATAAATTGTACAATGAATATGTGCCAGTGAATATGCGAGTCAGAACTGCATATAATTTCATAATATTTGTGTCATAGTTTGTTTTGGTTTGGCTAGTTTTGGTTACAACTCTATGTCACTATTTATTTTTGACTGACTTTTAAAGATAATTTATAGGTACTCGATGCTTACATTTTTTATGTTCATCGAATGTTTGGAGGCGGCTAGACTGATCTGTCTAATTTAAATTTTATTCTATAACTAGCGGCTCACTCTCGCTTCGCTCGGGTTCGCTTTTAGAAAAGCACAAACAGGTCTATCCCATGGGAACCGTTTATTTTTCCGGGACAAAAAGTAACCTGTTGTTTGACCGGCAACATAATGCATGCCAAATTTTATTAAATTAGGTGCATAAGTTGTTGTATACTAAGCTGTATAAGTTACTATAGTTTTTTAACCATCCCACGGGAACTCTTTAATTTTCCGGGGTGAAAAGTATCTAAGATGTTGCCTGGGGATATAAGGTGTCACTATGCAAAATTTCATTTAAATCGGTCCAATAGATTCGGAGATTAGCCCATACAAACAGACAGAGAAACAAAAAAATTGACAAAAATCTGGATTTGTTCTATTTGTCTTCTTACATCCCCCTGACTCGGTTTTTAGCATTTTTTTCTATGTACAGACATTCGACCTCTACAGTTTTATTATAGTATAGATAGGTGTGTAGACAAAACGTTATGTCAGATAAAGAACAGAAATTTTATTGAAATGAAAAATTTAATCTTTTTCTACGTGACATTGGTTAAGTGAATTGTCCCCAACTGGCACTTCTAGAAGCTATGAAATAAAAAAAATTAATTGATCTTTAATCTTTGTTATAATCTTTTTAGAACTATCCTAATATGTCATTCCCATATATTTTTTATGATATCAATTCTTCAACGATTGACGAACGAGAATGACATCTTGTCGAAGCCTTATTGTTCTATTATTTTCTATTTAACTTAGAGCATACGATTTTCGGAAAAATAATTAGAAACAAAATTATTCATAGGTATATTCAAATGATTTTGCTTTGGCCATATAATTATTAGTTATTATCTAGGTTTTTGCTGTATCATCGCATCATTCTGAAATACATATAAACTTGAGTTGTCTGTCTATTCAAGATTTTTTTTTATATTTTGTATCATACGAACCGTCAGTTACAGCTGTCAGTTTTTAACATAATATATGTTTTTATTTTAAAAAATCAAAAACGAAAAAAAGAAAAATGAGACTTTAGACTAAAACTGGCAATATAAACAAGTGTTAAATTTGTTGTGATTAAATACTTAAATACTAAATTTAAAACAGCCTAGTGTGAATATGATGAATTTAAGCTGAATTATACAGTAAAGGTTCCAAGACTTTTTGACTTTAAGTCCTTATTAAGTAATATTTAAATGTACATAAAATGAGATCCGCTTGGTTATTTATGGGGAACTCCCCTTCGCACTTTATATTTAGTTGTGCCGTAAAATTTGCTAAAAGCTTATTCTTTGTAGAATGATTCATAAATCATAATCAAGTTGCTTTTGATTTATTGGCTACTTTAATAAGTATATTTTTTGGCTGCTTATGCGTTAACAAGTATAAAAAAGAAATAAACATTTAAACAATAATTTCTTTCGTTACTACGTTTCCGATTTTATTATAAAGATTTTTTTAACAAAGAATCTGACGCCAATGAAAATTGTCTCTGCACGAGATCGAACCTACGATATCCAGAAAAGTACATTGCCATTGCACTCACTTTGTTGCAATAATTGTGTACAAAAAAGAAAACTTTTAGACCTCCATTAAAAGGTTATTCACACTGGGCGTGAACTACCGAAATAAGGGCACGAATGCATTACGATACAAACTCAAGTCAAAACATTGTTTTAGTATCCCGTAAGGGTCGATACATCAATATTTGCGGCGCAAGGCGGGGGCGGACTGCGGCGGTGTAATTACAGGCGATACCAGCCGCGGGCACGCGGACCTAACAAATTTAGTAATTTTAATTTTATTTGGACTTGTAATGGGTTGCCAGTGATATTATTTATGTTTATATTTGTGTTAAGTGCTTTATTTTTTTTAATTTGTCGTAGTTACTTTAAAGCTTAGATTTCTTTGATTTTTGTAATTTTATGTATGTAATAAATATTTTCTTACTAATATGTTATGGTACGAAATTTAATAGTTTTAAAGAAACAATTAAATCAAATCTTTTAAAAAGAAACTTCTGCGATTAAAAAATCATTAATTATATTTCAAATATGTATTTTCTCGTAAGCTGGCAACCCTATACTTTAACGCTCAGTGCCTTTTTGCATGGTTTTCGCACACTTAGTAATGTTTGGACGCATGTGAGGTATGCTTTAAGAAATTATAATGATTAATACGTTTTGTTACAGACTAACTAATAATTACGTGTAATTTAAATTATTGAGGTATTAAGATATTTAAAGTCGCTATACGAATTGATTTTCTATTCATTTTGAATTTTGTTTGTTTCTTTATTTGCCAAATTTTTTAGTCTTCGTCATAATTGACGACTATTATTAATTAACAGTTCCGTATTTTTTCTACCGTGTGATATTATTTCATACGTGTTTTAGAATAATTGGTTAATTTTTCTTAGCTTCAATGGTAATTGGTACTGTAAATTTATATGGCTACTGATATAATCTATATAAAGTTTTTTTTAAGTAATATAATATTATTAAGGTAATAATTATAATTATAGTTTTATTGTACATAAATATAAAAAGTAAGAAAGAAATACAAACGTAAAGAATATAATTTTTATTGGTTCTTATCAATTTCTTACAAACAGGAAGAACTTAGTTTCGCAGTGCGAGTGTCTTTTTAAATAAACCTAATTGCGTATACTAAATAATATTTTAACTAAGATTTTAGTACAAATTATATTAAAACTATGAGATATTTTCATTATATGTTCTTACAATTTATACAGACAACATAAAAATAATCGACCAAAAATTAAAAAAAAATATCTATATCTACAGCCTTATTGGAAGAACTAATATTTCGATTAAGACAATATTTTTTTCTAAAAAATATACAAAAATAGTTACAAATAAATAATCTTTTACATAGGAAACGTCAACGATACCTCACATAGGATCAGGATCAGATAGACCAGTACTACAAAGTAGTACCTACAATCCGTAGCACCAAATTATATAATAAAATTGTTACATCAAGGAATGATTCAATAATAATAATATGTATGTTTTGATCGGGATTAGAGTCAACAAGAAACTAACATATCAGTCCTTAAGTTAAAATATGGACGAAAATTGTAATGCAGAATGCAAACATTCAGAATTGTATCGTATATTACAATTAGTTATATTGTTACAAAAAGATGCTTATATTTTGGACAGTTTAATTTTCGTAAAATAACTAATATCATATAAATTTTAATATTAAATCACTGATCTCATATAACTCTTTGGGCTACTTTAAAAGAGTTTGTAACTTTTGTCAATTGCTGTAGCAGGTTTGTCTGACACCTGCTAGGATGACGCTGAATTCATCATCCGGTCGGACATCGGTGCCCGGTGGCGCCGGCGTGTAGGGGCCTGCGGGAGGCGCTCCTGAAATCACAGAAGCGTACGGAGATGGGTACATTCTTTCTGAGCAATATTCAGGGGCAGGCGTCTGTTCTCCGCAGTACGGTGGCCGATACTGCTGCTGTTGCTGTTGCTCGTATCTGTACTGCTCCATTGCACCCTCAGTCCCATAATCAAGATATTTATCAAACTCTCTCGCATCTACATCTGATTCAGGAGATCCAGTGCGTATTTCCGGCCTGGAATTTAAAATTTGTTGCTCTTCTTGTGGCTGATTTGGTGGTTCCTCTGCAAAGTAGGTTCCTCCAGTATTATATTCCTCATACTCAGTTTTAGGTTGATCTGGGTAATGAGATACGTAAGAGTCCTCAGTTTTGTACATTTGCTCGTACTGTTCATATGGATGATATTGAATGCTGTATTCTGAGGTCATAGGACCACTAGGCGCTGACGATACTCTTGGAGCAGTAGTTCCTAAAGCCTGCTGGTCTTGAGAAGTCGCAACAGGTGGGAAGAACGTTCCTGTTACGAGAGGCGGCTGTTCAGCTAACGTCCTCTGTGTGCACATAACGTACATACCATTAGCCATCCCCATAGCTGCTACAGGAGCTGGGGAAAATGAATTTGTTCTGAACGATTTATAGGGGTAAGAGTCTGATAAAGAAGACGCATTGATAGCTCTTCGCCTCTCCTCATATTGAAAGTTCTCCTTTTCATTTTCTACAGGCGAGGCGTCTGGAGTAGGTAACGGAGCTTCAGCTGGGGCGCTCCTTCTTCCTTGAGGTTCTGGGGACCTAGCGGGGGAAGATTCCGGAGTTTGAACGTGACCATTGTATTGACTTGATTGGAATGAGTCTGAAGCAAGAGGTGAGGTCCTGTATGGAGAGAAACCAGCTCCTGGGTTATGGGAAAAACGTGCATCTGGTGAATCGGTGTTGGCTGCGTACGGCGAACCGAGTGTAGCAGATGAGGGCGGTGGAGCGCTGGATGGCGCAGTTGGTTGATTAGGCCTAGCTTTGTTCTGTTTTCGTCGTCGTGGCCGATACTTGTAGTTGGGGTGTTCTGTCATATGTATCACGCGTAGTCGCTCAGCTTCCTCAACGAACGGCCGTCGATCTTGTGGGGTGAGTGAGCGCCATTTTTTACCTATAAAACAAATAATTGTCATGTTAATTTTTGTATTAGAATATAAGAGAAATTTTAAGAGAGAAGAATATTTTTTACTTTTAAATCTTTGAATTGTTTTAGTTATGTTAACGCTGTTCGCTTAACAGAATAAAATGATAAGCGGATAGAAAGCTAAATTGATAATATTAAACACTGTATAATAATTTTGCAACAAAATATGGTAACGATTACAGTTCACAGGAAAAATATTCATAGCTCTAAGAAAAAAAAAGATTCTCAAGAACCATTACTAATATTTCTAGACAGTGTCAAGATAACATTCCCAGGCGTAATATTAGTAGAATTTTATGAATGCAAAATAGACAGCAGCTGTCACAAAGTCGGGTTAAATAATCACGATAGTGTTTATCAAATAACTATAAAACACCTACTGTGAGTGTCCCATAAATAACCTCATACTCTCTTACGAACAACACCTTTGACATCAAACAATTTAAAACTCTATTTTTTAAGACGTAGAGTTTCTTTCATGTTAAAATTGAAAGTTTAAGCTCGGCGAAGGCATTATCAGGAGCTTTTACAATCTTTAAGGATATTTATCAATGGGACGCTACTTGCTACTGGCGTAAGGTAATTTTAGAGAAGCGCGGTGTCGATGAAAAATAAGCAAATAATTTTAATTGTAGGAATAAATTATTATTACATTTAGGTACAATGTTTTTAAGAATGTTGTATTATACATATGTTAATTTCAATAGTAGTTTTCAAAGTGTTTAGGTTCGATATTCTATTCATTAGAGCGTTATACAAATTAATATTAAATCTATAACAGAAAAAAAACCGTTTAAGCTTCGTCATATTTATTTTTAACATTCAGAATCAATTTGGGGTGATAATATGATAGTAAGAAGAAAAATTAAGATTCCATATTATTTATATATTTTTCTTGCTAATATAATTATGATAAATACAAAATAGGCTTCATAAATACACCGTTATTTTTGAAGGTAAAATTACTTCAAGTAAATTACGTTAATAACAAGAGTAATTGACGTTTAAAATTTTAACGATTCGATGTGGATGCACAAAAAAATTTTTAAGCAGCCAACATGAACCTGTTTGACTGATGTCAAATGTCAAGTTGACAAATGGGGAAGGATTCTCAGCGGTACATTAATGTTGTCGAGTTATCGATATTTAATTTATCGATGTTACTTAAAATTATATTAAAATAGATATATGATAATTGATATTTAATATAGAATGTCTGGAATTTTAATATAAAAATAATAAATACGTGTATATTTAACAACATTATAATATTCATTTGTTTTATTTATAATTTAATTTATTTGCATATCTTAGTAGATACATTTTAAAGCTTAATTTGAGAAAAATATCAAGATATTTTTCTCAAATTAAGCATGTTTTTATGTGTATAGTAAATTAATGCTGTACATAAATTAATATATAATAAGAATTAATTTATCACACTACGCTATCATCATAGACAAATTTAAAAGATATTAATTAATAGCATAAATTTTTTAAAGTTTATTATACATATTTGTTTCATTCAGTTGATTTTACAATTATTAATTAGAAACGTAAACATTTTTTATTATCTACTATCCGCCATTGATTTGAGTCTTATGCAATAGTACATTCGTGCAATTTTGGACTAACTTATAAATAAAAAAAAAAGGTTTTGAAAAATAAAAAGATTTTTTTTACTACTTAGGTAAATTCTTATAATAGAAAAATATATTATAATTCCAAAAAACGCATGAGCCTCTACAAAACGTAATAAACACAAAACATTATGTTACTTCTTAAATTCATTTATTATGTACATTCAAACAAGGCAAGCCATGTCACACAATTAGTAAATATATATGTAATAAATGATCTGTCCGTGTGTAAGAGACCACCAGTAGCGAGTAGAAACCTAACACCGTGTTATCTCATATTGAGTGTCGTTGATAAAGCCTACGCGTGTGTAAAGCGAGAAATATTAATAGACTAAGTATATTGCTTCTTAATGCGTATGGGATTCCTTATTTGGTGTATGCTTTGTTATAAAAGAAAGAAATATTTTAAGTACATGAATTCGAATGATCTAATCAATTACATGAATAATTTCTCACGACGATCGTGATGCAATGGTAGGTTGAGGTGTTGCCGTCTTCTACATAGTAGGTCGTAGATTCGATGCCTGTATGTGGTGAATATTAGTAAGGGCCATAGAAATGTTAGGTACCATCTAAAAGTGTTTCAATTTAAAGAAAAGATGTTTCTTTAAGTTGAAACACTTCTCAAAGTACAAAGATTTTTTTTTTCAAAATATAATACCTATTTGCAACTACTGTTTTTGTAACTAGAATCCAATTGAACACTTTAATATGTACGAGTCAGTACTATAATATCTAGATATAATTATAAGTATAAAAATTGTAAATAATATATGAATTTCATCCAGTCTAGTTATATGTATATTCTTTTGTTTATGTGGATGTATGTTACTATGTAAACATTTTCGCATAATTGGGTAGTTTTATAATTCTGTTTTAATAAATAGAAATATACCTTAAGGGTTGTACCTACCATATAAATTAAAAAAAATGACTCCACACCTACTCGTAAGAGCGGAATTGCTTTTCAGTGATTTTAAAGTCAATGTATTTTTTTTTTACTAAAAAGTGATACGTATAATAATTTCTTGTTATTATATTATTGCTTTTATTTGTGTAATACAACTATTCATTTCAAGTGTCTTAATATAGGTAGTATAAATTTCGTCGAAATATACCTATGTATATAAAAAATCTTATCATTTCAAAATAAATGGCATCATTAACTTCCTTGGGCTCAAATCTACCTTCTCGTTAAATGACACAAATCCGTCAAAGTGACGTTTTGTTAAATGTATTTTTTTTATATTATTGGTTTTTGGAAATGGGTTTACATTTTTATGCTTCATTTGATGTGGCTATTATTATTGTTAGGTAGTTCTTAAGAATAGTGTTCACTAGGTTTTTGTTGTGTGTGTTTGTCTATTTAGATCTGTATCTAGTAGATAGAGCTACTTAATCAACTCTACCATAGATTTTTTATTTATTTATTTTAATAAGGTTTGTTAGTGGTTATTATATGTTTTACAAGAAATCATTTAAATTAAATAATTAAATAGAACACAAATTATGCATAGCCGTTTAAAATAAAACAACTTGCAAAATATTCTTGTGTCAATTTTCACAACTATGAAGATGAAAATCGATCTATCTACTATCACTCATAAATGCAAATGTAATTTGTATGTATGTAATATGTAATGTAAAACTCATAAGTGTAATTGTTATTATATTACATTAAGACGGCTGGAAAGATAGATAGAATATTAACCTGGAGTAACATAAAGACTGACTCTATTAGGTACAGAGTAACAACCAAGCGAAGTGAGGGTTAAATGTATTTTGCTATAATTTTTATATATATATATATATATATATATATATATATATATATAATAGCTTTATTTCTTTCTGCATTAATACGTATATAAAAAAATGTATATTATTGAAACAGCTCACCTCTGCTAAAATTTCACCCTTTGGTTATTAATAAATAATTTAACAGTAATCTTAAAAGGAAGTTAAACTTCGCTTTTTGAATATAGACTTTGACGAAATAGCTACGATAAATAAAACGGTTAGGCCCTGTTACAGTTCATAGTATTTTTATTAGTATTCTTATAGGTCTTTCAAAAAGACATGTGAAGTCTGCCAACCCGTACTTGGCCAGCAGCGTGGTGGACTATGGCCTGATCCTCCTGGAGGGACGCCAATGCCCAGCAGTGGGACGTTAAAAAGAGCTGAATACATACATATATTTCTATATGGTATAGAAATGAATATATCAATGAATTATTCATGATAATGAACGTTAATTTAATAATTTAAAATTTATTGGAATTAAAAAAATCACCAGGCGAAGCTGGGGGAAGAGGCAAGTATACAATAAAAATATTATTTTTAATTTCCTGGAAAAAGAAATAGGTTAATTAATTATTTTATATTACGATAAGAGTACAAACCAGTAGCTAACATATTAAAAGGTAGAGTGGGCTAATGATAGCGTATAATGATTTCGATCGATCAAACTTGTTATGACACGCGGTGGTCAGACGTTTTATTAATAAGATTACATCATTAGTAAGACAGAGATAACTCTTTAGTTAGTTAATTATTTTTTAGATAGGGAATGTTAAGAAAACAATGGAACTAAATATCAAATATAATAAATTCATCCCATAAGACAAATTATATAACAGTTATTTTAACTGTAGGGCAGTGAATTATATATATGAAAAATACCAGAACTATCTAAAAATAGTGATAAACAAAAACATTTTCCTTCTAAATATCGTTAAAATATCGTCACAGTGCCGATAGATGGCAGGCCTGATTTTTTGCCGCGACGGATGTCCAGCGCACGCGCTGCATTCTAAATTCGAATTTCTGCCATTCCTCTCTATCTTTAACGGTGTATATAGCTGTCTCTTTCTCGCGACATTTTTTTGCATTTCGATTCAAAGTGTGTTTTGTTTTTTTAAGGCTGCTTTTCTTGCGGTGGCACTGGCTTTGTTTTGTTCATCTTATGCTCGCAATAAACTATATCGGATCGGGTTATTAATCTATCGGCGACTTTGAATATGACCATTCGAATTTTACATTTATATGTATGTATTATTTATGTGCACTTTTATTCCAGTGTATTTTTAAATGATGTGTGAGAATTTCTGTACTGTGTAATCTTTATATAATATACTTTTCATTAAAAAATTTAAGAAAAGTACC
This sequence comes from Brenthis hecate, assembly GCA_951806755.1. Taxonomy (NCBI): domain Eukaryota; kingdom Metazoa; phylum Arthropoda; class Insecta; order Lepidoptera; family Nymphalidae; genus Brenthis; species Brenthis hecate. The sequence continues at coordinate 4,604,683 of OX638261.1, forward strand.
TAAAATATCGCAGTTCTTGTGCGTCTTTAAAACTATTTATTAGTATTAGATTAATTAGTCTAAGTTGACAATGAGAATCTCTCAGTGTATTGAAATAGCACAAAGTTAATAATATAAACAATACAAAATAAACGTTGACGAGTATTTTGCAGTATTTAATAGCTTTCGTTCTTCAACGAAGTATGATGACGTATTGAAAATATTATGCTTCCAACACGTACGAGTACTATACGAATCAATTTAACAGGGCTTACATAGACTTTATTCTTAACCTAATATAACTTAAATATTAAGCAAAAAATATACATATAAAATGGACCACAGCCGAAAAATTATTTTATTACACTACACTCAATAATGTTAATTTTTTAATACTCTAACTTTTAGAAATTTATTTTTATTACATTTAATTTAAAGTACATTTAGATAAAAAATATGTAAAGGATACTCATCATGTAATATGCAAAAGGTATTTTTATTAAAATATGTACTACGTACGTATATATGTAGTTAATAAATAGCTTTTAATGCCAGAAATCCCATAATGTCTAAATTAGCTAAAAAATATACTATTATTTATTAAAAACATACATATGTACATGAGTTTTAATATTTTTTAAGATTTAAGATGCCATCGTTTTTAGTAAATGAAAACAATTTACTCGAACGGTAGTACCAATGTAAAAGTAAGTACAACCATAAATAATTCGTTTATTTTTTATCTTTGCATTCCGAGAAATGGTCAGCGAAGTAAAATTGCTGCCGAAATCCATAAAGCAGGCTTTATTCGGAGTCGGAGATGTACATATATTGGCGGAAAACCAAAATGTTTTGCTTATGGTTCAATGTATGAGTTTTAGTTAGCTTTTACTTTTATGTTATTATCTTTAGTGTAAAACTATTTTTGTTAAGCTCTCATGTTTTATTTATGTTCAATATTATTTCAAGATTTTTTAGAAGCCCTATAAACACTTCATTGTAATTTATGTTATAAATGCTATATTTTCTGACTTTATTTATAGTTGTCGTCTCTTTCTATTCGTTTTCTTTATAGTTGTTTTCAAATTTTAATTTAGTCCCTTTGAATTTGATGAACTCATTTATATAAAGACTCATCTTCGCTGCACTCGGTTACGTCGCTAGGTATGTTTTATCGGTCAGTATACAATAGATAGACTATTATATATATATATATATATATATATATATATATATATATATATATATATATATATATATATATATATATATATATATATATATATATATATATATATATATATATATATAATACACATAGGTATGAGTCCTTGTAGTCTGTGGTCTATTAAAAAGTAGCCTATGTCACTCTCCAGCCCTCCAACTATCTCCACACAAAAATCACGCCAATCCGTCATCCTATTTCGACGTGAAAGCTGGACAAAAAACAAACACACTTTTACATTTATAATATTAAATTATGTACGAATTCCTTATTAAGTCGTGGTAAACTTAATATTAGTATTCTATTATCGCTATAAACTTTTTGTATACCCTCAGTATTTTAATTACTAAAGCAAATACCATATTCTACTTAGCAAAAAAGAACACGAATGTTATCTATTCTCTCTGAACTTGCACCACCCACCAAGTCCAGTACATATCTTCGACAAGTAATAAACTTTTGTAGCAGCATAAATTCTATGCCTGCAGCTCTTATTGTGCCCTAGCCTAAACACCGCCCTAGGACGAAACTACAATCTGTTTTATGCATTACTAGGGGCCAAATGGGCAGGTACGCGTAATACTCTCAACTATGTATTGTGAACGTTTACAAATATTTTTTGAAGTGAAAATTATTTCTTTGCGAACATCTCCGACTTGGGAATTGGTTGTAAAATATCACTCTTTTTGTCTGACAACTTCATGTTTATGATGAGTGTTACTAAGCCAAACGTATTTGCGTTGTTAAAAGAAAAAATATGTCTGTTTCTCTATGGTAAAGCGTTTTTTGCTGCATAATATCTTTTTGGGTAAAAGAAATATAAATATTTTCAATCGTATGTTCTTCGTTTGCTTACTCAGAATTTAATACATATTTCTATCGAACAATGTATTATTTATTGCTTATTTGATATTTTCATTAGAGTGATATTATATATAATATAGAAGTGTTTAATATATAATGAAGATAGAATTTCATAGTGGCGACCTTAACCGTAACATTCCACATAAGAATACGTGTTTCATTCAATTTCGACGTATATCTTGTATCAAGTATTCCGTACAGTAACTTATCGATATTTATTTCTCCTAATTTGACTGCATTTCTCGGTTACTGGTCGTGCCCATTAATCATATGGTCATCTCGTTCTATCGTATTGATGTTGTATACCTGTGTCCTTGTCCCTCATGTTAGGATTCTATGCGCGTACGCAGACGGCGACTCGCGCGTGCCCCGACGTCGTTGACTTTTTTTCGATTACAAGAAAAACCATAAAATGAAGTGATTGTCGAAAGCTAGTCATTTAAGAAATAATTTCCGTTTACGTAAAGCGATCGTTGGTTCAGTCGAATTCTTCCTCAATTGAATGTGATGAGACACTGACGGCTATTGATGTTTCTTTTCAATTTGTTATGTACTGTCTTCATAGGATTTTACAGTATTTATTACGTTTATTAGTTTACCGCTTAGTTACAATGATTTTTTATTTTTTTTGTGATTTTAATATAAGAAAATAATTAAAAACTTGCTTTATTATTAATTAGCGGCTCACTCTCGCTTCACTCGGGTTAACCTATAGGAATACAAGAATAAACCTATTCCACGGGAATCGTACATTTTTCCGGTATTCTATCTCTGTGCCAAATTTCGTCCAGATCCGTTCAGCCGTTCTGGCGTGAAAGAGTAACAAACATCTATACATCCACACTCACAAACTTTCACATTTATAATATTAGTATAGATGATTTCCTTAACTATTGGAATTGTGAATTTAAAGGTCTTCAATGTATGCTACGCTAATTAAATTAACAACAGTACTTTAACCCTTCAAACGTGTTAAAATATCAATGGTACCAGTTCGTTAAAATATAATTATTAATAAGTGTCTGAAAAATGGGCTTTGGTTTTTTTGCATTTTATTTGTGTATTCAATACTTTAAAGTTGTATGGCCTACATAAGTTTCTTAACGGTTCGAATTCGAAAACTCTTCTAGTGGGCAGATATACTAGGAGTTTATTAATAATATAATAGATAATATATTTAACAGGGACAACAAATATAATAAATATCTTTAAGAATCAGGTACTGTATTGTGTACTTTTAACGTCCGATTGCTGGGCACGGACTTCAATACGAGGGGGATCAGGCGATAGTCCACCACGCTGGCCAAGTGCGGGTTAGCGGACTTCACATGTCTTTTGAAAACTTGCTAGGTTCTCTCAGACACGCAGGATTCCTCACGATGTTTTCCTTCACAGTGAGACAAGTGGTGATTATGTCGAAAATGATTGGCACATGAAAATATCAGAGGTGCGAGACCCGGGATTTGAGCTCGCTTTACTGGTTTCCCAAGCGAGCGCGTTATCACTGGACTACCACTGCAACATAAAATTTACTAAAAGATGAGACGTTGTTATTGCGATGTAGATATGTCTCATTAGTTACCTCTTGGCTTTATCAGTATAAATTCAGGATATTCTAATATACTTTCTTATATATATGTAATAAATTGACATACAGGCTATATCAAAGACATAAAGGCGCGTCTACACTCATTAGCCGAGTGGTATTCGCGGCGCGTGCGTCACGTCGCCAGCACGCGCCGACGCGAGGTTCCATTGTACCACGACACGATACGTACCTTTGTTTAGTCAATACCGGACTATATGGCTTACTTAAATGTATAGGAACTTAAATGCTTAGTGTGAAATGATGACCTTTCTATTTATATATGATCTGTGGTTTGGTTTGCATTTGCGAAACTTGGTCTAAAAATTGGTTATAGTTGAATAAATTGCAAAATTATTTGTTTACTTTTTATTTTAACTAAAAAAGTTCTATATATAATCTTTAAAAATAAATTAAATTAGAAAATATTTTTTTATTAATAAATAAAATAAATAATTAGAGGCTTGTTAGAAAATTTACATCCGTTACAGACTATCAAAAACGTAACCAAGAGCAATGGACACTATATATTTTCGCATAGCGGCACGCATGCCTCGGGTTTCGATATTATAAGTTATTATTATCGTGTCCATATGGCGACTGATGTTTGATATTTGTTCGCTATTATGTTCTTGATAGTGATCACATCGTATATACTGGCTGTATGATGTGTGGTCAAGAGATATTTTACAGATAAAAAAGCTTTGTTTTGTTAGAAGCATGCAAAAGATGAATAGATAACATTTGTATCATTCAAGATTCATAGGAACAAAAAATGGTATAATTTCAGATTCTGTTTAGATGATAAAATTGTAAGAGGATTATGGTTTTTATTGTAATAATGGAAGCCAAATTATCTATTTTTTTAAATTATTGCTTATCGATATGTCGATAATAAAGTCTAAATTAGAAATATATTTAAGACATTGAAATTATTAAATCTATCAAGTAACACTGATACATCCAAAATTATAACTTAGTGTCCATGTTTCCTACGCTCTCATATAAACTGTAAAGTTTTTGGAACCCAAGACAGAAGCTAATTTTACCACATAATATTTATCAAGTTTTATCACATAATTTATCATTAATATTAATCACACATTGATATTTATGAAGTTCTTTATAATAATCTTACAGTAATCAGATTATTTTATTTGACTCTGCCTACTACGTCTTGCTGATTAAGGAAGCGATCTCGTTGAAATCTTTTATATCCAAAAACGACAATGTCAGAAGAACCGAAACGAAAGCTCTTTGTCATCTAAATTTTGTTGTAAACAATTTTGTTGGATTTTATAATATCTTAATAATAAATTAACTTGACTGACCAAAATCGAGAAATATAAACTCATTTTATATAGAATGTACATATATATTTAGCATATCTATTGCTTACACGAAATTAATAATTTGATTTTGTCCTAACTCTATATTTTATTAAGTTTATAAAATATCTAATTAATTGTATTACCGTTATTTATTTAACATATTTAAGCAGTAGTCCTTAGATAAATCCGATTTATACAAAACGTAAATTGTATGTAATAAGTTTTTTATATGCATCAAAATTCCAATATATTATAATTAATTGCATTTATCCTCGAAATATTATAGATCAATATACATTCGTTCGCCGCCGTGTTCCCCGAAGCCGGCGGTATAGACAAAGGCGACATTAGAATGCGTGCCACTGCGCCCTACGCCGTACCGGTGATAATCAATTGCCCTTGAAAAGCTATTTTACAGCAAACGAGTGGGAAAATAAGTACATATATGAATTTGAAAATATAATTTGCAATGATATAGTATCGTTTACACTACACGTAGCGGGTTAAGTTTTTATTTTAAACCTTACTTTATATATGTTGTAATATATTTTCTTTGAGTTAGCTTAGTTAACGCGTAAGGAATTGATAGATTTATATGCAATGCTTATGGGCTTCACACTTCTATGAAATATAATAGGTATATTTAGAGTGTAACAACGAAACGATGCGAGAAGAGTTCATAATCTAGTTTCATACTACACTTGCTATCGTAATTGTATCGAGATAAAAAAAATTAGACTGCTTTTACCAGTATTTTTATGTCTATGGACTATGGCCATTGCATGGTTTTAGTACCCATATTTATAGACATCTATACATATAATAAAACTGTAACTGAGTCAAATCTGTACATTAAATATTTTTGTGATTAAATGTCTGTCTGCTTGTCTCGGAACGCATCAAGAGAAACCCACTGGACAGATTTTGATGAAATTTGATATAGTGATAGCGGGTCAACATTTAGGATACCTTTTAAAAACCTTTTGAAGTGAAAAACTCTGAGAAAACTTAATATACAAAAGTATATTAAGTTTTCTAATCGTTACACTTTTACAACTACACTTTTAGACTTCAATTCGAGGTATCTATTGAAATATGGATTATCTTATTCAATACTTCATTTAATGCAAACGACGCTTTATTAAAAAAGCTCAAAATATTAAAATTAAACTTTAATTGTACATCTAATCTGATAATTTTCAACAATGTCCCTAATTTGCAATAACAATAGTATAAAACCGATAACAGATATAAGGGCAGAGTTCAGTGCTCATATTTAATTCAATAGCTTAACGTCTCAATAAGAGATGAGCTCTATCGTAAAATTTTCAGTCACGATCTTTAAGGAATAATATTATCATTTTTATATATTATCTTTAAAATATGAGCATTCTTATACTTTGATTTTATTAATATTGTTGCAGTAACATTGTACTGAGAAAATGAGTGTACAGAATTTTACAACATTTGAAAAGAAAATTATAAAGTTAATATAATTAAAGCATGAAATGCACCATTATCATCATTAAAAAGTACAAAATCATATAAATCTTGAAGCCGTTTAAATGTATGCTATCAAGTATGACGTAGGCTACAGATGTTCCCAGACTAAAACAAATGTCAGTGACCCATTGATTCCACGTTTTCAAACAAAATTACAGATTACAGGGCGATCGTTCGTCGCCCAAATGACACCCCGTGACAAGCAAATGACATAATTGTCAAAATAGTCACTACGCCGACTCGCACGTGACAGATCAACAGAAAAAGACAGACATATTAATTTATTATAAGACAGAGTGAGACGGAACAAGGCGTGTCGTTGTCAATTATGTGCGGGAAAACAGAATTAGAGACCGCGAGCGCCTTCAAATTTGGAACCGATTCGTTCTAAAATCGATAAACCGATCAATTTTGTGGTCTCCATTATTGATTGCGTGTGGTCGATTTTCTAAAAATTGAATACCAATATTTAAATTACATACTATTTCTTTGATTAGTATTTGTAAATGTATGAATGAATTCATTGATGCAAAATATGTTGCTATATTTTTTAATAAAGACCATTCTGTTGGACGTTATTATTAAGCGCACGGTTCACGATTTTATGAGCATATTTTATGTTTATAAGAAAAATCGGTAATATATTTGCGTGGCGGCCGGCCCTTTCGACGCCTGTCGTGCATAAAATCCGTGATCATTCTTCCTAATTATATACGTTGGGGACCGACTCTTTGACGCGATGTGGGTGTTCGAAATATGAAATTACGTTCAAGCGCGAAAGTGCGATTTTTTTTAATTTTAAATTGTTGTGATCACAGCTATTATGCCATATTTATAAAGGAGTTTTCAAGAGATTTTCTTTTTTTTGAATTGAAAGTTATTTATTGCGTTAACTGGACAATATTTATAGCAGGTAAAAATGTAGCGTTAAGCAGATGTCACACGTTTTTGGTCGGGTCGTGAAAGCAGCGTAATTTTATTTATCGTTTTTTGATTAGGCCATTTATGCACGGTAAATTCTTTGATTTTCAATAAATATTTCTGAGATGATGAACCATAATTACTTGTGAGGCCGATATTTATGTAATTTTAATACAAGTTTTTGCATACAACTTCCTACAAAACTGAAAGTGACAATAACATTTTATAAAATAACTGAACTTATACGGTTTTATTTACTTGGTATCTTTTCACGTTCATCTTCGTGTTATGTTTTGCATTTAATATTATGGAAAATTTAAATGAATCACTTATTATTATTTTTAGTTTACAAGATGGTAGAAAAAATTGTAACATCTTTATAATTTTATTAGAATATAAACATTTATTCAGCTGGGCATCATAATTATTTCAATGAACAGCAATTATAAACTATTATAGCGTTAATAAAAACATGTGACACGGAAGCAGCCTGTGATTGTGGAAAAAAAATCAATTACTATGGAAAGATTAATAGTTTCTGCTTTCGTCATAAATATGGAGGCAGAGTATGGGAAATGTCGGGTCAACTTTCTTTTCCATTATTTTATACGAGTGCTGCCATCTTTTATGGATGAGTTTGTTAATTAATTGTAAGTATACTTAAGTGTTGCTATTTTAAGCTCAGTGCATCATCTATTTTTATTGCATCCAGTCTGATGGAATTTTCTATTGGCAATATGTCCAGAAGATGAGAACATCGTTTTCGATATATCCAACTTCAAAAATGAATGAAAATCTATACTTTATATTCATTGCTAAACTTCTTTAGATGATAAATTTTTTGAAAAATTTCGTAACTAAATGCGACTTTTATATAATAAAGATCTTTTGTCGAAAGTAGTTCTAATCCAGAGATTTAGTGTAATCAGTAAATTAATAAATTAAATATATGTGAAGAAAGATTGATTTGGAAATTATTAAATGTTAAGATGAATACCTTTAAAATACAACCATGACTGGCAGGAACATAGCAAATTTAGTCATATTAAATTTTGAACTAAATACAAATTTTAAGCAAAATGACAGGATACACGAGTGAATAGCTAATTGTATCGATTAAAATGTCAGTGGAGCATTAAATGGGTATCGAAAATCCAAGTAATTTCCTGTTGAATAAAAAGCATAAAAGCAAACTTCTTCATAGTATAACATTTCTTTGGGGTCATAGCACCTAACAGGAAGCAACGACACGGGTCGCCGCGCGCGCCTCTTAAAAATACTTTTCTAGCTATACGAGTACGAATGTACTGCGTCATTCGTAATATATTCAGAGATCAAACTGTACAACAATTGTTATTTTAATAATTGCTGGCTTTTCTGTTGTGCGTGAAAGTATTTCCACCTTCGATGATGAATTTGTGAATGTAAATTATTTGGATGGTTATTTAAATTGAATTAAATTTTTCTTATGATATATAGTTCTACACATACTTCTTTTAAAATGTTTAATTAATTCAAGTAATATTTGGTGGCCAGCTACAAAACTTATCATACCACTACTGTAAAATTACTTGTATTTATTAATTTAAGTAGTTAGATAATTTTTTTCTCTCCTGATAGATTAACAACATTTAAAGTTTTACAAATAATGCAATTGAAGCTGAATTCGGAAAATTTCTATTATCATATATGGCTTTCGATGTCAATATTTCTAATTGAGAAAAGCCGAAGTTGTGCCCTAATAAAAATTATATTTTATTATATTTATTATCTATGTTTAGTGATAACTATGTCTACAGATAATAAAAAAGTTGTGTCAGGTGTGTGTAAATCAGGTCTGACAGCAAATAAGTCATACTTCAATGACAATTAAAACTAATGATATAAATCTCATATTAAAATGTACATATTATTAACGGTATAGCAAAGCAAGTTCTCACATGCGAAGCGCCATATTCGATGTGCACGGGTCGGGGAACACGGAAGCGTTGCGGGTCACAGCCCCAACTTGTAGAGTCACGCTTCATGTCACTATTTTAACTTTACGACTTACGTTACTCGATTGAGAGGACAGTTTATGTGTTTTAGATTTACTTAAGAACTTCGTTTGATACTTATAATCTTATGTAAGATAATATTTTACATTCGATATTACTTGTAGAAAACTAAAAACTGTATGTAAATGACATAATATATCAGTACTGTGTCACGTAATCGGTCATAACTCATACATTTTTATAAATCTCGAAGCGATATCATAATCAAAAATATATTTTTTTAGAAACAACTATCTCATTTTTAAAGATCTATCCAAAAAGTCTAGTTATATTGTTCCTTGCCTTGTTTTTTTCAACAAATTTATATGGTACTAATAATAGTTGTGATATACGGAAAATACGAAATTATAAGGGTCCATTTCTGCCTCAAAATAAGTTGTTTTTGGCCCACTTCGAAAATAATAGATGCTCAATTCATCTTAATTTTATAAGTATATTACTTGATATTTTCAATTATTCCATTTACACAATTACTTTTTAGTGATTTTAAAGTCAGTGTACTTGTTTCATTAAAAACTCATTTCAAATTTCGAAAGAAACTTCAATCTTATAAATAAAATTTAAGCATTTCTTTTTGCACAAAGAGTGGGGTCAAAGATCACTGACCTTGACTAATTAATGCTAAATAAAAAAAAGAAGAAATATGAAACTCAATCACGGTACAGTTATGGTCATGGGAACTGCCTTCATGCATATTGCACTGTACTAAATTATGATTTTATTGCTATAATTACTGAGTATAGGAAAGCACAGCCAAGCGAGTAAATCCTTGCTTTTTATGGAAAAATTGATCATTTATATACAAGTATGTTTACAAAAAGGCTTGTTTCTAAGAATTTAATCAATTTAATGGGTAATATTTAACAAAAGAAAAATGTTTTAACTAAATATTTTATTTTAACCTATAAAATATAATGATACCAAAAAAAAAAAAAAAAATTTATGATCAGAATTACTTGAAACTTAGTATTAATGCTCTACAATACAATTAAATAGACATATGTCTTAGCATTTTTCTAAATTCATCCCATAAGAGGGTAAAATAGGGAATGAGTTTTAGCGCGAGCGAAGCCGCGGGTTCTGCTAGCCTATACATATAATAAAATTGTAACTAAGCCGAATCTGTACATTAAATATTTTTTGGAAAATCTTATTGAAATAAACATTACTGTCGATACAGAGGCCGAATGTATAGTTCTTAGAATTTTTGTCTGTCTATCAGTCTGTCTGTTACCACATCACAGAAAAAACCACTGGAGGGATTTGGTGATAGCTGGCTATCCGGGTCAACATATAGAACACTTTTTACCGCGAAAAAATGTCTCATTTCTGAGAAAAAATAAAAAACTGGAATGTAAGAGTATACTAATATGTAAAACTTAAGAGTTTGGTTTTTGGTCATCTGAATGCGGGCGGAGCCGCGGGCAATGCTAGTAAACTATAAATGACAAATGTCTAGTAACGTATACCTAAGTATATATTTACGTTACGTAATTTGATTTTTGCATATATAATGGACATGTTTAAAGTTTTTTAACATCACTATACTGCTTTTTTTAGATTTACGCGAATATTTGAAATTTTAAATTAAACATTTTAAATATACTCCAAAAAGATAGTTATATTTAAAAATCACTACACCGCCTTACAGGGCTTATCCAAGCAGCGTCCTCTACCAGTGCAGCGTAGCAATAAGCAAGTAGTTTCTCTGATATTGCGTTACGAAGTTTGTACTAAATAAAATATTCATTTAATTCAATCTAACATTATACATAGAACGCCCACAAGTTACAAATCTTTTTTATAATACCTAATTTGTTTTAACACCTTTTTGATAAATACTTATACATAAGCGGTGCTCTATCGTCTGTTATTAACACATAACAAGTTATAAAAAGTGTTATTACATGCTCGTTTTTTAATTACCATATATCATACTGTTCCTGTCTTATTACATTTAACACCACCCAAGCGGCTTATTTAATATCTTACAACATACTTAGCAAATTAAACCTTATTTTCTAGTTAATAAAGTACATATTTCCGTAACCGTTTGGTGCGTTATGGATATCTATTAATGAATTCAGTCATTAACACTTTACATGGAAAATTCAAGCTTAATATAATATCGATAAGGTCATTTTTAAAATGTTGATTAGATTTAATGTAATTATGGAAATCAATGGGCGGTTCCATATAGCTAGTTGAAATTAGAAAAGACAGATTTTTATATAAAATCTTATTTTAGTTTAATGTAAAAAGCACCTTATTTCAATTGGAATTGGGGATTTTATTGTTTTTATTGCATTATAGTATAAGAGAGTGTAGTCATAGTTTTGATGTTATCGAGAAACTATTTGTTGTGTCAATACAATGTTTTGTTAGCGATAGAAATCATAATATTTAATTTAACGCTTTGTAAACTTCATTCGTATCTAATTTATAGATATGTTGATTTTAAATATTGATATTTTTCTACTTACTATTATAAACAGTTATACTAAGCCATGTCTGTGACTGAGATTTTATCGAAACAAAGGTAAATATTGTAAATATGAGTTTAAAAATAATAGCATTTGTAAGAAGGCTAAATAAACAGCTAACATACGCTGATCTTTCTAGTCGTTCTTAGAAAAATAATTAACTGATGTTGATAAAGCCTCGTATAAGAAATTTTTTAAATAACTTATCATAATAATAATAATAAATTTGTTGGGAAATAAATAAATAAATATGTTCGGACATTAACACACAGCACCATCTAGTCCCATGGGGCTTGTGTTATGTTTACCGGATAGTTGATATACTACACATACATAATTTTAAATATGTACATATATATTATAAATATAAACACTCATGACTGGAGTATAAAGATTCGTGCTCAGCACACAAATGAATGTCTTCAGCGGGACTCGAACCCGCAACCGCTGACAACTGAGCGAAACGTGTCGTCAATTGTATAAACTGAGGTAGAAGTAGATGTATTTACTCATAAAAACTAAGATCCTTTTTTTAACGGTTTATTCCATTTATTAATTAATGACATTCGTAACATCAAAAAAAGTTTTTTCAGTTGGTTTTTAATATTGGATTAAAAAGAGCAGGATTTACCCAAATCCGATGGAAAAAACAGAACCTAAGTGAAGTTTCACAAAGTTCTTATATTTTCGCAATGAGAAGCTACAATATAATATGAGAGTAACATAATTACAGGTATGTATAATGTTTTTATTTTTATATATAATTTTATTATGAAATTAACCCAAAAAGATGAACGGGACAATCTAATTAAAGCTCAGATAGTGATCGTATTAATAACCATCACGCTAATTTGGATAGGCGACACAGATAATTATTCGAGAAAGCTACTACAATGGTGGGATAGTCCCACGCTGAAGCTACAACTAGATCATTGACTGCAAAAAATGAGTGAAAATGTATGATGAACATGTGATGAAAGGAACTTTATGGTTTTCTTATACTTTTTTTATTGCAGCTTTTACTGTACTTATGTGTACATTGATATAAAATGTCTACGCTGTCTATGACATATCTACCTTTTTTTTAAGTATGATAGATTAAAAAGATATTTTAAATTGAAACGTAAAATGATATGTATAGTGCGAGATTTTACTGTATACAGAAGTTTGTTTTAATTGTTATTTACAAAAGTGCAACTGATTAATTATTATTATTTATAACAAAAACAGCTTCATATGGAAAGACTCTCTTTTTTATACAAAGACTCTCTTTTTTAATTCAGTCCAAAAAAAAGACTTAGCATTAAATTATAATTATTTCTAAAGCTACTTTACAACGTCAACTATATTAGTTAAGAAAGAAAAAAATCTCAAATCTCAGTCCTGAAAAGAACTAGCGAAAGGTTGAGTGAAGACTAGTTTAGTTTTTTTGTCTTTTTTGTGCTCTATTATTATTATTTAATTGTAAAAATGTAAATTTTAGAAATAATTTAGAAGCACAAAGCGTAAAGAAATAACATCAATATAATTTAGAAATCATGAATAAATATCGACTTGAGGTATTAAAATTCGAGCGGAAATCTAACATATGAGAGCAAATTGCTCTGCACCCTTCATATATTTTATGTTCGAAAAAATAATTCTTATATGAATTTATGTAAGGTCGATTTTTCTATAACAGTTTACTTTTATGGTCCTTAATTGATAGTTCTTATTATTAAAGAAATAAGGTTTTAAATTGAATGAAATTTACACTTTTGCCTTGTTGCGGGTGGATACTTAACTAGAGCAAAGGTGAAAGAACAGAAATTGCGCTTGGTTAGTTTTATATATGCATTACAAAATAAAAAGTGTTTAAAATAAAAAAATATATTAAAATATTTTGAAGAACTTAATTATCTCGATTTTCAAATAACGAGTTTGCTAGTTGACGTAAAAAAAATTGAAAATATAGTAAAAGTCTCAGACCAATAATTTTTTTTATATTGACCTGAAGTAAAAGTATAATTAATCTATTTAATACATGTTTCTATACATTAAAATATATTTTTTGAAGTTATACTTTTGTTGGCACGTTTGGAAAAAATATGAGAGTAAAACTTTTAGGATGCGCGCGCACACCGACAGCCAAAAAGCGACATGATGAAGTTAGCTGCATTCCTTTTACAAGCAGAGATTTGTGACAATTACGTCACATATATAAGTACACATACAGGTTTTTTTGTACTAAACAGATGATAAAGTATAATGTGTTTTAAATAGGAATACAATCTTGATTTATAGTAAGCTTATGGATTGTTTTTTTTTCAAAGGATTTAAAGGTATAACCGGTAACTATTTGATGTACCGGGATAAAAGTAAGTATAAACCATGTCATTTTTCAGTAACGTCATGTCATTGAAATGAAATGAAATTTTAAAACTTCATGTCATAAGTTAATCTTGCTTAGTAGCTACGTGAAAAAATATATATCAGAATAACACATAGGCTACTTTTTATACCACAAAAATTTACGGTTTCCGGGGGATAAATTTATCTTTTTTTTTCTAGAGGTGAACCAGAGTAAAGCGTGGGTGAGCCTCTAGTATAATAAATATTTTTGTACTAAGTATTAGCACCTTTTTTGTCATGATATAACGGAAGTTTCTCACATTCTTACTTATCATAAACTTTGAATTTTTGGTTGACGAATCCCAACACTATTGGTATTCAAAGTCGTTTTACTTGCACAATAATTAATTAATGACAGATTAAAGATTAAATTTAATAAAACCTAGAATAAAATTCAATAACATTTTGGAGTAGATATTATGATATAATATTATAAGTCCAGTGTCTTGACTGATTACGTCGGATGAATTTTAATGTATAAGTGAAAGGCCCATTTTGCAATATCTACGTGATGTGCAAAAATTTCAAATCATAAATCTATATGTTTGTACCGTTTTATACATGAAGTAACGGTAACAGTAAATATTTCTACGTAAAAATTGGACAGGATGTTCCGAAATAGGTTTTTGTCATTCTAATGTGATTTTATCTATTAAGTTTTTAGATAGGAATTTTAATCAGTGAGTCAGTATTTAGTTAAGTAGGTAACTTATTTTAAAAAATAAAATTTTATAAATTATATTGCATATATTTTTATTCTTATTTTGGTAATATTATATTTTTATACTTATAAGTCGACGCAGCGTGGCGAAGGCAAGCGATGAGATCTTAAAGCAGGCTAAATTGAGTCAGGTATACGCACAAGAAATAGTATACAGAAAAAAAAGATGACTATTTACGTAAACAAATGAGATCCCATCAAAAACGTAACATGTAAAAAAATGCAAGTATCACAACGCAGTTCTCCTACCACAAAAAAATGCGAGATCTGATGTAAAAAACCAAGTCAGTTAATTTATTTAGTACCTATCTATATATGGAAGCACCTATCCAACCACTTTGTCATCAATTGTTATCTAATTAGTTAAATAACAACATTTTATAGAGACCATATCAGTATTAGATATCTTTATTTCTTCAATAAATAGAATAACTTGACCATCGCACACGGTAATTGAGCCTACAAATAACAAAATTTTTCTAAGTGAATATTTATTACATTTACACTTAATATGCTATTGTTGACAGGCTAAAAGTGTTGACTTTTATACTGAATGTAATCATACAACAACCAGATGTGAACTCGGTGGATTTTAGTTAAAATACTTTTTTTATGCATAACCTTAAATTAAATTTATCTAAAAAAACCTAACATACCACTTTCAAACGGTTAGCTAAGGAATAATAAATATTGTTACTTGTTTCCACATTTTTTATAGAAAAATTGTAATATTAATGCAATGGCAACACAAGTAGTTTTTTATTTATTCTATTGCAACATTAATACACGCTGTCATCTCATTCTAATTTATTTTATCTTAATTACGTGTACATTAAGATAAAGAAATAAAAAATCGTAACTCATAGCTTTGCGTAATTTTGTAAAGCTTCTTATTTTTTCTTATTTCAGCAGTAGGTATTTCGTATTAGGTAACAAGTCAAGGCTCGTAGAGCAATGGTGCAAGTGTTGCAATTAATTCCGCTGTACATTGGGTTCTACAGGATGATGTATAATAAATATTTATAATAGAGGCAGACTTTTAAAACTTGACAAATTATATAGTTTATCAGATTACTATTATAAATATGAAAGTCTGTATGTAGATGTGTATGTTTGCTACTTCAGATGATGATACACTATGCGGAGTAGCACATGACAATTGATAAACTATTTAGTAGTAGCTCGCTGGGAAACCATATGTGAAGGGGTTTCAATCCCGGGTCTCGCTTTTCTGTCGAATGTCATAACAATATTGTACGAATCATTTTCAACATGGCAATTATGTTGTTGGTTTTTAGTTGCTTCGGTAAAAGGAAAAATCCTGGGGAATCTGGATATCTGAGAGAACCTAGTAGGTAAGTTATTGAAAACAAGTGAAGTCCGCCAACCTGTATTAGGCTACCGTAATGGAGAATGGCATGATCTCCTCTCGCATTTAAGAAAGCTCTGCTCAGTACTGGGACGTTTTTCAGAAATTAATATATTTTAATAGTTAAGAGTGTTTTATATAAAACATTTTAACTACAAATATGTTAAAAATTGTACTTACAATTTCATTTCAAATATGAGATTGGCACACATATCTTTTAGATTAAAGCGTTAAATTTATATTATAAATTAAATTAATTCTAACGGTCAACTTTAAGCGAATGCCCATAGGTTAAATATTTTAAATAATCACTAAAAAGACCAACCCATATACAATACAGTTGCAAGCAAGCCGTGCGAAAATCAGATAAGTTTTATGTATGTACAAGAATATTTTTTCCCATACAACGGGCTATATGGGCCGTTAATAGTAGACCTTTCTAAATTCTAGAGGTCACAACAATTAGATGAGATTTGTGTTAATTAGTGAGCTAGATACCTGTGATTAATTATTTAATACTTGATAATGTTGACGAAACACCTCCCGCAGGTTTGTAATCGTTTGGAGATTATCTTTCATTGAGATACATAAAAATTTTAACTAATGCAATATACTAGGGAGCCAAAAATCCAAATAAATCCTCGAAAAAATCCGAAAAGATACTTTTATTTAAAATGTCAAATATTCGCGTAAATCTAAGAAAGTATAATGCAAGATAATTTATATTGTTATAATTCAAAAGGGTCATTCAAATGAATCTTTTGCAGTTTTGTAAAAATACCATTTTTGTTTTTCAAACATAACTATTTTATGTTTATGCTTTTCCGTATAAATAATTATTGAAGCAACGAATATAAAATTATTAGAGTACATAGGTTAATGAAAGTTAAATCACCTTCGAGCTATACCTATCTATAACAAGAAAATGGCTTTCAGAAGCTTAAGACTTATAAGTCCACAACGACAGCAGCAAGTTCCTTCCCATATACGAGTATAACCGTTTCCTAACAAATTATTTGCTATACAAAAACCATCTAATAATTGTATATACCGTCCAACAAAGGCAAAGAAATAACAATTCAGCCCTACACACGGTGCAACTTTTTGCGCAACCTGCATTGTGCATAGCACCGCAATAGCATGGGAAAACGCTTCTTGCCCGAATCATTGTCATGTTCGAACATTTGTTTAGATTGGACCACGATTAAGTTACGAAATTTTATTGTTAACATGAGTTCCTATCAAATTGTAGTATTGGGCAAAAAATATCTTCGTCTAGCTGCTAGGTATTACGAGTATGTAGCCGTAGTTTATATGTTAAAGGTTACATTTGGCAATTACTTGATTGACAGGTATATATAATAATAATATATAATAGGAATAAATAAATAATGTATGTATTCAGCCCTTTTTGACGTTCCACTGCTGGTCACGGGCCTCCCAATACGAGGGAGATCAGACCGTAGTCCACCACGCTGGCCAAGTGCGGGTTGGCGGACTTCACATGTCTTTCGAAAATTTGCTAGGTTCTCTCAGACATGCAGGTTTCCTCACGATGTTTTCCTTCACCGTAAGGCAAGTGGTAATCATGTTAGAAAATTCGCACATGAAAATATCATAGGTGCGACACCCGGGATTTGAACTCGCTTCACTCGGTTTCCCAAGCGAGCGCGTTACCACTGGGCTACCACTGTCTTAAATAAATAATAATAAATATAATTATTAATAAATATAATTTCGGAATATAATAATAAATTATGAGACAGCCCTGTTGTCATATTCTAAACGAAAGTTGTTTAATTCAAAAAAGTTTGAATTATTATTTTATAGAATAATAATTTATCAATAATAAGTATACGTTACGGTACGTTTTGTACAGATAAAAATAGTTATTGTGAGCGTACCATAGGAGATTGATACTTATTCTAGGCTTTTTTGTAGGCCTTTTTAAGTTATAATTTTGTAATATATTGTATTCGGCCTTTTATAACGTCCCAGTGCTGGCCATGGGCCTCCCTTCACGAGGGGAATCAGTCTATAGTCCACCACGCTAGCCAAGTACGGGTTGGCAGACATCACCAACTCGTAACAATCTCTGTTGTTAAAAAAAATCCATGTACAGATTTCGCTTTATTACTATTTTATTATATGTATAGTAAACATTTCTTTAGTATACATAAAAAAGTACGACGCACTACGCAGAAAGAGTGATACACTGACCGTAACAAGCTAGGGTCGTTTTAATGAATAAATCTTACATTTTGTATTGGGGCCAGCACAAGTGTGTCTTGTAATTGGGAAACAAATTTACATAGGCGACAACCCGACCTAATTGTACATATATTTTATGTCTGCTTATGTAACAATAAAATAATTGTAGAAAAATATTTTTTAAAACACGTTTTTATTTAAATGCTCTAAAAAAAGGAAAATAAACTTAAAATTAAATCAACACCATGAATTTATTACATTACACAATTTATATGTTATAAAAGCTAGTCGCGAGATTTACCTATTTTATAAAAAAATATTTTTTTTTAATATTTTGTTTTTAGTATCTTTACAGGCAAAAAATATAGGTACAATCAGAATAAACATATGACCATATAGTACAAGATATATATGTATATATATTTGTATATTAAAAAATGTAAGTTAACCCGACTGCTTGACCTGCACATCAGCGCTGAAACTAGGGCAAGCTTGAAATACGTTATAAACGTACATAAATTAATTGATCAATTATAATTAAATAGATCAGTAAAAAAGGTACAATTGCGAAATAAAATATTACAATTGTAAATATTTTTGATCTTTTACATAACATGATGAACATCACGTTATGAAATGCTCCTCTATTTCATACCATCGTGACCCTATATACAAATATTTTTAACTCCTTATGGCCCTAATTACATTGATATTCAAACAATTTATTGGAGTTTTTGCTAAATCTCTTAATTATAACAACATAATCGATATTTCAAACAATTTGGCCCGTCCTTAAACGTGTGCACTCTCGCATACAAAGTGAACGCATGACTTAAATATTGTGATTCAGAAAAACAATGCCTTGATACCTGATGCAGCGGCGCAGCTTTATTTTAGAGTTAAATATTTTATTGGCCACTAACTAATGTTTTGACTTCATCGGTTTTGATAATAATAACGTTGAAATATGTTTTATTTATTTAACTCATCCCTAGACAAAAACAAATCTATCCCACGGGACCAGTATATTTTACCGGGATAAAAAGTAGCATATGTACTCTTCCAGAGTACAATCTATTATGATCTATCTCTCATACACATACGTCAAGCCTTTCTGGCGTGAAAGAGTAACAAGCATCCATCCGTCCACAACACACTTTCACACTTATAATATTTTTTTTAACTATCGTGCTCTTTATAGGGGGGTAAGGAATCGATTTTTTGATACACATTCAATTTGAGAACAAATTTTTTGTTATTTAAAATCACAAGTTGATGTAAGCTAAATTTATAAATGTTATCCATACTTCCATACTTAATATTATAAATGTGAAAATGTGTTTTTTCCTGAGTTTGTTTGTTTGTGTGTTTGTTTGTCTTTCTTTCACGTCGAAACGGCTTGGCGGATTGGCGTGATTTGTTGTGTGGAGATAGTTGGAGGGCTGGAGAGTGACATAGGCTTTACTATTCACATACTTCTTATATTTTACTAGAGACTTAGTATAAACGTTCTTCAATACAATTAATTTATTACGTGTTTAAGCATTTTTCGAAATTCATCTTATAAGGATGTAAAATAGCGGATGAAAGTTTTTATGAAACCTCCCATTTTAGAGTTTTTTTGTAGTTTCAGCGCGAGTGAAGCCGCGGGTTCTGCTAGTACTTATATAAAATAAGTAACATATGGAACTAGCACAGTCTTCCTTTGATCCACACGCAGGTACGTACGTCCTTCAGTAACTTTGTGCAATAAACAATATTCGATGAGATCTACTTTATGCACTCGGAGCAAAAACGGTTTATATCATTTCGTTCTAAAAATGTACTTGTATGTAATAATTAACTTTTTCTTGCAAAAAGTACACTGACTTCATAAACACTTATAATCATCCAATTCTTAGGGTTAAAATATTTGTGTGATTATTGTCATAATATGTTAAATTGATAAATAAAAACCCGTCAAGTACGAGTCGAATTCGTACACAAGGGGTTCCTTACCATCATACATGTATGTATTCAGCCCTTTTTTAACGTCCAACTGCTGGGCACGGGCCTCCCTTCAGTACGAGGGGTATCAGGCCATAGTCCACCACGCTGGCCAAGTGCGGGTTGGCGGACGTACATGTACTTTTTATTAATATGACTTTTACTCTATATATGTAGTATACTAACTTCGATGATCAATTACGAATGTTAAAGAACGGATGGATGCACGGACGGAAAGCAGAGGCTTAGTAATAGGTTTCCGTTAGCACCCTTCGGCAACGGAACCCTAAAAAAAGAATTATGAATATTGATTCACAATTGACAAAGATATCAAGTTCAAATAGGGATACGCCTTTTTATGTGAATGTTACGCAATTATATAATTTTGTCGTTTTGGAACTGATTTGCATGGTTCTTTTTAATGTATAAGTACAGGTCAGTAGTACATATGTACTAGTGTATGTAGTACATACATATGTATGTACAGATGTACATCTCACAGCAAGTATGAAACGTGTATGTCTCCGACTGCATAATTCTTTTGTCGACTTGTTTTCAATTTTTTAGTTAGCTTTTATGCAGTCAGGTTTTTATTTTTATAATTAATATTATAAAAATAAAAAAGTACCTCATAATTACGGTTAGTAAAAACCTGATTTCGTAAAAATATAATTATTAATTTCAGCACGATTATATCAGGACTTTTTGTTGAATTCAAAAGGTAAGCAAAGTTTTTAAAAAAAAAAAACCAATCGAATTGAGAACCTCCTCTTTTTTGAAGTCAGTTAAAAATTATATATCAATAAGATTTATCAGGATTGGAAAGGAGTAAAATATTAAAAGACTCCACGAGTGTGTCGCTACTTATTCTTCATATAACATTAACTCCATATATATTAATAAAAGCTCAAAAGCACGGTTTCCATAACTTTTTGCTGTATCCTCGAAGCCGCCCGCACCGCATACTAAGCGGCCACCTGATGCAACTTCCGTCCGCTGAGAACTTTAAGTTTCTACGTTTTTGACGCAAAATGAATTTTATTCGTTACTTTGCAAGTATTTGAGGATATGTCACATTTCATCTAAAATCCGGTTAAAAAAATTATATTTTTATACATATGTAGGTAAGTATATTTGAACACCATACAATTTGTCAATCTCTTAAACTCCAGTTTACGAAGACTGACAGTTGCAAAGTAGAAGTTTCACTATCTCACGTTTCATTGGTTAAAATATTTAGTATATTATTTAGGTAATTAAATTTAACCAGCTTTAGCTAAAGCATAATTTTAGTAATTACTAATACTACTATTTCATGGGTGAAAATTTTTTTTTTGTAATATTATTTTTTGTATATATTATGTTTTCAAAAGACTATAAATATTAATAAACATAAATCTGTGTCTTTTTTGTTGTCATTAACATATATTTAAAGCGAAAAATTAAAATTGCAATGATAATAAAATGAATGGTTACAGAAAACCTTCTGTGGCAAACCATCTTATTTGAACCGCTTTATACAGCAATTAGCTATGTAAAGTACTAACTTAGAATGTTATTACTCTAAACACCGTTAATGTCATATCTACGATTTACAACTTTAATTAAACGTTTCTCATTGTAAATGGCACTTAATTCCTTCGTAATAAAGCTCATATCGCTTGTATTATGTACTTGATGATTTTCTATACGCATTTATTGTGTGGTGTGGTGAAAACGTAAGATTTTCCCACGAAAAAAGGAAAACTTACGGTGCACGTATGTCGAAATGTCTTGCAACACGCTTTATTGCAGAAGGTCATTGTTGTAAGGCATTGTACAATGGAATATGATCTATATGATACTGCCTCGGTGGTGTAGCGGGTAGCATGTACGGCTGCACACCCGGAGGTCCTGGGTTCGAGTCCCGGGTCGGGCCAAGTTTAGTTATTGGGTCTTTCTGTATAGTAAGTCTCAGTAACAGCCCGGAGTTGGGAAGTTGGCGGTGTTTCACCCCCGTGCCTCGGAGAGCACGTAAAGCCATCGGTCCTGCGCCTTAACTCTCACCGGTCGTGTCGAGTGGTCGTCCCACCGGAGTATGAGAGTGACAGGAATAGAGAGTGCACTTGTGTCTGCGCGTACACTTGTGCACTATAATATCTCCTTCGCAGTTGGCTAATCTCAATGAGATTGGCCGCCGTAGCCGGAATCGGCTAGGAGAACATCATCATCATATGATACTTTAAATATATATAAAAATTCTTGCTATTTTTAGGTTTATATAAGTACCTACTTAAAGGACGTGTTTAGGTCAATTTATATTGACCATATTTTTACTAAACTTTAGATATATGTCATTAAAATATATTGATAAAGATATAGAATTGTTAGTGTTTAATATATAAATAGATGGTTAGTTGGTGTTTCAAATAAATATCTTCTAGTGTTTGATATTGAGTTGGTACAAGTGATACTGCTATTTGATGACAAGCCATTGATCAAATTAATATCTTCGTAAAATTACATACAAGAACAAATGGATTATTTTGAATATATCAGATAGAAAAAGAGAAGATATTTTGAGTTGTGCTACTTTTTATCTAGGTGTGCGATATATAAAATAAAATCGGGTTAGTTACACTATTTATAACTCAAGAACGGCTGGACCGATTTTTATGATCTTGGATTTATTGGATTTGTCTCTGCCCTAAATAACAAACAAACATAGGAAAAATTCAGGTAAAAAAATCATTTTTATTTAAAACGTTGGTACCTACGGACGTACGTACCGAGCAAAGTGAAGATATATGTCCCTAGTATATACATAAAAATATGAGTGTTCGATTGTGCAAAATCTTTAGGAGATTAGTTCTCCAAAAGTTCTTAACGGGTTGCTTTGAAATTGTGTCACAATATGTGGTAATTTGACGTAATTCACCATTAGATGGCGCCGTGGCACATCGACTTTTACACCACTCAGCCAATCGCCTTTAAAGAATTGGCAGACATAGAAATGAGACATAGTAAGTGGCCGGGTGTGACTAGTAAAAAAAGTATACATGACACGTTTTAAAATTTATAATTTTAAATATTAATGTATTTTAAAGTCATATTTTTAAAATTTATTTAAATTGTAATTCAGATATCAGATCGTCATAAATTATAAAAATATATTTTTATATTAACATCATAATATGAATTGTAAATGTAATATCAAAATTATAATATTATAAAATATAATTTTTATAATAATTATAAAAAATATAACTTGATGTGTTATATACATAAAGTGTTAATTTCTGCGTTTTAAGAAGAGTTTAAAATTAAAAAATGCAAGATTTAATAAAAAAGACCTCGTTTCAGTGACCTTAGGGGTGGATCCATAGCCTTGCATACTAGTCAAATGCAGCTTGGCAGCTTACACGCGCTTTTTGAAATATATATATATATATATATATATATATATATATATATATATATATATATATATCAGACACTAAGGAACAGGAGGAAGTTTGGTTTTGGTAAGTATGTAGTAGGTACTCATGTTCGAAATAAGATTTGCACATAAAAATCTCATAAGCTTGAGACTCGGGTTTCGAACCGGCTTTCCTCTGTGTGTGTCTGTGTGTGTGTGTGAAACGTTCGTGCTACAAAAAGGCTCAAAAAACTACTCAAGTTAAACTGGTAACATAATTTATGTATAAAATTATGTATAATAATTTATGTATAAGCTTATTATATTTTTTCATACATATTATAAAATAACGGCGTACAAAATGTTCCTAAAATATACACGTTTTTGCCAATCAAAATCTAGACCGAAAGATTTAAAACCTGAAGATCATTAATATGACAAACACGTGCCGAGCCGTTTTTGACGTCTTTATCTGCGGAAGAAAATCAACTTAAGTTTTTATATGAGTCTTTAATAAAATCTGAAATTATAAATCTCAACATTAAGAACGGGAATTCGAGATGAGTCGCTGTTGGATACTACAGTTTATTGAGTTTTAACTTCTATAATGCTAGAAATATATGTATATGTACTCACTTCTGAGTTCTGGATCTATGGCTAAGAAGTATGAAAATGTTAGAATTTTACTTAATTAATAATTATTAGTTCTTATTTCCTAGTATAATAAATTGGAAAAAATTTTTAGATGCTTCATCAACTCAATCAACAAACTTAAATAGGATAAAATTTTGTAAAAAAGGTTAAAATTCTCACGGTTTATCATATGAATCCCGTAGTATAACTAAAAATCTAAACTATAAGTTTTCAGTCAGTAGTTAAACAGCAATTGTGAAAACATGTCTGAGGGTTAACTATAAACTGTTTGTTACATAGCGATTTTTTTCCGAAGCGCCTCAGTTTAGGGTTCTTAAACTAAAACACTACTTTTTGTATCATCAGCTGTGTTATAAGTTGGATCGTAACAATTCATTTTGCGCTACAATAATACCAACTTTTATTGAATTGTCTTTTTTGACAGAAACGCGACTCCTGATTACGTCAGAAAAAGAGTTCGTGGTACGAATTGAATGTTCGTATCTTCTTAAATCTACAGTCAGTCTATCTCAGCTAATAATTATTTACAATTATTAACAAAAGAATTGAATGGATGATTGAATGAATTGAATGACCTAAACTGAACGTCTTATGAAGCTATGGTACGAGATGTCGACACGATTGCCAAACGTCGTAAATTGAGTCGCAACAAAAATTGATGGATCAAAATTAATAATTATAGTACACGCACATACATTGTATTATTTAATATGTAGGTATATTTTTAAATAATAATTCTAAAGAACAATTAAAATATATTACAACTGAACCTGTACAAAGAAATAAGGAAAAACTTGAACACGGCATGTTTTTGCGATTCAGGGCTACGTAATTAGCCGTGTGACGTCGGTGTGTAAAAACGCAATGGAGGAAAATCTTTAGGTATACCTATACATTTAATTACGATTATATTTCTTCATTACAGCGTATTTATTCAAATGTGTACGGTAGGTACATACAATCTACACACTTAAGGTACAACTAATTGATATACAAAAACTTAGAATATATTTAATTTGTAAGTTAACGTGTGGGGTACATACATTGATCAGCTGCCACCTGGCGTATTGGTCGGTCGTTACCACATTGTTTTGATGTAACTCTTAAGATTTAGCCAGCGTTAGTCATTTAAGTACGAAAATAGCTTTTTTGATAAAACACCGCCATAGATCAGCTATTTTGTACAAAATCTATATATTTTTTTGTACAAAAGCTTTTTTGTACATTATTAGCTTTTGTGTATTAAATCACTGAAATTCTGGCAAGAGAACAAATGCCGTACCAGTTATTTTGTAAAAGGTATCCTAAATATTGATCCGAGTAGTAAGTTAGGATAAGAGATAAACAGGTATATAGACAAATCTACCTATTTTCCAAGTTATTTGGGGTCGGCGTAGTAAGTCTTCCTCTTCCATTCTCCCCTATTACTCGTCACCTCATCAATCACCCCTTTCTCTTTCATTTTATATCTCATACAATCTATTCATCTTTTCTTCGATATTTCTCTACCTCTCCATCCATATATATTCATTTCCATCACTCTTCTCGTCACATGCGTTTCTTTTCCGCGTTTCGGCTGTATATTTTGTACTGTTTAAAAAATATTTCAAGTATCCACATATTTTAGATTTAGGTCTGTGACTAAGAAGAAACATCTTTCTTTAGCTCTGAGGCTTTGGGGTGTAATATCACTAATATCCCAAATACAAGCCATTTCAACTTTTTTGACAAGAAAACTCCTTGTTTCTTCTCGAAATCTGCTCCCAAGATAGCAAGCTTTTATACCGATGTTAGGAACTTGATATACTTATACTATAATAGGTAAATATTATATTATTATTTATGTCTCTACTAATTATATAAAATTCTTGGTATGTATGTTTGATCGGATTTACTTAAAAATCTATCGCGACAGATTTAAATGAAACTTTTTTTTAATTTACCTTACGACCCCAGAAGTGTTATAGGCCATAATATTATATTTGATTTTTTAAATTAAATTTGGAAGTGGGAGTAGCAGAGCTATTTTTGTAATGCTACTCATCGCGCGGGCAAACACTCGCGAACGGGAATTATTATACATTATTTTTAACTAATGTTTTATCTAACCCTAGCCATATATAGTATGAATATGAAAAGCATTGAGTGTATGTGTGTTCTCTATGGAATCTAAAACGACTCGAGTGATTTTGATGAAATTGTCAGACAATCTTCAAATTAGCCCAGCGGGTGATATTATGAAGTTTGGTAGCGATAGAAACTTTGAACGCGAGCGAAGCCGCGCGTACTGCTTGTTTAATAATAAAAGGCATCATATAACCTAGTAAAATTACAATGATACCTTTATCGAAATGAGAACAAATATACGTATTTCTTCTCATACCTGCTTACATATTATATGTACAACTTTTTGAAAGATTTAATCAAAAAAAGTAAAACAGCTAATTCATTTACCTAATTAAACCCTCAAATATTTTCTCGTTGTTTTTGCTCTAGTGGATTTTCTGTAATGCGGTAACATACAGACAGACAAAAATTCTAAAAACTATAGATTCGGCCTCTGTATCGCTAATAATGTTTATTTCAATAAGATTTTCCAAAAAATATTTAATGTACAGATTCGGCTCAGTACAATTTTATGTATAGATTTGATTGTAGGTATACGAGTCATATTCAGAAACAATAACACATTTTTTTAAACATAAATAAAACCGGATTCACTTACAAGGAATATTTCCTCACCAAATGTTGTTAATAAATGTTCACTTTAATTTTAAACAGTTGGTAATGACGAGTGAACATATTCATTAAGCTCGACGGATTTGGGGAATAAGTAAAAACTTTAAAACAAAAAGCATCACAGCGACAATACCGCGTACTTTTGATTGATCTATAATTATAGACTTAATTATAATTAAGCAAATAATGACAAATTAAATCGTTTTTTAATTAAAATACGTGATATTGTGTATAGTAATTACGAGTATGTTTAAACACTTATAAAATAAAATGGCGTTATGGCTTTATATAAAACTAGCATCGCCCGCGGCTCCGCCCGCGTCCAGATGACTAAAAACCAAATTCTTAAGTTTTACATATTAGTATACTCTTACATTGCAGTTTTTGTATTTTTTCTCAGAAATGAGATATTTTCCCGCGATAAAAAGTATCCTATATGTTGACCCGGATATCCAGCTACCATCATACCAAATTTCATCAAAATCTGTCCAGTGGTTTTCTCGTGATGCGGTAACAGACAGACAGACAGACAGACAGACAGACAAAAATTCTAAAAACTATAGATTCGGACTCTGTATCGATAATAATGTCTATTTCAATTAGATTTTCCAAAAAATATTTAATGTACAGATTGGACTTAGTTAGAATTTTATTATATGTATAGATTAATTGGATAAGAACAGTGGATTTGTTTTGGTCAAAGTGGGAAACGTGAACGAAATTGAGAGCAATTATTAGTTATAAACTTTTGTTTTTGCAGTTATAATTTATAGGATTTCTATAGGTAAGTACTTTAATTAAATACTACTTTTTCTTAAAATCATTGATTGATTGATTTGCTTAAGATTATCTACATTAATATTGTAATATTTGTAAGTTTGTATGCTTCAAAGCTTGTAAGTTAGTATATAAGAGGAAATCTCTGAAACTACTAATGCGATTCTAAAAAATTTTTCACTAATAGGAAGCTATATTACCGCCAAATGCTATATGCTATTTTTTATTCCGATAAAAATGTGTTTACTGTAGAAAACGTACCAATTTTATTTGTATTTAGAAGAAAATTCACCGTTTAGTTTATTTACGTGTACTACGAGAACAGTTTGAATCAAAGCAATAAATTGTATTGCAAAATGATACCTAGGGATGCACCCGAGCGAAGCAAGTATAAATCATTAGTGCAAAATAAAACAAATTGGTAATATGGCATTGGTATATATACCAGTGTAAAGCATCTCGCGATGCGCTCGCGCAACCGAATCGACCGGATCTTGCCTCAACCTCATTAAAGATTCTAGGTCGCTGCAATCGTTAATTAGCTGAGATAAGTACGGTATTAATTGTGTACGCCATTGGAGTTACTATCGCGCCATCTAGCGTTTCGTTTTCGCTTCAATTATTTTTTTAGTCGCCTACTAAGTCTCGCCTTCGGCTTCGCCTGTGGTCCTGAACTAAAAGTAGTACCTCAAAAGTTTAAGAATTTAAGCTATAGGTATATTTTCAATCACAATCGTTCAAGCTTAAAGCTTCTAATTAAACTTAGAAACGTGACACTTTTACAATATCGAATTATTCTAGTTTAAAATATTCATATATTTTGTGTATAATTTAATTTTGATATGCCTTAATTTACTCCTTTGTGCAAATATGTAACTTTTGCAAATGCGTCAGTATACATTACCTATAAAGCTCTCTTATATTATATGGCGTATAGATCCAAGATGTTATTGTACACCAAAATTTGCTTACCTGAAAAAGAAAATTGTTAGTTAGTACAAGAAACTTTTTATATATGCAAGCTTAATTCTTTGATAAATAATAATTTATAATCTATATGTATGTACCTAAATATAATCACTTATTTAAGTAACCTACCAGTGGCGAAGGGTCCATACAAGACGTCTTACCTTAAAATTATTTTACTATAATTTTACATACATTTAATTTTTTAAATGTAAAAATGTTCTTTTGGAAATATATATACTCGTATAATAATAGCTTTATTTCTTTCTGCATTAATACGCATACAAAAATTGTATATTTTTGGAACGGCTTACCTCCGCTAAAATTTCACCCTTCGCCTCTGGTACCTAACCAGAATACAGCTACCTATATAGAATTAATAAAATTTTACTAATACATACTGTATTATACTTTATAGGTCTCTTAATGTACAATCGTTGAATTAGGGATTTTCCGGATAAGCCAGAGAGATTCAGTCCGTATTTGACTATCTAATATGAAAATCATACCTACTAAATCATTAATGTGAAAATACGAGTAAATAATGTGTTAGTACTTGTGTTTTTACGTAAAAATAATAACCGGTAACCAATCGTTTAATCTCAATGTATATTATAATACAGGTACCTATCCATACTAATATTATAAATGTGAGAGTGTGTTTGTTTGTTTGTTTGTCCTTCTTTCACGTCTAAACATAGTGACGGATTGGCGTCATTTTTTTTTGTGTGGAGATAGTTGGTGGGCTGGAGAGTGACATAGGCTACTTTTAATCGGGAGAGATTATTTTATTCCCATGGGAATACACGTTATAGTACAAACCAAAAAAATATTTATTATCAGAATTACTTGAAACTTGGTATATATACTTTACAATATAATTAAATAAATACGTGTCTTAGCATTTTTCAAAATTTATCCTACGAGGGAGTAAAATAGGGGATGAAAGTTTGTATGAAACTACCTTTTTAGAGATTTTTTGTAGTTTTAGCGCGAGCGAAGCCGCGGTTCTGCTAGTATATTATAAATTGACAATTTTGTTAAGATTTCTTGACCATGTACAAAAATGAATGTTCAAAGTTGTGATCAGTCACATAAATGAAGGTCTGACAGTTTGCTTGCACGTGCCTTCATTTTAGACATCTTAGCTACGAGTATGTTCCCTTCAGCTCAATTTCGCGTGTTACTCGTCTTTAGCGAATAAACAGGATAAAGCAGTGGTCTTGTAACGATTTTAAATATAAAACACAAGCAGACAAAGCCATAGGCGAAAGCTTAAACATTGAAAAGCAGCTGATTTCCAAACCCCACCAATCCCAATCGAGGCCGTTAGAACCGTGTATCCGAATAAATTTGAAATTCGTACCGCGCCGCAACGCGCGAGCGCGTCTTGCGAAAACAGAACGGATATTATCCGCCATTGGCTTTTCAATTTTGCCCGTTAACCGGCCACTTCCGGTGATCGCTTTGTTTCGTTTCAGTTGGGCAACCGGATTGGGCGGCAAGGCGTTAATTTATTGTGCCTAATTTACATTTATTTACATAAATTGATAAATGATGATAGATCGTGGGTTATTAGGCTTTTCTTATTTATTCATCTATTTGCATAAGATTTAGAAAGGTGGTAATATTGTATAATTACTGTTATTGTATCATTATAAGAGAAATCAGTTTCTTATACTTAGAACTTTCGTTTTATACCTACTTGGATTTCTAGTTAAACGTAAATTAATAACATAATTGAAGAATTATGCAAACAATAAAATATATCCTAGCTTATAACAAAGTTACGGGACTTTTTAAATACCATCCATAATAATTAGACTTTATATTATATCTTGTTGTTTTAATTTATTGAAGTTGACAGTCTTTATTATCACTATCCGCGATATCACTGCTGGGTATAGGCCATGGTTGTGCTGATAGAACTATCCTGCATCCACTATCCTTCTCTAGTGTAATTCAGGACCGGCCCGCGTAATTATTAGTTTGATTTAACTTGCAAACTTGTATAAAATCGTCAGTATGTCCGAAATATGTATAGTTGTTATTACTGCGGTTTCTTACAACAGAAATATTAGCGTTCTAATATTAAAGTGTAAAATTGAAAATTCTTATTAAGGTATCCTTGAAACGTTATATATATTTTTTTACTTTATTAGGATATTGTTATTTTACTAGCTTGCTTCCCAATACAAACTTTTATCTCCATTTTCACCCCCTTAAGTGGTGATTTCCGGGATAAAAAGTATCCTATGTCCTTCCCAGGGTCTCAAACTATCTTCTTAACAAATTTCATCTAAAAAGTGAAACATTTGAGCGATGTGCCTCCTAAAATCTGCACTCATATCATATTTTCATACATTATTTAGTGATTAAAACGATATTATAATTCAAGAAATAGCCTAAAACAAAATGTTATCTCTTCGACTAATCTATAGGCTTGAAATAGTATTGAAGAGGCTGTATTTAAAAGATAATTGCTTAAATTGAACAACATTACAAAATCCATTTAACATTGAACACAATCTAGAATATAATTTATCACGACCTCCGTACCCAAATACGATGTAACCAGAGCCGCCGCTCCCGTCTAACTGTCGGTTACGGGTCGCGGACCGCAATTAGTCCGCGCACCCACCCGTGACGTATCTGTGCTTCATTTCATGTTGCTTAGTGCCTGAGATTTAGTTTGTTTTTACAAATACATATATATAAAAATATTAGTTATAGAATCTTATCAATAATAAAAATGTAAAGACAAAACAGTTTTCTCCTCAAACTCCTCAACAAAAAACTTTTTTTCCTCTGTTTGTTAAGCGATTTTCTTTTTTTTTGTTTAGTAGCTATTGCCGAGCTTTCGTGTTATCAATAAAAAAAATGGGTACCGTAATTCTTTTAATTTTTTTTGCTAAATTTGTGCTTATAGGCAGTGGTAGCCCAGTAGTAACGCGCTCGCTTGGGAAACCGAGTAAAGCGTGTTCAAATCCCGGATCTCGCACCTCTGATATTTTCACGTGCGAATCATTTCTACATGATTACCACTTGCCTTACGGTGAAGGAAAACATCGTGATGAAACCTCCATCTGAATCCGCCAACCCGTACTTGGCTAGCGTGGTGGACTGATCCCCCTCGTATTGAAGGAAGGCCCGTGCCCAGCAGTGAGACGTTAAAAAGGGCTGAATACCGATTTTTTTATATAGATAGGTAAATTCTAAATTCTATTCGTAATTTTTTTGATAATGATTATATAGGTTACCTTTGAGCCCGCCCTGCTTATCACTCGAGCGAAGCCGCGGACAAAAATTAGTTGGCTGTAAAATGTCAAAAGAACTTTTCCACTTAGACTGGTAGTTTCAGATTGAAATAATCGAAAAATAAACTCATCAGCTTTATACATTAAGGTAATTAATTATTATATGGGAAAAGTAAGCTTATCATATAAAAATAAACAAACCTAAGCTAACCTAAGCTGATAAAAAACCTTCCTGCATATTCATTGACGTTTTTACAACAATTTTATATTTTTTGTTTTTCTTACATATAATAACGTTAAAATTTAATATGACGTTTACAGTATGTATAATTTTGAATATACATAATATAAAAATTAAGTAAAAAAACACTAACAATTTGAAGTATATCGTATAAATGTTAATAAATCTCTTTAAGTTTTTTACTTAAAATGTTGGATTCAGCCTTCTCGTCACGCTTGAAGTACTTTATGCGCAAATGCAAATATTCAATTTGCATGAAAATACGTAAAATTATATTTTTATTAGGTATTTATATACCTATTATGACGTAATCAGTTGTTTTATGAATCAAAACTTTTGATACTAATCAAAATCTAGTAAAAATACGCTAGTCACTACTTTCTGGCCGTTGACAGAAGGAATCTATACATATAATAAAAGTGTAACTGATCGCTGTCTGTACATAGAAGATATTTGAGAAAAACTGTATGCTAATAGCTATTATTGGAGGTCTTTATTAACGCAATAGAACCAAAAACAATGATTTTCAGAACTTTTGTCTATTTGTCTGTGCGTTTGTGCGTGATAATCTCAGAAACAGCTTAATCGATTTAGGTACGGTTTTCACTAATGTATTGTGGTAGATTCACTTAACATTGTTTTATTTTAATCGGTTCATAAATAAAAAGAGGTGTGTAAATTTAAGGAATTAGCTAGGGACGAACCCGAGCGAAGCGATTGTGAGTCTTTAGTTATTACTATAATATTGAGAAGTACTTGCAAGGTAATAGTAAATGAATATATGTAAAATGTAATATATTTTTTATGTACACATTTCGCAATATCTTAAGTGATAGATAGTAGAGATACAGTGTTGGTTATGTACATGGGAGGCGGGGGCTATCTTTCCGTATAGGCTCTACATTGGCTTTTAGAGATCTTCAAATTCCCTCTTTTACCTTAAATTCAATCGAACTTCTATTATTAATGTGAAAGTTTAAAGTGTGAGTGTGTAGGAGCGGGCATGCCCGAGCGAAGCAAGGGTAATTCGCTAGTAATAATAAAAAATAATAATTTATCGAAAATAAAAATAAATATCTTGGGTTAAAAATCAGTTTTCTTTTTTATAATATGAAACGAGCAGTTCTGGTATATTTATCTGTATAAATTTTTTTTCGCGCATCTCGGAAACGGATGATTTCGATCAAAATTTGTATTTAGATAAAGTTTTGCTTTTCAAGTTTATTTATATAGGTGTCTTTTCTGAAAAAAAACAATATTTTACAAGAAAAAGGTACACTTAGGTACTTATTTTAAACTAGACAACCTTTTATCAAATTGTCAGATATTCATTTGTAGATAGAGCTGCATTATGAAAAATGACATTTAACAAGACTCATATCTATACATATAATAAAACTCTGAGTGGAATCTGTACATTAAATATTTTTTGGAAAATCTTATTCAAATATTCATTATTATCGATACTCAGGCCGAATCTATAGTTTGTAAAAATTTTGTCTGTCTGTCTGTGACCGCATGACGAGAAAAGTACTGGACAGATTTTGATGAAATTTGATATGATGATAGCTGATTATCCGGGTCAACTTTTTACGGCGGGAAAGTATCTCATCTCTGAGAGACCTATACTAAACGTTAAAACGTAACTAGGGACGAACCCGAACGGAGCGAGGGTGAGTAGCTAGTGATAATTAAAGTAACAGAATCACGCAACTAAATGAATCAACTTGAAATAATGACATCGCAAACCTAATATGGCGACGCCAGTTTTTAGTGAGAAAATGTAACATTTACTTCATCGTCGACTTTATAAACAAGTTTCACTAAAAACTTGTTTTATAAAAACTCAACATAAGAAATCAAGCCAAGAACCAACCAGAGCTCATAATAGATTTATCTACCGTCCAATAGGCAATAGCGTATTCTTGGTATTCTATTTGAATATTTTCCATGGAATTAAAGTACCTACGTATGTAGAAGTCTCATTTTTGATGGTTATTTGTAATTATCCATTAACTAGCGACTCACCGTCACTTCGCCCGGGTTCGTCCCTAGCTTGCTTCCCAATACAAACTTTCATCCCCATTTTTACCCCCTTAAGGGATGATTTCCGAGATTAAAAGTATCCTATGTTCTTCCTAAGGTCTCAAACTATTTTTTTACAAAATTTTATCTAAATCGGCTTAGTAGATCCAGAGATTACACCCTACAACGTCACAAAGTCATAATTCACACTCACAAACTTTACCTCTTTATAATATTAAGTATAGATGATTATAAGAATTTAGAAATAGTATATTTAAATAAATATTTTGAAATCTCTTGGCATATGGTTGCTTCTGGTTACCACTGCTTGGATTAAGGATTCGATAATATAGGGCTTATTACCTATATACAAAATGACAATGACCTAGCCAAAATATCTATGTTAGAGCGTACTTCAACCTGAATAAAGTTTCATAATAAAAGTCTATAGATACTTATAAAAATTGTTCTCTCCATTTAAAATTTTACCTAAAATATTTTTTATTAATAGTTTCAAGGGAGAAACATATTCTTGATTAAGGTAAAGGCGACACTTTAATATTACTGACTGATTCATCGTCACCCAGACGAAATCGCTGAACCAAATGAGCTGCAATTTTAACAGCCTTTTCCTTTATAAAATAACCACGAAGAAAGGATTTTATTTTAACCTTTAAAATATTGAAAGAGGTAACAATATATACGTGGAAAAATTAGATCGGCGTAGCTCTTGCTAGCCACTGAGATAAGTATATCAGTAAAAGAGTAAATGTACGGTGTAATAAAAATTATATTGTACTAGCGATATACGTTTTAACGTTTAGTATCGATTTCTCAGAGATGAGATATTTTCCCGCTGTAAAAAGTATCCTATATGTTGACTTGGATAACCAGCTACCATCATACCAAAATTCATCAAAATCCCTCCAGTGGTTTTTCCGTGATGCGGTAACAGACAGACAAAAATTCTACGAACAATAGATTCGGCCTCTGTATCAATAATAATGTCTATTTCAATAAGGTTTTCCAAAAAATATTTAATGTACAGATTCGGTTTAGTTACAATTTTATTATATGTATAGATCATGATTGTGAGATAGGTAACCTTTGCAAAAATACCTAGTACTAGAAGTAAATATTTATCTAATTTTCAAGTAGGTAAGTGTTTAATATTTACACGGACACTTAGAGCTCCACGCGTGGCTAAGACCGCGCCCTCACAGGGTGCTACCGACATTTTATGTTTTTTTGTCCGCTGCCTGATGAGATCATGCTGATTTTACGAGTACAAGTAATATATTAATTTATATTTTTCTTTAATTGTTTAATTGCTATAATTTTGCTTGCTTAGAATTCTCATTAGTTATTCATGTACCTACTAGGTAAATGATAATAAAATTCTAGTTTTTCTATAAGATTCACCTTTTAGTTTTTTTACAGAATATGAATCTGTTGTCTGTGTGTATCTGATTAGCACTGTCTTGTAATGTCTACAAAAAAAATCCAAAAAAATAACAGTTTCGCTTGTTTTAGGGCAATTTTTGGCTTTAATAAGTCAAAGAAATTTACGCTGACGATGGAGTCACTATTGTCTCATAAAATATATTTAATTTTCCATGATCATAATATTACAGTATTTGTACGAAAAGACAATATAAACAAGATTGTTATGTTATTCATTGAGATGAACATACATACATGTTTTTTTCTTATATTTTTTTTCATAATATCATAAGGTTTGTTAGATCGCAATGGTATAGGTACTTTGTAAAATGCCAAGTTGTGTTATATGAAAGGCCATCTAGTTTATACTTACTAATCTTTGTGTTGTGTAAGATAACCCCTTGTAAATTCCTGGAAGAATATTTGCCAAAATAAAAATTCTACATAAAACTAAAAATATTATTTTCAATTTAAGTTTTATAATGCAAAGCCTTTATGTATACCAAATATCTAATGTAAAACCATAGCACTGCAAAACATCTATAATTCGCAAGTGGGCGGCAGTTGTCAGTAAGATTAATATTGTGTTTAATCTACTGAATTGACAATCGTTTAATGTATTTGATTAATGATAAATAGTGCGTGTAATTATTAGCATAATGAAAAGCCAACTTTATATTATTGTTACTATTAAAAGTTATAAGTTTGCTTCTATAATTGATGTATTTTAATTCTAAGAATGTTCTTTTATAATTGGACTAATACATATTATAAGTGTATGTGTGTACGTACGTTACGCTTCTTACTCCACAAGCTGAAACGACTGAACAGATTGGACGAAATTAAGTACACAGACAGACTATGATGTGGAGTAATATGTATGGAGTAATACATAGGCTACTGATAGACACATGAGGGGTATCGTAAATCAGTACTTTTTTCCATTGTGACTACTAACCAGCAGGTAAAAAAGATATTCTATATCATTTCATTTATATTATACTAGCGACAAACAATAACAAATCTATCCCACGGGAATCATACATTTTACTAGGATAAAAAGTAACCTATGCGCTATGCCAGACTATAATCTATCTCTGTGCCAATCATTCAGATCTATGCAGCCGTTCTGGCGTGATTGAGTAACAAACATCCACCCAAACTTTCATATTTATAATATTTATGGATTATGGGATGACATCTGTCATTGTTTACATCAATCCTAGTACCATGTAAAATTCTTTTATGAATATTAATGAAATGTTTGCATAACAAATAAGAAGAGCCAAAGTGACAAACAGATTTATATTTTAGAACTTCACTATTAAGAATTTTTAAATAGCAGACTACTTTAACCTCGTATCGTTCGGTGAATGAACTGACTAACATTTTACATACGTTTTTTGTACGCCCATACTCTCTATCCAATCATTTATCATTCAATAATAGGGTTGCCATCAAAATATTAAGTTTTCGTTTAACAACTATCGCTTTATCTAATTTTAAAGTCAATATATAATATTATTATATACAAATAGATATTTAAAAAAACATTATAGTAATTAATTTATAAATATTATGTAAAAATATTTTATTTTTCAGCTCATATTTGCAGTGATGGTTGTGTCAGTTAGTACTAAAATGCGTAATATTGTCAAAGAGGCTTTATTACTGACTAAATTTTATTCAAACTCAATGCTGTTTTCGCAGCCCTATATAGTTTCAATGAAATCTGCTAGCGTTGTACAATTATTATGACAACATTTATTTGACACTGTTAAAATTAAGTTTTATCAATCCTCTACTTTGATACCTATACAATAAGGTTTAAAGTACCATAATTATTTCTCGATGTCCACATTATAACGTATCAGTAATAAGTACCGGTTTGTTCATTCATAGACACGGGCGTCGGGCATGCAGATGGTATATAAAAAGGAAATTTTTAAAAGATAAAATGTTATATAACTTTTTTCTTTTCGGCAACTCTTTCATACCATTTTTAGTAAGCATCTACTAACTTTAACTACTAACTACGCGCAAATTCGTTTCTACATAATAATTCAAAGAAATTTTAAGTGAAATTATCTTTTCAAATTTTGTCTGCAGTTTTACATTGTGGTTTTGCTCTCCAGGTTCGGGAACAAGAACATTAAGAACCTTAATTTATATTTTAAATATAACTTTCGTATTAGTATTATAAATGTGTGAGTTTGTGAGTATGGATGTTTGTTACTCTTTCACGCCAGAACGGCGAAACGGACCTGGATGAAATTTAGCATAGAGATAGATTATAGTCTGGAATAACACATAGACTACTTTTCATCCCAGAAAAATGTACAGTTCCCGTGGGATAGGTTTGTTTCTGTTTTCCTAGCTAGGAAAATATAGTTTTATTTAAAAAACTATATTTTCGGGAGAAACTCTCCCGTGACCATGTTTGGTGTAAAGCATTTTCGAAAAAATACTTTTATTTAAAACTTTTTATTCAACCAATGTGATATTGATTGAATTAATTCCAATTGAGAGAAATTCTTTCCTATGCAGGATAGATAGTTTTGTTGAGATAACGCTCATCTGTTACTAAATATGTATATATTTACAAATATAAAAGAAAGCCTTTATGATTTTGAAATGATAAATTATTACTGCCAGTTTTATTCCAGCTCAATTAAACTGTAAGTTTTTGAAATGTCGTGATAATTCAGTGAGTGAATATTATTTCGCATTTATAAATATAGAGAAATGTTTTTTAAAATAGCATACATTCACAGTAGTCATATTATTATAATTATTTGTAATTATAAAGCAGTGTAACAGAACAGACGTATCACCGACGTGGGCGGAGATACGTCCGGCGCGAAGAATATTTAAATAGTAACTTGTACAGATATAGAAAACAAGCTTTGTACAAACATTTAAATGAGAATGGAGAAGTTTCCAATTTTTTTTTTTTGTATGAATTATAAAATAAATAAGTAAAATATAAAAGAATTATTAAAATATCTCAACAAATAAAAAACTTGCGTTTGCAAGAATAATTTCGTGACGTCACACACGACTTGAACGACCGAAATTTAAATTAATTTCTCAGTCATTTATTGATCAATTTAAAAAAATACTGATTTATTAGTTTTCATCTTATATTATAATTCCATTGCGTTAAATATTATATTAACAACACTATGAAACTTCTGCATTAATAGTTAATTCGAAATTGAGTTTCCATTTCATATCATAAATACGAAATCTACTTAGTGCTGTTGCTACTCCCATTGTGCAATTAGTCCCAAAAACTATTATTGTCGTTAAAATATTAATTAATTAATTGAGATCTTCTATTAAGAAAAATATACTTTTCTTAACGTATCTGCAATTCTTTTACTTTTTATTAGCCTCTTAATAATTTGATGTTTTTGATATAGAATTTTTATCGTGTGAAAATGTAAGAATTTAATGGAAATTATATAATAGTATAAATAAATACACAATCATATTTATGTAAAAAGAAAGATAAAGGTGAAAATAGAGTAATAAAAATATTTTGCACTTAGTCTATATTTACCCGACGCCCAAAAGGAGGGTTATGTGTTTGGCCTGTATATTTTTTGCATTGAGATATTTATTTATTTATTTGTACTTCTTGGTAAAATAAATAATACTTGATTAAATGTGCTATCATTAGAGCTAAGTATATTAGCAGCATCAGTAGATGTGCTAAATGATCTAAATTAAATGCTATTTATTTATTTTTTTCTTTAAGATTTAATCTCCACGACTGTACTACTACGTACTGTCAAAAAAACAGTTTATCATATTCAATTTATAAGGCTGCCCGCCCAAATCGACATGTCATTGCTATTCGAATGCATATGTATAACACAGATTAGTAATAACTGTACATATTAACTAGCACTTTCTTTTTAAACCAGATTATGTATTTATAGTCTTACAATGTTTGTTTGACGTTACACAAATTTTCTTTTTTTTTGTGGTTTAAGAATCGCTTCCTGAAAATTACTATGTAATTTTAGGTCATTATAGCTAAAGGGTAAAGTAAAAATTCTATACAGTAAAGTTAATTTATAACTAAAAATCTCAAGTAAGATAAAGGTAGAAGAACTTTTCCTTAATATTCCATACCGCTCTAAAAATTTACTTATTTTTTTTAAATATATTAGACTCATACTTCCTTGCAATGTATAAAATATAATAAAATAAAATTAAAATATAACATATAATAATATTACGACGTTTGTTAAAATGTGTACAAAAGTTTAGTATTTCGTCTTGTATTAAGTACATAGTAAATCATATAAAGGTTTTATGCGACTTCACTCGAGTTTATTGCCTTGTGTACCGTCAGCA
Source organism: Brenthis hecate (assembly GCA_951806755.1). Classification (NCBI taxonomy): domain Eukaryota; kingdom Metazoa; phylum Arthropoda; class Insecta; order Lepidoptera; family Nymphalidae; genus Brenthis; species Brenthis hecate. The sequence continues at coordinate 4,645,176 of OX638261.1, forward strand.
ATGTAAGTTGTTATTGTTTATTGACGCTAGAAGACGTATGGAGAAATATTTTTTTTTAAAGATTACAACCTATACATAAATTTTGAAAAATAAAAACATCTTACTTCGTGCTACAATTATTTTTAAGTAGCTTATGTTTTTACTGTTGTATGTTTGTTATGTTATGTATACTATGTTGCCCAATTTTTTTGTTTTAGTAGGAAATCATCATAGATTTTGTGTCACTTTTTAATATTATACGTACTTTTAAACTTTAAAATGATGAAAAATTAATATCTATTCAAAAAAATTATATATTAATTTTATTTAACGAAGCTTAAAGAAAGGTTTTAAATGACGTCCTTCATAGCACATATTTAATTTGCAATTTCATACTTATTGTAGGTCAAGTACAACTTATTATGTTGTCACGTGTAGAGGAAAAGTATACGTTCTACCAAAGGTCATATGTGTGGAGACTCATTAAAATATACCGTAATTTATGGCAAATATACGTACAACTGTAAGAAAACAAAAATTATAATTCATTTTCATGCGTTTGGGTTAATTAACTGATAAATTTTTATACTTATTCGTGATTATCATAATCAATTAAAACCAAAATATTTTACACGGTAAATTATAAAGATTGCTTAATTATTTAATTTTAATTATACGTGTTTTAAAACATTAAATTTATACTTTGATTACCAAAAAACTTGGCAAAAGGTTAAGTTAATGATATCTAAGTAACATAAAAATTGTTTATTTAGTTCTTTTTGTCCATACCAAGATTATTTCAAAATTATATGAAATGATTATTTGAATCATGAAATTAAATGTTATACGAATTAAAAATTAAATACTTGCTTTTATTTTTATAACTTACCTGGTTTATAAATGTCTCTCAGTCGGTTCAAAATTATCTATTTTATAATACAATAACATTTATTATTCATTTCATCTTTATACCAATGGAAATTATTATTTATCAATGGAGCTGAAAGATGATTATTGGAACTTCTTAATAAATTACATTTACATACTTAATTTTTCTTCTGGCTGTACCAATAAACTCAACTTGGCGTGCGGTTATATTTCTGCGCAACCATTTTTCCTCAGCCCTCGAAGCTTTAGCATATACAAGCATATATCGCGGTTTTATTATTTGTTGCATTTATTTTAAAATAATATGTTTAAGAGCATGCCTGGCTTGACCCGACTATTATTTTTTAATTGGCCTCTCTAAAATATCATTGATCTTTCCACCTCTTTAAAAGTTACAAAAACACATTTCATCGTATACAAAGTTTCAGTCCATTCAGATACCTACCCGCTGTATCTAACTGAAATTTGGTCTGAGTATTGATGTTGATCAATCCGTATAATATATACATAGCTATTATTATGTATATAAATAAATAATTTAAGTAATCTAAATTATATTACATCTATTACGTATTATGCAACAATATGTATCGTATCACTATCAAACACGCTCCCGCTTAATGTAGCTAAAAAAAACTTTTTAACAAAAAAATAAAAATCGACTTCAAAGAAAAGCACTAAAAAGTGAAAAATAACTGATTGGTAGTTTTCATTTACTATACATACCTAATCAAATATTTTCGAAGTCGGTGTGCTTTGCTTTGTATGGGCTGGGACCGATTTCAAAAATATTTGATTAGGTATGCATTTAATAGGTAGGCTTTAATTACTTAGCCAAAGCACACCGACTTCGAAAATATTTGATTAGGTATGTATAGTAAATGAAAACTACCAATCAGTTATTTTTCACTTTTTAGTGCTTTTGTTTGAAGTCGGTTTTTATTTTTTTGTTAAAAAGTTTTTATTTTTCCCTTTTTAGTGTAGACAATAGTAGCAAAGTAAAAATTCCAACGTGTTAGGCTTGTCAAATCAAACAAAATAAGCCCAAACTCAAAGTATCTACTATTAGCCGTTGAAGAGTTCCACCTATCCACCTTCTGACCTTACCATCAGATCAGGTCAACAATACCGAACCACTGTACTATCAACGGAAATAAAAACACTTGCAAATTTAAAGTTAATATGACAATTAGAGGTAGGTTAAATTCATCATTAGCTATTTTTCCACCCTTAGGGGTGGTATTTTTTTTTGAAATTTAAATGGGACCAATCTGGAAGTATACACTTTCAAATAACACAAAAATTGTCCAAATCGGTTAATAAATGACGGAGTTCTGAGGTAACAAACATAAAAAAAAATACAGTCGAATTGAGAACCTCCTCCTTTTTGAAGTCGGTTGATAAAATTAAGTGTATGAGTTACAAAGATATGATTGAATTATTTCTTTTTAAAGACCAAAGAACTGTCAAAAGCGTCAGTTTAATCATAAGAAAAGGTTCGGTTATTAATATTTTATCCAATTATATAATAAAGAATAAAGGTAACAAAAACCTAATTCATAATATCGTCAGTCATCGTATAGACGTCGGGGGTCGAACTTGTGAGAGTCATGTTTCAAATGTTATAGATTAGACCGGTTATGAAATATATAATTGGTACACGTGACTTTGTTCGTTTTGTTTTATAGAACTATTGCTTTTTTATAGTAGGAAATTCAAGGTGTTAGCTTGTATTTTACAATGGTTGTCACATAGATTTTTGGTTAAACAATTTTTTAAATGTAGGCAAGGCTATATTAAAAAAAAAAATATTGCTTATATCACGTATTAGATCATAAAGATCTTACTTTATACATTCTTACTTTTAATTACTGATTTATATACAAAATAGAAAATATTTTATTAATCTATTATTTATCATAATGTATTAAATGTTAGTATGTATTGTTAGTATATATTAAATGTCGTGTTATCCATATTCTACCGACATCATCTTTAGTGGTTACTAATCTTGTGGGAGGTATCAGGGTTCAAATAATAAAGTATTCAATGCTCAACACAATTTAATGAGGCAAATCATAGCGTTATAAACTTGGAACGATAAATGATAATTCTTATAGTTTAATTAAGCAGCGGGTTCTCGACACGGGTCATCTATCTGACTTCCATCTACAATATCGAAACACAGTCTCCATGATCCACCATGATCTACCAACGTTACCATTTCACACAACTTCAACGAATGTCATGATGATGTTCGAGACGTAGCCTCGACTCTTAATTTAAATTTAAAAACTAAACTAAATAACATAATGACTTTAAACAATAAAAAGGTTTTATATTATAGCAAAAAAAGTGACAAAATACTCCAAATATCTCAAAAAAAGTAGCCTATGTGTTATTCCATATTATAATCTATCTCTGTGACAAATTTCATCCACATCTGTTCAGCCGTTCTGACGTGAAATAGTCACAAACATCAATATTCACAAGCTCTCACATTTATAATATCAGTATAGGTATAGATAAATAACAATAATTATGTTACATATTGGTAAATAGCTTTAGTTTTTCATATATATATATATATATTACCTTTAAAATAATGAAGTGTAATATCGAACTTATCAAAGTAAATGGCTGTGTTGTAAATGATGGAACGCAACAGTTAATAAGGTAGCACGTTTATCACGAGTGATGGATACGCGAGGTGCTGATACCGTCGACAAATAGTTAAAAATAGTGATGATTGAACGTATCGATAATATTAAAGCATTATTTTGCAATATATCGATATAAAACTATTTATCTTAATGTTTCCCCATTATATTATGTATTTGTAAATAATTAATTTAATTTAGATTAATTATAATTTAGTATCTTTTTTATGTAATATGTAAAATATGTACTAACAAAACAGTTGAATATATTGTAATATTAAGTTGCCCTAAATATAATTATTACCTACTTTCCTCTTCATGTATACTTGGCATTATTTTACTATACAATCGATGTTGAATTGATAAATATACGCATCACTATTATTTACATGGTAGAAGCTCTGTAGTTGTTACATTTGTCACAAATGACACGGACGGTGTCGATAGAAGGGACCTCATACGTTTACAATTTTGATCATTAAAAAAATGTGTTTAATTCTACCAAGCACTTAGTTAAACTTTTTCATTTATCGTTTTCAACTTAAAAATTAAGTAAGGATAGATTCACGGCTCTTTAGTATTTAAACCATTGGGTCGAATATGAAGTCTCTTTTTCTGAAGTTGGTTACATAGTTTTATTGTTTAAACAACAATTTTAAAATTATATAATTACTAGCTACTTACCCTCGCTTCGCTTGGGTTCGTCTCTAGGTACCTTTTAACGCTTATTATGGATATCCCACGGGAACCGCACATTTTTCCGGGATAAAATTAAAATATTTTCTATTCCAGGCTATAACCTTTGTCTCAAATTTCATCCAGATCTATTCAGCCGTTCTGGCGTGAAAGAGTAACAAACAAACATCCATCCATCCAAACTTTCGCATTTATAATATTTATAATATTTATATGGGATTTATTCATTACTTTAATCTAAACCAATAACCAATTCAAATCCCTTAGTTATTTTTCATTGGGGTTCAATTTGGGAGAATAATAATCTGATACCTGACATTTTAAGTATATCTAATAGTATATTGCACGCTCAATTTTATCGAACAAACACGGTAAGTTTCATAATGTTTTCGAAACATGCCAATCAAAGCAGTAATCTCTTCAAATCCCGTCCCTAGAAAGCCATTACTCGGAACTGTTATCTCTACACAGGTCCATCTCTCATATTTGGACCGCACGGGAGGCCGAGGCGATAAGGGATTAACTCAAACTATTTATCATTCGTTTCTTTTTATTCTACTACCGTTTGACTAACAACGGTGACAGACTATAGAAATAAATCTTTGATATTTTGAACTGGTTACGTAACGTTAGTGTAATGATCGTTCGATTTGAAAAAAAATATTTAGTTAACAATGTCTAGATTTTTTTATTTTACTCTAGATTTCATCCAGACCAGACCAGAAAGTAATGAGAGGTAGTGGTTTTAAATAGAGCGATCCACTGTGGCTTTCACATATTTCCGAAAGTGTTAATATCAACGATGTTAGATATCAAAAGTATTTTTATATCATCGCTTTAATGATGATCAAAAGTGAAATAATCACTGGCAATAGTTTAGAAGTTATTTTATTGTAGAACTGAAAAATATAGTCACATCGTCACAGAGATGAAGATATAACAGTTACTAACAATAAACAGTTAAATCTAATGATAAACGTCTGGGAGACATCTACATTACGTAATGTAAGACAATACAATTTAATACTCGTCTGAATGAAGCGAGACAATGCTTAAGTTCACTGTTACACCTCTCACCGATCAATGGTAGATAGGAATCTCGTGAAAACAGCTGATTCGAACAATGAAAAACAAATGAAGCTATTTAAATGAAAGCTAGAAGTGAATGAACCATACACCTTGAGGGACTCCTGATGTTCGCAATATAAAAGAACAATGCCCTATTGTTGTCGGCGACGTCATACGGAATATGGGTCAGAAGCCCAAATGTACTCAGCTGGTCGTGGGAGCGGGATTTTGAATGACCTCCCGTGCTATTTTACCGTTTTAGTAGTAGAGGTCAGGATTCGCTGGCTGCGACGTGTAATTGTGGTAGGCGATTATGATAAGATTTTTTTGCTTCTTTGCTAATTTTAACATTTGTGTATTACGGAAAGTGGGTGTAGAGTAACGCGTTTGCTTATAAGTATAAGAGTTGCATGGATAGACCTAATTTTCTAATTTTGCAATGTAAGTGTAAAGCAAAGTGATTGGAAATCAAAATCAAATAGGCAGGCTTATAAGACAGGCTTATAAGTCAAACCATTTGATGGGTTATAATAACATAATAATTTCCAAGTCTACCTTACAGATTTTTTTTTCAGTTCTGAGATATTAATATACCATAAATTTTGAAACAAAAACATGAATTGTGAATTCGACATTCCCTTTATCCACTGACACTGTCAGCCCAAGAACTTCCTTTCTGAGTTTGAATGGTGAATGTGGTCGATGTCGGCGACTCACCGGTTGGCACTGCAATCAATGCGCATCACATCTGGGCGATCTGTTCTCATATGCTGAGAATGTTAACGATTTGGTAAAATAGTACTCGACAAGTTTGTTTGTTTTATCTTTTAATATATTTTTAACCAACTTTAAAAAGAAAGAGGATTTTAGTTTTTTTGAGAAAGTGGCTTTTTATAAATGTAGCCGTAATTTTTATATGTGGATTTATATACAACTGTAGATTACATTATTTTTATGTTTCTTGTATTCATATATTTTTAAGCATTCCAAATATTTTTTTTAAATATTTTCTGCATTTTCAATCAATGAAATCACATTTTATTATACCAATAACTTTTGTAGGAATTTATATTATACTCCATTAGCAATATCAAAACACCATCAGCAGAGCAAAAAACGAAACGTTTTCTTACCAAATCAGTGGAAAGATTACATTCTTATGGTCCGGTCCATCTCGAATGTGAACGGCCAGGATCGAAACAATGCACATTGTTTGCTTAGACCGGCGCAATTATCTCCACGTGCTCATGTTTACCAATTGTTCTTATCTCTAGCCGTCCTTGAGATTTCAATTGACATCCGACGGATCTCATTGACGTAAATTGCTGAATGAGTGACTAATAGTGCTAATCTTTTTGGTAGATTGTGTCTTGTTTCCGTGATGTTACTTTGTTTTGGTGAATTAAAAATGATCCGATTTGATCCGCAGATTACAGTGCAGCTTAGATGATGATTTTTTAAAGATTAATAATGCGTATATTCTATTATTGGCGAATTCGGTTTGACTATTATCAGCTCTGCATCTCATGATCAGAGCTGGTGCGAAGCTACCTGTCCTGATTTTAATATGTAGGAAAATATTCCAATTAGCACCGATTTCGCTAAGCACTCATCAAGAAACAAATATGCTTAAAAGGAAAAATTCTAACCTAAGCTAACCAATAGCTTAAATTAAATTTAAAGTCATCATGTATCTATATATAATATAAATAATCTATATATAAATAAGTCATATTCAGTAGGTACATAAGAAAACTCTATAACAGAAAGTTTTTACGAGTATAGGAATTATATCCACGTGCCTGCATTAAGCGTTCTTTATCTCGAGTACTGGAGGTTTCAATTGAGATCCGACAGATACTATTCACTTGTCTTGCTGAATGAGTGACTAGAGTAAAGAAGATTATCATTTTGATACTAATACATTTTTTGTGAGGTATAATCAATAATTTTACGATATTGATCTTTTGAAAAAGATGTAAGTACTTCTTTTAATTCATCAGCATAACGTCTGAATATCATGCACAATATTTGTTCATATCTAAATTTATAATTTACTAGCGACTCACCCTCACTTCACTTCGGGTTCGTCCCTAGACAAAAACAAATCTATCCCACAAAAACCATAAATTTTACCGAGATAAAAAGTAACCTATGTGCTATTCCAGACGATAATCTATCTTTGTGGCAAATTTTATCTAGACCCGTTGAGCTGTTCTGATGTGGAAGAGTAATAAACATCCATCCATCCATCCTTTAAAACTTTCAGGTTTATAATATTACTATGGATATTGATTTATTTTTTTAATTTAAATTGTCGTTGTACTATGAGGCATATAACAGAATCCTATTAGGTATCTGCTATGTTAAAGATCTTGCATAACCACATGATTGCATTCGAATTGATATGATGGAAAGTGGAAAACTATGTAATAAGACATTTAGCAGTCATATTAAGTTTAGCTTTTTCGACACAAGTACCAAGTACTGCCTAGAAGTTATATCTACTAGGCCCTAGGTCACAAATTGTAACGGTAGCTCGTGGTTACGGGACCGCTCGTGAGTTCAACATTTTATATCGTCGTTTGACACCATCATGATGGACGACCGTAAAATTCTTCCATTCACAATATAACCTGCAGTTGAGAAATAGCATACATGAACGTATATTTGTTTACGTGTCTAAAAGGACGCGAAATTACTATTATCTCGGTTTAACTCAAACCAAAAAACGTAAATATTAGAAGAATAGTAAAAATATAAAACAATTAAATATTTAAACTAAACATTGAGCATAAATTAGGAATAATTCCTAATAACATGTAAAAAGTTTGCTTTAATATTTATAATACATTGAATAAAAAGTCTTTTTTATTACCTAAGATAATATGCGTAGAATAAAATGCATAACATATTTTTTTAATTAAAAATAAAAAATTAAATAATTTTAGTTCAGATACAATGTTAATTTAAATTTTGTTGCCATGCTTGGTACAAAGCTACCACAGAGGTGAAAAAACATGTAAATGTCATGAGCTGACGAATTTATTCGTACGTCACTGCTGCAAAATCATTGGATTTGCTTTTACGATCATGTTATGGCGTGGCTTCTTAAAACTTATTGGCTGAACGTAACTCAGCTTTCGTCTTCTTTGATACTTTTTAGTAGCTGTCAAGAATGTCATTTACATATTGGAAATGGCAATAAAAAGGTTTTATTATAATGCTAATTTTATTTATCTCTTATTTTAATTTAAAATATTTTTATGTTTTCCAAGCTAAAAATTTGGAAAAGTTTTGCGTCTATTCATTTTTTTTTTTTGGTTCCAAAATGCGTCGTATTTGTCACGAAATATGATCTAGAACGCTTTTAAAGTCACCAAAATCGTTCGCAGAACCGATCGAATTATCTCCGTCGCTTTACATCGTTTTTACGATGGCAACACTGTTGCTTGATTTATTGAGTTTCATGCTAACGGCGCAAAGGCGATTTTGAAATGGCAACATTATATATATTCTGACAATTTCGCTTGGTTCTTTGCGTGATTTTAAGTGCAACAGCAGTATATAATATTATTTATTTTCACGCTCTTGGTCCACAAGAGCACGTTTAGAAATATAATTATGTGCCATTTTATAAGTATTTTCCTCCGTAGGGGGTGTTAAAATATCATTGTAGGTACAACAATCGGAATCCCTACACATACTATAGATAAATGTTTTTATGGTCAAAGAGAACTTATTACATACTAGTAGTAATTTTTATTCCAATACATGAAAATATGATTTTCGAGGAACTAGTTAAAACTTTAAAAAAGTAACACTAACAAATAACAATACTTTCTTTTATATAAACGTTTATTTTTGATTATATCCTAACAGCTTACTCAGCATAAGAAAGTATCCTAATTTGTAACACCCCATAACATCGAGGAAAGGTAATTTCTTCGTCATAGCGCCCGTACCTAATCGACTGGTGTTGAGTAAGGTGAGCGTTCACCGGTATATATTTTAAAGAATTGAATTAACTGTTGTGATATACGGTTCTATAAATTACTAAGCCTATAATTGTGAATTTTTCTACTTATTATGTTTATGCCAGAATTTTTAATGAACGATGTCATGTGACTTTTTTTATAATTTTTACAAATGTAATTTTTGCCTTTGTTTCTAGTATCTACTATCTATATTTAAATAGGTAAGTAGCAGGTTATATACCTACATACTTATTGATTGCATATTCAATATTTAGTAGGTAATAAGGTTCAAGTACTTTGATATATAATTTTGTATGCATATGCATGCATGCATGTATGCAGTATAAAGTTTCCTTTTAAAATGTATACAATAACCTTAAGGTTTGAGAACATCAGTGATTAGGACAAGTTTATTTAATTTCTTAAATAACTTCAAAATATATTAATTGACTGATATCAAAAAAAGAGAGCGTAGTTTATTTGGGGGTAGGATTTCTACATATTATACCTACTTATGTATATGGCAAGAGAAATTTCTATAAACTTTCCATATTGTTATACATGACAAGAAAAAAAATTTAATACCATTCTAATTAAAGAAGTGCTTTTTGTTAAATGCTTACGAAGTTATAAAAAAAAATAAAAATGTGTTTTTTAACTGATCTGAATATGATGAAGAGCAGCATTGTCCTCGTTTTCTTAATCAAACAAATTTATTTCAGATAATATATTATTCTAAAATCTAACATTTCGTTCGAATGTTATACATAGTTAAATTTTAATATTACATTGATATTTTTTTAAAAGGGTTAGAATACTTTTAAATTTGATTTTAAAACTGTGTAACTGAATTAGAATGTTTAATTTATATTTTTTATTCGTTCAAGTTTAGTCCCGTGTGTCTCACAGCGGCAGTGAGAAACCCGACGCCTACCGTTTTTGAGCAAAATATTGCACGTTAATTTAACACAGAACGCTCGGTCATTTGTGGCATAAAACTTGCCCTGGTAGGGTTACCATATATAAATCATAAACGTATGAATAAAAAAAATATTTTAATAATTCCTTAGTTTTTATTAGAAATCTTATAATAGTGTTAGGAAGGTTTGAATGTCTATCAGCTATTTTTAAATAATCTTCTAAAACTTACTATCACTGTAAATCAACGATAAAATGTAAATATCTAGTTTAAACAAAGAAAAAAAGTTTGTGATAAAAGATATACAATTTATGCTAATTATTTTTTAAGCTAAAATCTAAGCCTGGATTTAATTGAATTACTCAATTTTAGAAATTTTAATTTAAATAATAAAAATAATTACTTTTTAATGTGGTTTAATGGTAACCCTACATGGTATTCGTTTTACCTTTTTATAAGTTTGTTGTGGCACGTTTTGACGATTCCTCGATGAAATTCCTTCTTCATATATTATACCTACATAACTCACCTATACGTTCAAATATAAACGGAATTTATGACAAATGCCTTCACACATATTAATGATGGAGTTAATTAATACAAGTAGGTACTTTTTTAACGTTTCACGTTAAATAACTAGTTTATTTTAACGCATATTGTTGTTGCTGACAATTGACAAAACCTATTTATTACGCTAAAATATTATAAGCATTAAATTAGCAAGAGATTTCTTTCACTAGGTATTATAGAAAATGCTCGACTCGACCAGTGAGAGTAAAGGCGCAGAACAGACGGCTTTACGTGCTATCTGAGGCACGGGGGTGAAATACCAGCAACTTCCCAACTCCGGGCTGTTATTACTGAGGCTTACTAAATAGAAAGATTCAATAGCCAAACTTGGCCCGAGTTGGCGCTTGAACCCAGGCCCTCCGGATGTGCCACCGTACATGCTACCCAGTACACCACCGAGGCAGTTAACAAACATCAATCTACGAGAATCAATCTCGTACAATGGGCTATCAAGTGCTACCAAAGTTATTTGACTTTGTTGATTTAGACACATGTGTCATGTACCTCTACCTTACCAAATCACCTCACTTTAAATAGGTTTTTTTATGGTATCCAGTGACAAGCCATCAGACAGCCCAAGTGATGGAAAGCGGGACCTGTTGCCCATAGCACCCACGGTTCATGCACTTAGGTTTTATGTTACAAAAATGCAGAACCGCAGGTGCGTTGTCTCTGTGATGACTAAGATGATATGCCTCTTGCCTGTAACTGCGCTGGCTACCTTATCCTTCAAACTGGAACATTACAATGTAATCATTGTTGCTTGGCGGAGAAATAGATAAGGGGGTGGAATCCATCCAGTCAGACTCCTCAGGCTTGACAGAGTCCTACCACCGGTAGGTAATTCATCGTGCCATATTTTTGTAATAATGAGATTTGTACCCATTCATAAATTCACAAATCGTTCTTATTACAGTCATTGATCTTGAAGTCTAAACAGGCGTCGTGTTACCGTCCATGTTATATGTTAACAATAACATACGATATTAAAATATGGCCGTGAGAAGGTGAAATCGTTCGGAATGAATGTTTTCATTCTGATTCACCTTTTCCCTTTCATTAAAATACTTGTCATAGGTTTAAAAGACAAAATTACTTGTGTTCATAATTCATATAGTGTATTAGAATTTTTCATACTTACCTATCTCTAACTATGTATTACATTACTGTAAAATCAAATATTAATCTAAGCGTTACTACATAATCAAGCTCAAAATGCTTTTTTAACTTAATATGTATCTTCGTACTATTTTTAATTTTATTATCAAGAGCCATTCAATTAATGTCACTTCAGTGTATTTCATTTAAAATTATACATTATGAAGGTTTATCTATCTATAATATATATATTTTTACTTTAAAATATCAAGGTTGAACTTAGTAAGAATTGTCTATCGACGTTCTAAATTTCATCAAAGTTTGTCCAGCCGTTTTAGCGTGAAGAACAACTTAGCAACTATCGTTATCTCTATGTAGATAGATATAATATAATACATCAACATATAATAAAATTCTGAGTTGAATCTGTACATTAAATATTTTTTTTAAATAGTCATTATTATTTTATTGTCTCGGTACATGTACGGCTGCACACTCGGAGGTCCTGGGTTCGAGTCCCGGGTCGGGCCAAGTTTAGTTATTTAGTCTTTCTGTATAGTAAGTCTCAGTAACAGCCCGGAGTTGGAAAGTTGGCGGTGTTTTACCCCCGTGCCTCGGAGAGCACGTACAGCCGTCGGTCCTGCGCCTTAACTCGCACTGGTCGTGTCGAGCTGTCATCCCACCGGAGTATAAGAGTGACAGGAATAGAGAGTGCACCTATGTCTGCGCGTACACTTGTGCACTATAATATCTCCTGCGCAGTTGGCTAGTCTCAAATAAATTGGCCGCCGTAGCCGGAATCGGCTAGGAGAACATCATCATTATCGATACAGATGCCGAATCTATAGTTTTTTTGAACTTTTGTCTGTATGTCTGTTTGGGAACGCAACACGAGAAAACCACTAGACGGATTTTGGTAAAATTTGGTATGATGATGGCTGGTTATCCGGGTCAACATATAGGATATTTTTTTATTGCGGGAAAATATATCATCTCTGAGAAATCTATACTAGCCGTTAAAACGTATTTAGAGACGATCCCGAGCGGAGCGAGAGTGAGTCGCTAGTATGTTAGGTGTAATTGTTAAATGCGATTATTATTAAGTTCATAAGCAAAACTAAGCTTTTTCAAGTAACAACAACAAACATAAATCAAATTGGATCTGTTGGCGTCAAATCGTAGAGTAACGTACAATTGAGCCAAATTATACAGCTATTATGATAACGACTCTATATCAATCAATTTCATACGGCTCTATAATTCGTCGCAATTGTGATTAGTTACTATGAAATATCGCAACTTAAAATATTAAATATACTTAATATATAATAGTGTTTTTTCTAGATTAAGTCTATATTAATTTTAGTTTACAGAATAGTTGCTTAGGACAATTAAATACTCGTAATATATATGCCTTTATATTATAATTAGCATTGCCTGCGGCTCCGCCTGCGTATTTACAAATTAATATACTCTTATATTGCAGTTTTTGTATTTTTTCTTAGAAATGAGAACTTTTACGCGAAAAAAAGTATTCTATATGTTGACCCGGATAACCAGCTATCAGCATACCAAATTTCATCAAAATCAACAGACAGACAGACAAAAATTCTATAAACTATAGATTCGGCCTCTGTATCAATAACCATATTTATTTCAATAAGATTTTCCAAAAAATATTTAATGTAAGGATTCGGCTTCGTTACAATTTTATTATATGTATGTATAGATTCAAGCTTATACTGTTCTTTTAAGTTAGCTTAAATATCGAATTGAAATGTATATAGAGTGAAAGATATCTTGTAAACGTAATAGTTTTCAAAGCGTATGAAAGAATGCGAGCATCATAGTATATAAGATAAATAGCAATAGTAAAAGTAAGAGAGTTCAATAAATTTTTTATATTACGAAAGCGGCAAAGAAGCTTATGACCTGCTTGATTGTAAAGTAATTGTAGCCTATGTGCACTTACACTGAACGGTAGGATTTGTATTAACATACCTACTTACTAATATTATTAAGAGAAAAGATTTGTTTTTTGTTTGTTTGTTTGTATCGAATAAGCTCCGAAACTACTGGACCGATTTAGATGAAATTCGGTAAGAAGATAGTTTGAAACCATGGGAAGGACAGGATAATTTTTATCCCGTAAATCATCTCTTAGGGGATGAAAATGGGGACGAAAGTTATAGGGAATCAACCTAGGGGATCCGAGCGAAGCGGGGGTGTCGTTAGTTTAAGATAAACCCAGATCTACTAGAGAAGAGGTTTGAAGTAATTTTTAAAAGATTTTTTATTAATTTATGTCGATATCGTGTAAGAGAGCACATACACACAGGCAAGACTACAACGTAGTACGCATGTGGCTATAGCCTCAGGTATAAGCTAGCTTGAAAATCTTTCCAATATTATTACAATTATCGGTTTAAAGCCATAAAGTTTCACTAAATAAGCGTGTGTCCATTATACTCGTATAAAATAAGTCTTGGACGACGTAAAACGAAAAATTACGCGTTAAATTCTTTTGATGTAGAGAATGTATGATGTCCTAATTATACTTTTCGTGTATGAAGTTATTTAACATATGACCCAAACAAATATATAATAATTTTGGTTGGTATAGAATATAAATACGAATATTCCTACATAAGTTTAAAAATGTGCTTGGATTTTTTTACTAAAATTGCTAAAAATATTTGAATGGATTCAATATTATAAAGTTGTTTGTAATTCCAAAATCAATTAAGCAAAATTTATTTCTACTGTATTCAGCTCTTTCTATACATATTACTGTAGGTTTTCTTACGATATTTTCTGTTATCGTAAGGCAAGTGGAAATCTATTGAAAATAATTCGCGTATGGCAATAGCTGGAAGCCAATTCCCTTGGTTTTCCGTAACAGAGGTACCTACTACTAGCTACAAACGCCTTATTTCAATCAGTGAATTAGATTATAGACATAACTTGAGTGTTTTGTTCTCCATTGCATCGTAAACATAATCATGTTATAAGAATTTTCATATTATGCAGAAATCGACTGCGCAACTGAAATGCAACAGGTATGTATACCTAGTATTAAACATATTTGAAGTAGATCATCTCTTATTCCTACATATTTGGTTAAATAAAAAATAACATACATCTTTTATGAAAAATTGCCTTTAATAATAATTCCGTTTTAAAATATATATAATTATATTTATTCAAGGTTTAAAATATCTTTAAACGAGAAAATCGTATTCAATATACGTACCCACGAATAAATTCACACTACCACATTAGACTGTCCATCTCCTTTACAAATGCACATTAACACTTAAAGTGACTGAATATAGGGATATTCAATATAATCGAGCATTTTGTATGCGATGCGCAGGCGCATCCACGACGCTATTCACCAATATGGACGCTAACTGCCAAATAGTGATTTTTTAAGGGAATCGGATGGCCCTATTGATGGCAAATAATCACCTCTGATTATTTATTTCTTATTTCACTCAACTCTGCCAAATAAAGTGAATAGGGCATAAATAACAATACGAAATGAAAAGAAGCTGTGGGAGGTCACGATTTGGTACTGAGTAATATGAAAAAATGTGGTAGACCTTTATTTAAAGTTAAATATTTAATTTGGAAAATAAAATCTTTCGCTTTTCCATTTAGAGAATTAAAAAATATATATAATCTTATAGTATTACCCCAACAATGAATAATAAGCCGTTACTTTTGCAAGTACTAAATCCACATTTCCACTATCCAGTTCTTACATAGATGTTCTAATAGTGCATTTAGTATGCAGTGCGCGGGCGCATGCACGGTGGTATCCACTGGAATGGAAGTCCATCAAAATGTGATTATCCATTAATTAGGCCTTATTGGATTAAAATATATTTATTATTAAATTATTTGTTTTAGTTTTATTTTTTGTTTTGCTGAGTATTTATATAATATGTATGTATATAAAAAAAAATGATGTAAGAAGTAATTTCCAATCATGAAAAATCGAAGAGTTCTTATATTACCCAAGGATTGTAATATATTATTCCCGAATATTTTAAGCTATTTTTATCAGAATTAAAAGTCACTATGTCAACGTTGATTTCGGTCTCGTTAAGACAAATTAGTATAATACCTAACGGTACTGGCTTCTAACATTAGTATTTTACGAATGACAATAATATTTAATTAATTGGTAAGTCTAAATTCATCTTAAGCATAAAATTTGCAAACGAGATTTTAAATTTCTATATTTAATAAGACATGCTAATTACAGACTGCAAAGGCCATCTGTCCATACACGTCGTGACGTGCGACGCGTGTGGAACGCACGGCGCATCGTGAATGGCGGCCCTTTGTGCCAAGTACTGACAGGAACTAGTGTTAGACGTCGTATCATCAATATGAATGGACGTCTTGTGTACGTCTGGCGCAAAAACTTATAGTCATGATGTATCAAATTATAATTTTGTTATGTTACAATGGCCACTATAAAGAGTAAGCTTAAAAAGATATTAGGGAAACAATTGCAAGCTCGCGCAGCAAGGGAATCGTTTATATCTTTTTGCAAGTATTAACTATCAGTTTTCTTTTGTTTAATGTCATGCAAAAAGTTCTTGATACTTTTTTTTTCTTTGTATAAAATAAAATATTGATGTATCAATTTTATTTGAATCGACAGTTAATAAAAAAAACCCTATTGAATATAAGAATTGAAAAAAGATAAAGCGACTCCATAGTTTAGCTGTTTTTTACACTAACGGCATAAAATATTAATATTGAGGATTATTTTTATTTTAATTTCATATTTATAATATTACGTAAAAATATTAAGAAATTTGTTTGCTGTAAGTACCTAACCTTTGATTAAATATACTCGACGGTACCATTGATGAGTTATCTGGGTTACAAGTAAATTTGTATGAATGATATATTAACCGATTTATAAGAAACACATTTACTTAGTTCATCAAGGTTTGTATCGATCTCATGTCTAATTGCCAGCATTTTGAACTACGCGAGTCACGCGATGGTTATGTAAAAATAAATAAATGAATAATTATAATCAGTTTGTTTCCAATATTGCAAAGAATTTTATAAGGAACTTCAATCAAGATGTCTACACGATTTCTTAATTGTATTTATGCGTAATTATTTCTTTTTTAAACCGGTATTACTTAATAGGAAGTTATAATGTAACAGGTAGGTACATATAATATCATAGTTTGTATTATAATAATTTGAACAATCAAAGTTTAGCGTGTTATTCAAATGAGTTACTGAATAAGGAAGTTAGTGATGTGTTATATAAGTTAATATTTCTTTTTTTTTTGCTCCTTTAATATAGATTTTTAGTTAAAATTTTCTTGTTAAAAAAGTTTCATAGCTATTTTGTACGCGTCTCGGAAGTGAGTCTCATTTGACAAGTGATAGCTGACAATATCGAATCGAAGACCCGTCTTCATAATGCCACACCTAAATCAAAACTTTCTACCTTATAATTTTTTGAAATGTTAATTTACAATTTTGATCTCTGCGCCATTACATTAGAGAATATATAATTATCGGAATGTCAGCGTAAATACATAGCAGAGTTCTTCGAACTCAAATTAAATAAGTTTCAAAAAAGATCATGATCCACCCACGTTTAACGGTACTGGTTTTATTCATGGTATAAATATAATTGGAGGCATATAATTTCATCTTACATGGTATTTATGGTTATTTTTTTAATATTGTACTTATGATTGCTCAATGGTGTGATAAACATTGAATGAGAAATAAAAGATGTCAAATGCATTATCGCTTTACAAATTATACGAGTACTTATATCTAACTAGCGATTCATCCTCGCTTCGCTTGAGTTCGTCCTTAGGTTGATTCCCCATGCAAACTTTTAACCCCATTTTCACTCTCGTAAGGGATGATTTCCGGGATAAAAACTATCCTATTTCCTTCCCAGGGTCTCAAACTATTTTCTTACCAAATTTCATCTAAATCAGTCCAGTAGTTTCGGAGCTTATTAGGTACAAACAAACAAAGAAAAAATCTTTCCTCTTTATAATATATATACATATACTAGCGACTCACCCTCGCTCCGCTCAGGTTCGTCCCTGGGGTCTGGGAGGACCACCCTTATCCTTATCACTTAGGGGTATGGAAAATAGATAGTAGCCGATTCTCAGACCTACTGAATACGCATATAAAATTTGGTAAAATTCGGTAAAGCCGTTTCAGAGGAGTACGGTAACTAACATTGTGAGATGGAAATTTTATATATAAATATAAAATATATATTTATATAAAATATATATATATATATATATATATATATATATATATATATATATATATATATATATATATATATATATATATATATATATATATATAGGAAAGTGTGTTTTTTTGTCCTTTTTTCACGTCGAAACGGAGTAACAGATTGGCGTGATTTTTTGTGTGGAGATAGTTGGAGGGCTGGAGAGTGAAATAGGCTACTTTTTATTACAGGAGATTATCTCATTTAACCCAAAAAAAAATGTTTATGTTCCGAATTAATTGAAACTTGGTATTAATGCTCTTCAATACAATTAAATAAATACATGTTTGGCATTTTTCGAAATTCATCACATAAGGGGGTCAAATAGGAAATGAAAGTTTATATGAAACCTACTTTTTAGAGTTTTTTTTGTAGTTTTAGCGTGAGCGAAGCCGAGGGTTTTGCTAGTATTATATTTTATGTAAATAGGCACTTCATGGATATACTTTTATGTTATGTTACATATAAGAATATAACAATAAAAAGTAATTAAAACAATTATTTTTTATTAAAGTTATATAATTATAATCAAGACATATAAAAACTTAAATTGTAAAAATATAATTACAATAATATATTAAGTTTTAAAAAAAGCCGTCTCAACACACTCCTACGTAAGAGGCGTTCGAAAATTCAAAATCCGAATTCATTTGCAATTCAAAATGGACGACAAGGTGACGTAGCAGGAAATCGAGTTTATACCTATGCTAATATCATAAGACATGACTGTATATATTTTACTAATTAATTTCGTGAAAACTTGTACTTATTTACGTAAAATATACTGTTAGCTTGCTTAATGAATCGCAAAAGATCTGCGACTGCCAAACAATTTCTTTCTGAATAAAGGGTTTGAAATATCGATCTTTTAAGAAAAATTATCAAGTGCAATAATATATGCATTGCATGCTATTTACGAGAAACACCCAAAGCACACATTTGTTAGAGTTCTTATACAAGGTCGTCATGAACACAGGTAATAAATACAGCGATGTGAGTGAACACTTACGTAGGTTTATAAAATTGAAATATTTACTACTAGCGGTTCAATCTCGCTTCGCTCGGGTTCGTCCCTGGTGAAAAACAAAAACAAATCTATCCCATTGGAAACCGTACATTTTTCCGGGATAAAAAGTAGCCTATGTGCTGTTCCAGAATATCTATCTCTGTGCCAAATTTTATCTAGATCCATTCAGCCATTATGGCGTGATGTTTTTTGTTTTATAAGGAAATTTGCAAGCAGTATTTACGTTTAGCAGATATGTTCTAAGATTTTTTTCTTTTTTACACTTGTGCACTATAATATCTCCTGCGCAGTTTGCTAGTCTCAATGAGATTGGCCGCCGGAGCCGAAATCGGTCAGGAGAACATCATCATCATCTTCATCATTCTTAGTTTTAAGTGATTAATATTTATATTAACTACATTTGCATAATATGATACAAATATTTGCGGTATATTTAAAGTACCTCATTTGCATGTGGGGTGCGCTTTTATCGATGCATCGATACGATACAATTAGAGACAGTCGCTGTCTTCATGAAGACAGGCGATGTTATCAACTTTGCTTGGGATATTTAATCTGTTTTTAATGTTTTTCTTTACATCCACTGCACTTAATATAGAAGGAGGTTCATATGCGTAAATAATATATGATATTCACTTCTAGCAAAGTTTTACTAGATAAAAAAAAATTATAGCTCATTTTTATTTATAATAATAATCAAACATATTAAACTCAATAAATAACTACATAGTATAAAACAAAGTCGCTTCCCGCTGTCTGTCTGTCCCTATGTATGCTTAGATCTTTAAAACTACGCAACGGATTATGATGCGGTTTTTTTAATAGATAGAGTGATTCAAGAGGAAGGTTTATATGTATAATACATGCATCTTATAGTACAGAAAAGCCGATAAATTCAAAGATTTGTATTTCATACTAACCGACAAAACGCACCTAGGGACGAACCCGAGCGAAGCGAGGGTGAGTCGCTAGTTTATTATGTTTTAGCTAACCGTGCTGGATATTAATCCAACCATCACTATCACAGCATTTGCATATGACATATAAACTTCAAGATAATTCCTAAACATAAATAAGTTAAAAATTCCAAAATCAAAATCAGTATCGATACAAGTCATTTAATTCTTGCGCGTACGCAGACCGGCCATTGGTTGTCACGATCGCTCCCTATTGGCCGGCGGCCGCGATCACACAGCTGAGAATAGGCGGTACGATACAGAGGCTGTAATTGTCAGTTTACCTGTCCACTGCACAATATGAATATAGTTTAATGTTACGCTTTAACTCTTAAACGTTTTGTTTGCGTATTATGTCGTTTTAAATGTTTGTTGCTTTTGTATCTGAGAGTGCGAGTGTACTTATGGAGACTTTTTTCAAATATTAATAAAGTACTCTTGCACAACCCTGTAATATTCTACTATGAATATATACAATAAACATTTTAATTACTTCAATATAAAATAATAAGGATGATATGATAAATTTGAATTCATTATTATAATTTCTATATCTATTACTTTAAACTTTTACCAGTTTCGTTGAAGTATTGTTTATGACTGAAGCCACTAATATACATATTTTTGATACCAATACAATCAAATCTAATATATAGATTATTTAACTAGACTTTTACAAGCACCTTTGAATGGTAATTTTATTTGAAACAGAGTAAGTGTAGTCATTTCCTGGAGATACTTTTACCGCAATCCAGAACCAACTTATTAAAGAGCTGGCTACTAACTCAACTGTTATTTTTATTTAATTTTGAGTTACAGTGCTTTAATATTATAATTAAGCCTGCAAAACAATCAACTTGTCTTGATTCCATTCGTCTTAATTGAAAATAAAAGGAGGTAATAATAATTAGTACATTAATAATGTCAATGTGGCCTTTTATTAGTTTAAATGACCCTTATTCCAAACAGAAATCCTCGAACTAACATAAAAAACCAAAATGTAACAACCTAGATAAATTAAAATTTCGTTCACGCGTCCGACATCCGATGCCCTACGTCCATCAAGGAATGCATGAATCAATTGAAGCAATTAAATATTAATAGTATTAGCATTACTCTAAAACAATGTACTGGCCATGTCGACTACAGTGACGTGAACTCGGTGATAATGAGTCAGAATGCCTTTTGCAAATATATTTTTTCATAAATATTTATTATTTTATAGTCTAGATGACTTGGCAAAGTCGATGTGTTCACGAGTTCGATTTCCGTCCAAATATAATTCGTAAGTGTTAGTAAAGTTATTCACAATACACATACCTATGTATGATTAGCTTACTTAGTCAACATTCAACTATAGTATAAGTAATACGTTGAACATTAAGCATACCACAATTGAATTACTTTATTATATTTTATTTTCTACTGCCTATTGTATTCAGCCCTTTTTAACGTCCCACAGCTGGGCACGGGCCTCCCTTCAATACGAGGGGTATCAGGCCATAGTCCACCACGCTGGCCAAGTGCGGGTTGGCGGACTTCACATGTCTTTCGAAAACTTGCTAAGTTCTCTAAGACATGCAGGTTTCCTCACGATGTTTTCCTTCACCGTTAAGACAAGTGGTAATCATGTTGGAAATGATTCGCACATGAAAATATCAGAAGTGCGAGACCCGGGATTTGAACTCGCTTTACTGGGTTTCCCAAGCGAGCGTGTTACCACTGGGCTACCACTAATGCCTATACTTAAAAGAAATAACATCTAAAATGTTACAGTAAAATTGTAAATAACTACCGACTTCCCCTCACTGAGATTCGCTGCGTCTCTGAGTAACTGACAGTAGCTAATGTATAGGCACCGGGAGGGAGGTGCAAGGGGGTGCACTTGTACTTGCCATAAAGGAAAATATATAGAAAAAGTTAAAGAAATAAAATTATACGACAAAAATCCCTGTTTAAATTTAGATATCTTCAAAGAAATACGATAAATAAAATATAAATAAAAATTTAAAAGTTAGTTAATTAACATTTAAATTTTAAAGATTAGTTAGTATGTAGTTTAATGTCAAGAAACAGATGTACCCTGGAAATAATTCTGCACGTTCTTGTATATCTGTGTATTAAACTGCGTCCAATTTCATCAAGCCGTTTTAGCGTTAAGGAGTAACAACATACACATATGCAAACTTTCCCATCTATACAAATATAATATTACTACCAAAAACCAAATTCTTAGGCTTTACATATTAGTATACTCTTACATTGCAGTTTTTGTAATTTTTTTCAAAAATGAGATATTTTCCCGTGATAAGAAGTATCCTATATGTTGACCCGGATAACCAGCTATCACCATACCAAATTTCATCAAAATCCCTCCAATGGTTTTTCTGTGATGCGGGAACAGACAGACAAAAATTCTAAAAACTATAGATTCGGCCTCTGTATCGATAATAATGTTTATTTCAATAAGATTTTCCACAAAATATCTAAAAAAATTGTACTCCCGACCAAAAACTCCGAGCGGAACGCGGTGGCCCAGGTACTGTATAAATAAAGAGGTAATGTTTGTGAGGTTGTAGCGGATAATATCTGTACCTACTCTGGATCTAGATGAAATTTGGTAAGAAGATGGTTTGAGACCCTGGGAAGGACAAACAATACTTTTTATCCCGGAAATTATCCTTTAAGAGGGTGAAAATGCGGATGAAAGTTTGTATAGGGAATAATCAACATAGGAACGAACCCGAGCGAAGCGAGGGTGAGTGGCTAGGTTATAATAGTAGTAATATTCATTAGACGTCACGATTGACGTAAGAACTTGAAGTAATGTGAGATTTTATATTAATATTATTCAATATTTTGTAAGGTATATAAAAAGCACATTACATAAAAACTCACTTTACCGAATATCTTTTAATTATGATAAAAACTTTACTTACGTATAAATTTACTTATTTTATTATGGAAATAAATATATGTATTTCAATTTTATCTCTCTTCAAATATTTTGAAAATTTTCTCAGTAAATAAACCTTGCGAGTTCAAATACTCAAATCCTTATTAATATTCATGGGTTTTATCTACAGCCTTATAAAGAATCACTTCTAATGGAAGTCTTGCCTAAAGTTCACATTAAGCCAAATAAGAAATACCAGTTTTTGTATCCATTACCGATAAACTTGTTTAACTGTTGATAAATAAGGGCTTAAAGTTACAAATTGTTGCAAGTTTAATTATAACTTGACATGAACTGCATGCATGGATAATCTTAACACAGATTGACAATGTAGTTTCTTGTCAACTCTTCTTAGTAGAGCTACAAATCGGTCCTCCTCCACAGAACAATATCGATATTTAATTTAAACATAAAAAATTGTTTCATTCAGAACTCAGAAGTACCTGTAAAAATCTAATTAAATAAGATTTATTTTTATTTTTAAATAATGGCTTACTCTCGTTTTACTCGAAAAACAAAAGCAAATCTATCCCACGGGATTCGTGCATTTGACTATAATTTATCTCTGTGCCAAATTTCATTCAGATCTGTTCAGCCGTTCTGGTGTGATTAAGTAACAAACATCCAAACATCTAAACTTTCATATTTATAATATTAGTAAGATTATCTTTCTACTCTTATCTCTAAATCGCTGTTGGAATCAGCTGGGCGGATACAAAATATCCTGACCACGTGATATTGTATAAGCTATTTCCTATATTTTTTTCTTATAAGAATACCTAATCATTATACTGACATCAATCCTATACTTCCGTATGGTAAAAAATAAACTATTGGCAACACTGCATTTTACAGAACTTAAATTTTAGGCTTATAAAAAAGAAACCTCAGGCTTAAGTTCAATTCTGACATCATAATAGAAGAATATATAAAAGAAAATCAACGTTGATGTTATACGAGATGAAGATACAAAATTTTGATATGTTAGTTTTTTTCCTTTTTTTATCTAGAACTAATAAATTATACTTATTATATGAATTAAAGCTATCAACGCTACTTTGTGTGAACGCGGTATATTAAAAATATTTCTTTTTTCACTAAAAAATGTGCATCTCTGTATAATTATTTATTTTATTGGAGTATATAATTTATTGATCATTACAACATTTGATTGAAAATTAAATTTTATCCTAACACCATCTGTCTATGTGAGTAATAAAATATTGTTATTCTTTTTAAATCGATCAAAAATATCATCATATTTTTTTAGTATTTCTGCCTTTCTCTCCCATAAAAAGTTCCGATAACCTACAAAAGTTTTACTTCTTGCGCGTGTTCACATTGATACAAGTACTCTGTATTTTATTTTTTTAATCTGAATAACAATTACAACTAGGTTACATCGATCAATTATACATATGTTTTTCAATCGATTTTCCTATGAATGTTGAGAAATCCAATGCAACTTGATAGAAGTTAATTAATAAGTGAAAAAAAAAATGTTTATAATAACAAATGACTAAATATTATCGTTGCCTCGTTAAGTAGATTTTCAAATAAACGTACCTTTAATTGCTTATTTCCTCATATAACATGCAATGATTGCTTGTTGATTAATCACACTTAACACACACGATCATAAAATTAACACCATAACGAAACCAACGCCATAATAAATCTCTAATTTTCCCTATGACCGATAATTTTCTTAGAAAACTATGACAATTGACAGCTACACACGTCAATTGCCGCCAAAAACAGCCACAGATACCGAAGACGTCCGAATAAAGCCGATCGTATTCAAACATGGCCGCACGCATTCCGATTGCATCTAATAACCTCAAAATCGAATGCAAAATGGCGTATTGAAATCACGCCGGTTCGTTTAACATTCCGACATGCCATAACAGAGTACGCATTTTCATTTGGGGCCATTGTCTTGGAGATATTAGTAATGATTTCAATAAATAAATTAATCGTATGCGTTTGCGAATAGCATCGGTTTGGCACGCGTCGACGGACGGCCGGTGAATCGATAAGTTACCGATTGTGAACGGCTGATTATTACTGACTTTATTTTGCTTGACTCATGTCGTTCGTACGTGAGCTAGGGCATTAACTTCTATGCAAGTTATTATTTAAAACTATAAAAAAAATATTATAAAAGTATGTCTGTTCATCAAACTTCAAAGTAACAAGCCAAAAAGCCCCTACATTTTAAGCAAATATTCAATCATTCCATTAATTCTTGCATTGGTCAACTATTACTAACTCTACTATTAACTCTATTCTTACACTAGCATGAAAAGATGTTTTCATTTGGAAGTTATGCTTTGCATCTTTATATTAAGACACACAAAATTTAAGACACATTATTCCAATGCTTTGCAATGCAATTTTGCACAAAAACATCAATTTCTTCAGTGTTTGATATACTTTACTTCTTGTACCAACTCTTGTATCGTTTGTCTTTTGACGAAAAACTTTGAAGCTCTACTATTAAAGTAACTCTAAAGTTTCGTTGGAAGTTAAGGTCTAAACTATATCAGGTTATGGAAACTTAATACTTATATGGCTGTATCTGCCATAATTTTTAGCGAGTAGAAACACGGCTTACAGCTAGTTACGAGCAATATCTTTTTATTCCACACTAGCAATTCACTTATACATAATTACGATGTTTTGTTTATATGCAAATTGCTAAATGTGCAACGTCTGAATCTATTTACTGGGCCTTAGCATGTATCAAATGCAAGAATGGAATCAGCAATTGTTTTCATTTAAATATAGAATTATATTATAAAAAAAATATTTTAAACATTTGGAGTCTACAGTCTTTGACATAGTCAATACAGGAATCGTTTTATTTCACTTAAATTCAAGCTGTATGATGTATTGTATACTAGGTTTTTAACACGACTTTTACTGTACACTTATAAATATGTCGAACCTCACTACAAATATCTCAAATTTGATCCAAAAAAAACTTTTAATTTGTTGAAGTACACATCTTAACAATTAAGACAAATATTAT
The DNA here is from genome assembly GCA_951806755.1 of Brenthis hecate. Classification (NCBI taxonomy): domain Eukaryota; kingdom Metazoa; phylum Arthropoda; class Insecta; order Lepidoptera; family Nymphalidae; genus Brenthis; species Brenthis hecate. Next base: position 4,671,320 of record OX638261.1, read on the forward strand.
TAATAGTTAAAAAATATAAACTAAAACGAAAGAAGATATACATATTTTGTATAATTTATAATTTTGTGTTTATATTAGTAATAAATAATAAATATGTCAGGACATTAACACACAACACCATCTAGTTCCATGGTAAGCTACGAGGCTTGTGTTATGGATACCAGATAGTTGATACATTGTACATATATAACTTTTAAATACATACATATTATAAATATAAACACCCATGATTGGAGTACAAACATTCATGCTCAGCACACAAATGAATGCCCCCAGCGGGACTCGAACCCGCGACTGCTGGCACAGCAAGTAGGGTCACTACAAACTAAGCCAAACGTGTCGTCAAAACGTCTCAATTAGTGATTTACTAGTTAATACATTAACATGATCACTCATTTATTTATTCGATTAACATGGTTAAATTAAGTATAAAAAGTACAAGTATCACTTATAAAAAATGTTATCACAATTCACTCCAATAACTACATGCAAATGTTAAGAACGCTGTTCTATCTATACTATATACCTACATATAAAATAAAAGTGTCACTGATCGCTGTCTGTACATGGAAGATATTTGAGAAAAACCATTATTGGGGGTCTTTATTAACGCAATAAAACCCAAAACAATGATTTTTGGATTTTTTGTTGGTTTGTCTGTGCGTTTGTGCGCGCTTATCTCAGGAACAGCTTAACCGATTTGATGCGGTTTACACTAAAGTATTGTGGTAAGCTTCACTTAACATTTAGTATTTATTTCAATCGGTTTATAAGAAAAAGGAAAGTCAATTTATAGAATCACCGCTAACGCTAGTTTATTATAAAATTTTAAAGAATCTCATATTATGTTCTTGCAATTCTTAGCGCTATTTCATGTCACAAACTCTATATTATTACATTCGCACTATAACTTGACGTTAGACGTAAAGTCGGATTTAATAGTTTTGGCCTACTTGCACATTATAAATTGTTATTTCTCGTTCCGACTAGGCTGTCTGACATATTGTTTATGTCCCTCCAAATTACTATTTGATGTATTTTGATTTATTAAATATCGTCGTTGCTTCTGTACTACCGAATACAGTGTTATTAGTAAGATATCAAAGATTAAATCATGGACGATTTTTGAAGTGAAACTTCTTAGAATCGTTGTGATTTAAAATTCGATGAAACGAAAATGCGACACGAGAAAAAGACAAACACATAAATATATAATATGTTCATCTCATTCTCCCGTAGGTTACATTTCTGAAGTTTCACTTTTACCGTGTGTGAATTGCACCCACACACTTTTTTGTTTTTTATATAATAAATATTTATTTTTGATAAAATAGTCTTCATCTAAAGACACTTTACATAGTGCTCATAGCGTATTAATATAATAGATTTCATTATATAACCTAAGTTAATTAAACCCTTCTTGCCCACTTGCAACTGCGTGTCACTACACGCACAATGATATGTGATAATGATTAAACTGACACGGGTAATCGCTTAGTGGCGTAATATAATTATAAGATAACTATTTCAGGTTAAGTAATCTTGTATGTCAAATCAGTAATAAGAATTACTGAAGGCCTCACAAATGTAAAGACTACAAGTCTCTACTTCCTTTTATAAGTAATAAAATCAAAGAGGAAAAATTTAAATAATGATTTTATTGGAATGCAATGTGAAGAATTTAAAATTAAAAAAAACTAAATTAGAGAAATGGTTAACTATCGATAATTACTAAGCGAAGCTAAGAAGATTGTAATATCTAACAAGATCAATAAATTCGGTTATCACACGATCAATCGACTATTGTAACATCGATTAATTCGCAATAACAATTTGTCGTCGGTGATATCTATGGATTCGCCTACTTCCAGCAATAATGTATGCGACGCTCGAACCTTCGTAGCAGCGCAGCGTAGGCGACGGCGTAGTTAAACTACTTAGTCTTGATATTTATAATAATATTTAAAAAAAATGTGGCGAAAATAAAGGAATATTTAGTGACATCATTTTAATGCTAAATAATCATTACTATGTAAATGTTGGGGCACATTAAAATATTTATTCAGGCATATATTATAATATATAATACCTACAGAATGTTTAACATACCGGTTAATCATTAAACCTGACCAGAACAGTTCAAAAACGCAATAAAACATATATAGTCAGTAAATATTTGCTATTTAATTTAAATAAAATCGTCACGTACAAATACTGACCGTATTTTATTAAATAATAGATATTTTATTTAAATTTGATCATAGAGCCGATCATTTTTGGTGGTATTCAAATTTATTTAACACATTACTACTCTGACACAAATTGGGCAAACAATGGATCACATTACTAATACAATATAATTATATGAGTATAGGTATCTGTCTGTCTATGTACTAGTCATCGCTGTCGCTAGAACTTCTAGTATACGAACTTGGTTACAATAGGTTTTATATACTCAGCTATTCACAATACAGTATACAGGACAAAATAGTACTTTCTTAGAAATATATCGGTATTTTTGTTCTGTAGCACCTATTACAACAAATATTATCTTTATTAACCCCCGAAGCAAAAAGAGGAGTGTTAGTAGTTTGACCGCTATGTGTGTGTATGTGGCACCGTAGCTCTTAAACGAGTGAACCGATTTGAATGCGGTTTTTTTTATTTGAAAGCTAGTTTCTTGGTGATGTTTTATTAAAATCGGTTAAGCCGTTTTTTTGTTAGGGGTTTTTCAAATTATAATTATTATAATTATCTTCTTTTTCTTGAAAATTAAATTAATATAAATGAGATAATGGTCATTAAATTAAAATTGATAAATTGCCAAAAAAAAAACAACACTACATAAAATTATCAAATATGTTACAGTGAAGTAGACATCGTAATCAAAACTTATGGCAGTATGAAGTATAGATATATAGTAGGCCCAAGCAGTCGTGACCCTATTGCGTGTGTGACTCACGGCGCGTGCGCAACTTTAAAATTTTAAATTTCCAATTTTATTCCGATTGTCAGCCTTTGGAATGTACGTGACGTTTTATTATTTGATTGTACTTATCATGGTACTTTGCAACGTGATTTCATAAATAAATAACTTAGAAAATAAATTAATAACTGTTTGTAAAAGACCGTCGAAACTGTAAATTTTATTATTATTATACGTAACAAGGTATATTTGTATGACATAAAATATATTCTATGAGAGTCGAAAGACGTCATTACATAAATAAAAACTGTAACAATAGAACAGTAAATTAATAAAATACTAAAAAAATTAAAAGAATTACCTTTTAAAATAACTTTAGTTATGATAAAATGACAATGTTCTTCAATTCCATTTATTTAATTTAGTCCTGTAAAAGCTAAATAAATTAGACAGATTTTGTGTAATTTAAATAACATTTTTTTGTGTTTTAATATTTTAAAAAATCATATATATAAAAAAATATTATGTATAGCAAGTATTTGCACGCGACTTCTCCCTTTCGATCTCTCGAATTCGTAAGTCGAAAGATGCATTTATACAATTTCTAGAAATCTGATCTACACTTCCCTGTATAGTGAGGGTCATACATAGTAGTTATATACTACATATCGTATATACACTACCGGATATGCAAAAAGGAGCTAGTAATATAATAATTACTTGTTATCTTACTAATATTTTAAATGGGAAAGTTTAGATGTTTGTGTGTTTGGATGGATTTTTTTTACTCAATCACGCCAGAACGGATCTGGTCACAGAGATAGATTATAGTCTGGAATACATAGGTTTTTTATCCCGGAAAAATGTACGGTTCTCGAGGGATAGATTTGTTTTATAAAAATTGAGCATATTTCTCGAAAAGCAATAGGTACATGAAACAGAAACAAATACTTGTATTACACTAAATTAATACCAATATCGTATAATTGACTAGCTAGCACATTATGCCTCGAATATGAAAATTATCTATAGGTATGGTGTGGATTATTTTTTTACAACGACGATATGTTGCCTGTACATAAGAGGTACGGTAAGGTATAGTATATATATATATATATATATATATATATATATATATATATATATATATATATATATATATATATATATACACATAAGAATTCCTTCTTATTGATATATAATCATCTCTAGAAACAGACATTTCCTATTAAAGAAGCTTAAAATCAATGTTCATATTTCTCACTACAAAAATGACGACTTTGCTAAAACTTCTATCCTAATATTTCCTATTTAACCTCTTCAGTTACCCCTTTATTTCATATAATATATTTCATATAATATATTTCGTATGAACGTAATTTTTTTAGTACATAAGATCCTTATTCATTATGTTGTAAAAGCGCTGATTAAACATCCTAAAAAAACTATAATATGCCATTAGCATAAAAGAACAAAAAATAATTAACTTTGATTCTCGACATAAATTAATCGTTCAATAAATTAAAAGCAATCTCAGTAGTGATCATATTTTTACTGAGACTTGGCAAGGTTATTAGAGTAATTTGCGCAGATAATTTTCCTCAGGGATCACCTCCCATGTGGATATGACCCTCGTTTCAGATTTTCTTATATAGCCATACAAACTTATTTATAGTAAATCAATTAATTTTACACTCTATCGATATAGATATAAGGATGTTATGAACGATAAAGCAAAACTTGCGGGTGTGTTATCTGATGTGACAACGGAATTAATTGTATTATTATAGGCTACTCGAGTAGAATACTGACGAGGCCGTCGGTAGCTTTTTGTAACTTCTAAGAACGGTTTCGTGCTATTCTATATGGATTTCGGTGTTCAATGTTCGTAGAATTTGCTTTACCTGCCTAGGTTTTGATACTATTACTCGAAAACGCTATTTGTCGATCAGAACGCGTTCCAGGCTCTTTTTGATTTGACTTAAGAATTCGTACCACTTGACACATCTACGTGCGTGGTTTAGTACTTTGGTGGCTAATAATATTTCTTTTTTGTATAAGAACTTATATATTTTGTCACGTTGTTATGCTTACTAACAATAAGTGCTATTTCTAATATGAATTGAAAGTTTTATGAAATTGAGATACAAAACATAATGATGTCAAATGGAAGAATATTTTCTGATAGTAATTAATTACGTGATTTGATACATTGAACATATATTTTTTACTTTGTCTTTGTGTACATCATGGTACCTACTAAAGTAAGCCACTAAAATAAAAAAATAAATGTTGTCGAATCACATTAAAAGTTAGATAAATATCCAAAATGATCGATACCGTTTAAGCTCAGTCCATTTGACAAAAAATATGATTTATGCGTTTTATTATACACATATCAAGATTATTTCCATAAGTTGACGGCCGCCATATTGGGTAAAGAGTAAAAAGTTGTCTTTGGCCAAAAACGGCCACAGATAAGCCAAAGCTGGTGGAAATGTCTAAGATATGCCACTACGCGTTTTAATTACCCAACTTGCCAGTTTGTACTAAAGTAAAAGGTATTTGGGTTACAATATATAAGTAATTATTATATGTTATGTAAATATAGTATTAGAAATTAAGTAATTAGAAAGTATATTTGACTTGATTCCATATATATCTAGATTCTAATGGGATGGTTACATAAGTCCCGTTAAAAACTCCAAGAGCCAAGAAGGCAGAAGTTCATTGTCAAATCCTTTGTCTTGCATGTGTGTTCATAATAAAATCTTATTGGTATACTGAAAAAATTAATACTATAAAGTACTAAAATTCAATAACAATATCTAATATGACTACTTTAATTTTTTTATAATTAAATAAAATATTAACTTATAACTTATAAATAACATCTAACATAATATGAATAACGATTTATAATGTCTCAATTATGTATTAAATGTTAATTTCCTTCATATCCACAGCTAATAAATAAAGCCATTAACGCTTTGCCATTTAATTGCATGTCATATAAGGGTCGTGATTTATGATTGAAATACTTTAGAAATAAATTGTAGTCAGCGTTTCTAATGTTTTAAGAAAAATTTTATATCTTGTAACACTTAAAAGTAAGGCAACTTTAATTGCTTTAGATGCACATATTTATAGATGGAGAGAAATATAAGTGAAAATTCTGAAAAATTTATGACATCATTTTTTCATTATGAAGAGTTACATATATATCATGTAAAAATATACGAAATAAATAAAAATATTTCTGTAAATACATGGTAGCATAAAATATATTAAATTGAATTAACTCTGGTATTATAACGACTACGTACATATGTATGAAGGTCAGTCTAAAAAAATAAGATAATTTAATTATTAAAGTCTAACTTATAAATTTATTCATTGTCGGAACATTCGTGACTATACAAAAAGTTAATAAAGTTATTTGTACAACCAGACTTTAAAGTGTAACAACTTACGTATATTTATTGGAGATATTATTTTTAAGTGATATTCACCTGTCTTTATCTATTTTATTTAAAGATCACCTGTTCATTGAATTTGTGTTATTGATTTTTTTTAAAAAAATAGTAGTATTTTTGCTTGTTTTTGTAAACTTTTATGGGACTTTCATGGTAAAAATAAACTTAGATAATTGAAATAATGGGTAAAAAACCTTAATATATGTATAATGTTAGCTTATCTAAAATGAAATGTATAAAAAGGCTGGCATAGCATTCAAATGTGAAATGACTTTATACTACTTTATACTTTAATATCATCGTATATTCGTATTTAAACTATGCTTGCCACAATCAATTCTGACTTTAGCGATTCTTGTGCGATCTTTTAATAAAATTTTTATGAAAAAAATATTAATATAGAATCGATTTTTATCTTCTTTCGTAACACTACTTTAACGTTTCAATGTTACTAATTTCCGCATATAATTTTCATGTAGTCTAAGCATTGAATTAAGTGCACTCAGTATGGGGCGCGTGGTCATGGTAGCAATCGTCTCTACCTTACAAGGCTTGCAATTTAACCAATTAATGAGAAGGATACTCCAAGGCCGGTACGTGTAACGTGTTGATGAATAATAACATCTGGAGGCTTCCTTTGCTTACTAAACGTTGGAAAAGACTAATTAATTATTAACAATAAGTAATACTTAATAATAATAAGTAGTGAGGTATTTAATAACGTCATACATACAAAAGTTCTCATGTGACACATGATGGTATTGCCAATATATATTTATCATGATTGGGAATCGAATATAAAACCAATGTTATAGATTCGATTTCCAACCATGATAAATATGCCTATGCATATCCTAATGTCACCACACTTTAATCTGTACTATTTAATGTAAAACAAGATAAGTGTTAGTATGATCAGTTAAAATATTTGCTCTACATGGAGATGGAACATACGATTTCTAACGTATTAGGTAGCGTATAACTAAGTTACGAGTACTAAGGTTGTCATAAAGTATCAAGCTGAAAGTGAAATTGAAATCGTATTATGTATACATATAATAAAATTGTAACTAAGCCGAATCTGTACATTAAATATTTTTTGAAAAATCTTATTGAAATTAACATTATTATCGATACAGCGGCCGAATCTATAGTTTTTAGAATTTTTATCTGTCTGTCTGTTACCGCATCACAGAAAAACCACTGGAGGGATTTTCATGAAATTTGGTATAGTGATAGCTGGTTATCGGAGTCAACATATAGGATATTTTTTTCCACAGGAAAATGTCTCATTTCTGAGAAAAAATACAAAAACTGCACTGTAAGAGTATACTAACATGTAAAACCTAAGAATTTGGTTTTTGGTCATTTGAACGCGGGCGGGGCCCCGGATAATGCTAGTTTATTAATATTTTTAACAAACAGCCTGCTCAGCTTTTGTTTATTTTTTAATTTGACGCTAGAAAAATTTTGTTGATCAATTTTATCATCCATTTTGACGATATGTTTGGCTCAGTTTGTAGTGACCCTATTTAAAGATATATATGTGTAAGTGTATCAATTATCTGGTGTCTATAACACAAGTCTCGTAGCTTACCATGGAACTAGATGGTGATGTGTTTTTATCCCACTAATTAAAGTTATTTTTAGAAAAATAAATCTAAGCAATTATGTCATAAGACAAGTACAAGACAAACAAATGTATTAAAAATTAAACGAGTATGTTCCTGGATAAACAATTTTTTAGTTTAACTTTATTAATTTTATTCAAATTAGCTCACAAAAATTTAAATATTTTAAACTAAGAATAATGTAAGTCAGTTACACTAAGACAATTAGGCATATGATTGATAAGCAAATCCAAGGACGTGTCACGTTATAATGAATAGACTTCACACACAATTAATGATTATATAATATAGTTTATTTATATTTTATGGCTAATTTATTTCTACGGCGTAATTTTACAATATAATTCTCTCATACAATCAAATAAAAGAGAGTCAATCGCTTTTAACAATAGCCACTAGAAAAACATTTTCTTTTTAAATATCTACTAATCCTACTTACTAATATTATAAATACGAAAGTTTGTGAGAATATATGGATGTCTGGATGTTAGTTCCTCTTTCACGCAAAAACTAACACAAAGGCTACTTTTTCATCCCGGAAAAATGTACGGTTCCCGTGGGATAGATTATAATATTATTATTGTTATTTATTATTATTATTATTATACAATTAGGAAAAATAACAAGATATGGTATAAAATGTATTTAGCCCAAGTGATTAACGATGGGAAAGCCCCTGTTTGTTTATAGCACTCAGTTGCTATGTGTCTTTAATTATAATTAATTATTATTATTAATTTAGTCAATTTAAATTAAGTTTATTTCCTCGCGATATCTATTTACATATAATTTTATTAATTAAACAGAGCGATAAGCAAAACTGATGTAATGTATTTTTGCTTGTATAGAAGTTCAACTCTAATTATAGTTTTTGTGTTTTGCAATGTCTTTTTATTTATTTTAATAGATTATTATTTAGAAATATTAATATTTTCATTTTTCATGCATTTGTTGTGTAACAGTATCACATTTTTGAATTTAAAATATTGTAATTAATTTATATAGGTATAATAAATATAATAAAATTGTAACTAAGCCGAATCTGTACATTAAATGTTTTTTGGAAAATCTTATTGAAATAGACATTATTATCGATATAGAGGCCGAATCTATAATTTTTAGAATTTTTGTCTGTCTGTCTGTTACCGCACTACAGAAAACCCACAGGAGGAATTTTGATGTGGTATGGTTATAGCTGGTTATCCGGGTTAACATTTAGGATGCTTTTTACCGCGGGAAAATATCTCATTTCTGAGAAAATATACAAAAACTGCAATGTAAGAGTATACTAATATGTAAAACCTAAGAATTTGCTCTTTGGTCATCTGATCGCGGGCGGAGCCGTGGGCAATGCTAGTATTAAAATAAATGAACTTGACAAATTATATTCATTTAAAAACACAGTTTTATTCTAAACTGCTTATATGTAAACATAGTTTGTAGTCGTATGTTATCTTACAGCATTTTTACTTGTATATGTACGCAGCAATTTAATTTATTCGTTGAGGTCATCTATCCACTTAGGTATTTGTGGTTTATTTATACTGCATACCCTGAAATGGTTTTGTTTTATTATTTTGTTACAATCTTTATTATTATTTCTATTGTTTATTGTTATTTTATTACAAATTTTTATGAGTATTTTAAGCAAACTATATGGTTCTATAATTAACATAAACGTTAACTACTATTTGAAAGATAAATTTTATGATTTAACGATACTTAACCGTATCATCATACATATAATAAATTTGTAACTGATTGCTGTCTGTACGTGGAAGATATTTGAGAAAAAATATTATTGGGGGTCTTTATTAACAGAATAGAACCCAAAATAATGAATTTTGTCGGTTTGTATGTTCGTCTGTGCGCTTGTGCGCGATAATCTTAACCAATTCGAGTGCGGTTTTCACTCACATATGGCTAAAAGTGACTTCACTTAACATTTAGTGTTTGTTTTACTTCAATCGGTCCATAAATAAAAAAAAGTTATGTCAATGAAAGAATCACCTAGGGACGTGCCCGAGGGAAGCGAGGGTGAGTCGCTGCTAGTATTAGATATACTTAGTTAAATAATTTTGAACAATAATTTGTATTAGCCAATATTTTACCACAAGAAAAGCCTTTAAATTTATTTCATTATATCACAGTAAGACAGTTGTTTTTATAAATTTGATATTTTTCTATAAGTACCTACCAATTTTACGTCGATACGATTCATATTTCACATAAAATACATAACTTCACAATTTTCTTTTATTTTTCTAGCTGATTTTCTATTTATTCATCAATAATAATTATAGAATATTTACTAAATGTCAAATTTATCTAAAATTATACAATACATTGTTAAGATATCATAAAAATATATTTATATAAGTACCTACCTAATATTTAAATTTTTCAGCTAAAAACTAGCTTATAAAAACAAGGTAATTATTTCAACGAATAGTTCCAGATTATTATATTTCTGAATATTCATACGTATAATTGTAAATGACTTTAATTTTTTTATATCTTTCATGTGTATACACAAACAGGGTATTCCCGTAACCAACAAATCACGTAGGTACCTACAGACAGCTGTTTGTACTACTTGAAGTTTCTTGTAACTGCGTTGTGTGGTTTAAAGTGAGTGTCATTTATATAATACAATAGTTAAATGTTACATGTTTATTTCAATTGGGTTAAAAATAATTTAACCGCGAACTTAGCTGTCTATATACAGTATTATTAAAATTTAAATAGGATTATATTTTTACTAGCGACTCACCATCGCTTCGCTCGGGTTCACCCCTAGCGTAATTCCCCTTACAAACTTTCATCCCCATTTTCAACCCTTTAAGGGATTATTTCCGGAATAAAAATCCTATACCCTATGTCCTTCCCAGGGTCTCAAACTATCTTCTTACCAAATTTCATCTAAATCGGTTGCGTAAACCTAAAGATTACCCCCTACAACGTCACAAACTCACAAACTTTACCTCTTTATAATGTTACGTATAGATTAGTGATAACGTCAATAAGAAATTTTTTGACTGTCTGTCTTTTTAATCACGCCTATATATAAGAATTAAATATGACATATTTGTTAGAAATAATAATCTAAATTATAGACTTTTAATTTCTATTTCAATCGATGGACCATATTCAAATATGACATCCCCAAGGAACAACAACACCAAACCTCAGTCCTCAACATGGAGATAATTTAGAAATAATTATTTATTTAAATATATTTTATGTTTAAATCTAAAAAAACCAAATTTTTAATTAAAGTATTGCTATTTGCAAGTATCGATATAAAGCTCTCTATTCTGTGTGCTATCATTAAACACGGAGGTCATATTAAATAGTTATCACACATTACATTGTAGTGGATAGAAAAAGAAGGGCGACCAAGGCAAAGTGGAAGGCTGGAACGTGTACGAGTATATATAATTAATGTAAGATTCCTAAAGCCTATTAAGTTAAAATTATAAATGTCAGTCATATTATTTTTGTATTGTACATTTTGTTGTAAAAATTTGAAGAATACATATTTAAAAGCATGTACAAAAATGAATGTATTAATTAATCTAAAAGAGCGATTTCTTCCAGGCAACCTTTAGGTGTAGGAAATAGTACCTACTAAGATAGAAGGGGCGCGAATAACAAATAAAGAGATAGAAAGATTATATATTTATACACATACGTATCATACAAATACATAATATAAAAAAAATAATAATACATAAGTATTATACATACGAGTATATACATATAAAATATAAAAAAGGCAAGTTTAGCAAGAATTATACTAAAGTTCATAAAGATAACAATAATTACAATAACAACCTTTTTTTATTTGAATATAAAATGAATGGAAAATCATTTTGTGTATTTCACAGATTAAAAAAGGTTTTACGATTCCAAAGAAGTGTATGTGCAACAGAAGTAGTACTACTAGCACTGACTCCATAACCTCGAACTCTACAATGTCATTCACAGTATATAATATAAATTAAGATATATGTACATATAAAATTGATGTAACATACGTGGCTTTTTTCCACAATTTCATAGATTTTATTTTTTTGCGCGGAACCCTATTTCTTTTTCTATAATAAAAGTAACTTAAGTTACTTCTTATAACATCAGTTATCTACCAGTGAAAGTAGCGTCAAAATCAGTTCAGCCGTTTTGGAGATTAACCAGACCATACAGATAACAGACAGACAGAGACAGACAAACATTATAAAAATTGATTTTTTTTTCTCTTATAAGTACCGTATATACTATCATATACATTTAGTAATAAGTTGTTATTTTAACATTACAAACAGACACTAATTATATTTACTTGTATATAAGGTTTAAAAAAATAACAAAGTTACGCCAGACATTCAGACAATGAGTAGTACCCACTCTTGTTATTACATAACAAGCTATAAGGCGTCAAACCATAACAATACGTAAGAGATAAACTAAAAGATCCCAGACACGTAAGCCATCGGTAATTCCATATTTTGGCTGATAGCTGCCACGCATTACTCACTTATATATGAATAATAGACTTGCAATATAACAAAATGTATGGCCAACACTGTAGAAATACAGCCAAGCGATAAGAGTCCGTATGCTTTGTATACAAGAATCTCAATAATAAGACAGTAATAATAAAATTGTAAAACGTCTATATGAGAACGCAACGCGATATTGTAATTTTAATCGTTTGAACTTATGTTAGAAGAATATATTGATAGAACACTAATGAGACGATCCGGCGTCTAATGGTTTTTTTTCTTTGTGCTGATAAGCTCTTAGAGATGTTACAACGAAATACTGAATTGTAAAAGTCGATATTAAAAAGGGTTATTTTTTTTAAGCGGGCCATGTAATATTCATTAAAATCAATACAGCTATGAAAGCTGAAAGAATAATAATTATACTATTACTAAGTACATATATTTATGTAGCTGGCTATTTTTCTATCATTACTTTTTAAGTTTTTTTACAGAATAAATGTAACATATAGTTATACTAGCGACTCATTCTTGCCCGCTTGGGTTCGTCCCAAGTCACGTTCTAACGTTTATTAGTTTAATAGATTAGTAGATTTGACATGAGATATTTTCCCGTAGTAAAAAGTATTCTATATGTTGACCCGGATAATCAGATATCATCATACCAAATTTCATCTATAACTATCTAGTGGTTTTCTAGTGATGCGTTCCCAGACAGACAGACAAAATTTTTAAAAACTATAGATTCGGCCTCTGTATCGATAATAATGACTATTTCAATAAGATTTACCAAAAAGAAATCTTCCACAAAATAAAAAATCGACTCTTGACAAAATTTATTACATGATATCATAACTGCATTTGCACTTTCAAGCCAGAATTTCGAACCCAGACATTTGTGAATATTCGATAAGTGTCAATAAATTCATAATATAAGTGTAAGAAGTTATACTTCTTTCATCTTTGGCGTAACAGAACAAAAATAGCTAAAGATTTCATCCCGTATGTCACAACTCTCTGTTTGTAAAAGGAATGCAGCTAACTTCGTCATATCGCTTTTTGGCTGTTGGAGTGCGCGCGCATTGTAAGCATTTTACAGTCATAATTTTACCAAACGTGCCAAAATAATTATAACCACAAAATAAAAATTAATAAAATTTTAAATAAAAACGCATTAATCTTAAGTCTTTATTGCCCTGTTAGAAATGATGTAAAACAACAGTCGGCAAGTCCTAAAATGTACTACTTAGCGTTTTTATACGTTTTATTTCATTAGGAGCGATAGGATCAGCCACCCACGCGGTGTGCCATAATGACTTGCCATATCAACCTATGGACTGTCGAAGCCAAAAGTTACCGCTACGTGGACTAATAACTGTGACAAATGATTGGATACATCTGATTAATAGTTATAATAGGATGTGTTTTAATCTTCGGATTCTGGATGCTGGCATGTTATGTAATAGGATGTACTGTGTTGTAATAATATGACGATATATATTTTATTGTAGAATAACGTATGGTGTTATTGTTTTAAAATACATACGTATGTTATTGTTTTAGACATTAAATTATTCAGTTTCAACTAAAATTTAAATAACGTAAAACATGAATTATAACGACTGAATAGTTTTTTTTAAATATTATTCTGCTGCTTTTAAATAACAAGTTTTTTTTTTAATTTGTTTACTTGAAAAAATACTCGTAGGTAGACTTATTTACATCTTCACACTTTATATGCCGATATAGAGTTTTACACCTATTACGTTACGTTATGTTTGACAATGTTCATAGACCTAAAAACAAACTAAGCCATAATCTCTGATATAAAAATAAGCACCACTCTTTCTCATAAATTAAACGAAATATTATACAAATCTTAAAAAATAATTTTCGAATAATAAAAAAATTCAATAACACTTGTGTTTTTGAGTGTGCGACTTACATTACAGTCATTGCGTAGTGAGCCGAGTTCATGTCTCGGAGAAAGTTATAAAGGTCGCGGTAATTATAAATTATAACAATATGGATAGAGTAGGTGCCTATCTGTAGAATATTTAGGGCATTTGGTACTTATGGAGAAATGGTAAATGAATAATATACTTTAATGTTTTGAATGAATTATAAAACTATATATTTTCGTTTCGTAATGAAACATTCTATAAAATCTATACATATAACAAAATTGTAACTAAGCCGAATCTGTACATTAAATATTTTTTGGAAAATCTTATTGAAATAAACATTATTATCGATACAGAGGCCGAATCTATAGTTTTTAGAATTTTTATCTGTCTGTTACCATTTCACGGGAAAACCACTAGAGGGAGTTTGATGAAATTTGGTATGATGGCAGCTGTTTATCCGAGTCAACATATAAGATACTTTTTACTGCGGGAAAATATCTCATCTCTGAGAAATTTGTACTAAACGTTAAAACGTAACTAGGGACGAACCTGATATATCCACTGCTTCTTAGACAAGAGTTGATTCCCCGTATTAATTTTGTTTTTTTTTTATCTTTAGATCTAGCTGTGTTAAAAGTGCGGTTATACGTCATTGGATTGCAATACTTTTAAACATAAAATATACAGTAATTAATTTATTAATATTATAAGAAGAAATTCAAATAGTATAATTAGATATTTAATAAACATATTTAATACATTTATGTACATCAATTTAAGAACTTCGTGCAAATAGCCCTTAGCTGTTTTATCTACAGCTATCCAAAAAAACAACACAATAAACCTCAATAAGAACGAGCTTTATAAATCTCAAAAGCTTTTAAAACCTCGTTTCAAATTAAATATTGAAACAAATATTTTAATTAAATATAGCTCGCACTTGTCCTCTCTTAAACATACCGAAGCTTACAGTACAATTTAATTGAGTTGTTAGTATAATGTGGTTATGCCATGTACGTAAAGTTATGTCGCCAGGTATTTAAGGCCAATAAGGCATTGCATCCCTTGTACATTTTTTGGATTTAACCATTTATAAACCTGAGTTTACATATGTGTAGCAATGTTAGAATCAGATTCATTATTTTATAGTAGACCATTCCAGTAGTTTTTTTTGCGAAAAGCTTTCATCTCACAGAGTATGCACCTACCGGTGATAAAACATGTTATTACGTCACTGTCAGTTTATAAAATAAGTCTATGCAGAAATACCGCTGATGTATCGTTGTATGTGACCAGGAATAATGAATTGGAAGTTAATTATAAGTTCAATAAATATAATCTTAATATATAAAATGCCCGTGTCACGGTGTTGGTCCGCGATGAACTCCAAATCTACTTATCCGATCTTAACGTATTCTTTTTAAATGTGTGACTTATTCCAACTGAAAAGTTAAAATAGTTTTCTTTTGTTTTTAGTTTTTTTGAAGAGAGATTCCGGAGAGAGAGCCAGAGAAACGGCTACCCTAACCTTCAAATTCTACCCCCAAGCTAAAGAAAAGAATTTATAAGTGTGCCACAACAACGCGTGGCCGGATCTTCTAATTAAATAATATAAGTTTAAGTGATCAATTAGGTATGTGTTATAGTCCAGTTACTAACAGAGCTATACTAACCAATCTCTCGGAAAAGACGTAGTACTATGTCAATGTTTTAAACGCGTATAGTAAAAATAATTAAAAATATATTCCGTACTCGCCGTTGAATAAAATGAAATAATCGAACATATTTCCCTAGCGCTCTGTCATCGACATTGACGTATAAAAACCCAATAACGGTCTGTATAAATTAAGAACTGTTAAATATAATAAGGAATAATAATATGGTAATACAAATAGCGTGATAGATGCAACATAGTTTAGGATTTTTTTCTAGTCGTTTCTAATTTGAATTTCAAATCATCTTCAGCAAGATTGACTGTTTCTGCTGACTCATCTCAAGGGTTCTGTTTTGAGGCTTCAACCCGTTTATAATAACCTGACACTTTTGTGTACTGCTTGTTAAGTTAGTTTACATCATTTTTTGAGAAGAAATAATATGTAAAAATACAGCTTTATATGCAAAATTTATGACAATAATATAATAATACCTAAACAATAGCGATTTTCATAAAAAAGTATATTCCTAAAGGTTATACTTTATTCTTTTTTTTTTGCTATAAAAAAATTTAACTTAACTATGGAAATATAGTTTTAGAAAATAAATAACTCACCTAGCATTTTACTTAAATCAGCATTATGGAGATCAGGATTTTCATCGGCCAGCTTCTTCCGCTCCACCTTCGCCCACACCATGAAGGCGTTCATGGGTCTTCGTATCCTGGCTTCCTTTAACGCTTTGGCTTGTCCCATTTTCGTGGCAAAAGGGGCTCTAGCGTACTGTTGAGATGAATAATCCCTTGAAGTATCATACGGACTTCTGTAATCATACTGCGCTCTGTAATCAAGTCCATACGGCAGAGTAGACCAAACCACTAGTTCAGGGCTGGTAGGGTCTTGGACTGAGTCGGTACTGTTCTCAACTGCCCCTTGGACGTATTGCTCATAGCTTCTATGGTAGGTGGGTGGGGATTCAATGCCTGCTCCTCCTGAATCCATCATGCTGTAAAGAAAGTTTGTCATAAATTATTAATATTTGTGGCGGATTCACAATTAATAAGTGAATTGAGATTATAATAAAAATAATTTCTCTCTGAAGAAACTACTTATAAATTACTGAAAAATTAATTCACACAAACCCTTTAAAATAAAACTGTCTTTTCATATATAATATGTTTCACAGCAATGGTCACGGAAGGTCTTCCCCGAAAAGATCGTTTTATTTAAAATGTTAAATATTCGCGTATATCTGAGAAAGTATCACTCAAATCCCTTTAAATGCAAACGTTCCATATTTTGAAGTCGCTCAAAAAGAATATTTAAAAAAGAAAACGGTGGTATTCAAAGCATGTATGAAATCTGACAGTATCAGTTTGCCAATATCATGAGTAGCGAGAACATAACGATATCAGGAAACGGTGTAAGTTGAAGCTCATCGTTATGGCTAATCGATCACCGATATAGGAGCTTAGCTACTAAGTCTAATAACCTGTGGTCAATTACATATTTAATGTTTTAAATTTGTTTAAAGCAGCGATAAATATATTTATCACTAGCGACTCACCCTCACTTCGCTCGGGTTCGTCTCTAGGTTGAATCTCCACACAAACTTTCATCCCCATTTTCACCCCCTTAAGGGATGATTTCCGGGATAAAAGTATCTTATATCCTTTGCAGGGTCTCAGACTATCTTCTTACTAAATTTCATCTAAATCGGTTCAGTAGGTCCAGAGATTACCCCTTACAACGTCACAAACTCACAAACTTTACCTCTTTATAATATTAGTATAGTTTAGGTATAGTTTTTTTCACTATTATTCATTAACTCGACTGTTAGAATAATTAGTATGATTTACACGTAAAATAATTTCAAAATCAGCAAAAAATATATATAAATCTAATAATAAGTAAATATTTTTTTAAAATACAGTCTTTTCAGCGAATATAGTCTTATATTACATACTCAACTGTTGTTTGGGGTAGTGACAATATGTTGTCAATGCCTACTAAATTACCTATAGATAACGAGCAAGATTATCCTCAAGTGACCCATTCGCATGTAATAAATATTAATTTAAATATTTTCTCTACTTTGAGTAGAGAGGTAGAGTCGACCTAATTAAAAAAATAAAAAAAACGTATTTTTCCATATACATACTTTTCATTAAAATTATTTTATTCGCTTTGATTTTTATAAGTATATTAGTACAGAATTATAATAAATAGTATGTAGTTTTTCATTATTATATATGAAGAACAATTAAATAATGTTGTTTTGTTGTACGAAAAACCTTTAGTGGACTCTACATTTCCTCACCTTAATATAACATAACATTGCTATGCCAGTATAGATTTCAAAAAATGAAATTAATTTATTGAGAGGAAATTGCAATGATGTAAATTATTAATATGACGCGATTTTTCATGTTCAGAACATCATGATTCAAACCATTAACGTCAGACAGAACCTATAAATTCTATGGTAAAATAAAAATATTTTACCATAGAAAATATGAATGATATAATAAAAAAAATGTCGTGATTATGCATTCTAGGAATAGTGGCCACACACTACTTTACCAGTAAGCATTACCACACATAGAGTAACTCGACGCGATTCCAAATTTAAAGGAAAGTACAGTGTAACTGACACCGCGTTTTCTCGGAACGCCGTTAGAGGCGCCACTGTGGGAATTGCACATTGTTGTTGCGATTTCACTTGGTTTCTGAAAGCTGGTGTTTTTTATCAAGCTGCCATCCGACATATCTTTGCGTAAGTTTTAATTTTTTGCCTAAGTTGTAACCAATTTGGTTCTCGAGTGAGACAATTTGTTACAACCTACAAGTCATAAAATACTATACAAACTACCCTACAAATAACTACTGTAATAATAATTATATTTTCTCGGTAATGGCTTCAAAGCCGCCAGTTAAGTAAATTACTTCGCCAATGTCACGTTGAATGGAGAAGATACGAAGGATATTGGTCGTACCGTCATAAACTATCGACTTCTTATTATTTATAAGTTATAATGATTTGTAAATTCTCTAGCTCAACAAAGACTTATATCGGAAGTAGTGGATTTGATTTCCTTATGTTACGATGTGTTGTTATTTCTAGATGACATAAGATCCCCACTCATTTTAGTAAAATAATACAGATAACGAATGTTGAGTTGCAAGGTTCTAAATAATAATTAGAATTAATGTTATACTGTGGGCGCACCTTAATTAATTTTTTAATTTTTTATTATATCAACGTGAACAATGTACACTAAATAGAAGGTCTTCAAAACATTTCTCAGATTAATAAAAATGTGTTTACGAAAACTTGACCTCGTTCGTATAGATACTAAAACGCTTTTGCCTTTACTACATACTGTAGAAACGACAATCTCCTAGACGTCACATAACATCTGAAAGTTATGTTCCCAGCCAAGGGAACTTCAACCAAACTCAATCAATGCTGATTTATTAGTAATACACTATAAGATAGGATGATTATACGTTAGTTAAAGTTTGATTTAGATACAAACTTTACAAAGTTATATATTTAACCACTTAATACTGTTTAGTAAATAAGTAACTTATAGCGTACTTAAACTGAAAGTACCTTGTAAATTCCCGTACGAAATATGTTAATATTTATTAATATTTGCCGGTAACTACTTGTCGTGTCGGTTGGTAGACTAAAGCCGATTGCCTGACGAAAGGTAGTGTTAGATATAAAAAAGGACAATTAAAATAGATTTAGAGGAACTTGTATGTGTGTTTATGTATATTTTAGTATGTCTCGAAAATATTGCACTTAGTTTTATATGATTTAAAAAATATTTTTCATATATATTTTATTTCGTTCTCTCGGAGTTTGAATTGAAAAATGTACTTGTAGAATTTATTTAATTTACGTTATTTAAAAACTTATAGTTTCTTTAAAGGAACATATGGTGTCGTTTATAGTAATAGTAGCTTTTTACACACATTTTATTTACTATAGCACAGATTTTACAATAAAAATCAATAATTTTATTTATACACAAATAAGCAATTGGTCACAACTAGATTTCATTGTTTTTCTCGTTATTCATGTAAACATAAATAAGAGCGGGATTGTGTATTCTAGAAAGAATTCCTCACTATCTAAGCAATATCGTTGAGAATCTGTAAGCTATTCGATTGCTCATAAAATCTTATTACTTTTCTTGACTTGAGACCTGTTTTCTTGAGATTATGAGACAATAATATAGAAAACACTAGACCTTGATAATAATTATTTTTATTGATATGATTTATTTTAAGATAAGCCAAAATTATATTTCTATTCTAGCTGTCAAAAGCTTTCGAACTGTGAGAGCCCTACAAACTGAGAGATTTTTATGTCTTTCCGTGATTTTTTTCCAATGTTTCTCTCCATAAGCACTTTCCTCGGACTTCAACGAATATTTAAAAAAAATGCAGTATGGTCTCGAGTTTTGCGCTTAGCAACACATTTAGGTATTCACTTTTATATATAAAATACGAGTATATAAAAATATAATTTTGACATAGCAAATTCGTTTCACACATTAGTAATTTCAATACAATATCCTAGTTACAAGTAAAATAATGTGTAGTTTTTGTATGTATGATAATTCCACTTCTGAGGGTTCTAGCCTGTTGTTCTGGATAGTCTACTCTTCTCAAAAAAATCTTTCTATATTCGTACATATAATAAAACTCTAACTGAGTCGAATCTGTATATTAAATATTGTTTTAGAAAATCTTATTGAAGTAGTCTTTGTTATCGATACAGAGGCCGAATCTATAGTTTTTAGAATTTTTGTCGGTCCGTCTGTCTGTCTGTCTGGGAACTCTTTACGAGAAAACCACTGGACAGATTTTGATGAAATTTGAAATTACTTTTTACTGCGTGAAAATATCTCACCTCTGAGAAATCTATATTAAACTATAAAATGCATTTTTTTTCAAATCAGCTTGAGTAGTTTCATATATAGGTAAGTGCCTTCAAATATTCAAACTGCACTTGAACATTATAATAAATGGTATTGGTATAGATTAAAATAATTCAATATTACATCTTTTTAGGTAATCTTGCCAAATTAATAAACCCCATAAAAATAAATTAATTACAAAATCAAATATGAAGATCATCGATTCTTCACTAACGTGTGATAGCAATATTTTCAAACACCCAAGAGTCGAGACAATGGCCATTGTTGCACTCCTCGTCAGCATTCGTACGAACTGTAGCTTTTGCATCCACAATCGATTTGATGACTTCCGACTTCCGAACGTTTGGTTTTAATTTACGAAATGAGATGTAGAATGTGACTCATTGACTCTTAATGGGAAATCGATATTGACCGATTTTGAATGTGAATTTTGCAACAAGCGATTGCTCGTGTCTTCGTCTGCGTAACTTATTTTTTTATCGCTGATTCATGAGTTTTAGAAACAGCGATAGAGTGCCTACCTATTTTTGAAGTTATACTTCTTTTGGGACGTTTGGAAATAATTAAGAGAGTAAAATTTTTACGATGCGCGCGCACACCGACAGCTAAAAAGCGACAGGATGAAGTTAGCAGATAACTATTTGTTGCCATGGTAACCGTTGTTATTATCTGACAAATTCCTTTTACAAACAGAGAGTTGTGACATACGGGATGAAATCTTTAGCTATTATTGTTCTGTTACGCCAAAGAAGTATAACTTCTTACAAATAATTTAAATTTTATTCTTACAAATAATAAAAATCAAAGAGGAATAATTTATTAAAGAACAGTTTTAGTTTATGTCCAAGTCTCGACATTAACTAAAAACTCGATGATACTTACTAAGTATCGTGTGAAATGTTCACTGTAAAGAAGATATTAAAGACAAATGAGAAAGCACCGTTGCATTTATATTTAAAATTACGTTCCGACTTTTATACATAGATTTATATTAAAGAAAATTTAAATAAACGCAGAAATATAAATAATACTTACGATGTCTTTTCAAAATTTCTTTATTTAACTTATATACAAATCGTAAAACATATATTAAAAAGAATGTAGAATATTACATTGATTAGGTACTCTTCACAAAACAAGGTTATTTTTTTTTATTAAATTCATTATAATACGAAAAATATATTTTGACTCTTTCTGTCTCTTTTTCTTTTATGAACTAGTTTTTCTAATTTGTTTCCTTTTTAAAGTATAAAATTAATACATATAATAAAACTGATCGCTGTCTGTATATTGAAAATATTTGAGAAAAACTATCATTAGTGGTCTTTATTAACGCAATAGAACCCAAAATAATGATTTTTCGAATTTTTGTCTGTTTATCTGTGCGTATGTACGCGCTAATCTCAGGAACTGTATTGTGGTAAGCTTCACCTAACATTTAGTGTTTGTTTTATTTCAATCGGTTTAATTTAAATAAATTAATTTTTAAGTTTAATATAAATGAAATATAAAAAAATACATTAAAAAAATATAAAAAAAGGCAGTGGTAGCCCAGTGGTAACGCGCTCGCTTGGGAAATCGAGTGAAGCGAGTTCAAATTCTGGGTCTCGCACCGCTGATATTTTCATGTGCGAATCATTTCCAACATGATTACCACTTGTCTTAACGGTGAAGGAAAACATCGTGAGGAAACCTACATGCCTGAGAGAACCTAGCAAGTTTTCAAAAGACATGTGAAGTCCGCCAACCCGCACTTGGCCAGCGTGATGGACTATGGCCTGATCCCCCTCGCATTAAAGGGAGGCCCGTACCCAGCAGTGCGATGTTAAAAAGGGCTGAATACAATAAATGAAATCCTTAAATCACCATAACATATAATATTCAATATATGAGTGAAGGTATTTCTGTAGACGCGCTCCACTGCATCCGATAAAGATCGCTTATCAGATACCTTATCAGTTGCACTCACATGTCTGCATAGAAGTCTAAGACTAATTTGTTGAATAAATTCATAATTTTCATATAATACTAAGTGTTTCTCGTGGTTATTAGTGTTTGCGAGACATGTATTTTTTTTTAATTTTGTTTTCTTTAAAAGATATATAGGTATGTACGTAGGTTAAATCAAGCCTCATCTTTCATTCCCCCCACCCCCACCCCCCCCCCCAACGTGCGTTCACCTTGTCGTGGTGGGGGGCTCAGTAGTGACCGGCAATCCAGCCGGGCGCGAAGCCAAAAAACGCACAGGAAAGTGACCCACTTCGGTGGCGGTGTACCATGCAGGTTGTCCTGGTACTTTTCAGATAGCAGACTGGACTGTGGAGCAACCCCATGGTTGTTGTCGTCTGCTTCGGCAAACCTACCGTCGGGGTGTCGTTGCTGAGTGCGTAAACGATGCTGCGACACCCCATTAAGACGGGGGAAGGTTTTGTTGGGGTTTAGTGGGTAGTACTGGTTTTTCGAGCCGGTGAGTCCCACATAACCATATGTTTACACGTTCATTCTTTACATTATGTCTGTTGTAGAAAATCTTTTATGTACGATTACACGAATTTAAGCAATGAATAGTAATCGAACCTGTTACATAGCTGACTTTTTACAATGAACATCTTTTAAAGCATTAAAATTAGGTATGTTTAGAGAATAGAGTTAAGAGGACAGCAGAACGAATGTAGTAGAAAAATGTTCTACAAAAATTTCTAGAATCTATCGTGCTGCAATTTGAATGCAACTTTCATCTCAAATAAAGTAAATATTTACACATAAACAGTGAATTTCATAATTAATGTTACATTCGTTTCTAGCTAGAATCTATATATATATATATATATATATATATATATATATATATATATATATATATATATATATATATATATGTATAATAAAATATTTTTTTTAAATCTTATTGAAATAGTAATTATTATCGATACGGAGGCCGAATCTATAGTTTTTAGAATTTTTGTCGGTACGTCTGTCTGTCTGTCTGGGAACACATCACGAAAAAACCACTGGACAGTTTTTGGTGAAATTTAGTATGATGATAGCTGGTTCTTCGGGTCAACATATAGGATACTTTTTCTGTGGGAAAACATCTCATCTCTGAAAAATCTCTACTAAACGTTATAACGTAACTAGGGATGAATCCGAGCGGAGCGTCCGAGCGAGGATGAGTCACTAGTAGCAAATTAAAAATTGTTGACACGCACCCTTGAGTTATCCAAGTTCATTACTCTGAACACACAGTGAATGATAAAATACTAAACCTTTATAATATTAGTAGCTTTGAAAGATTCTAGCACAATTCAATGATCAAAAACTAAATAAAACTTCTACCTACATAAGAATCGATGAATAAATAGTGATATATTAGTATTGATAATATATTTTTTATCATATACAAACAAAATTGAGTTACAATGAATCCAGCATATTAGTGAAGCATCCACGTAAGAAAAATAGTCTGCTTTAGAAACAAAGCATTGTCAGAGTGTATCAACATCGCATACTGGGAGCAAACAACCGCTTCTCAGAATATATGCACTGGGGCTACGTAGAACATAACGAAGTATCATAATTATGCAAAATTAATGAAAATTATATGAAAATTGCTATAAACTACCCTTCAGACATACAAATTTAGTTTTCTTTTAAATTATTTTATAGAAAAACTTGTTGTTATTAGAGATGTCTTTAGATTGCTTTAGTAGTATATACTTCAAAATTATTAGATCCACTGTAAAACTTCATTATTGACAATGGAGTGAAATTTTTTAGAACTAACTTTGAAAAAATCTGTCCACTACTGACACAACAACATCAAATTACCTAAAATAAGCACCTTTACTATTTTTAAAAAAAAATACACATTATTTTCACAAAGTTTTAGAGTTATTGAAGCAATCTAGTCTACCATTTATTCTATTAAAATATTTTTATACGTCATTATTATTACATTTGCCGAACCAGCTTGTATAATTTAAATATCGATTATAAGCCCTCATGTACTTTTCTATTACTTTTTATAGGTACTAATAACTCTATCTATACAAATAAATAAATTTGATGTGATATAGAACTAACAGCTTTTTAATAAATGCTTATAAAAATATATAATACGGTCCTTAAAAGAACAAAAACAATTTTTAACATTTTTGTCTGTCTGTTTGTTCCAACTAATATCCAAACCGGCTGGACTGATTTTGAGGGGAATTTCCTAACGTTAAGGAGTAATTTAGGCTCCTTTTATGTCAGAAAAAAAATTAGGGTTCCGAGCAAAAATTACAACCTATGAAATTGTGAAGAAAATCCGAACGAAGTGAGGGTAAGCGGTAGTTCATAAAAAGTACAAGGGTTTTGTTTAAAATATTTTTTTAATGCTTTTCAAATCAGCTTTACTTACAACATACCACGTGCACAAACGATTAATATTATCTTTGAAGCAAATCTTTTATCATATATAGAAGAAGGACGACGCACTTGCAGTGATAATGCACTGATAATGTTACCTAACATGCAAAGGTGCATTTCACTGTGACATACAAATTTTATAAAAATACAATTTAGCATCTGTATTCGCTCACATATACATTTATAAATAATTATAATACTTATGACCTATTAACTTTTGCTTGACTTTAAATTTATTAAAAAAAATCTTTATTTCTAGATGTGTAGATACTTTGTTATTAATCTATACTAATATTATAAAGAGGTAAATTTTGTATGTTTGTGAGGTTGTAGGGGGTAATCTCTGGATCTACTGAACCGATTTAGATGAAATTTGATAAGAAGATAGTTTGAGACTCTGGGAAGGACATAGGACTTTTTATCCCGGAAATCATCCTTTAAGGGGTTGAAAATGGGGATGAAAGTTTGTATGGAGAAGCAACCTAGGCACAAACTCGAGCGAAGAGGGTGAGTCGCTAATAAGACAAAGTGGAGTGAATCTTTTCCAGTGTGTATCCATCAATGTTAAATAGAATATTAATATATATTCGCATAAAGTTACATCAAGTAGAACAATTCTACTTGATTTTAATAATTAAAAGTTAAATGCTATAAATAAGTAAATTATCATCAAAATATATAAAAAAATTAAGATCATGTGTCCAGTTCCAAAATAATACCCAAAAATACACAAAGGAAGTCCACATTATATGCGACAGCTCAACGCTTGAAAACAATTACGAAAACCTGTAAAAAATAACATCGCATTGGCTGACGATGTGTTTTTATTAAAGCAATTAAGCTCTACAGCTGGTCTCGGCAAATATATAATTGTTGTAAACTTGGAGTTTTTGTTATATTTAAGAAGATATTTGTCACATGTATAAGCTACAAGTAAGTTCTCATGTCTTTGCTTTTAAGTTTCAATATTTTTTTTATACAAACTAACAAATTAACAGAACAGGTTATTAATTATTATTTAGCTTTGAAGCTCACAATGGCACACAAAAAACATAGTATATGACTCTGAAATCATGGAAAATCCCATTTAAATATGTTTTAAAAACATTTAAAAACAATGTTAATAATTTTTTTTTTTTGGGTAATTAAGAACAATGTCGTCCATTTGCCAAAAGCTGTTGTCAAAATTAAAAATAAAATATTAATGCTATATTAATATTCTTTTAAAGCAACATATCTCTAGAAAGAAAAGACTGGCTCCAGGACATTTTAATGTTAATATGTATAAGGAAGATCAATGACCTGATGAGTTTCTTTCGCCAGTTTTTCTCAGGTTTCAAGTGTGCGCATTCCGAACTGGTGGTGAGGGTATCATCCAACAAGTATGTTCATAAAAATGAAATACCATTTTGCACATAAAACATACATTAAAGATCAATTAATCGAATTACTATATATTACAAATGTAAGTATGTATGTGCGTGTGTTTGTTACTCATTCACGCCAAAACGGCCAAACGAATTTGGATAAAGTTTAGTTCATAGATAGACTGCGGCCTAAGGTAACACATAAGTGAGGGTGCTAGTGGTGAAGGCTCTAACTATAAATATATTCTTAGAAATTAAGTTACTTTTATACAATAACAAATTTTAATTTATAATAGGGTCAAATAACAAGGTACTAAGTTGATCTATAATGGCAACCTTGGCAGCCGGATCGGTCGACTGACTATTTTGACAAATCGTTATTGATAGTTCGTGAGTATACGGACGTGCTAACTGTGGCTGGTAAGGTTAAGACTGAATGAGAGCGATTTATGAACCTAATGTGCCTGCCTGTTGCCGGATACATTGGGCTATACCTTATATATAAGAAGCCATAGGACTGTTAAAAATATTATTTCCCATATCAACATTATCATCCCTTTTCAACCCCTTTTTGGGGGTTAACTTTCAAAAATGTTTTCTCAATGGCTACCTTGTTCATTAAATGAATATGCTGTCAAAATCACCGAAGTTCAACATTTTCCTTCAAAAAATGTCAAACTATATACCTACTCGTTTAAGGTATAAAAAGGGGTTGTAATTTTTTGTGTAATATAACGGCTATCCGTATAGTAAAGTTCTGAGTCAAATCTGTATAATAAATATTTTTTGGAAAATCTTATTGAAATAGTTATTATTTATCGATACAGAGGCCGTATGTATACATAGTTTTTAGAAATTTTGTCTGTCTGTCTGTTAAGAAGGCATCACGAGAAAACTACTGGACAGATTTTGATGAAATTTGGTATGATAATAACTGGTAATCCGGGTCAACATACCTATAGGATACTTTTTACTGCGGGAAAATATCTCATCTCTGAGAATTCTATACTAAACGTTAAAACGTAACTAAGGACGAACCCGAGAGAAGCGAGGGTGAGTCGTTATTTAATCATATAATAGAAATAATACATAATATTTTTCCGGCAATTTGAAATTTCTACAAATATAAACTAAAAAGAAAACAACAACAAAGGAACGTTAGGAACATTACCCGTGGTCAAAGGTTGAAATGGATCGTTCAGGTGAATTTAAATGAATTACACCACATACTTGCGTGTAAATAATAAGCACATGTAATGCTGTTAATTTTGATACACGATAAATTAAGAATGTTATATTATTTTATCAGAATTTACTAAGAGATTATAATAATTTTCATTAAGTTATTTCATATGAACCCTTGATGATATTTCAGGATGGAAAACTATTATTTCTAAAATAAAATAAGCTTTTGGATAATGTAGCTTTTGAATAGTGAAAGTAAGAATAATTGGTTAAGTAGATAGTTTATTGAAAACAAACACACCAACACAAATTTCTCTTCTTTATAATTCTGGCTACAGGGAAATATTTAAAAAATACACTTAATACGTTAACGCTATACCCTCTACGGGGCTGTTACAGATGTAGAACAAATTGACAAACGCTACAATCTTTATTTATCTCTTTTACTTCTTCCATAGTCAACATCTCTTCATTCACTGACTTCTACTTGACACTCTTTAAGTATAATAGATCCCCCTCTGATGTAGCCCTACTTCGCCCTCAACTCTCTCTTCCATAGGTTCATTTTATATATTCCCAAACTCTGTAAGCATGTTTTTTTTTTAATCTTAATAAATCATTTTTATTTAAATCTTAAAATTACAAAAATCAAGTTGATCTGTTTTTCCGTTGTGCATTACGAAAGAGTAGTTAAATGTGCTTATAATATTAAACAATAAAGAATATAATAGTATTCCAAAAGTATTGTATTCAGGCCTTTTTAAAAGCCCTATGTTTGTATGGGTAGATGAAAAAAAGAGTTATGAGAATTGGTTTAGAACTATCGATCCAAAAGTACTAGGTGCATAATCCCATGTAAAAGTTCTCTTAAAACTATCACCAATTGTGTTTAGATAATTATTCTAGTTGAAATAAATATACAACAATGTAAATTGAACCTTAAATACACTGCTTATAGTTGTTTTCACAAAAAAATAATAAAAAGCGCGCTCAATTGTTCAAATGAGCGCTCATTCGTTGAGGACATTTTTTGTCAGTGATTTTGTATCTAGTACTTTTTTATCGATGTTTAGAACTAACGAAGATAAAAAAACACACAAAAATTCTGAAGTGAGTCAAAAGTGCAGCACTTATAGTCATCAATATATACGTATTGTCCTACATACAACGTTTAAAGAGAACAGAGAAAATATCACTTTTTAGGGTTCCGTATCCGAAGGGTGCTAACGGAAGGGAATGGAGGGGTTTTCTTCAAGTTCACTGAGACCGGCAAACACATAGTTGCTGGCTGTACTTAAAGCGTACAGATAAACACTATAAGAATTATTTTCAATTAAAATAGTTCTTTTAATAAGTGTATTATACATCTGCCGTGTCGACTATGAATTATGTATTGGACTCGCAGGATGTGTGCTATCAAAGATCTAGGACAGTTGTTCCAGAAATATTTGAGTCTTTTTATGTTGGTAATAAAACAGTGTGTGCAGTAATTAGATACATCAATAAAGGTAATTGGTCTAATCTATGAATAATACTGTATTTTATTACTTTTCAAATAAAATCTATATTTTCTTTAGCCATTTTATTATCTCACTGACTTAATGTTCATATTTCCCGTTTTTAAGCGAAACAAACAGAAACAAAATAGGTAGAACTTTATATATGAATTTATAATATTTTAACAGTTATTTAGATTGTTAGATAGTTATTTGAGTTATTGCTAGATATCGTTATTGCCATTTAAATAATGCGATTTATATCAAAATAATTCAATATACCATTACACAATGCCATATATGTGTATACAATGTAACCCTACTTGTTGTGCCAGCGGTCGCGGGTTCGAGTACCGCGGGAGGCATTTATTTGTGTGACGAGCAAGAATATATCTACTCCAGTCATAGGTGTTTATATTTATAATATGTATGCATTTAAAGTTGTATATGTGTAATGTATCAACTATCTGGTATCCATAATACAAGCCTCTTAAGCTGACCATGGAACTAGATGGTGCTGTGTGTTAATGTCCCAACATATTTATTTTAATATCCTTTTTTCATAGCTTTAACATAATTAAAATATAATTAATGAAAATATGTAAACATGAAGAACTTATATTATTTGTTGATGTATCAATATTTATATTGAAAATTTTCTTATAATGGTAAAATTGTATGATTTTAAATTCATTTTGAAATTGGTTTGCCATTTACTTTAAAAGTAATTATCTATTATTAATTTCGACTAATACACATATCGCCAATATGTTATTTATCGAGATCAAACTTAATCAGCTTTCTAATTCGTTTGTCGATAGCGCTGAATAAGTAGATCAGTAACGGCATGTTGCTTTTGCAACCTAATATTTATGGCCATCGATCGATAAGGTTTTAGTGTACAAAATTAAGCAATTATAACTTATTATTTTAGTTCATTATATAATTGTAGATTACAAAACTACGATGGTATAAACTAAACGTTTAAAGTTCAAAATAATTTAGAACTAGTGACTCAACTTCTTCTCCTAAGATTTAGACATGTTCTAAGGACTAATTTTTTGTTTTCCCGTGGGAATGAAAGATTTTCCTGTAGTAAAAGGTATCCTAAATGTTGAACCGAGTAATAAATTATCACTAAACAAAATTTAGTTAAAATCTGTTCAGTACTTTTTGCGTGAATCGCGCACATCGATTTCGATAAGTTATCACATGTTACGTATAGATACTTCCGTATTTCTTGACTGAGTTGATTTAAGTTTTTGTTTAAATTTTTCTTTTTGAAAAATTGTTTATTTCAAGCATGTAATAGTAGAAGAGTACCATACCTTTTAAATAAAAAATCTTGCTGATATTCACATTTAAGAAATTCTATTATAATTTTCTGGCTAAACAGACTTTAATGGAACTTTCACAGATAGTTTTACTTGTTTTGTTAAGTTTACTTTATGTACAAGTAACCAATTATTAATAGTAAAATAAGTTTATTATAAACTCTATTCAAATCCTTTACTCCAAAGTCAATAAAGATTTCCCTACGTATCCCATAACTTACGATGCGAATAAAAAGAGGGTAAAAATTTGCAAACTGAAAGTTACCAGCGATGCTATCGCAAAATTATTTCCAATTTCACCGTTTGCGTCTTCTGAGCTTTTTTTATTTGAATGGTCCTTGGGCCTGCCCATAAATTATAGTTCGGTAGCTCTTAAAAGGGGTTTTTTCATTTTTTATTTTGTTTAGCCTTTGAAGAATTTATGTCCCGTCTTACTTAGTAGCGGTCAGCCGACATGTCTGCAACGCGGACGCTTCCCCTGTGTTTTATTTAAACGTATAATATAACTTATTATAGTTTTTAATCTACTTATTAAGTGCACTTATAAATGAAAGTAGTTCTTCGAATAGTTTGGTATTGTGTACTATTTTAATTATCTTTTTTAACGAATTGAAACTACTATTTTTAAGGTGAGTTTGTATGTGTATGTGTGTATGTTTGTTACTCATTTAATCTAAACGGCTGGACAAATTCGAATTGAATTTGGTGCTTATTAAATAATTTAGGCTATTACCTAGGGTTTAACGTAGGCTGCTGCTAGAAACCTAGAGACGCCCTGGAGTAAAACGAGTTTAGTCGCTAATAAAATAAAGTTGTAGGTATTATTCAAAAATGATTCAACTATTTAAAATGACAAGTCTTTTGATGATTATACACATGTACATAATATTTAAAAAACCCTTTACTCATATAGTTAAAGCTGTTCATAGGATAAAATATATGACAAAGAAAAAATGTAATTTGTATATAATATATTATATGTGTAGAATACTTCAATATTATAATTTATATTGTTATTTATTTATTAAGTAATTTTAATCAAAGTGTATTTGACTAATAAAGTAATAACCTATCTAACATTTTTTAAATTAAATAAAACTTAGTGAACCTATGGCATATAAAAATCAGCCCTCAAAGTATTTGTGTTAATGATTCGAATTAAAATTAATATAGTTCTATAGAATCTATAACTAATGAATAAAAAACGTTCAATTTGATAAAATATGTTTTGTTCTTTCTCACTTAATTGACAACAGCGAGTATGGCAGTGACATATGAATAAAGCTCAGTTTAGTTGAACCTTTGATGCCAAACTTAAAGCTAATATATACTTTTTAAAGATGTGTTTATCAAATACAATTAAAAAGCGGCCTGCGCATTGATAATTTTAGCGAGTTTTTATCATCATAATGATTTTGTAACTAATAAACACAACTTACAAACCAAACAAGTACCTACCATAGACCTCCACCAGATTCCTCAGTAGAACCCTATTTGGGAATATGTAAATTTCTCACCTAAGAGTCACAACAGACAATTTTAGGCAGAAATTGATTAAAAATAGCACACCAAATCGTTTAACATCGATATTATTTCGATGTTGTATTATTTGCTAATTATTATTAGTAAGTACTAACTATTGTTAGTAAGGGAGCTTTGACAAGCTAGTTAGTTGTTGTTGCTGTTTTTATTTTATAACGTTTTGTTTATTATAAGATTTTAGCTATATGTTTAATTGAATGGTCAATGTCTATAACAATGCAAACCATAAAAAATCATTAATTAGATTACGATTTGAGAATTTGGGCAGAGGCAGTTTTTAACGGTTTTAAGTGTAAACTTTTATGTCTAAGCACATTTAGAAAAAAAGTCACAAACCTTATGGCAGACAAAACGCATTCCGTATACTGGCAATTGGAATAGTTTTCGGTTTTTTATCTCATTTTAGGCTCAAAGGCATCCTAACGGTATTCACTGGGAGACATAACTCGACGGACCGCGAACAGGGCTTTTTATGTTATTTTTCCGTTGACCTCACTTCGTTGTTCGATTTTCGAATGTTAACTTTTTAATCGCAGTTTTATATGCGTTTAAGGAATTGATGCTTAAGGAAATGCAAAATGACACACACTTTTTATGGCACGACAATCAACGTATAAGATCTGATTCATTTGTCCATATTCGTCCAGGCGGGATGTTTAAGACGTTAAAATCTAATATATGAATAATAAATATCGTTGTATTTGATTCGTTTATAAAATACGCTTATAATTCCTGAAATAGAAGCTAGCACTTACGAAAATAGATAAATCAATAGTAAATGCTTTTCAATGTTAAATATTATATAAAGAGGAAAGATTTGATTTTTTATTTGTTTGTTTGTACTGAATAAGCTACGAAACTACTGGACTGATTTAGATGAAATTTGGTAAGAAGATAGTTCGAGACCCTGGAAAAGACATAGGTTAGTTTTTATCCCAGGGGGGTGAAAATGGGGATGAAATTTTGTACGGGGAATCAACTTAGGCACGAACCCGAGCGAAGGGAGGACGAGTTGCTAGTATTAAATATAAAAGTAAGTTTGAAGCTACATCTTTTTTTTTCACAAATGTTAAGTGAATTTCATTCGTGTTTTTTAAGAAATAAATTCCTTAACCATAATTTTATGAAACGTAAAAACTTCAATTATTATTAAAAGCAATGTTTATGAGGCATAGTTTTTTATATCTTTTACTTTGTGTAACAAACTAATGTTTAATGAATACGACAGGTATGGAGACCGAATAAATTATAAAATCAAAGAAGACTAGTCTCAGATTACCTTGTTAATTGGGTATGTTAAACAGAATTTATAATAACCTTTATCGTCTGATGAGGAATTAAGACAAAAAGTATCCTGGCAACTCTAATTGCGTGCTACGCCGGCCAAAATTAAAAAGAAAAGTCGCACAGCAAGAATCCCGCCTATTTTTAAAAATGGAACCCGATGATGATTCGCCTAATTAATAAACCAATCACGTACAGTCGAGACGCGGCGTCGAGGTGCGGCGGACGTGCGGGCGCGGGGGATGAACGCTCGGAAATTCGAATACTATATTTTTTCTGCACTCCAAGCATCATGATGATACTTGTAATTGGCTTAACTGCCTACGACAATGATTTTTGTATTAAATTAATTATTAGACACTAATTACATCATACCTCAGCTAGAAGTAGTTGATGTGTCAAAACCTTTTAGGATCGTAATAATGAATATAATCCATTATGAAATCCAGCGCGCGCTAATAAAAGTTTATTGTATAAATGCGGCAATAATGTATATATTTTTAAAATTGAAACTGATTATAATCATGACAAATCGATCAATCGTAAAATACCAGTTATCCAAGAGTAAAACTATCGTAAACATTATTAATAACGCTATTTTAATTGAATTTACGTGAATAGAACATAAAGAACACCTTTCAACGCTGACACCGAAAAATTATGTGAAAAATCACTAGTTTTGGGTTTCTAGAAAAAACATCATTTATCAAATAAATGCATTCCCGGTTATGTCCTTGCGCAGCGTGACTGCAAAAACTAGAATAATAAATGCTTCGGTTGGCAACACTGGGAGCCGAGGAAGCCCGAAGCGACGCGAGAGACAGCGAAGATTAGCGAGCGCGCGCTTTTTGCTTGCATCAATCGATGCGCTCGCGCATTCGCACGATGAATTATTCAAAAATTGACATGAAATGGCGTATGGTTCTTTTTTTTAAATGAAAGGTGCCCGATTGAGGACTGTAACCGCCTGACGAATTCATTGGTCAACGGCTTTTTGCGTTCCGTAATTGCTAAGTTTATTTACTTGAAGTATCAAAATTAATTGAAACATTTGCATCGTTGAATGAAATCTTGACCTTTAAATAAGTTTATAGTATTGGACTCATTTTACGCCGGCCATGGACAAGTTGGTTATAAGCATGGCAATAAAATGAATTTAGTGTCAAACCGCAAATAAAGTTCCTCCGCGAACGATTCGTATCTGAAAGGGTATTTCTACTTTATACTTAAACTTGACTTACTTCTAACTTAACTTTATTTTAAATTTGTTAAAACTTTCTAGAACATGTAGGTAGGTAAAACCCCTAACCTTATATAATATTTTATTTGCTAATATATTTAAATGACATTGTAATTAATATATTATCTACTAATATTTAAGTTGAAGGTCAGTGCAAATAAAAACTTTGATATGAGATGGCACAAACTCACAAAAACTTTAATACTTAATTACTGTTATGCTATAATTTATCTTAATAAATTGAAAATATTATAACGTATTATTAATGACTAATGAGTAGTGGTGTATATTGTATAATATTTAAATATGTATGTCATGAGGATTCAAATATATAGATGGACATTTAAAATCAAATTACAATATATTTTAAAACAATCCTACCTTACTACGTAAATACTAAATAGTGTACAAGTAGCAAGCTTCTTTTTTAATATTTCTATACTCCGGGTCATACAAATCCTGACAATGTCAATATTTTATCAAGACATAATTGAACTCACGACATCAACGCTAGAGATACTTAGCCACTACCACAAGACGCTCGTCAATACAAAGAGCGCTCAAACAACTTTGTAAATTAAATTCTAGAGTTTCTTTTTATAAAAAGCGAATAATTAATTCGGATAATGCTGTTAATGATGCATCGAAAGCTGACCGCGATTTCCAAGTATAAGTAATCATACGAATTCTGAATCGATTGGAAACTTCTTACTCGCACTTTTTAGTTAAATGTCTTCATTCGTGTACGGTACTGTTCTTTCAGTTATGGTTATGTCATGTTGGTTATGGATATGATGTCTTTACATGGAGCTTTGAGAAAAAGAAAACATTTGATCAATTAATAATATGATATGTGAGAGCGGCTTATATTTTTGTGAACCGACCTTTTGTTGCGTCACAGCAATGTAAATAATCTTAAGTAGAGGTTTATAATTTTTATGAAATCAATCAACGTGCAGAAACGTTTCAGCACGATTAAATGAGTCTTGCTTTAAAAAAAGTCTTTTGGACATCTTTTCTCATCAGGTTATCGATTTTAATCTCTATCTATCTTCACGCCTTTTATCTTGCAGAGAAGGACCAAATGTAGTCATCTCACTTTATACTTTGCTTCGAGCATACAATATCGATATAAAGCATGTTTATGACAATATATTTCATCTGGGAGAGAAACTGACTGACTGCAAAACTTTTATTGTGGAGACACTGTCGTCGTGACTGGGTCATGTCGTCAACCATACATGTAAATAATTGTGTTTTACTACCTTACCTAAAGTAAATAAAAAAAAAATTACTTACTTATAAGAAGTAAAAGACATGTTCCCGTCCATGGGCTGATCGTCTATTGCACCGCCTGTCGTCAGCATGAGTGTGTTCATTTATAACTAAACCACTATTTATCGATAACGATATATTTGTCTATTTCACTGCACTAGTCCAGTCCAATGCGTCAAAGTGACGCAGTACCACATTATGTATCACATCACTAGTGTCCTTTCCGTCCTTTGCTTATACCTAAAGGAAAAAAATAAAGTATTACTAACCAAACTCTGTTACTATGTTACCTAAATTTAAACAAAAAATATGAATATATACATATTTCGATTTCACTCTTTGTTTTGTAAATATATATCTACGTATATTAAAATAATCATGTTCTATGGATATTGAGAATAATATAATAAGGAATTGATTCGATCAACATTATTTTTAACATAAAGGTAAAATTAAAATTATCTATGAGATGAAGAATTTAGATTTCTATTACAGAGATTAGAAAGTAATTTCAAGCTAGATATACTCGTACACCTATATAATATTTTAATTTTATATAGATATATATCTAGCTTGAAATCACTTTATTATAATTTACATTAATTACGAAAGTAAATTATTATTAAAAAAAAATTTTCAAATTGGTTTAAGTACTTAGTTGTTTTCAAAGAATATCTTGTAGTGCATAAATAATATATGATTTTTTTCTTTAATGATTATTTGTACATTTTAAAATCCTAAGTACGTCGTCCAAAAATGATGAGATCGAAGGTATACCTAACGTAAGTTCATGAATCTCGTGATATATTTGTTAGTAAAAATGTTTATCTGGAGAGTGATTCACATACATGCTGTTTTCATTTCAGCTTAACTTTCAGTTGATAATAGCAACACAATAAAAATGTTTGTATTATCAGTGATAATCCTAAAATGGCAATGTTACAAAATACAGCCTCCTCACTAATCTAATACATCTGGTACAGCTGGCATCAGATCGGAGATAGCAGCCTGTTTGTAAACCGGCAGAGCGGCCATATTGAATCTGATTGACAGCTGTCAATGTTGGCGGCATTGCGACGCGTCGCCGCGCCTGCGCGTTACGAGCACCGTTAATTTTTGTTAAAAATAACGCTTAAAACTTGTTGATTTAATGTACCTATAGTACCATGATACTTTTAATAATAATTTATTGAAATGAAATGACAGGTTAAATTGTTTTCCATTTCATATTAATTAACATTTAAATTATTTTTTTAATATCTAAATTGATCAAGACTAAAAGTATATGTTGCAGTAAGGTAGGTAAGGCGAAGATATAATTATGTATATCCCTAATAGTCATTTTCCGGATGATTGTACGAAACCGTCTCATTAATATCTCACTAAGGGCAGTGCTTAGCAGTTAGAACACATATTCAATCTAGTAACGTAGCGATATACTCGTAACATAATACCCTTAAAAATGTATCTATGTAGCAGGTGTTTTTTTCATTTGAAAGCCAGTTTCTTTGCAGTAGTTCTTAGCAATGTTTGGTTAATATCGATTCAGCTGTGTAAGAGTATCAGCTCTTTTCCAAAATGATGTAAGGCATTTTGGCGTATGATTACTCGATTAAGTGCTTCACGGGTGCCAGTGTAATCGTTAAATGACAATTTGCGTAGGGGGTTTTTAATTGTAGATTCATTTTATAATATTTTACGTCATATACTTTTAGTTAAATTACATAATACGTATAATAATAATTATTATTATACAAATAAAGCCGCGTAAAACAATTGGTTTATGTAGTAACAAAATATTACTGTACGCTCTTCATTTTTTCAAAGTTCTTTAAGTCCACTCGTAATAGACAAGAAAAACCACCATACAATTCATTATTTTATCCACAATAAATTGCGATTTACGATCATGACGTCACTAAAACGTGTGTCCGCTTATGTCACATTAACCATTTAACTACGTATTGCTATAGTTAAATTAGATTTATACGTATATTTGATTTTCAGTCTTATGCCACATATAATAGGGTTGATTTATTTTTAATAGAGAATTTTTACCTATATGCAGTATCATCGTTTATAAAATATACGATTATGACGGTTATTTGTAGGTAATACATAATTTTAGGAATTTGTAATGACAGGCCATGTTGTTTACCGTTTTTATTTAATTGCAAGCCAGTTAAGAAAATTTACTCAGTAGTGTTATTGGTAGGTACATTACTTTAGAAATATTTGAAAAGAACAAAATGATTGAATAATTCGTGATATTAGTAGATAAAAGATTATTTAAAATAATATAGGTATACTAGGCAGACAAACAAATCTATCCCACGGGAACCGTACATTTTTCCGGAATAAAAAGTAGCCTATTTGTTATTATGATGTATGAACTATATTATTTAAGGTTTCATTAAAATCCAATCAGTGGTTTTTGTGTACCTACTAAGCTGTATAAGTTACTATAGTTTTTTAACTATCCCACTAGAACTCTTTAATTTTCCGGGATGAAAAGTATCTAACATGTTGACCGGGAATATACGATACCATCATGAAATTTTTTTATTTAAATCGATCCAACAGTTTCGGATATTAGCCCGTACAAACAGACAGAGAAACAAAAAATTGAAAAAATACTGCAAATTTTGCTCTATTTCTCTTCTTACATCTCCCTGACTCAGTTTTTAGCAAAAAATGTTCTATGTACAGACATTCTACCTCTACAGTTTTATTATATATAAAGATTACCTACATGATACAGATACATCTATATTATAATTAAAGCGAGAGGCTAAACTTTCAATAAAGTTTAACCAAGGCATCTTAAGAATTACAAATTAAAGCAACTTCATCAGCGGTAAAAACTAAATGGGTAACCGCTTAATGGCAAACTCAGGCAGTCACATTCGGCTGTTATTATTTCATATTTAATACATAGATTAAATCCATTTTCAAAAAAAAACCTTTACTGTAGATATTTACTGGCTTGCTAATTCATAATTTTTATGAAATTATAATTGAATGTATATAATAAATATATTTTCTGAAACATGAAAACTACTGGATATTTCTCCAGATTTGGATATTTATTTATTATATAGGTTTATTACCTGTTTTATAGTAATATGACAATATAGGATCGATTTTTTTTCAATTAATTGGAATTTTAACACTTAATTTTGCAACAGTAGTAATAATGCTAAGGCAATAATACCTACCATTTTTTGAAGTGTTTCTATATAGTTAATTGCTCTATGTAGAGTTTTACGCAAAAAAATTTTTAATAAAGATATAATAATTTCATTGTAATATAAACTATATTTATAACTATGATTAGGACAGAAATAAGTGCGTAAGCTTTTTTATATACTTTTGAAAAAAAAACATCATAGAAACCACATAAATATTAACTTCAATAATTGTCTTCTCACTATCGTTTTTGGTAACATCGATATAATCTTTCGGTTATCGACAATCTCTGTCACAGCACTAGACAGTTACCATCGATAAAATTTAGATAACACCGGTAGTCGAATAGAATGCCAATTAAGATATTTTTTGTAAAGTTTCATAAAAAGAAAACTGTTTAATATCGATTTCTTATCATAATACAGACGTGGGCGTACATATTAGATGAATTTTTAAAACGAAATAAATATTTATTATTATTGGTAACTCTAAAGTTTATTCATGATTTGACTGATTTCAATATATGTTAACTACTTGCATTAACTAATATACAATGGAAAATACTCCATGTGCAGGAATAAAAAGTATTCTATATAAGTGGGTTCATTCCTAGCAAAAGTGGTTCACTTTGCCAAAGATTTATTATAAATTTTTACATCCACAATTAAGAAACATAGAAAAGTATAGACCATTTATCAATCAAAAAAGTATTAGATACAAAATTAGTGAAAAAAAACCCTTGCTGTTGTTTGTTTATTTCAACAAGAATAATTTAAACAAATATAATATGCCAGCCGATACAACGCAAAGCACACCGACTTCGAAAATATTTGATTATGTATGTATAGTAAATGAAAACTACCAATCAGTTATCTTTTACTTTTTAGTGTTTTGGTTTGAAGTCGGTTTTTATTTTTTTGTTAAAACGTTTTTATATCTAATTATATTATTAAACTTTTAAAAATGT
This sequence comes from Brenthis hecate, assembly GCA_951806755.1. Lineage (NCBI taxonomy): Eukaryota > Metazoa > Arthropoda > Insecta > Lepidoptera > Nymphalidae > Brenthis > Brenthis hecate. Next base: position 4,711,661 of record OX638261.1, read on the forward strand.
CATTGAAATCTTTCATAACTCGCCAGCTAAAATTACATGATGATTCTTTGGTGACATATAATTAAAGCGTAAAAAAATATGTAGAGCAAATATATAAATTTAAGTCAATTCATTAACTGAAGTTATGAAAAGCTCTATATTCAAAATCATTTTATTTTATTCATTAACTACTAGAAAATCACTAATAATTCTAGTTTAAATTACTTTTAAATAAAAACTTTAAGCCGAGTTTGGTTTCAGACATCTCTCTTGATTATCAAATATAGATCTATAAAAATATTAAATTACCTAAAATATATATTTTTAGCATACAAAAATGAACTTACAATAGATATCCAAATTACCTCCAAAATGATCCTAAATAAAAAATATTATTAAATATTTATATTTTAAACATTATCTGTGCCAAACTTTTTTCTAAAAAAGGTTATTTTAAATAAACTATCTTTTCGGATTTTTTCGCGGATTTATTTAGATTTTTGGTTACGTTTCTTTTTTGAATTAATTTTTTATTTTGTGAGTAGGCTGTCTGTAACAACTATATAATGTCTTTGAGATATCTAAAACCTTAGTCTCTCCGTGACCATAATTGCTGTAAAGCATTCGAAACGTCGAGAACCAAAAAATTAAAATAAATCCGCAAAAAAATCCGAACACATAGTTTTATTTTATTTAAAATGTCAAATAATCGCGTAAGTCTAAGAAAGTAAAAAGGTTCATTAAAACTTTATACCTCTACTCCGCTGGTATTTATACAAGACAAAGTGATATCTACATACATATAATAATATTCATACTTGCTTCCGTACGTTTTAACTAAAACAAGCTTAATGTTTTGGTTATAGCTCGGACCTAATAAAAAACATCCTCTGTGGGATAGAACTCAACATGTCGATTGACGGTAGTAAATTATTTTATTTCCTTTGGCTTTACTGATTTATTACTCACTAGCGACTCACCTTCGCTCCGCTCGGGTTCACTTACTTTCATCCCCATTTTCACCCCTTAAAGGGATGATTTCCTGAATAAAAAGTATCCTATGTCCTTCGAGGGTCAGGGTCTCAAACTATGTTCTTACCAAATTTCATCTAGGTCGGTTCAGTAGATCCAGAGATTACCCCCTACAACGTCACAAGCTTACAAGCTCACAATTCACAAACTCACAAACTCACAAACTTTACCTCTTTATAATATTGGTATAGATAAGGAGAATTGCCACATAAGCATGTATTTTAGGTGGTTTTAATGGCCAAGGAGGTAATTCATAATACCAAATTAAAATCCACGTTACTATATTATATACTTATTTAAAAGTCTTTGTCTTTTTTTATTTTCCCGCGAAAAAGTGCCTTATATGCGTCGGAGAGTTACATATAAGGAACTTTTCCATGGAAAAATTATTATGGTATTTCCATGGGAAAACATCTATACATATAATAAAATTGTAACTAAGCCGAATCTGTACATTAAATATTTTTTGGAAAATCTTATTGAAATAAACATTATTATCGATACAGAAGCCGAATCTATAGTTTTTAGAATTTTTGTCTGTCTGTCTGTCTGTCTGTTTGTCTGTCTGTCTGTCTGTCTGTCTGTCTGTCTGTCTGTCTGTTACCGCATCACAGAAAAACCACTGGAGGGATTTTGATGAAATTTGGTATAGTGATAGCTGGTTATCCGGGTCAACATATATGATATTTTTTACCGCAGGAAAATGTCTCATTTCTGAGAAAAAAATACAAAAACTGTAATGTAAGAGTATACTATTATGTAAAACCTATGAATTTGGTTTTTGGTGATCTGAACGCGGGCGGGGCCGCGGGCAATGCTAGTATTATAATAAAACTCATAAACAATTAATTTCGATTACTTGTATTCTCTATAGTTGGAGGCCTTGAGAGTGACATAGGTAGACATCTATTTAAATATATCTTACTTATGCGAGCAAAAGATTAACTAATATCTACATATATACGTAAACTCTTTAACCTATATAATATTATAAATAATAATGCTTAGAACTTTTAAAGAAAGAAAAAAATAGTTACACGTTATTAATTAGTAAATTCATGAGTTTGAAGAAGAGACATTTTTTTATAAGAAACGAATTATACATAGGATAAGATTGAGTGTACGAAAGCTATTTTATATAACACATTAATTTCAAAATCGTTTTGCAACTCCGAAATCAACCATCATAATTCTTTAACAAGCGGACAATGTAATTTGAGTGAATTGCTTCCTATCAATGAGAATTAAAACGGCCCGATGACTGCAAATGCGTAGGTTTATTTCACAAATAACATAATTGTAACTTAATATTTAGACACAAAAGTAATACATACAGCTTTAAAATTTAAACGAAACACAAAATTTTCTCTGTATCCCACAAGAGACAATTTTAGACTGATTCTAGTTATAATTTAAATTAATTGTTGTATACAATGTGAATTAAATAAATATGTTAATTGTTGTGGACAAATTTTCTTTCGATTAGAATGTTTCTAAATCATATTTTCAGCAATGTTTAAAGCGTTGTGTAACACATATTTATTTGTATTCAGGCCTTTTTAACATCCCACTGCTGGGCAAGGGTCTCCCTTCAATACGAGGGGATCAGGACGTAGTCCACCACGCTGGCCAAGTGTGGGTTGGTGTACATATTTAAGACATTTAAATCATAAAGCTATTTTTTAGTCTCTGAAATCAATTTTAGTTTTAAAAGTGTATTTTAGTAGGTAGCTTTTAAGCGCCGATTACGCCATTAGCGGCATTTTCAGTTAGTATTTCGAGACTTTATACAAATCACAAAGTATATGTAGCTCTTGATAATATTAACGAAGTTAGTGTATAAGTTATAGTAAAAATAGTTTAAAATTAAAATGAGACTCCATATCAAAAATTTTGTAAATTCTCATATTTTTCCAAACAATTATTACCGAGTCTTGGTCCCATAGTACCTACTGAACTCCGCTTCATGAATATTAATTTTGTTTTCATTATAAAATACGTTTTCCAGGAAATATAAATAAATTAAAACTTTGAATATGTAATTGTTTAACGTTTAGGTTGAAGTGGGTGCAGATTTGAATCGCACTGAACAAATATTACGACAAAAAGCGTCTATTAGATGGCTGAATATGTAAAAAATGTTTGGCCTTTTTATTTAGATCTTCATATATTTTTTAAATTAATATCTTTTACATTTTATTCAATATTTTAAATAAGCCATTTTCTAAAATGTAAAGTCAATAACACAAAAAATAGAAAAAATCAAGTCAAAAACACAACTCAGAGACAAGCTAAATTTGTATAAAATTAAGCTAAAAACAAAATATGACATCTACAGATGGAATCATGTTTCTTAAAATACGTAGATTTTATTTATTAGGGTTATATTATTAGGAAAGTGAAAACATTTATAGTGAGAAATGTCTTGAGATGTACCTACGTGTTTGTTATATTTTTCTTTAAAGTTTTTTTAAATAGCAATTATTATTTTTAAGTATTTAGATTAAACTAGGTAAAAAAGACAGTGGTAGCCCAGTGGTAACGCGCTCGCTTGGGAAACCGAGTGAAGCGAGTTCAAATCCCGGGTCTCGCCTCACCTCCGATATTTTCATGTGTGAATCATTTCCAACATAATACCCATTTGTCTTAACGGTGAAGGAAAACATCGTGAGGAAACCTGCATGTCTGAGAGAACCTAGCAAGTTTTCAAAAGACATGTGAAGTCCGTCAACCCGCACTTGGTCAGCGTGGTGGACGATGGCCTGATCTCCCTCGTACTAAAGGGAGGCCCGCGCCCAGTACTGGGACGTTAAAAAGGGCTAAATACAAGTAAAATCGATGTAAAATTAGAATTTACAAATAACAGTCAGTCACTATATATTTTTACATCTATTTTCGGATGACGCACGAAATTTATGTGTCACATGTTATTCGGAATTATACTTCAATTTCATAAATTATTACTTTTTGCCTGCGACTTCGCTCATGTGATAAGCGGACAGGGATGAAGGCCTATGTCCAATCCCAGGATGCAATTTATACCCTTGCTAAATTTCTGCGGTTTAAGCGTGAAAAGGTAACAGACAGAGTTACTTTCACATTTGTAACAACGACACGTTTGGCTCAGTTTGCTGTGCCAGTGGTCGCGGATTCGAGTCCCGCCGGGGGCATTCATTTGTGTGATGAGCACGAATATTTGTACCTACTCCAGTCATGGATGCAGTGTATCAACTATCTGGTATCCATAACACAAGCCTCGTAGCTTACCATGGAATTTGATAGTGCTGTATGTTAATGTCCCAACATATAATATTACATACCTATAAATACCTATAAATCTCAAATCAACCCATACACTAAATAGTACATATCTACATAATATGTATCCTTCGATAGTAATGGTCGATGGTAATATATAAAGATCAAAGGTGACGAATGATTTAAAAATTCGTATGCTACAAACAAACATACATTCATTTGTTTGTACATATAAAAAGTACTGTTTAAATAATTTATATTTAGTTTTGTATTAAAGAAAGTAATATAATATACCTACACGTCTAACAAATATGTATAGAATTGAACCTACGATTTATCAGTCACCACCACTGCACCTGAGTTGTAATATGTATAAATATACAATTCATTAAATGTTTAAATACAAATAGGTACGTACATATATAAAATATGTTCGATATTTCCTTTTAAGGATCGTCATCAAAATTCTTACATACGCATCGAATTCGCACTTAAATTTTACACTGTTATTCCACATGTACTTCATAAATACAATATAAAGGTAATTCTAAAATTTCTTATTTCATTTAAAGTTTGTTCAACCTTGTGTTTTCATATAAATATTGTAATAAGGGTCAGGGGGTTGCATTCATTTGCTTTAAATTTAGTATAGAACGGTAGCAAATGTACGTCCACTCATTACTTTAAAGTGCTTTAGAAATAAAATAATATACCTTTTGTTATATATGAAATCGGTATTTTATTCATATTTCTCCTTTATTCGTGTTCTCTATCTTAAAATTCAGAGGCGTAGAGATTTTTTACTATCAAAAGATAATGTGTTTTGAAATATGTTAAATAAGCACGTATCAAGAACTTCGATTTCGAAAAACTTTTTTAATATTATGTATGTAATTTTTCATTAATTTTTCCTAAAAGAATTAAATAAATTTGTCTTAATTTATTTTATTTTATACATATATTATATATTTATAATATAAAATAAATTAAGTCTATACAATAATATTCATATTTATGTTATGTAAAATTATAAAAATATATACTTATATTAGGTATACTTAATAATTTACTTATATATAAATGTAACGACCATATTTTAATGTATAATATAATTCCCATTTCATAACAAATATTATAATTAAAATAATAAACTAATTGTTAAAAAATTATAAAAATATAATAGCACGTACCTTTTAAAAATAATATATAAATCAAAATTACAGTTCCACTTCACAATATAAAAATTCGTACACGTAATATCTGTACTTTAGTACGAAATGAACTTCTACCGCAACTTGTCACCAACACGAATGAATCCGTATATCCTAAAAAATCCACGGAAAAATTACACATTAGCACTTTCACGTAAATGTTAAAGCTTTGTTATAATTTAAAGTTTTCGGAGTTTAATGTTTTGTTTGAACGCAGATCACTTCGCGCCGGCGGGCTGCACGATCGACTGGTGCGCACGCGCACCTCAGAGCGAACGGCCCGTAGATCCAGGTGTGACCAACATTTCATATGAAAATTTTGTTGTGCAATCCTTGTTTTTAACGGGAGATTTAGTTATGAATTGAAAACTCAGTGTTTTTTAATTCAATATCTACAATTAAGTTAAATATAATAAGATAGTATTTATATTCTTAAATATTTATACACTTAAATATTTATATACTTATAGGAATATTTACCTATGGACTGCTCCACTTTATGTATACTCTTTGGAAATGAATAAAATTTGTAATATTTTGACCTATAATATGTTAAGCTTAATATTATTGTATGAACAAAATGATTAAAATTTAATTCAGTAAAAATACTTGCAAAAGCTCTCAATAAACTGTTACCGACATCTGGCAAAACCTGTTGAGTCAACAAATGTATGCATCAGAGTTCTTGGGGTAATATCGAGAATATGCCCGTCCCTTTCTTACTCAAATAGCCTACGTATGGTTAGAAAAAGACGACAATGTTGTAGCAGGTGAGTTCATACAGACTTATTGAATTTTAACAAATTCAGTACAACTTAAGTACTGCTAGAGGAAATTAAATAAATTTAAACTATATTACCTAGATGTAAGAGTTACTTTCACTTAAATTTATCTTAAATGTAACAAAATTCTATCTCACTAGATAAATGAGCTTTAAATGAAACTTTGATAAGCAAATTAACTCTAAAAGTATATTTTTCTGTTGCATACTTTTGAAAAAGCATTACAAACATATATTAAAAATAAAAAATCATAAATAGTGTTCCAAGATATAATTTTGGCTCGAGATGCGCGAGCGCAACCGGACAGTGGACACGTTTGATTAGCTGTGAAACTGCATCTTTAGCCTCATCTCTCTCTAACACGCTATTTAAATACTTATTAAACAGAGATAGAATGCTGTTTACGTCTATTTTGGACGAGAGACGTGGCCATTTTTGGTCCATCCCAGATATATTTAGGTAGGAGGAAATCAGTTTTACATAGCGGTTTTTATGTTATTTATCGTTGAACTGCATTCGATAGAGATCGAGTTTTTCTCTTAAGATTAATTTTATGCCCAATGCTAATTATAGAAGATGCATAATACGTAAGTTGATATTTTTATAGATGATTTATTACTTTGATTATAAGTTAAACGTCTTAATATAAAATATAGTGGTCTATATATTATATTATCATTTTAAGTTGAGTTAGTATATTTTTAAGCTCAGTTTAATAGTATAGTATAAAGATTTTTCAATAAAAATATCAATGTCTATTATTATTTTTTCAATTATTATTTTTAGTTATTATTTTTGGTAAAAATATTAATTGACTTAAGTCATTGATATTTTATGCAAGGTTAAGGTACCTTTGTATTACTTACTAGTAGATATTAAAATACCTACCTACTACTTTGAAGATATTAATACAAAAATTTTTTTTTTAACTAACATTTTCAATTCTTTTTAAATTAGAGTTTTACTGACAGGTAGGTATATAACTTTAAAATAACATATTTTCTCTAATAAATATTTTATTAGTGTCTCCACTCTTATTTTCTTACATTACTTTAAATTAACTAAACATACTTATATTTACTAGTAAGAATGTAATCATTATATAATTATGTACATTGAAATCAAAAATAAACCTATTTACATTCATTAAATACATTAATGTAAGTTTTAGTGTGAGGGTATATAAATTACTAGCGACTCACCCTCACTTTCCTCGGGTTTGTCCCTAGGTACTCGTACCTACCTACGTTTTAACTGTTATTATAAATTTCTCAGAGATGAGATATTTTCCCGCAGTAAAAAGTTTCCTGTATGTTGAGCTATCATCAAATCAAATTTCATCAAATTCTATCCAGTGGTTTTCTCGTGATGCATTCACAGACAGACAGACAGACAGGCAAAAATTCTAAAAACTAAAATTCAGTTTCTGTATCGATAATAATGACTATTTCTATAAGATTTTCCAAAAAATATTTAATGTACAGATTCGACTCGGTTATAATTTTATTAGGTAGGTATATGTATAGATAAGTAATTTTTATATTAAAAAAGTAAAAGAGAACTTACATTCGCTATTAACGTGGAATAATCGAAATAATAACCATTTTCAAGAAAAACAGCATAAAAATGGTCATGAGCTAAGATACACACTTGATGGCGAATGATATTAAAATAATTTTCATGATAAAATTATAAATCGTCTGTAAATATCGACGTTTTATGTAAGCTGGTTTTAAAAACAGTGTTATGTAAGCTGGTTTTAAAAAGAGTTTTAAAAACAATACGATAATGTTATTTATAATTTGTATAGGTAAGTATAATACGTAAGCACAAGAACTACTTCATATAAAATAAAAGCCGGGTATTTTTTATACTTATAAAAACTTAAAAATACCGACTTCCAGGCATTAAAATGTAAAAAATAACTAAACGGGGGTTTTCATTTAGTAGAGATACCTAATCAGATATTTTCGAAGTCGGTGCCATGCGCGTTGGCATACGTAGGACGAGCCCGAGCGGAGCGAGGGTGAGTCGCTAGTAATGGATAATAAACTACTTTTTCAATCAATACACAAAATCAATTGCAAAAAATGCTTTTTCCAAGCGGTTCACTAGAAAATTACACGAACAACACTCTCATGATTAAACTGTCTTTTATACTACAAATAATTTATCATCGACTACAATGCTCCATGAAGTAAGTGCACAGCACATATATTCCAAGAAACCTCGTTGACATTACAGTAATGTTACTTTCGCAACAACTATCGGTCGCGCCAGATGGAGACGAGTGTAAAACGAACACGCCCCAGATAACATCTTGATTATGATATACTAGTGCTGACTCTACACGCGGTTTCACTCGCAAACTACGCGTACATCTACGAAATAAGCTCAGCATAAACGAAAAACTTTGTATTAAGGAATAATTAAAGCAAATTTTTATATAAATTTTATAATTCTCTTTTACTTAATGACTTCTCTCTATGTACTGTTAATTAATTATTGTACATTATACATCTATCTTTATATATATAATTCTTCTGTGAGTGTGTATGTCACTGAACTTCTCTCAAACGACTGGACCGATTTTGATGAAATTTTTTGTGTGTGTTCAAGGGGATCTGGGAATGGTTAAGATTCACAATTTTGTCCAAAAGTTTGAAATTTTCAAATTAAAGACGTGTAGACAGGACAACGTCTGTCGGGTCCGCTAGTACATATATAAAAATCAATGTGTTTATGAACATTGAACATATGTTCGCTATGGACTCTAAAACGGGTGGAGCGATTTTGATGAAATTGTCAGGCAATCTTCAGATTAACCCAGCGGGTGATCCTGCAAAGTTTAGTCTGTCTGTCCCTAAGTAGGTATGTTTAGATCTTTAAAACTACGCAACGAATTTTGATGCGTTTTTTTATAGATAGAGTGTTTCAAGAGGAAAGTTTATATGTATAATAAATGCATATTATAGTACAGAAAAGCCGAGAAATTCAAAGATTTGTATTTCATTCTGACCGTCAAACAAAGGATATAATCTAAATTATTAAGAAGTGTATTTCAGCACAATCTTAAAACAAAAACCATAAATTATAATTTTCATTTAAAACAGCTCCTTTTAAGGTAATGTTACCCTTGCAGTCCAGTACTCACCACTTGTCAGAATGTCTGCATTGAAATATGTACGAGTGATTCATTTTGTCGGTACGATTAAATTAATTTGCATTAACAATGTCATTATATCCATATCTATAGGTAAAGTGTCTTTGTTCCAACATGACTGACTGTCTGTCTGTCTTAACACAAGCGTCCTTATTATTAAAATTTGTATAATATACCTAACTATATTTTATTTATTTTCTTAGCTGGAAATTTTTTGGCTGTAATATTCTTTATTATTACACTCGAAACTCACTTTAAAAGTATACAACCTTAGAGGAGGAATTATTTTTGAAAATTATAGGACTACTTACAATAAACCTTTAATAAAATAAAAACCGACTTCCAGGCACCAAAATCGTAAAAAATAACTAAACGGGGGTTTTCATTTAGAATAGATACCTAATCAGATATTTTCGAAGTCGGTGCCAGCCGATGCAAAGCATATTCGTATCTTAAAATGTTGTCGGTACTACTTCTACACCAGCACAGAAACTACCAAAATAAAATATTATCAACATACAAAATTTCTTAAAAATACACAGGCCTCCCTTCAATACGAGGGGGATCAGGCCATAGTCCACCACGCTGGCCAAGTGCGGGTTGGCGGACTTCACATGTCTTTCGAAAACTTGCTAAGTTCTCTAAGACATGCAGGTTTCCTCACGATGTTTTCCTTCACCGTTAAGACAAGTGGTAATCATGTTGGAAATGATTCGCACATGAAAATGTCAGAGGTGCGAGACCCGGGATTTGAGCTCGCTTCGCTCGGTTTCCCAAGCGAGCGCGTTACCACTGGGCTACCACTGCCCTGCTAAAAATACATATTTCATTGAAATTGTATCTTTCTTAATATATAAAAAATAAATTATCATTTATCTGAAACGTATAGTTTGAAATATGTTAGTAAGTACAACCAGTAATTTTTTATGTTTTTATATTTAAATATCTACAGTCTACTCATATTTCTTTTCAATTTTAATTACTTTTAATAGCAAGTTGCTAATTACTACCTTTTAACATACAATGGCAAGATAAAATAACAATTATAAAAATATTTGTAGTTATCTTCCTAGTTTCTCTACTTTCACTTAGAGCTTTTGCAAAGTGGGTGATTTTTTTAGCTAGCAAGCTGTTATGGTTTCAAAAATAGAATTTGAATCTCAGAATAATCTCTCTCATTTGATATAAATTACGGACAAAATTATAGTCCACCAACCCGCACTTGGCCAGCGTGGTGGACTATGGCCTGATTCCCCCTCGTATTGAAGGAAGGCCCGTGCCCAGCTGTGGGGCGTTAAAAAGGGCTGAATACAATACGGACAAAAATGTTCTGCCTTTTCTTTTACCTACTAAAGTTAGATATATGACAAAACTCTTATAATTAAACTTCTGTCAATATTTCTATCTCTAGTATTAAGCTAACCAATTGAAACATGCCCTTAACAGGTTTTTCATTTTCAAAATAAGATTACCATATTTTGTTAAAGGATTTGCTTTTACCGTCAGTGGCCAATAACACTAAATCCAAACAAAAAGAGGTATATAAAAGAAAGAAATGGACATTAAAATAAACAAGTTATTTACATGTAAGTATATACAATAAATAACCTTCAGTTGGCTGGCGTCATTTAGGCAGCAAACCTCACTGAGGCTTTACGCCAGCACCACTCTCTATTCGTTTAACACTCTCATATTACGGTATCACTACATTGGACACGGCCTATGAGAGATATTTAGACGCAGGCAGCTTATCTATCGTGTCTCAGGACACCACCACCATGAACTCCTTAACTTCATACCACACTAACCTCAGGCCTGAGCTTGAATTTGAACGCACGACCTAATAAACTATAGCCAGGTAATCTAACCACTAGACCAATGTTATATAAAATAACACAATGTTAAGTAAGCAAATCAGGTATTCGGCACTCTAGGCCATACCATTTTAGTGCCACCGTGTTCTTTGAACTCACTTCTGCTGCTATTTAGGTCAAGATCTTATAATATCTTAATTCAAACAATAAAATAGGTTTCAGACATTTAGTTTTTGGCGTTCAAATTGGAATCATATCCCTAAATAGTGTTAGTAATTTAATCGAGGCGCGTTCAGTTAGTAATATTTGAATTCTCCAAGAATGTTTTTTTATAGAGCTGATTATTCTATCTTTATTTCTCCACTAGCGACTCACCCTCGCTTCCCTCGGGCTCGTCCCTAGGTATGTTTTAAATTAAAATGGATATAGAACGTTATCCTTAAGAGATAGACATATGCTATCGCAGACTTTTCTGTAGACCTATTTTATTACATCTCAAAAGGTTAAGGCAGCGTTTTCGTTGAAAGTTCTCAGACTGCTTATTTTTTCCGACACCTTCAACAAATATCGTTATATTTTAGCCAATGTATACAAAAACTTAACATATTATATACTAAAACCTTCCTCGAGAACCACTCTATCCATTGGTAAAATAGCATGAAAATCGGTGCAGTAGTTTTTGATTTTATTTTTATTTTCTTTTTTGATAGAAACTATTTAACACCATTAATATTTACATCATAATAATACAAAAATGTAACAAATTTCATTCCCATATGATAATGGAATAGTAATAGTAGTTCAGTCACCTCGACAATGACAATAATGATCAAACAATTAAAGCGAAAGGACGTCACGTCATGAGAAAGCAAGAGTGCGACAATTTCACGGTGACGGACGCACGCGCCGAACTAAAGCTCATGCTTATGATGCGCAGGTGTGTTTATGTGGGTACAGACAGAAAAACAATTATTTAAAATTTCATATATGATCAAATTTAAGAGTAAAAATGAAATCCACGAAAAAATCCGAAAAGATAGTTTTATTTAAAATGTCAAATATTCGCGTAAATCTAAGAAAGTAAATAAGTAGATAAAAATGAAAAAGCATAAAATTTTAACACTCATTTTTGCTAAGCGTTACGTCACGTCGACTTTATATACTATTCTTTATTGCACTTATATGTAAAATACAGAGAGTAACAAACAATAAAATTAGTTAGCAAAGGTGGACTTATCTCTAGAAGAGATCTTTATCGATTCGGAAGGTAATTTTTTGAAAGTTTATGCGTTATTAACATTAAATAGTAGTATTGCAATTCTGTAATTAGTAAAATTGGCCATTTTTAAACGAACCAAGACGAATATTATTAATACAGCCAATTTAAGCATTTGTCTATATGGGAATAGAATCTATGACCTCCTAATTATCTAGATCCAAATTAATATAATATAGTTTCATTCTGAAAATTAGAACTTAGCTCGTTATTTAAAAATCAATAGAAATTTTACTAAAACGTGATACAAATAACTAATGATAGGGTATAAAAAATAAATTTCGATTCTTTTATTTCACCTGCACATATTTCTGTTTACACGATTACATTGATGATAATATCGCTCTTAAAGTTTTAAGACAACATTTTTTTGTTAAAAAAATTCTATTGTATAACTTATTTGAAAAATAACGTATATATTTTTTTCTAACACTGTACGTGACAGTGAAGCGTGCGCAGATCTCGCCAAAATTGTCTCCGCACAATTTCCCGCTTTCCACACAGCTCTCTATTGTGCAACCTTCAATAATTCGATTACCTCATATCTTATAGATTAAATTTGGTAATCTTACTTTTATTATTATAGAAAATTTTCCTTCTTTGTACAGCAACAAAACAACAAATCGGTGGGATTTTTTGCTTTGCACAAATATCTATACTAATATTATAAAGAGGTAAAATTTGTGAATTTGTGACGTTGTAAGGGGTAATCTCTGGATCTACTGAACTGATTTAGATGAAATTTGGTAAGTAGATAGTTTGAGACCCTGGGAAGGATATATGATACTTTTTATCCCGGAAATCATCCCTTAAGGGGGTGAATATGGGGATGGAAGTTTGCATGGGGAATCAAGCTATAGTACCTACGAGTAAATAGGAAGTGTGAAATACACTACTTAGTGTTCTTGTAATAGGGGTATTAGCTAAATTGCAAATAGTTACAAATGCATACGGTGAAGGGTAGATGTGGTCAAAGTGTAGCTAATAGAGCTTGTAGGTACCTAACTGCATGTATTTTCGTTTTTAATTTTTTACTAAATCGTCGCAGATAGTAATACAATATTCAACTGTATTATGTAATAGGATTAAACTGTAAACACACATTTCAAAACCGTGATGGCGTTGAGAAATATTTTTATATTTAACGATAGGTATTTCTTTTACACGATATGTAAAGTTATATATGTGCCTATGTGTATAAAATAGACAAAATTTATAAAAATAATATCTAGTAGTCTTAATCCGATATCACTTTTATTTTTGAGATATCGGATGTGATACGCCAGGCAATGGAATATTTTATACCATTTTCTGACGTTTCGCCCGATGGCAAGACACCTCCGTGGTACAACGCTGAGTGCGCTGCTGCAGAAGCCCTTAAGCAATCGGCATTTGTAGCATGGGCGGACGCACGTGCTCTCAATGCACCGGACGTAAAAAACGAAAAAAAAGAGAATTCAATATTGCCACCAAGTCCTACAAGAGGGTCCCTGGGAAAAGCTCGTTTCAACCGTACTAACCGCATCGGGCGTAAGTTAGCCACACACCCCAGTGGTGATAAAGCTTTCTGGTCCCTCGCAAAGTCGGTTGAATCGAACTTCTGCCGATCTTCGCTGCCGCCTCTGCAGAAATCTGATGGATCACTGGCTGTCTCTGCAACTGACAAGGCTAATCTTCTAGCGTCTCTATTTGCAGAAAACTCACGTCTCAATGCTGGAAACAAATTGCCACCTACTGTTCCAACATGCGACTCCTCTATGCCAGAGATACGCATACACCAGCAAGAGGTCCTAAAAACTCTTCGGAACCTCGACGTGAACAAAGCCAGTGGCCCTGATGGTATACCTGCAATTGTCTTGCGGAATTGCGCCCCTGAGTTGTCTCCCGTATTAACGCGTTTGTTTCGCCTCTCTCTTGCAACTGCTCAAGTCCCGAAGTCGTGGAAAGTTGCAAACGTGGCAGCAGTACCGAAAAAGGGGTGTCGTGCTGACCCGGCCAATTATAGACCAATAGCGATCACGTCCATCCTTTGTAAAAGTATGGAACGTGTGGTCAATAACAAGCTCCTAGCATACTTAGAAGAAAATGATCTCCTGTCCGACCACCAGTACGGCTTTCGGAAAAACCGGTCTACTGGGGATCTTCTAGTGTATGCCACACATACTTGGGGTGAAGCCATTGAAAAACACGGTGAGGCACTCGCCGTGTCTCTCGATATTTCGAAGGCTTTTGACCGGGTCTGGCATGGCAGTCTTCTCAGCAAGCTTCCGGCATATGGGATACCCGCTGGGCTTTTGTAGCTGGATATCTGATTTTCTGAGTGAGAGGTCATTTAGGGTGGGTCGTTGACGGCTGCTCATCTGACCTAATGGCTGTCAATGCCGGTGTTCCTCAGGGATCTGTTCTGTCCGCAAACACTCTTCCTGCTGCACATCAACGATCTTCTAAAACCCGGTATCTTTGGGTACGCTGATGACAGCACTGTTACGGATAGATACTTGTCCAGTTCTAAAAGCCAGTGCTTCTGAGATCCTTGAGCAAAGAGAGGCCTTGGTGAATCGCATTGACTTGACTCTGAAGGAGGTGTCCGAATGGGGTGACGCCAATTTAGTTAAGTTTAATGCCACCAAAACACAAGCGTGTTTATTTACCGCAAAAAGGAGCCCCTTTACCTTGGCTCCCACTTTCCAAAATGATCCATCCCGATAAGCGACCATATTGAGCTCTTGGGCATAGACATCTCTCCCAATCTCAATTTCGGGAAATGCATCGAGTCAAAGGCCAAAACAGCAGCCCAAAAAACTTGGTATCCTGAACAAGGTGAAGCGGTACTTCACACCCGAGCAGCGCCTAACTCTCTTATCAGGCTCAAGTGCGCTCAGCTATGGGAGTACGTACTGCTGCCACCTCTGGGATGGCTCTGCCAAGTATCAACTCGATGCATTAAGACTCGATAGATCGCCGAGCTCGCCGTATTATAGGTGATCAAACACTAACACAGACGAAACTGCTTAGTCTACAGCATCGACGCAATGTCGCCTGTCTATCGATCTTCTATCGGATATACTTTGGGGAGTGCGCGCAGGAACTTCACAACCTTGTGCCCCCTTCACCGTTTTACCACAGAACTGCGAGAAGTCGTGAGCGCTGGCATCCTTATGTGGTAGAAATCCAACCAACTCGCACGAAACCGCTTTAGTTCTACGTTTCTGAAACGAACCGCTAAGGAGTGGAACACCCTTCCAGCATACGTGTTTCCTGCCACTTATAATCTAAGTACTTTCAAGGCAAGAGTGAATAGGCATTTTCTAGGCAAGCGCGCTCCAACCTAGACCTCATCAGTGCTTCCCAACGCTGATTGTAGTCAAGCGCAAGCCTATCGTACAATAAAAAAAAAAAAAAAAAAAAAAAAAAGATATGAACAAAAACCATATCAAAATTTTAAATTAACTATTTCCGCCAAAACTCTCTTATTAAGGATAAAAGTTGATTATAAGAAAATATACGTATTTTTCACAGCTGATTCAATAAAAATGCGTAAATTGTGATGCATAAAAAATTCACCGGAAACGAAGGGTCGCCGCGGAAGGCGATATCCGGTATCCTGCTAACCCCTTTTTATTTCATACTGTAAGAGTTATTCGCTTCATTTCGTTGTTTGGAATATTAATTGACTGATAATACGTAAGTCAAGGGTGGTCTATTACAAGTGTCAAATTATGCAGTTTATTTATTATAGAAACTATAAAATATATAACGTAAAGAATAAAAATAAAATTTCTGCCAAACTGTACATGATCAAACCTCTCTGATTTCGATGAAAATTAGGTAATTGTACAATAAAAAAATATATTCCAAAACTCTTAAAGCTTGCTTTTATTGTATCCATGGTGCCAATTCAATTTCTTTTTAAGGTTTTTAGGTTGCTAAATGCTAGGTGCTAGTTTTAGCACAGATCAATTCGCTAAGGTGAAGTAGGCTAGGCTCAGAGAAGGTCAAAGTTACGTAGGTATATATATTAGTCAGTTAAAACAAGGTTTCTTTTTGAACATCAAACCACTAGCCATTACAGATCTCAGCTATTTTTATTTATCACTACGTTATACGTACTTCATTACCAGCGCTGCCAATTGGCGGGTAATTACCCGAAAGGCGGGTAATACACGATTTTTGATGGGGGGTAATTTTGACGGGTATTAGTATTGAGCGGGGCAAAAGCGGGTATTTTAGTTTAGCTGGCAACATTATCATAATAGTAATTTAAAAAAAAACATTAAAACAGCACCTCATCGAAATTCGTTGAATAAGATACTGTTGTTGCAATATTGGATGCGCGGGACACAGGAGGTATCGTGAAATTTCAGCCGTGTGCAAATGTTGTGAACCAAAATATGGTCTTCTTCTGACTCTAATGAACCAAGTACTAGCAAAACTAATTAATTTGATATTTTAAGTTTTTTTTTAATGTTTGATTCAATAATTTAAAGCTGTTTAATTGAGAACTGATTACAATGACTTCTTTCTTTTTCTAAAATTAGTACTTTCTTTATTATATACTAGAGACTAATCTTCGCTTCGCTCGGGTTCGTCTCTAGATTCCCCATACAAACTTTTATCTCCATTTTCGCCCCTTTAAGGAATGATTTCCGGGATAAAAAGAATCCTATGTCTTTCTCAGTGTCTCAAACTATCTTCTTACCAAATTTCATCTAAATCAGTTCAGTAGATCCAGAGAGTACCTACCCCCTACAACTTCACAAACTTTACCTCTTTATAATATTAGTATAGATAAAACATGAATTACCTAAAAAATAACGATTTTCGGGTATCTTGCTCATGGTGTGCGCCTTCGGGATAAACCGGGTATTTTGAGCTTATTGGTCGGGTAAATCAACGACTGCTATGTGGCAGCCCTGTTCATACACAACCTGGTAAGGGCAAAAATTAGTTTTATAATTTTTCATTAATGGGATATGTTTTACAGTTTACTTGATGCTTTCAATACAAAAAAGCATAAGGTAGTTAGGCTTATTATTATTTTTACCAAATTGCGACGAACCCCAAAGAAGTGTTATGTGTTTGAATGTATGTGTATATGCATATTATGTTTGTCCGATTCTATTTTCCCTCGTAATTGTTAAATAGCTTGCCCGGATATTTTAACAATATAAAAACGTATCCCTACCATATCCATGTTGGCATATCCGCTAACATATCCATGTAAACATATCCAGGCTAATATAACCGGGCTAAAGTATTTGGGTTAACATATTAGTGTTAACATATCCGGGTTAATTTATCCAAGTAAACATATCCAGGCTAACATACCCGAGCTCAACGTTCCTTCCATCCATTATAGCATATCCGGGCTCACATATCCATGTAAAAATATCCGTGTTTAAGTTCATTAATAGATCTTAATCAAGAAAAGATACTCTCACGAAAACTATGTAACATCGAAGGAATAATAAACTATCTACCTACATAAAGAAGGCGATGCAAAAATGTAAGTTTTAGTTTAATCACTTTAATTCATTCATTCATTCAAATTAAAATATACTTTATTCAAATAGACTTTTCAAGCAGTTTTGACTCGCCAATTTTACATTTTAAATTTAAATTAAATTTCATATGATGCACTATAATGTCGTGTAACGTGAAGGAATCATGAAATTGAAATCAGATATTAAAAAATAAAATAATAATAATATAAACAACAGAATTCGTATTAAATACTTTAATTTCAACATAGTTGAATTACATCTAACATCTTACAATTATATATATTTCATTTTAAATTTGCACTAAATCATTACAGTGGTCTTAATAAAATAAAATGTTAAAATTGACAATTATAAAATCGATATAATTTCATTATTCGATTATGCAATTGATAATTTTCTTAAATCGATATTTTGCAAAAAGAAAAATTTTTGACAAAATTTTGCGAGGATCATGAACTGTCAGATCTTACAAACAATCATATAACTGAAACAAATTCCATATAAAATGCAAAATTCATTCATTTTTATTTATTTTATTTCAAATTTATCCTTCAAACATGAAGAATATGACATATTTTTTTTTTTCTATTTTTTTAAAATATTGTACAAAGGTCTTATTAAGCCAAACAAACAAATACATGTTAATTGCTATGAGACTAATAAAAGCAGATCTTATAAAACACAGATAATAAATACATTTTTAAATTTATATAGGATAATGATTGCCGGCTCACAATATTACCATTTTTGTAATATTTTTTTGCCATTAGTCTCATCGCATTTGACCTGTAAGTGATATAAGGAATGTCTAAAAATAAAATACTTATTGTAATTCATTTTGAAAATATAAAAAGCTATATCAGATTTTAATGGATACGCAGTATACATTTTACCAATTAAGTACCGTTCACAAATTTTAAGTACCTAACTAAGTTTAGCATGGTTTAGATTATATATTAAACTAGATCCAAAACCGTTAACTTCACATAAGGGTTACTTTATGTGGTAGTGGTGTTTAATACTGACTATAGAAAAATAGTGTTACAGATATAAATATCGATACATGAATTGTGACAAATAATTAATATAACTATATATAAAAATAGTACATAATTGAATACAGTGTAGATTTTTCCAGAAATTTAATTTTAACATATTTCATGAAAATCAAATATTTATATCAATTTTATATTTTCAACCAATAATTTCAAAATGGCTACTGGTAGTATTTTAGAAACCCGATTTTATCATTTTCAATAAAAGTAACTTTAGTTAATATGACATTGATCACAGATAATAAACATAATTTAAGAACAAAACAAAAGTAAATAAATAAGCAATATTTTAATCTGCATTGCAATATTTTTACATTTTTTTTTTTAGTATAAGTCGAATGGATCTCTTAGTAGTCAACATGTGAAAGGCATTAATATATCGTGTATTATAAATAATATAAATAATTATAATAATTTAAGCATAGACAATTAGTTATTTTTTTCCGAGGGTAGCTTTACACACGTATCCTTTAAGTGCGAGAACTCCCCTACACTTGATATGAACTTGATATCTGGCACACCAGTCGAGATTGTTGCAGCCGATGCCTGCGTCTGAAAGGGTCTTTATTGCGGCTAGAGATAAGAAATCTGAAAGAAAAAGATATATTTTTATTAAAAATATGTATGTACTAAAGAAAATTTGGAAACAACTGTAGTATACAGTTGTGTACTAGATTAATAAAAGAATGGAAATATCTAGATTCAATTAAAACAAATAATGTCTGAACAGTTTTTTTAAAAAAAGAATATAAATGTTGATATTTAATATATCACGTAGATATCAAAGATTACGATTTATGACTTAGTTCCAGATAATTTAAGTTTTCTATGCAAAAAATAATTCCTTATAAAAATACTGGTTATATCTGGTACTACATTTTTAGTCATTTGTATATTGCTTTCATTTCGTAAATCAAAAACTTGAATGTTCAATAAAAATTATAATCAACAAAAATAATGAAAATACCTATTTTTTTTTTTTTTGTTTTAAGACACCGATCAAAAAAGTACTAGATACACAATCAGCGACAAAAAATGTCCTTACCGAATGAGCGCTCATTTGAACATTTAAGCGCGCTTTTATTTATTTATTTTTATGAAAACAACTTTAGTCTTTAAACATTGCATTTAAGGTTCAATTTACGTTGTTTATATTTATTTCTATTTAGTAGAATAATTACCTAAACTCTATTGGTGACAGTTTTAAGAGAACTTTTGCATGGGATTGTTTATCTAGAACTGTTTTATTTTACATTGCGGAGCCAGAGTGTTCATTATATTATAGCGATCACACCAGCAAGGAACAACATTGTAACTTAATATTGTAACAATTTTGAAATTGGAACATAATGTTGTATGAGAAATTAATAATTTCTATTTTTAAATGAACTCAACACTGATTTACAACGTTGTCCATGCAGCTTTGGCTAGCATTTACAGCTGTAGATTAAGAAGTTCTGGGTTCAAGTCCCGGGTCAAGCAAATAGTAAATAGTTATAGTATATAGTTATTATATATATATTATATAATAGTTACTGGGTTTTTCGTCACGAAATAGTTATTGGGTTTTTCGTCACTCAGTAGCAGCCAGAATTTAAGAAGTTTGCAGTGTTTCACGGCAATGCTTCAGAGAGCACGTGTTCTTGATCCTGCGTCTGATCTCTCACCGGTCGTGTTGAATATTTACTTTAGCCACTATCTCAATGAGATTGGCCACCATAACCAGAATCGGTAAGGAGAACACTAATATAACTGATATCAATTATTTAAATAAAAATATATAATTGTTACAGACAGCACCTACCAACAAAATTACAACTGTATAATGACATTTGAGACGTCTAATACCTTAGTCTCGCCCGTGACCATTATTGCTTGTTGTAAAGCATTTGAAACGTCGGGAATCAAAAATCTAAATAAATCCGCGAAAAAACCCCAAAAAATAGTTTTATTTAAAATGTCAAATATTCACGTAAATAAACGAAAGTATTATGCGAACTTCGTCACTATATATGTATAGTATTATGTATACATATATAGAAAACTCACCCGGGGGATCTCCATGTGTAAGGAGCTGGACATCATTGGTCTTGCAGAACTCGTGCAGGGTGGGCGGCACCACGCAGCACGACGCCAGGTTTATCTGCGCGATGCTGGGCTTGATGTGCGCCCACGCGTGGAGCTTGTACAGGCAGCCGCCGCCCACGTCCGCCACGCCCAGCTGTTGGACGCGACCTGGGAATAAATAACGACCTATATTTTAGTCTATATTCCAATATTTATCATCACGTTTTGCCGTCGATTTGACGTCACGTTTGGCTCAGTGACCCTACTTACTGTGCCAGCGGCCGCGAGTTCTAGTCCCGCTGGGGGGCATTCATTTCTGTGATGAACACGAATGTTTGTATAAATAGATATGTTGGGACATTAACACACGGCAACATCTAGTTCCATGGTAAGCTACGAAGCTTGTATTATGGATACCAGATAGTTATTACACTACACATATATATAATCATCGCCAAACTTTTTGGTCACCCTGAATTGGCGTGAGACACTGCGCAGAACGAAAAATTAAGGTATCGGGCGCGCCTTTCTGTGTCCCGCGCGCGGCGCCCGAGAGCTTGTCCAGCGCAGTGTGCGTGACACGTCTGTACATAAACTATATGCACACAACAAACTCGAGCACAAAATCCTTAAGGTCTTTATTTTACGTCTACGTCTTTATTTTTGTTACAATATTTATTTTGTTACTTTTTATTGTATTAACTTTTGTTGTTTATGAAAAGCAACCTCGAAAAGGACTTCAATTTGACATTTAAAATGTATTTGATGATGAGATGGTACCTATTTAATTTCCCAATCCTATTAATTAATTTTATTTATCAATATTATAATGATATTTATTAAAACCAAATAAAACAAATCATTGCATATGAAAGTGTAATAAATAACAATATTATATTACTTTATTAACATATATTTATAATTACGTTAGCTATTGTCCACTTGAATATATCTGCGAGGTCCTGCTAGCACTAACTTCAAGATGGCCAAGAAGTTTAGCGAGGAGATTATAATATACATACCTTCTTTAACATATTCTTCTAGCACCGCCCACAACACTTTGATGCCGGGCAGGATGGCCTCGCACTTCTTCGCGTCCGCCTCACTATCCGGCTCCATTTCTGTGCTCGGCATGCGTACTGTAAACAAAATAGAAACAATTAAAAAAAACGATACCCATATGTTATAGGATACATAAAACAAAATATAAATTAAAAGTAATTACAATATCTTAAGCTTCGTTGTCTATGAAAATTATCGTTAGTGATTTTTTTTTTCTTATTTTAATTGGTAGTGGCTAGACTCATTGAGATTGGTCACAACACAAAATAAACCATGTTCTCATTCCACATTATTCTGCAAATTATATCTAAGTAAAATTTCAACTGAATTAGTCTCTCCCTTGATCTTGATTGCTGTAAGGCATTCGAAACGTCGGGAACCAAAAATCAAAATAAATCCGCGAAATAATCGAAAAAGATAGTTATATTTAAAATGTCAAATCTTCGCGTAAATCTAAGAAAGTATTCTATCAACTGATTGATATATACAATAATCGGCACAAGTCGATTGCAAATATTTTCAAGAAGATGAAATGTAGGTGACGCAGTGGACCATAACGAAGCCTTGTACTGCATCGCACTAGGCATTACGTCATATTTGCTAACAAAGATCATTGCTGAGTAAACGTTCTGTTAGAATTATTTATGGCTATTTCTAAGCCATTGGACTTAATGGTCAAAGTCTTTACTATGATACAGTATTCACTATGTATAGGGAAGCCACAGTTTAAAAATCTCAAAATAGAAAATATTTGATTTTGCTATTCTGTAAGTCTTAGAACGTAGTCTCTCTCGTGATCGAAAAGAAAGTTTTATTTAATATGCTATTCTGATTAAAAGAAAAAGTATTTTTATCCAGATCACCAAGATATCTTCTTTCCATGAATATAAAGTCTCAATCGGTGGTTGTAGAAATATTGAATATATACATGTAATAAAACAGTAACTTAGCGAAATCGGTGTGCGCGTTTCACGCAAAAAGTACTGAACCGATTTTAACTAAACTTTGTGTAGTGATAACTTATTACTCGGATCAACATTTATGATATTTTTCACTACAGGAACATTTTTCATTCCCACGGGCACAATAACTGGTTCTATCGAGACGTTCTTAGAAATGTACATGTCTAACGCTGGCTAAGCCTTAAGAGATACATAAAAACAATGAACTAGAAAATTGTAGGCCTTAATAAGGCCTACAGAAAAAACTGCAACAGTACAAGTATTTCTCCTAAGGTTCACTCGCAATAACTATTCATTTCTAAACACCTGAGCAAAGCGAGTAAGACATTCAAGTATATAAAGGTCTTTCCATACTGAAGCTGACAGACTATACTAGTTTTCTCTATAATCTTATAATATTAAATGAGTTATTCTTATAAGTATACAAATTTATTTCGTGTATCGCGGAAACGGCTCAAACCATTTAGATCAAATTTTGTATACAGATACGGTTTTTTTTTGTAAAAAATAATGATTATTATATTACTTATATAATATGATAGTTTAGTGAATGAACGCCCGAACAGACACTTTAAATAATATATTTTGAATAAATAAAACATACTTACCAACATTACTGCCCAAGGATATAGGAGATGCCTTCGTAAACGCATTGTTAATTTTAGCATCATCCTTAACTTCCTCACGATGCGTTAGATCAGGGTTGTACGCCAGTATTACATTTTCTATGTGTCCTGTGCGTAGGGCTGTGAAAACTAAAAAGAAATAAAAATTGTTAGCAGATATAAAAGTCTATAATGCCGCTAAAATTAGTATTATCTAAATCTTTTATAATACAAACATTAATACTCTCTACTAGAGAGCACTAGGAAATTATATTTTATCTATGCGTGACCATCCTTAACATACAATAATTTTTTTAATGAATAGTTTGATGAAATTTTCAGGTAATCTTTAGATTAGCCCATCCGGTGAATTTTGTTAGCAATCGGAAGTTTATATATTATTTTATACACATTAAAATAATCTACATGAGCAGAGCCTAATGAATGCAAGCTAGACTAATGAAGCAAAAATTGAAAAAACTATGTATTATTTTAGAAAATCAATCAAATAACAAGAATTCTATACACAAAAAGCTAATAATTTCATATAATTTATCATATAATATAAATCTTTAACACCACAAAAATAATGTTGAATAGCAAGCAATACAAATAATTGATAACATGATATAATAAGTCATGATTATTCCTACTTCACTGCGACTGTACATTGTACAATATCTATACATATAATAAAATTATAACTGAGTCGAATTTTTTTCGGAAAATCTTATTGAAATAGTTATTATTATCGATACAGAGGCTGACTCTATAGTTTTTAGAATTTTTGTCTGTCTGTCTGTTACCGCAACACAGAAAAACCACTGGAGAGATTTTGATGAAATTTGGTATGGTGATAGCTGGTTATCCGGGTCAACATATAGGATACTTTTTACCCTGGGAAAATACCTCATTTCTGAGAAAAAATACAAAAACTGCAATGTACGACTATACTAATATGTAAAACCTAAGAATTTTGTTTTTGGTCATCTGAACGCGGGCGGAGCCGCAGGCAATGCTAGTCTTAAATAATATTATAGGTATGTGATATCATCTGTATTACTGATTTTAATTATAGTTAATGATTAAAACTCATAAGGTTGAAATAGTTAGAAAAAATGATAATAATAATGTTTATTTCAATAAGATTTTCAACCGACTTCAAAAAGGAGGAGGTTCTCAATTCGACTGTATGTTTTTTTTTTTTTATGTTTGTTACCTCAGAACTCCGTCATTTATTAACCGATTTGGACAATTTTTGTTTTGTTTGAAAGGGTATACTTCCAGATTGGTCCCATTTAAATTTCAAAAAAAAATACCACCCCTAAGGGTGGAAAAACAACTAATGATGAATTTAACCTACTTCTAATTGTCATATTGACTTGAAACTTTGCATGTATTTCTATTTCCGTCGATAGTACAGTGGTTCGGTGTTGTTGACCTGATCTGATGGCAAGGCCAGAAGGTGGATAGGTGGAACTCTTCAACGGCTAATAGTAGATACTTTGACTTTGGGCTTATTTTGTTTGATTTGACAAGCCTAACACGTTGGAATTCTTACTTTGCTACTACTGTCTACACTAAAAAGGGAAAAATAAAAAATTTTTAACAAAAAATAAAAACCGACTTCAAACAAAAGCACTAAAAAGTGAAAAATAACTGATTGGTAGTTTTCATTTACTATACATACCTAATCAAATATTTTCGAAGTCGGTGTGCTTTGGCTAAATAATTAAAGCCTACCTATTAAATACATACCTAATCAAATATTTTTGAAATCGGTCCCAGCCCATACAAAGCAAAGCACACCGACTTCGAAAATATTTGATTAGGTATGTATAGTAAATGAAAACTACCAATCAGTTATTTTTCACTTTTTAGTGCTTTTGTTTGAAGTCGGTTTTTATTTTTTGTTAAAAATTTTTTTCCAAAAAATATTTAATGTACAGATTCGGCTTGGTTACAATTTTATTATATGTATAGATAATTATTATTTTTATCGATTTCCGCTCTCGATAACCTCCCAAAATAAAAGTTCACAAAATCAAAAACAATAAAAGAGACAAAAATTATTTTTGTGCTATATTATCATATTACATTTATATATTATCTGTACATGATGCTTGAGTGTCATAGATAATATATCACAAATATATCGATATGTTATCAAGAATCAAGATAAAATAAACTGATTATATCACTTCCGCCATTCAACAGTACTACCTTTGTTGCATAAGGAAAAACAAAACGTTTACCTCGTACTTTACGGTTGATAAAATCAGTAACCACAACGTGCATATAAGATTGTTCTAGAACTTCAAATACAATAGCTGTTACGATTAATATTTAAATGATACCTTTAGTATGTAAGTGTCGGTCAAACATGTTTTAAGTAGATACTCATTAACTACTAACTCATTACACAGTGGCCTCAAGTGCTCTGCCAATAGCCTTCTTTATCTTAAATTTACATTGCGATAATATATAATAATAGACATTATCTAAACAGATTTTGTTTGTTTTATTTATAAACTAGCGACTCACCCTCGCTTCGGTCGGGTTCGTCCCTAGTGAAAACAAAAACGAATCTATCCCAAGGGGGCCGTACATTTTTCCGGGATCAAAAGTAACCTATGTGTTTTTCCAGACAATCTATTTCTGTGCCAACTTTCATCCAGATCCGTTCAGCTATTCTGGGGGATTAAGTAACAAATATCCATCCATCCATCCAAACTTTCCGTTTATAATATTAATGGGAGTTATTTACTTAATTAGTTAATCAAACTTAGATCATCACTTGAATCAACGTGAGGGCCTTGCACACTACGGACTTTCTATTAGTTGTTCATAAACAGTATCAAGAAATACACAGGCGAGCAATGTATATATTAGATATCAAGAGAAAGGCTAATGGTCCACACTATAATTGCTGACAAACCGGACTATGCGTACGCGTGCACACTTGCTAATTATTTAGTCGGCCACTCCAACAACTCAGTATAATTTTCATTGTGCTTTGAAAAGAGCTTACAAACTAAATCAACGTTTGAGTACAAATAGCCAACTGTGGGCTGACCTGCACATATTTAGTTGGTTCATTGTCAACCCATACTAACCCGACGAAATTATCGAACGATATAAAGTCTACAGTGTGCGGGGGTACTAATAAGAGCAAAAGTACCCACCATTTTCCAAGCATTCCCTCAATGCTGTTGTACTATCTTCATTTATGAATATTTTGACTCCAATTTTTAAGTTTTTGCGTTCCTCTTCCGCCATTTTCTTTTGCACGTCATCATGAGGCCTTGTTATATTTACTACTTCACTGTTAGCTGATGTAGACACAACCATGTAATCTGAATCGTCTGTAAGTGCTGTACCGTTTTGAATGTGACCGTTTTGATTACTCCATTCTGATAGAGTTAGTTTGATGCTTTCAGAAAGCTGAAATTAAGATAGTTTTCATATAATTTCTGACATGGATTGCAAACTAAGCAGCTTTTTCATTACTAGTAGGGTAGACAACAGACGCTATAGAAGTAAATTATTTTAATACTTTTTTTGAATTGTATTATAACGTGTTTTCCCGTGGGAATTAGATAATCTCCCGCGGTAAAAAGTAGCCTATGTCACTCTCCAGCCCTCCAACTATCTCCACACAAAAAATCACGCCAATCCCTCACTCCGTTTTGACGTGAAAGAAGGACAGACAAACAAACAAACAAACAAACAAACAAACAAACAAACAAACAAACAAACAAACAAACAAACAAACAAGCAAACACTTTCACATTTATAATATTAGTATGGATTTCGATATACCAAACTATGTTTTACTCGTAGTGATAATAATTAACATGCCATATTTCCCTACTACATTTTTAATTCACCTTGAGAATGTTATGATAACAATTGATGTTCCGCGGTTAGGCTGTAACAGTAACAATCAGAAAACTGTTACACGATTCTCTTGCATATTCTAAACTATCGACTTACCATCACTTCGCTCGGGTGGGTCCCTGGGTATTTCTTTTTTTGAGTGGAACCCTTATTCTTTTTGTAAAATAGAAGTAGCCTAAGTTACTCTTTATAACCGTCTAGCCGTTTCGAAGATTAGCCGAAACAAACAGACAGACAGGCAGACAAAAATTTTACAATATTTTTGTTTCACATTACAATTAGACATTTCAATTTTATTTATCTGTATAGATTTAAATCTGTACTAAAAATAAAATCATTTTATTAAAAGTAAATTTGCAACGAATATTCGGCTACTATTCGGTATTCGGCCTATTCGGCTACTTTTATGCTATTCGGCCGAATAAGCCTATATTAATAATTTTAGTGTAATTTTTTTTATTAAGAATATACAGTGTGTTAATAAAATCCTGTCCGATCGAAAACCAGTGTATAGGTATCCCAATCACATGACCAAATAAAATAAGAAATATAAAATATTCATGATAGTAAACATATTAATGAAATTTAAAAAGTCCATTTATTTTTGCTAATTTCCCCACAATTCTAGGAAATTTTATAAATGTACAACACTAATTTCGGCGGTATTATGTTAATCATGTGGCGGCGGCATCTTTGATGTGTGCCGACAGACGATGGGCCGCCCGTTGTCAAAGGTACCCTCGGCACTTGTAGAGGCTATCCCGACATTGAATTACATACTTACGATCACTATTTGTTTGCTTTATTATTTATTTCACTTAAAATTATGTCAGTTTCGCGAAACATTGCATCCGAGTGCACGTGTTGGAGAAATTGAGTTTTAACTATGTCGTATACAAATGAAGAGTACTGTAATATGATAATGTGTTTGGGGAGGAGGGACTGCAATTATGCAGAGGCTCATAGAGACTATGAAGTGCGTTTCGCTGTTCCGCGGGGTACCACGGTGCCGTCAGAGCGTGCGGTTCAACGTCTTCACAATCGTATGTACACCACGGGCAGTGTTCACGGCTACGAAACGCATCACGCACGATACAAGGACACCGCGTATCGACATGGAAATTGAAGAGCAGGTGCTTGTGTTATTTAATGAGGACCCCACCCGAAGTACTCGTTCTGTGGCACGACAATTGGGCACTAACCACGTTCAGGTGTGGGAAGTGTTAAAAGAAGATGGTCAGTATTCTTTCCACTACCGTCGTGTCCAAGCTTTACTACCCAGTGATTATGAACCTAGAGTGGAATATTGTGCATGGATTTTAAGGAAAATTGAAGAGGACGCAGAATTTTTAAAAAGGGTTATTTTCACCAATAAATGTTCATTTCATAGAACAGGCGTATTTAACAGCCGGAATGAATATGTGTGGTCGACGCTAAATCCTTACGCCAATAATCCGTGATAACCTTTTGCGACGGTGTCAAGCCTGTATCACTCGTGGAGGCCGTCACATGGAACAACATCCCCATCACAGCCATCGCATTGGCGTCCTCATCGAATAACAGACTAACTACTTACAATATATTATGTGTTAACTTATAAAAAAATTGTACTACGCGCCCGGTCCACTTGTATTCATACAACACGCTAGAGCAGCAAGCGTCCGGTGAGCTCCAGCTCGCCAGCCACTCGCTGCCGCGCCAACGACTTACTAAGATTATCGAATCTAGTCTAGCGCTTCTGTATTAGCCTGCGAGCTCGTATTTGACATGTTATTGTTTTGAAAGGGCCAAAAGTAGGTGACGAAAAATAATCAATGCCCATATCTATACATATAATAAACAAAAATATTTGGTGACCAAATTCTTGTTTTGCCCCCCCCCCCCCCCCCCCCCCCCCCAATGAAATAATTATTAAAAAGTGCAAAAACAGGTGGGAAATTCAAAGTAGTTGAAACGCAACGCCATTGGCCAGACCGAATATGCCGTCAAAGTATTGTCATAACAGAGACATTGGCGATTTAGTCGCTCACAAATTGAGTTTCTGTGTATATCGTACTGTGACGCCAAGTGCGCAAAATAGCGAGCGTTCAGTGTATCCGTAACGATATATTTAAAAAAAAAATTAAACTAAATTTTATTTTTTTTTGAGCTAGATATATATTGTACAAACTATTATATAAAAAATTAAAAAAAATCATGCATAAGTAATAATATATTTTCCTTATTATAATTAATGATATGTACCTTCTTTATTACAGAAATAAACAAAAAAAACTATCAAATAAATGTCTATGCACTTGTTATTATAATTAAAATTTAGAAGTGAAAGATTACAATGCAAAAAGACTAATTTTTCTGTATTTTCAGGCAGTAGCTTACTTCTAGACAATCCCAGATTCAGACAAAAGACGCTCTAAATAAATACTATTTCCTGGCGCCAAACAAGAGACACACGTAGATACAAGTTTTCGCACCACGTGCTGGCCGAATACTTTTGCCTAAAATTCGGTTATTCGGCCAGAAAGGCTACCGAATATTCGGTATTCGGCGTATGGCCGCATATACAATTTGTTGCAAGTCTAATTAAAATTAAAAAACCAAACCGATTAGACACAGACAGCATGTAAAATTTTGCATGTCATGGTGATGCTAGTTATCAACACTGTTGCTAGTATATAAGTAAAATAAACAAAAACCTCATTGGAATTCTGTTATAAATAAAATGCAAATAATGTTTAAAAACATTTTCAATAAAATTTAAATACATATACATACATATAATATGTAAATTAAGTATGCTTGTGCGTGTAATTATTTCACCATTATTTAACCAATTTTTTTTCATTTATATGTGACCACCAGTAAGTTGTAATACATTCAATAAGAAAAGCTCAAACTAAAGCAGTAAGTCTGAAAAATCAAATTATGAGTTGATTCACTTTTGGAGAAGATATTGCATAACATACAAGAAAATGCAGTTGAATTTAGTACTACCCTTTTTTGAAGTAAATCAAATTTTTTTTTGTGCTAATATGCAATCAGTCCCAAACTATAAGCAGACTTGTTCCCTGTCATTCTTATCGTGTTCAAGGAGCTCTTCAGCTGGAGACACCTCATCCATTACCATCTGTCACCAACTGTCTGTATATCATGGCATTATAGTTGTTCAGTGTAGCTGATAGTTGTTAGCGCAGTAGCTAAGTCATTCGGGTCAAGATCAAAAATAGAGTCCTTTTATTTAATTGCTCTTGAAATTCCTAATATCAATTTGATGTACACTGTACAATTAGTCAGTTATTATATAATACTATTTATTTTACTTTAGGTTTCTTGTTACTGTTTTTACGATAAAGAAAAATAAAAATAAATCATGAACTACTTTATATTAATTAGGCTTTAACATTAAATGAAATAATAGCAGAAAATCTGTGAAAAGTCTAAATATTATACTTATTGTTCTAAAGAGATAGTAGACTGTAGGTAAGACACACATAGAAAATCAAATAATGCAAGTTGGTTAAAATCTATAAAAAATGAATAATGTTTACTGTTCCTTCTGTTGAATAACTTATCTGTTTTATAGATACCATTTTAATTTGACCTAAACTCCCACACTAATTGTTAAGTAACAGTAATAAAGCAAAGCACTCATACTCCTTTATCAATTGTATTACGTAATAAAAATACTTACACAATAATCAAATCTTAAATTAGATTAGAGAATCTTCAAAATAGATTTATTTTGTTTTGGTTATATAGGACTCACCGGCCAGTAAAACCAATACTACCCAATGGAACTTCGCCCATCTTTAATTAGGGGTTGCAGGAATGGCATGATGGTTGAGGATGCACTCAAGAACCACACCCTAATGGCTAGCCTGTTGAGACCGAATACAGACTATGGGGATGATCTCATGGTTCACTCTGCTATCAGAGAAGTACCATGAGCAAACAAGACACTAGTGAGCTGTCAACTATAACAAGGATCTAAGGATTCACAAGAGAAAATCAAGGGTATCAAATTGAATATGTAATTCCTTCCTATCCTAGAATTTTATGATAACACTATTTCAATTTCCAGCATTTACACAAAATCTTAGCTTTCGGTCTTGGTTTTAATACATATTAACATAATAATATATGGCACTGGTAAAACCAATAATGACTAAAGTATAATAACGCAAAATGTTAAAAAAATGTACCATATACTAATTGTACATTTATCCAAAATGTAATGTAAATGTACCGATAGGGTATGGCTACGTTGTATTGTAAGTGTACATGTTAAAAACTGGATTTTAAGCCTATAAAGAAGACAAAAAATAAATAAATTGAAAAATAAATTGAATTTTTTACATCTATAATAGTTGATTATATTGTAAAAATGGTAAAAATGTTGTGTAGGTTTAATACCTTATTTTGCTACATGCTATTTCTTGTTTTTGGAGCATTAAACACACCACAATGTTTTGTCCATGCCTTTTTTTATGATTTCAATTATTTATTGCAATTTTCTTTATTTTTATTGTGTAAGCAGTTACTATCTTACATTTTGGTTTGATAAAGAATTTTTGAAAAAATGATTTTAGATGTAACTAACTTTAATGGCAATATGGACTATAGAAGTCCAATCTAGTAAGCTTGCTTTTGCCATTACTAAGCTTGATTTATATTATGATTTATTTATTTATTTATAGAGAAGAAGAATTGATTACACATTACTTTTTAATGTTTTAAAGATACACTAAGTATTCTAAATAAGTGTATATAAACAATTTAGTTGAGGTAAAGGATTACAAGAGTACATATAAATCAAATAAATATGATTAAATATATAAGTTTTATATGTAAATATTAAAACTGTACATTACTAACCTCTTCTGTGACATTTTGTCCAGCTTTTTTCTTGATATCAATAAGATTTAACACATTCCCAGTATTTATGGTCACTTTCGAAGCAGTTTTCAACATTGTGAATATATTTTTAGACACTGATTAGTTTTTGTAATTCAAGGAAATAGTATAATCTAGATGAGTTTTGTTTAGTAGATTGAAAAACTGCGACCGTCCCCTACCAGTAAAGATGATAGACTAAATTCCAGTGGCCTTGCTTGTGCAGAAAAAGTCATGCTGTAGCTGTATTATTATTTATTATATTATAGATGACGTACGTTTACATAAACATGACGAAATTTTATATCTAGGTATGTAGATTTACATTATCAGATATAATATTCAGAGATGCGTAATATAATAATTGATACCTTGAAAGTTATTTCGCTTGAATTACTAGTAATTTGTAATCTGAATCTGGATTTTTTATTAACAATGTTTGTTCCTGGTCTATGTTTAGATTATCAAACAAAAGTGAATAATGTCAGACTAAACTGTAAAATTGACAGAACCTCAAAAAATAAAGAGTGTAAAATTGAAGCCGGAATCCGAACTGTGACGGAAAATCTTAAATCCGTCAATTTTATTAATTAAAGTACGTTTTAAAAATACCTACTAAGGTACTTGATTATTTTTATAACATTTATAGGTACTTATAGGTACGTCTTAGATTATACGGTTTTTCCAATAAGTAAAATCACTTGTCTGAGAATCACATCTTAGACCGATTTACACGTGTTACGAGTAAGTAGTTTAGTAGTTAATTAAATTTTAACTTAATTTTAAGTGAATAATTGCGTATTTATTGGTAGAGGAAATATTTATTTTATTTTAATGTAAATGAGAGACAAATGTAGCCATAAATACGCTCATGTGCTTATATTTGTTAAATTAAATTATTAAATTAAATTTAAGTTCACCGTTCGAGTTTCTTATCTTATGTTTTTAAATGTTTTACATAATTTAATCATGAATATAATATACAAAATTCTATGTAATTTAACGTATGTGACTTATTTAATTTCGAATCCAATGAGCTGTGGGTTTAAATGATATAATTTTAAATTTGGCGCTAAAACTCTAAATTGTGTCTCTTGATTATTAGATTATAAGCTTCAACTTGACTATTCATAGTTGTAGTAAATAGGCAAGGAAACGCGTAGTCGAAGATTCTTTGAGGGACGAAATAATAAAGAAAAATCTTAACATATAGACGCTCTTTTCTTTTAAATGCTTTCTTAAAAATATAGTTTATCTTCAAAGAATAGATTTTAACGCAATTTAAAGTATTGTGAATACATTTAATGTCCAGACAAAGAAACTCGTAAAAATGGCTATACATTAAATAAAAATATATTTAGTACGCAACCCTGTTTCATCGTCCAACTTCTGGCCCCAAAAGACTCCTCATTGCAACAGTTTAGGCCATAGTTTGGATACGCTGGCCAACTATGTGTTAACGGACTTTAAATATCTTTCGATTGTTTCTTAGGTTTTTTCAGATATGCCGTTTTTCTCACAATGATTTTCTTCACCACAGATCACATAATACTATATACTAGTACAGATGCCTCATCCCATAGAAAAAAATTGGACAGCACTAATTCGGGCTATTTTTGTTTGATTTGAATAGATAATAGATGTCATTGATTCACAAATAGTTGAACTGTTTTATTTTATACTCGTAAATAAACTAACGTATGGGTAAATATTGTCAAACTGCATTCTAATAAAAAAATCTGTGATTTTAACAATTTTTAACCGTGTGCAATGTGCATATTCATTCATAAAAAGTAAAAGCGCCATCTGTGAATAATCACTACAAACCCATCATCTGAATGCTGATACTATTGTAATAATCTATAAAATTACGCAAATTTTATTAGTATTCTGCTATTTTTAACGTGGGCACGGGCCTTCCTTCAGTACGAGGGGGATCAGGCCATAGTCCACCACGCTGGCCAAGTGCGGGTTGGCGGAATTTTATTTACAGGCGCATTATTTCGTTTTCATATCTCAGATAACTAAAGTTCAAGGTCTAGTAAATATACTCCACTGTAGAAGAAAGACAACTTATTTCTCAGGACTGACTGAATAATGAATATATAAATAAATCTAGACTAACACTTTCTTACGAAACGTCGGGAACCAACAATCGGAATAAATCCGCGAAATAATCGGAAAAGATGTTTTTACTTAAAAAAGATCTAGACTAAATTAATGTCTTTAACTAGGAGTGAATATTAGTAGTTTTCTGTCATGTAATCTAGTTTTATTTGAGTTATCTGTAATAAGTTGCTATTTTATTCTGTGGTACTACGATAAACAAAATTTTCTACTGTCACTAATTGTCAAAATTGTCATTTAAAATCATTCTTGATTTTGCTCTTTCAAGTTACTACTTCTTCAGTATAAAACTGTGTTGTGAATAATATTTTTTTTACAACATAACATAAAATGGGAATTGATATTTTAGGTTTCGCATATGCTGCTACTGTAGCCGCTGGTGGAATTATGGGCTATGCTAAAGCAGGTATACAGTAGTTTTTTTATTTCTTAATGTTTTTAACAAAAACTAGTATTTTTTTTGAATACAATAACACTTTAATACAATAGCCATACTTTAGAATTATTAAAAACTAAAGATAATTTTCATCTTATAAGTATTCATTTCTTAAAATAATATCATTTTGTGTAGTTTTAGATAAGGCACCTAGATAGAGGTAGGTATATCAATTTCGTTTATGTTAAATCAATATTTTCTCGAATATTCTTATTTCTTCGCGAATGAAAAGTAATCATTGAAAGTATTAACTAAACTAGATTAGCATTGTTCATTATGTAACAGCTTGTAGATTAGTATTAATAAAAGTTGAATTACTTTTGTTAACTTTATGGAGTAAAAATGTGCAGGTATGAGTGGTACTAATAGTCAAAATATCTTGCATTTTCTATTAAAAAGGATCTTACATAAAATTTATAAATCTATGACTTTTAATTTAATTGATATTCAGGAGAAAAATGCTTAGTATAAATAAGCTGCAAAATTAATATTGCTGACGAAATGTACTATGACAATAGGATATATTTGTACATTATATATGTAGATTTTCATACAAGTAAAAAATATTTACACTTAAGTGATGCATTGAAAGGAACGTAACTTTACATGTATATTAGTAAACATTGTATTTGAAAAAGAAGAATAATATTTAACTTTATCTAATTATAGGGTCCATACCATCATTAGGAGCAGGAATTATTTTTGGATCAATTTTGGGTAAGATTTATTGCTATGTATTCGTTTTTGATTTATGATTTTAATATTGAAAGTTTGTAAATACTATGTATAAACTGTTTACAGGTGTGGGTGCATACCAACTAAGTCAGGATCCTTCAAATTATACATTAATGTTAGGAACAACTACTTCTCTCGGAGGTCTTATGGGATACAGGTGAGATGTTTATTTATTATATTTATAACATTAATTTTATTAATTTCAAATGTATTTAATGCAACCCAATATTTTTTTTATTTTATAATTTAATCTATCTATACATATAATAAAATTCTAACTCAGTTGAATCTGTACATTAAATATTGTTTGGAAAATCTTATTGAAATAGAAATTACATGGACGAATTAGAGACTGGACCTGACATAAAATACAAATGTATGAAAACTAGTTCAACCAAGTGACGCATAACGCACACAAAGATTTTATTACATTATTATAAACACTGATACACAATACAATATTTCTAGTGCTTGAACATAATCGATAAAATACATATATCGATGAACCAATGAATGACATTTTAGACATCGGTTAGCATAGTCTTTTAATTTAGAATATCTGTATTTATTATAATAATTTAAAATAAATGAATTAAAGAGGCAATAATAATGTGTCAAATAATAATTAATTTTTAATTTGATTTATATAAATACGATGGCATTAATGGCAACATTCTGTTGGCCTATAACAATGTTAATGAACAAATGAATATCGGGTGTATTCCATTAATATATAATAAATATTATTTTGTAAAGATTAAAAAAATATTAAGCTAATTTAATTAAATAAAGTGATTTTGTTGATTCTGTTATTGAACTATTTTAATTGGCAATTGATTGTCTCGGGTAGTTATAAAAATGTGATACTGTCCTAATATTGCTCAGTTCTTAATAAACATTTGTGAAATTAGGAAAACGAAAAAGTGATTGCAAATTGTGAAAAAGTGAGTGTTGGATCGTGGAAGTAAAATAATTAGTGCAAGTGGTAAAGTGTTTTATTACAAATCGCCAACCCAGAAGTTGAGTGCTAAAACATTATTGTTTGATTTTGTGTAATTTATGTGTTGAAATAAAATGATCTTTATTATTATTACAATGGAATAATATTCCAAAGTATATAAATGTGGTATAAAATAAAATAAAAAATTAAGTACACATACTAATTATAATTTTTGCATTTATATTTTTATGTGATTTAGAAAATATTTTTATAAATTTATTGTCATCAGATTGTAGGATACTGTGATAAAAGTATTTTATGTTATTATACTGTACAAATAACACAATTCGTTCAGTTATTTCGTCAAATATCGATATATTTTTCGACATTGTCAAGCACTAGTCGATGTCAAATGAACTCACTCGACAGTTTCTTCATTTGTTCTGAATGGTATAATCCAGCCATTTTATGATGGTTGTCAGATGTCAACAATACATAGAAATATCGACTATATTTAACATAGTTGTATAATATGACATTTTATTTTACATTTAATTAAATTTTGTGATAAATAACAATAAATGTAATAAAATAATGTATTTACAAGTGGAAAGAAATAGTGCTGCTTCCGCCGTTATAGTTTTTACACCATTTAACAGAACATTTAGTCATTTTTGGGAGATGTTTTGTTGACAAGTAAGTGCTTGAGACTGACACAAAAAACAAACGACCTAGGCTAAAATTCCCTGGTTACAGACATGACCGTTAAAGGTACGTCCGCTTATATGTCTGGTCCAGTGGTTAATTCGTTCATGAGAAATTATTATCGATATAGAGGCCAAATCTATTTAGACAGATTTTAATGGAATTTGGTATAATGTTAGCTGGTTATCCGGATCAACATATAGGATACTTTTTACTTTGGGAAAATATCTCATCTCTATCTCAAAAATATACTAAACTTTAAAGTAGGGACAAACCTGAGCGGAGCGAGGGTGAGTCGCTAGTACAATATAAATCAACTAATTTAGATAAAGTATTAAATTGAGGATGGATATTTTTAATATTTTTTGATTTATACTTCTATATTCTTTTAAAATCTTTTGTTCTTATTAAAAAATTTTTTTCCAGATACTACAATAGTCGAAAATTCATGCCGGCTGGTCTAATGTTTGTATTGTCCGTGGGAATGCTTGCGAAACTCCTGGCTAAAAATGTCACAGCAAGCCCTATGTCAGTGAAGTCTAATTAAAATATATATTAAGTTAGAAGTGAAATAAACCAATATTTTATTGTATTACATAAATGCTCAAACTTCTTTAAACATTCAGCAACAACCTACAGTATGTTCAGTCTTTATGAGATGATTACACAACATTTATTTATTTATCCTATTATACCATAATTAATGTAAGCATTGGAGTGATAAGAAAGAAGCCAATTTTTTATTACACTGTAATATATTGGCTATTTATTATTATTAAAACTCCTAAGAGAGTTAAAATATGATTTGTTTTACTTATATTAATTGATTGGATATATTATAAAGGCATGTTTTTATTATGTATATGCAAAAAATGTGTTTATTGTTAAGTTCAATTATAATTTAATAATAACATAAAACATCACGTATAATGTAATCATATTCAAGTTTCACATTTTTGGTTAGTTTTTAATACAACATGAGCATTTTAAAGCTTTTTTTCCTAAAGAGAAGGAATGTTTCATATTTAACAAAACAGCTAATTTGTTATATTTTAACAAAATAATAAGTAAATGTTGAAGTGAGGTGTTTTAGTTATTCATATATTATTTTTATTTCATGTTATAGTTTTGTATTGGGTTATGTTTTTGATGTATATTTGTTTAATGATTTATATGAAATTTGGTGTTGGGAATGAAAATAAAATTCGATATTTAAATTTCTTCGTTTATATTTTTTTCTTAATCTTTAGACAATTTAGGAGAAAACTACAAATTGTTCATATATAAATAAATTGGCATATAATAAATAGGTATAAAGGCAAGTGATGTCAGATTTGGAAGTTCACTGTATTCCCCTATTATAAACTAAACTGCCAAACTATATAATCTATGGTAACTTTTTAATGTCTTTAATTACATAAATAAATTTTGATATTAAAAACAGACTTATACTAATAACAAGATAAAGAAAAGTAACTTAGGATAAAAATATATTGTTTAAAGAATGCGAACCAGTCGCAATATTAAAAAATATACATAATATACCATAATCAAGAATTTAATAAAACTTTTTATAAAATAATATAATGCTAAAAAGCATATGTTTTGAAGTGTCTAAAAAATAAACGTGCAAATCAAAAAAAAAAAAATGGGATCATCGAGTTCTAGTTATAGATAGGTACACTTAATTAAAAAGGCACTTGTGGCAGTTTTTGTAACCTTAATAAAAAACTATTTTTACAACCGCTTAAAAAATAGACTAAGAAAATACAGTATCCAAAACCAAATTGAGAGGCTGGTCTCATTTTGATTGACTTCTGCTTGTAAACTAATGTACTTATAGTTCATTAACACAATCACATTGTAATATCACTCACAGAACTGTGCCTGTATTGTTCTTAGACACATTCTTATTCACACAAACTCGTGACACATCCCTTTGATTACCCGCTGCATATAAAATATTACCTTTGTATAATTATTGCAGATTTACACAAAAATTAAATATTATTTAGAATTAATAATGACTAATATCATAATCTTCTTAAATTTTTTGTGTACAGTAAGTAAATAAAAACCATTAGTTTTTTTATTGCATTTATTACAAGATGATTATGATACCAGATCTTGATTTTATTGAAATCATGCAGTGTATAAAATAATAAGAATATTAAAAAAATAATTATACATCTGTAATAGAAGTAATATTTATTAAAGGTCTGTGCACGTTCCACAATCTGAAATGTATTAAAGCTGGAGTTCACCCAGTATATAATCTAGGTTTAATCCAGCAAACAGTCTTCAGTGTTTGTCCCGCTCGATTCACTAGTGGCGGCTACTGTAACATAAGATTACCAAATATTACCATGGGAATTTAACACGAAATGACAAATTATCAAAAATAACTATTCATGAATAGTTATTTTTGATAATTTTTAATAATTTTGTTTAATCTAAGAAATTGATAATTTGTAGAAGGATATAGTAATATAATAGATAACAAAATGCAATAGAAATTACGTTTATTGAACAAGGGTAATGTTTGAAGTTGATGTTCAGATCATAGATAATTAAGAATGTTTTGAATTATGATTATGACATAATAGTTTATATACACGGAAACATGTAGATAGGAATCGCAAGCCTTTCCAAACTCGCAATAGTATGTAGTGAACAGACGTAAATGGCTGAAAAGAATGCATGTGAAGTATTTATGATATTTAGCAGAAGACCATGAGACGAAAGACAGAAATGACATCGCTCCAATTATTTCTTACCAATAAATTAATTTGGCACATCTATGTTCTTATAATTTCTCCCGATGTCAAGTTCCTTTGATAAGAGAAAAGTAATCTTGCCGGTTCTATTTGAACTTGCTGAGAATTCGCGTCAGGTCTAATGGAATTGTCTGAAGACTTCGCTTGAGAGTAATAAGTTCCAATTTTGAATACTGATTTGAATCCTTTGTCCGAGAAAGGGCTTTTCGTCGTACTTCCTCCGAAGTAACTGTCCAATTCGTCTTTACTGAGGAAACCACGTTTCGGTTCTACTTTAGGTGACTTTGTAGTGAAATCATTGAAATCGTAAGGATTTTTTGTGGTTGAGAATTTGAATTTAGGTGTTGGTGTACTTTGTGTGGCTTCAGTTGATTTTTCCGTCGGCTCGATCTGTTTTGTTGTGTGGTAGTAATATTTGTATGGATTCATAGTGGATTGAGTCGTCGTCGTTGTTGAGTAATCGTTTTTCTTTTGGTAATAAGAGTAATAGTTAGGCTTGTTAGTCTCTGGTGCTTCTGTACTAGCCACGTACGGCTCAGTGGTTGCTTCAGTACTGTGTGCGTGTTTATAAAAATATATTAGAATACATCTCGTTGTGTTCTACACAAACTGACACTCCCGAGAGTATGTGCCCATCTCGTTTTAGTGACAGTATTGTGATGATCCAATGCA
This sequence comes from Brenthis hecate, assembly GCA_951806755.1. Taxonomy (NCBI): domain Eukaryota; kingdom Metazoa; phylum Arthropoda; class Insecta; order Lepidoptera; family Nymphalidae; genus Brenthis; species Brenthis hecate. The sequence continues at coordinate 4,752,616 of OX638261.1, forward strand.
TTTATGAATGTTATTTGTAAATTTTTTACACAATTAATTTACGATTTATTTTAATATAGTAAGTAAAATAGGTATACAATTTAAAAAAAAATACCTAATTGTATAATTATTACCTTATTATCAATAGTCTTTTAATAAGTTCTTATCGAAGTCAACACTTCAAATTAGACTACAAATATATATTTTCATTATTATTATTTTTTATTACCAAGATTACACAAATATTACCATGATACTCACCTCGTGATATTACCGTAGAATGGACTAGTTTCAGGTCGCACGTAGCTCGGCGTGTGTTGCGAATAGTCCGGTATTATATTTTCGTGCTCGGTAATACACCGCCCGTTTATACAGTACTGGAATGACGTTCATTATTAATGGTTAAATAATGCAATTACGTTTTATTATGAAATAGAATAAATACTATAAATATTTAACTATTTATGTAAATACGTATACATATATAAATCACTGTGATATGAATAAAACATATTATATGTATGTATATGTTTAGCTACCATTGGTTATTATATTGGAGGTAATAAGTTTGATTATCGCTAGGGATGAATATGTGATTTGATGAGGTAGCTCAACTGTTTTAGTTATTTCATTTTTTTAATATTAGTACTCCATTTGTCACATTCTTTCATTTGATATGCCACAATAAATTTGACAAAATAAAACCCCCAATATGTTTAAGATTTATTACGCTATACGTTAGTCATTGAGTTACTATCAGGCAGCTTATAAAGCGATAATAAAGTGACCCTTTAACAGACAGATTCGTATGTGTTTTACAATTTGGCTATGGCGATTTTTTTTCTCTGTGTTTCCTATCAATCATTTTATTAGAAATGGACTTCAAGGAGATTGCTATGATTAGTATTATTGACATATGCAGAAGAAACAAAGCTAAACCTGTCCGTCCCCACACGGAGAACCCTCGGCAGCGGGTCGGTACGCCACGCAGTAGCCGCTTGCCGCGTCGAAGCAGAACAGTTGCGCGCACACCCGCTCGTCTTTGAAACATGCACTGGAAAATGATATAAATATTAATAAAAATAGAAACTGTAGCGCAGAGAACTAAATGTAAACAAATGGTGTAGACTATAGAGGTAGTTCGCACTGTAATATTGGAGGTGAAATATAAATAAGCAATTAGGTAGTATAAGAAAAACATCTTCCAAGACAGGTTTTAGATTTTATTATTTTTCTTGTTGTTATTTTTGAAACATCAAATCACTAGACCAAGCTATTCTTGCTTTGCTCAGTGCCTCTCTGGGTATTTCCGTTTTCGTGTTTGTATTATATTCTTTTGGTATTTTTTTTATAATCGATTCAATTAAAGAGATTTTAAGGTTTAAGTTAAGTATAGCTTATACTTTATCTTATCTATCTGTGTAAGTACTAAATTTCAAGAATCAGAAAAATATACATTAATATTTACTTAATAGGTAACAATAAAAATTTGGCAATTTTCCAGCTGGTCTAATTCATGAAGTGAAAGGTTAATTAATAATAACTAAATCAACAAACAATATAATATATTGGAAATGACGTATTAACAACTTTATATAAGGTCGACACTTAACATAGATTAATTAAATAAAACTTTAATTAGTCTATGTGGTTTAAAAATATTTGATACAAGATGGTATATTTACGAGATATAAAGAATGGTTTCTACGTACATTGGTATAGACTATAGTTGTATATTAATAACTACATATCAACTATGAAACATAACCTTACCTAGTGCCTCTGTCCTTCCTACATTGAGCATCTAATGTGAGTAGCCTTCCAGGCAACACTCGTGGTAACGAGTCGTCTTCATGGGGTGAATTGTATAAACACGTTGCAGTGTCACCACTGGAAATATAAAAGAAGTTTTTAATTATGGCGCCCAACGTGGGGCATTTAAAATACGCTTTGTAGATTAGATTTCACATTGTCATAATATAATTAATATATTCACTGTATGACAATAACAAAATAGTTAAAATAATAGTACAAAAATAAGTGACTTAAACCACTATGTATTTTATTTATGACTTTTATACTTACTCTAATATATGAGATAGATATACATATAATCGAGATATTACAAAAGTTTTTAATTTTCTCAATTTGTACTAAATGTACTTTTTAATAAATTAGAACAGAATAAAATTAAGAAACTCACTTTAAAAAGTGATGGAAGCTCTGAACACTGCAAGGGGACCACCGGAAACCTTTCTCAGTGTGTCTTAAATCTGACATAATGAATCCGTCTTCCCATCTACACTTCTCAGCTCCTGGACCGCCTAGATAAGAGGGCGGGGGACTACCATCGTGTACTGCTCCTAACCTATAAAGTTATTTTACAGTTCAACAAGAAGTATTAATATTAAAAATATAGCTAAACTCAAAATAATGAAAACGATTAAAAATATCTAAAAAAAAAAAATATTATTATTTTTTAAGGTGAATATATAATACATATATAAATATGTTGGGACATTAACACACAACACCATTTACTTCCATGGTAAGCTACGAGACTTGTGTTATGGATATGTAAGGTATGTATAATATGAAAGAATAAAATAAGTTATTTTACTTACAAATGTCCTACTTCATGTGCAGCGACGATGATACCAGAAAAACCACCAGTGTCTTCAATAATAGCAACTGAGTTGACCTTTTCTAATCGTTTGTTCACCACACACGCCCCACCGACGTACGCGAATCCTATTTTTAAAAGTATTTAGTCTTCATCTTTTTAAAAAAATAATAAATTATTTTAAAAAAAATATAATGAGGATAGGTAGAAAGAAATTTGGATTGTCTATGATAGAAAACGAAGATATATACTTACATCGATTACGATCTTATTATTATTGAATTATGGTGAAGGTTGTAGGTAGAAAAGGTTTGTACTTACATAGGGCCTTGTTGTAACTAAGTGAAAGAATTGCACATGCAAAGCTTTTTTTTTAAATTATGTTAAAAAATTAAAGGAACCCATGCTGTTAAATAGTGAAGCGTATGCTTAATTTAAGATGTTAGTTTACTGTTTAATCATAAACATTGGGTAATATATAGTAAAAATAAAAGTTTAGGGACTTGGTTCATACATATATATTATATTGTACGTAATATACCTACTTATACTTTAGTTGTCCCAGATTGGATAGAAGATGGTATCTGTTGTTCTTAAATAAAGGCAAAGTAACATGCATCCTTAAATGACTTAATCTGTGGAATTGAATATTTATGTCCATCTTTAATAGCAGAGTTTGGTAGATACGTAATAGGTATGTTAGTTTATTTTACGATGTCCTCGTGTCATTTAAGTAAGGTAGGGCCGACTGGTCCTCTGACCTTACGCAACTTTCTTGTTAATATGAAAAGATGTACTGGAGGCCTTTTGAAAGGTTCGGCGCAAGAAGCCAATCATTGTGTTGAAATAAAGTATGAACACAAATATGAGAAGCGATAAATTAAAGCATCACATTTAATGCTACGGTCGTTTTATGTTGATGGGCAAAAAACCATCGCATGCTTTACAAAATTACCGATCGGTAATGTTGCACGCATGACTCATATACAGGTGAAGGTCTCCAGAAATAGATTTAAGGTTTATGGTTTAATGGTCTATAGGACAGAGTATGCGATGACTAAACTAAATAGCAGAGAGTTTTCTATTCTATATACATGGTGTAGAGAAAGATATGCGAAGATAGATTATTCACAAAGTGCTTATGATCACGGAATTCAGGATCAAGGGATCAAAGGAATGTGATTCCAGTGAAGTTTCATGTACAGGGGTGAGGGACTAAGTAGATGACAAAAGGCGTGCTTGGGGAAACAATCATATACACACGCCTACCTGCAGTCCCTCTATTGCACGCATCGTTCGCATACTGTCTTCTGCACATGTCTAGTCTGAAATCCATTGAAATAATAATCTAAATAAAATTCTTCAAAATATATTTTATTCTCCTTCATAACTTGATTATTATCATAGTTTTAACGTTTATACGAACGTAAACGACGAGCATTCTCTATCGTTAGCCAATTTTTTTCCCGAAACCGAAACCATTATCATAGATATTGTCTATGACATAATATTCAGCGCCATTACCAAATCCTTTACCGCAAACATTAAAATTAAATCAAGCCGAATTATTTCGCTCGAAAGCCTGTTAATGCTGAGTATGTCAACACCATTTGCGACCTTTTAGAGGTTTTTTTTAAAATAAATTACCAGCGGTGCCTTTAGTACAGCGACCACCCTTGCGACGTCGGCACATGTCATACCTGTTGGTAAAATTAGTTTTCGTGTCTTCATTTATCCTTCAGTTTAATAAATTATTACTTCACCAATATATTTTTTTTATTTTAAAAAGTTACATTTGAATTATGAACTGTCATATTTTCAATTCAATTCACGTTCAATGGCTTCTAGGAGCTGTCATATTTTAAAATTATTCGAATAATGGCGCTAAATTAAAAATAATATTAATTAAAGGTTATACTTACCGTTTTACTGATATATGTATCCATTTCTAAAGTAGATACTATGTTGAATAGATTTAAGTGTGCTATTAAATATAATTGATATCGATGTTAAAAGATCTACTGTACTGCTTAGTATGTAAATATGTTAAATAAATTAATTTAATTTTTCTATATATTTTTTTATCTTTGCTAGTACTTCTCTCTATTTCGCACAGCAATCACGTTCTTATTCAACTCAACATATGTGTTCTGAGTTTAAGTACTTATATATCAATGCAGTACACGAATTAAGATTTTTTTGTAATCATATAATTACACATCATCGGAGTTACCTACTATAAATATTGTCATATTTAAATATAACATTAAATATTAATTTCAGCTAAATCTTAATTAAAAAAAAAACAAATATTTTTTTTTAATAATAAGGCATAAATAGAGCTAAAACAGATATTGTTCACTTACTTGGTTATAGCAACAGCTATATCATAAACAGGCAGCCTCCTCTCTCTGAAGAGATACTTGCCCATGTCAGTGAGAGCGGCGGCGGAGTCGATCGCATCTCGACCTACGCGGTTTCTTTCTAGATATGGTGTCGCATCACGACCCTGAAAATATAAATATATGTTATATAATCTATACTATATAATATTATAAAGAGGGAGAGTTTGTTTGTTTGTTTGAACGCGATCATCTCAGAAACTGCAAATCTAATTTAAAAAATTCTTATTGCATTAGATATCCCGTTTATTGAGGAAGGATATAGATAGGTTATATATCATATAATATATAGTTTATCTATTCCATACTGTTAAAACGGACGAACCCGAGCGAAGCAAGGTTGAGTCGCTAGTCTATTAATAAATTACATAATGATAAATTCTATTTTATTTAATATTAACGTGAAGTTAGTGTTGCTAGTGGTTGCTATGTTAAAATTATTGCAGATTTTATTTTTTAATGTGATTAGAATTAATCCAGTTCTACAAAATTTTATAATATGAAAAATTATGTAAACATTTATAAAAAATATTTGCATATGATTCTCATAATCATAATCCGATTTAGATAAAAACATTCTATTTGCAGCAGTATATCAATTTACACAAAAACCAGAGTTTCTAAATTAATTCACAATATATATTTTGATAAAAGAAGAAAAATGTCACCTTTAAAGAGTATTAAGCACATCCATTAAGTCTGCTTTTAACTTCTATTACAATTCAATTCTTTATAGGTATAGCTTTAGAGCAGGTATTTATTTGAAGTAACGCAAAAGTTGTCATTTTTGTGAAAAAAGAAGGTTTATGTTTTGTCAAGAAACACATTTTTTATAAGACTACCAAGAATCCATTTTTTTTTAACAATTCAACCAAACCGATGTTACATCTTCACACTGAATTTGATTGAAAGTAGTCAAACAGGTGACATTTACAAATTATCCACGACTACCAATCAAGTATACATAATAAATAAAAATCAAGCACAATTAACATAATTGGATGAAATGGTTTATAATCAGCAGTTTTCGTCCAAACATATTTTGGTTCGGGAGTTGACTCACGTTTCGAAGGTAAATATCAAACGTGATCTTTAAACAGCCCTAACCTTGAACTATTGAGATTTATGCCAACTGCCCAATGTGCTCCAACATGAAAACTTCTTGTAATCACAACTATAGAGCCCATAATACAGACGTTGGGAATTCGATTGGTTGGACCAAGAATATTATCAAAAGTCAAATAAAAATATTGTCTCTAACAGTAAAAAAAAACCCTTGTATAAGCGGTATATTAACTACAAAATTATTTATATATGCTAAGTATGTAAGGCGAATAAATACATAACTGAAATTATCAAACATTTGTCAGGTTACTTAGAAAATATTATCAAAACACTCAGTAAAGAATAAGGTAAGATATTTTTTAATATCTCTTAAAAAATAAGTGATATTTTTTTACGTACTGAGCACTTTGTATTACTGGGACCTCCTATGACCGAGACTGTTTGTCAAAAATTCTTTTTCGATATAATTTGTATATTTTTGTCTTCCAATATTGAACTAACGCAAAACAAGTTAGTTGCAATAAATAAGTAATAAATTTATTTTAATTAGGATCTACGGCAAACATAAAAGTATAATAATATATTATTAATAAAACATTTTAATGGACGAAGAAATAATAAAACCGATCGTTCGACATGTAAAAATCAAATTTAAGTAAGGTTCAAACAACGCCATGTCTTATTACGAGTAGTAGGTAGTGTTGCAGGTGTTGCTAATTTATACAAATTAATTCTATATTTTTTGTTAACAACTAAATCTGGTTTTAGCAATATTCTTTCATCTATCTTAGTTTATCAAAAATGTTCGTTTATGATATTAAGACAATGAAAACAACAGCTAATTTTATTAAGTAGTATCGTTTTTTTTTTAATTTATTAAGAAAAAAAAGTAACTCTCCCTTTATATTTATATGGTACTAGCATTGCCCGCGGCTCCGCCCGCGTTCAGATGACCAAAAACCAAATTCTTAGGTTTTACATATTAGTATTCTCTTACATCACAGTTTTTGTATTTTTTCTCAGAAATGAGACATTTTCCCGCGGTAAAAAGTATTCTATATGTTGACCCGGATAATCAGCTATCACAATGCCAAATTTCATCAAAATCCCTCCAGTGGTTTTTCTGTGATGCGGTAACAGACAGACAGACAGACAGACAGACAGACAGACAAAAATTCTAAAAACTATAAATTTGGCCTCTGTATCGATAATAATGTCAATAAGATTTTCCAAAAAATATTCATTGTACAGATTCGACTTACTTAGAATTTTATATAGGTAAGTATAGATTTCATAGACATTATATTTAGCAACTACGTACCTACAATATAAGTGGTAGGTACAGTGGAAAATCTATTTATTTAAGCTTAATATTTAAATAAATTTATATTTTATTCATTATTAAATGTATATTTTTATTTATAATATTCATTTAATATTAAGTATATCATAATATAAATATTTAAATTTTATTTATTTTGTAATTCTTCACTGGCTGAATAGACTTTACCCCTTAGGTATATTTTGAACACAAAAAAAAATAAAAGTGCGCGCCAATTTTAGTTGGCCAACTTATACAGTTATTTCATATAATAGTTTTTTTATTATTATTTTAAAAAATGGCTAGTGATGCCGTTTTTAAGTATTTAAATGATACAAATAGACCTTATTCATGTGCTGACATAACAGTGAACCTACGAGGTACTTACACGAAAAATGCAATTCAAAAAGGTCTAGATGCTTTGAGTGAATCGGGCAAAATACGATGTAAATTGTATGGTAAACAAAAAGTATATGCTGCTCTCCAAACAGATGACGTAGAAGAGACTACTGATAATGAAGGTGAGTGGTTATATTTTGTTTTTTATTAAAATGTATAAGCCATAATGATTCTGGCATATGTATATTCCCTATTGGCATTATAGCTAGTGTTCATATAAGATTAAACTCATATTTATTCAATTGTTATATCAATAATAATTGAATAAATATGAGTTTATAAATTATATATCAATTTTATAAATGTAATCATTTTAGAAAAACAGAACACTTTTTGCAAATATCTGAGTTGTTGTTGTTGTTGTTAAATAAAGTGTGTGTTTTTTGCAGATTACGATGCTAAAATAGGAAGTCTAACAAATAGTTTAAGCGAAAAAAAATCTGAGTTAAAAATAGCCGAGACTAATCTTAAAAACCTCACATCCGCACCTACTAACGACTCTACACGATTACTGATTGACGAATCAAAAAATAAAATTGACAAACTAGAAAACAAGCTGCTTGATCTCAATAATACTACCGAAGTTATTAGTGTTAATGATAAAAATTTTATTTTAAATAAACACGAAAATTTATATAATGAATACAGGTTGGCCGACTCCATTGATATTGTGACATAAATATCATATTAATTTTAATAAATTGTCACTATTATATTTTTCAGAAAGCGCAAGAGAATATGTTCGGATATGCTCGAGGCGGTTTTAGAAGGTTATCCAAAATCGAAAAAAAACTTTCTAGAAGAATATTGTATAGAGACCGACGAAATGGTTAATTTTAAGCTTGCGTCAAAAGAATAAAACAATAGTTTAAATTATGGATTTGTTATTTAATCGTAAATACATAAAAATCGTAAAAGTCGAATTTAAATTATTAATTTAGGAATATTTTAAATATTTGATTGGTTTCCAAACTTTATAGACCATAAAAATATTTTGCGCAAATAAAGATGTCTGCACCACGCAAATTCGTCATTATGTACAGATTAAAAAAATAAGTCATGAATAATTCGTAGGTTTTAATAAGAATCAGAGAGGTTCCGCATTTTTTTGTTATAAAATAAAATTAAAATTTATAATAAACCAAAATTATTTTTTTCAACAAATCAATTAAAATATCTAAGCGATTAAATCTCATTATTATTTACTCAATGCTATAAAGGCAAAAAAAATTAACTAGAAAATAACATACCCGAGATATAATAATTCCGGCAATAGATATCCTTATTCTGGGTCCTTTCAAAAGTTTATACCTTAGATCTACACCATTCCAGAAAGATACGAAGTACCTTTTAATTTGCAAATTATCACCTCCATGCAATCTGTCAAAAAAAAAACATTATTATTGGGCATATATTTTTTTTTATTTCTAAATGAATAGATATAAAAATGAACACATTATTAGTAACTTAGAACTTAAAAACCAAAAACAGATTTTAATTTTGACAGCATTCGATTCAAATTTACTTTATGTATCAATAATAATTAATAATATATCTTTATTTTTATAAGCAAAATATACCAAAGTAAAAATAAAAGATTAACATACCTATAACCATCGTAATCTACAATGACAAGGATTTCAGGGTATATCACATATGGCGCCTCCCGTTTTCGTCTGCTGTGTGAATCTGTCGATCTTTTCCGCCTGAACCTTTTGCCTATGTGGTCTGGTTCCATGAAGGCTAAAACAAAATAGTTATTTTATATGTTTTAATGATTTTTTTTTGATTTTTCATACTATTTCGATTTACGCTGTTAATAAAAATAAAAGTAGTAGGTAGGTAGAACCTGGGTAACCTTGATAATATGTAAAATTAGGACTTTTGTTACTCGTACAGCGTAAGTACTTATTGAACGAGTACATCCGTAAAGTACATATGTACATATTATGTACTTTTTTAAACAACGACTTTAATGCAAAATATTCTTCCACCACCACCATTTTCTTTCACCATTAATATCAAACCACTTTAGGACAAAGTTAAAAAAAAAATACACTTTGAATTATTACTTCAAAATCACTTTTGAGGTATCTAATTATTCTACATACATCCTTAGGAGTGAAACGAGAGTTTTTGAAATCAAGAGACCTTAATTAAAAAAAAATAAAAATAAAAAGTGAATCACAAAAATAAATAGAATGTTAAAAATTTTTTACACACAGTAAGGAGAAAAAGCTTTATACTAGATATTCTTACGAGTAGTACTCGACGAGAGTACTACCATAATTTATATTATTGCTGTGTTAACGTCTATACTATTTCTATTCTACGCTTGGACAACTCTGATAAATAGAATAAACAAAAATTATACATAAGATGGTTATTTTAAATTAAGCGGTATATCTACCTCGCTCCGCTTTAGTAGGTATACGACCAAACGCTTAATGATGAATTAATTCGCTTTATGAGCCTCGTTATACAAAATTCAGATACATCTTGAGGTATACAAACTCATAAATAGTTCAGGCGTTGTGTAAGTTATAGATCATCTGTACCTATGTAAATGATGTATTTTATGACATTTAGATTATAATTTATAACTCAAAGAATTCTTATTTTCGCTATTAATTCTCTAAAATTGTATATTGAAATTAAGTTATTATTTAGTCTACAAAATAGATTACTGAAAAATCAAACGACCAATCTTAAGGTTAAAATTTGAAATTGCGACATAAAAAATATATATAGGAAACTATCTATTTAGCCCTTTTTAATGCACCACTGCTGAGCATAGGCCTCCCTTCAAAGCGAGGGGGATCAGGACATAGTCACAGAACAAGTTCGAGTAATTAGATCACAAAATAATATAATAAGAATAAATGTGGACATTTCTCTACAAATATAACTGATTAGCGACTCACTTCGTCCCTAGCTTGCTTCCCAATTTCCCAATGCATACTTTCATACCCATTTTCACCCCCAAAATGGATGACTTCCGGGATAAAAAGTATCCTATGTCCTTCCCAGGGTCTCAAACTATCTTCTAACCAATTTCATCTAAATTGGTTCAGTAGATCCAGAGACCCTTTACAACCTCACAACTTACAAACTTTACCTCTTTATAATATTAGTATAGATAAATGAGTACGCACGGAGAACATAGAGGATCTCGTGTTAGTGGTAACTAATGACATTGTTCTGCTCCACTTTTAGCCAAAACTTGTACAATAATGATTTTGGGTAATGCTTGTGAATTATATTAACTCTCAGTCCAAAAGAATACGGTATCGCGCAGAAGATAGTAGTTGACCTCGCTGAGTCCTCAGTGTATAAACAAAAGTAACTAACTATGTATATTGCAGTGCGAAAAAAGGTATAAAGACATCAGTAAATGTTAAAAGTGACACTAAATGGCATTTAATCGGTAAAAATCTCAAATATCACCACGTTTCGGTTAGATTCATATTTTTATTCTTCTACGTGCTTCTTCGATCTTAAGTACTCATTTAGTCGCAGTATTATCTGTGCCAAATTAATTATGTGCCAAAATAATTATTATCCTTAGGAAAAAAAAAAAACAAAAAGGCGACATGACAGATTTTGTAGGTGCTAAAAAAAATTATCTGTACGTATATTAATTAAGTATGCGTAGAACCTTTAAATGCAAATTGTCATAAAAATAATGCATGCTAATATTTTCAAAAAAGGATATTAATCGTACCTAACACTTTATATGGTTTATATATTTTTTATAAATTATAATTAGTACCCGACATATTGATGCAAACTTTTAATGTCAAACTGGTTGTAATCAAATACGGTTTGTGGCAAATATCTTATAGGTATTTATTTACAAAGATTTATAGTCATTATTTTTATTTTTTTGGTGCCGTTGTTTATTAATTTGGTAAGTTATTAAATTTATTAGACTATCTAGAGTTTAGATATTTGGTTGTATAAATAAAATTTTATTAGATAACATAGGTATATGTTATTCATTTAGTGTTTAATAACTTCAAAACTTTTATTGGTTTTTTATATTTTGCTCTGACAAATTTGTTTATTATACGAGTATCTTCTTTTATTTTTATGTAACAAAATACAAATAAAAAAAAAATTACCTACCGATGTAAATGCACTAAAGCGACCTTTGATATCTGTATTACCTAAAACTAAAAGCGCATAATTCGTGACCACTGCGAGATTGTGCCAACCTTTAAATTATATTTGGTTCAAACTTCAAATGCTTGTAAGACGTGATAGGCTGTATGTACCACCGTTCACGAGGGACAAAATCCACAATAAAATGTTATCTAGATTCATGGAATAAAAAAGTATGGAAGCAAATTTATGACATTTTCATATAGTGTTTATTTATTTTTTTTAGTTTACTCGAGAAACTCTATTTCTATAAATGCATACTTTGAAAAACATATGTAAAATAGCCACAAAAATCATCACGCATCACAGGTAAATCAAAACTAATAAGACAATTTCCATAGCTATATCAAATTAATTCCATTTAAATGCATGTTTCCCATCTGTCCAGTAAGAGTTGTTTACATAGATATAAGTAATAACTGATAACGTAAAGAAGATGTGTTTTATTATAAGTTTATACGTTATATTCTTGTAATGGGCATCCTTATTATAATTTCTAATATTAACTTCTACATTTAAAGTAAATGCAGTTTTCGAAGTTTACTTTTTTAGTGATTTAGTTTATGTTCTAAGCTGCCTCGGTGGTGCAGTGGCTAGCATGTACGGCTACACATTCAGAGGTCCTAGGTTCGAGTCAGATCGCGCCAAGTTTAGTTATTGAGTCTTTCTGCTTAGTAAGCCTTAGTAAAAGCCCGGAGTTGGAAAGTTGGTGGTGTTTCATCCCCTTGCCTCGGAGAGCACGTAAAGCCGTCGGTCCTGCGCCTTAACTCTCACTGGTCGTGTCGAGTAGTCGTCCCACCGGAGTATGAAAGTGACAGGAATAGGGAGTGCATAAGTATCTGCACGCATACTTGTGCACTATAATATCTCCTGCGCAGTCTCAATGAGATCGACCGCCGTGGACGAAATCGGTCGGTCGGACATCATATTATTATTTACGTTCTAAATTAAATTTAAATATTATATGTTTATTAATAAAATAATTGCGAAGATTGTAGGAAAAGAAGGTAAGGAAATTTAAAATTATTCAAAATGGCGATTGAACTGGTTTTACGCTAATGTCATCCACCGAAATAGGTATTAACCACAGAGTTACTAGTTTTGTTAAAAAGACGACGCCTATCCGTCTATTTCGTATATTTTTCAAGCCGCGCGTAAATATTAAAATATTATTATTAATATATAATATGTGTACTAAAAAGTGTGATCTATGTACATATGTTATTTGTAATCTTTATATTTTTACAATAGCTCATTATTATTTTATTTTATGTAGAGTTTCATACAGACTAGGTACGTGTTTATTTGCAATTTATAGCTAGTTATATGCTAGTATTTATTTCGCTCATATGCTAATATTAAATATGATGCCTTATTCATTTATTCTGTATATTTACAATAAATAATTAATATATCTAAGAAGGAAGTAAGTAAGTAAAAAAATCGATGACAGAAATAACGCTTACGTTTTAATCGATATCTGATGTATTCTAGTGTGTCATGATTAGATAAAAATTGCTAATAAAAATGTATAAAACGTAATCTTTTGTGGTCGGTGTCTGAGAGGTCATAAGGTTACGGCGGGCGTTACGTCACCCACATAATGTATGCATGGTATTAAAATATCATTCATTAATCTTTTATTAGAGAATACTCAGGTGGGGAAAACCAATTCAGTTTTATTAATGAACCAACTATAGCACGTGTTAAGACATTTAAAGGAGCATTTAGCTTCTTTTGTTTCGTTCAGTATCTCCAAAAAAACAATCTTGCAGGTTTTAAAAACCAGACTATTTTTTTTCTGTTCTTGTTTAGAGTAACAAACTGACAAACACTTTTTATAGTCATTCTCTACACATATAATATTACATCTATACTAATATTATAAATAGGAAAGATTTTTTGGTTTGTTTGTTTATAACGAATACGCTCCGAAACTACTGGACCGATTTACATGTTTGGTAAGAAGATAGTTTGAGACCCTAGGAAGGACATTAAATAGTTCCTATCCCGGAAATTATCCCTTAAGGGAGTGAAAATGGGGATAACAGTTTGTATAGGGAATCTGAAAAGCTTTAGCAAAAAGTTACGTGACGTAGCAACTGAGCTTTGCGTGTGTAGTCGGTTAGCCCATTTGCTTTTAACAAGCTTTTATTCATTATATGTAAACATATTTGGAGAAAAATGTTTTTTTTTTAACTTAGTCATTTAAAACTTTGTATTTGTACAGATGGCATTATTATAATTAAATACCATCAAGGTGGGCATTGGGTTGTTTTTACGAGCCTCTACTTAGCCTTGTTTTAGTTTTGAAAACTATAATTGTTTTCTTTTTTATTATTATTAGATACGTAAATGTGAACGCAAGCAGGTTCATTTGTTCCAGTACCTAACACTACGGGGGAGTCTAAGAATCGATTAGTACTATATAAATGAATACTATATAAAGTATCGATTACTAATCGATACTTTTTAGTGCCTGAAAGTCAGGTTTTTTTTTACTAAGAGATCGAATTTTAACTTGAAATTATATTACTTATTAAAAAAACAAGAACAACATTAGCTAACGTTTATTCAGCACTTTCCATAAATTAAACATTCAATAATAGCTTTTAATATCATTATTATTTAAAAATATGTTAGTAATATGAAACCTATCTAATGAAATAACCAATAATATCATAATTATATATCAACAATGTGTTTAATTTATAGTAAATAGACGCTATAATTATAGTTATGTCTAAAATGAAGTAGGTATGTTTAAAAAAAACTTTTCCATGCTTATTTTCTTTCGTCTAGTCTTTAAATAATATCTAAATAAAAATGCGAATTAACATACGAAGAGTTCCGTACCTGAATAGATTTTTTTTTAATTTGCATAGCAGCCTTTTTGAAATTAGCCATCTTGGTTTTTTATTATTTGTTGTTAAAGCGGCAATAGAAATTCACAATCTGTGAAATTTTCAACTCTACCTATTATAGTTCATGAGATAAAGCCCGTTGAAAGACGGGACGGGCGGACAGCGGAGGCTAAGTAATAGGGTTCAATTGGCTACCTTCGGGTACAGAATCCTAAAAATATTTTTTTGAACAACTTCTTAATATAATTAAATTTATTAAAATATGATATAATATATGAGTTTTAGATTAGTAAATTGGATAGGGCAGAATTGCAAGAAGATAAAAATCTTCACTTTTTTTAAGAAACAAAATAATATATATTACCTAAAATAAAAATTTAAAGTATTTGGCTAAAGCGTATGGTCATAATTTAAAAAAAAAGAAAAACATCATTCATAATCTATAGAATGCAGGCGCTATAATAATAATGTTAATTTACGAAATTTATTGCCAATAATGTTAAGCTTAAATATCCTGATTTTTGTATACTAATATGAGCATGCATTAATTAAAACTTTGAATTTACCATTATCTGTGCTCGAATATTTCGTGTTACCGACTGGTAACTGATTTAAAATAAAATTATACAATATTAATGTAAATATCTTTTTACTTTAATAAATATGCTCAGACAAAAACATGGACGAAGTCAAAAACAGTAGGATAATTTTGCTGTTTATGCTACTATTTTCGATGTTGCCATATAGATTGTTAACTCTTCTCCAGAGAATAAGGGAAAGATTTTGAATCGTTAATATACAATAAAAATAATATTCTTCTTGTATTTGAAATCATAAGTTATACCTCCTTTCCCTTAAAAAAGATAGTGTAATTTTTTTTCTTATTCTTCATCTTTATTACAACAAGATTCATTAGCTATTTTTATTTATCAACATTTATTTACATATCAAAGTAAAGACTATTGTATAATAAGTTTATGCTGTTTTAAAATACTTTACGAATATGTTTGGTTGTTCATTTAAATTTTCGTAGGTAAAAATAATTATCTTTATAATTATTTTTTATAAAGCAAATTGTAAGAAAATAAATAGTGAATTCAAAGATTATAAAAAAGTGACTTAAAGATGTTTTTTTTTCGGTAGATTATTTCAACACATGGTAACTCTACTAATACTGACATTTTTGCTTGATAATTCATGTTTAGTTCTTTGATACTCCGTGTATTTTATTCCTTAGTCCGAGTATATAAACTACACTATTATGGATACGTAATTATTAGAACCAAAAGTAGGATCCTTTATAATGATTTTAATCCATTATAACTGCAATTTTACTTTTTAGGTGTTAAATATATCATATAAATATCTTCTATTTTTAATCATCATCTCTATATGTATGTACATAAAGGAATAAATCTAAGAGGGGGTTAAAATGGTAAATTTTTAAACATATAATCACCTTTCAAATTCTTCATTGCTTTTTTATTTTATGTTTCTTCTTTCTTATTTTTTTTAGATTTTACGTAGAAGTATGATTTTAAAGAAAGTGTTGAATATCTTACCGTAATCACTTAGATGGTCGCTTTCTGCTGGGTCTCGCTTAATGATAACATGCCCGGCGCCTCTCAGCGCCTCTTGTATTTGTTCTTGTTGAATTTTTCTCCTTTTTACTGTAATGGAAATTATTAAATTACTAATTTATTATTCAAATTCTTTCACTTATTGCTGTTACAGATTTTTTCGTAGGATATAGAAAGAGTAAATGTCACTGCCTAATTATCTATACTAATACTATTAAAGGGGGCACAGTTTTTTTGTTTGTTTGTTTGAACGCGCTAATCTCATGAACTACAAATCCGATTTGAAAAATTCTTTTTGCATTAAATGGCCCGTTTCTCTAGGAAGGCTATAGGCTATATATTATCATACTAGGTAAGGTAAGTAAGTAAGGTAGAAATTACTACCTCTGTCACAAACATGTATGTATTCAGCTACTTTTAACATCTCCCTGCTGGGCACGGGCCTTCTTTTAATATGAGGGGGATCCGGCCATAGTCACCCACGCTGGCCAAGTGTGAGTTGGCGGACTTCACATGTTTTTCGAAAACTTGCTAGGTTCTCTAAGACATGCAGGTTCCCTCACGATGTTTTCCTTCACCGTTAAGACAAGTGGTAATCATGTTGAAAATGATTCACAAATCTAAATATCAGAGGTGCGAGACCTGAGATTTGAACCAGCTTCACTTGGTTTCCCAAGCGGGCGCGTTGCCACTGGGCTACCACTGCCTTTTTAATTTTTGTCACAGACATAGGAAGTAAATAAAATAAAGCAATAAGTCACGTTAAAAAATAAGAGGAAATAACAGATTATATATTAGAAATTTAATTAGAATTTATTACTTATACCAGAAATTTAATTACGATTACAAACTTCAATCTTTGTTTTATAAATACTTTCTCAGATTTACGATTTAATTTTCTTAGATTTTTTTATTTATTTATTAGACATTTTAAATAAAACTATCTTTTCGGATTATTTGATTTTTTCGATTTATTTTGATTTTTGGTTTCCGACGTTTCCAATGCTTTAAAGCAATCATGGTCACGAGAGAGACTTAGGTTATAGACGTGTCAAAGGCGTTATATACTTGTTTACAGACAGTGCCTACCCACAATTTTACAAAAATGATTTGTAAAATCCAAAAATCTTTGTTTTATTATATAACAATTATTATTTTAGTTATGAAACTTAAATAATAATTGTTATATAATTAAAACAGACTTTTCGTGTTCGCGGAAGACAAGCAATAATAATAATCAAAGACAAGTTTCTCAAACATAAATTAATAAATGTTAAAAGAGATTAAATTAAAATTGCACATAACATTAAATGTGTTTTCGTAACAATTTGGCTTACACATTTTTAATTGAAAATTATATATTGATGTTTAATAGTTATCATAATTTGTCAGTAACAACGCTGTTTTTACATTTAGCAAATTTTCAGTTATATTTAGTTTTTCGTTAAATATTTATTAGTTCAATAGTAATATCTATTCTTGTAATAATATTTGTTCATTGATATACTCAAGATAATTAACGTCGCAAAAGTGTCCTTAAAATCTCTTTTGTTCATTGTTTTTCGGGTGACAAAATTAAACGGCACGTTGTTTCGTTTTAAAAAGTAGGTACTTTATGTGCGTAAGTTGGAATTTGTGTTTAGACAAATTAGTCTTCCGATTTTTGAATATAATCTTTGGTTCGACGCCACTTTTTAAACAGATATTTGTTAGGAAATCTATACATATAATAAAATTGTAACTAAGCCGAATCTGTACATTAAATATTTTTTGGGAAATCTTATTGAAATAGACATTATTATCGATAAAGAGGCCGAATCTAAAGTTTTTAGAATTTTTGTTTGTCTGCCTGTCGTCTGTTACCGTATCACAGAAAAACCACTGGATGGATTTTAATGAAATTTGGTATGGTGATAGTTGGTTATCCGGGTCAACATATAGGATACATTTTACCGCGGGCGGCAAATGTCTCATTTCAGAGAAAAAATACAAAAACTGCAATGTAAGAGTAAGTATACTAATATTAACACCTAAGAACTTTTGTTTTTGGTTATCTGAACGCGGGCGGAGCCGCGGGTAATGCTAGTGTGTATATATGTTTTTATGTATCAATGTATTTATTATTGTTTGTGTAAGAAGTAAAAAGTTGAAACAATAGTTACCAATAGGCAGCCCAGTGTCTATTGAGACCATGTCGCTCATAGTTCTGGGATCCATGAACATTTCGTCGTCTTGCGCCGTCATAGAGTCGGGGATGGGCCTTATTACCAGGTCGTGGCCGATCGATCCTTCCTGTTAATTAAAATGAATTAATTAGTTTAAAATTATCATAAATTTTAAAGAGAAAATAATTATAAATTACCACATCATTCCCTATAGGTATCATTTGCCTCTTATGATAAAACATTATTATATGTTGAGTTGTGCCGCTTTTGTTATTTTTGTATTGAAAGAAGTGTCTTATTTTTTTTTATAAATTTAAACTCTAGCGCATCTAGTAGCCAAGAAAATAGCGTAAAACATAATAACAGTTTTCTTTGCCACTTTTAGCACGTTTGGGAAAAAATATTAGAGTAAAATTTTTACGATGCACGCGCACACTGACAGCCAAAAAGTGACATGATGAATTTAGCTGCATTCCTTTTATAAACAGAGAGTTGTGACATACATACGTATACATATGTTGGAATGAAATCTTTAGCTATTTTTGTTCTGTTACGCCAAAGAAGTATAACTTCTTAACGTGCGTACATAAGTAACATAAGTAGGTTTTTTTTATTCTTCGTGTGGTTATACTCTTTTATAAGAATAGCAAATGATACAAAAAAATAATATTTTTTTTATCTTTACACGCATAAGCTGCCTGAGAATATTTTGAATTTTCCCGTTGATTGTGCGCGTCGCAATCGACCTTAGTCTACTTCTGGGTCTATTGTTTGACTTATTGTACATATGTTTATAATGTTTGAAGTGAAGCGTGATGTACTAAAATTATACTTGGAAAAATCGACCCTGGATTTAGGTACTTCATTTTAAGACGATGCCGAAAAAAGTTCACCGGACTACTATCATAAATGCGAAAGTTTGTATGTGTGTATGTTTATTACTTATTGCTAAAACGGCTGAATCGATTTACATGAAATTTAGTATACAGATAACTATGACTTCGAGTAACGATCCTGGAGCCTATCATAGGCTATAACACTTAGGGATGTAAGTCACTCTCAGATACATATATATGTATGTACATAGATATATAATATTATATCAAAACCGGCTGAAACTAATATAAATAAACATAAAAAAAACAGTTGGCGCATAAGTTACCACAATATTATAATCATTGTTGTAAGAATTAAAAAAAAGTGAATATTTAATTCAAATGTCGTGTTTGTGATTCTCTCAGTTTACATAATTTAGTATTAAAATTAGGTTCATAAATATATATTTTTTTAATTTATTTTTTTAACGCCTAGGATTGAAAATGTTAAAAAATCGATTACATAAAACTTTTTAAATAAAAAAAAACTATTTACATATGTATGTATAAAGAATGTGAAACTTCAAAGTTTAAGGTGAAACAAAGAAAAATACTACATCTATACTGAGAAATAAAATTGAAGTGTCCGTTTGTAATGTGCTTTCCACTAAATACATTTGAAATTATATACGCTACCTATAAGAAAAAAACAACGTTTCAAATTTTTGTCTGTCTTGCTGTTTGTCGGTCTATCTGTCTGTTTGTTCCGGCTATTCTCCGAAACGGCTGTGGACTTTCACAGGCAGATAGCTGATGTTATAAGGAGTAACTCAGGCTACTTTTATTTTAGAAAAAGAATTAGGGTTCCGCCTAAAAACAATTAAAACCTAATCAGGTATCTCTGATATATAAATATACTCAGGCCATAGCTTTATTAATTAGTCTAAGTAAATACATAGATACATATGTAATGCAAAACCAGTCGTTATAAATCACAATATACACTTATGAAGCGTTGATTTAAAATTGCAAATAACTGAATGACTTAACAGATTTACAATATCATTATAATAAATTAATAAAAAAAAACTTAACTTTAATTTCATAGACTATCAAAGGTCTACATTTCTAGTTTCTCAAATATCAGGTTTGCCAAATCGTAAAGTCGTCTCCAGTTTTATATAAACGTGTATATAATTTATAAAATATGAATATTCTGTTACATAAATATTATTCATGTATGAATTTCTTTTCAATTTATAAACAAAAAAATTAAGCATCTATAATTTTTATTAGAATTAACATTTTATCAAAAAAGAATTAGGCAAAAATGTTTTTATTCATTTTGTAAAGTAATAATTTATATTCTAAACATAAAGTATCTATATATACATATAATAAAAGTGTAACTAATCGCTGTCTGTACATAGAAGTCTTATCTACGTGTGTCTTTATTAACGCAACCCAAATAACCCAAATAATGTTTTTTAGATTTTTGTCTGTTTATCTATTTGTCTGTGCATTTGTGCGCGCTAATCTCAGAAAAGGCTTAACCGATTTGGGTGCGGTTCTAACTTATTTATTGTGGTAAGCTTCATTTAACATTTAGTATTTGCTTTCTTTTAATCGGTTCATAAATAAAAAAGTTATGTCAATTTAAAGAATCACCTAGGGACGGAAGCTAGCAACGCAAGGGTGAGTCGCTAGTAAAATTATAAATAAATGATCTTTTAACGAATAATCTGGTAAAACGAAGGGAGAAAATTTCTCTCTTGGCTAATATAAAAATAAAAAATTTAAAATAAAAAATTTAAATCATTTAAACATATACACATAATAAGTATAAAAATATAAATCGAACAATGCTTATAATTTATATTTTGTATTGCATTTGTACATATTAAATTATATATTTTCAACATCTTAATTTTGCCATCAGTACAAGAGCTCTGGTCTAGATGTCGGGCACGTACCAATGTCATACCATATCGTATTCTTGTCATACGTGACTGCGGTGGGTTATACCAGGATTACATTCCTACAGATTATAATTTATAACTCATTATAAATATTTATATGTAAACTGTAAAGTGATAACAATTTATTACTTTTTTAATCAGAAAAATAAATTAAATAATTTCTTATAAAATACATCTACATATAAAATTATTTTATTCGATATTACTAAAAAGATATTTATTATATGCAATAATAGTATCTTTAACAAAGGTATTTTTTTTTTCATTTTATACTAGTTGAGGGATGATTAAATTTGTGCTTTGTTACAAAAAGTTTGACTTGGTCTAGAACTACAGAGGTCTTACAAGATAACAATTTTGTAATTCTCCTCTTTGAATTTTGCCTTTTTTGCTAAATGAATTAAATCTAATATCATCAATGAAGTAAATCTCACATCTAAAAGTCAGAATACCTCAAGATGCGTGTTCAGCATCTGGACGCCTCGTATATTGTCAGTGTGCTTCTATTTTCTATATTACAAAGGTAACAAAGGCCTTATTATTAGTTTTATCATATATGGAGTCCGAAATCTATAAAAACCCCGAATACCGTAAGATTGGGGTTATCAGGGATAGTGGGGCTTATAATTATCTGTCGGTCTAACTCCTTAAACTACTTTACGTGGATATTTAATTATGTTGGATTACATAAAGCTCGGTAGATTGAGGTACATAAATGAAGCAGTTACCACATTTCCAGGAAACCAGACATCGTGTGAACTGGTCTGCACTGTGTATAATAAATTGTAAGAAATTAACTTCCTACATTAAATGTTACTGTGATGATTAATTTTATGGTTTTCCATTGGCTTATAATTTTAAGTATAGCTATAAATTTTAGAGCAAAAGTGTCGTAAAGTAAGTGTATACATATAAACATTAGAAAAATATATACAAACAAATACAGACCAAATATAATATATAGCATGAAATCCCTGTAATCTGGGTTTCTATATAAATCCAGACAAATATATAAACTGGATAAATTAGGAAGAATAATGGCAAGTCGCATGCAAAAACATGTACTAAAATTTTAGATCCAAAATAATATTCCTTCATTCACATAGTTATGGAAAGCAAGAGATATTGTGTAAGACTTTTTATCCTGTTGTTTTAAGCGATTATAGATATTTTCATATTTGAAGAAATCACTAGAGCTTCATCACTGGATATTGATGTATAATAAAATAATTAAATGTCGTGTTCATTCTGAATAATAATCATTTTATTTATACGCCATTTTATATTAGAATGGTTGGAGTAGCAGTTTATATGTTAATGATATTTAGAAAACGTGGTTTAGAATGTTTTAGATGACTGTAGTTCAAAGTATATGACCTGCCAAGGTCGAACGTGTGACAATAAATGAGAAATAATGTGTTTTATTTATATTTGTACTAGCGACTTATCCTTGCTTCGCTCGGGTGCCTCCCTAGGTACGTTTTTTTTACTTGAACCTTCTTTTTCTAAAATAAAAGTAGCCTAAGTTACTCCCTATAACATCAGCTATCTACCAGTGAAAGTCCCATCAAAATCAGTCCAGCCGGGTCAACATAATATAGGATACTTTTTATTGCGGGAAAATATCTCACCTCTGAGAAATCTTTACTAAACGTTGAAACCTAACTTAGGACGAACCCGAGCGGAGTGAGGGTGAGTCTCTAGTAAGTAAATATATTTTAAAATGATTGATTATTTCTTCAAATTTGTTCTTGCATGGTAGATTGTTAATAAATAGTTATTTGTAATATTTACATATTATTTAGTTACAAAATATATAGCAAATTTGATTTATACACAAAATATCACTACATATATTTTAGGAATATTAAATATTTTCGCTAAAGGATAGAATACTAAGGCAAAATTAATTGCAACTTTGACCTATTCAGGGCTGGACAGAATTACTTACAGAAACTTCGTAAGGAAAATCATTTACGACTAAAGTGCCTACTTACCACTACAAGCCTTCCATGCTTAGGATGTCTTCTGATCAGTAAAGCTGCTCCGTTCTCATCGTCCTGGTAGAGATCACCAATTTCTTCGCTGTCATCCTGTAAATTAATTTGAAATTATTATTAAGATATAATATGTTGAAGGTAATAGTGACGTTCTTATAATATTATTCAAAATTGTTGTTATTATAAAAGTAATGTCATTTATGTTTATTCAAAATTAATAAATTATTATTATTATTATTCAAAAGTAATTAATTAAAATAAATAAAAATAGAAATAGACTTAAAATTGTAATTTTGGGTTCGACTTATTCCCTTTAGACACCCAATTACCAAATTGTCATCCTAGAGCGGAATACTATTAAAAAATTAAAAGTCAATATTTTATTTTCATGAACTCTCATAAAGATGAAATTTTAAAATTTTATTAGTCTTCAAAGAGTTTATAACTATTTTAAAGCGAATTTTAAGCCAACGGATATCATCTATATCTACATCTATAATAAAATTGTAACTAAGTCGAATCTGTACATTAAATATTTTTTGAAAAATCTAATTGAAATAGACATTATTATCGATACAGAATCCGAATCTATAGTTTTTAGAATTTTTGTCTGTCTGTCTGTTACCGCATCACGAGAAACCCACTGGACAGATTTTGATGAAATTTGGTATGATGATAGCTGGTTATCCGGGTCAACATATAGGATACTTTTTACCGCGGGAAAATATCTCATTTCTGAGAAAAAATACAAAAACTGCATTGTAAGAGTATACTATGTAAAACCTAAGAATTTGGTTTTTGGTCATCGAACGCGGGCGGAGCCGCGGGCAATCCTAGTTGTTAAATAAAAATATAGAGATTGAAAGAAACCTTTTTGTTCAATAAGAAACATTAAAAAAGATCAAAAAACACATATAAAATCGATTTATAATAAAATTTCTCTCATATATGTTAATTTTTATAAGTAACTGGCTACCTCGCTTCGCATGCAAATAAATAGTTTAGGAACGCAAAGAAATTCCTAGTATACAAAGAAAAACTGTCTTTTTTTGGCCCAGAAACCTTCGCTGGCGTGTTTAGAACAACTCATCAAAGTTTCATCACAATGGGATGCAATAAAAGAACGCATGAAGGACAAACATTCATTTTATTGTATATGGATCTGGGAACGTTTTCATATCATCTGAACTAATGTAAGAATATTTTGTTAATTTTGAGCTTAACAAGATTCTCAATTCATAATAATTGATTGAGCTGTTTTCAAATACTCGGTCAAGGTTAAGTGAGATAATACTACATGGTACTGTTAATGAAATGCAAGGGCGTTCTTTGGTGCTGTGCTCCATTTGTTTCTAATTAGCATGTGGGTGTGTACTGTGTATAGGATCCTAACTTGATTTCTATACAATAATACTAGATATTGATGGCTTCGCAAGTCTTTATTTTACAAGCTTTTATTTAATTTTATCTGTCCCAATGTCTGTCTGTCTATAGTCAAATCTTGCAAGTTAAGTGAAAGGATTTGCTGAGAAGAATACGAATGACTAAAAAATAAAAAATAAATGATTGTAAAACACATTTCCAATAAAGCTTTTATTTAATTGTTCTAAAAAGAAGAAAGTAAACTTTAAATTAAATCAAACCCAACAATTTATTACATTACATAATTTATCTATACTAATAATATTATAAAGAGGTAAAGTTTGTGAGTTTGTGACTTTGTAGGGGGTAATGTCTGGATCTACTGAACCGATTTAGATGAAATTTAGTAAGAAGATAGTTTGAGACCCGGGGAAGGACATAAGATACTTTTTATCTTTGTATGGGGAATTAACCTATGGTATAAAAGCATGTCGCGAGATTTACCTGTGTAGATAAACAAAAGGCAAAATGTTAAAAAAATATGTTTTTTATAAATCTCACAAAAAAAGTCACAAACTCACGAACTTTACCTCTTTATGATATTAGTATATAGATAAATTGTGTTATGTAATAAGTTGTTGGGTTTCATATAATTTAAAGTTTTTTTTTTTCATTTTAAAACATTTAAATAAAAGCTTGTTTTTAAATATGTTTTTTACGATTGTTTTACTTCACTATAACATATTTAAATTGTGAAATGAAACGAATTATTAATAGTATTTAAGTACCAAGTTTGAAGTTTATATAGCTAAAGAAAGATTGATTTTTTTATGTCGAAAAATCTTGTTCAAAAAATATTTTACTTAAATTTCAAATCTGTCATTTCGTAGTATAAAATGGTATGATTTGTGAGTCAATCAAAATTACAAAACCTAGATTGTCATTATATTACCTAAATATTGCTGCCAATAAAACGCTTATGACCTAAACATTTTTACAGAATACGAGTAGAGTATCGATTGGATCGTCCGATGTTCTGCTCTAATTGCATTGTTAATTAGTTAGCGAGGAGTGCATGGCGGGAATTATGATCGACTGTTGCGTTCCAGAGAGTAAAGGGTTATGTACATATTATATTAATGCACTTTGAATAAAAACTTTTTGAACTAGGTATTTGTATGTATGGATTAACGATTAAAATTAAAAAAAAAATATAGAATTTGTCATAAAATTTAAAAGTATTTAAAAAAAACATAATAAAACACACAAATGTAGTGCTTATATATATATAACCAAAATAAAAATAAATTACTAGCAAAAAACCTGTATAAAAATCAAAAATGTGCAAGTTTATATGTTTGTTACGAATTCCCGGTGAGACTACTGGACAGATTTGGAAGAAATTTAGTATACAAAATACAGATGACTTAGAGTATTGTATAGACTAACTATTGGGCATATGTATAAGGACGCACCGAAGCGAAACGTGGATAAGTAACTAGTTTTAATATAACACAATTAAAAATAAATACATAATATGTTATGTCAAATCAAAAGGCCAATATTCTGTACGTGCCTTAACAATTTTTAACAATGACCGGAAGTAAGGACGAAGGCTGCATCGCTACAATGAAGAAATTACATTAAATTGACGCGTCGGACCCACCCGCCTTATTAAGGAAAAGCCATGTGGTGA
Organism: Brenthis hecate; assembly: GCA_951806755.1. Taxonomy (NCBI): domain Eukaryota; kingdom Metazoa; phylum Arthropoda; class Insecta; order Lepidoptera; family Nymphalidae; genus Brenthis; species Brenthis hecate. The sequence goes on from OX638261.1 coordinate 4,779,030, forward strand.
ATGGGAATGCTGCGTTGGTTTTTGCGAATTTAAATTGTTTAAGGTTAAATTTGTACACTGTACGTAAATGTACACTCTATATATTTAAATCAAAGGTCAAGTACATTATTATTCCTTTTATAACACTCAGGCTTAGCATTGATTTGGAAAATCATAATAAAAAGTCGCGACAACAGTATTTTTTGACAGTTTAGTTACAAGTATGTAAGTTATTGTTTGTCTTATTAGCCTGTCACAAATATTTTTTGCCTGGATTATGTTCTTTTTATGAATGACTAGCGACTCACCCTCGCTTCGCTCGGGTTCGTCACTAGCTTGCTTTCCAATACAAACTTTCATCCCCATTTTCACCCCCTTAAGGGATGATTTCCGGGATAAAAAGTATCCTATGTCCTTCCCAGGATGTCAAACTATCTTCTTACCAAATATTATCTAAATTGGTTCTGTAAATGCACAGATTACCCCTTACAACGTCAAAAACTCACAATCTCACAAACATTACCTCTTTATAATATTAGTATAGAAGTATGGACTAGCGACTCACACTCGCTCCGCTCGGTTTCGCCCCAAGTTACTTAATCAATGGGGGGTGGGGGTAGGAGGGTGAAAATTTAATATATTATTTTAATAATAAAATTTAATATTACCAAATAGACAAGAAAATCATTAAAATCGGTCGAGCCGTTTCGGAGGAGTGCGACCACAAACACCCTACTCGAGATATTTATATACATATTACACTAGCGGCCTTCGTCCCTAGGTTGCTTCCTCATACAAACTTTCATCCCCATTTTCATCCTTTAAGGGATGATTTCCGGGATAAAAACTATCCTCTCATCATACAAATTTCATCTAAATCGGTTTGGTAGTTTCGGATCCTATTCATTCATTCAGTACAAACAAACAAACAAATCTTTGCTCTTTATAATATTAGTATAGATGATAAATAATTATGATGAGTTTTCAAACTGTTTTTCTAACTATTTTTTTTATTTAAAATGTAATAATTATATCTATTTATTACTCATACATTCCAGCATTTCCAGCCAGATTCAAGAGAGAGACAGCAGCATTGTTTCGATATGACTTATTTTTTTAATAAGTATATCTTATATATAAAATTTCCATGCCACAGTGTTTGTTACCGTACTCCTCCGAAACGGCTTTACCGATTTTTACCAAATTTTATATGGGTATTCAGTAGGTCTGAGAATCGGCTACTATCTATTTTCTATTATAGATAAGGGTGGTCTTCCCAGACCCAACCGCAGGGACGAACCCGAGCGGAGCGAGGGTGAGTCGCTAGTAATATTCTAAATACAAAATTGTATAGTTTAAACGTTTTGTCAAGTTGCCGAAAATCTAATAAGACTTAAGAGTTTTAAAATTAAAAGTGTTCAGTTGAAAACATGTGCTTTTAATTATTTTCATATCAGAAAGGACACATTTTAAAATATATTTTTATTTCAATAACACGTTTAGCCGCAGATAATTAATTGAAACATAATTAAAATTAAAGGCGGAAGGTAAGTGTTCGAAGGCTGCGCCTTTCCCGATTTCGGGCGCAGTGATATGAGTCATGTCGTGGGAACAGTTGTGAATTTTAGACGTTCACAATCGCAATTCAGTAAGGTAACTTGTATTAAACATATTTAATATTTTAAGACAAAAATTACACTTTTTGCGCGGTTTTATTTTTGGTTTCTGACGTTTCGAATGCTTTACAGTAATTATGGTCACACTGATTGACGGGTGCCAAAAATCCGCGAAGATATCCGAAGAGATAGTTTTATTTAAAACTAGCGACTCACTAGGGTATGTATACATGGTATGTATACAATTTGAATCGGATATTATTAAATTTTTCATTAGTTTTAATTTTTTTCGTGGGACCTTTTTTTTCTAAAATAAAAGTAGCCTAAGTTACTCCTTATTACATCAGCTATCTGCCAGTGAAAGTCTCGTCAAAATCGGTTTAGCCATTTCAGAGATTAGCCGGAACTAACAGACAGACAAAAATTGTAAAAAAATTTTTTTTGTATATGTATCGTGTATACATCCATATGCATTTAGCTGTTATTTTGTATATGTATCGTGTATATATCCATATCTATTAAAGCTGTTATTTTGACATTTCAAACAGACACTTCAATTTAATTTATCTGTATAGATTTGTTTTTGAGTAATGTTGCCATCGTATAAATATTGACAACTATTGATATTAATATTTATACGATACTAACGTCACTCAATTGTTTTGCCCTCCCGGAAGCTCTCCACTAACACTTAAATTTTATGGTATGGTATTAAAGCAAATTAACTTTTAAGTATTATTACGAATCTTTTGAATGGGAGTATAGAAAAGTGTTGTTTTTAGACTTTTTCCAGGCATTTTTTTAAATTTTTCTCTCCGTAAGAACCATCCTCGTACTTCAAGGAATATTCTAAAAAAAGAATTAGCGAAATCGGTTCAGCTGCTCTTGAGATTTGCGCTTACCAACACCTTCAACGATTCATTTTTATATTATAGATGTCAAATATTCGCATAAATCTAAGCAATATTACAAAAAAATACACTCCTAGAAAATAAGTTAACTTAAGTCTTGAATTATTTTAAAAAAGCGAAAGTATATTTATATGCTTTGTAAATCTTTTATGGACCAACGAAACAACAAATTGGCATGTTTGCCGAAAGGATAAATAAAATAAAATAAAGCTTTACTTTTTACTAACTCATCCATCCTGGAAGTTGATTTTAGCCTACGAGTACTTTTAGGTTTCACAACGATTCGATACTTTGTAAGAATCTGAATGCTTGTACAATATATTGATATTACTGAGCTGATGTGATGACGGAACCGGGAGGTTGGTTTAGTTACTTAAATAATAAGTATTAAACTTAAAACGAGCTTAAGTTTATTTAATTTATTATGACGAGTCTCATACATTATTACCGGATAAACTAAATACTTTATAGTTTTTTTTAAACTATAATTATTATAGTACACTAGCATTGCCCGCGGCTCCGCCCGCGTTTAGATGACCAAAAACCAAATTCTTAGGTTTTACATATTAGTATGTATATTCTTAAATTACAGTTTTAGTATTTTTTCTAAGAAATGAGATATTTTTCCGCGGTAAAAAGTCCTATATGTTGACCCCGATAACCAGCTATAACCATACCAAATTTCATCAAAATCCGTTCTGTAGTTTTTCTGTGATGTGGTAACAGACAGACAGATAGACAGGCAGACATAAATTCTAAAAACTATAGATTCGGCTTCTGTATCGATAATAATGTCTATTTCAATAAGATTTTCCAAAAAATATTTAATGTACAGATTTGACTCAGTTAGAATTTTATTATATGTATAGATTATTGTGTCTCTGGGACATATTAGATAGATTAGCCTGTAGGGAAATAGGTATATGAAGTAACATCTCAGCGAGAGTTAGTTACTACTTACTACGAATAAACGTAACCGCAAAGCTTTCAGACTGCAGCATTAATAATGTGGTATGTATCTAACCAGCAATGGCTAATATCAATACTTATGTTTTGTTGTTTTTGTTTTCAGCCCTTTTTTTAACGTCCCACTGCTGGGCACGGGCGTCCCTTCAATACGACGAGGATCAGGCCATAGACCACCATGCCAAAGGCCACGGTTTGGCGTACTTCACATGTCTTTCGAAAACTCGCTAGGTTCTCTTAGATAAGTAGGTGTCCTCACCTCCATGGATTTCTTTTAATTTTTAAAAGTAAATGACGAAGTGTTCAATTTGTGCGTTACTCTTTTAATTTATAAAAAATTATTTAAATATATATGAAAAAAACAAAACCTATAATAATATTTTTTTAAAATAGGTTATACGATAGAAATTTCAAGAAAAAAAACCTTTTTCTGTGCATGCTGTGTTTATTTGTAAATAATTACTATATTTAGTTCCTAGTTCTTAGTTCTTTTTTTTTATACTTGTGTAATATAAATAAATAAATGCATTTTGAACTATTCGTCCACGACCTTAGGTCCTAGGCAAAGTCACTGAGACAATTAAATATATGAAAAAATGATTAATGTATAGAATGTTTATTGTGGATTTATCTACCAGTAAAACAAGTCACGTTGTTTATATTTTTCCCATCTAATTGTTTGCTGTCGTCACTTATGCCAATATGTGAGCACGTGTAGTGTAAATAGCATAAGATGACTTATAAATCTTTAATTTATTTAAATTGCTCTGCATATATTTGTTTGTTGCCAGCTTAAAATCTGCTTAACTTTACATTTCAAACGAGATAATTTATTAATACAGTTAAATTATATTATATAATAATATTAAATTATTTATCTATACATATAAATTATAATTGTAACTAAGTCGAATCTGTACATTAAATATTTTTTGGAAAATCTAATTGAAATAGACATTATTATCGATACAGAGTCCGAATCTATAGTTTTTAGAATTTTTGTGTCTGTCTGTCTGTCTGTTACCGCATCACGAGGAAACCACTGGACAGATTTTGATTAAATTTGGTATGATAATATTAAGTAATAATACTAGTTACTATTTCAAGAATAAACAATTAGTAAATAACTTAATTTGACGAGAATAATTCCTTAAAAAATAATAAGCTTTAACTTCCTAAGATCAGAGGTCTTATGTTCAGATTGAACATATATCATAAAATCCTGCTATTAAAAGTACGGAATGGCAAATATCCGAATAACGTTATGCAATGAAGGTAGGGAAATTGGTTTGAGCACAGTTTGTTTTGATAGCAGAAAATTTGGATACAAGGAGAAGTAGAACCTTTTTACCTACACGCTTGAGGTATTCTTAAAAAAGAATAAAATTTGAAACGAGTTGTAAGATTTCATTAAATTATTTCAAACCCCCTAAAAAGAAAAATGTTGAAATATTAAATTCTAAAACTCCTACTTAGATCAACCAACAACGCTTAGCCCGAACTAGGTCTTGAGCTAGAATTAGCTAGTTTAGAGAGTTTAGAGAGAGCACTAATATTTTTTTACAGGAATCGTTATTTTAAAGTATCTGTCATATAGGAGGCTTATGCCCGATTTCACCAACATCCCATAAGCTACCACCTACGTATGGGATCCCTAGCTTAAAAGTCCCCTAAACTAGCCCCTAAATTAAATTTCGTTTTACGATCGTCTTTATGCCCATATTTCGAGCACCTAAATTTAGGAGGCTTTTTAATAGTTAGGTGACCACTAACTGTCGGTGAAATAGAAACTGTCCCCTAACAGTCCCCTAACCATGCTTAGGGGATCCCTTAAACTTAGGTGACATTGGTGAAATCGGGCATTAGTATTATCTTTTCCACCTGACATTGGCAAAGTGATCTGTGCTGTACTGGCGCTTGACGGTTTGATGCTATTATCAAGAAAATTGAATGAATCGAAGTACTAAATCTCTTTTAAGTCTAGGAATTCATTTTTAATTAGAAGACGCAGTAGAAAATTTTGACACAGCTATGTTAAAACCTACGCACGCGTGTCGCATAACTCCTGCCGACCTTGATAGTAAGGTTGCAATGCCAAAAATACTTAAACGTACACAAAGTTAAGGCTACTACGCTTGTATGAATATTGAATAAAAGTAGTTTTATCAAAATGTATCTATAGTTCAGTGGCAGTCTAATTCATACCTTTTGTCTAAAACGCAGCTTGCCTATTTTAAATTTTATATTCTTGTTTATCTACGCAGGTGAATCACGCGACAAGCTTTTATCTATACTAATAAATGGAGAGCCGATTTTTTTTTGTTCGGTTATACTGCAATAACTACTGAATCGATCGGAATAATACTCATACCATAAGATGCAATGTGTTTCGGAGAAGGTCAGTATTTAGACATGTTGGTGATAAATGTAGTATGCGGGCGGAGCCACATGAAAACGCTAGTATAATATAAATTGTGTAATGTAGTAAATTGATGAGTTAGATTTATTTTAAAGAGTTTGATCAAAGTTTATTTTCTTCTTTTTAGAGCATTTTTTAGCAGCATTTCTTATTTTTAGTTTTTATTTTATTCATATTCTTCTCAGCAAACCATTTTAATTCAAACCCACATCATAGGGGTTATTGTGGATTGGATATATATAATTACATTATTGGATATATATTGGATTTACAATGACGTCACGTTGCTTATTGTGTTTCGATCATCAAGTCCTTTCATTTGATAATCATATCATGGAAATGATAAATAGCCATTTTGCAACTTCCATCATATTGGATCAAAAATGGTGACAGTTATATAATCGTACACTGTATCGGGAACCAAACTAGTGTTTCAAATTTCAGCTCAATCGAACACTGGGAAGTCGATCAAAAACATCCAAGATTCCATTAATTCCACACACCGACCGGAAAAGGTGAAACTGAATAAAACCTTTTAAAAAGAAAGAGAGCAATAAATATAGTAAAAACATAACTAAGAATAACTTAGTTAAGAGTTTTTTTTTATTCTAGTTAGATTGTAAAGATTTTTTTTTACTGTTTGCAAACAAGGAGGTGTATCAAGATTTTACAAGACGTTAGCATTATTAGTTAATGAAAAAAAAACTAAAAACATGTTTGAATATAATTAGAAATAAATCAATTCTCAATTCAGATGCGATATATAGTAAAAAACTTCCTAGTTATAAAAATATAATGTAAATTTAAAATCAATAAAATTAATTATCTATTTACATTTATGAATAATCATGTTGAAAGGTTTAAGCTGTTAAAATATAATATCATTGTGTAATATCATGTATCATGAAAATCTGCAGTCATTTTTATTTTTTACATATAAAAATAATTACTGCGTAATATTATGTATATTTAGTGTTATATTTTAATAATAATAGTTCATTTTAGTGCAGAAGTTTCTATGTGCAAAAAAAGAAAATGGAAAAATGAAAACATAAAAAAATAAATAAAAACCGGCTTCAAAAACACTAAAAAGTAAAAAATAACTGATTGGTAATTTTCATTAACTATAGATACGTAATCAGATATTTTCGAAGTCGGTGTGCTTTGGTTTGTATAAGCTGGCACTAACTTCGAAAATACCTAATTAAGTAGGTACAACTAGGCAGTGGTAGCCCAGTGGTAACGGGCTCACTTGGGAAACCGAGTGAAGCGGGGTCAAATCCCGGCTCTCGCACCTCTGATATTTTCATATGCGAATCATTTTCAACATGATTACGACTTGCCTTACTAAGAGAACCTAGCAAGTTTTCGAATGACATGTGAAGTCCGCCAACCCGCACTTGGCCAACGTGGTGGACTATGGCCTGATCCCCCCTGATATGTATTGAAGGGAGGCCCGTGCCCAGCAGTGAGACGTTAAAAGGGCTGGATACACACACTCGTATTTATAGTAAATGAAAACTACCAGTTATTTTTTACTTATTTGTTACTTTTAAATGTTTTTTGAAAATCGGTTTATTTGTTTTTTTTTTTAGTTTTTATTTTTCTAGTGTTAGTAGAACATAGTAGTTGCAAAGTAAGAAGAAAATATTTTAAAAATTTAGTGGGTGATCAATCATCCCCTATTTTCTATACTTAGGGGTGGATTTTTTTTTCAAATTTAAATGCGACCAACTTTGAAGTACTCTCTATCCAATACAAAAAGTATTATAGAAATCGGACTACACTGTAAAAAGTAATGTGTGGTCAAACATAAAAAAATATATTAAATATGTGTCGAATTGAGATGTCCTCTTTTTTTGTCGGTTAAAAATAACCTTAACCTACTGAACTAAAACTAGAAACATATTGAGTTTTAAAGTTATTTAGGTCTAATCTTGACACTTCTAAGGTTGACCATAACCTATGGAGCTAACAATAAAAAAAATTGAGAAGAAATTTCTGCATCATAAGAAAACAAGGCAATTCTTATCTACCAGTTCACAAAGATATTTAATTCAAGTCCATTCGATCTTATATGTACTCGGGACTCTATATCTTTCTATCAATATCTAGATCCTAGTCCCTAGATCCTACAATTAAAAAACTTTACAACCTGATAGTGAAAAAAAAAGTGGCAGTTATTTATCACAAACCGACAACGGTCCGATTTCGATGTCGATTATATCGGACAACACTTCGAAAAATAACATTGAAATACGGTTGACGAATCGGTATCTAATATACTGCTTTTAAGAGCAAACTACGTTATAAGTGAATTTGAAAAAAAAACTTTAACCATAGATAGATTAAAAACTAAGCGGGATATGGAAATACAATAATTATTTCATAATCCGTCGTTGAAATATTTAAGAATCCGCCATCAATTCTGGTATAAAAGTATCCCAAAAAAGAAATTTTAAGACATAGGTTATTTAGTTTTAAAGTATTAAATACCCAGGATATTATGCATTATCAGGCGAATAAATATAAATTAATCGTCCCACAGCCATGACGCGTCATATGAATACACACTTCTATAAGCCATTAAAATAAAAACATGAAATGTCGTCATAATATATGCTGGTATCTTCCATTTTACAAGTGAGCCATCTTAGACAAGATTTTATACAATAACTAGCGACTCACCCTCGCTCCGCTCGGTTTCGGCCCTTGGTAGGTACTTTTTTGACGGTGAGTATAGATTTCTCAGATGAGATATTTTCCCGCAGTAAAAAGTATTCAGAGGCAGTGGTAGCTTAGTGGCAACGCGCTCGCTTAGGAAACCGAGTGAAGTGGGTTCAAATCCCGGGTCTCGCACCTCTGATATTTTTCATGTGCGAATCATTTCCAACATGATTACCACTTGTCTTAACGGGGAAGGAAAACATCGTGAGGAAACCTGCATATCTGAGAGAAACTGGCAAGTTTTCAAAAGACACGTAAAGTCCGCCAGTCCGCACTTGGCCAACGTGGTGGATTATGGCCTGATTCCCCTAGTACTGAAGGGAGGCCCGTGCCTAGCAGAGGTATGTTAAAAAAAGGGCTGAATACAATACAAAAAGTATTCTATATGTTGACCCGGATAACCAGCTATCATCATACCAAATTTCATCAAAATCTGTCTAGTGGTTTACTCGTGATGCGTTACCAGACGGACAGACAGACAGACAGACAAAAAAATCTAAAAACTATAGATTCAGCCTCTGTATCGATAATCATGACTATTTCAATAAGATTGTCCAAAAAATATTTAATGTACAGATTCGATTTGGAATTTTATTATATGTATAGAAGATATAGATTTACAAGAAAATAATAACAACCAGCAAACAAGTATCATACATGCTTATACATATTTACATATGTCGACCATAGAATTCTTATCTCTACTATGTTTTCCAATCTAACAGTTTATAAAGAACAGAATTGAATTTTCAATGCTATTTTGCACTAACTACCAACGCTTGATACAGTGTATCAATTTGAGAACGAGCCTCATTAAGAAAGAAAAAGAAGAGATGAGATTAAAAAATACATCAAAATATGAAATAATTACGACAATCGAACAACTATTATAAAGCAAAAGTTTGTGTATGTATGTTTGTTTGTTTGTTATACCTCCACGAAAGATCGGGTGGAGGAATTTGAATCATTACTCATTACACAGATGGACTATGGAGTATCACATAGACTAATGTTAAGCACCCGAGCGAGGCGAGGAATTTTTTAGTATAAAGATAAATCTATACATTAATTCACATATTCAGAACTAGCGATTGACACTCGCTTCGCTCGGGTTCGTACTAGGTATATTTTGACGCTTAATATGGAAAAGAAAGACCATATATACCCGTTAAGGGATGATTTCCGATATTAAAACTATCCTCGGTATAATCGGTTACAGACAGACAGCACGGTAGACAGAGTTACTTTCGCATTTATAATATTAGTATAGATAGTACATTAATAACTAATTGGAGATTGGTGAAAAATAAAATATATGGATTTTTTGAAACTGTTTTTTTTGTCGTCATTATATGTGATAAGCTTTAGGCGCATTACATACACAGACGTTAACGCAGAATCTGCCATAGAGAGTGAATGGCCTTTAAAAATAAATACCGTTTATATTATTTACCTTCGTTTACCGCTTTTTAAGGATTGTAAAATTAACTTAATGTACATAATATCAAGTTAAATACATCTGTTTTCATGTACTCGAGCGAGGCCAGGGTACGTTATTAGAATGAAAATAAATCTACTATTAATTTAAATAATCAAATTGAAACCAACCAATTTGTATAAGAATAGACGGGTCCACAAACCAATAAGACATACCTACTACGTATTTCGTTCGTCAGCAAGAATGCAAATGACATTATTTGACAGAATAACAAACTACAGACTCGAAGCACGGATATAGTTTGCGATATGGAAAGGGTATGATTGTAAATTTTATATTAGTAATACTGACAAAGAATTTTCGGGACATGATTTAAGTCACTGGCTAGATCTACATATTATATGTATATTTGTAACTGCCTCGGTGGGTAATGGCTAGCATGTACGGCTGCACATCTGGAAGTCCTGGATTCGAGTCCCGGGTCAGGCCAAGTTTTGTTATTGAGTCTTTCTGTTATGAAAGTCTCAGTAACAGCCGGGAGTTGGAAAGTTTGCGGTGTTCCAATCCCGTGCCGGAGATCACGTTAAGTCCTAAGTCCTACGTCTGATCTCTCATCGGTCGTATCGAATTATCGTCCCATCAGTTTGAAAGTAACAGCAATAGAGTGCACGTTGTGTCTGCGCGTACACTTGTGCACTATAATATCTCCTGCGCAGTTGGCTAGTCTCAATGAGATTGGCCGCCGTGGCCGGAATCGGTCAGGAGGGCATCATATATTTATATAAACTATTTCGTAAGCATTATAAAGAATAGAAACTGGATATACAACTAGTATTTTAATAACTTTATAGACAAAAAAAAACAAGATAAGATTGATTTATGTTAATAACATGAGATATGACGTCCGTTGAGTTTTCCTCAATCGTAGTTAATTTGCAAAGTTAACAACATATGAAGATATATGACATGTAATAAAACAAAGAAAAAAACTTGTAAATAAGTCTATAAACGTGAACACGTGGTTCAGGAATAAATTTAATGTTAAAAATGTTAATTTTAAATAATTTGTTATTGAAAACAATAAAACTAAGGAATCAATATTAAATTATAAAGTTTTTGTGATTTTAAAACCATAGAATTGATGATTTTTTTTTTACCTATTTCGTGTTCAAAACTTAGGACATGCTTTAAATACGGATTTCTATTAATTTTTTAATCACATTGATCCATATAGACTGCAATTAGTAATAAAATTTTCTAAAAGATGGCGCTGCCGGTATATAATTCAAATACAAGTGCCTGTATAAAATACAATAAGTAGCTTATAACCACAGATCACATAATACCACACTAGTACAGATGCTTCATCCCATACAAAGAAATTGGATAGCTCTAATTCGGGCTATTCTACGGGCTATGTTTGTTTGTTTGAATATAATAAATGTCTTTGATGCGCAAAAACTTGAACTGTTTTATTTTATAAATATATGCAACGATAAAATATAAGTAACGTATGGTTAATATTGTAAAAGTCATCCTGCATTTGAAAAACATTTATTTGTGATTTTAACAATTATTAATCATGATAAACAACTCATAAAAACTCGTCTCATTTTTAAACGTCATCTGAGAATACACACTACATGCCCATCATCCAATTGTTGAAATTTTAATAATCAGTAAAGTTACGCAATTTCGATTTACGGGCGCATATTAGGTACGTTTTTTTTCATTTACAGTATTCAACCGACTTCAAAAAGGAGGACGTTCTCAATTCGGGTGTATAATAGATCACAAGAACGAAGTGTCTTCGCCTTAACTAGAGACTAAGAAAAGTGCCATTGGACACATCCCTAGATATATTATTTTATAAATTACTCATTAGCCTTGTTGGTTAGATCGTAGGTAATAATATAAGGTTACAATATTTTAGTATTGTTACTTAGAAAAAAAAATCGGGTGTATGTATGCATACAAATTTAGCCCCATTTAAATTTTAAAAAATACCACCTCTAAGGGTGGAAATATAAGTAATGAAAATTTTATCTACTTCTAATTATCATATTGACTGGAAAATTTTCAAGTGTTTCTATTATATACATCTAACGTCATCTATTAACATTTATTTAATCTACTAGCATTGCCCGCGTTTAGATGACCAAAAATCAAATTTTTAGGTTTTACATGTTAGTATACTCTTACATTGCAGTTTTTGTATTTTTTTCTCAAAAATGAGATATTTTCCCGCGGTAAAAAGTATCCTATATGTTGACCCGGATAATCAGCTATCATTATACCAAATTTTCGGACTCTGTATCGATAATAATGTTTATTTCAATAAGATTATCCAAAAAATATTTAATGTACAGATTCGGCTTAGTTACAATCTTATTATATATATATATATATATATATATATATATATATATATATATATATATATATATATATATATATATATATAGATTTTTTCTTTGTTCGTAATGGGACCACATAGAGTAACTAATAAAATAATAATTTAAAATGATGTAAAAACGCTACATCTAATATATCTATTTTTCTCATATAGTATTGTGGGTAAACCAATAATTTTTAATACTTAATATTCCAGTAACAATTTAAGTCTGTGTGCCAAAACTAATTCGTTTTACATAAGCCTGATATCATGTATGTCGATGTGACGCCATCTAGCTACTAATCTGTTAAGTATTTTGCATAGAATATTTATAATACGAGTATCTATTAAAATATCAGCATCTATACATAATAATAATAAAATAGTAACAGAGCGAAATGTGTCTGTACATGGAATAGTTTATCAAAAAGAATGACTGTAACGTATTCTGTATAGAATGCAGACCCCAAAACAATTGTTATTGAAATTTTTGTCTGTTTGTCTACATGATGATACATCAAAATAATGTGGTGGAACATTGTAGGTCTTAAAAAACCTATAGAAAAGTCCGCGGTAGTATATATCTATCTCCTAAGGTACACTCGCAATAACTATTTTTATCTATTCAAAAGTACCTAGAGCGAAGCGGGTGTTAGTTTATAGTCTTAATGTCTTACTAGTAGAGCCAAAAATGAAAATAATTTTTGGCCAGATAAATCAGACGAAGAACGTAATCTCGGAGAAATATCCTTAACGTATTACCTCTAGGAAATAACTTAGGAACTACTGAACTATTTCTAGATTTTTTTTCATTTGTAGAAAAATAAAAAATAGGCTGTTTTAGAGATCAACACCTTGTATGGAGTGTCGGGTGATAACCAATATTATATAATTCTATATACCAATATCTGAATTTAGATGAAATCGATCTTTCATATACATGAAGCCAATCCTCTACAAGAAATTGCTATAAAAGCTAAAAGAACAGACAGAACAAACGAACCCATATACAATCATATTAGATTAAGATATCGATCTAGCAAAAATTAGTAGCAACAAGTTGGTAAAATGCCAATATAATTACATGTACCAAACGTAATTATTATTACGCATCTCAGTACCTAAGTTCAGTTCCATATTAGATAAGGCTGCGTGGGAAGACTAAACGCTTTCACCCAGCGGATTCGCAATTTTTTGCGTGCCTTTAGAACAATTGAAGATACACCCCTGACAATTAAAGTGCATAGACAATTCGCTCGTATAAATTCTACTCTTATACTGAAAGTAATTAGGATGAAAGTCGCATTTCATAATTAAAAAATGAATCGTTACTGTTACTGAGCAAGCTGTATAAAAACGTTTGCTTCTTTTGCATAGTTTCGCTTTTCTCTATTGATGGGATATGGGTGAACTATGAAGCATGGGAAAATAGGTTTCAAATACCATCTAAAGTGAAATTACTTTTTCATCTTTTCTAGTCTGTATGCAATAAAAATATGTGAAGCAAACTTAAAGATTTGTCTTTGGAGAAACGCTGTGATAGTATTCTTTGCTTGAAACTTCCATATAATAACAAAGAGGTTTTTTTTTATTATTTGTATAAAACTTAACTATATGTTTAAATATAATGTTTATCTAATTAAGCATGTGTTGCTAAGCACAAAACTAGAAAACGGTTGCACCAATTTAGCAAAAATTTTTTTTCAAATATTCGTTGAAGTCCTACAAAAATTACATTTTTCTTTTTCGTTACTACTACTTTATAATTATGAGTGCAACAAACTACTTGAATGCATTTATAGATTTGACACTTTCTCTTTCTACGCTGTACAGTTTAACTTTGACTTTGTTTGTTTGTTTGTTTGTTTGTTTGTTTGTTTGTTTGTTTGTTTGTTTGTTTGTTTGTTTGTTTGTTTGTTTGTTTGTTTGTTTGTTTGTTTGTTTGTTTGTTTGTTTGTTTGTTTGTTTGTTTGTTTGTTTGTTTGTTTGTTTGTTTGTTTGTCCTTCTTTCACGTCGAAATAGAGTGACGGATTGACGTGATTTATTATGTGGAGATAGTTGGAGGGCTAGATAATGACATAGGCTACTTTATACCGCAGGAGATTGTCTCATTCCCACGGGAAAACACGTTATAATACAACCCACAACTCATTATATCTATGTATACAGGTATATAATATAGTCTATCTATTCCATGCTATCCGTTAAATTGTACCTAGGGATAAACAAAGGCGAAGCGAGAATGATTCGCTAGTTTATAGGTAATAAAGACAGTTGAAGATCCGAAAGCGACATGGGCTAATTATAATTTCTAACCTTTCGTTTCGTTACGGTTTTGGAATAATGAAAAAGTCAACTTACCGATTTCATCTCTTCGTAGTCAATTCCATGTGGTTGTGATTCATTGGTCGACACCCGCCACATCTTCAGTCCATCTCTCTTCACCAGACCCTCCTGTTTTCTTAACACCAGCTTGAGCTGCTTCCCAAAAGCTTCCAACTCGATCTTATGAACATCATCTTCCTGATCTTCCGCTGCATTTTCCCTATCACCTTCACTTACACTATCACTAGAACTTGACACGTCAAATTGCAAATTCACTTTATTATTTAAATCACCGACAATATCAACATCCTTAACGTATTCCTTAGCCTTGACGAACATTTCATCTTTAAGGAGAGATAGTACTGGTTTGCTTTTTGAGATCTTTTCATGGGGAATTTTCCCGCTTGTCGTTGAGTGGCTGTTTGATGGGTGTGAGGTGGCAATGTTCCGCCTAGACAGATGGTGGGTGAGGTGTACTACGTGGTATTTTGGTATTTGGCTGTGATGGTCTACATGAAAGACACTCCGAACTTCGTCTGATGTCATGTGCTCGTGAATCTGCAACAAGATAAAATAAAATATTAGATAAAAATAAAAATATAACAACTTATTCATGTACATATTTTGAATAGTAATTAATCGTTGGTGCTTGGTGAAAAATAAAACATGGACTTTCATAAGCTGTTGACATAATATACTTTATTTATTATAAATGGGAATTGAGAATTTAAATTTTAACTTGTCATTATTATATGCGGTCAACTTTAGGCGCATTACGTACGCAGACGTTAAATCAAAACCAGCCATAGAGAATGGATGGCCTTTAATAATAAAGACCTTTTATATTATTTACCTCTGTTTACCACTTTTTATGAATTCTAAACTAGTTTAATGTAATATCAAGTTATTAAATACATCCGTTTCCATGTGATATGGTCGAAAGTCATCGGTGGACTCGAAAACCTTGGTCGCGGTCACCTACCCCCTTAGCTGTGGTTTTTAACCTATCACTTTATCTTTCATGAATACTTAATTGGTACAATGTTATTGCAACGAATATTTTTGTGATTTTTTGTTGTAAATATTGTCGCCAAAGCTTTAAATGTCATAAGATTAAATAAAAAAATGCGCAAGTCATAAGATTAAAACAAGTATGTATATTGGTATGTTTCATAAGATTAAAAATGTATATTCAAAATAGGTTTTAGAGCGTGTTTGTACTTCTTTATGCTGTAACGCTTCCAAGTATTTTAACTTTTGAATATCATTTACTTAGACTATAGTTTTACGTGAAATGCACACAGATATACAGACAAACAAACAAAAATTTCAACAACCATTGTTTTAGGGTTTGTATTCTGTAGACAGCAGGTAATAGTAATGGTTTTTAAAAAATATATTATGTACAGGTTTCGCTTGGTTACTATTTTATTATATGTACTTATAGATGTAAAAACCTAATCTAGTTATGAAAATAATTTCCCTAATAAATGGATTATACATAAACTAAATTATCTTTATATGTGTCTTTTGCATCTTGGTACATATGTCAAAAGAATCCCGTAAGAAAGAAATATAAGTTGGAGATGATATAACGTACTGACGGTACACTCTTATCACTGGATTTGAACGTATTTTGTCGAACTATTTCATTTTATGCGCATGAATTTGAAAACGATATCATTTATGGAAAACGAAGCAATATATGGAGATGACATATTGACAATTATTTATTTTTTATTAGTTGTTATAATAAATATATCTTTTTAACCCCCGACGCAAAAGTGGGTTTAAAGTGTGTATCTGTGTGTCTGTCTATGACCTTGTAGTTCCCAAACGGATGAACTGATATTAATTTAGTTTATTTTGTTTGAAAGGTGAGTTGATCGAGAGTGTTTTTAGCTATAAATCAAGAAAATCCGTTCAGCCGTAAGCATTATCAGCTCTTTTCTAGAGAGTAAAAGGATATGAGTAACTCCCACAGATCTAACCGATCCGAAACTTAATATCTCGATACTTTAATAGCATTACAACGATATAGTAACCATGGCCTGATGCTGCAGTGTCTGAAATCTACAAGATACTTAACTCTTTACTAAATACAGCATAGATATCATGCTTAGACTCTTTAAAATGGCCACTTTGAATATGTTATTGTGTTGGAAGTGTTTTTTCAATTTTTAATTTAATTTCTTGTCGTAATAGTGATTTTTTTTCATAAAATGTCATCTTGTCTACACCACCTGGTTGCTAATAGGTACAAAGATGATAGATCTGATTCTGGGTCACCTTTACCTTACGTATAAAATGTTGAAAAAAAAACGTCTTGTCGATCATCATTGACATTCCTTGGAGCGGAAGTATGTAAGGATGACAAGTTTTATAGATCAACAGGAATTCAATAACGTAACAATATTACATATATACTCGTATGTTCATTCTAATAAAGTCACTAATATGATATTAATAAGTTACATATTAGCTTGCATATACTATATTTATGTCACCTTACAATTGATCTAATAATGTAACGATATAGTAAATATTGTTTATGGGATTAAGACTCTTAGCACATTAGAATAATGGCTAAAAATGCATAATTTTTCTTTATTTGTGTTACAGATATAGTGTAAGTCGATGGCCTCGATACATGATCCAGTTATTATGTAATGAACAAGTTTTTGTAGGCTTGAAGAAAGCCACTTCACTTTTGTGGGTCGTGTATGTATTGTCATTTCCTGATTTAATTTTTTTTTTATTTTATTTATTGAGATTAAGGCATACGATGAATATAAAGTTTATAGATAAGATATCTATACATATAATAAAATTGTAACTAAGCCGAATCTGTACATTAAATATTTTTTTGGAAAATCTGATTGAAATATATTTTATTATCGATACAGAGACCGAATCTATAGTTTTCAGAATTTTTGTCTGTCTGTCTATGTTACCGCATCACGCAAAAACCACTGGAGGGATTTGATGAAACTTGGTATGGAGATAGGTGTTTATCCGGGTCTACATATAGGATACTTTTTACCGCGGGAAATATCTCATTTCTGAGAAAAAATGCAAAAACTGCATTGTAAGACTGAATTGAAGATTAGACTAATATGGAAAACCTAAGAATTTACTTTTGGTCATCTGAACGCGGGCGGAGCCGCGGACAATGCTAGTTAGTAATAAGTTTGAGCCAGATTAAATTTAGATCGAGGTGAATAGCAGATACATTCTTAAAGGTAACATAATATATTGTTTTATTAGTTTATTATGTCGTGTCTGGTCAATTTCGTATTAAAACTTATTATGTATGTACCTACATAAAAAGGAATTGTGAGCAAGAAGTAAAATATATAACCATCGTATGATACAATTTTAAGTTGGCACTTCAAAGTGCAGTACATGCCTTATTTTAAAGTGTTAGAGTAAAAAAAATTTGTATAATTTCCGTTAAAGTTGCCTGTTAATTACGCGATTTAGTGTGCAAATAGAACTATTTTTTAATTCCGTGATTAAGATTTAATAATATGTACTGTTTATATAATACAGAAACTTTTATATATACTGTGACTTTTTTTTAATTATTTCCTTATTATCTTGCACTTTTCTGCTCCGCTAATCTATACTAATATTATAAAGACAGTTTGTTCGTTCGTTCATTTGTTTATTTGTTTGTTTGTTTGTTTGTTTAAACGCACTAATCTTAGGAACTACTAATCCCGTCTCTACTAAAAGATATCCTGTTTATTGAGGAAGGCTATATATCATCATACTACTACACAAGTAAGCGGAGCAGTAGTATAATATATAGTGTATCTATTCCATACTAACCGTTAAAACGTACCTAGGGACGAACCCGATCGAAGCGAGGGTGAGCCGCTAGTATAGTATATTTTATTTTTTATGTGCATAAGAGGATATATAAAACTAGTATAAATATTAAATACAGACTTTTATAATATTTACAATTTTTTAGTAAGATTTTTATCACCTGCATCTTCTACGTACGCTATGTTAATGATTAAATGCTAGCAAATATCGGAAGGAATTAATGTAAATTATATGAGCAACTATGATAGGAAGTTGAGAGACTGACCTTTGTCCTTTGTAAATTGTGTAGCACGATTTTAGTGCATTCAGCGCCGGTCACTCGCCTACCTCTTGCTTGTTTTACTAATCATTAATCATGAATCTATGTATATATATATATATATATGTGTATATATATATATATATATATATATATATATATATATATATATATATATATATATATATATATATATATATTTGTTAAGTGTAGCTATTGACGTGCTTTAGTGTCATTAATAAAAAAAAATTGGATACAGTTTTTTGTATACATAGGTAAATATCCTCTTCATATTTTTTCCTCAAATTTTCAATAATGATTAATCAATAATGCTTAGCAAACACTAAACATTTATTACTAAGCATATTAAGACGTTTAATTCAAATAAAAAAAAAATAGTGCAGATGGATAAAAACGTTTCTTGGGGTATAATTGTATATAATGAGTACTTTACTTAATTAACAGTTTTTAGATATTTTAAATCTTTGTACTACACTACTCGGCTTAACGGATTTCAATGGTACTTTTGAATAGTACATGTAAAAACTATTTTAGTGTCGTCCCACCGGAGTATGAGAGTGATAGGAATAGAGAGTGCACGTTGTGTCTGCGCGTGCACTTGAGCACTATAATATCTCTTGCGCAGTTGGCTAATCTCAATGAAATTGGCCGCCGTGGCCGAAATCGGCTAGGAGAACATCATCATCATCATCATTTTAAACTATTTTATTTGAATTAAACATGGCTAAATCGGTCAAGTAGCCGATAACATATTTTGAATACCATGTTTAGTCGTAATAAAGAGATATGAATATACAAAACCGAAGTCGATAGTAGTTCGTTCAATATCGATTTTAGTGCTGTACTGCGTCTTACTGACTCTGTTTACTTGGTAAACATGCACAAACAAACAACTCGTGGTCGTAGATTCGAAGTAGGCGGTGAATGATTGTACTGATCATAATAATGTATATATGTGCTTTAATAATAATTTGTCACATTAAAATAATGCATAGCGGAAAATGGAGACAGATGATATATTATTTTCTATTAAAAAAACTTGAAGCTATTTCAATACTTAAAAATTATTTACAGATGATTTCTAACAGGATGTGCGGTTTCATAATAACGCAATGTCGTGTGTTCAATCTGAACGCCTAAAATTCATTAATAAGAAAATTGAACATCTCAAACTCATACTCAATTTCATGAATTATATTCTAATAATGCAACCTTCTCTCCTCCTCCCTAATGCTACTGGGATCAAGTCATAGTCCACCACGCTGGCCAAGTGCAGTATTTCTGATGTCACATATCCTTTAAAAACTTATTATGTTCAATATTATATTAAAATAATTTTATAAAAGTATTTTTTTATAATTTATAATATTTACAGCATTGAAATCTCTTTATCACTTCTCAGCACGACAATCTTTGCTTAATTCCTAAGCTTTCTACACACGACCTTCCTTTCGTGACTCATTTCAAACTAAACTAAGGCATGCCTACTTGTTCCGAGTCACGCAACATTTTGAATTCCACACTAATCCTAAATAGAATTCAATTGTTTTATGTGTTTTATTTGCCTAATGTTATTTTAATAAGCACTAGCATTGCCCGCGTCTCCGCCCGCGTTCATATAACCAAAAACCAAATTCTTAAGTTTTACATATTAGTATACTCTTACATTGTAGTTTTTGTATATTTTTCTAAAAATGAGACATTTTTGCGCGGTAAGAAGCGTCCTATATGTTGACCGGGATAAATAGCTATCACCATACCAAATTTCATCAAAATCCCTCTAGTGGTTATTTTGTGATGCGGTAACAGGCAAACAGATAGACAAAAATTCTAAAAACTAGATTCTGATTTTGTATCGATACTATAAATGTCTATTTCAATTAGATTTTCCAAGAAATATTTAATGTACAGATTCGACTTAGTTACAATTTTATTATATGTATAGATTGTTTGATAACAAATTATAAATAATAATAATTGTACGTTAAATAACTAGGTATGGTACGTATGTACTAGGTAGTAACTGCGATATTTATATACACCTATAATATACTATAGTAATAGTTAACACATAATATTGTGTTATATACATACATATATATATATATATATATATATATATATATATATATATATATATATATATATATATATATATATATATAGTGTTGGGTAATAGCTAATACATAATATCTCTATTCTACCTTTATATTTATGACGATTCACTAATCATTTATGTAGTGCTTCCCACTATCCACTTTCGATTAAAACAAACATATGGTCCGAACAAACGGCGTGGGAATCAAACCAACGACCTTTAATGACTTTACACTTTTTTAATTTCAATTTAACGCGTTTACCTTTAATTTAGGTATACACAAAGTAGTATTTTACAAATATTTTTTTACTGTTGTACAATGTTTGATACACTGTAATTAAAAGTATAAAATTGCAAAAGTTGTATTAAAATGTATACAGTAATTGCTATATGATTATGATCAATGCATAGTGTGTATCTTAATTAAAGAGAAATAGATCTTATAATTTAGATTTTAGAGTGCAAAATCAATTTAACTTTTTGAAGTAATGTGGCATTTATAGGTCACAACACTACATTCCCATAAGTGAACGGTATAGAATAGAATTCGCATATCACTGTATTGTTTTAAAGAATTACTTTGAAAAACAAAGCTGTTTGAATACCAATAAGCAAAACTATTGTAGAAGCTAGTTAAGAAATGTACTAAAATGGTAGACTCGTAATAGCAATCGTAAAATTAAATTGCTGACGTTTGCTAAAATTATTTAAGATATTTATGAGGTATGCACGTCTATCTGTATCTCGCTTTGCTTCGTGGTCGTCCCTAGACAAAAACAAAAACAAAATGCCACGGGATTCGGGAACCGTACATATACCGGGACAAAAACTAACCTATGTGCTATTCCAGACTATAATCTATTGTTGAGCTAAATTTCAACCAGATTCGTTCAGCCGTTCTGGCGTGAAAGAGTAACAAACCATCTATCTTCAAAAACTTTCAAATTTATAATATTAGTATGATGTTTTCATTTTGGTTAATTTGCGTCCAGCGTTCATATCCACTGTTTATTAAACGTAGTCTGCTTATTCCCCGAAATGATGTTATTATATAATAATATGTAGTGAATAATGTATACGCTCAAGTCCAATTTTGCTCACAGTTGCTGATCTCTGAGACTAGCATACACAGCCTTGTTTTTAAGGTGAATACAGAAAAAAAAGAATTACTTCAAATTAAAACCCGCAAACTCTTTCGGCTTAATACCAGAATCGCAATTCTATTGGTCTCCATCAAGCCACAATTCCAGTTTAGACTTAAGAATTATAAACCTAGACAGAGTTCGCCAAAAAAATGAGGAAGTCAAAAATAGCAGCCTGATTCTACTATTCTCGATTTTTATTTATTATCACTTTTTTTGCCAAATAGATCGTTTACTTTCTTCACAGTATAAGACAAATTTTATATAGGTTTTATATATGTAGTTAAATTATACATTTTTTTTTGTTTTTTTTTTACTAATATTTTTCTCTCTTCCGCTTGAAAAAGAGATAACATAAAATTAAATTATTTATATATTTTTTTTTTTATTATAATAAAATTCGTTACATATTTTCAGTTTAGGCAGTTAAGTTTCAATGAAAATAAAACGATAAAAGTCGCGGGCAAGCACTAGATATGAAACCACGATTATCCAAAACCAAGCCTAATGACTTAAACAATACCTTATATAACAACTTTCTTATTTGCTCTGAGAATATCGGAGTACTATAATTCTAGTTTGAGCGGGAAATTAGGTAATCTAGGTTTCATATAATCCGATTCAATCTAATACGTAAGCAATTGACACTTAAGCATTGAAGTCAAGTGTTTATTAACCCGGTTTTTCAGATATTTACTTACTGTATATTAATTAGGCAGTGGTAGCCTAGTGGTGACGTGCTTGATTGGAAAATCAATAAAACGGGTTCAAAAGCGATTTTCTGATATTTTCACGTGCGAATTATTAAGTGTCCTGAACATGATTAACATTTGCCTTACGGTTAACCTGCATGTCTGAGAGAACCTGAGAAGTTCTAGATTTTTACCGTAAATTATATGGTTATTGTTTTGTAATTAAATAAGTATTCCTCTAAATAAAATACAAATAATGTGAAAAAATTATTCATATAGAAATAAATTGTTTGGCAGAATAATATTCACAGTTAAGTTTGAAGGCATTTTACCGTGTCTACTTATTGAATATAACCACATTTTAATATGCTCAACCATTATCGTTATAAATGTTATTAATACCGTAAATAATAAGAATTTTAGATATTTGGTTTGCAATTTAACTTTAATTACATGACCCTGGACATAGGGTTAAAAGCAAAAACTAAAAAGTGAAACTAGGAAATGAATGTGACCTTAATTATTTCGCGACAAATCGGAAGGAAATGTATTTAGATTGAATGTCACGGTTAAATTGTTATTTGAAAGGTTGAATGAACTTTTTTTTGTTTTTCTCTACCAACATAAATAAATAAATAAATAAGAAATAAATAACTAAATAAATAAATAATAAAAAAACATTATAGTCATCATCTTCCTGTCCATTTCCCAATTACTTGGGACCGCCGCAGTACATGTTCCGTACTGCTGATCGGTTTTGGCAAAAGTTCAGCAATACGGAAGATGGATCTACCAACATTTTAGTGTCAACTTAATTTGGCCCTAATAAGCGAGGTTATTAATATTTAGAATAAAGAAACACAAAAACGTTCAGAATTTGCCAAATAAATAGGTATAATTTTTTTTTTTCAAAAAAATATTTTTTTTTGTTAAACAAAAACAAACGATAACGTGATACGGAATCTTCCATAGATATAGTTGGTAAAAAATCTTGTACCACGGATATTAGTATTAATACGTACTTGCCTATTTTGCATCGGTTAAATAAAGGAAATAATATTAAAATTAATAAAATCCGACAGACATTAAACGCATTACAAAAGCAATTGAAATATCGAGGGCGATAGTTTCATTAGCCCGGCCTTGGTTATACAAATCCGTTGCCAAACGAAAGTATAAGTAAATCATGAGTTCGTTAACGGAACAATAGAATTACATTGTTTATGATACGTATATAGGTGTTATAAATGGAGTTAACAAAAAAAGAATCAAGACTCTAATCTTTATCTATGTATAGGTACAATAAAATGGTGACGGGGTCAATGTTTATATCCTACTAATATTATAAATGTGAAAGTTTGTGAGGATGGATGGATGTTTGTTGGTTACTTCACGCCAGAACGGCTGAACGGATATGGATGAAATTTGGCACAAAGATAGATTATGATCAGGAATAGCACATATATTATTATTTATCCCGAAAAACTGTACGCTTCTCGTGGGATATATTTGTTTTTGTCTAGGGACAAACCCGAAGCTAAGCGAGCATGAGTCACTAGTTAAAAATATTTTGATATATTTGTATTTGGAATCACTGTATAGAATTTAATATTTAGTCTTTGGTAATTAAACCCACGGCCAGTGGAGGAGGAAGTGCTAGATAGAGAACTACACAAATGGTATTTATTACCTCAAATAATACATATACAATATATACAGACGTGTATATAAAACCGTATAAAATTTTTGTATTTTCCTTCGCTCTTATTTTTACAATATCATGACATTTTTTTGCAATTTTCTTTTGTAACCTACTCGCTTAAGAAACCTCTGATATTTTCTTGTGCGTATCATTTCCAACATGATTACCACTTCTTTTACGGTAAAGGAAAACATCGTGAGGAAACCTGCATATCTGAGAGCCTAACAAGTTTTCGAAAGACATGTGAAGTCCGCCAACCCGCACTCGGTCAGTGTGATAGACTACGGTCTGTTCCCCTCGTATCGAAAGGAGGCCTATGCCCCTCGTATCGAAAGGAGGCCTATGCCCAGCAGTGTTACGTTAAAAAAGACTGAATACATAACATTTTTTAATCGACTGTGACAAAGCCCTAAGGAGTGTTATGTGTTTAGCCTCTGTGTACATCGCACACATACTCGTACTTACATACATGTCTTATACACCGACTCTATAATAATATGTTCATTAGTGAACGTGTAACAAAGTCAAAGAGTTTATTGCAGATTGAACACCGGCGAAGCCGCAAGTTTTGCTAATGTGTATTGAATGTAATAATTAATTAATAAAATTTCATAGTAAATTACGCAAAATGAAAATATAAACAACGATTACGTAAACTATGAAAAAAGTTGTTGATATATCGCTAATCTCAAGTTGTAAATTACTATGTTGTAATTGAAAAATAATCAAAATACTTAGTTATGTGACATAAATGCTTAGTTATACAAGTTCAATTATTGAAATTTTATAACGAAGTATTTATGTCAGTCATGTCATTTTAATTTTTATTAGAAGAACTAGCGACTCGCCCTCGCTCCCCTCGGGTTCGACCCTTGTTTCGTTTCAACACAGATTTGTACAGAGATGAGATATTTTCCCGCAGTAAAAAGTATCCTATATGTTGATCCTGATAACCAGCTATTAGGTTTTCTCGTGATGTGGTCACAGACAGACAGACAAAAAATCTAAAAACTATAAATTCGGCCTCTGTATCGATAATAATGACTATTTCAATAAGATTTTCCATAAAATATTTAATGTACAGATTCGACCCAGTTAGAATTTTATTATACGAGTATGTATAGATTTTATATATGTGTAAGGTTCGATGACAGCAAGTTAAATGAGTAACTTGTGAAATATAATTTTCACATAATAATAAAAAAGTCGTATAATTTATCCGTACTTATAAGCTATTAATTACAGTAAGACTATATTACGTATATTGCCGGTTAGTAACGGATGGTCACTTAAATTGGGTTTAATGCTACCAGCTAGTATGTTACAGAAGAGAAAAAGGAATGATAAAAATGTACTATATAAAATAAAATATTATAATTATTAAATAAACTAGCAGAACCCGCGGCATCGCTCAAAAAAATCTCTAAAAAGGTAGTTTCATAGAAATTTTCATCCCCAATTTTACCCTTTTATAAGATGAATTTCGAAAAATGCTAAAACACGTATTTATTTAATTTTATTAAAGAGCATTAATACCCAGTTACAAGTAATAATTCGTGTTTTCCTGTGGCAATTAGATAATCTCTCACGGTATAAAATAGCCTATGTAACTCTCCAGCCCTTCAACTATGCCCACACAAAAAATCACGCCAATCCGTCACTCCGTTTCGACGTGAAAGAAGGACAAACAAATAAACAAACACACTTTCACATTTATAATATTAGTATGGATTATAATTATTATATAATTAAATTTTATTAAATAATGTAATCAGTACCAAAAAGTCTACGCTCTACTTCCTAAGGTTATAGAAGCTCAGTTCCGACATTTATTTCCGTAGACTTAAATTAAAAGCATAGAGCAATGAGAAACTAAAAACACAGATTAATTAAAATTTTTAAATAAACAATAATTATAATTTTTTTTATGTTTGTGAAAGTTTCTATGACACATGATATAACTAAGTAGTAGGTCGTGTGTGAATACAGTAATTTCGTAAGCGATTAATGCATATAATTTCCGACGTCTTTGTATTGCTAATACCTACTCGTAGTTCGCGTTTTTTCACACAAACCCTGTAATTTGAACGTCCGCCGTTCTGTTAGCCTTGGATGTTACAAAACTTTTACATTACTAAAAAAATTAAGCAAATTTAATATTGGTTTTTATGTATTTTAAGATATTTGTAATTATTTTAAACGGAAATTTTAGAGTCCAACAATTACGTAAAGAATTTTCTAAAGAAATTTATTTATCCGTCTTACGTCAAACTTGAGATTTTTTTTAAATGTCTTGTTTAAATGCCTTTATTTTATATATTTAGATTTTTTAATTTTAAAATTAGATAAGATAGTGTTTTTACTTTAATGACGACAAATCTGGCACAAAAGCTGACATTCGATGTGCCTTTATCTTAAGTTGGCCGCCATTCTGTGACCTTGCTCCAGAAACGCACCGGTTTTGTAATGCGTTGGTGGGAAAATTCGTTCATCTATCGATTAATACGATATTAGTGATATTTACGTCAACTTCGGAAACCCGTTTAGATATTTTGATTTGAATATAATAGTTGAAGAAATATTACATACTTGTTGGATTAGTAAGCTTTTTGTTTATAAGCTGTATCTTATTGTTGTTACGTTTTAAAATGATTAAACCAAAGTTTAGACTTTTATTTAATTATTTAATCGCGCGATGTATTACTAATATAATTTGACACAATCGAGAATGATCAGGTAAGTTATTGAAACAAAAAATACTTTTAAATGCGCTATCTCTTTCCCACAAGTGTTGCCAATTTTAAAGATTCTAAACAACTAACAAGAAATACTATAATTAAATAAAGTATGTATTATTACATACATTGTACTTAACCATTTTTTAATCTTAAAATGTGATAATTAAATAATTTATAGCGAAGCGAGGGTAAGTCACTAATATATAATAAACTTACATTCTATTATTCGTAAAACTCCGAAACTCATATTGAAACATGTAAGTATATTTATGTTATAACGATTTAGTAGCTTAACGTACGGATAAACAGATAAAAAAGGCTCTAAATACTCAAATGATTGCTCCACCACAGATCGATAAGAATGTCAATCTGTCACACAAAAACTAACGTAGGCCGGATATTCACTTACTTACCGCCATAAAGAAGTTGTTATTAAAAATTAACCCAAACGTAGAGCTAGAGCTATAAAGCGCTAATTAAATATTTGTTTGTATAGAATGTTTTCTTTTATGGAAACAAATATTTAGTATCTAAATCTCAAAATTTTTCAGCCATTTATGTATGTTTTATAAATTGATACAAGGTCAGTTTTTAACCGAACGTAAGTAACATGAATTTTTCAAATTTTTTTTAGTCATGAATAGTCTTAATCTAACATTTCGATGAATCTTTACTAATTTTCATATTAATAAATTGGCAACATTTCTTGCTTAAAAAAAAGTTTATTGTTTTTTTAAAAAAAAAAACAATCCTTTTTTCATATAGTTTTTACCGTTACTATTGAAGTAAATTTGTAAGTAAGCATCACCGAACCCCAGATCCCAGTGCATCGACACAAAACCTCACATTAACTGAGGAATGTTAAACAAAGTGCAATATTTGCATGCCAATAACGGTATACAAGGTGTATTAGTATTTGCAATGTTTTATGTTAATAATAATTTCAAATAAAAAATATTTAGATTTATTTTTAGTTTTTTTTTTTTAATATTTTAACTGCTTTGTTGTTTAATAATTTACAAAAATGATATAAAAATGCTAGTGACTCGCCTTTGCCTCATTTAGATGCGTCCCTTAGTAGTTTCATGCAATACACCAGAGCTTTAAAAATATTTTTCATTATATATATATATATATATATATATATATATATATATATATATATATATATATATATATATATATATATATACATGCAATAAAATTTTTAATTAATACAATTCAATAACATTCTTTATTGTCAATGTCAAGGTTTCGCTTTTTGTTAATCAAATGTTTTGGACATACCAATATTATTACGTATAATGGCGCGACTTCTAATGGAAAAATTGAAAAATTTATATAAATTTGAGCGTCTTTTTGATATCAATATGTTTATTATTATGAAATCAATTTACAAATTACCTCATTTTTAAATCGAAAAATTGCTCGTATGTGTATACGTACGAGTAAGACAATGAGATAAACGATTTTCTTATATGGAATTAATTTTTATATTTTGTGAATCATACACTGTTGAACAATCCACTACTCCTCAAACGACATGTTGGGTTATGTTCTTTCTTAAATTAATATCTCATTAATAGGTATTAGAAATGCGATAGCTTGGATGGATATTTGTTACTCAATCACGCCAGAACGGCTGAATGGATCTGAATGAAATTTAGCACAGATTAATTATAGTCTGGAATAGCACATAGGTTACTTTTTACCCCGAAAAAGTGTGCGGTTCTTGTGGAATATATTAGTATTAATATAAATTACATTAAAACTACCCGGGCGAAGCGAGGCCAAACTTACATAGACTAATTACGAAGTCTCTACAAATCTCAAAATGTCTTGTGAGTACAATTTTGTCAACTTTCGATTGTTATGTTGTCTCTTTGACTGACATTTTGATAACGGTAAGATCACAAGAATTTATATAAATTAAATCGGATGACATCTTTTATTTTATGTCGCTCATACATACGTCGTAAACTCTCTATTCTACACATAATAATTGAGATTAATTGTTAATTTAATATTGACCCATTTTTTCAGCTTATTGCTGTCCACTGCTGGGCTAAAGCTTCCCCCTTAAAACGCCAATCATCCCGATCTTGGGCAGCCTGCATCCATCCCGTACCTGCCATCTTTTTCAAATGGTCGGTTCATCGTGCCACAGGGCGTCCTATACTACGTTTGCCTAAGCGCGGTCTCCACTCTAACACGTGTCGACACCATCAGCCATTTTTATGCCAAAATCCGAAATGCTACAAACTGTGCTGGTCATGTCTCGAGGCGTATTGATCAATTATACAAATCATTTTTGTTTTTATCATAAACTAAACTACAAATAGATATAAGAATTTACTCAAAGAATTTACATTTAAAATATATACATTCGTACATATTGTAAATTAATCATTTTATTCAAAATCTGGTTATTTTTTACCAAATTTTCAAGTGTCATTAAAAAAGGCCGTATCTTGACAACAAAAAGAATATATCAATTATTAACATGTATAGACGTACATACTTGACAGTATTTTCAGTCGATAAGACTCATGTATTTACTATATATATACCACAAGTATTACAAAAATACGTTAATAAACAATTTATTAAAGCGTTCTTGTAATATTAAATTTAATTTATGGCAATGTAATTATGCAATAAACCACAAGTTTTATAGAAAATTAATTTTATTCGAATATAGTGATGTTTCAATAATAATAGTAATTTTGTGTATAAAATTGGTAGTTAACATGTTACATACTCCTTCACGCTAAAACAACTTGATGAATGAGTTAGAACTCAGACTATAACTTGGAGAAACAAAAATATGCTACTGTTAGTAATATGACAAAAGGTAGAACTGATCGTTTACCAAAAGATGAATATAACCTGCTTACGGTCTGCATATTATATTACATACTAGCATTGCCCGCGGCTCCGCCCGCGTTCATATGACCAAAAACCAAAATCTTAATCTCTGGATAACCAGCTATCACCACACCAAATTTCTTTAAAATCCCTCCAGTGGTTTTTCTGTGATGCGGTAACAGACAGACAGACAAAAATTCTAAAAACTATAGATTCGACCTCTGTATCGATAATAATGTCTATTTCAATAAGATTTTCAAAAAAAATATTTAATGTACAGATTCGGCTTAGTTACAATTTCATTATATGTATAGACTCGCGATTTGCTCTCGCTTCGCTCAGGTGCGTCACTAAGCTTGTATGGTTTAGGAACGTAAAAAAGACATATCTGCAAAGAAAAAATATTATTTTGCGCCAAGAACCTTCGCAAGCGTATACAAAATAACCCATCAGAGTTTCATCACAACAGGGTTAATGGTTTAGAGGCACACATAGGACATGTAAAACATTTATTTTTATTTATATAGATATAAGATATACAAAAACTTCAATGTTTTTATGTTAAGTCGCAAAAAGTACATAAGGACGCCGCAAGGGAGCGAAAGCAAGTCACAAGTACATAATATATTGATTGTTATTATTCATAGTCTTTGAAATCCACATGATTAATTTTTCTTTGTTATTATAAAATATTATAGAGACTGACTATGTTTTATTCTAAGGTTTAAATTAGAAAGAAAAACGCGTGTGTGAAAACTTATGTACGCACGTAAGAAGTTATACTTCTTTCGCGTAACAGGACAGAAATAGCTAAAGATATCATCCCGTATGTCACGACTCTCTGTTTGTTAAAGGAATGATAAATTAATAAAAATAAATATATTTTTTATCTCCACTGATATAAAACACGTGTTCATGAATATTTATGAATATTTAAGAAACTACTTTGAATATAGTTATGAGTTTTCACGGGAACCGGAGAGACAGTTATCAGCTAACTTGATCATGTCTTTTTGGCTGTCGGTGTGCGCGCGCATCGTAAAAATTTTACACTCATAATTTTTTCCAAACGTGCCAAAAGGAGTATAACTTCAAAAATAATAATTTAAAAGCAGTATAGAATTTAAGTCACGGATAAAGGTAAGTAATAGTTAATTAAAGTAACAAGCCAGAAACAATGTTCACGCTTGCATTTTTTTATTGTTTTATAATGGGCGATTGCTAAATCAGGCGATAATTTGGTTTGATTACAGTGACTTTGATGTTAAAACTGAAAGTAACTAAAATTTGGCCTTCAACGTTTATTTTACAATTTCGTATCGGTCATTTGTTTCAAATTTATTTAATAAATTATAGTATATATTACTAAAATTATAATCAATGTCATTACAAGTACATAATTAATCTTATTAGAGATAATTGTACCTACCAACTAATTTTATACTATTGTTGTTTAGAACAAATTAATAACAGGTTTTTATCTAGTGTCATTTGATTAAAAAAATAAGTTGCAATTATTTTTATTTTTGAAATTGGAATAATATTGTAATGTTGTAATGTAGTAAATAGAAAAATGTCATCATTTCACTCATGTAATCGTAATTAAAAACGTAACATAATAAACACACATTTCATTTTCTATACTCTTTGCCGTATTCTTTTTTTTTTCTCTGTATTCTCATATATCATATTAGCGACTCGCCCTCGCTTCGTTCGGGTTCGTCCATAGGTTGCTTTCCCATACAAACTTTCATCCACATTTTCACTCCCTTAAAGGATGATTTCAGAAATAAAAAACCTACAACCATTACCAAATTTCATCAAAATCGGTCCAATAGTTTTTGAGTTTATTTGTTACAAACATACAAAGACACAAATCTTTCCTCTTTATAGTAGTAGTGTAGAATAAATATATTATATGTTTGTTTTTTAAAGCCGCAGAAGATTCACGTATGTATGTATTTAGTCGTATAAAAGTAAGGAGTCCGTTCTACGAGTATAGTTATGTATAGCTTAGATTTAACTTTTTCTTGCAAGTCAGTTATCAGAGCCAATAACAATAAGTGACTATTTATTAACAATAAACAATAGAAAGCGGTTATGTAAATTCATGACGGCAGATGGTGTTCCGGTTCAAATGTCACTCAAAAATAATTGTGAGATGCAATAGAGAATGCGACGGATCAACATTATTTATTTGCGTGATATTTTACATTTACTCAATGAAAATTATAAATTCACTGACTCTCTGGCGTACAACGTCAAAATTACTGAATCTAAAAGCATTAAACTTTTAATAAGAGTTCTTTATATATGTACTAGAATTGCTCGCGGCTCCGCCCGCGTTCAGATGACCAAAAAGCAAATTCTTAGGTTTTACATATTAATATACTCTTACAATGCAGTTTTTGTATTTTTTCTCGGAAATGAGATATTTTCATTTTTATATGTTGACTCGAATAACCAGTTATCACTATACCAAATTTCATCAAAATCCCTCCAGTGATTTTTCTGTGATGCGGTAACAGACAGACAGACAAAAATTCTAAAAACTATAGATTCGGCATCTGTATCGATAATAATGTCTATTTCAATAAGATTTTCCAAAAAATATTTAATGTACAGATTCGGCTTTGGTATAATTTTATCATATGTATAGATAGATATGGTTAGGTCTTTTATATCAGTGAAAACTTATATGAAAGCTCGTCACTTTTGAATGCATCTGGCACCTTGGGAACACACGAGCAATATGTGGTACTATTTTTGGACTTTACGTGAGATACGCGTGTATATTTAAATTTTCTTATCTTATTTTATATTATTATAATATTATATAGCTCTACTTTCCGTATCGTTACTACAAGAACTATTGTATAACCGAAAAGTAATGAACAATGAATAAATTTTTCACCTTACGCCCATGTGACGGTAGCGAAACGGCCAAGCCACATATTTTGACTAAGGTGTAGAGTTTGTGAAGTTAGGGCTGGTAGAGTTAGGGCGTGAAGAGTTAGAAGCTTGGCTCTACATGATATCTGATAACTTTTTGACAGTGCGAGCCGTATGGTCTCGTCTTGGCAACATTTTACATAAAAATGTTTTTGGTGGGATTTATAAATTAAAGTACGTTACAAGAGATTTCTCTAGAATATTCCTAACAAAATTATATGCAATTTTAACTTTAACGATTCTATTGTTGGTAGAAGTCGTGTTTTCAGCGGAGGCTTTCGATTCGATATTTAAAGATTTTTATTTTGTACATACATATTATTTCCTAAAATATTTTCTTTGACCATCATTTGCCATTTATATCACCTACCTAAGTCTTTACCTAAAGTTTTACCAGTTAATACTACGCAACGCACTAACATGAACGATAGTAGCTCGATCGTTGTATTATATAAATAAATACTCAGAACCTTCATAAAACTCGGTCACCCATCCAAAAGTAATTTAACCCAGAAACAACAAAATTTAACTAGATCGTAAAAAAGTATAACGTAAACTAAAATAACTGATTAAAACTTCCCACAACCAGTTTAATTGCACAACGATTAAAGGCGGATTACATGACATCACGCTTGCAGAGAAAACGAAAGTAATGTATAGAGATTGAAAGTGGAAGCCGAGCCACATAATCTTAGAACAGTGACCCACATTACATGATATAACAATATGATGGAGTATTATATTTTACGATGCATTTGTACGTCATGCTTTATGTGCAGTGATTTTATTGTATACTAGCATTGCCCGCGGCTCTGCCCGCGTTCAGATGACCAAAAACCAAATTCTTAGGTTTTACATATTAGTATACTCTTACATTGCAGTTTTTGTATTTTTTCTCAGAAATGAGACATTTTCCCGCGATAAAAAGTATCCTTTATTTGACCCTTGAAATTTGGTATGGTTATAGCTGGTTATCCACCAGCTATAACCATACCAAATTTCATCAAAATCCCTCCAGTGATTTTTCTGTGATGCAGTAACAAACAGAAAGACAGACAAAAATTCTAAAAAGTATAGATTCGACCTCTGTATCGATAATAATGTTTATTTCAATAAGATTTTCCAAAAAAAATATTTAATGTACAGATTCGTCTTAGTTACAATTTTATTATATGTATAGATAAGTGACTTACCCTTGCATCTTAGGTGCATTCCTGAATGCCCTTTGAGATTTCATACAAAAATATTTCTTAATATTTACATTACTTTCTTCATATTTGTAATATAAAATGTATGTATGAATGTTTTGGCGAATGATAAGCGCAAATTGGTAAATTATCACTTCGGAATCTGACTTTACTCGCAATACGATTATAATATTATAGAAATTCTGCTGCCATGCATATTTTAAAGATACTTAGTGATAATTTAGGTTGTTAAAATTAAGAAATAAGATTTAAAAAACCAGAAGTCGTTAAGATTCTTATAAAACTTGTTGTTTTAAGTAAATCTACGGCATGTTTACAAAGAAATTTTCGAAATTCATGACACCAACTCGATCTATTATTACGTTTAAATATACAACAGATTAAATAAGAAAACTGTTTGACAATAACAAATCCATTCAATTATTTTTTCTAGAAAAAATTTAACTTTGCTTACGTCAATTTTAATAACAACTGTAACTAAAAACGTCTTATAATGTGGGCGGAGTATTCAATCCACACCGTAGATATTAAAAAGATTCATAATCGAACATACGACCTCTGGCCTGTTACTTTGATCTTTTCTTTCCTCTCGTAATAAGAGACTGTACGTAGGTAGGAAGGTAAGGTAGGTATTGTTACATGACGCTGCGTTTTATCGTAGCAAGTGAGAACCGATTCCTGGGCCTATGGCGTATAAAACTATGTCAGTCATTCATACTCGATTGAGTCGCGAATTGAGGCGATGTCAATAAATACGTTATCACATTACTATTAAAGGAGAGTTTGCTTGTGTATGTGTATGTTTGTTATTCCTTTACGCTGAACGCATGAAATTTTGCATACAAATATACTATAATAATTGGAAAAAAATCATAGACTACTGTTAGTAGTAAAATTTACCAAAAGGTGGCGCTGCTTATATGTATAATACTAGCGACACCCTCGCTCCGCTCGGGATCGTCCCTATAATTACATTATTATAGTTACGTTTTAACGTTTAACTATCTTTTCGGTAGGTATAGTTTTATTTTAAAATGTCAAGTATTCGCGTAAATCTAAGAAAGTATTATTTTATTTTACTTTAGTATCCTATATGTTGACCCGCATAACCAGCTATCATCATACGAAAATTCATCAAAATCTGTTCAGTGGTTTTCTCGTAATGCGGTCAGAGACAGACAGTCAGGCAGACAAAAAAATCTAATAAGATTCGGCCTCTGTATCGATAATAATAACTATTTCAATAAGATTTTCCAAATGACATTTAATGTACAGATTCGACTCAGTTAGAATTTTATTATATTTATAGATTATATAGATATAGAAGGCATCTAGGAAAGCACCAAAGTAAAGCGAGGGTGCAACGGTTGTATTTAAATATATTTATGATGTGCACATATCGCCTACGAGCAGGAAGTTAATAATATTAATAATATGCATTATTTGCAAGTTGATACTAAGATATTAATAAATCCATAATGAAGTAGGAAGTGTTTAAACACAACATGCGTTTTAACACAACAATAAAAATATGACAACATTACTGTTAATATTCTTAGAATAGAGGAAATTCATTCGAGGAAAGGATTCAGTTGGTCGTATAATATTTTTAGTTTTGACAAACCTTACCTTGTTAGGTACATAAATTTATGTTTGTATTGAAATAAGATATTCTATTGTCGATGTTTTGTTTGTTTATTTACTTAATTCTAGTATTTCTTATTGTTGTACAAAATCATATTTAATTATAATTTGATTTTTTGTCATATAAATAAACAAATCACACTTGTTAGGTAAATAATTAAAAAAGAAAAAGGTTACCTATTAAATGATACTTACAATCTAATTTAATATTTATGTATATAATAATTTTATACACTACGTTATGTGCTTTATAATATTTTCAATGGATACGACATAAAAATAAAAATAATTGATGTAATATTTAAAAAACACCTACTAAAAGTAGCCATTTTAAAGAATAAAATCATTAATCATGTATATATATACATAAATAATTAAATATTAAAGTTTTGACAACTGTTACAAAAGCCTCATAACCATAGGTCACGGTTGTATGACGAAACGGACAGACGTACCGAGTGAGCTGTTTATCATTGTAGTATTGAAATCGGACTTCCGAATACTAAATAAGGGTCGACACATGTTCTTTTCTTGACATGTTTTTTCATGTTATTTTCCATAATATAAAGTTCCATGGTTTTTTTTATATTATTGACGTGTGAGAATGATGATATTCAATTTACGTACAAAATAAAATAAATAAATTATATAATCATTCAACAGTTAATATCTTTGAACATTTGATGCGATTAGTTGCATATGTATAAATAAATATAATAAATCTATGAGTTTTTATGGCTAATAAAATTAAAATAAAAAAAAAATGGGGAGGTGGGTCATGTTGGTGGGTGGCATGGTACAATGCGGGTTGCTCCAAGTACTTCTCTGATAGAAGAATAGACCGTTGTAACAACCCCGTGATTGTTGTGGTCTTCAGCAGGCCATCTGTCGGGGCATCTTGGTTGATTGCGTAAGCGATCCTGCGACACCCTATTAAAATGGACGGATGGGAGGTTTTGTTAGTTTTTAGTGGGTAGCACTGGCTTTTCTAGCCAGTGAGTCCCACATAACCGATATGACAGCAGGTGATATGCGTAAATGCTTTCGCAAATTAAAAAGAAATGGCTATCATGCGAGAAATAAAGCATAAAAAAGTATGTACCTATATGAAATATATAATTTATTTAGTAAAACCTATATAAATACATAATCTGTGCAAGTATTGCAAGTCGTGACGCAATCCAGCGTGGCGGTGTCGGAAGCGGGAAGGAACGTTATGTCACTGTTGTTGCGTGACTGAAGTAAGGGAACCTATTCAAGACAATTTCTAAACCATGAGAACCTGATATTAGTGGTAGTTTTAAATACGAGGCTTGCTGATGCCCTTTTTCATAATCACAGCTTATGCTAAGTTCGTTTTTTGCAAGCTTGAATCCTGAAAGTCATTTAAGCTCGTATAATCCTACCAATTATATTTAAATATGTTTATAGATTAATAAATAACTTTATATATAGTTTAAATACCACCTCTTAAATCTAGCTTTGCTTGTTTTTTTTTACTTGTGAAAACTGTTTTGGCTAATGTAAGTTATTAATTCTATTCATATCTATACAGATAAATCTAATTGAAGTGTCTGTTTGTAATGTCAAAATAACAGCTTTTTACTAAGTGCACATGGAATTATATACGGTGTTTATAAGAATAACATAATTTTAAAATTTTTGTCCGTCTGTCTGTCTGTCTGTCTGTCTGTTTGTTTGTTCTGGATAATAATAATAATATAATAATCTCTGAAACGGCTGGACTGATTTTGACGGGATTTTCACTGGAAGATAACTGATGTTATAGGGAGTAACATAGGCTAATTTAATTTTAGAAAAAGTATTAGGGTTCCGCTCAAAAAATTAAAACGTACCTAGGGACGAACCCGAGCGAAGCGAAGGTGAGTCGCTAGAGTAATATCAGATGTATGTTTTCCTTAATAAACAAATACCACTGTGCCCGCTGTTTTTTGGGGGATAACATCCGAAGACAAACAAATGATATTATCGTAATTCATAGTACAACAATAAAACGAATATTCTGCTAAAGATATTAGAAATAATATCTCCTACTGATACTTGATAACTTTTATTTGTTTTTTCCCTATATACGAGTATACGAGTAATATGGTCCATTTATCTTATTGTTTTAATATGAGTATAAAACTCAAAACCCCTTTGAGAAAAATCTGCAAACACAAACTCGACGAAAACAACTATTTATTGGCCATAGAGCATCATGTACATTTTATACTATTAATACAAAAAGGCTCTCCGATCGTCATTATTGATTTTCCTTATTGTTTTTACAAAAATAATACCTACATATTCCAATTATTACTACAGAGCTAGTACAGTTAATTCTATTTTCAGCTCAGACACGAATAACATTCAATTGTGTAAAATATTGTCATAGCGACATCCGGGTGTATAAAATATCGATTGAAGATACACAAGAAACATCCTTAAGGACAACTTATCAATATATCTACATAATAAAGACAACAAGAGTTGTTTGTACGTAGAACATTTACAGTTATTTAATTAAAGTGCTTCTAAATAAAATAGTAGTACTACTAAGTGAACTGCTGGTAATCCCGTGGTATCGCATTCGTTTGGGAAAGTGTGAAAAAAAGTCAAAATGAAGAGGGTTTAAATCCCGGATGCGAGATCTACGATATTCTTATGTGCGAATTATTGCCGACATTGCGAATCGCCATGTGATATAGGGAAATAAGCTTTTTGTAAAACCCGCATTTGGTCAACGTACTATGGCTTAATTAATGAAGCAAGAAGCCTTGCCCAGCAGTGGTGCGTTAAAAATTGTATATACAAGATTAGAAGCCAATTTTTTTTTATTAATGTACATCTGTTTCCGGACATCACTACAATAACATAAATAATAAGTTTGGCTTGATCGGGACTTGAACTCCTTTTACTCCGGTTTTTTATAGAGTAAATCATCAATGGACCACCACCGCATGCAATTAAGGATATATAGATTATATATTCAGTTTTGATACATTAATAATATGGAACCGCATGTAAAGCCGCAGTCAAAGGCTACCATAACTATATAACGTTTATGTAAACGGTTTAATAAATATTTTCGAATAAAAAACACTGTTAACTTAACTTGTTCTCATATTAAATGTCATTCAGATGATTCTGTACAAATATACTGCTTTCAACACATTTTTGTAATACGTTTTTTCGGTAAATTCGAGATATTGAAGTAACGGTGTTATTTTAACGTACGATACAACATCGAATATATAATATGAAAGATGTAAATTTTTTGTAGTAATTTTCATTGTATCTAACGACTTTTCGTCCCTAAGGACGCACCCGAGTGATTTACATTTAAACGTACTTGGGTAGGTTTTAATTTTTTGAGCGGGACCCTAATTCTTTCTCTAAAATAAAAGTAGCCTCAGTTACTCCTTTTAACATCAGCTATCTCCCTTTGAAAGTCGCGTTAAAATCTATCCAGCTGCTTAAGAGATTAGCCGGAACATAACAGATAGACGAACAAAAATTATCAAAATTCTGTTTTTCGCATAAGTATCGTATATAATTTCATAATATGCATTTATTAAAAAGCTGTTATTTTGACATTACAAACAGACACTTCAATTTTTTTATCGGTAGAGATGAAGTAATTAAAGTAAATAAAGGTTAAGTTTAAATACTACTTGTAAAGTATAAGTAAACTATATGTAAATTTTTGATATAGTATATTCAAAATAAGAAAGTATAGGTAAATAATCTTAAAACAATTGGCGAATAACTTCCGTTGAGACAAAATCTATGCAACTATATATATAATTTCTATTTAATTTATGCAAATTATGTGTTGTTTAGAAATAAGTACATTTCTAAGTTTTATTTAAATTCATTGGTAGATTCTAACGCAATAGTGAGAACGCTAAATAAATTAAATAGGTACATTCAGAAGCTGTGTTGAACAAGAGTACAATATAGAATATTTATTATATTTTTGAAATACAAAAAAAAACACACTTTTCGAAAATAGTTTTAAAGGCTAATCCAAATGAAACAAACAGACAAAAATGGAAGGTTTCACTAGTAGCCGTAGAGAAATTCACTATGAATTCATTCAAATTAATATGAAAAGCAGAGTAGGTTAAAACTGACTTAGACAAAAACAAGATTTGAAACAAGTTACATATAAGTAAGGTTTTTAGCTTGATTTCGTTAATCAAGCTAAAAAATCACTAGTAAATAAAACTTTATCCATACTAATATTATAAATGTGAAAGTGTTTGTTTGTTTATTGATATGTTTGTTCGTCCTTCTTTCACGTTTTTTTTTTTTGTTTTTTTGATGGATTGGCGTGA
This sequence comes from Brenthis hecate, assembly GCA_951806755.1. NCBI lineage: Eukaryota > Metazoa > Arthropoda > Insecta > Lepidoptera > Nymphalidae > Brenthis > Brenthis hecate. The sequence goes on from OX638261.1 coordinate 4,819,308, forward strand.
TTTCTTGTTTCAAAGGAGTTGGAGGGCTGGAGAGTAACATAGGCTACTTTTACCGCGGAAGATCATCTCATTCCCACGGGGAAACACGTTATAATATTATGATATAACCCAAAAAAAAAAGTTTTGATCAGAATTACTTGAAACTTGGTATTAATGCTCTTCAATACAATTAAATAAGTACGTGTTTTAGCATTTTTCGAAATTCATTCCATAAGGGTGTAAAATAGGGGATGAAAGTTTTTATAATGAAACCTATTTTGTAGAGTTTTTTTTTGTAGCTTTAGCGCGAGCGAAGTCGCGGGTTCTGCTAATATTTTCATAAAATCACGAATCAAATACGGAATTCAAATAAAAATATTTAAAATAACCGTGACACTATCGACTGATACAACAAAAACGTTTGTCATTTGTCTTCACTACTTGCACGTTTGCCCTTTACCCAGTAACACAAATAAAGGAGCAAAATCACTTACCCTTTGCAATATCAACTATTAGTCATGCTAACAAAATCCAATTTTGTATGCACAATTACTTAGTATAAGCTTTACATGCTTAGTTGTGCCTTTACTATTAGCTAGTATTGCAATATTACGTTACTACCGAAGTATCAAAGGCAATGGTAGTCCAGTGGTAGCGCGCTCGTTTGGGAAACCGAGTGAAGCGAGTTCAAATCCCGGGTCTCGCACCTTTGATATTTTCATGTGCGAATCATTTCCTTTGAGAGAACCTAACAAGTTTTCAAAAGACATGTGAAGTCCGCCAACCCGCACTTGGCCAGCATGGTGGATTATGGCTTGATCCCCCTCGTATTAAAGGGAGAGCCTTGCCCAGCAGTGGGACGTTAAAAAGGGCTGAATAGTAAAGTATCTTATCAGTATTAACCATTCGAGTATTTTACGTTAGAGAGTTTCCTCAATGTTTCGTCACATGTTAACTTATAGTAGGGGTACAGCCACTGACATTGGGCGTGAACAACTCGCATGTGAATAGAATGTTAATTTGCACTCACCGTTTTAGAACCGTATGATTCGGTCAAATTGTAATAGCAAAGGAACAATCTTATTTCATCAAAACAAATACAGACAATGTCTATGTTTATTTTCATTAAAAACTTGTTTACACTGTGTAAACGATCTGTATTTTGTTATATATATAAAAAAACAACAATTTCCCTTAAAGTTACTTCTTAAGGAACAAAAGTTAAGGTAACATTTTAAATCTTATCATTTTAAATCATTTCAAAGTAGGTCTCTATTAATTATAGAAGATATTTTACTTCTCTAATTTTAAAGTTTAAAAAGTAGAATATCAAGCAAAGGGACTTATAATCAATGTTTGTAATCTGAGCAGTACTTACACAAAAAAAAACTAAACAGTAAGCCAGTTTTGATCAAATAATTTCTTTTTATTTATTACTAGCGACACTTCGCTCGGGTGCATCCCTAGCTTGCTTCTCCATACAAAGTTTCATCCCCATTCTCATCCCGTTAAGGGATGATTTCTGGAATAAAAACTATTTCACTTACTCACTGTTCATATCATGAGATTTAAAAAAATCTTATTTTAGTAAAAAAAATATATTTTAATTTTCTTCCATACAAAGCTTGTCCGGACAATAACAAACACAAAAAAAGAATTATCCAATATGGTGCAGTCGATCGGAAGTTACGCGAGTACATACATACATTTCGGTGATTCATTATTATTTATATAATAGATTATAATAGAAGATAGATGAAAGGTTGACTTCCGAGTTGTTTATTATGACGTGAGTAGATAAGTATCTCAATTTGTATCAAATAACAATTCTTATTAGGCCTTATGCTCTAATCTCATGACCATGTGTGGTTCGAACATAAGAAAGTTACTGACAGTTGACAAGTTCACGACAAGCGGATACAGGAAGTCTATTGTTTATTTTGGTTTCCATTAAATGTGTCAAGGTTGAGCCTTATCAGTTTCTGCTCAGCAGAATCAAGAACTATCCAAGGTGAGAGACAAAGATCTGTTCTACACACGTCAACACGTTCAAACAATACATATAAATATATGTAATGATCATATTGTGTGCATGGGATTTATTGTTCAAATAACTACTTAATAACCGTTTTTATTTTCTGAGAACATTTAAAGTTTCAACTAAGCATACTGTTCAATGAAAAAGTTGACGATTTAAATAATAAAATTATTATAATTTTACTCACGCCTTAACAGTACTATCTAAATGCTTAACCATTCATGGCCCATGTTAAAAAAAACTAAGTGGACTAACAAATAACTAAACTATACTATATATACTAATATATAATAATATATAATACTAATATAGATATCTGTTAGTCCATTTTGACCAACTTCTATATTGTATGGTTATAGACGCCAATCACTATATTTTAATGTATTCAATTAAATTATTATATATATGGTCTAACTCAAAACATGAATCGATGTAAAACTCTTTACTGTACGAAATTACTCGTTTATTGTAAAGGTTTAACTGTATGTAGCCATTCGTAAAAAATGAGTGTTATTTTTATAAGAAGTACATAAAATATTAGTATTTATGTATGTATATGAAACTCCGACGGATATGTTTGTATTATTATTTCCCTCGACACGACTTTGCACCTTCTTGTGAAAAAAGGATATATAGTCATTTAAAAAAAAACGCCAGGTCTTTGGCCTTTCGTTTGTTCCATGGACATTCGAAAGGATCCGTCATTGTAGCGATCGACCACTATAACAAGATCTTCAAGTACTCACAATTTTAATATTTTATTTTGAAATTCGCATCATCATTCGAACGTATACAGCTCAAGATATAATAGCGACTTATTAGTTTGTTTTAGCTTTATTTTCCCGAGTCTACAATACGCTGTATAAATAGTAGTAATACATTTAATATTTACGTATTCATAACGAATCTTGATTAAATATTCTCATTCACTTGTATAGTCGGGTCTAATTAATTCTGATTGGCATATAATGACATCTCTGGAGATGTTTGATGCATTTTATTTAAAAAAAATGTGAAAGTTTTCATGCCTTTTACAAAATAAATAAAATATTTTATTAAAGGTAGTAAGCTCCTTTACTTAAAAAGTTTAATATTTGAGTGTTGACTTTAAAAGTTTAGCTAAAGTTAGAGCTGACTGGCACCTGTAGATAAAAATTCTGGCAACACGAACGGATAGAGTCCATAAATTCTAACATGTGTCTTTAGTAAAGCGACATATTAAGATAAGTTTCTTTTTACAATATCTTCTCCGAGAAAATGTGTCCTGTTAAACCTAACTTACAACTTTCTTATTCGCAGGATGTCACTTGATATATTACTTTGTCTATAATTCTTGCAGCGGCAAAATGTTAAAATATGCAACTTTGTAGGTATTATTATATTATGTATGTATTTCTAGCACAATGAAAACCGGTCTGGTTGACATTGACTGCAGCACTTTATATCGCCGGTTCGATTTCTTTCAACATATTTCAGTCAATCTGTACATAGACCAAACAAAGAAAAAATCATTTCTTAGAATTAAGGAATTTAGAGACTGGCTTTAGTTTTTAGGGTTCTGTGCCTCAAAAGGAAGAAAGGTAACCTTTATAGGATCACTTCGTTATTGTTTATGCCGCATATTTTTATATTCACAAGGGAAAAATGCTTTCTTAGATTTACGCGAATATTTTACATTTAAATAAAACTATCTTTTCGCATTTTTTCGCTGATTTATTTGGATTTTTGGTTCCCCAAAAACCAAATAAATCCGCGAAAAAATCCGAAAAGATAGTTTTATTTAAAATTCACAAGGGAATTAAAACATATAAGGTACTTCCCGTTGACCTCGAATCATGAAATTTAAAAAGTCTTATAAAGGCGATGCCTTATAGCACAAGTAAGGAGAAAAATCAGAAAACCGTAAATTTGTACTTTGTTCACATAATTTTTTTTTTTTGCGATTCTAAACTTATTTTAATGTTTCATGGTACGGACCCGTCAGTCTGCGAGTCAGACTTGCACTTTTCCGAATTTTTACTTATTGCATTTATAATTTGGGTGTTTTTTTTTAAATAAGGCATAATTCCTATCATGTCAAGACATTTTGATGTAGAGGAATACGTGTAAATTTATGATTTTGTTCTAAACGTTCTCTAAGCTCTAACCTAACAAGTTCAAATTTTCCATAACAATCATTTTCAATAGTTTAACTGGTTAGTCATTCATTTACATATGTGGTCAATTTGTAAGTTTGTCATTTTGTTTCAACACTAACTCCATTAAATATTCAAAACAGACCACCGTCGCAGCGTAGTGGCATTTATACGTTGTTAGCACTGCCATCGAAATTAATAGGTTCGATACTCGTGCAAAGCTCATTTTTGTATTGTCCATTTAGACTCCTAATTTGTGACTGAAAAGCGCGATAATGAAAATCGAACAAGAGTTGGAGTTAGTTTTCTAAGTGATAGTTCAACGCTTGGCACAACTAACTTAGAATTCACTCAAGACTCATTTTTGCCCCGATTTTGCGTGTTTATTTTGTTTTTTTTTTATTCGTAAAATCACTTTTTACTAATATAATTTATTTTTTCCATACAACTCTTTATCACCAAACACCCTCCTATAGGATTCAAGGTATCTTGATATCATCAAAATTTGTTCAGACAGAAAATCAGTATTACCTTCATATTTATAGTATTGTATGGATATGCAAGCTGGTGTGTAATGTCAATAAGGCTCAGTCCGTACATTACAATGACCAATTAACAGGTTTATTGCTATGCAGCGAACATAATGCCATTAAATACCGAATCGATGGTGAATGATAAATGTCTAATCCAGTCCAAGAGCAAATCTGAAGGTTTCCAGCGAAATGAAACAGCTTTACGCAATTACGTACGAAATCAAGCTTTGTTATTATAGGATATAGTACAATGACGAATCTGTATATAAAAATGTAAGAAATTGTAACGAGGCCAATACATAAATTGTATAGTTTAAAAAAAATGGTTTTTGAGACGTATGGGTCTTGAGATCTTTAAGACTTAATATGAGAATGTCAATTCAAACACGACTACCACCTGCTATTATGATAAAGATAAAAATCGTGAGGAAACCTACATGTCTGAGAGAACTTAAATAGTTTTCAAAAGATACTTGAAATTTGGCTAGCGTGGTGGACTATGATCTGATCCCTCGCATTAAAGGGAGACCTGCACCCCGCACTGGAACATTTAATTTTAATGAATCTAATACTTATTTAGATTTATCCGAATATTTGATATTTTAACTATCTTTTAGATTTTTTTTCGTGGATTTATTTTATTTTTTGGGTTCCGCCGTTTCGAATGTTTTATAGCAACCATGGTCACGGGAGAGATCCTCAAGAGAACAATAGTTTTATTTAATGTATCTGATAATATTAAAATTTAAAACAGTTATATATACACTATTATCTACTGATATACTCGAGTAAAATTATAGGTATCTAGGTTCAGCAGGTAATGTGTCAATATTTGCTAAAATTATAAATATAAAAGTACATATATTTAATACTTTCTTAGATTTACGCGAATGTTTGACATTTTTAAATAAAAATATATAGTAATAGTGTTGCTTAGTAAGTTGTTTTTAAATAATAGCAAACTAAATTAAAATTATTATCCTTAATTAATTTTAACTTTTTTAAATTACACATAGAACAATTATATAGCTTAAATAATTAATACTATATTTTATATTTTTTTTTATGGTTATAAATATAATAATGGCAACACTAAATATAGATTACTAATTAATATTTTTAAAATTGTAATAATTATAAAAATAATAGCAAAAATAAATAAATAATATTCCATATTCAATTATAATTAAAATTGTAAAATTTTTAAAGTTAAAAATATTGTAATGTAATTGGTGCAATTTTCATTTTGTTAATTGTGGGTAGGCTGTCTGTAACAACTATACCTTCAAGACATGTAACACCTTAGTCTCTCCCGTGACCATGGATGCTGTAAAGCATTCGAAACGTCGGGAACCAAAAATCAAAATAAATCCGCGAAATAATCCGAAAAGATAGTTTTATTTAAAAAGTACATATATTTGTTGGTCTATTCTTTTACTAAGCAATAGATTGGTGTAATTTTCAGCATAAATGCTGAAGATCTGAAGAAGGTAATTATTATCCCGGTACATAAAGCGGTTCTTGTTAATAAATATTTATGTTCTACTCAAAAAGTCGCTTAAAGATGAATAGCTAGTAAATAAAGAGAAATAACTTCTACCCGTTCAAATATTCTCAATAATAGTTTATCATACAAATCTGCCCTGATTGGGTATCGAATTGAAGGGTATACAGAAAAAGGCCTTATTTCTGACCACTCCACCATACGGATCAAATATTTAAGTTAACGTAAGAGCTAAATCACTATGTAGTAATATTTAATAGCTTTTATTCCATTAATTCATTATATTTCATGGTTTCTATACACGCTTAACTCGAATCTGAGGAAACACCTTAGAAACGCGTTTCGCTCCAATTCATAGTTTGTGAATACGCAACTTCATGTTACAAACTTATATTTGTCATTGCGAAACAAGTACTATTATAAAATTAAACTTTAAATATATTGGAATAAGAGCGCGTTTCTTTAACTTTGATACTCAAATATATAAAAATGGGGCATAGTGCGTTTTTACATAATCCGTTTACATATTTTTTTTAAATAATTTTGCAATTTTAAATACCGATACATGGTAAGTGAACTGGATATTGATATTAGAATAATTGCGTTAAAAATAAATATAAAGTTGTATGCTCACTAGGTTAGCTTAGTATGGGCATATCATCAATTTGCGTTCACCTTGTCGTGGTGGGGGCTCAGTAATACCTGGCAATACAGCCGGGCGTGAAGCCAAGAAACGCACAGGGAGTTGACTCACTTCGGTGGGCGGTGTGCCATGCGGATTGCTCCTGGTACTTCTCTGTCAGCAGAGTGGACCGTTTGAGCAACTTCATGGTTGTTGTGGTCTGCTTCGGCAGGCCTGCCGTCGGGGCGTCCTGGTTGAGTGCGTAAGCGATCCTGCGATGCCCTAATGGGGCATCGCAGACGGGAGAGGTTCCGTTGGGCTTTAGTGGGTAGTACTGGCTTTGCCGGTGAGTCCCACAACTCATGCCTAAATGCATTTCCCAGCGTCAAAAAAAGTATGGGCATATCATGAAAAGGAAGAAAGTCACACAAGTGAGAGGATATTAGATATGAGTGTGGATGGACATAAAAGTAGAAGTAGGCGAAAAAAGTTATGGATAGATTGTATGAAAGAGGATCTATATGTGTATGAAAGATGTGTGTGCTGAGATGACCGAAGGAAACATGTTGTGCTGACTCCACTTAGCAAGGATAAGAATCAAAAAGTACTAATCAAAACTATAAACGCCAAAGTTTGTTTGTTGGTTAGTACTTCTTTGACACTACGTTCAATTTTGTCGATCATCGCTTAACGCTAGAATAGTTTGAACATACGAATGAAATATTATTAGTCTAAATGAAAAAAATTGAAATATTTTAATTATTATTATTGTTTTGTTATTTGAAACATAATTCAATACATATAATCATAAACTTCCTATATATAAGCTTAAAACTTTATAATTTAAAGATTAGGTAAGCGCGGGCCTAAATTAAGCGACAGCGAGTTGCTAGTAATAATATATTTTTCACATATATTATACTAGCGGTTCACCCTTGCTTCGCTCGGGTTCGTCCCTAAGTATGTTTTATTGTTAAAGATTAGTATGGAATAGATGGACTATATATACATCATTTACCATAGGTACATATTACATAGGTATGATGAGTTGTTGTGGGTTGTATTATAACGTGTTTTCCCGTGAGAATGGGATTATCTCCCGTGGTAAAAAGTTGCCTATGTCACTTTCCAGGGCCCCAACTACCCCCACATAAAAAATCACGCCAATCCATTACTCTATTTCGGCTGGGAAGAAAGACAAACAACAAACAAACAAACACACTTTTACATTTATAACATGTGTGGATATGAGAAATATGTAGGTGCATTTAATACGTAATATTTATTATTTGATATTAAATCATAAAGTATAGTTTAACTTAAATATTGTGTGCAAAAATGATCTAACTCACATTAGATTTAAGTAAATAATAAAATAGTCAAGTTGCCATCATTTTTAAAATTATAATATCAATTTTTAATAATAATTCTCTAAACCTACGGCGTATCCGAAGGTCTACATAAAAAATTATCATACTAATTGTAAGTTAGCATAACCTTTGATCGTTTGATCCATTAATAAAATCGATTGTGTATTTTGATGTTATATAGATCGATATTAGTTAAATTAATTGATTCGACTGTCATAATTTATCTTGATCTTTGTTATTATAAAATGATTCTTGATTAAATTAAGTAAATTAAAATTGTTTTTTTTTTAATTTTAAAATCTCTTTGCGTAAAAATAATGTTTTGCTCTCACCATTCCGATTATGGCGGCCAATCTCAATGAAACTGACAAACTGTCCGGGACACAGTGCACAAGTCCACAAACAATATCAATGTTTTTTTTCTCTTAATTATCTATAAAAACGGTATAAAAATTATATCTGTTGTATGGGAGCCCCCTTAAATATTTATTTTATTCTGTTTTTTAGTATTTGTTTTATAGCGGCAACAGAAATACATCATATGTGAAAATTTCAACTGTCTAACTATCACGGTTCATGAGATACATCCTGGTGACAGACGGACAGACAGACAGACCGACGGACAGCGGAGTCTTAGTAATATGGACCCTATTACTACGTTTTACCCTTTAGGTACAGAACCCTAAAAAATATATAACGATACGTTAGAGACCCACGCAAGGTCGATTCTTTTACATCACACATTTCACATTTTTTTTCACTTCGTCACACATTTACACAGATTTCGTGACCAAAACGAATGTTTGGCTTGAACGAGACTCGAACCTGTCATATCTAATGTAGAACACCGTATTTCTGATCGCTATACCAGATTGGAACGGAAAATTATGATTGCGTGGAATATTCGTATTTGGCAATTTGTGGCAGACCAACGCTTTAAGTGGTGTCAGTGTTGATAATTGGCTACTTCGGATAATTGGTTGCTTTACTATGCTACGTTGTTGCGAAGTTTATTTATAAATCGTTATATAATTAATACGTTTACAGTTTACATCAGTAATTTTTTTTGAAAATAGAAAGTGGGAAACTTTATATGAATAGAATTTACTTATCTTATAACTATTTAAAAAAATAACTATTTCCAACATATTTTTTATAGATAACGCTAAAGCTCGTTAATAACTAATAAACAAAAAAAAAAAGAAAATGGGTTGACAAACAGAGGAAAAAAAGGTACTGAACTGTTCTGTCTTTACCCATTCGGTGGTTGGGGGGTTCGTTCTAGGTGCGTTTTGACGGTATATATATATATATATATATATATATATATATATATATATATATATATATATATATATATATATATATATTCAACTTAAACTTGACGCATTGTTGTAGATGATAAGTCCGCCACTAACGCCATCTATTGAAAGTAATTCGAAGTAATGATTCCCATACAAAATAGACAGTTCCGAACTTTTCGATTATGCAACTGTTCTTATGGGCTTACCCCATTTATCTTATTTAAACCACCTCTGACACATCCCCAACAAAACAGAAAAAGAATTATTCAAATCGGTCCAGCCGTTTTTGAGTTTTACAGCAATTGGTTTTTATACAGGTACATATAAATAGAAGATGGCACACTTCAAGCAATAAAAAAGAAAATGTCACGGATATCTACCATTTAGGCCAAATTAGACACAGAAAAGACTAACTTAGTGTGAAGTGATTGGATTTTTATTAGCTCAAGGACTTATCGAAGGGTAAAAACTATTTATTTCTTTTATTAATTGAAACAATATAAATAAGATTATTCAAATTTTAATATTTTAGTGCAAATTAAAATAATATTATGCATTTATGTATGCAACATATTATCATATTTATTTCGGCCCTAATTAGTGCATGAAAAGACACAATAAAAAATATTAAATAAAATGCATACTAATATTATAAATGTCAAAGTGTGTTTGTTTGTTTGTCCCTCTTTCACGTCGAAAAGGAGTGACGGCATAGCACGATTTTTTGTGTAGAGATAGATGAAAGTGACATAGGCTACTTTTTACCGCGGGAGATTATTTAATTCCCACGGGAAAACTCGTTATAATACAATCCAAAAAAATATTTATGATCAGAATTACTTGCAACTTGGTATTAATATTCCTCAATTCCTTAGGGTTTTTTGAAATGTATCCTATAAGGGGGTAAAATAGGGAATGAAAGTTTGTATGAAACTACTTTCTTAGTTACTTTTTTTTTGTAGTTTTAGCGCTAGTTATATTTTGAAAATGTGGATTTTTGGAAATTCAAAAAAAAGGTATGTAAATACGTTATTTATAAAGTTACACTGACCAATTTAAAAAAATCTTTCTGATTAAAAGTGACGTCTAATATAATTCAAAGTTTTAAGCAGTATTAGCAGTACAGCCTCTGAAGATGAAATAAAGGGAATGATGTAAAACTTAGTAGCTGAATAATTATACATAAATACTCTATATACTACTCCAGCAACGTCACGGGAAACGCTAATATATACCTACTAATATTATAAAGAAGCAAAGTTTGTGAGTTTGTGACATTGTAGGAGGTAATCTCTGGATCTACTGAACCGATTTAGATAAAATTTAATAAGAAAATAGTTTGAGACCCTGGGAAGGACATAGGATACTTTTTATCTCGAAAATCATCCCATAAGAGGGTAAAAATGGGGATGAAAGTTTATATGGGGAATCAACCTAGGGATGAATCCGATCGAAAGAGGGTGAGTCGCTAGTTTATAATGAAATTCAAATTTATTTTATAATTTACATATACATATATTCATATTATCATTTTTTAAACTTTTATACGCGTCTAACTAACACGCTAGTGTTACTTAATTCACGTTGAGTTTTTTGGACTTGGGTGAAACGGACAATAAACGAATTTTCTTTACCGTAACCGTCACCGCAGTGTCTTAATATTAAATTAAATAAATGAAAGAGCTGCGACCACAGAAACTGTCATAATCTTCTCTCGACCTTTTACCAAGGACGAGCAATGGAGCGCGACCAAACCTAACAACGACCTATAGTGCTTACTCTAATAGCTTTTAGCCACTCGTCAGCTGAATCCGCCATAATAATAATAAATAAATATGTTGGGACATTAGCACACATCACTATCTAGTTCCATGATAAGCTACAGGCTTGAGTTATGGATACCAGATAGTCGATACACTATACATATTTAATTTTAAATACATAAACATTATAAACAAACACCCATGACTGAAGTACAAATACACACAAATGAATACCCCCAGGGAGACTCGAACCCGCGACCGCTGGCACAGCAAGTAAGGTTACTACAAACTGAGCCAAACGTGTCGTCTAATTTTTATTTTTTTTATACTGCACACAATATTAATTGAAGTACATATATCCGTGGATTCAGCAGCTCGACTTTCATAAAAGTTCTTACAGAATCTATAGATGAGCCTTATACAAATTAACTTTTTGATCGGCTTCAAAAAAGGTCCTCATTATGTATATCTTTGTGTATATTACGATATTGAACGGCTTTTAAATTATTTCAAGTGCCATTTGGTAATCAGTGTTAGATACACTGATTACCAAATGACACTTGAAATATTTGGTAATAAATTAAAAAATATATGTAAAATCTATATCGCTAATAGAATAGCTAAATAAGGTATTTGACCGCGTAACATCATATTTAGGAAATAATAAGATAATATAACCATTAGATAAGCTATTTCTATACATCTTTTAGTTTTTAATTAGCGATAATGATCTGACTGTCATCTTTCCTGAGCCCCAGTTTAGATTTATGCTGTATTATTTTACTTAATGACTTTAATTATATGTAGTTATCTATCAATCAGTGATTGAGTTACTAATTAAATACTTTTGTATGATAATGCGACTAATTAAATTTTATTTTATATCGAAATATTAAATACCTACTCGTGCATATAAGTTATACTTATTAAAATAAAATAATAATAATAATTAACAAATATTAAATCAAATCAAATATTCTTTATCGCACACCAATAAATTTCCATTTCACCCCCTTAGGAATGATTTCCGGGATAAAAAGTATCCTATGTCCTTTTCAGGGTCTCAAACTATGTTCTTACCAAATTTTATCAATATCGGTTCAGTAGATCCAGAGATTACCCCCCACAACGTCACAAACTCACAATCTCACAAACTTTACCTCTTTATAATATTAGTATAGATTTATGATTCAATTATTAAAAAGTAAGCAAATACAAGCTCTACCCCTATTGCAAACACGCATATCATTTTTTATTGAATCTCAATAGAAAATTTTGGCATGTTCGCTGTTGTTATAGTTATAGTCTTATGTTAATAGGCTGTTCTAAATGTTGTCAGACTTAATGTCGTGTATATCTTTAAATTCGCTTCATTATTTTTTACACTAAAAACATTCAATGAATTCACTATTTATACATTGGTAATCAAAAATGGTCATTGAGTAATTGATCTTAGTCAATATTGTATTTCAAACTAACTAGGTCTCGACCGATAAATGTAGAATTAATTTGAGATAACTATTGGTTTCTTGTAATACAATAGCCTATGTACAATCTAGTTTAATAATAATTCATGAATTCATTCGTGATAAGTTAGATAAGTTTCAAAATATATTATGAACTAGGGACTCACCCTCGCTTCGCTCGGGTACGTTTTATAAGTTAGTATGGAATAGATAGACTATATGTTACTATGTATATTATATTACTGCTCCGTTCCCTTGCGTAGAGAGAATGATATATAGTCTTCCTCAATAAATGGGTTATCTAATGCAAAAAGAATTTTTCAAATCGGATCAGTAGTTCCTGAGATTAGCGCGTTCAAATAAACAAACAAACATACAAACTCTGCCTCTTTATTTTTTCTGTTTCAACGCATTTATTTCTGGAACTATATTATTTTTGTAAAATATCTTTTTACGTTTCCAGAAAAAAAAAATATCGTAGGATTATAAATTATACGATTTACAAAATTAATTTCATTTCACTTTTATGTTCGCGGATGGATATACCAATGTGCTAAATAGTTTTTAATACAGGCAACATTTAAATTGTCAAAATAAAACTTTCCTTATTTCTGGAAAAATAATAATGACATCATATCACAGGGTTACAGCGAGCTTCTTAGAAATACCCGGACATGAAATTGCCAAATCATTTTTCTACATATAATTTGCGGTTTTTATTTTTTCACATGATAAATTTATTAGGAATATATTATTAATATAAGAGCTTACATATTACCTACTTATAATATATCATTTAAAATAACTTGATACTTTCGACTATGTTTTTTTTCTTATTTTATATAGTTGGTAAAAATACAATATTACTAGCGGCTCACACTCGCTTAAAAAACGATTAGAAAAATAAAAAGAAAACTATACCACGGGAATCGTATATTTTTCCGGAATAAAAAGTAGCCTATGTGCTATTCCAGGCTATAATGTATCTCTGTGCCTTTCATCCAGATCCGTTCAGCTGTTCTGGCGTGAAAGAGTAACGAACATCCGTACATCCATACTCACAAACTTTCACATTTATAATATTAGTATGGATTAATAGTTCTAAAAAATATATTATTGTAACAATAAAATACAAATAAAAACTAATTATCATAAAATAGAAATTTGCTCTTGTTCCGCTCATGCGCTAACAGTATAAATACACACTCAGCACCCTTTAATAACTTAAAAACACAATCAACAAGCATATTTACTCGATACTATATTGAAAATGAAGCTGAGTGCGAGGCAAAAATAGTAAACCAATATTAATCTATACGTGTAATAAAATTGTAACTAAGCCAAATCTGTACATATTAAATATTTAAATATTTTTTGGAAAATCTTATTGAAACAAACATTATTATCGATACAGAGGCCGAATTTATAGTTTTTAGAATTTTTGTCTGTTTGTCTGTCTGTTAGCGCGTCACAAGAAAACCACTAGAACGATTTTGATGAAATTTGGTATGGTGATAGTTGATACAAAAACTGCAATGTAAGAGTATACTAATATGTGAAACCTAAGAATTTGGTTTTTGGTCATCTGAACGCGGGCGGAGCCGCGGGCAATGCTAGTTTACTATATTAATAATAATAATACAATTTGCATAAAACCACTGTCATATTCGTAGTTATGTACGTCAAGTGTTGAACTCCAAGAAGTTGTAAAAATTCAAAGTATAAAGCCTAAAACAATAATACGCTGATGATATAAGAAGGACCTACGTCGTTCAAAGAATATTCACACGTACATCACAAGCAAAATAGATGACGAATCAACCGCAGATTCATTATAAACTGCAAAGTTTGACAGTGGTTTTTGTGCAAATTGTCTTATTCTTATTAATATAGTAAATTGTTATTGTCTTACTATTTTTTCCTCGCACTCAGCTTCTTTTTCAATAGAATATCGAGTAAATATGCCTATTTCTTATGGTTTTTTTTAAGTTACTGAGGGGCGCTGGTGTGTGTATTTGTGTAGTTAGCGCATGAGCAGAACAAGAGTGATTTTTTACTTTATGATAATTATTTTTTATTTGTTTTTTATTATTACAATAATATATTTTGTTGAACTATTAACACCTCCGGGTAAATTTCTAAGAAATGAATTAAGAAGAAATCTATTGTTAGCTGACACGCCGGCGCGGCGTATCCGCGGTCGTGGAGAGATTAATAATATTGTATTTTTACTAACTACATAAAATAATTAAAAAAACATAGTAATAAAACTTAGTAGTTTTAAGTAAAAAAAAACATAAAATAGTAATATTTTATTTTAAAATAATTATATCCACAATAAGTCCTGAATGATGACCACGACCAGTCTGTCAAGTCTAACGAATAAGAAGATTTCATTTCATAAATTAGAGAATTTATTGTAATTCAAAAATTTAATAATAATTTTATGACATTTAAGTCTATACATACGGATAGCTATAATAAAATTCTGATTCGGATCTGTATATTAAATATATTTTTGGAAAATCATATTGAAATAGTCATTATTATCGGTAGTCGGTACACTATACATATAAAGACCGAATATATAGTTTTTAGAATTTTTGTCTGTCTGTCTGTTTGTCTGGGAACGCATCACGAAAAAACCACTGAACAGATTTTGATGAAATTTGATATGATGATAGCTGGTTATCCGGGTCAACATATAGGATACTTTTTACTGCGGGGAAATATCTCATCTCTGTGAAATCTATACTAAACGTTAAAATATAACTAGGAACGGACCCAAGCGGAACGAGGGTGAGTGAGCACATACGAGATACGAGACATAGTGTAATAAAAAGATGGTTAAACTTTTAATGTATGTAGAAATATGCAAAGAAAAACAAAATGAACATTAATTAAAAAGATAGGAATCGGAAATAGCCGAGATAAAAGTACCATTTAGATAATTTCAAATTAATTCTAAACTTACACGGACCATTGGAATTAGAGTAGAGTGCAAACACTTGTAACAATCAATCTTTGTTATGTTTAACTTTAAATGTCGTGTAACGGTAAGAATCTTAAACGGTAAAAAAGGCTTTTGCCCGCAGCTCGGCCCGCGTTATTTTTTTATGTAATTTTTCTACTCCTAAGAATCAAAAAATACATAGCCAGTATTCATAGTAAAATCTAACATAGCTTTTCTTAATATGCTAGGTTAGCATATTATACTAAAAGTTTTTTTTTTAAATCAGACTGGTAGTTTAATATATAAGGGCATAAAAAGAAACAATAAATTTAGATTTATATATTGGTATAAAGAGAAAAAATGCGATTATTGTACTTTTAGAAAAAAATCTTTTTAAAATAAAATAACTATAACCTTTAAATCTATATAAGTAAAAATGAATCGCCAAAATGTATGTACGCGCAAAACTTCCGATCGACTACAAAATATTGGATAATTCTTTTTTTTTTGTGTTTTTTTATTGTCAGGACAAGTTTTGTATAGAAGAAAATTAAAAGAAAAAAAAGAAATTTTTACTTAAATCTGATTTTCTAATCCATAATAAATAATTTTTTTTAAACTATAAGAATAGTCTATTATATACTTACCTATTGTTCTAGGGCTTGCTGTGAGGGTAAGTGTTCAAATTCTACTTGATTCTTGACTCTCGTATTTATAGATAATCTCAATAAACAAAATTATTTTGTTTATTATTCCTAATTATTGCGCAGTTATAATTTCGCCTAAAATAAAAACAGGTAAACAAGTAATTTAAAAAACATTTGCTTAGAGTATGTATATCCATACTAATTTAACATGTTGGTTTTTTTATTGGTTAAAATTACATACATGCTCCATATTTTTTCAGTCGGTTAAAATTTATTTTCCTTATTATAGTGATAGATTGTTGCCAAATCGTAACGGTTTAAAATGCTCGGTCAATTTACCGATTTTTATTCCATGACGCATCTAAAGACAAATGAATGACATTTAACTTTCCTAGTAATAGATCCTAAAAGATATAGGTATAATTAATTTTATTGGTCAATTAAATTTTGAATTGAAAAAACCAAATATGATGATTTATTTTAAAATAAAAAGTTATTTTTATTTTATTTACATACCTACTAGTCGTTGACTGCGGATTCTTCTTGAGCCAACGCTATACCTTCATCATCATGAGTATACTTCATACATTATGAATTACTAGCTATTCACCCTTGCTTTGCTCGTGTTCTTCTCTAGTGTAAATCAAAAATGAATCTATCCCACGGGAACCGTACATTTTTCCGGGATAAAAAGTAACTATGAGCTATTCCAGACTATAATCTGTCTTTGTGCTAAATTTCATCCAAATCCGTGCAGACGTTCTGGCGTGATTGAGTAACAAACATCCATCCAAATTTTCGCATTTATAATATTAATAGAATTAACACTTCAATATCTTTAGAAAAAACATCAAAACTGTACTAATTCTAGTTAATCACACACATTACGAGTAATAGTTTATTTCTGTGTCACATTCAAGTAATTTTTGCCCATGTTGCGTTTACCTTAAAATAGTTTTGCAATAAGGTACTATAGGTTACTATATTTAATTCGTATAATCTATACATATAATAAAATTGTAACTAAGCCGAATCTGTACATTAAATATTTTTTGGAAAATCTTATTGAAATAAACATTATTCGATACAGAGGCCTAATCTATAGTTTTTAGAATTTTTGTCTGTCTGTCTGTCTGTCACACAGCATCACAGAAAAACCACTGGAGGGATTTTGATGAGATTTGGTACGGTGATAGTTGGTAATCCGGGTTAACATATAGGATACTTTTTACCGCGGGAAAATATCTCATTTCTGAGAAAAATACAAAAATTGTAATGTAAGAGTAAATTAATATATATAATCTAAGAGTTTGGTTTTTGGTCATCTGAACGCGGTCAATGCTAGTGTAACTCATAAATGTGAATAATTGTAAAACTGTTGGTAGACCTGAACAAAACAAATGAAAATTCTAAAGTATATTGGTTAGTCCCGCCTCCATGCAACATCAGATCGACATGATTTTTTTTATATTGATTAGATTACGAGCCGCAGTCCGTAAATAACTTCAAACTCGATGTATTAAGTGGTCCCTGTGGCATGTTATTACAATAATAAAAATTGTTAAACGATTTTATGGCCCGAGCCTATCAAGAATGGCTTTCTAAATAAAGTTAAATCTAGTTAAATTTTGCGAAAATTAAATTATAAATAGGTATTCTTAATTCATTATTTTATCCCATAATAGGCAGAATGTGTTCGAGACGACAGTAAGATTTGCCATTATGGCACCTCCCACAAAATAGGTCAAGTTTCCTATAATTAAATATTTAGTTGGATTCTTATGCAAAATGAAGCAATTATTTAAAATTGAATCACTCGTGACATTTTCGAAATCTATTTTGACATTTCATTATTATTATTTATGATCTACTTTGGCGCCTAAAATCTTCTCATCTAGAAATACCTAATAATAAATAATATATTGAATATTCTAATATAGAGTCATATAGACTTGTAATTGACCATAAAAGAGTAACGACGAATATAAACATGGATTTATAGAAACTAGTGTTCGCTCCGTGGTTGAAAATCAACCGTAATCCATAAAATTTGATCCATATAGACAAATAGTAAGACTATAGACAAACAATATTAATTTGTTCTCAATTTGAACACAGACTTTAACAATAAACAAAGGAGTATATATGCGTGTGTGTCAAATACATGATAGTGAGTGTAATGGTTTTTTTTATTGATTTAATGTATTTTTATGCATAATTAAAAAAAAATATTTTCATTCTGCACTCCTTCTCTATATAAACTATAAGTGTGGGAAATTTCATACTCCTCCGTCCGCGCAATTTTCTCAAAAAGGGGTCGTATTAATATATCTATAGCAGTATAGACAACAAACGGCTCACCCTCGCTTTGCTCGTTAGGTACGGTTTAACGGTTGGTATGTATGGAATAGATAGACTATATTTAATGATATAAATAACCTATAGTCGCTTAAACAAAAAAAATCTGCTCTTTATAATATTAGTATAGATTATTTTAAGTTGCATATAAACTAAAATAAAAACCGTGGAAATTAACCTAAATTTTTTTGAAAAACAGATTTTTATAACTCTTGAAACAAAATGTGATGTTACTAAAAGAAAAAAAATGAGCTCATATTATACCAGTCTTTCATTCTTACTTCGCTCAAATCCTTTCAATTTACGTACTAACAACCAATACAAAATATTATATACAGATATATATCTATTAGAAAAATAACTATAAATAAAATATTCGCTGTAGTACTTTAGATTGTTAAATAAATAATTATTTTTAATCTGGAGAGGTATATGAACTTCAAATTCACTTTAAAATTAATAATTTCACCCTTTACTTGGTGTGAAAGGTCTGAGGTACTTATGACTTTGACTTGTGTCAATATTCGTCAGCGTTTTGACAAGAAATACGTTTAAAAACCATATCCATACTTCGATACTAAAATTATAAATATGAAAGTGTGTTTGTTTATGTATTTGTTTGTTTGTCCTTCTTTCACGTCGAAACAGAGTGAATGATTGGCGTGATTTTTTGTGGGGAAATAGTTGTAGGGCTAGAGAGTGACATAGGCTAATTTTTACCGCGGGAGATAATCTCATTCCCACGGGAAAACACGTTATAATACATCCCAAAAAATATTTATGATCAGAATTACTTGAAACTTAGTATTAATGCTCTTCAATACAATTAAATAAATACGTGTATTAGCATTTTTCGAAATTCTTCCCATAATGGGGTAAAATAGGGGAAGATAGTTTGTATGAAACCTACCTTTTTAGAGTTTTTTTTGTAGTTTTAGCGCGAGCGAAGCTGCGGGTTCTGCTAGCATGTGTATAATTTCATTAAATAATCTTCATTCACATGCTGCAGCGATTTTGTTTTACTATATCTAATTAATTTAAACTAAATCAAAGTTAAGGATTAATATAACACTATATCAATAAGTATATTTTTTATAAAATATTCGCATAACAGTAAAGTACGGTTGTTATGCGTTATGCAACCACGTGGAGCATGGACAATAGACTATTGAATTATCATAGAGTAATAAGATAAAGCAGAAAATGCAATTTAATATAAAAAATAATCTTTAATTAAAATCTGTTCTTATTATGAAACATTTGTCGTGGTACATGCTCGGGTAATTCGTACGGTGAATACGGACGTAAGTACCGTGTTTATTCCAACGCATATGTATTTTTCAGATTTGAACTATTATTTTTTATCGATATTTACCGTAGAAACTCGATAATTTATTGACGTGAAGTATTTTTTTATATAAATAGTTTGTAAACTAGAGGTCAACGTTTTTCACTTTAAGGGCAAAGACTTTTTATTAAAGCACGCCATAGTTCACCAAATCGATCAAATATAGATTAGTAGCATTCAAACGTTTTTTGAAAACTATATAAGCTCGTGTTAAAAACGAGATTCATACATTAAAATGAAAGAAGTTCCATAACCGGGATTTGAACCTGCTTCACTTGGTTTTTACGACTGAGTAACTAATTAGGCTTTAGTTACATAAGTTATTTAGAGAAACGTTGTATATTATATGACTACAACTAGACCGAAGCATGGACAGTTACCTGGTAACATATACAAATGAAGTACCAACACGGTTGAAAGTATAAATTATTGAAATAGAAACTTGCGTGAACTTATTTCACGGCACATAATTCAGTTAAATTGATAAAAAGTATAGTATAATCAATTTTTCGTATATAATCTCATTATTTGTTCAAGATATTGTAACTTTCTTTTTTGCACTTACGCTTTGCAACGTTTTACGAAAACGGTTTTACAAAACATGTATTGGTTATCTGTTTTTGTCTCATTTTGTAAAAGCTTTTGACTCAATTTCTGTACTAGAATAATCTACTAGATCATGCATCGACTAATTTGACTGCTACTTCTCAGTAATTTTCATATTTTACATGGTATATTATAGTATTTGTGTTTGTTCTTGATATAAATCAATATAATTTTTAAAAATATCGTAAGTGGAATGCTAAATAGCTATTTTTGAATATTAATAAAGTTAATTGATCAATTTTTAATAAAACTTATGCATCTATCTATACAGATAAATAAAATGGAAGTGTCTGTTTGTAATCAAAATAATAGCTTTTTACTAAATGCATTTAAAATTATATAGGTACGGTACTCGTAAGAAAAATACAATTTTTTTAAAAAAATCTGCCTGCCTTTCGTCTGAGTGATTTTGATAGGACTTTCACTGGCAGATAGCTGATACTATAAGGAGGTTCCACTCAAAAAAGTTGAAACGTACCTAGAGACTAGTATTAAATAAAATAATTTAACTATATTTATAACTTATATACATAAATCTATACTAATATTATAAAGAGGTAAAGTTTGTGAGATTATGAGTTTGTGACATTGTAGGAGGTAATCTGTGGATCTATTGAACCGATTTAGATGAAATTTGGTAAGAAGATAGTTTGAGACCCGGGAAAGGATATAGGATACTTTTCCCGGAAATCATCCCTTAAAAGGGTGAAAATGGGGATGAAAGTTTGTATGGGTAATCAACCTATGTTATACAAATATAACTTATGAGTTTCCAATGTATATTACTCTGTGCATAATGTGACTGAACTATTTGAGGAGCAATATTTGAATATTGCTTATTATTCATCTCGTGTAATTGAAATTCCGTTTGAGATTGTGATTTAAATAACAAATCGATTTTAAAATGTCTTCGATTTAATAAATAATGTATAATATAATAGATTCCTTATACGGTAGCTGGATAGGATGAAATGCTAATAACGATTAATGAACTATACTATTCACTATAATCGTTTTTTTTGGGCGGGTAGACGCGAAAGTGTAAAGACGTGTTTTTATGAGCTCTACAATATATATTTATAATAACATTTAAAATTTATGTGTTAAGTGTTGAATACCTGTGCTTAAGTTAGCTGTGACTGCACTCTCTCACACACTCTCTCCACAATGGCAACAACTGTTGAACAGCTCTTGAAAAGTATGGATGAGCTCTCTTCTATGTTCTCTACTAGAATGGTTGAATTTGAAAAAAATCTAACACAACCAGGTTCCACAGTTCCAAACTTAACCGTTAAGGCATTGGCTGCAGAGTTCTACACCTTTAAAACATTCGTGTGGAAATCACTTGGCATTCTGAAATCTCAAGTGGAACTTGTTGCCCTTGGACTAGACCGTATGGAGACACAGTCCCGTAGAAAGGTTCTTCTGTTCCATGGTGTCAAGGAGGATAAAGATGAAGATGTGCTGCAGAAGATTCTTGGTATATTATCCGACCAAATGAAGTTGTCCGATGCTACGCCTACAGCAATTGAATCTTGCCATAGACTGGGTATTAAGAAGGTTTCTGCCCGGCCTATCCTTATACGTTTCTCTAATGTTCAACTGCGCACTCATGTCTGGAAGGCTAAAACTGCATTGAAGGGCTCCAAGATAACGTTGTCGGAGTTTCTGACAAAAACCCGGCAAGAAGTGTTTACCGCTGCTCGCAAACATTTCGGCATTAAAAAATGCTGGTCTAAAGCTCTAATCTTGTAATATCTCACGGCCAGATGACTGCCCCTTTCTCTTACCATGATTTAATTTACCTATCATATAAACTGCGTTCTCCAAAGGCTAGAGGCAAAATTCTTTTCCAGCGCGACTTTAGGCATATGGATCTGGAACGCTTAAGAGAGGATGTGAAGAATTGCAACTGGTCATTTGTATTCTCATCAGATAATATTGACAGTATGGTTGAGTCATTAACTTCTGAACTGATTAGACTTTACGACATCCACGCCCCGGTAAGACCAGTTCGCATGAAGCATGCTCCAGCCCCTTGGTTAACACCTCTAATCAGGAGAACTATGGCTAAGCGCGATAGGGCAAAATCTAAAAACAAAAAATATCCAACTGAAGAAAATCTTTCTGCATACAAAAAGCTTCGTAATATCTGCAACAGGATGTGTAGGGATGCCAAACGTCGGTATATTCATACCACAATTCAGGGTCTCTCCCAGTCGCAAGTTTGGAGATTCCTCGAGTCACTTGGTGTGGGCAAGAACCCGAATTCGGGCGAAGTCTTGGTTGACCTCAATAAACTAAATTGCTATTTTGCTACCCCACCTTTAACATTAAATCAACAAATCAAATCTGCTACCCTTAATCACTTATCTAGTATTGTTCCACCAGACTCGTTCTCTTTTTCTTTCAAACCAGTCTCAGAAGATGTCATTAAGAAATGTATTCGTTCCATCACTACTAAAGCCATCGGTAGTGACAACCTCAGTCTCGACATGATTCTTCCTGTGTTGGACTGCATTGCTCCAGTTTTCACCCACATCATAAATTACTCACTGACATGCAATATTTTTCCAACACAATGGAAGAATGCACTAGTCGTACCCTTACCCAAAATCCCAAATCCATCCAGCCTCAATGATTATCGTCCTATATCTATCCTTCCCATTCTATCCAAGGTCCTTGAATCTATTGTCCATAATCAACTTTACTCCTACCTTACCTCCTATAATCTACTATGTTGTTACCAATCTGGTTTTCGTCCCTTCCACAGCACTGTTGGTGCGCTGCTGAACATCACGGAGGACATTCGGTACGCTATGGATAACACCAAGCTTACTGTGATGGTTCTTCTTGACTTTAGTAGCGCATTCAACTCTGTAGACCTCGACATCCTTCTTGGCACTCTTCGCGCAGTTAACATTTCCCCTGCGGCTACAGACTGGTTTAACTCATACCTCTTCGGGCGTCGCCAGTGTGTGAGAGCTAATGACACTTCATCAGTGTGGTTGGAACTCACGGCTGGGGTCCCCCAAGGCGGCGTTCTTTCACCACTGCTCTTCTCCATCTTTATTAATAATATATCTCGCGCCATATCTTCTCCCTACCATCTGTATGCAGACGATTTACAACTCTATCGTCATTGTGAGTTGAACGATTTGCCCGATGCTATTCAAAATTTAAATAATGACTTAATCGCTATTCAAACTTGGGCCGAATCTTTTGGTCTCTTAGTTAATGCAAAGAAGTCTCAAGCAATAATTATTGGCAGCAGCAGGCTAAGGTGCAGAATAGATTGGAAATCAGTGTCTGCGATTACTTACTCTGGAGTTCCAATTCCTTACTGCGATAAGGTAAGGAACTTAGGTCTCATTATGGATTGCAATATGATTTGGACACCTCATATCAATGAAGTTAGTAGGCGTATGCACTTCACTTTCCATTCTCTGAAGCGTCTCCAATATTTTCTACCCTTCAAAACCAAAGTTATGCTTGCGCAATCTCTTCTACTACCCATACTCGACTACGCCGATGTATGCTATTTAGATGTGACAGAGGAGCTACTGAATAAACTT
Source organism: Brenthis hecate (assembly GCA_951806755.1). Lineage (NCBI taxonomy): Eukaryota > Metazoa > Arthropoda > Insecta > Lepidoptera > Nymphalidae > Brenthis > Brenthis hecate. The sequence continues at coordinate 4,843,509 of OX638261.1, forward strand.
GAGCGTCTCCAAAATCTCGCCATACGCTTTATCTATGGTCTACGCAAGTATGATCATGTCTCCGAATTCCGAGCTCAACTTCAATGGCTCCCTATCCGCCTTCGCCGTGATATGCACATCCTTTTGTTTCTATTTAATATTCTTCATAATCACAATTTTCCTTCTTACCTTCGTTCCCGGTTCAACCTGCTTCCGACTCCTACACGTTCCAGGCGGCCCTGCATCACATCGATGCTTGAGATACCGACAAGTAACACCAAATTTTTACAAAACTCTTTCTCGGTACGTGCTGCAGTGTTATGGAATAAACTTCCTAAAATCCTACAGGAGAGCCCTTCTACAGCTGTGTTTAAAACGAACATAAAAAAGCATTTTCTAGCTCAATCTTGAACAATATATTTTTCTGTTTAACATTTATTTGCATATGTATGTTTATGTATATATTTATATGTACGTATATATTTATATAGTTTTGGTATGTATTAGATTTCATGTTTATATTATATATTTTTAATTGTATTTATGTATTTATCTTATATAATATGTATGTAATTAAAATATGTATATGTTTTTTATATTTTCATATATGTATATTAATGTATTCATATATTTAACTTTTATTTATGTGTCGTACTTATATACTTTACTATAACAAAAATTTTGCACTTTCTCTTTCTGTCCCGCTATTTAACACTATCTCCCACATGCATGGGTTGACTGGAAGAGATCTCTTATAGAGATAAGTCCACCTTTGTCCACGTCACTTTCTATGTATTTTGTTTTTTTTTTATAATTTATTTGTGCAATAAAGAATATACATATAATCTATACATCAATGTCTATGTCTGTCTGTTTGTCCGCTTACTTCTTCTAAACCACGTACCGAATTTGGATACAGTTTTCACTAATAAAAAGAGCAATAAGTGGGAAAGGTTCGTGTATATAATTTGTAAATTTCTTGCTCAAAATAGCTGAGCCTAACCGGTGTTTTGTCAAAAAAAAAGTTTCACGTACTCGTATTACAGTGTACCTTTAGAGATACATCAAAACAATATACTAGAACATTGTAGGTCTTAAAAAGGAAACAGATAAATGTCCATCTTCTAAAATGCGCTAAATATAAGCTTTTTTATCTATATAAAACCTACCGGATGCACTTGGTTGCGAAGTGAGGGCTTACTAAAACAATGTTGCTGGATGTAAATATAATACATATCTTCATCGTTATGAGTTAAGAGTAGGTAATAGGTATGTATCCAAATAACTCTATTTATTGCGATGGAAATCGTGGGTTCGATTCCGATACGGTTTATTTGCTTACTTATTATTTATACATTTTTATAAAAGCATACCAGTTGCGTTGGAAACTTAAAATTACAGTTATGTAATAGGTAGGTACTGTACAAATGATGCACTTTATATAGAACAAAGTATGAAATTCTTTCCCAGAATAAAGTATTATTAATTTTTTCAACACATATAATATGTATACTAGTTTTTGTAAGCGACCCCGGTCGTATAGTTTTTTTATCTGTCATGTATATCATGTCAGAATGGTAGTTCCAGAGATTAGCTCATTCAAACAAAGAAACGAACGAACGAACGAACAAACAAACAATCTCTTCAGATTTATAGGCAAAATTAATAGGAACAACTATTATAATATAATCATTCTTTATAAGTATATGAACAGAATATTGCATCTTACACAACTATAATAGTGCTAAATTGAAATAAAATTAGGCATTAAAGATTGTCATATGTGATACACATATGGTGTAACGAGAGATGAGCCATGAAGCTAATTTAATATGAAATTATATAAAATTGGTCGATTTCTAGGCGGCCTAGATGTTGCCATGTACTATACAAGTAACAGCTATGTTATTTTAATATTTACAACAATAATCGCCATCACTATGCGTAGTCATCTGTCATTAATTTTGGTTTTAAATATGTCATACTCTCGTCATAATAAAGAAGGCCCTAACTAACAATTTGGTCAAAAAATGACTTAAATGCAGATTCGGAAACAGCAAAACGAGCTACTTGATAGTCTTATACATAAAGCTCTAAGTCTTATGAATCCGAAGATACCATGACCATTTTCTTCGTAACTACGTAAAAACTACTACTAAGTACTAAGACAAAACCTCAAATATCTCGAAATCAACTTTGACGAAGTTCTTTGCGACCTTCTTTTTTATGACGGCAGCATAGGAAAACCAATTTGTGTAGTGTAGTGCAGTAATATAGTCCCTTACTTTTCTAATGTTTATGTTACATTACGATTATCTTCTGTATCTTATCTATACAGATAAATAAAATTGAAGTGTTTATTTCTAATGTCGAAATAACAGCTTTTTTTACTAAATGCATATGTAATTATATACGGTACTTATAAGAAAAATACAACTTTTAATTTTTTTATCTGTCTGTCTGTTTGTTCCGGCTAATCTCCGAAACGGCTGGACCGATTTGGATTGGACTTTTACTGGCAGATAGCTGATGTTATAAGGAGTAACTTAGGTTACTTTTATTTAAGAAAAAGACTTGGAGTTCCTCTCAAAAAAATTAAAACGTACATAGGGACGAACCCAAGCGAAGGAAGGGTATGTCGCTAGTTATATATAATAATATATAGATCTATTCATAGACTGTGAAATCTTAACAAAAACGCGCACATAATTAGATGCGATCGGTGTAATAAGATTTATAGACTTCATACAACCCAATATGATTTATATTTTGACAGTATATAAGACAAGGTACGACATGAGATCGATGAGAACCAATAAATCTTATTCATTAATAATCAAGTTTCAAATTAATCAAATTACTGATGGTATTATATTTTCGATGACCATCTATAATTACCTAAACTAATATAATCTATGCAGAATATATGAGGACACTATATTATCTATATACTATAATAAAATTGTAACTAAGTCAATTCTGATGGAAAATCTTATTGAAATAGATATTATTATCGATGCAGAGACCGAATCTTTAGTTTTTAGAATTTTTGTCCGTCTGTCTGTCTGACCGCATCACGGAAAACCCCTGGAGGGATTTTGATGATGATAGCTGATGAGGATTTGCGTATGATGATAGCTGGTTATCCGGGTCAACATATAGGATATTTTTTACTGCAGAAAAATATCTCATCTCTAAGAAATATATTGTAAATTTTAAAACGTAAGACATATTTTCATTATAGCTTGGTGCCGATGATATAAGACAAACCTTTATTTTTCACTAATGAATGTTCCTATGATTTACAATTTATATGATGTAATATTTTTGCTATAATCTAAATTATAAGCGTGAGGTGCTAAATTATTATTACTGTGATAAATCAAAGAAACTTAACCTACAACATACGAGTATATCTATTTTTAATAAATTAAAAGAAAAAGTATATATGCGATTTGTAATACGTAACGTTTTAGTGATAGGACATTATTGCTTCGATGGATAGTCGATGTTTATTATATGGGAAGTACTTTTTGTGCCTTATACGTAACTTAAAGAATTTCAGAATAATCCACCATGTAAATGTTAAATGCTACACTTTGTGAGTGCCGTTGCATTTTTTCAACATGTTGTGTGACGTCACAGTTACCAAATTACAGCAAACCGTTGGACCGGTCCATTATGAAAGGCTCGCCTGATGAAGCCAGGTGTTCTTGATTATATTATAGATACATAATATAATCTAATCTATACATATAATTTAGCAGTAACAGGACTTTAGTCGGTTACTCGTATATTGTTTTTGTGTCTTTACCCTTTATTGAAAGTAGATTTGGTTTGATTTAGATTTCATCTAGTGGCTTAAAATATTTTTAAATGGATAATCTCTCATATTTTAAATATCACTAACGACTTATTTCCCAAGATATTATTGGTTTAGGAACGCTAAGAGGACAAACATACAAAGAAAATTTCTTTTTAATTTTTACAGATAGACTGCAAAAAGTATTTTATTTACCTGTATAAACTACGTTGAACTGAGAATTCAAAATTCAAACAATAAAATAATAATCAAACGTTTTTTGTTCTCTTCTGTTAATAAACATAATCGAGTAATTAAAATAACTTTCATAATTGAATCCGGATGATATTCAATCAATGCACAAAATGAATATTAACGAATATTGGCAGCATTTCTAATTTACGTGTGTATTAAAAAAATTGCAAGTAATAAAGAATTCATAACTTATAAATACGAAAATTTCCAATTATAAATTATGACATTAGATTCAAAAGTGATTGGATACTTTATATTTTTAAATGGTTTTTGCGTAAAAAGTCCAATTTAGGCAAAATTATAATAATTAAATACAATTAATATTAATAGTTGGTATTTGAACTTACTTTATTATTAAACGAGTGGGTGAAGCAGAAGGAACAAAGAAGGACTAAAGCTGAAAGCCAGTGGGCCGACACGTGCCGTGTCGCTTCCATGGTGAAACTGAAACAAAAAAAAAACAAATAAATTAATAATATCTTCTCTATTTATATTTTTTATATTTTATTATTATTATTAAAAAAATAATAAAACCTTTTTTTATTATTATACATAGTTCTTTTTTCAATCATTCATTTTTCAGTATTACAATGTATGTGTATTATATGTAAATATGTTAGGCTAGTTCCATGGGTTATATATACCAGATAGTTGATACACTACATGTACAAAACTTTAAATACATAGGAACATATTATAAATATAAACACCTATGACTGGAGTACAAACATTCGTGCTCATCACATAAATGAATGCCCCCAGCGGGACTCGAACCCGCGACCGCTGGCACAGCAAGTAGGGTAATTACAAACTGAATCAAACATGTCGTGGATGTATAATATAAAATAAGTTTTTAATTTTCCTTCCATTAGTTGGGATGTCTTTAAAAATAATTGAAACGTCAGTAAAAATGCACATAATGATATGACAAAAATACTCATTTTTCTACTTTTATTCAAACGTCCATATGTTTCATAACAAAAAGATACAACAAATTGTTTCGGACACGCGATTCTTGGGTTCAATGATGCTCGATTATTTGAAGAATGAATTTAATATTTGTTTACCGGTACTCATTGATTAATACGAATTATGAATTTGATCAGGGTTGCCATTTAGGACATTTTTATTCGGTAGTTTTTAATTAATTATTTTATACATAATTTAGACAGTTATTATGTTAAGCTAAATATGTTTCGATAGTGAGGCAAATTAAAAAATTAATTATTATTTATATTATTCTGTTTACCTTCGAAAATTAAAAATAGTTACTAATTTTCTACTAAAATTACTAATGATTATAAGCAAACTCGTAGTGTTTTTTAGATAAAATAAAACTTAAAAATGTATAATTTATTTCTGGTAACCCTATCCTCGTTGCAGAAATTAAAAAATCAAAAAGCATAGATTAATAACGATGAGCACAATCAAAACGGGAGGTCATTGACCGATGCACAAAAGTACACTGTCTTTTCCCAGAAGTCGAGGCTAAATATTAATAAAGCTTTAGTTAATACTTGTTGTACAGTTAGCTACAAAAACCACACAAACCTACGTTAAAAAGTTTTTCCTCGTATTGTCTTCGCAGTATATTTGCTTATTGTGTTTCAGTAAAATTTAATGGTGAAGGTAAACTTTAAGAACTTGACTGTTCGTTAAGGAAATTATGGCTTCAAAACCCTTTCTTCCTAGTAAGCATGTTAAGAGATTTGAATTACTATTCCATATGTGTAAAATTCTTTTTTATTATTTAGTACTAGTGAGTCACCCTCGCCTCGCTTTGGGTTCGTTCCTAGATAAAAACAAATCGATTCCACGGGAACCATATATTTTTCCGGGATAAAAAGTAATCTTTGTGCTATTCCAGACTATAATCTATTTCTGTGCCAAATTTCATGCAGATTCGTTTAGCCGTTCTGGCGTAAAAAACTAACAAACATCCATCCATCCTCACAAGCTTTCACATTTATAATATTAGTAAAATATTATTTTTCACTTTTCTTAAGGTAAATTGAAGCTTAAATTATATAGATAAGAACTTTTCAACTGTATAATTAAATGTATATTATATTATCAGTGAAATTAATACATGAGGTATCATTGGGTAAGCAGACAGAGTAATTAAAATTGACCATGGTATTATTATAATTATAATTATAGTCCATTTGGCACACAGTTATGGCTATTTACACGAAAACACCTAATTAGATTTAAATGCCTTTAAATAGATATTTGCTAACAATATTTGTGACATTTAAAACATTTAAGAATTTCGTGTATGTAATCTTTTGTCGTAATATGTGCATTAGCCTAAGCCATAAGCCTCCATTAACTTTTTGTTAAATTTGTTGTACATAATAGGTTGAAAGTTAATGAAGTGCCCTATGTAATTTTAAAGTTCACAAACTTAGTTTAGAAATTACGTTTCAAAAACAATTTGTCAAAATAAATGTTAATAAACATGTATATTTTTATTTCTAAAACTAAGAAATACAAGGAATGTTACAAGAATCAAATATTCTGCTTTCTATGATAATTACGTTTTCAGTTAGTCATATATAATGCAATTTATATATTTGACTTATGTATATGTATAGTTCATACATAAAATAGAAACTTAAAAAAAATTAAAATCCACTTCCAGGCACTAAAATGTAAAAAATAACTAAACGGGGGTTTTCATTCAGAATAGATACCTAATCAGATATTTTCGAAGTCGGTGCCAGCCGATGCAAAGCAAATCCAATATATGTCGAATACCTAAAATACATGCTTACCTATTAGATATTAACTCTGCCTACTACCTCTATAACTGCCTCGGTGGTGTAGTGGCTAGCATGTACGGCTGCACACCCGGAGGTCCTGGGTTCGAGTCCCGGGTCTGGCCAAGTTTAGTTATTGAGTCTTTCTGCATAGAAAGCCTCAGTAACAGCCCGGAGTTGGGAAGTTGGCGGTATTTCACCCCCGTGCCTCGGAGAGCACGTAAAGCCGTCGGTCCTGCGCCTTAACTCTCACTGGTCGTGTCGAGTGGTCGTCCCACCAGAGTATGAGAGTGACAGGAATAGAGTGCACGTTGTGTCTGCGCGTACACTTGTGCACTATAATATCTCCTACGCAGTTGGCTCGTCTCAATGAGATTGGCCGCCGTGGCCGGGAACGGTCAGGAGAACATCATCATCAGATATTCATACCTTAAAATATTGTAGGCTTAAAAACTTCCAAATCGGTTCAGCGTCTTCGAGTAATCGGTGAACATACATAAAAAAAGTTTCCGACGAATTGAAAACCTCCTCATTTTTGGAAGCCGGTTAATAAATAAGTTAACATTACATGAGATGTTTAAGATAAAGGCGATATGCCCTTGGAATAAAGGAAGTGAAAATAAAGGTCATATTATAGAAACGGTCAACCAACCTGTTGTACGATAATGTAGATATGTAGTTTTATAAAGGTATTTGTGTTTACTTTGAATAATTCGGTGAAGCCGTACTGTTTTTTTACATGCATATATATTTGCTTGTTCTGCAAAAAAATGCCTTAAAAAGAGGGCTTGGGCGTGCTTTCTTCCTGAAATATAGAGGAAATAGATGATTCTATTTTTTTTTTGAATGAATCAAATTGCGACTGCCTAATAAAATTGAATCATGTCAGGAAGGAAAAGCAAATTATCTTTAAAATATTTTTATGTAGGTAATACTAGAATGACACTCAAAATATAACATGTTTTCCGACAAACTGTACTAAAAACTTATCAAACTTATGATTTTTTTTAATGAAGTACTTACATTTATTGCTATCATTCGTCATATTTACCGTAATAGCGACGTTTTGTGTCAACAAATTTCATATGCATGCACACATCCTTTGAGATAAAAGTGGACAAACTGTTCTTTAACACGAATATGTGCGAGTAAACTTTGCAATAAGCTTTTAAATTTATTCAAAAAATGACTACCATTCCACTTTGGCATTGCTCAGCTAACGTAACTTACACACTGTTGGACACGGGTCTCTCGGTGCGAGAGGGTTCAGGCCTTAGTCCTTCAACCTGGCCAAATGTAAAGTAAAACTAAGGTTATTTCCTAAACGTCTATCAAAAACTATTTAGGTTATCTCAGATATCTACAGGTCTCCTGAAGATGTTTTTCTTTACCGTGATAAAAATGATAATCATTTCGAAAATGATTTGGACAAGTAAATCACTGAGGTGCTAGAACTTGGTTGAACTTACTTGACTTGATATTTCAAATTATCACTACCACCACTTGATATACCTATGCCAAATGATATGAACCGAAGATATGTGCCAATATGGAGGGAACTTTCCGCATTCTGTCCATAATCTATATTTAAGTATGCAAATAATTAATACATCAATTCGTTGCTCCAATGTAGCATGAAACAAGACAAAGCAATTTAGGCAATACGCTTTCATACTAATAATAATACCATCTTTAGTGATTTCAATAATGGCGGCCAGTCTTACTGGCTAGCCAACTGCACAAGAGCGCACAAAAGTGTGCGCAAACACAACATTTTTTTTACTATTAAAGTCCGGTGAGACGATAATAACTGTCGAATTATTCGACACAGCCGGTGAGAGATTAAGAACAAGACCGATAAAGTCTTTATGTGAAAGGTACAGGGGTATAACACCGCTAACTGCCTAACTCCGTGCTACTATTGAGATTTGACAGAAAAAAATTATACAATTTTTAGCCCCTGCCCTAAGAAGAACAAGCGAAAAAAAATCATTAATTTATTCATAAAATAGCTTTTAACCTTTGCAGACGAAAGTTTGGCATATACGGGTATAGTTAAAAAAAGCGGCGTAATATGTGATAATTTTCATATTAGTGGAAAGTGGAAAAGAAGACAGACGTCTTGTCTCTATCTACCGCCAAGCAACAATGATTACATTTTTGTGTTTCGGTTTGAAGGATAAGGTAACCAGCGCAACTACAGGCAAGAGCCATATCATCTTAGTCCTCACAGTAACAACGCACTTGCGGTCCTGCAATTTTGTAACATAAAACCTAAGTGCATGAACCGTAGGTGTTATGGGCGACAGGTACCGCTTTCCATCAGGTGGGCTGTCTGCTCGTTTGTTACTGATCTCCATAAAAAAAACTGGCCTTCTTTAAAATATATTATTAAAGAAAACAATTAAACAGCCTAGAAGTTTTCCTAGCATATTTTATAGGTATAAAACTAGCATGACCTCTATTTAAATGATTCGTTCACATCCGCGACTGCCGCATCTTTGAACGCGCATCCCATAAATAACTTCAATTGTAATGAATTGCAAATAAAAAGTTATGTAACAAATGGTCGAGTCCTTATCCTGGTAATTGGACAGAACTGATTTATTACTTGATTCATTACGATTTATAAGGTCTTAACTCACTGTTGTTATATAATTAATTGATAATTAAATTAACATTACTAATATGGTTACGTTGTAGTCTTATGAAATTTACCTGTAGACTAGATCTGTAAACCTGAATAACGTCAGTAAATTTTAATGGCGGGTTCGATTCTAGCTCAGATGAAATGTAAAGCCACATACATATCTTTAATTACACGTACATATGTATATAATCAATAGAAAGTGTATGAGTTTAATCTCGTTTTAAATACTTAGAAATTTTATAATCGAGATTTTTTTTAACTAAGTCAAGTTACCAATAAGTCTCATATAATTATTATAAATTAGACAAATATAGATATTATTGGCCAAGATATTGTGATTTATTATCCAACAAATATGTGTACTAAATTTTTTAACAAAAATGTACAAAAACCAGTGACAGCAGTTTGCAACATGCCTTACATGCACTGAAGAAGCTAATTTATTAACGGCTCCGTTTATTTTGTCTGTGGCCGAGTCATTTCCTCGAGTTACTGATAATATATGGCCAGAGTAACCAACATTTTATGTGAAAACCCATTTAACGGTATTCGTTCCATACAAAATATATACCTACTAATATTATAAATATTCAACACTTTTTGTACATACAAACTTAAGAAAAATATTTACAAGTCTCAAGGTGCTTTAAGAACGAATCTATTAAAAAATATCATAATATATCCAAAATCCATGTTTCCAATAATTATGAATATCATACTTAACAAATTACAAGCAATTAAACATAAACAGTATACAAGTGACAGCCTTGGAACGTACCAAGTTCCATGACATCACACGGATGCAAATCCTGCCTGTAAGCCCAGGAAGGGTCGGTAGGAAACGTCGATATAAATAATAGAGGTTTCATACATTAATTAACCGATTCACCTTGACGGCGGATTGAGATGTCCCACTGATTTATCTTCCATGCCTGCTATGAGACTGAGGATCAATCACCGTATATGTATGCTAATTTGACGGTACGTTTTTGTACGCTTTGTTATTAAATAAATTGAAATATATGTTAATTTATATATTACATATGTTTTGCAATTAATAATATGTGTATTGTGTCTATAGATACTAGTATTAGAGTACGTATTATTTTGATAACAATAATAAAGAAAGTCAGTCGTCTGTACAAATACGAATACTCAAGTTCTTCGGGCATATCACTCGTAACGAGGACTCCGTGGAAGGTCTGGTGACGCAAGGGAAGGTCGAGAGCAAAAGATCTCGTGAGCGCTCTCAAACACTGTGGACAGATCTTATATAATCTGTGACACTCCAGCATAAATGATAACACTCAAGCCGCCAAACATAGAGACACATTGCGTCGCATCAAGAGAGAAGCGGTGGCGCAAGACTTGAGCGAGACATGACCACGACCATTCCATCAAGAGTGAACAACTCAGAAGAATAAAGATAGATTTCCTTGAGAGCTTTAAGGACCCTAAGATGAGATTATGTTGTAATAACTGAACAGACTCTGAGCCATATTGGTTTTCTATCTTAACCTAAAACACAAAGTATACTTTTAGTTGGTGCATTGGTCTTGTGAGTAACACATATGGTCCAAGAATAGTAATTGGATTTTCTGAAGAAATTTCAAAAACTCCCTGTAGTTGGAAATTGTAGGTCACTAAAAAGTGTTCCAGTGAGACTGACTGTCGTGGCAGAATTCGTCTGGAGAACTTGAAGACTTGAGCTGGAGAACTTTCTTTAACTCAATTAAATGAAATTTAATGCATTTTATGAAACAATTTTAAAATTAAAAATATGTTTTGTTTAGTGATTTCAAATTCTAGGGAACCAATCAATTACCACTCACCCGCGAGTACGTAGTCTATATTAACTACTCTACCTTTACCACGCATACCACATTAGGTCATCAATACCTATACCACCTTTTTGGTATAAAACTTATTTAGTTAACTCATAAAATCTCAATCATTTATTTCGTTATCCATCTTTATTTATAGGTGACTAGCATTGCCGGCGGCTCCGCCCGCGTTCATATGACCAAAAACCAAATTCTAATGTCTTACATATTAGTATACTCTTACAATGCAGTTTTTGTATTTTTTCTCAGAAATGAGATATTTTCCCGCGGTAAAAAATATCCTATATGTTGACCCGGATAACCAGCTATCATCATACCAAATTTCATTAATATCTGTCCAGTGATTTTCTCGTGATGTGGTAACAGACAGACAGACAGACAGACAGACAGAAAGACAGACAGACAAAAATTCTAAAAACTATAGATTCGGACTCTGTATCGATAATAATGTTTATTTCAATAAGATTTTCCAAAAAATATTCAATGTACAGATTCGGCTTAGTTACAATTTTATTATATGTATAGATATACCTTTAGGTGAAGCCATCAAATCATGTAGCAACAAAATCAAGGTATGGATTTCAAAGATTACGTCAGATATTTTGTTTATTCAGTATTTAGTCTTTCCCATGACCATGTTTGCTGTAAAATATTCAAAACGTTGCAAACAAAAATTTAAATAAAAGTATTATTTATTAAAAGTATTATATATTATAATAGTAATTTATTAAAATATATAAAATGATTTCTGAGATTGCAGATCTGCATTGCTGGGAATGGCCATTTGCAAATAGTTAAGTACATTTTGTCGAGTGAAGACTGGTCACTAATAACCAAAAACGAATATGTCAGCCCTTTATTAAGAATATCGGAAAACCTCATGTCGCAGGCAATTTATATGCTTAAAATTAATCTTTAACGCTTAGTGACTTCTTGATACGACATGTTTTGAATAAAAAAATATTTTGCTTATTTTTTATCAAAAGTTTGTTCATGAAAAAACCTATTACTTGTGAAATTGTAAATGATTGAACCATTTCATGGTAAAGGACGTCATAATAAAATAAATTGTTGCTGTATTATTTGCATAGTATTCATTTATTGTTGTATGTACTCGTATTAAAGTCAAGTCACTATTTAAGTTTTAACAATTTCTTCTGTTTTTATATTCAGACATTTTTATAGAGAGTGATACTATTACAAGATATTTATATTTAGAGATAAAGGGAAAATGATTCCCTTAATCTCCGCTTTTCAATAAGACAGACTCTTGCCACGCACAATCAATGGATATCATGCGGGAATAGAAACTACGAAAACCGCTACACTAGAGTCATTTAAATACAGCACAATGCTATCACAATAATTTTAATAAGAGTTTTTAAATAAAACTATCTTTTCTTGCTCGGTTTTTGGTTCCCGACGTCTCGAATGCTTTACAGCATTCATGGTCACGGGAGGGACTGAGGTGTTACATGTCTCGAAGGTATAGTTGTTACAGACAGCCTACCCACAAATGACAAAATGAAAATTTCACCAAATACCTTACAATATTTTTCTAACTTTAAACATTTTTATAATTTTAATTAGTTTTATAATTTAATATGGAATATTATTTATTTAATTTTGCTGATATTATTATAATTATTACAATTTTAATTATTTTTTTTATAAATTATTAATTAGTTATCTATATTTAGTGTTGCCATTATTATATTTATAACCATAAAGAAAAATATAAAATATAGTATTAATTATTTAAGCTATATAATTGTTCCATGTGTAATTTAAAAAGTTAAAATTAATTAAGGACAATAATTTTAATTTAGTTTGCTATTATTTAAAAACAAATTACTAACCAACACTATTACTATATACTTTTACAAATGAAAAATGAAAACAAAATAAAAACCCAAATAAATCTGCGAAAAAATCCGAAAGGATAGTTTTATTTAAAATGTCAAATATTCGCGTAAATCTAAGAAAGTATTAATAAAGACTTATTTAATATTTAATTAAAATGTAAATTGTAAAAAAATGCAAATTACTTTTTAATTTTAAAAAAATAACACCAACTTCACAATTAACTCAAAAGCAATTATTTCACAAGTAGCAATGGATTTTTTCTTGAAATTTATCGGGGATCACTTTTGAGGTTCATATAACTTATTAATGAAATATAAGCATCATGAAAATCGGTTAAATATATAATTGGTGGATATATAAAGAATGGACCTTAATTGTTTGTGTATTCCCTATTTTTAAAGTCAGTCAAAATTAATTTAAATTTAAATATATAATTCTCAAAAGTGTTTAAAAATTTGCAATATCCAATTAAACCGAAGACCACAAAAAGACCGACAGTATGCTAATTTTACATATGCTCATTGACCTAATTTAAATCTTTATACATTAGCATAAGATTTAATTTTAAATGTGCCAAAATGGTAGCTAACATTTTGGCTAATTGGACGCGTATAAAAGGTGGTTATGAAAAACAGTTTGGAAATGGTACGTGGCTCTCTATTTTGATTTCTAAAAATCGATATACGAAATTTTGTTGCACCTTCAAAAAATAAATATTCATAAGAACAAAAACAATATAATTTTTATGTAAATAGTATACACTTATTAAGCATGTTTTACAGAAGATATACATACTAAATTTAAAACACGAATTCAAAATTTGAAAAAATATTTTATTCAGCATTAAATTATTACAATTTATTACGTCATGAGTCTACTACCAGTTCGGAAAGAAAAGCCTCAGGCTTGAGAAGAACTGGCAAAAGTGGTGGATAATATATTTATGCGCCCAATTTCTTTATTTGCATCACTTTAGGAACTCACACGGACTTTTAAGACTAATTCCTCTCTATGACGTTACCCAATAAGTGCATTTTTGAATATATATAAGTAAGAATTTAACATAAACAAGTTAAAATCATTTGCGTATCGCTGTTCTTTGACAACGTCCAAATTGTCCCTGCGCTTAAACACACTTTACCGTTCACCAATTATTTATATCAGATAAAGGTAACAAGCCGTTGAACTTGCCCATTAAAAATGGTTACGAAATATATTTTAAATACATTTAGTTCTTAATAATACTTAAATTAAAGATGACTTAATTTTTTATATAATTTGCTCAAAATTCGTCAAAATAAAATTATTTCGTCCTGCGTATAACTTTGAATAATTAACTGACTTTCAATTTAAAAGGTTTCTATGTTCGTTTGTGTGATTTTTTTATCGGTTTTCAATTCATTCTAACGACATTTTTCGAGGCAAAAATAAATAAATATTATTTAAATCTACTAGCAAGAAAAAAGAGAAGTACAGGTATCTCAACCAATTTGATAAGAAAATAGATAGTTCAAGAAAAATAATAATATACCTATAGAATTGGTAACGAGACTTGTCGAGCATACTGCCGTGCCCTCAAGTGTATTATGAAATACATTTATGTAACCTTTATTTGCATGGTACAGATAACATTCTTGACCCACTTTAAAACATAAAAATATGAATAAGAAAAATGCATAAATACGCGTAAAGCACGCAAGAGCTAAATTAGGCAGATTCTTGGGTATTTTAATGGGTTTGCCACAACCTGTAAGTGATACACAGCCATGTAATTCCATAACAATATATGGCAAGTATTATAACAAAATTAAGTGTTGTACCAAATATTTAAATAAAAAAAAATGACAAAACATGTATTTTTGTTTACGCATAATATATAAAACTTGATTTCTAAATATAGCTGACAAAGTATATGTCTTCCGCGTGAGAAAGCTAAATATTTTAGATACATTAATTTGAGGCTAAAACTATTTTTAACAATCAGAGAGATGAAAATATAATATATTAATTAATTATATTAATAGTTTAATTAACCTACTAAATTAACAATGAATACAAAATCTCACTATAGAGTCTAAAAGTTGAATAATATAATTAATATTAATTCATCGCCCTAGTTTGCTTTTATGTAACTTACATAATACAAAAAGAAAATATTTTTATTGTAAAATTATACAAAAAGTAAAGTTATATACTATTATTACATATATTATTAATATTATATATTCTTTATCAGTAACTTAATAATACGTGGTTATTGAATTACCTAAGAGTACTGACATATAAATATATTAATTTTTTTAACATTAAAATATACAAATTAAATAAAAAGTACAACGCCTTAAAAATTTACAATAACCTTTCCATTCTTGATACAGGAATTGTAATTTTAGGTTCAGGTGAGAGAGACTATTCCGAGCTTTTTAATAAAATCTGTTCATACTTTAAATATCCGAATTAAGAACCTCCTCCTTTTTATAATTCGGTTAAAAATATTTATGATATACGTATTCCTATTAATTTAATACCTTTAATAAAAAGAAATTTAATACCTTCTTATTAAATTTCTTGTAAAAAGTCAAGCCTGTGATTCCTAGATCTAAAAAAAAAGGAAAAATTGAAAAATTACGTATTTGTATTGATAAGGTTGAGGATGCTGTGCCTCGGCTTGATCTTACAAATAACGGGAAGGCGGTACACTAAAAGTGCAGGTGCTTCACGATAACTACTTACATTTATAATACCATGTTATACTCTTGACACAAGGGGTTACGATGTGTTAAAATAATATAAATTTAAGTAAAAATAAGTTTAAATACTTTGAATGTGTATTAAATGTTACTTTCTTGTCCTACATTCGTTATATTTACATTTTTTTACAGATATTTGCCCGAGTTTAAAAAAAAAGTGACATTTAGGGTTTTAACGGGGATTACATAGAAGACGGATCTTTTAAAAATATTTTTTTCTCTCACTTTCAGTTTCTTTCGTATGGAATTAAACTTTAACTTAAAAATAAAACACCAAGGTATTTCAGCTTTTAATTGAAACAACAATCATTTTGTAGAAAAGTAGGTAATAAAATAAATTTACTTATTAATCTCATTTATAAAGAATTCTTGAATTATTCTTATTGTTCGAATAAGCAGCTTAAAGAGGCAATATACTGAATGAATATTAATATCAATCGAACAACAATATTTACGTCATTTCTTGTCAAAGCAACGAAAACAAACGATTTTAAAGATTTTTAAATAAATTGTTCACAGCAACACAATAATATGTATTTTTATTGACAATGATAAATAAGGTAACATAAGTTACTTCGTTCTCGGCAAGATTTCGTCTACAACAACACACACTACTTTTCATGGAAAATTTCCTTTGGTACGCTATTAAACATATAGTACTTTCTTAGATTTACGCAAATATTTCACGTTTTAAATAAAACCATCTTTTCGAAATTTTTCGCCTCCTGCCTCTCCCGTGACACTAATTGCTGTAAAGCATTCTAAACGTGAAACGCGATAAAAATCCGAAAAAAAAATAGTTTTCGAAGCTTTTATGCCTTTGTCCGTGTTGTCCTGCAAAGTGCTCTAGTAAGTGATTTTTGTTATTAAAATATCAATGAAGTTTTTAACATTTAATGTTTACAATGATAGCTCCCCATACGCACCCAGGCAATTATTGTTAAGCAAATATAATAAAAGAATGTTGCCAACCCGCCCTTGGCCAGCGTGGTGGACTATGGCCTGATCCCCTTCGTACTGAAGAGAGGCCCGTGACCAGCAGTGGGACTTTAAAAAGGGCTGTATATAATAACAGAAGTCATAGAAAGTACCCGGGTTTATTCTGCAACCGACGTTACGATACATTACATTTTTTTACATATATTCATTTTTTTCTCATAATTATTTAAGACACCTGTCATAAAGATACATACTTAAGCATTTATAAATTGAATTGTCGAAATATTTTAAATAAATTATACATTATATCGATGAGTCACACAATACTTGTGTAATGAGAAGAAAGTTAACATTTTTCAATTCTTCAACGAACACAAGGACATGATCGAATGATAAATGATTTTTTATAAGCAACTCGATTTAAAAACTACGAGTGATTTACCCCTGCTTTGCTCGGGTACGTGCACATAGCATTGCTACAGTAATAATAGGAAGATCTTTTTAAAAAGAATAATTCTGTAATAGATTGTTTTCATATAACTTTATAAGTTACGCGGCGCACGCCAAAATACCTCCCAGTCGGCATATTTTTTTTATTCTATACCTTCCTCATGAATCACTCCATCTATTAGTGAAAACCGAATGAAAATCCGTTTGGCCGATTTTGAGTTTATCACGTTTAGACAGACAGACAAACGCGGCGGGGACTTTATTTTATAATATGTAGTGACAATTTCTTTTAATGCAAATTTATAATTAGCATTTTGATGAGGCTATTTTATTTGCTGGTTTCCTTTTTTGTTTACGTCTGCAACGTTCTTCATACAAAACACTGTAATTGCGAAAGATTTTCTTTCAACATCTTTTTGCGATCTTTGTCTTTTACGAGATAAAACCACAGATTATATATACTTCGTAAATAAAAAATGGAATAATGCGGAGGAATAATAATCTAGGGCGATTAGGTACATAATGTTAAATATAAGACCAATTAAAATATAAATGGAATAAGAAAACGTACATGTGATATTTTTGGAAAATATTAAAAATATTTTATTCAATTTATTTTTGAATGGAAATTAAAATAAAAAAAAATATTTATAGCCTTGTTGAAGGCGGGGGATGGAAAAGTTTTAACAATGAAAATAATTTAAATGTGTCCACTTTCGTAAGATAAGAACAAAGAAAGTTCGCTTTAGATTCGAAGCACAAAATTTGAAAGGCTATTATATTGGACGTGAAAACCATCCGTGGTGTGAATCGGTAATGTTTTGTATCCTTTACTTTCTCGTTTAACTCTAATAGGAAATACTTGATATTTTGCTGAGAAAGTTTGCAAAAAGTATTTCTTTACAAATAAAATTAATAATAATCAAAACAGCTCACAACGTAAATAATTTAGTCAGACTTTTACTTAGTAGAACATAATTTATTGAATGTAAGAGCTTAATACAAGGGTCAAATAATATTATTAAATAAAATAAAATAATACTATGAAAAAAAAATAAACATACAAAACTTTTAAACAAAAAATATATATTTTTTTAATATATTATCTGGAATATTTCAAGATCCAACAAAGAATCTAATCACTGGTAAAATCAGTAACGTCAATATTAACATAATATATTTAGTAAAATAACATATTATATAAACTATAATGCTTAATGCATTATTAATAAATTAACATTATTCAAATAACACGAGACTCGTTTAAGTCTTTTGTACCGGCGATACGATCGTCCTACGCTACAACTGCTTACATCAACAGTGTATAATGTTTTTTTTATTAATAATATTTGTCGGAGAAGGATTTAGTTACCCTTTTCTACTAGAATGTAAAATCTTGTTAGTGTTTAAAGTCTCTATTTTATTATCTATTTATCTACACATATAATAAAATTCTAACTGAGTCAAATCTGTACATTAAATATTTTTTGGAAAATCTTATTGAAATAGACTAGAATAGACTTATAGAGATCTTATCGATACAGACGCTGAATCTATAGTTTTTAGAATGTTTGTCTCTCTGTCTGTTACCGCATCACAGAAAAACTACTAGACGGATTTTGATGAAATTTGGTATGGTCATAGCTGATTATCCGGGTCAACATATAGGTTACTTTTTACCACGGAAAAATTTATCTCATTTCTGAGAAAAAATACAAAAACTGTAATGTAAGAGTATACATACTAATATGGAAAACCTAAGAATTTGGTTTTTGGTCATCTGAACGCGGGTGGAGCCGCGGGCTATGTTACATAAAAATCAAATTTAAATTAAGAGCCGAGGCGGCGCCTCGAGTGGGGTCGAGGTGCCATCATGACATTCCTTGAAGATATGTGGAATGGTAATGTTGGTTGATAGTGGCGGATTATTGGAGAGTTGTGTTTTGATATTAAATGAGGAAATCAGATCGGTGTCTGAGAACCCGCTGCTCAATTAAACTATTAGAATTATCGTTTCAAGTTTATAATATTGTGATTTCCCTCATATAGAACATTGAATGCTTTATTTTGTGAAAGACGATGTCGGTAGAATATAAATACCACGTTATATTTATTAATAAAAAAGATATGAATATCTCCAAAAGTCCCCAGTCTTATTTCCTAAAACATATCCTTGAGACATGAACTGGCCAAAAATTCAAAGCTGCGTTCTTTTGTTTATAAACTTTTTTTAGGAAAATGTTTATGGCTTAAATAAACCTTTAATCTATCATATAACATACATAAAGTTAGTTGAAAATGAGGTACATTAGATAAACGCGTTATAATTAAGAGTGGTCAATGGAGGACTTATTAAGAAAAACGAATAAAAGCAAAGCAAAAACTATATATTTTTGCTTCACTGTTATAATTTTTATAAGCTTTGTAATTGAAGTCAAATAAACAATAACAACGGTTACCATGGCAATAATTAGTTATAATACCTTTTTCTTAATTTATGCATATTCATCCCACAATAATAAATATTCACTTTTATACGTAATAATTATTATAAAATTATAATTAAATATATTTTTATACATAGTAATTATTACAAAAATATAAACATAATATATTTTTTTAATTATTTATAATAAAGACTCGTGCGACACACTTCCGCTACACTCATTTTACCAATGTATTAACTTACCCCTCAGTCCCGCCTAAAGAAATTTTCCTTATAAAAACATGGGTTTGCTCAAATTAATTATTATGCCTTGTTTGGTACATTTAGTTACACAACCTGTCTCTACTTTCTCCTAATTATCTTTTTTTTATTCTTTTTCTCTATCTCATTACATTAAGAGTTTTCTTTGTAACAACACATTTACTGCAGCAGATCACCTTTACTCATATATCAGGATGGCGAACCTTAAAGAATGCGGATTCCCCACATCCGTTTGAAGACGTGTATCTTCGATGCAAATTAGTTTAATCGGTTTACTCTTTACCATAAGGTTAAGTAAACACGACCTTTAATGGACACTTTATGTCTTAAAGATGACCCGTTTTACATGTGATAAATAAGCGATTATAGGTTTTTACAGTAGTTAAATCATGACGGTGATGATTTGATGATTTTATCATCAATAAGGTCGTATGCCTTTTACTAAACAGATTTAGGAAAAAATAAGATATAATAAAAAAAATATATTTATCTATCTATATATATAATAAAATTAGTCTAATCTGTACATTAAATATTTTTTTGAAAATCTTATTGATATAGTTTTTTTTGTTATTATTTATACGAACCCGAGCGAAGAACAGATGAGTCGCTAATTGTAAATAAGTATAAATATTAGCTATTCATTAATATAACAAACACAAAATAATATGGAAAAAACTTAACACCTCTAGGTGAATTTCTAAGAATTTAATTAAAATTTTAAGAAATTATTGTTAACTGACACGCCAGCGTGTCCGCGGTCGTGGAGGGAGTGTCAATATTCAAATATGTGTAATAATGTATGAGATCTGCACTTTAATAAGGAATGAACTGATAAGGTTAACGTAATAAAGGCTTTTGATAGAATAAGTTTTCGTCGAAGACGACTCAAACTTTACACATGCTAAGGATTGATTCATTCCAATACTAAAAGTGGCAAAACAAAGAGTTTTTACTTTTTTTCGTAATATATACTTACAATTGTCTACGTTTTCTGTATAAGTCGCTAATATTCTTAAAGATAAATAATAATTTACAAATTTGTTCAAGTTATAGAAAAATTACGCACATTCCATCACGTTTTCCAGAACAGGTATTTGAAAGCAGCGAAACTGAAATTTTAACATAGTTTTTGTTATAAAACGTATCATAATAAAACTGAAAATTTTCGTTTTAAATAAATTGAATTCTTATATAAGCTACAATCAAGTATATTGCATAATAAAAAAAATATCTTTTCTTGCTAATTTATTTAGATTTGTGGTTCTTGATGTTTCTCTGCCTAATAGATAGATTTATTTAAAATGTTAAATATTTGCGTAAGTCTAAACAAGAATTATACTATATAGCGTTGCCAGCTTTGATTACGTTGCTCATCATTTATTGAAATAACTCGTAAATTTTCCTTTACAGGACTGACGACGGCAAAAAAAATATATCTAAGCCATTATCTAAGCACATCTTTAAAATAAAAAAAAAACATACGAACTCGCAAGCGAATATCGAGCATTACAATATAAACGAAGCTGTATCTCATATCAAAACAGACAGGTCAATTTACTATAGTATTGTAAGTAATCTATACTTATAATATTATTAAGACTCTATAGTTCAATGACTGGGTAAACAACCTTTGGAGCAATACACGTTATAAATAAAAACTTTGCGACGTCACGCAATCGATAATAAGGATAAATGAAAAATGAATGATTACATCGTTTAAGAAGTGTCATACCTAATGGAAGATATTGTTTTATTGATCGCTCAGAAGATTCCGCTGGTAACTTACCTGTAAACAAAAAAAAGATAATTAAATAAAGATATATGTATTAATTAAAAAGTGGTCTGTTTTTCAAAATTAAGTTAAAAGTAAATAACGACCGAGCATATATGGCATATTTAAAAAAATACATTCTTAAAATCCATTAATTATAATCGGTGATGATATCTCGTAACATATCCATAAAATGGAAAAGAAGAAACATGAAACCAAATTGAGAAATTTACATTTTCGGTCAAAAATATCAACCGTCTGTTCGTTGTTAGGAAATTTTAGTCATAAAATTAGAATCTCAAAATAACTTTTTAAATATATTTGTTTCATTAATATCAGTTAAAACAAACTGTATGTTAAGGTTTTTTATGTACATAATATGTATTTATTACAAGGTTAAGTGGAAATACATATGTCTTAACAAATATAATATTCTGAGAAAAATCATTATAGCGCATCCTTTTACTAGCTTTACTTAACACCCACCGTTTACTAGAACATAAGTACTTGTAAAAAATTACATTATACTTAATATTTGTTTAAAATATTAATTTCTGTAGACATAACCAAAAACGTAAATTTTTACATCCTATAGTTGTTAGAATATTATAATTATGATGTCCTCTTGACAAATTTCGGTCACAGCAGCTAATCTCACTGAGAATAGTGTGCAGGAGATATTATAGTATTACAAGTGTACGCGCGGACACAAGTGCACTCTCTATTCCTGTCACTCTTAAAGTCCGATGGGACGATACTTCGACACGGTCGGTGAGAATCAAGTGGAAGGACCAACGCTACACGTGCTCTTTGAGGCACGGGGGTGAAACACCGTCAACTCCGGGCTATTACTGGGAGTGTATTATCAGAAAAGCTCAGTAAATAACTTGGTCCGACCCGGGACTCGAACCCAGGACCTCCTGATCTGCAGCCGTACATTCTAGCCACTAGACCACCGAGATAGTGTTAGAATATTAATTTATTGCTTAGTAAAGTTCAAGCGGAAGGTAGAGCCGTTCTGCACAAAACGATGAAAGCGAAGCAATATTTCTTAGCATGTAACTTTAAGTTCAATTAAAACGGTGAAGGAAAACATCGCGAGGAAACCTGCATATTTGAAAGAACATAGAATAATTATAAATAGTTCTTAAAAGACGTGTGAAATCCACGAAACAAAACTAGACTAGCGTTGACTATGACCTGATCGCATTAAGAGAGGGCCGTGCCCTGCTCGCGCCGTGGGAACTTAAAAAGAGCGAAATTATAATCTCTTTAAAGTTAAGTAATAGTACGTTAATTCAAGTCTCAAAATATATTACTAAAATTAGTTGGTCAAAAGCGTATTTCTTTAAGTTTAAAGATGTTAAAAATTATAATCATTAAATATTCTATACCAGAATAACAGATAATATCAACTAAGCTAATTATATGACGATAAGCTTTTAGGTAGAAGTGGTCCTTTATATAAAAATTCCACCTAAACGTCACTTAAAACAAATTATATTCTAAGAAAACGTTTATAATTTATTTCCTTGCTTTGTGTAAAATGAAATAACAGTCTATCTATTAAAGAAGTAAACATCGACATATATCTTCTAGATAACCACAGCATTTAACAAATAGTCCAAGTTAATGGAGCGCTCTTCGCAAATGGACTTATAATTAGGGTGAAGAATAAATTAATAATAATATATTATCGTAATCTAACAGAATGAAGGAATGGTAATACTTATTAGAATCCTAATTCCACTTCTGATATATGTTTGTTTTAGTCAAATTGCTATTTAATTGTGACAGTAATAGTAGGACATAATATTTTTTTCATATATATTATCTTTACTAATATTATAAAGAGGTAAAGCTTGTGAGTTTGTGACGTTGTAGTCGTTTTTGTCTACTGAACCGATTTAGATAGTTTGAGACCCTGGGAAGGACATAATCACACCTTAAGAGGGGTAAAAATGGGGATGAAAGTTTGTATTGAGGAACAAGCTAGGGACGAACCCGAGCGAAGCGAGGGTGAGTCGCTAGTTATTAAATAATCTAAAGTATTAGATCATTAAGATTTAAATATAGACATATATATAAATATGTATGTACATACATTTTGTTCATGCATTACAAGAACGTTGAAATAAACTGAACTAATGCTGTGAGATAATTATCTAATTAAATTTCTTTTAGTAAGTGACAGACGAAATCTTGATCTTTATTTTTTGAAATCAAAACTATCTATAGAATGTCATAAAATTTTATTCAACTTTAACGCAAAAAAGCTTAGAAATGACAAAATGTTGCTTTTCTATACTCAACGACCGCGGACACGCTGGCGTATCATTTAACAATAGATTTCTTAGAAATTTAATTAATTTCTTAGAAATTTACCTGGAAGTGTTAAGTAACGCTGCGTCTGGTAGTTTATGATTCACAACTAAACCGCTGAACAGATATCGATAAAATTTGACAAGTGCATAGATTGCAACAGGACATCTGTGAGCGAGGCCACGGACGAAAACGAGTCTTCAACTACACATAATATTAAAATGGACATTAAGTCTGAAGAGATTCTCATTATATTCTTGACTCAATTATAAGTGTGTAATGAGTATAAAAGAAAAGTAACATAAAATTCAGTGTCATAAACTTTATTTTCACGAAACAACGTTAATTTAGAAAGCGCGAAAAAGACTAATTACAGGCAATTTCGTTTCACAGTTAAAATTAGGCAACGTTCTGTCTAGTTGCAGTTCAATGGATTTGCTAATAGATCAACCATTATTTCGGAGTTTGTTTTTTAAAATATGTGAATCGTCTATGTAATTAATTGTTTAGTAACAATTGCTTGCACAAATTTTAAACTTAAAACCATTATATGTCTGTTTTTTTAAATATATCAAATATTAAGTATGAATAAGTTTGCTTTTTATTTTAGTTCTTCTACTAGCAAACTTGACAGACGTAGTCTTTTTCGAATTTCATTTTCTTTACGATTTTAAAAAAAATATTCTAGATCTTGAAAACAGCGTTAACATACAAATATCACTATAGCTAAGCATCAATTACGTGACTCCATAAGTAAAAACACAAAAAAAATCATCGAAATCAGTCAAGTCTTTTAGAATAAGAATTACGAATATACAATTACCGGATTTTTTAATATATATATATATATATATTATATATATATATATATATATATATATATATATATATATATATATATATATATATATATATATATATATATATATATATATATGGAATTTTTAACAATACATACATCAAATAAATATGTTAAAAAATAAATTATGCAGTCCGAGACATACACGTTTCATTCTTGCTGCGAGATGTATATACTCGTATGTATGTCTCCGACTGCATAATACTATATTCCTTCGAGAACTTGCTTTCATCTTTTAGTGAGCTTTTATGCAGTCGGGTTTTTTAATTTTTTTTTAATATATTTATTTACAGCTCTTTAAGTATTTTTAAGTAGGAAAATTGGCGAGAATGGTTGTTAACCAACTATAAATCATTATATATCCTAAACTATTATTTAAAATGAAAAATGATGAAAGAAACCTAAAATAGATTTTTAGTAAATAATGGTTATAATTATCATTATTTTAAGTAATACACGGATGTTATACCTTTTTGGAATCTTTGTTATGAGCCTTTTAATTTGATACCCATATTGCAGAAAAATATTACAAAAAATTCACCTTAAACAATGAAATCTAGCAGCCCCCATATATTTTTTATGCCACCTATCTAAGAACACTTAGACTAATGAGACGAATCTGACGATACCTTAATTAAAGAAATCCATCGAGTGGTAAGATACGAGGTAGAATGGGAAGATATGAGGGAATAAAGAATATTACAAACAAACATACAAAGATAGGCGCGAAAAACATAACCCTTTCTTTTCTTGCAGTCGGGTAAAAAGAGGCGAATGCAAATTTATTATTTATATACACCAAGTATTTTGTTACGAAAGCTAAGTAAAAAGAATTATTCTTTAAAGACACATACGAGAATGTATGTACGATTTATTTTAACTACAGATAGTACCAGTTTATTGAGGTATTTTTTATTACTATACACATTAATAATTATTATTATATGAATTTTAATTAACTATGTATTTAAGAACAATTGTTAAGAAATGTGTTACATTCCTACAACATTTTTACTCAGTCTGTTAAACAAAGCCATGGCTTAACAAGCAGTTAAGTTATATAATGCCCAAAAAGGTTATTGTATGCAAAAAATATCCCTGACTCTCATGTCGTTAAGTCGTTACTGAGTCTACAGGAACGTCAAATTTTCTTCCATTGTTCAAAGTTTTAAAACAATAGAATTAAATTTGGACGGTTCAAATTTTCATGGTTATTCTGTCAGGGTGAGCCCACGGCCTTGTATGTTTTACGAAAATGTCTAACCATAATTTAAAAAAACGAATAGTTATTAATCTGCTAAAGTAGCTAAATATAACTTGGCCATGGCCAAGTTATATTCTCATCTCTCTCTCTCTCTCTTGCTCTTGCTAATGGCTTCAAAGCGTACCAGTTTAGCACAGATTATCTACTTCGCCAAAGAATAGAGAATTCACGAGGAAGATTGATCGGTAAAATAAGACATGGCTACGTTAATAAGATATTGATTGCTTTTGAAAATTTAATATAACGTGAAAATATATGAATACTTTTGAGTATCAGTGAGAAAAGTAGCGTTTCAGTTTTAATTGTATTACTTCTAGTCTTGTAATGTTTTAGTTTATATTTAATAATTACGAATAAAACCTATAACGAATATTTAAAACACTTTACTAACCCTCTTTTTAATGACTTGCAAATACGATAAACTTTTAATTACTTATCATTACGATACACAAGACATATTATGATAACAAGCTTACGACATAGTCTGTGTGTCAAACAGTGCTATTTTTTGTTTTAAATTATCCTAACAATATCGATATACATACGCATGTTTCAATTATTCTGTATGAAACTAATTTTTAAGTATTAGGCATCGTGCGGCACTCCCTTAAGGTAATTAAAAAAAAGTCAAATCTTTTCTTAGCCCATCCGTATCAGTATAGAAACACACTATCAACATTTAAGACTTCAAGGTACAAGTTTCGAGTGGGATTGATGAATCAATTCGTTGATTAGTCACCTCAGTCAGGACATTTGACTTTATATGAACTACAAATACTATATCTAAACTAATAAATGGAGAGCCGATTTTTTGTTCGGTTATACTGCGATAACTACTGAACCGATCGGAATAATACTCATACCATAAGATGCAGCGTGTTTCGGAGAAGGTTTTAATATATGAAATGTTGGTGATTAATGTACTATGAAGGTGGAGTCACAGGAAAACGCTAGTAGGTTATATATAACAGACTAAGTAAAAAATAGTTTTTAAAGTAGAGTCTAATCCTGAAGTTTCATCAGCACAAGGTTATAATAGTGTGTCGGTGTGTTGGTGTGTCGTCTTGCCTAAGAAGTAATTAGAGGACAAACAATGCGTTTTGTAAGTGGTCGCACGATCTTGAGTTAATGCTAAAATGACGCTTTGTCATTTTTAAAACAAATCCTATGTCAAAGTTTTAATATATGTATATATTAATAATTATGTAATTTTATATTACTTTATTATTCTTTACCATACTGTGCATCTGTGTATGAAAATATTAAATTCAAGACCTACTTTCGCTCATAACGCTATTTTTAAGAGCGAAATAAATGCTATTAGTAAAAATTTCCGGTCTGTTACTATACAAAATTTATAAAGAAATTTTTAATTCGTTGCACCATTTTAGCGCTCCTAGCGAGAACATAACGAAACATCAAACAAAGGTTGTGCATAACAAACCGTGAAATATTCATAATAGACACTATTAATTTAGCTGACTTCACAATAGAAAATTATTGAATTTAATACGTTTGCTTATTAAAATTTACACTAATATTTACTTAACAAATTTATTTTTAAATTTGCCTGTAAACCAACACTTTTGAAGATTTCAGGACAATTTTTTTAGGGCAATTTAATTGCTTTCTTGTACAGCTTACTCTGATAGTATTTATTAGCTTTAATTTCCGCTAAACACAAGTATTTTTAAGTAAATTATCTTTTAAGTTATTTATGTTGACTACATCCAAAATCAGGCTTACTTGATCCACTTATTCCATTGTATATTTTCTCTGATTACTGTTTTGCTCTAGTCTAGATTTTTATTTACAACACATATAATGCTTTTATTTTTAAATGCTCAGAATATCTTACAATTTACTTCTTTGTGACAGTGACATATTCCTAACTAAAGTTTTATATTGAGTCTGCATTCAAAATATAGGTAAGTTTTTAAAACTTTTTAGATGTAGAATTAAAGAAATCTATACTTATATTAGAGGTAAAGTTTGTGAGTTTGTGAATTTGTGACGTTGTAGGGGGTAATCTCTGGATCTACTAAACCGATTGAGATGAAATTTGGTAAGAACTAAGAAGATAGTTTAAGACCATGGGAAGAACATAGGATACTTTTTATCCCGGAAATCATCCCTTATAGAGATGAAAATGGGGATGAAAGTTTGTAAGGGGATTCAAGCTAGGGACAAACCCCAGCGAAGCGAGGGTGAGTCGCTAGTTCAGTTTATATATTGACTATTTAGGTATACACACATATAACGTATATTGTAGTTTGTTAGAGTTATAATCATACTTTTATTATCAACTAGCGACTCACCATCGCTTCGATTGGCTTCATCCATGGATGATTCTATAAATTGACATAACCTACTATATTTATGAACCGATTGAAATAAAACAAATATTAAATGTTAAATGAAGCTTACCACAATACAATAGAAAACCGCACCCAAATTAGTTAAATTGTCTCTGAGATTAGCTCGCACAAACGCACAAACAGACAGACAAAAATTCTAAAAATCATTGTTTAATGTTCTATTGCGTTAATAAAGACCCAAGATAATATTTTTCCCAAATATTTTACATGTACTGACAGCGATCAATGACACCTTTATTATGTGTATAGATGTAAAATTATATGAGCTTACGAGTATCTATTTGTTACTTGTTTCCGCCAAAAGACTAAATGGTTTTTAGTAAAAATCTAAATAAAGATAACTTATATCCTGGAACTTTTTATTGGCATATAAAGGTATATATGTACTCGTAGGTCACTTTTTAATGACATCTCTAAAGCAAGGTGAGCTGACAGCAAGAATAGAATATAACTATCAACAAAAAGTGTGTTGTACAGTGTACTGCCTCAAACTGCTGCTAATTAATAACTAAACACTAAAAGCAAACATTTCATAAGCTGTACCTCATGATTTATGCCAGCAAACTAGATGGAGGACACTACCCGTATCATTTATTCATGTATGTAATTGTATTTACGTATGTATAATTCATGAATAGGCTAGTTAAAAGTAAATATAATTGTGTTTAGATTAAAAATATTATTTTTCTTTTAGGTTTTTTTTTACTTATATTAAATGACTAGCGGCTCACCCTCGCTTCGCTCGGGTTCGTCGCTAGGTACGTTTTAAATAGAGATAAATAGTTATTAGCCAGCGCTAGCCATATAATTTTTTTTCGTTAATTTTTCTGATGTTTTAATACTTATTATCCTATTCCGGACTAAGAGAAATCCAAAAATTCAAATATCATAAAAATTGGTCCAGCCGTTCTTGAGTTTTATGTCACGTCACACGGGAACGCAATCGAACGGGATAAAAAGTATCCCATGTCCGTCTCCTGGGTCTAAGCTACTTCCCCACCAATTTTCAGCCAAATCGGTTCAGCCGTTGTTGAGTTATAAATAGTGTAACTAACACGACTTTCTTATATATATATAGATGTCCTAACAGATTTTGGCTACGAAGGCTAATCTCACTGAGTCTAGCCTTCGTCTTAGACGCGGGACATATTACATTGCATGAGTGTATGCGCAGAGACAACGTGCACTTTATTTCTTTAACATGTCAACGACTGTCGAGCCACAGGTGACTCGGTTAAAAATTAATTTCTTAGAATTTAACCGCGAGGCGTTAAGAGTGCACCGAGCTTTTAATTTTAGGACAACAGCGGGCAGGTGGAGGGGGGAGGGGATCTAGGATGAACGGAACGCGTGCGAATTTAGGTACTACCTTCGTATTATTAAACAAATACGCATTTTGAAAATGTAAAGTGTATACGTTATAGAAAACGTATAGTTATGTTATTATTAAAAACCTAATAAACTTCCTTGAATTATTTACGCCGCGCTAAGGGTTTATTTTGTTTTTTAAAGATCATTTTGAATATTTTTTTCTATCTTGGAAACTATTAGTGATCGTGTTTCTAAAGTGTACGATTTATAGAATAAATCCTTGAATATCCTACATATTAATTGAATAATTAAAGTTTTAGTAATAACAATACCGGGATCAAATGAACGCAATTATTTCGTAATTGCCTCGGTGCCCCCTTAACTCTCACATTTCAGTGAGACGACAACTCGCCACAGCCGGCGAGAGATGAGCCGCAGTACCCTATAACTTATGCTCTCAGAAGACTTGAAAATAGATTATTATTAAAATCATAAATATTGAGAACTTTAACCACCCCTTAATGCAATTTTATTAAAAAAGAGCGAGAAAATGTTGATTTAACTGAACTTATTTATATACACAAGGGGCACTCAAAAGTGAATCACTTAAAAGTTAACAGCGCATCACATGCATTTCATTTTAACATGAATAAGATAAAATTACTAACACTTTCAAAATAACGTTATGAGTGCGTAAAACTTAACTCGAAAGACTGAATATCATTTTTTTGTATTGAATAGTCTATTGTGCTTAATAGAAAGTAATAAAGACTTGGTAAGAATGAGTTTATTCCACTTTACACTGCCGCCTTACTTACCTTTTTTTTTATCTTTATCTTTTTAAGAGGACTTGTTCACAATTTGAACATGCCATTCTCATAGGAGTAGCTACAAAAAATCACCGACGCTTTACATCCACTTTATAAATCTTATATAATACTCTAGCTTCCTTTGCTTCAGGACGACCTAAAACCTAAAATACAATCCTATAAACCTAGACCAAATAAAATACTATCTTTTTTCTTTTAAGCCAGTTTTTTTATTCTACTGGTGATAATGACATAAAATCTTTACATTTTAATTATTTATCTTTAATATTACTTTAAGGTACATGTTGCTCACCTCGAAGCATGGCGAGAAAAGAAAAATAGCACAGATTACTTCATAAGCTTCAAATACATTGTCATAGATAATAAATATTCTTAATAATACTCATAATTTAAAAAAAATCATGAATAATTTGAAATACATACATGCCAAATGTCTTCTACCTGTAAAACGTTTTTCTATGCAAATTTTTCATAACTTTTCAGAGGTTGATTTTGTTATATTCTGTAATTTTTTTTCATGGATCGTAATAAGGCTATGAAAATGACAAAAAGAAAAATTAGCCACGGCTTTCAATTTTTCATAAGTTCCACTCGCAAATGTGTGTTTGAGCAAAGTATGACATAGCAAATGCTATCGAATAATCTAGTTTTATTCAAAGAATTGTTACACTTTTCTAATAATCTTATGACACTTAACGAGTAACTTATTTCTGCCAACGTCCTATTTATATCTTTCTTAACCTTTTTTATCTCTATTTCTTATCAATATAATAAAAATTAAAGCGTACTTTTAAAAGCGATTGTCATCTGACCTCAGTAGCCATTAAGACCAAATCAGTGACACATCGGCGGAGTCAAGTTACCTAACTGCGCAAGACAATTTGCATCTGATTTTTGCAACGATAACCGAGGCCGTGTTAACGCTGTGCTAAAATGAAGTTAAAATACTAATTAATTTTATACTTTTAGGCTGTAGTTGTAATTATTTTTATATTCTAGAAGTATTACAGTAAGTTAAATAGGTTAGGTTTCCGTCTAGGTTTGCAAATTATGTAAGAACCGAGGGGTTTCAACACTTTTCAATGGATGCTCATTCGGACGTCATTAACAACCCGTATTTTTCATATTTTCTCATAGTAGCCACGCACAATGAAACTGTTACAGATAGTAAGTACATTATATAATATTAAACAAACAAAAAAATTCAGCGAGATGGCTAAAGTGTCACATTTCTCATGTATTTTTTAGGTAAAGACAATCATCCTAACTTTTCCCCGCTTCTACGTTTGTATGGTATTACATCTATACATATAATAAAATTCTAACTAAGTCGAATCTGTACATTAAATATTTTTTGGAAAATCTTATTGAAATAGACATTATTATTGATACAAAGGCCGAATCTATAGTTTTAGAATTTTTGTCTGTCTGTCAGTCTGTCTGTTACCGCATCACAGAAAATCCACTGGACGGATTTCAATGAAATTTGGTATGGTGATAGTTGGTTAGCCGGGTCAACATATAGGATACTTTTTACTGCGGGAAAATATCTCATTTTTGAGAAAAAATACAAAAACTCCATTGTAAGAGTATACTAATATGTAAAACCTAAGAATTTGATTTTTGGTCATCTGGACGCGGGCGGAGCCGCGGCCAATGCTAGTATTACATAAATTTAATTTTTTTACTGATGGCAAGTTCCAACAGCTTCTAAAATCTTTTTATTTTTTTAATAAAATAAAGATAGGATAGTCCCAAAAGAAACACACTGTTTAACGCTTATAAATACGTTATTTGTCTACGACGCGTGAGCAAAGCATTTTGCCTATTGTTATCAGTGTACACTTCTAAACCACATAAAAACAAAAAAACTTTATATGAAAACGAGAAATTAGTTGACAGTAATTTATATCAAAGAGAGAATTATAACTAAATTAACTAATACAAGAAATCTTTATCTATATTATAAAAAGGTCACGTTTGTCAGTTTGTGAGGTTGTAGGGGGTAATCTCTGGATCTACTAAACCGATTTAGATGAAATTTGGTAAAAAGATAGTTTGAGACCCTGAAAAGGACAAAGGATACTTTTATCTCGGAAATCATCCCTTAAGGATGTGAAAATGGACATGAAAATTTGTTTTGGGAAGCTAGCTAGGAAAGAATCCGAGCGAAGCGAGGGTGAGTCGCTAGTGTACTATAAAGTAGTTAGTAATTATATAATTAGTAATTATACTAGAACTTAAAAAAACTAAATCTGAAACGAAAATTACAGATTTAAAGATTTATGTACACAAAGGCGTGTACTAAGGTTTGTGAACAGAATTTGGCAACAGTAAATTATAGGCAAAGTAAAACATTGCATGATATTGTTTATAGCCTTTCAAATGGAAACTGATACTTATTACCAACGAGATTGCCCAAATCGATCGTAAATATAAAGCCAATAAAATAGTTCTAATAATTATATATTTTTGTGTAACTTTTTTTTAGCTTTGAAACCTTTTCAAGCTTTAGTTTATTTCGCTTCGTTATGTTTTCCTATTTCAAATTTTAATTCATTGTTAGACGTACTAAGGAGATAGTGTGAAAATGAAGCTAAAAGGTTTTCAAAAACTCTTTTAACTGGATAAATACTATATGAATAAAACTTGAATTTTTTGCGTTTATTTTTTAGGTACGTTTAAATTTTTTTGAGCGGAACCCTAATAATTATTTTTCTAAAATAAAAGTAGCCTATGTTACTCCCCATAACATCAGCTACCTCCCAGTGAAAGTTCCGTCAAAATCAGTCCAGCCGTTTCAGAGATTATCCGGAACAAACAGACACACAGACATACAGACAAAATTTTTAAAAATTGTGTTTTTCTTATAAATACCGTATATAATTTCATATGCATTTAGTAAAACGCTGTTATTGTGACATTACAAACAGACACTTCAGTTTTATTTATCTGTATAGATATCTAGAACAATAGTCGAATATGTGGCTATTTATGTTCCAGCAGTACAATATAGCTATCAGATTACGTAGAAAATTCAAATCAATCATACTAATGAGTCTATAACCAGTATTACATTATTTAAACACTAAATTAAAGTACAGTGAAAGCTTGTTTTATTATTTCAAAGGCAACATATTAGCTAGAAGGTAAAAACTAAAAGCTTAAGCTTGGCTAAGCTGTTAAGACTAAATAAGCGCAAAAATGGCGGAAAATACTATGTATGTAATTATGACAAATCCTAGATTAATAGTTAAGTGTGTCTTGTGTCGTTTGTCGACAATTTACGCAACAGCGCAATTTCCTTGGTGTTTCCTATTGTCGTAAGATGCGCATGTGGGTGAGGGACAGATATAATCGAAACATAATCAGCGGTGTTGAAAAGGTGAATTATTTCTTGCATGTTCAGTGAATTCGTAAGATATACACTGTAAGAAGTTTTTTCAGTATTTTTTGACCGTTGTGGTGCAATGGCATATATCAAATTAGCAGATTATGTCCCAGGGGTCTTAAGTTCGATTCTCGCTTGGGTAAAGTTTTTATCAATGTTATATAACATTTGAGATTGTTAATAGGATATCTAATCACTTTAATGCTGTAGGTACGAGGGAAATGGCGTGAATTAAAAAAAAACCTCTTTGAGTATTATTTTATACTTAAGAATTGCGAAATTATACTAAATGCAGCTTAAGGAAATTTTAACCTTTACCACCCTTATTAAAGACGTTTCCTGACATTTCATATATTACGAAAACAGCTGTGTATATGTTAGCACATAAGAAACTCTGCGGTTGACTAGACGATAAATATTTTGAAACAACGCATTCAAACAAAGATGATCAGGGAGCTTAGTGAGAGTGGCATATGCGCGGAGCATTTGTCTCGGTTGATCTTTTTAGGAACGGTTTCATTGTGTCAGTTATATCATAACTATTTCTCTTTATTCTTATTCTCTGTATCAAACAAAAGTATATACTTTTCACCAGTTCTGTGTAAGTTTCTTCTTTATTATAGAAGAAACTACAAAGAAGTGTTATAGCTCAGGCCAAGTAAGAGTCAGTCACTAGTTTTTAATATACATGTTTTATTTCAACGGTAGCTTTTATTTAACATCACAATCATAGCATAAAAATCCATACATTAGGCGATCATCCAATTTTAACGAAAGTGCTGTGAAATGCAACTGTTGTCAAAAAATATGAATTTTCATGGCAAACGGTTATAAAGTTAAAATACTGTAGTGCCATCTTGAGTTGTACTTATCACCACTGAAGCCGTTTCCCGAATGTTACATAAAACTGAGTATGACAGTCATTCGCGTTTCACCTCGCATGCCGCACACGAGCCCCTGTCTAGAGGCTTTCGGTAAATGACTGTATGGGTTATAGAATTTGCCAATATTATATAATACAAAGATATCCTCATAAAAAGCTATACATATTCGAATATTAATAATTTCTCCATTAACAGAGAGTATTAAAAATTTAAATAATATACGATTCACACAATATATTTATTTATTCAGACAAAACAATTTCAATTTCAACTCGAAGGTATAAATAATACCTAATTGTATTTGTTACCTCTAAAATGTACCACTTCTATAATATTCCCTGTTCTAAGTCTCCGAGTAAAGGGTCCATTGTCAATTCACTGCTAACAATAACTGTTTATGAACCCGCCGCAGTTTCCTGAAACTACTTATCTATACAGATAAATAAAATTGAAATGTCTGTGTGTATTGTTAAAATAACAGCTTTTTACTGAAAACATATAAAAGTATATGCGGCACTATTAAGAAAGAAAAAAAAATTTTTACCATTTTTATCTGTCTGTCTGCCTGTCTGTCTGTTTGTTCCGGCTTATCTCCAAAACGGCTGTGCCGATTTTGACGGGACTTTCACTGGCAGATAGCTGATAATTATATATGGTTTATCTTCATTGCCACAATGCGTTGTGGTCGTATAACATGAAAACCACGACAAGAATATCGCTATGTGGTCTTTCTGTAATTGCCACAACGTGTCGTAAGCGTTTTCATAAGAACCATAACACGAATTTCGCGATATGGATGTTTTTACAGTGACCACAACGCGTTGTGAATTGTTTTTTTGGCTCAATAAACGTTTTCCGTCTTTGAGCATGACATATTTATATATGTGCTCTGTTCATCGTAAAGCTAATAATGCTAATAACTTCTATCTAAATAGTTTTAAGCAATAACAACTATTTATATTATTATAAATACAATCTAGGCAGTGGTAGCCCAGTAGGCAGTGGTAGCCCAGTGGTAACGCGCTCGCTTGGGAAACCGAGTGTAGCGGGTTCAAATCCCGGGTCTCGCACCTCTGATATTTTCATGTGCGAATCATTTCTAACATGATTACCACTTGCCTTACGGTGAAGGAAAACATCATGAGGAAACCTGCATGTCTTAGAAAACCTTGCAAGTTTTCGAAAGACATGTGAAGTCCGCCAATCCGCACTTGGCCAGCGTGGTGGACTATGGCCTGATCCCCCTCGTATGAAGGGAGGCCCGTGCCCAGCAGTGGGACGTTAAAAGGGCTGAATACAAATACAATCTAAAACGTAAGAAATAGAAATTTAATCGCCGCATTTTAACCTCACTATTATAAGTCGGTTAAAAAAGTATAAGATATCACTAATAAACACATAAAAATCATTATTTATAAAAATATGTTATATAATAGATAACATGTAATTCGTTTTTAAACCATTTAACATGTAAAAGTTTTAACGTCACTTTGTTAATAAAAGCTGAGAAAATTTGCACGTTTCACTGTGAATATATTTAGACGAATTTTCTTGACGTTGAAAAGCAATTGTAAAGGACACATTTCATCTATTCTAATATTATAAAAAGGAAAAAAATGTTTTTTTTTTGTTTGTTTGTGTCGAATAGGCAAAACTACTGAACCGATTTAGATGAAATTTGGTAAGAAGATAGTTTGAGACTCTGGGAAGGATCCCTTAGGGATCAGAAATCATCCCTTAGGGAGGTTAAAATAGGCGTGTAAGTTGCCCCCCCCCCCCCTCCCCCCAACGTGCGTTCACCTTGTCGTAGTGGGGGGCTCAGTAGTGCCCGGCAATCGAACCGGGAGCGAAGCTAAGAAACGCACAGGGAGGTGGCCCACTTCGGTGGCGGTGGGAGGTGGCCCTCTTCGGGGGGCGGTGTACCTTGCGGGTTGCTCCTGGCACTTCTCATTATTTCTATTTTAGTGTATTTTAACTTTAATATGATATCATATGTCCTTACCTGACATTTTCGCTATTTTTATAAAACATTTGTACATTTACACGTCAATATTTACAAGAGATTTACTCAAACAACGTATAGACATAATAAACATGTGGATCAAGGGAAATTTTATTTCATGTTTCCTTCAAATATTTTCTCTCATGGTAGATTTACCAGAAAAATGAGCTAAGTATGTCGTTCTCTGCTCGCTGCATGAATGGCAACACTATATGATTTATTCAGGATCACCCTTGATTCATTTAAATAAGAAAAAAATATGAAAATTGACGAAGACATCACCCAACATCGGTGGTAGGACTCTATCAAGCCTGAGGAGTCCGACTGGGTGGGTACCAGCCCCTTATCTATTTCTCCGCCAAGCAACAATCATTGAATTTTTGTGTTCCGGTTTGAAGGATAAGGTGGCCAGCGCAATTACAGGCAAGAGGCATATCATCTTAGTCCTCACAATGACAATGCGATTCTGCATATTTGTTACATAAAACCTAAGTACATGAACCGTAGGTGCTATGGGCGACACATACTGCTTTCCATCAGGTGGGCTGTCTGCTCGTTTATCCCTGAGCACCATAAAAAAAATATAAAAAAAAAACAAAAAAACATACTCACTAAAATATATAACCGAACTGAGTACTTTATGAAGTTATGAAGTCAGTCAAATAGATCAACTTTACAATTAGATTATGAAGTTTTGTTAAATCAATATGACAATACCACGGAAGAGAAAATTGACTTGCTGCGATCATTGTTGTCTGTCCGTACGCTTGCACTTTTAATTACCTGTATCCGGTTTTCATTACTGGATATGTCGTTTCCCAAGGAAAGTGTAAGCGCTTGGTAAAAAACTAGATTCTTGTACGGAAAGAGCTGGTTATATACGTAGTATGGAATAAAGTGTTACTAACATAATATATACTTTGGCAAAAATACAGCAAAATTTGATGCAAAATAGGCTAAGAAGTGTTGTTTTAAAAATACTTATAACACTATAGCACATGTTTTATAATTGGAAAATTATTATAATTTTTTTTTAATTATTAAGACTTTTATGTGATTATTTTCTTTATTGAGATAGTAGACGAAAAAACTGTAGATGTTTTAATATGAATAGTTAGCATGGTTCATTCGTTCGAAAACTGCACTCAAATTTTGTATAATAAACACCAATCACACATCGACTACGACATAGACTTAAGTTCCAGGAACTCAATCTGGTATCATTTTAGTAAAAATAGTCTATACCAGTTTCTGGTGTATAAACTATATCTCTGCAAATATCTTCTATAAAGGACGACGAAAAAATACACATTAATTGCATTAACAACAAAGATCTTGACTGAAAATCTTTTGAATAAAACTTTCAATAAAACAAAAAAAAACAAAACAGTTTTTTTCCTAATCTCAAAAATTAGCATAAATCTAGGAAAGTAAAAAAATACTGTCTTACAAAATCCAAACAAAAACACGGGAAATAATCAGTTGTATATATAAAAACAATGACAAAATCTCGCTACATTGCCAATTGAAAGTGAACGTGAAGCACACACACACATGTGTTATGTAAGATAGTATGTACTCGTACGTGATGTGTTAATGTGTGCGTGCCAGGAAGCATCTAATGCGATGATATAGATGACTGGAAGAGCCTTCATTATTTTAATAATGATAATTTAAAACTAAGTAGTTATTTTTATGGGTTCTGCACAACCCATAAATCGGGGTCAACTTAAGATGTCTTGTGTTGTCTTAAATTTTAGTTTTCTTTATCTTAGTAAAACGCAAGCATTTGAAGAAAACATTTCTCAGACTTAAACATAAAAGTAATTTAATGTGGTCATTTTTTGTCTTTTTATTACGTGAAAAGGAAAATTAAAAGTTTTTTCTCTTTTATTTAATAAAAATAAATATATTTCAAGTCTAAAGATAAACGTATACTGATTTATTAACAGTACCTGGGCCAATGAGCTTCGCTCGAAGTGTTTGACCAAAAAAACATTAAAAGAAAACAAACTAAAAATTTGAATAAATACAAAAAAACAAAAGTAAAAACTTTGTATCCGACCGGGATACGAACCCAGACATCTGTAGTTCTCAAACTTGTGCCTTGGCTGCTTGACCACGATGCTTATGTCCTAGCGTCCGAATTAGCGACCATATTTTGCGTGCGAAACAAAACCGCATGAAAACTCAAAAACACGCTTTTTCCCAGACATAAAACTAATTTAGATTGATTTATCGCCCCCGAAACCGCGTGAATACTAAATTTCATGAAAATTGTTGGAGCCGTTTGCGAGATTCAGGTTATATAGATATATATAAATATACTAGCGACTCACCCTCGCTCCCTGTCCCTGGGGTGGGGTCTGGAAGGACCACCCTTATCCTTATCACTTAGGGGTATGAAAAATAGATAGTAGCCGATTCTCAGACCTACTGAATACGCATATAAAATTTGGTAAAAATCGGTAAAGCCGTTTCGGAGGAGTACGGTAACAAACATTGTGACATGGAAATTTTATATACAAGATATACAAGAATTGCTTGTTTAAATATATTAGATACATCATCCTTCTTTCGTATTCCAAATCATCGTCCTTCTTTCGTATACCAAAGGAGAAACCTATGAAAATTGTAGAATAGATATTATAATATTCCATCCAAATTTCATGTTCGATAGAAGATTAAAATAAAAATTCTAAGAACTTATACGTACTTTCATAGTAAAAAATTTGAAAATTAAGATCTGAATAAAAATCTTATCCTAATAGAGTAACAAAAAATATTCTCATCTTTTAATTTAAATCCAATTAAAAAAATATATAATTTCTACAACTTAAGATTATAATTATTATCATTTTCCTTATCGTATACAAAATTAACACAATATCTATCTATATGAATCACATTTATTTTACAAAAGATAAACATGTACTGTACAATGTACATCTATGTAAAAAAGTAAAGTTGATAGATCACGTGGATCTGATTACGGAGAAAATCTCCTGTTCAGATAGCCATGTGGTTTGCACAACGTTAAAGATTTCTGATGGTATTTAATAATTATTAGAATGGATAGCTTAATTACATTGTAAATCAAAATGTATGTTTATATTAGTTTTTGAACGCGACTCTGCTTGCGTAATTAATTATATCTCCGCAAGTCCGCATTAGTGTTGTAATGTGTGCGTAAACAAACCTTCAACACCGCACTGCACTGCGGGGATGCGGTTCTCACTGTCTAACTCTCTACTTTAAGTCTAAATCTAAATCTAAGAGTCTAATGCCCGATTTCACCAACGTCACCTAAGTTTAAGAGATCCCCTAAGCATGGTTAGGGGGCTGTTAGGGGACAGTTTCTGTTTCACCGACAGTTAGGGGTTCCCTAAATATTAAAAGGCCCCCTAAATTTAGGTGCTTGAAAGATGGGCTTAAAGACGATCGTAAAACAAAATTTAAGTTAGGGGCTAGTTTAGGAGACTTTTAAGCTAGGGATCCTATACGTAGGTGGTAGCTTATGGGTCGTTGGTGAAATCGGGCATATGTCTAATAGTCTTACAGTCATCTATCCCTTGACAGCCCCATGGTTATCTCTAGCAAAATAAAAGAGAATATAAGCTATCTCCACACCGAATTTCACTTATATCCATTATACCGTTACAGTGTAAAGAAGTAATGAACACACTCACTAACAAA
Organism: Brenthis hecate; assembly: GCA_951806755.1. Taxonomy (NCBI): domain Eukaryota; kingdom Metazoa; phylum Arthropoda; class Insecta; order Lepidoptera; family Nymphalidae; genus Brenthis; species Brenthis hecate. The sequence continues at coordinate 4,884,224 of OX638261.1, forward strand.
CTTTCGCATTTATAATTATATGATCATTATTATGATACTTTAATATGAGGTTAATTGAAAGTTTAAAAAAATAGCCGTATCTCAATTTTAATAATACACTTAACAACTCTTGCAACTAGGAAATATATAGAGATATTCATTTACGTATACACTAAACGAACGATATTGTGTTAAAAATTAAAATATTATATGATTAGAACCTTATAATTTTCAATAAATAAATTAATATTTAATCAATGAAAATACGCATTATAATCACAGTAATGCGAATTCAATATGTACATTGTACAATAAGTACATATACATTATTATGTTAAGTTTACAAATGCACGTAATACGTGTTGTTTTAGGAAACATCCTAAAAACAGAATCGATTTTATTGGTCATATATTATTTTTTAGGATTTAATTTCAATCACAACACTTACAACTATTCGAACAATAGAAAACATTTAACGAAGAATGTTACAATATTAATCGATACACAATATATAAATCACCAAATCCATAAGTAATAAAATATAACAATGAATGCAATTAAAATCGATATCATAATCAACATTCACTCCGTTATACCGTAGAGCATTGATTATTATCATTTATCAATTATTAGAAACTGCTAAAGGATATCCTATTGCCAAGGTAATGCAAGTTATGTACCTACCTGGCCTAAACATGTTCCCGGCTAGTTCTAGGCTGTTGCATATCTAGACATGAAATCAGTGTGACATATCTAATTCCGGCTATTACTACACGAAAATAGTCAAATGTAACTGTACAATAAAACTTTATTGTGTTAATTGATTCATTTTTATTTTAAAAGAATGTATAGTTTCTCTCGGCAGTTAACAAATAAATCAGTGTACATTTCAAGTGTCAAGCTTTTAATCTAAAAATTTGTATTATTTTTGAGATGGAAAAATATTAATTATTTTGGTAGAAATTGTTTGGCAAAATTATTTAATTACAAAATGAGAGATAAAACGCAGAAGATACTTAATGTAAAAATTGATATCTTACTTTATACTCTTAAAGGTAAAAAACATAAACCCAAGACATTACAATTATTTATGACATAACACACAATTACTCATGATGGCGATTTATCTTTTAAATCAGCAAACTACATGCGAGTATGTTATGAAATCCGAATTATAAAAATAAGCTCGAGAAATGTCACTTGAAAATTATAATAAGACTAGCGACTCACTCTCGCTCCGCTCGGGTTCGTCCCTATATACGTTCTAACGTTTAGTATAGATTTCTCAGAGAGGAGATATTTTAACGCTGTAAAAAATCCTATATCTTGGCCCGGATAACCAGCTATCATCATACCGAATTTCATCTAAATCCGTGATGCAGTAACAGACAGACGGACAGACATACAGAAAAAAATTCTAAAAACTATAGTAATCTATAGGCCTAATATTGGCCTCTGTATCGATAACAATGAGTATTTCAATAAGATTTTCCAAAAAATGTCTAGTGTACAGATTCCACTTAGTTATAATTTTATTATATGTATAGAAGATATTATAATAAAAGTATAAAATAATCTATATAAGGTTAAGCACCTCCACTGATATAAATGTATGTAATACCACGGTAATGTTACATATAACATTACCGTGGCAATACTTTCTTATATTTGGTATTTTAAATGAAAACCGCGACAAAATCCGATATCTAGTTTCATTTAAAATAAATGCACTTATATTATAAAATATAATATAATATAGTGCGATTATCAAACTACATTATATATTCAAACATATCATATCAATTGACTGGGCTTATTAGAATATAAATCGAATGTTACATTTCTTATAAATACTTAAGAAACATACATAAGCGAGCGAGGTCATAAGTTAGGCATTGATACAAATATTGTATTCAGCACTTTTTAACATCCCACTGCTGGGCATAGGGCTTCCCTTCAATACGAAGGGAATCAGGCCATAGCCCACCACACTGGCCAAGTATTACTATTTACGAAAAATTGATCTGGTGATTTCCTTTTACACTGCCACTATGCCACAACATCTTCATTGATAATTTTATATCATAACAAACATAGAATAGTTATAGCCGCCAGCCACATTTGTATAACAAAGGTCTACGTAACAAGAAAGCAACTCATTACATTGTCCGACAGCGAATTTATTAAAAACTAGCGACTCGCCCTCGCTTCGCTCATGTTTGTCCCATGGTACGTTTTGACGCTTAGTATGAAAAAGATTTTTTTCGATTATTTTTCGTGAATTTTTCCGATGTTTTAATATTTATTTTATTAGTTGAAGATAAATCCAACAAATCAAAAATCATGAAAATCGGTCCAGAAGTTCTCGAGTTATAAGTGTTGTAATAAACCCGACTTTTTATATATATATATATATATATATATATATATATATATATATATATATATATAATAAAATGAAAAAACTGCCTGGCTACTTATTGAGTAACAATAGTATTGCATGCCACAACTAATAATTGTGAAAATAAGCTGGACCAAATTTCGGATGCAATTAAAGTAAACATGTAAAAAGTTAATTATTGAGTACAGACAGACGATGCTAAATCAAGACATATGACGTCGTAATTGTAGGGGATATTTCTTGAGATGCCAAAAAGAGATGTGTATATTATAAAATGCAGATACAATTATTGTATAATACTTTTTTGTCATAGAAACCATTTTGTTAATATTACAAATTATTAAGTAAATACAAATTGAAAGGTAACGAATAAACAGAATATGGTAAAATATTATGATGTTTATAAACAATTTCCATGGAGCTTGTGACTTAATTTAACGACACAATAGTACCAATCAGATACCATGAGAGCATCAATAAATTTAAAAAAGATAAAAATAGTCTTAATATTTTTTTTATAATTTATTTAAAACAAGTGACTTACCCACGCTTCGCTTAAGTGCGTCTCTTTTTTTACATATACATTTTAATTTTGAGTTGAGCCCTAATTCTTTTACTAAAATAAATATAGCCTAAGTTACTCCTTATAACATCAGCTATCTGCCAGTGAAAGCCCCGTCAAAATCAGTCCAGCCGTTTTGGAGATTAGCCGGAACAAACAGACACACAGACTGACTGACAGACAGACAAACAAAAATGTTAAAAATGGTGTTTTTCTGTAAGTACCGTATATAATTTCATATTATTTACATTTATTAAAAAGTTTTTATTTCGATATTACAAACAGACATTTCAATTTTATTTATCTAATAAAAAAAAAGGCAAATGTATTTATTTATATAATATGTTCTTAGGTATATTCCATTTTTAATGTCATACCATGACAGTAGAGTCGTAGACAAAAATTAGTCGTATAAATAAAACATTATAAAAACTAGAACGTACTTGCGATAATCGTTAAATGTTAAAAGGTGAAAAGGCACGTGCTGTGTCGGAAACGCTGTAATCGATAATTACAACACCAACTTATCTAATTGCTTACTATGATGCAAACTTAACGGTTTACTTATATTGTTTTTGTTTTATTTTTCAACACATATTACTTAACTGTTACTGGGTTTTATTAATGGAAACTTAGTTGAGTAAAGTAAGATGTTCATTGAACAGCGAAAATCGATGCCGCTCCTTGATATAGTCTATATTTCACGTTCACGTTTTGTTTTTTTTTTAATTTGATCATTTATTTCAGGCAATATTTACAAAAAGATCTTAAATATGTAAACTGAGGTCCATAACATATATACTTTAAAAACTAATATATATTTTATTATTTTTTTTTTAATTTATGACCAACGAGTTAGCCTCGAGTGCTTTCATTAGGTGCCTAATAATAGTCATGTATAAGTCCAGATTATAGTCTGTGTACTAAATTTTATTCAAATCCTTCTAGCTCTTTAAAAGCGGGTAGGAGTAATAAACATTGACACACATACTTTTCACATTCATAATAGTAACGTGATTACTTTACATGAGAATCAAACTTGTGACCTCCGACACAGAAGATGTATTAATGACTCCCAAGTTAATACACCGACAGCGACAATTTTGATGATAGCATTATTTTGTCTAACAAAATGAACAGATTTCCTTTCGCTAAATTATACAGATATTAAATGTTAAACACAGCACGTGAATAATCGCTACCGTCCATAGACTGGCAAGTATTAAGAATTTCCTTTTGACATTCACTAGTTTAATTTTTTATCTATTTTCGCCACCAACAGTGCGTGACTATTTATTACCAATCGACACGTTTTTTACATTTTTCTATGACGAAACCAATATAAAGTGACCAATGAAAGCAAATATAACGATGATTTTAGTGATTTACAATACAATACGCTTTAAGTAAGACGTAATCTTAGGGGAACTTGTTATAACATGCAATGAAGTTGCCAAATAGGAGGAAATGTCAAATCTACTGATCTGATAAAATAATAATATAGATTTGAAGTATGACCTTATGACCCCACATTGGTAACGAGTTAAAAGGACTTGATTAATTTAATTAGTTTTTTATCAGAAATAGAAATAATTATTTATTTTAAATATTTAAAAATGTAAAAAGTAATCTATACATACTCGTAATATAATAAAGTTTTTACTGAGTCGAATCTGTACAATAAATATTTTTTGGAAAAATCTTATTGAAATAGTTATTATTATCGATACAGAAGCCGAATCTATAGTTTTTAGAACTTTTGTGTCTGTCTGTCTGTCTGTCTGTCTAGGAACGCATCACGAGAAAACCACAGGACCGACTTTAATGAAATTCGGTACGATGGTAGCTAGTTATCCGGGTCAACATATAGGATAATTTTTACTGCGCGAAATATCTGATCTCTGAGAAATCTATACTAAACGTTAAAAAGTAACGAGTGTGAGTCGCTAGTTCAAATATAAAATTTGTCACACGCACGTAAAATGGATATAAAAAACAAATGGTGGGCCTTAGTATAAATATGTATATATTTTTCTCATTATTTAAACATGGATATCAGCAGAGTACAATGTACGCTGTTATGTCATAAATATAGTGTCAATAATCGCTACACCAAAGTGATAATAAAATCAGTGTTTTGGATTAAGGTTTTATACAGTTATCTTATAACATAATAAATTTGAGTACCCTAAGACAGTAAAAATCAGTAAGAAAGGATTAGTAAGAAGGGATTGTTGGGTCATCAATCCTTTAAAAGAGCTTAAAAAGTCCATTAAGTTAGAGAAAAGTTATTCCAAATTTTACACATAGCCAGAGGCGATTTCTTTACAAAATAGATATTTATAAAAAAAATATTTAAAAAATATATTGAGTTCTATAACGTACATACACCAAGTGAATATGAATGCAACATACAATATACATGTTCAGTGTTCACGGTACCGCGCAATCGAACGAAAGTTGGTCACTGACGTAACAGTTCTACTTCCGACAGCGCGGCGTGTTTTCGATTTGCAAGATATTGGTTTAGCTCTTACTATATGGGTTTAGGCTAAAAATACAATATGCAACAAAGTCTTAATTAGAACTAATTTTTCCTCTTGGCTTTACTTGCATCATAATTATTTAAAATAGGTGAATATCAAATATTTTATATTGTTTATATCAAAAATACTGGTCATGTTACATAGTTAACAAATGTACAAACTAATTTAAACAAAACTATATAAGGCTCGATAGTATCAAGCCTCTGTGAAAGTATTACAGAGTTAATAAGAGAACTTAATCACCGATGGTATTTTCTATAATTTTATTTGAATCTCTCTGCACAGAAGGAAATAATGCAAACTGCATTAGATCGAGAGATCTTAGAGACTTTAAAATATACCTATTAAAAACATAAGGCCAAAGATCAAAAGTCACTGATCTATAGTAATATTATAAAAAGGTAAAATTTGTGAGTTTGTGAGAGTGTGAGTTTGTGAGGTTGTAGGGGGTAATCTCTGAATCTACTGAACTGATTTAGAGGAAATTTGGTAAGTTTATCCCGAAAATCATCCCTTAAGAGAGTGAAAATGGTGATGAAAGTTTGTATGGGGAATCAAGCTACAGACAAACCCGAGCGAAGCGAGGGGGAGTCGCTAGTATGTATTATAAAGTTGTTTGACTTGAATGATTCATCGTCGCCTAAACCAAAGTTAAATACGGGAAAAAAATTTCACAGCACTATTGAAAGTGTAAAATTAAAGTAAGTTTCAAGAAAAAAAATATAAGGGGAAGAATAATTTATGGATGTCGTATATTAAAAAAAATGCTCTAGCGAATCCAGAAAAGACTGCTTGTTCTACATTAAAATGATAAAAAATAAAATATAAAAGAACAATTATAATATTTTTATCTGTTATTATTTTTTAAATAACAATGTCACAAGACGATTAATTTCTTTATAATGTAAAGGTTAATTAAGTAATTTTGAAATACTAATACAAATGCCTTTGTTCCGGTTCTCTACATTAGTTATAATACCAAAAAAGTATGCATTATGCAATTACTTGCTCTGTTCTACTTTTCAGTCACGATTTTTTACATTATAGTGAAAAATAGTCGCTATTTACTGAACCATTGAGTTTAAAATCACCCGACGCATTTTTTCAGGTAGAGTCCTACATAAATATAATATTAAACTCTATTTTTTATTAATAAGTTCCAATATTCAATGTAAGATTTTGAAAGCTCATACGTTATACAATCCCATCATAATTTCTGGGAATTAAAAAAAATACGACTGTTTAACATTGAGAAATAAAAGTGAACTGTTTATTATGTGCAAATATTATTTTTATGGCCACAACAGTTGATTAGGTACTTTTATTAAATACAGAAAAAATGAATTTCTTTCATATTATATAAAAAATATATATTATTACTTGCTTACCCTTGATTTGAGTATTTCCTAGCTGTGCTTTTTGTATTTATAACTTTACTAGCAGAACCCGCGGCTTCGCTCGCGCTAAAACTACAAAAAAACCGCTAAAAAGAAAGTTTCATACAAATTTTCATCTCCTATTTTACCCCCATATAGGATGAATTTCGAAAAATACTAAAACACGTATTTATTTAATTTTATTGAAAAGTAATAATACCAAGTTTCAAGTAATTCTGATCATAAATATTTTTTTTGGATTGTATAATAACGCGTTTTCCCGTGGGTATGAGATAGTCTACTGCGGTAAAAGTAGCCTATGTCACTCTCCAGCCCTCTATCTCCAAAAAATAATCACGCTAATCCGTCACTCCGTTTTGACGTGAAACAAACAAACAAATAAACACACTTTCACATTTATAATATTAGTATGGATTACTAACTGTAACTTATATATCATTCTAGGCCACAATCTACGTGTCTATGTGTACTAAATTTGAACTAGATCTGCTTAAGCGTTTCAGCGTGAAGGCGAAACAAACATTCACACACAAACAAACTTTCACATTTATAATAGTATTGTGATATATAATTATATTATAAATATGAAATATTATGCATGTACTTATTTTACAATCACTTCACGTGACCCTCGTTTTATATTGGACCATATAGAGAAATTGTTTCTTTGGATATGGTCAAATGATTACAATGAGGCTCAACAGTGTTTTATAATCAGATTATTAACTCTATAACAATAAATGCACTAAAATTTACCCATCCATTTTACCGTAACGCTCTACAAAATATAGGTATGTTTTATTTTGAATACTAGCATTACACGCGGCTCCGCCCGCGTTCAGATGACCAAAAACCAAATTCTTAGGTTTTACATATTAGTATACTCTTACATTGCAGGTTTTGTATTTTTTCTCAAAAATGAGATATTTTGCCGCGGTAAAAAGTATCCTATATATTGACCCGGATAACCAGCTATCACCATACCAAATTTCATCAAAATCCCTCCAGTGATTTTTCTGTAATGCGGTAACAGACAGACAAAAATTCTAAAAACTATAGATTCGGCCTCTGTATCGATAATAATGTCTGTTTCAATAAGAATTTACAAAAAATATACATTTAAAAGTCAATAGTTCTGTATTAAAAACTCTTTCGGTAAATTGGTCCTTTGGACAAATAAGCACTGAGACGATGATGACTGTTGTGTATGATAATATGACTACTGTAGACGATGTAGATAACTATTTCATTCTACGTGTTTGTTCAGATCATACTCTATCTCCACCAACGTACATTCACCTTGTGGTTAGTAGTTCCGGCAATCCAGCCGGACGCGAAGCCAAGAAACGCACTAGGGCTCACCTCGGTGGGCGGTGTGCTATACGGGTTGCTCCTGGTGCTTCTCTGATAGCAGAGTGGAATGTGGAGCAACCCCATGGTTATTTTGGTCTGCTTCGGCAGACCTACCGTCGGGGCGACGTAGTTTAGTGCGTAAGCGATATGGCTTCGCCCCATTAAGACGGGGGAAGGTTTTGCTAGGTTTTAGTGGGTAGTACTAGCTTTTCGTGCCGATGAGTCCCACATATACGCATATCACCTGTACGTCTACAGGTGATATGCGTAAATGCATTTCCCAACATTAAAAAAAAAGGTCATAGTCTATGTGTATAGTAAATTTCATCTAAGTCCGCCCAATAATTTCGTATAAATATTAAAATGATCTAATAATTTAGCTCAAGGATAATCGGACCGAAAAATAATATTTTGGTTTTTAAAACATGTCGCTACAAGATGGACACGCTCAGCGGAAATACCGCACGCGTTTCAAACAAGTTTACGAAGATCGACTAATTAGTTGGCAGAAGCCTAATTTTCATTTATTTAAAACGAAGTCCGCCTGATGCAGTGACAGTATACCTATAAAGCAAACTGAAGGTCATATATGTATGTAGGTACACAACATAAATGTACAACAATATAATAACTTGTATTCGAGTTTATTGACATAGAAAAATCGAGTTTTTTAAACTTTATTCGGTTTTGAAAAAAAAAATTATTTTGTTTTATTAATCCCTCCACGACCGCGGACACGCCGGCGTTACAGTTAACAATCGATTTCTTAGAAAGTTAATTAATTTCTTAGAAATTTACCTGGAGGTGTTAATCCCGTTACCCCATTAATCTATTACTACATACATAAATGCGAAAGTTTGGATGGATGGATGTTTGTTACTCAATCACACCAGAACAGCTGAACGGATCTGGATGAAATTTGACACAAATATAGATTATAGTCTGGATTAGCATATAGGTTACTTTTTATTTCGGAAAAATGTACACTTCATGTGGGATACATTTATTTTTGACTAGGGACGAAACCAAGCGAACCGAGGGTGAGTCGCTAGTGTACTATATTTTATGAAAAGTAAAAATGCAAAAAATAGAAAATAAAAGAAAATTTACTTGTAATTGGCTACGTAGAATTACGGTTAAAAAATAAAATATAAACAAAAACTGGTTTACCCTTTCAAATGTAACTTATTAGGAAACACTCTTATTTTTGTATCTTCTAAGATTACAAATTGAATTAATTAACTACATTTTATGTCAAAATATAGCAAAGTAAAATATATTTTCATTTCTATCTATTTGTACGCAAGAGTAGTAAAAATATTATTAACCGACTTCTTAAAAGGAGGAAACTTTATGTTCGTCTCTATGTATTTTTTTTTTATATCCGATTCACGGGCTGGGGCACCAACTTCGAAAATATCTGATTGGGTATCTCTATCTATAGTAAATGGAAACCCGTTCAGTTATAGTTTACTTTTTAGTGCTTGGAAGTCTGCTTTTATTTTGTAATTATCTACTTAGTAATCCATATTATGTTACTTAAACGATTTTATTTTACACTTTACAACGACAATAATATTATCATATACGGGTATGTATATATTATGTTGTAATCAAAGAATTGTTTAAAAATTTATTGAGTATATAATTGTTAGAAATATATAATAAAACTTTATAACATTATGATTAACCTACATTTTCGTTATAAAAAAAGAATAGTAGCATATAATTGCTAAAATAATAGTATATTTTTATACTTAACTCACGCAATCTACGATTTTTATCACAAATATAACCTCTTTAGAATTATTTTTTTGAAAATCTTTTAACATTTTATCTACACACTGTAAAAAACGTACCTACTTATATTATAAAAGTGATAGTAGCTCTGTTCATTTGTTACCTTTTGTCCATATTTTTATTGCTGAACAGATTTCGATGAAAATTGGCAAGGACATAGATTGTATCACAGGGACCGATATAGGCTAATCTTTATCGTTACCATGTGAACCGCGGCCATTAACTAGAATATTAAAAAATCGTTATGACCAGCAAAAAAAAACATATCTATCAAAAATCGAAAATTCTCTACAAGCCTTCGTCTTGGATTAACTCAGTAAAGCTATTTATATTAATATAATTATAACTATAGCAGTAGACCTTGGTAAATTATTTACTTAACTAAAGCGAGGACTTTTGCTCTAATATTAAAAATCTTCCAATACCGAATTGTTTGTAGTAAAAATCCATAGTAGTATTAAAAATATGAAAGTATGTTTGTTTGTTTATTTATTTTCCCTTTTTTTAACTCTGAAATATAGCGAAAGACTAAAGAGATTATTTATAAAGATGCAGTAGAAAGGTTTGAAGCAGTTAGAATCTTTTTTCTGAAGAAAAATGTCGCATTCCCATGAGAAAACACGTTATAATAAAACTCATACACAATTAATTTCTTCACGCTTTCTTTGATTTTAAGTTCTGTACGTTTCTGTTTACATAGGGACGAACCCAAATGAACTAGTACATCACTAGTTGTTTACAAAATTATATTTTGTCATTTATTAACATTTAAAATAATAATAAAATATTTTTCAAAACTTTTTGACGAGACTTATTGGTCAAGTTAAGTAAGTGTCTAGTTAAGTAAGATAGGGGGTTCGATTCTTGACAAAGCTTACATTTACATCGGACATACACACCTGTATGTCCATCTGTTTTTAGTTTATTTTCAGTCTTAATACAAAGTACCATAATGCTTAAAATAAAGCAAAATTCGATATGCACTTTCAACATTTAGTGTATTAGCTATAACGTTTCTAATAAATCATGAATACTTAAATTTAATGTATACAGTGAAGGTGTGAAAACAACAATAGAGCTCACGATACGTAGTGCCGTTAACTAAACGAAAATCAATCATTCTAACGTCAATGCACTATCGAGAACCTCTCAAAAGAATTATGTCAAAACTAGAGGCTCGCTCTCGCTTCGCTCGGGTTCGCATCTAGGAAAACAAATAAAACAAACCTTTTCCACGGGAAACGTACATCTTTCCGGGATAAAAAGTAGTCTATGTGTTATTCTGATGTATGAGCTATATTATTGTAAAGTTCATCAAAATCCATTCAGTAGTTTTTACGTGAAAGAGTAACAAACATACATCCATACATACATTCTTACAAACTTTAGCGTTTATAATATTAGTAGGACGTATTAGGAGAAAAAAATGATTATGTCATGTTCATGTTGAAAGAACTATATCTGTTAAATTCGCTTTGGCCCTTTCATATTTTACCGAGGTCTTTAACGCTCAATTTGTACATCCAGATGACCGTTAAGTAATATGTTTTAATGAAAATTGATCTTTGAAATTTCCGCTTTGGAACTATTTTATTAATACTTGCGCAAAAGTCAATCTGTACTTATAATATATGCCCGCGGCTCCGCCCGCGTTCAGATGACCAAAAATCAAATTCTTAGGTTTTACATATTAGTATACTCTTACAATTCAGTTTTTGTATTTTTTCTCAGAAGTGAGATATTTTCCCGCGGTAAAACGTATCCTATATATTGACCCGGATAACCAGCTATCATCATACCAAATTTTATCAAAATCTGTCCAGTGATTTTTCTCGTGATGCGGTAACAGACAGACAGACAGACAGACAAAAATTCTAAAAACTATAGATTCGGCCTCTGTATCCATAATAATGTTTATTTCAATAAGCTTTTTCAAAAAATTATTAAATGTACAGATTCGACTTAGTTACAATTTTATTATATGTATAGATATAAACATCGACAACTTAACAGGTTGTGAATTATATTTAAATATTTTATTCATCCGATAGTGATGAAATTTTAATACGTTGTTGTGTGCACGCTAGAAAATGCTTCTGTTCATAGTACATTATGCTCTGATTGGAGGAACATAATGTAAATTAAAATTTATTAATTGTGTGTATTTGTCGGTGTCTGTGTGTACGTGTGTATGTAGTGTTGTGTGTGTGTGTGTGTGTGTGTGTGTGTGTGTGTGTGTGTGTGTATGTGTGTGTGTGTGTGTGTGTGTGTGTGTGTCTGTGTGTCTGTGTGTGTATATGTGTGTATTTTTGTGCCCATGCCTCATTATATACTTGGGCAAAGTCAGGCTGAGTTGTGAGTTTCAATATGCTATATGTTTTTTGACAGTTATTGTATTTCGATCACGTATTATAACATTCTGACTATAACTAGCTAATGCTAAGTACGGTACATTGATCTTGCATAAGTACCTGATAGGTCGATGCTCTTTCGACATTAGCCCAAACGGTTATAGTTTGCACAGATATCTGGGTTTTGTATACAACATATTGACATACATATATAACGGGTTTTAGGTAAATATTTAAAAACTGGTAGGTGCATTCCAATGCAAATTCCTTTAAAATAAATTTCGTTTTCTAACTCTGTTAAGAAAATGATGTTGATATATAGTGGCATATATCTGATTGATTGAAGGTCGTCAGTTTGATCCCTATACGAGATAAATGATTATATACCAAATGTGTCTTTAAATTTTGCCATACATTGATAATGAATTCCGCTTTATCCATTGGTGGACAGATAATTAGGCAACTATCGTTAAAACTATAGAATCGGTATACTTTTACAAAAAATGTGTAAACTGTGACCATATAAAATTTTTGAACACATTTTTTAAATCATTTTGTAGGGTTCCATACCTTGAAAGGAAAAAAAGAACTGTTTTAGGATCACCACGTTTTCCGTGTATCTGTCAGTCATGATCCTTTTTCTCAAGAAGGCGTTGAGGGATCAAGTTGAAATTAATAAACAAATACTTAGGTTTGAAAAAAAAAAATTGCATCACAAACTTAATTTAATGTTTCATCGTACGGAACACTCAGTGTGCGATTAGACTCGCACTTGCCCGATTTTAATATGGATGCTGAAAGTAGCGTGTTGTAAGAAATAATGTACATAGAGTAAATAAAGCATAGAAGTGAGAGGTCACTAGCGAAAGCAAATGCAACGTCTATTGCTGGTAGCATCAAAATGCTGGTGTTGCAAAATACAGGACGTAAAGGTCAAATTATGTAAGTTCTGAGCGAGCATCGCTCTGTGGACATTTATGTAATATCTATATATATCAAACGAGTAAATAGTAATTGAATTCGTAAACTATAAGTTTTATGTATTACGGTAATAGGTGACTGCAGTAGTTTATGAAGATTTCAACACTTGTATATTCTAGACATAAGTATTATTAGTATTAAGTATTTCCAGATGCTAAAAGATGTCAAAATATGGATTTCACCTTATACCATATCGATATTGCTATTAGCAATGAAAACAATAATAAAAACAAAACGCCCTTTGTATTGATCTATTTAAAAAGATCTTTAAGCCCTTCACTAATTCAATGAGAGTATTAAATTTACTACTAAGATATTTTTTTTTATATTTTTATAATTTTTGTTTTATAATAGAAAAAATAAAATATGGGGATAAAAGTTGACATGAAAATTCCTTAAAATATAATAATTCATAGGAAAAGTCATCCGTTTCATTAATGTGATATTTTAATTGTACACATTTATATTATAGTTTAATTGAAATCAGAAAATATATTTACAGGTGCTTTAAAAATTCAATACTTTGACGTCCTAAAGATGAATAAGTTAATATATTATGATAATATTTTGAAGCTAGTGACCACCAACCTTCACCTCTTGCTTCCACTGCACCTTCTAATACATTCTAATTTCACAACAATATGTACAAGAAGACGTTAAGTTAATTATATGTCCAGGGATTTTATTGTTTTTATAATTTATTCAGTGGCTTTATAACAAAATTTGTATAAATTATACACTCTCAATACCTTTAGGGCATTTGCGGTCTCAATAATATATACTAATATTACAAATGTAGAAGCAACTCTGTATGTCTGTTCACGTTTATACTGCTGACAAATTGCGATAAAATTTGACAAGGACATAGATTACATCATAGGGATGAATATAGGCTACTTTTTATCCACATGTTTATATTTTTGTAGGACAGGTGGAGAGTAACTTCTCCATTTTTCTTTATCTGTATTCTGCTTTATACGAGTTATAAAAAGGATTTACTCCATAAATATTTATATTTCAAATTATTTACATTAAAGTGCATTGCGACAACTTTGAAGAAGTCAATGTATTCATAAAAGTGAACCGAAATCATGTTATAAAAAAATATCTTCATACATAATTCTTTCACACAACAAAAAGTTCAAAGCCAGTATAAAATTTTACCTCAGACTAATTGAATGCATATTGTAAAATGTTTATGTGCAGCAATATGATTGTTGTAATAGAAGTTTAATTAAGTATGTACTAATAATAATTAGAATTAATAAATAAAATATATCTGGCTATGCTGATATGCTGGATATAACAGGTTCGATTTCTGCACTAAGGAAAGGTTTATTTTTAACGAAAGTCTAGTTTCAATGAAATACACTGAGTATACTAACCTTTTTATTTTTTATATTGAAAGTTATTAAATGAAGTTTTTAATATGTAGTACACCCTAATGATTCTTTTATGAAATTAACTTGACAACTATATGACTGATACTGTCAAATATCGCAGGTTCGCTCCTGAGTGGGATTTAAATTTTTATTAAACCTAAATATATAACCCAAAATTTATAACAAAAATTCTCATAATCGCCACTCAACACGCAGATATTATTATTGATTTTATTATAGACAGTGACTATGTATATGTATATAAATATATTTTTTGTATGTTTGTCCTCTATGCTTTCCTTAACCATTCATTCAGGGGCGCACCCGAGCGAAGCGTGAGTAAGTTGCTAGAAACAATTAATTTTATCTCTTAAAACATGTTAGTCTTTTTGAGTGAAAATTGAAAGCAAAGCACAGTTACATATAATATTTGTTCTAAATTTATAAATAGACATTTTTAATTCGAAATAACAACCGCACTAATATGTGCCAAGTTGCCTTTTACGAATGACGTAGCTTCTCTATTGAAGTGACCTTTTATAATATGCTACGTTTTATCAATTGGGCATTTAAAGGAATATATTAACATTTATTATAACATATAATAAAATAAAAATTCATAAAGCTGAAGAGTTTGTTAACTCGCTAATATCTAGATGCACATGTCCAATTTGAAAAATTCTTTTTGCTGTATGACCTATTTATTAAGAAATTAAGGCTTAATATAATAGGCTCTTACATCACACTAAGACCTACGAGAATGGAGTAATTTTACAAAATTAAACGACGCGAGTAGAGCCGTGAAAAAACGCTAGTTATAATTTAGATGATTTTTGTTAAAAAAATGCGATCGTGTAAGCAATGGGACAAGTGTTTGTTGTGGTGACACGAGATGTTAATGTAGAATTGTAAAATCTTTTAAGGGAGAGTGTGAATGTGTGTATTTGTTATCTCTTAACACAGTAACAGTCATACGATTTTCAGTTCAAATTCGATATATAGATAACTTAAATCCAGGATAAAATTTTGTTAAAGCTAGCCAGCGGTCTAGTTCATGATTGTGTATAGCATTACAATAATAATAATTTCCTCCTTGGCAAAATTCAGTCACAGAGATATCACATTAAGAACAGTCATATACGAGAGATATTCTAGTGCATAAATATATACGAAATCTTGCATTCTCTGGTCAAAAAAAGCTCTTAACACGACCCAGTCTTTGAACTTACGACCCTATAGGTATGTTTGCTGTATCATTTATTTACTGACACAATGAGAGAACTCGTAGCTATTACTTTAATAAACAGAAAAAATATTTCTCTATTGAGCAAATAAAAATTTATGTAAATTAGTCTTTCAACCTTACTTATTATATTTACATATGAATATGTAATTATAACATTTCTCATAATGAAAATACTCAAATTAACTGAATTGTTGAATTATGTATTGAACAAAAAGTTACTAGCGTCAAATTACGTGTAGTAATAAATAATTATTAATGAACAAATAGGAAACAGGCTTCGTGCATACGATCAGGATTACCTGTGCAATATAATGTTTTTATTGTATTGGAAAAGCTAGAAAAAGGGTACGAGGTCGATTAATCTTTGACCGACTTCAAAAGTTTTTATTTAAACCAAGTATTTCCAAGTATATTTAAAAAAAAAGACATTTTGAACTCTACACACTTATTTACGTATTACTCTTAGGTTGAAGTATATATGCTATGAAGTACATAAGCAAAATAAGTAAATAAGCTGATCTGACAGAGATTATCCTTTCGTACCACCAATAAATATCATTTTTAGATAATAATTTAGTTATTCAAAATGAAATAATGACATGAAAACAAAACGACAGTTTGGTAATCAAACAAAAATATGCATATGTATAATATATTACATACAATTTTAAAACGTGAATTGCATTTGGACTGTTTAGGTAATCATCTGTTTAAGATCTATCTTTACGATTACATCTGAACGCCTAATATTTACTCATAATAAAATTATTTAAACGTATGAACGTGATAACTAAAATTACATGAAAATTTTCTTGAATTTTGACTTGGTTTAGAACTCCAAAAATATAATAACCTTCCACGTATACATATATTCGTATTTTTAGGTGTTTTATTTTAAATTTAATGTTTCTAATTGACATCCTAACAATTTTTCATAAGAATGATAAGTAACTGGTATATTTTAATCAGTATGGTCAGTCAACTATTGGAAAATATTAAAGAATCCGTCAAGTGCGCGTCGATTTCGCGCACCGAGGATTCCGTACAATTACCTGCAATATTTTTCTGTTATGTGCATTTTTTCTGTTATGCATAATTTTAACATCTCTTGGCTAAAAAACATAGAGCAAGGTACAGACAAACAGACAGTACGGTCTTGATATTTATATGATGGTCTGGGAGAAAAATGCCCTTGTAACAAATTGATTAGATCTCACTGAAGATCTATCACTAAGTATCAGAGTAGAGAACGATAGTTGAACTAACCTAACTACAATGGATTGTAGTGATATGTATACGATGTTAATTAGAATTCAATATTTGCTTTGGAACTGGTTTGTTACGACGTACGAGTTTTGTTTGGTAAGAATACACGAATTTGTGTTATAGGTTTACCTTTTGATACTTTTGCGTAAGTCAAATAGAATAGGCTATGGTTTGCGAAATGTTATAAATATCACGCTTACAATATAAAAATGAAGTAGGATTGATGAGAACATAATTTAAGCCAGTGTCCAAATAACCAAATCCATTCTTTTATTTTATATAGTGATAAATTTCAAAACTAACAAATAATTTAGTGACTAAACTATATTTATTGCCGTTTTTTTCTGAAGAAATATTTTTTAACTTAACCTTTATATCCAATATTTGGATATTTTGTTAGTAATATGTAAGCTGAAACCAAAACGATAGAAAACGAATTATACCACTTCAAAGCAATATAATTCGATCGACATAGCAAGTTTCTTTTTTTTTTAATATTCTGAGATATCTAGTTTTATTTGTCTTAAATTCAGAATAATCAATAATATTTGTATGTATTAAAGTTAAATTATAGTTCGAATTTAAAAAAAAATAACACAGCTATATAAAAAAATTGAGTCCACCACAACCCTCTTCCCCCTTCTGCATAAGAAAATTACCTGCACTCTAAACCGACTCCATCTTAATCAATTTTTAAATGATATTATAAAAAAACCGTTGACCTCATATTTCCTTTAAATCATCTGTATGTGTATTATCACGTACTGTGGAGTAATCACCGATAACATTCGTATTAATGAAGATAACGAACGTTTCGAAGATGTGCACGTCTTATCTTTGTCTCTGTCGCTTTATTTAAAAACCTAATATTAAAGGTTACTAGAGCATCCGTAACTGTGTTGATATGTTTTACAATTTAGTGATCACCAGGTGGGGTCATTGCAAAACTATCAACCCGACTTGTTGAAAATATTTAAAACTAGCAGAACCTGCGACTTCGCTCGCACTAAAAATACAAAAAAATCTCTAAAAAGGTAGTTTCATACAAACTTTTATCCCTATTTTACCCCCCTTACAGGATGAATTTCGTAAAATGCTAAAACATGTATTTATTTAAAGTTTTTTGAAGAACATTAATACCAAGTTTCAAGTAATTTTGATCATAAATATTTTTTTGGATTGTATTATAATATGTTTTCCCGTGGCAATTAGATCATTTCCACGTAAATTTGTAAAAAGTAGCCTATATCACTTTACAACTATCTACACACAAAAAATCACGCGAATCCGTCACTCCGTTTCGACGTGAAAATAGGACAAACAAACACACTTTCACATTTATAATATTAGTATGGAGTATGGATAGTATAGATGACCGCTTGGGATGATATTTCAGTTTTTAGAGTAATGTATAACACACTGTATACATTTTTACATACTACTAACTCCTACTCCTGTATGTATCTACATGTATCTACATGTGTATGTACTAATGGCCTACACCGGCTTTTCTTGGTCGTATTTTTATTAAAACTTTATCTAAAAAATATATTACATACAAAAATATCAATTTTAATAATTAAGCCCTACTATAATATTTTGGACACACAAACTTGCCCTTTGCACCCTTACAAAAGCTTAATTACAAAAACTCTTATAAATATTATAAAAACAAGCAGTCATAATTTTTCGTAGTTACTGTGATTTGGTCGAAAGGTTAATTAATCAGTCAGTATTTAACTTTATAGACAGTGTCTGGAAATAAAAGACAAAAGTAAAAACTTTGTATCAAATCGGAATTCGAACCCTGTGATTGTCAATCTTGCGCCTTGGCCGCTTGACCACGGTGCTTATGCCTGAGTGTGCAAAAGTAGCGATCATATTTTGCGTGGAATAATACGAAAGAAAACCGCATGAAAACTCGAAAACAAAAACGCGTTTTTCCAAACATAAAACTAATCTAAATCGATTTTTGGCCCCCGAAAACCGCCAAATTTCTGCGAAATCGTTAGAGCCGAGACCGCCGGTATAAATAAATAAATATACAAGAGTTGCTCGTTTAAATATATTATTATTAGCTATACTCATGCATAATGTTCTATCTGTCTCTTACAAATTATGCAAAATCTATTATAGAGTATAAAATAACTTAGAAATTACATCAGAACAAAGTCATAAACATCCCACTGCTTGTGCGATTTCCTAATCAATATTGCATTAGCTAAATTAGTTGTTTCTTAAAGCATTGTACAGTCATAATTATAAAATTACAAAAATAAAAAAAAAACGATTACGCTGTCGGGTTGTATTTACATATCATTGTAATTTCTTCTTTAAACACCTTTTTTTTCATACCGCCGCACCGGTTTGGACGAAATTTTTTTAAGACACAGACAGACATTTTTTGATATACACAAATTGACTGCGGAAATCTGCCATTTTTATTTTTATACCATATTTATATCCACTTAATGACTATTTAATCATTATACATTCATACATATATACATACAAGTGAAATACAATAAAATAAATGCCTTACGATATTCATTCATTGATATTCAAAAGCATTCTACTCATTCATTAACAGTACCTAGTCAACTATTACTGCGGTACTGGAAATTCCGATTTCTGAATTGAAAAAAAATATATTTTGTAAATGTTTCAAACTGTCAGTTGATTTTTCATATAGACGTTATCATGAAAAATCTAAAAATCTTCTCACTTATACTTCTAGGAAATAGTATATAATATAAATATGTTGGGACGTTAACACAGCATCATCTAATTCCATGGTAAGCTACGAGGCTTGTGTTATGGATCCAGATACTTGATACACTACACATATATAACTTTAAATACATACATACTATAAATATAAAAATCCATGACTGGAGTTCAAACTTTCGTGCTGCTCATACAAATGAATGCCTCCAGCGGGACTCGAACCCGCGACCGCTGGCACAGCAAGTAGGATCACTACAAACTGAGCCAAACGTGTCACAACTGAAACATGAACATGTAAGATCGATGCTTTAAAAAATTGTATAATTTAATCAAAACTCGTAATAGCGATTGACTTAATTATATGAAATATATTCAAAATAATTTTATGGAAATAATTGATGAAAATAATGCACAGTGAAAGATCTAACTTCTAAGTAAATGCCAGATGTTAAGAAACATACTTAAAAATAAATCCACTCGCCACTTTTCTGTTTGCACTCATTTTAATTAAATTTTTAAATTCTAGAATTTTAAAATTTTAATTTATATTTTACATACAGAAATACCGATTATTAATTTTTCATATAAATGTGTAAAAACTAAGAAAAAAACAGATGAAACAAACAACTCTACAATATGAGCAATAGTATAAATGTGTAAAATATATATTTGGTGTCAGTTTAGTCAATTATTTTTAGTCTTATAAAAAGTATCAAACTGTACTCAATATTATTTTTAAATATCAATTTACTAATGAGAAAAATGGTATAAAAGTATATTTTGTTTTTTGTATTTAAGTCTTGTTTGGTGTTGACATGCGTTAGTCTACAGTAATTGATAATGCCCAGTGGTAACGCGATCGCTTGGGAAACCGAGTGAAGCAGGTTCAAATCCTGGGTCTCGCACCTCTGATATTTTCATGTGCGAATCATTTCTAACATGATTACCACTTGCCTTACGGTGAAGGAAAACATCGTGAGGAAACCTGCATGTCTGAGAGAACTTAGCAAGTTTTCGAAAGACATGTGAAGTCCGCCAACTCGCACTTGGCCAGCGTGGTGGACTATGGCCTGATTCCCCTCGTACTGAAGGGAGGCCCGTGCCCAGCAGTGGGACGATAAAAAGGGCTGAATACACAATACACACAGTAATTTTGATAACGACACTTTTTTCTCAGTTAATAGTGACTTGACTTACTGTGCCTGCGGTCGCGGGTTCGAGTTCCACTGAGGGCATTAATTCGTGTGATGAGCATGAATGTTTGCATTCCCGTCACAAGTGTTAATATTTATAGTGTGTGTATGTGTGTGTACTTTAAGGTATAGTAGTGTATCAATTATCTGGTATCCATAACACAAGCCTCGTAGCTTACCAAGATGGTGTTGTGTTAATATCCCAACACATTTATATTAATTTATGTATATGCATGTAAATTAAACGATACATCAGTTAAATATATTAATAAATTATACAATTTGTCCACCTCGTATTTGGCTAAGATATAAAAGAATTGACATATTTCTCATCAGAATACTGTATACTAATTGTTAATTGATTTATAATTAATGTTATTTTGAAAGTGGTATTAGGAGCTCAATATTTATTTGACAGTTATGATCAGAATTAAAACTTTTAACTTAAAATTCTTAGTTTTAGTTTAAAAATGTATATAAATGATCGTTTGTTTTTCAAGAAAACTTTGAAATGTCATAAATGTAAAGCTATACCAAGATTTCTATTTTCTCTTAAAATTTAACTAGCAAATAAAATAATAACTAAAATCAGTCAAGAGGGAATCGAATTTCCAGACGAAGTGTTCCGTACCACCGTACATGTACTTTTTATTAATATGACTTTTACTCTTATATATGTAGTATACTAGCTTCGATGATCGATTACGAACATTAAAAAATGTTTCTTGTATTTTTATTTATTTTTATTATTTTGTGTTATAGCGGCAATAAAAATACATACTCTGTAAAAATTTCAACTCTCTACTTATTACGGTTCATGACCCACGGACGCTTATTAATTGGGTTCCGTTGGCACCCTTCAGGTACGGACCCTAAAAAATAGCTATATCGATAACAATTAACTAATTTCTAAGTGATTAATTAAATTCTCGTAAAAGCCATAAGTAAAATATCCAATATTTAATTTTATTAAATTTTAATATACATGTATTGTGTATGCAGCATGGTGAACTTTACCGCCTACGTTTTTTTATTAGCTATTGCGAGATAAATGGTAAAAATACAGAAAATTGCCTTGACCATAACCCACTTTGTCAACAGATTATAACAAAAATAATTTTGCTCTACTTAGACGATTGCGACTCAATCGAGGCTTGTACTTTATCTTACAATGAGGTTGTAAAACGATCCAAACCCAAACAGATAAATAGAATTGAAGTGTCTGTTTGTAATAACAAAATAGCAGCTTTTTACTAAATGTATATGAAATTATATACGGTATCTACTTATAAGAAGAACACAATTTTTTACATTTTTATCTGTCTGTTTGTTCCGGCTAATCTCCGAAACGACTGGACTGATTTTGACGGGACTTTAACTGCCAGATAGCTGATCTTATAAAGAATAACTTAGGCTACTTTTATTTTAGAAAAAGAATCAGGGTTCCGCGAAAAAAAATAAAACCAATTAAATTGTGTACAAAGCATACTTAACGACGCACCTAAGCGAAGCGAGGGTAAGTCGTTAGTATGATATAAAAGTATGAGCTTCAATGAATATTTATTTTACATATGTATATTGTACTATATTTCTTTATATATTTATACCTTTTTATAATACCTTACGTAACTACAGAAAATATGTATGGGTCCACACAAAAATATTTATTCTTTTGTACCTACCTACTATTTATAAAGTTCAATGAGTAAACTTAATATTTAATCTATTTGAAAAATTACAAGAAATAAAAAGGTTCTATCAGCTATCAGTTTTTTAACATTATTACTTTATAGTTAGAAAAATCCTAATAACGATATTGAAAAAGCAAATAGTTAAAATACGTATTTAAACCAAACATATTTCCGTAAAAAAAAGAAAATTATAAAATTAAGTTACATGTTACTTATTAATGTATTATTATGTCGAAGGAAGTGAATAAGTAATTGATCGATTTGTTACATATACATACATATTGTAAATAAAAAATTGCTAGCAAATGGGTAATTAAATGTAAAGATTGATTGAAAAAAATATTAAAAAGTCATAAATATAAAAAAATATATAACCTATTAAACTCAAAAAAGAAACAAGCTATGACAAATGGTATACCTGACGCAATTTTTTAATCGTTCGTTATTTTTTTTCTAATTATCGATTAAACTAAAACTGGAATAATTCCTGTCAAGTGACTTATTAATTACGTGACAGGTTAAAAATATAATTTATACCCCATTAAGGATGATGTAACGGCGGAGACCAAACAACTAAATCCGCATGACGCCCGGCGTACTCAAATATTTATATAAGCGCCGATTTGAAAAAGCCTTTCAAATACGACCTTAAACTTATTTAACGCCGCTTTTCCTATTATTTATTTCAGAATTTTTTATGTGTGCAATATCGATTTTCTAATAAAAAAGTAATTTGTTTATTTGTAAATCGATTGCTTGCCTAATAATTGTAATCTCACGCATAAATAGGACGTAGCTAATCGTTTTTAAAAGCATTTTTTTTTTTGTTTTTGCACAAGAAGTAACTAATTTATTTATATTTATTATTTGTAACAAATACACTTGCAAAAGGGCTACCAACATATTCTCAATAATAAATAAAAACAAGTCACATAATTGATTAAAATTAATAATATTGACTAGTTCTGTTTTTGTTAATTTTGTTTTGTGGTTGTGGTTTTACAAAAAAAACCTTAAATCTACCGAAACTATAAATGGAGTTGCAAATATCATACGCAGATGGAAAAATAATAAAAAACTTGTTTTAATACTTGATCTGTCAAGCAGACTTTTAGTTTTATAGTTATCGTAATGTGTTCCGTGTTCGATAGACGTTTTCATATATGTATTTTAGTATTAAACTATGCAATAAAATCACACCCTCTTGTTTCCTTTGTTTTCATTATCTTACAAATATTTTAAAATTAGTCTTAGTCTGTCGCGGGTTCGATTCTTAAATAATATATATTTTTCATGATCATGAATATTTGACTCGGTCCGTTTAAGACAAAGTGTGACGTCAAATTCAACACAGAGGGAGAAAAGAGCAGATTCTGATTGTGGTTTTCTGCTCATATTTAAAAAAAAATATTAAAAAAACAACTCTGCCTTTTTGCTATAATTTATTTCATTTATACTTTTATACTTGAATGCATTATAATTCAAAACAGTGTACTCGATAACCGCTCTTCTCGTGTTAAAATAAAACAGAAAATAATTTAAGATCTTTATAGTTCAAAGGTAGCTTTACTGGTTTGTGGAATCAAGAATCGATATTAAATTATCGACGACAACTCGAATACACATTAAAATACAAATCGTTTAAAAAAGGTGAATTATATATATTTAAAACGAATGAAATAAATAATTATTATTGGTAGAGGTTTTTCCAACTATCCAAACCGGTATTTAATAACGATAATTATGATTATTTTACACGAATAATTTTTAGAACTTTTCTTCTTAATTATAAGCCATTAAAAATTAAAGTTCTTATTAAATTTTACACCAAATTTATTCATTATGTGTGCATAAAATTTCACTTTCATGACTCCGTGTCCTTCCGAACAAATTACCTACTTAGCTGTAGAAATGGCAGTAGCTACAGTATTGTCACGCAAACACATTAAATTTTACTAGTATTCTAATAAGCCTATTAGCGCCTCTGACGTTATACGGATATTTCGACTGCCTTTCGTAATACTTTCAGTTTCAAAATTCTTGCGCTTATTCAATCGTTACACAATATATTGTCTTGTAAAAAATAATGAATCTGATACGTTCGCACAAACTTTTACTATTTATTTTTAACTGATGTGAGTGATAGAAGGTCGTGAAGCAAATACAGGTAAAAGGCTTACGTGTAAAGGAAATCAGCAGCGAAAGGGTGGACCGGGAGTGCTGCAGTAAAAAAAATCACAATGACACTTATGAACCATACACATAATCCATATTAGATCGTTTGTCACAGTTCAAGCACAGGTATACAGTGTCCGACACACGCGACACAATTTTTCCGTACAAGGAAAACTAATGCCGCGCAACACTACTGCGCAAGCGACGGCGAATCGACGACTGACAGCGGCATGAATAACCCCACGCAGTAAACATTCGCTTTTCAAGAGTGGGGACGTATGGTTTTTTGAAAACGGTAATATTTTTCCTTTTCCTGTAACAATAAAAATGATGATTTTAATTTTTTTTTCTTTATTATTTTGTAGTTTATATTATTTAATCAATGATATTAATTAATATATTATAAAATTATTTTATTATCCGACAAAGGATTGCGTTAATCATTGTTTTGTTTTGTTTTATCTTTGTTAGTATCAGACTATTATTTGCAAATATAAACGGCTGACATTTTATTAGTATTTAAATACCATTTTCATTCAATTAAACGTATATCTTTATTTTGAAGGTCGGGAAATATAAATTCATATAGAAAATTTGATTTTTTCTATTTTCATTGCGGAATATGCTTAAACTTAACGGAGGATAGAATTCTTGGGAAAGTATTATCGTAAAATAAATGCACTCACATAAAAATACTTACCGAAAATTGTAACAAGTAGTTCCTTCTTATTTATTATTCTATAATAAAGCCAGCCAAGTGCGTGTCGGACCACGCGCTATGTAGGGTTCCGTAGTTGCCCATCACGATGATGCGGACTAAGAAGAGCGCTTTATGTTGTTTCAGTTAACGGTTTCGGCGGCTCATAACGTCTTAAAAACCATAAGGATGTTATGATTTTATTTTTTATAATATAAGTAATTATATAATAATATAAGTATATAAGTAATTTTCAATGGAATTTGTACGAAAATTTTACTTCTCCAAGTAACTATAACTTGGTCGACTATTACTCGTAAACTTGTAAAGTCTACTTAACTGTGAAAGTTTTCCTTTTAACTTCGTTATATATACTAACACCGTGATTTTATTCACATATCTAAACCAAACATTTAGCTGTTATAACTTATAACACTTGACTCTAACAATTTAGCATTTTAAAGCTTAATATTTCAAATACGGGATCCCTTAATCGAAAAATTGTTTTCACAAACCCGTATTAATTTTAAAAGACCTATCAAACTACATCCCATACCATAAGGTAGACGAGAAAAAAACATCCCCGTTTTACGTGTACAGGATGTGCCCTAAATTTTTTTTTTTTTGTTTTAATTTTACCACTTTGTTGGCGTGACTAATATGTATATCCTTGCCAAATTACAGCTTTCTAGTACAAAGTCTCTGAGCTAAGATGCGGACAGACGGACGAACATAGCAAAACTATAAGGGTTCCTTGTTGACTACGGAACCCTAATAAAATATGTATAAACCTTACTAGAAAACTATAAATTGACGCAATACGAGCGAACTGAGGTCAGATCGCTAGTTATCGTAAGTAATATTATTCTTGTTACATATGTAAATGAATATTAAACATCTAAAGTTTTATCTTGAAGATGGTGTTTAAAGATAAATGTTCGCGAAGGGTCATTGTCACAGTCCATCACCGTTAATGTTGTCATGTGACACTTTATACGAGATTTTGTCGTAAATAATTGTTATTTATATGATTTTTTATATACCTATATGACGTTATAAGTCTATTATAAATTCATTAAATCTTTTTAACTCGTCCGCGAAAAGCTCCACTGATATTGAAAATCTCTTTTAACCTTTTATTCGGACGTAATATTCCACTGGATATTTAATTTATGTACATTTGCTGGTCTTCATTTAAGATTGTAGAGCACTACGATTTTTAATTTATTAAATGTTAGTTTTATCATGTTTTTAAATCATTTATTAGGAATAGTGTACATAGGTACTATTTATAGCCTATCTACGTATGTTAAAAACGTCAAATATGATGTGTACATGTGTTAAGTTATATTTAAGTATTTCTCTATATTATCAATACTAATATTATAAATGTGAAAGTGTGTTTGTTTGTCCTCTTTTTACGTCGAAACAAAATAACGGATTGACATGATTTTTTGTGTGGAAATAGTTGGAGGACTGGAGAATGACATAGGCTACTTTTTACCGCGGATTATTTCATTCTCAAGGGACAACCCATTATAATTTATAATAAATAC
Organism: Brenthis hecate; assembly: GCA_951806755.1. Taxonomy (NCBI): domain Eukaryota; kingdom Metazoa; phylum Arthropoda; class Insecta; order Lepidoptera; family Nymphalidae; genus Brenthis; species Brenthis hecate. The sequence goes on from OX638261.1 coordinate 4,911,527, forward strand.
TAGCGACTCACCCTCGCTCCGCTCGGCTTCATCCCTGGGGTGGGGTCTGGGAGGACCACCCTTATCCTTATCACTTAGGGGTATGGAAAATAAATAGTAGCCGATTCTCATACCTACTGAATACGCATATAAAATTTGGTAAAAATCGGTAAAGCCGTTTCGGGGGAGTACGATAACTAACATTGTGACATGGAAATTTTATATATAAGATAACCTAACTTACGAACGACCCTTATCCCTTAAACTTAGGTGACGTTGGTGAAATCGGGCAATAGGCTACTATGGTACGGTAGGTAGGTAGGGATAATGTGTTGTTACGTCATGGTTGAATGCGAAAGTGATCCTGCAACGCCCCATTAAGACGGGGAGGTTCGGTTGGGTTTTAGTGGGTAGTATTGGCTTTGCAGGTGAGTCCCACATACTGTTGAATTATTAAAAGATCAGAATAATAATTTGTATGGTAAATACAAGCATTTAAATTAAACTCACAGCACATGTCGCAGTTGCCAATGCACTGGAACTTATACATATAATAAAATAATAAATAATATAATAAATAATAATATATAATACTAGCATTGCCTGCGGCTCCGCCCGCGTTCAGATGACCAAAACCAAATTCTTAGGTTTTTCATATTAGTATACTCTTACATTGCAGTATTTGTATTTTTTATCAGAAATGAGACATTTTAACCCGGACAAGTTAATCCGGATAACAAGCTATCACCATACCAAATTTCATCGAAATCTCTCCAGTGGTTTTTCTGTGATGCGGTAACAGACAGACAGACAGACAGACAGACAGACAGACAAAAATTTTAAAAACTACAGATTCGGCCTCTGTATCGATAATAATGTTTATTTCAATAAGATTTTCCAAATAATATTTAATGTACAGATTTGGCTTCGTTACAATTTTATTATATGTATAGATTATAAATAAGAAATTATGTGAGGAATGTATATACATATTTGTTACTTCTATTGGCCAATAGGATTAAATGGATTTAAGTAAAATTCAGAATGCAGTTTTTTTTTTAACCCATGTTATTATTATACTTTTGTTTTTTATGGAATATGCAAGCAAAGCTGCAGTTGAAAACTAGTTAGTAATATGAGATAAAATGAATTTTTAATACTAAATATTATTTATTAAATTTTTATTGTCAATATATGAAATTGGTATAATATAGATGAATGGTTAATGACTATTTGTTCAAGTTATAGTACAGAGTTAACTTAAAAGAAAGTTTGGTATTAAATATTTATTTTTAGAAAATTAAATTAATCTAAAACGTAACACAACTATGAACATTATAATTTAAGTATTATAATGAAGCATTTTCTAGCGATATTTGTGTTTTTTACAAATATTTTTAATAAATTTAAGAAAATAGTTATTTAGCCTAGTAAAGACTTCAACGAGCTCTCTAACCGTTGTAAGTAATAGCTGATTTAATACATTAATAAAAAATTGCATAGTTGTGCTTTTTAATTAAAAACTTATTTGTATCTGATTGAGGAATTTCTATGGTTCTTTATTTCAGTACCATCCTCTGTTTGATGGTAAGTACCGTTATATTATACTCATAGCATTCTTACCGATATTACATAAATAGATAAGATATTTCAAAGGGGCTCTAACTTTTTCTATAAATCTTAAATCGAGATTTTACCTGAAAATATCTCAGAAATATAGTATTTTAGAGACTATGTTATACCTCGAAGGCAGATAATGTCAATAGGAAATCAGATAAAGCGTAAGTTTTAAAGATACTTATTATTTCGTATTGGTCTTTCTTTTTTCAATATATAAGATACCAGCGACTCAACCTCACTTCGTTCGGGTTCGTCCCTAGCTTGCTTCCCAATACAAACTTTCATCCCCATTTTCACCCCCTTAAGGGGATGATTTCCGGGATAAAAATCGTAAGTATCCTTTGTCCTTGCTAGAGTTTCAAACTATCTTCTTACGAAATTTCGTCTACATCGGTTCAGTAGATCCAGAGATTACCCCCTACAACGTCGGAAACTCATAAACTCACAATCTCACAAACTCACAAACTTTACCTTTTTATACTATTAGTATGGATAGTAAATATTTTTTTTGTTTGCACAACTTGAGTTATTTAAAAGTTCATCGCATAAGTTGGTCTTATGACATAATGCACTTAACTTTTTATAGAACCTAAATATTATATAATACTACTTTTTGTGCATGACTTTTACACTTAAATTATTACTATATTTTAAGAACAAGTATTAGTATCTTATATAGATAATATATGACATATTTACATATATATATATATATATATATATATATATATATATATATATATATATATATATATATATATATATAACAATTGCCGTTCGTTAGTCTCGCTAAAACTCAAAAACGGCTGGACCAATTGGAATAATCCTTTCCTTTTTTTTTATTGGAGGTATGTCAGAGGTGGTTTAAGTATAAAAGATCTCGTGTCTGCCACGACCTTAGAGTACATTGAAAATGAATCTGCCAAATGAACGGAATAAAATTTTTTAACATATTAATTACTAGCAGAACAACCGATTTTTCCCGCACTCAGATTACTTGGATGCATAAAGATATTATCTATACATATAATAAAACTGTAGAGGTCGAATGTCTGTACAAGAAAAAATATGCTAAAAACCGTGTCAGGGGTATATAAGAAGAGAAATAGAACAAATCCAGATTTTTTATTTTTTTTTTGTTTCTCTGTCTGTTTGTCTGTTTGTACGGGCTAATCTCCGAAACTGTTGGACCGATTTAAATAAAATTTTGCATAGTGGTACCTTATATCCCCGGACCTCGTCAACATTTCAGATACTTTTCATCCCGGAAAATTAAAGATTTCTCGTAGGATAGTTAAAATCTATAGTAACTTATACAGCTTAGTACACAAAAACTACTGATTTAATGTTAATGAAACTGTATTAGTGCATACATCAGAATAACAAATAGGCTACTTTTTATCCCGGTCACAAACATAGTAAACATGTCGATTACAGCTAGAATCTGATGCAATGCATTATTGCTGAGATTATGAAATAAAATTTAATATAACTGACCTTACAGGTTTAAGTTTAAAAACAAAAGGACAACTATACATAACTACATAAAAATAGCAATTAAATATTAGCCAATAGCTCTTCTCCTTGTAAAACGACAGGTTCTTTTTGACGACACGTTTGGCTCAGTTTGTAGTGACACTGCTTGCTATGCCAGTGGTCGCAGGTTCGTGTCCCGCTGGGGGCATTCATTTGTGTGATGAGCACGAACGTTTATACTCCAGTCATGGGTGTTTATATTTGGAATATGTATCTAAAGTTGTATATGTGTAGTGTATCACCTATCTGGTATCCATAACACACGCCTCGTACCTTACCCTGGAAGTAGATGGTGCTGTGTGTTAATGTCCCAACATATTTATTTATTTATGAAAATTAATCGAATGTGAAATATCTTTTTGACCTCTGCAACATTACTATAAATAAAAGTTATTCCAAAACAATAAGGACATTGATAAACATTTTTTTCTATGTATAGAATATATCTTCATTATGTATTGCTTATTTGTGTCAAAGCTATATTTTTGGGCACGACTTTTAGAACCATGCGACCATATATAGCGTAGTTTTCAATTGTACAGTGAGCGCCTACGATTTCCTACTTCTGGTCTCACTTCTTACAGAATATAAAATAATATGCCAAATAAACTTTTTTTTGTCATTTATATCTCATCTCAGACTAAGAGTTAATGGAGAAACACTTCTAATTTGATTTAAATGTCTTAAACATAATACTTTCTTACATTTACGCTAATATTTGACATTTTAAATAAAACTATCTTTTCGGATTTTTTCACGGATTTATTTTGATTTTTGATTCCTGACGTTTCGAATGCTCTACCATGACTATGATTTTCGAATCTGTCCTGTGACCATGATTGCTATATAGCACGAATAAACGTCGGGAAAGAAAAATCAAAATAAATCCGCGAAAAAATCCGAAAAGATAGTTTTATTTAAAATGTCTTAACATATTTAGCAAACGTCAAACAGTAAACCTATTTAAGAATTTGATACAAATGGTTAGTTGCATTAAAAAATATCATGTTTATAGATTGTTTCATCGTCATTATGAAGTACTTAATTAATACATAAATTTATTAATTAAATAAGTCTTGATTACATGTTATAACTTATTACACAATACTGTTTTATAACTTCGATTCACGTCAAGCGAAATGTCGATTTAGGTATAGGTATAGCTGTTATAAAGTTTTTTGAAAGGTACATATATTGGAAAATATTATTATATTTGTAGATGTTTATTTAAAACTTATCATTTTCAGACTTAGTTGCATCAATAGCAAATCAAAAAAGGAATCATACATTTCAAAACTGATTTTGATAAAGGGTTTTGTGTATTGGCCTGATTAGCACCTTCTTTTAGACCGGATGGAGTTGGTTCAATTATTGTACTGCAGTAGTTTCTCAATATTAAAGCAAATAATATAAACGCATTTAAACATCGGTGTTGTTATAGCAAATAAAAAAAACTTAACAATCTCGCTCAAAACTCATATCCGCGAGAAGCGTATTAAAAACGTATAAACTTTATTGTTTGGTCAATATCTAGGTTTCGCATGTTATCGTGTGTTAGTCAAATTATTTCGGCTGACCGATCGTGTCGACCCAATTACTGCTACACTGCATATATCTACTGCGTACACGCAACCCCTTGTCTTTCTTGTGATTACATATTCTCACATTATACTTAAAAAGGTCACTTGCATAAATAACTATTGATAAAAAAATATAGTAGATGTAGACAGAATAAATATATATCCGTCCCTTGCTTTTGACTGTTTTCAAAAAGGAGAAACTCAATGCTACTGTATTTTGCATGTACGTATGTTACGCGATATCCTCGCACATTGTAAATCGATTTTCAGTATTTTTTATCAATAATTCATAAAATTGGTAGGAAAGGCCAGGCCAAGGCTAGATAATTAAATAAAGTAAATAATTTGTTACCTTAAACTACATTTAATAAATTAATTATTATTGTTATTTGTTATATATGTTACCGGCCAATCTCGATTTCAGGCTAAAATAGTTTGTTCTAGGCCAAACCGGGTCGTCCAAAGTATGTCAGGATGACAGGATGTATATCCTAAACCTATGCCAAACTAGTTAAGCCTAAAAGCCTAGTATTTAGACTAAACTAGATTGTCCTGGGCTAAACTAAATCTACCTATTTGACCTAAAATCGGGTTTGGCAGATAGCGTACATACATAAAATATGTGCATATATATAGATATGATTGTAAAAACAAAATTTAGATCTTTTGTGTTAAGTTTATTTTTAAAGAACTCAGGATGACTGCAAGAAAGTTATTTCAATGTAAAAACAAGATAGGCAGATTTACGTATATTTTATTAGAATAGACACTTTTATATAGAATATTATTGAAATAATATAACAGTAGAAAAATTTGTAGTTATTCCTTTAGTCATTTCTTCATTGAAGAAAATATTATGTCAATCGTTTCTGTATAATAAAAATTTAATACGGGATGTCCATACGTATGTATATCCATACTAATATTAAAATGTGAAAGTGTGTTTGTTTGTTTATTTGTTTGTCCTTCTTTCACGTCGAAACGGAGTGACGGAGTGACGGATTAGCGTGATTTTTTGTGCGGAGATAGTCGGAGGATATGGAGAGTGACATATGCATATTTTTTAACGCAGGAGATTATCTAATTCCCACAGGAAAACATCATAATAATTATAATACAATCCAAATAAATATTTATGATCAGAATTACTAGAAACTTGGTATTAATGCTCTTCAATACAATTAAAGGAATACGTGTTATAGCTTTTTCGAAATTAATCCCATAAGGGGGTAAAATAGGGGATAAAAGTTTGTATGAAACCTACCTTTTTATTTATTTTTTGTAGTTTTAGCGCGAGAGAAGCCGCGGATTCTGCTAGTTGTGTATAAGTATACAATTAAAAGAGTTAAATATAATCTGATATCTTATAATACACGTACGTATTTATCGAGACAAACGTACGGAAGCGAGATTATTGTTTGTCTTTTTATCATCACGTCACACACGTCTTTTCCTCTTTTTAATTATCGATTTCTCTACAGAACGGAAACAGATAAACTAGAGGTATTTGTAAAATACCAGCACCCTAGTAGTGATGTAAAATAAAATAAATAATTACTCCATTTTTCTTTCATTTATGTATTTCCCTCGTGATATGCATGTGAGCTTGTGTGGTGTGTGTGTGTGTCTCTGTCTCTCTCTCTCTCTCTCTCTCTCTCTCTCTGTGTGTGTGTGTGTGTGTCTGTGTGTGTGTGTGTGTGTGTGTGTGTGTGTGTGTGTGTGTGTGTGTGTGTGTGTGTGTGTGGGTGTGTGTGTGTGTGTATGTGTGTGTCTGGGTGTCTGTCTGTGTGTGTGTGTGTGTGTATGTGGGTGGGTGTGTGTGTGTGTATGTGTGTGTCTGGGTGTCTGTCTGTGTGTGTGTCTGTGTGTGTGTGTCTCTGTGTGTGTGTGCGTGTGTGTGTGGGGGGGGAGGTGTGTTGCTGTGCGCGCACGCGCATGTGAGTTTTGTGTGTATTTGTGTTAAAAGATAGCATAAATTAAAAATGGTCGACACCAAAGACACATGCATCTTCTTCTCCCTGCCCATTTCCCAATCACTTGGGGTCGGCGCAGTACATCTACTGTTCTGCTGAAAGGATTTGGCAAAAGTTTTACGACTGGCCGCCTGCTTGACGTTAACCCTCCTTGGGAATAAATAAATAAAGACACATGCATAATATCAATTATTTATATAAAGAGCTAAGTATAAGTTACTAGTGAAATAATTAGTTTAAATTTAACGTTGCTAGTTTGCAAAATAATAACTATGTTAAGGTTAAACCTGATACTTTAACTTTTTTTATCATAAGTTTATCTCAATTATATACAATTATAACAAAACTATAAGTATGCTTCATAATAGATTCTACCGGTTTCGCTTGCGCGTGGCATTTTGTTTAACTTATATTTAATAGTTAACAGAAAACTTTAACAGAACCCTTAAAGACATAACAGAAAGACTCAATAACTAAACTTGACCCGACCCAAGACTCAACCCCAGGATCTCCGGATCTGCAGCCGCACATACTAGCTTTAGACTACTGAGGCACTTAATTAAAAACCAAAATTAGACTCGATAGGTGGCGCTGGCGTCATTGTGGGCTAGGCATTCAATTAAAATAATTTATGTTATGACTCCTCATATCAGACTCCATTTTCATCCTTTAAGGTCTCGAATTAGTGACCTCCAGTAGAAAAAAAGTTGACACATTCCTGTATAACAATAGTTGTCTATAACCCTATCATAAGTATAATCTATATAAATAAAAATGAATGTTGCTAAGCGCAAAACGAGTCGACCAATTCAGCAATTTTTTTTCGTATGTTCCTTAAGGTACACGGAAAGTTTTAATAAAGAGAAAAAATATAAAATAAGGTAAATATACCTATATATAAAGCAAAGTCGTCTTAGTTACACCATTAATAACTCAAGAACGGCTGATTTATCTTAGTCCGGAATAGGATAATAAATATTAAAACATCAAAAAAATTTAAGAAAAAAAAATTATATGGCTAACGCTGGCTAATAACTATTTATATCTATTTAAAACGTACCTAGCTAGTCTATACATATAATAAAATTGTAACTAAACCGAATCTGTACATTAAATATTTTTGGAAAATTTTATTGCAATAGACATTATTACCGATACAGAGGCCGAATCTATAGTTTTTAGAATTTTTGTCTGTCTGTCTGTGACCGCATCACGGAAAACCACTGGAGGAGTTTTGATGAAATTTTGTATGATGGTAGCTGGTTATCCTGGTCAACATATAGGATACTTTTTACTGCGAGAAAATATCTCATTTCTGAGAAAAAAATACAAAAACTGCTATGTAAGAGTATACTAATATGTAAAACTTAAGAATTTGGTTTTTGATCATCTGAACGCGGGCGGAGCTGCGGGCAATGCTAGTAAAATATATAATTTATAATATCAGATGGATGTATACGTTTCCCGTTGTAATGACTAGAGATTACGCTAATGTTAACTATCCTTCCTTTTTGCGAGTAAATAATGGTCTGTCAACTTCCTTTATACTTATGAATAAATAATATATTAATTTTACGATGATTAGGCCATTCATGTATAGATATCTAGAATTCTAAACTACTTATTTGTAATGCAAATGTCTAATGATAATAATTAGACGTTTTATATTTTTTTTCCCTGAATGCTATAGGCTATCTATATTCCAGTATATTTAATATGTACTTCAAGAACATATAATAATATATTTATAATTTACTCAATTGTATCTTGTGTGATCTACGTCTTACAGGAAAACTTCCACCTATTACTAATAAATTGGTTAAATTTTGTCAAACTTTCTTTAAGTCTAATTCTAGTACTTTCTAGAAGTGTAATGCAAAAATATATTTAATATGAAAAAGTTAATGTGAATCTTAAAATGGCTTCGACATTGGTCTTGCATTCATCGTCACAAATATGCATTAGAGCATGTAAAGTGTAGGTCCTAAACACACTGCAGAAATGTGAATTAAAATTTCTAATTAACTGTAGGTAGATCTCCTAATGAATACAATATTTAATAAAATATTGCGAGACGCCGAAGATTTTTACTTGTACTTAGCTTATCTATACTAATATTATAAAGAGGTAAAGTTTGTGAGATTGTGAGTTTTTGACGTTGTAGGAGGTAATCTCTGGATCTACTGAACCGATTTAGATGAAATTTTGAAAGAAGCCAGTTTGAGACCCTGGTAAGGACATAGGATACTTGTTGTCCTGGAAATCATTCCTTAAGGGGGTGAAAATGGGGAACACGAGCAAAGCGAGGGTGAGTCGCTAGTCAGATAATATATTGCGAATCAAATTATTAACTCAAATAATAATTTACTATCTAACCATAGTTTAATTATAATTGTATTCATACAATATTTATTTATTTTTTTTGCATTAAGCTAATCTAACCAGGGTCTCTTGCCAGCTTTCCATCGTGGGAGAAAGAAAAAATACTTTAGTAAGAATCATATGTGATAGTGTTAGTAACGCGACTGCTCGGAAAGCCTTGTGAAACACGCACAATCGGCACAAAAGGCTAAGATTATTATATTTTTTGGGCTAAATTATTACAATAAAGATATTTTAATAATAATTCAAATCAATTTAATTTAGTATTTAGTCCTTAAAATATCTTATTTGATGCTTCAGCGGTGGTTTGGCTATGGGAGTATTATAAATAATTTTTACAAGCTTTCACGAGATTTTCCTAAATAGGTATGAAAAATAGTTACGTAGATGCATAGTTTTCACGACACGTTTGACTCAGTTAGCAGTGACTCTACTTGCTGTGCCAGCGGTCACGGGTTCGTGTTCCGCTAGGGGCATTGATTTCTGTGATGAGCACGAATGTTTGTACTCCAGTCATGAGTGTTCATGCTTATATATGTATGTATTTAAAGTTATATATGTGTAGTGTATCATCTATCTAGTATCCATAACATAAGCCTCGTAGCTTACTATAACTAGATGGTGTTGTGTTAATGTCCAAACATATTTATAAATCGTTAACCATATTTGTAAGTGGTTGAGTAATATAATATAGCTAGTAACTTTATAAGTGCACTCTAGAGTTGTTTTTATTTATTTTAGGATTTTTTAAGTAATTTTTGACATTTTGTATTACCAATATTAAAGTTACTAAAGGATTCGATTAGATTCCCTGAAGGTCTTGAGGTAGGCGCCCGTGAGAGCAACCCCTAGTGCTTGTCAGGACAGAACGAGGCAGCCGTCGGGGCATCGTGGTTAAGTGCATAATTAATCCTGCAATGCACCATTCACGGGTTTAGTGGGAAGTACTGGCTTTTCTAATCTGTAAATCACCACATAGCCACTTGTTAAAGTGGTATGCGTAAATGTATTTCCGGAAAAAGGACAATGAGATGTACTTAGAATCTGAGCAAATCCAGTATGAGTACAATTATTATTTTTTTACTTAAATGACTTTTTTATATCAAAAAGCAAAGGCCACAATGTGTTTGGTGCCTAATATTCCACATCGTAAACTCCATTGAGCAGTACGTCCGTTAAGATGTTATTGTCATTACGCTAAATATTTTATTGTATTTCTGAACGCTTCCTTGCACTTAAATTATTATCATTACAATACCTGATGCTGTATTTTCACAAAATGTAAATTACTTTATTTTATTATGTGTTTGTGTAGTTTATAAAAATTAAAATAATGATTTTATAATGACCTATCTATCCTAAACTATATAAAAATTAAGAAATCAATAAATTATGATTTGCTAATTTTTTAAATTTAGATATATGTACATATATTGAAGCTGTATGAATTTATTATCGGCCCGCCCTAACTTTGCTCAGGTACTAACTGCACTCTGTGGAAAGCAGTTAATTATTTATGTGTATGTTTTTGGTTCTTGACGCCGGAACGCTGGATTGACTTGGATGAAATTCATACACACATAGACTTGGACTGACTTGGAGTACTCTACTGACAATAATAAAATTTTCTATAAAAACCGACTTTAAAAAAAAGCACTAAAAAGTAAAAAATAACTGATTGGTAATCTTCACTTACTATAGATACTTAATCCCTTTCGAACTAAAAAAGATTTTTTAAATCGGTTCACAATTGGCGAAAATATCGATAAACATACAAAAAAATACATACAGACGAACATAGAACCTCCTCCTTTTGGGAAGTCGGTTAAATATTAAAAAATCTATTGATTCAAAAATACGTAATATAGATATAGAATATAGTAAGAAAACTTCCTAAGTGCTAAAAATGCAAGAAATGTTAAATGAAGAGATAAATTACATAATTACGTTACACAATCGAATCGAATCATTGAAAAAAAACTGGCCATAAAAAAGTAGAAAAAATATTTAAATGCCATAAGTTCAAAATATTAATGGTTGTTTCGACAGAACTAAGAACCGAAGTTAAAACACTTTAATAAAGAATGACATTTGAAAGTGTTTAATATCTGTAGACATTCCTCTTTAAACAGTTAAATACAATGATTCATGAATGAATTGTAAAAAAAGTGCGTGTGTGTGTAATTCAAACATGGTAGAAGTGAATTTTAGAAAAGTAACCTACGAGAGAATGAGATGTATATAGTATCAGGAATAGGTTAATAATTATAAGGTTTATGTTTTTTATTATATTTTTACCAAGTTAAAAAGTTATTTTACATTTTATTTGACATAGATATACATTTGTCAGACAATAACAACGGTTACCATGGCATCATGGCAATGTATTCTATCTCATTCTCTTGCCGGCTTAAACCTATATATTTATGTTTGTCTCTTTTTAGTGTCGCATATCCGTTTCATTTCCGTTTCATCGAGTTTCGTCGTTTCATCGTTTCATCGATATCTTAAATAAATCTATCTTATCGGATTTTTTCCGAATTTATTTTGATATTTGGTTTCCAAAAACCAAATATTCGAACCGAAAATTCGCGAAAAATCCGAAAAGATAGATTTATTTAAAATGTCAAATATTCACGTAAATCTAAGAAAGTATTATTGACTGATATCACCAAAAATATATTTTATATAGTAGATATAAGTATTTAAATTTAAAAGTTAAAAGCCATGGCTACAGAAACCTTTCCGCATCCTTTACCTTTACACAAAACGCGGCTAGTTATTGTTTAAAAAACATTTATAGAAGGAATTCGCAGAATATTCCCTCCTTCCTTCAAATGACAGCAATTTGAATCAATAAACCATTTATTTTAATTCATAATACGCCTAAAAGGTCAAAAGGCTGTTACTACTTGTCTTATCTGTACTGGTCATCTAATAAAGCATATGAGCTTCTATTAGATTCACGTCGAGATGTATAAAGTTTATTGCTTGGCGATAATTACTTGAGATAAATCTATTTAATATATTTTAAGTGGTAATTTTAGATACATACATATGTGTGTAGCCCATAAATTGCAAAATGTGATTTAAAAAAACTATGTGAGCTTAAAAAACTAAAGGTTTTTTATCAAAAATAATCTATACATGTAATAAAATTGTATCTGAAATTTTCCCGCGGTAAAAAGTATCCTATATTTGTTGACCCGGATAACCAACTATCATCATACCAAATTTCATCAAAATCCCTCCCGTGGTTTTTCTGTGATGCGGTAACAAACAGACAGACAAAAATTCTAAAAACTATAGATTCGGCTTCTGTATCGATAATAATGTTTATTGCAATAAGATTTTCCAGAAAATATTTAATGTACAGATTCGGCTTAGTTACAACTTTATTATATGTATAGACTTCGGTTAATTCTACGAATAAAGATGCTAAGGGAGATAGATGTACATAAGTACTCAAGAACTTGGTACGAGGTTGACAGAATAGTAATGTTTTAATGTAATTAATTGATGAACAATACATAATAGCTTACGCAAGACGTAGACAAACGATTAGTGCATTCCGGTGGGTTACCTAAACATTTAACATCACGCTCCATTTGATTATATATGTAACAGTTGACTCTCACTGACTATGAAAAATGTGGTATTGTAATTCTACTATTTGTATATAAAAACAGCTAAAGCCATACTATCTATACTAATATTATAAAGAGGTAAAGTTTGTTAGTTTGTGAGGTTGTAAGGGGTAATCTCTGGATCTACTGAATCGATTTAGATGTTTAGTAAGAAGATAGTTTGAGACCCTGGGAAGGACACAGGATACTTTTTATTCCCGAAATCATTCCTTAAGGGGGTGAAAATGGACCTCCATTTTCACCCCGTAAGTTTGTATGGGGAATCAACCTAGGGACGAACCCGAGCGAAGCGAAGGTGAGTCGATAGTTTGTATATACCTAAGCTTATTCACGTTCATTCATAATAAATCCTAAATCGTATAATAATATTAATGAAAGACGGGCAATTTTGATATTGTACCTTTAACTACACTGTTCTATACAAAACTAGCAGTACCAGCAGCTTCGCCCGCGTTTAAACTTCCCTTCGATCACTCGCTGGGCTAATCTGAAGATTGAAAATTTTATCAAAATCACTCTAGTCGTTTTAGAATCCATAGCGAATATACATATATACATCGATTTTTACATATTTATCTAAATATATTATGTATAGTACTGTATTCTTCTTATACAACTTAGTATCTTTTAATATAGGCACCTACTACAAAACACAATAATAACAATATACCTATATCATAAACTGCTGAATGCAATAAAACTTATGTGTTTAATTATTGGTACTTATTATTCTTAATATAAGAAAGTATTACACAATATAAAATATTAAATGTAGGTATCATTATAAGTATATTTTAAACCGCTTCAAATGTTATGTCACAGAAAATTTAAATAGCAAAATTTTATATGTAACTCACATCATTAAAATTAGAATAAAAGTCTTATTAACGCCAGTTTTACACAGCGTTTATATGACATTTCGCCATCAATTCCTATTTCCTGCTACTAGCATGGGAAAATAACAACAAAACACCATTATCATAGAGCGAAGAGCAATGGTTAAGATTCATACAGCTTCAATTTTTAGCACCAAAATAATTCATAAACTTACTTATAATTGTTGTAGGACTTAACATAAAATATATGTGGAAATATATATATATATATATATATATATATATATATATATATATATATATATATATATATATATTTGTACATTTTTGCGCGTATTTGTAATTTTGTATTAAGATTTTGGTTAGATGTTGATATATTGAGAATTTATTTAAAGTTAGGGATTAGGCTGTCATAATTGATTGCGTACACTTGATTACAAAACACGTGTTCTTACTATTCAAGACATATGTGTTCTTAGATTCTAATACGATGCTTATCTGTGTTAGACTCTATCAAGGAACTTGGCACAATTTCAAAATTCGCTTATCTATTTATACCCTTTCGAAATTGGAAATTCAGTATGCGACCATTCTTTTTGTATATACATAATTCTTTTTAGTTATAACTAAGTATACATAATCGTCTTGTAAGCGCGCCAAAAAAGACATTCGCCTGTCTCTATTTAAATGTGAAACTAAAATTGAGCCATAGACAAGACCTTAGCATAGACCATAGCTTTTAAATGAAGATTATAGAAAAGTATCAAAACTTTTATTTTAGTCCATATATACCGTTTGGTAAAAAAATAAAAAACCCGACTGCATAAAAAGCGAACTAAAAAGATGGGAACAACAACAAATTAACGAAGAAATATAGCACTTATACTGGCGCCTACGGTCTAGGATCCGCCATTTTGATTTTTTATGATATAGCCTATGACACTCACTCGCAAGATCCAAAATCTAACGACGTATTAATCATAAAAATCAATTAAGCCGTTTAGTAATTAAGAAGGAATATAGGGAACTCTCTTTCGGGCCTCGCCGCAGTAGGGTAAAAATAAAGATAAAAAAATAGCATTACGTTACAACCAGGAAGTAAATAAACGGGCTCATACTTCAAATATTTAATTACGTACTTTAAAAACCGATAATTAACACATATTAAATAACTTTTATTATACACAATTTTACAATTATATAAATGAATTCAATTAAAATCAATTATCACGTCTACGCTATCTGTTCTATGACAAGTAAAAAACACATTTAACATGAACCGGTGATGCAACAAGACGCATCGGGTATTACGTTTACTTATTAATGATCTTGCCTTATTTTGCGTCAGTAATGAGACTTTAGTATTGATTATTATATTTTATTCATTAATTCCTTTAAAAACTGTAGGGAAATCCAAAGTATTTTTATTCTTGCATAGCTTTTACGAAAACTTTTGAAGCTTAGAAGGCTTTTTATTATTACCCGACTGCAAAGAAATGGTTATGTTTTTCGCGCCTTCGTGTTTTTTGTAATATTCTTTATTCCCTCATATCTTCCAAGCCGATGCACTTCTTTAATTAAGGTATCGGTAAATTCGTTTCGTTAGTCCAAGTGTTCTTAGATAGGTGACATAAGAAAATATGGGGCTGCTAGATTCTACGATGTAACAACTAAGAAAATAAAAATCGACGACCTATGTCAAGTGGGATATTGTTGAATAGGTATTTAAAAATCATTTTTAGGTTTCTTTCATCATTTTTCATTTTAAGTAACAGTTTAGAATATATAACGCTTTAAAGTTAGTTAACAACCATTCTCGCTAATTTTCCTAATTAAAAATACTTAAAAGCTGTAAATAAATATATTATAAAAATAAAACCCGACTGCATAAAAGCTAACTAAAAAGATGAAAACAAGTTCACGAAGGAATATAATAAATATTATGCAGTCAGAGACATATGTACATACGAGTATGTACCTACAATTCCCGGCAAGGAAGAAACGTGTAATATGTCTCCGACTGCATAATACTATATTCTCTTTGTGAACTTGTTTTCATCTTTTTAGTTAGCTTTTATGCAGTCGGTTTTTTTTTTATTTTTATAATATATTTTTTATAAGATATGATTTACGTATAAATATTGATATATGAATTTTATTCATATCTGCCTATAAAAGTCATTTTACTAATTTCAGAAAAAAAAACTATGTTGTTATGCAATGAATGTAAATTATTAAATAATTCTGATATATGAAATAATTATTTTGTATGCAATAATGTTATGCGTAAAAAAATAAATTTAAAAATGGAGCCTTGTTACATTTTGATCCTGTATAAATAGAGATAAAAAAAGCTTTAATGGTGGCCAATGCATTTGCATTCAGCCCTTTTTAACGTCCGACTGCTGGGCACGGGCCTCCCTTCAATACGAGCGGAATTGCTTTATTATTATTATTACCCCACAGGAAGGCTGTAGCATTAATTATTACCCCACAGGAAGGCTGTAGCAGTATTTTCTAACATTAAAACTATTTATTTAAGATATGATTAAAAATACATATAAATATGGATTATGTATTTAAAAATATTTTTTTAATCCATCATCCTCCTGCACTCAATTAACCAACGACGTACTCGTAATACTATCTTTTCATGCATTGTTTGAAAGAATTATCTTTAAGAGTAAGTCCATTTTGCGTATATTATTTTTATGTAATGTATGATGATTTTTAAGTGTATTAAATAAAATAGTTACATGCATCGATCAGAGGAAATAGATAAAACAGCACTTTAAATTATTATTATTATACCAACTGTAGAGTATACCTACTTAGCTATAACAGTACAATAAATATGCTAAATCACTATCTCCATTAAGCTATTGAGAATTTTGTACAAAATGCTACAAGTGAACGGAATTATTTGTTATGTCATACTAATTTGTCCATATTTAGCCCGAAATATATTGCAAATTTAGAGTATTTAGCTTTATGAGACTCGTATTAGTTTTTATTAAAATATTACAAAAGTTAAATGACAAAATAATGTATATTTGTTATATTTATTTTAATTACTAGCCATTTATCCTCGCTTCGAGCGGATGCATCCCTAATCCCTATGTACGTTTTATGTAGATGATATAGTTTTTGTGAGCTTACCTTGGGATTTTAACTGTTAGTTTGATTTACTGTCAGTAACGTTAACTGTCAACTGTGAAGGGGATAGAAGGTACCACCATGCAAAATTTCATTTAAATCGGCCAACAGTTTCGGAGGCAGAGAAACAAAAAAATTGAAAAAATCTGGATTTGTTCTATTTCTCTTCTTACATGCCCCTGACTCGGATTTTAGCATATTTTTTTATGTACAAATTTTCAACCTCTAAAGTTTTATTATATGTATAGATAATATCTTTATGCATCCAAATAATTTTTTGTAGTCTAAACGCGGGCAAAATCGGTTGTTCTGTTAGTAAATAATATGTTAAAAATTTAATTCAGTTCATTTGGCAGATTCATTTTCAATGTACTCTAAGGTCGTGACAGACACGAGATCTGTGGAATATTTTTTGAAGTTGTTTTTTTTAAGTCTTTATTGCAATAGTTAAGATATTTGTCATAAATGTTTAAAGTAAATAAAAATAACAAAATAAAATAAAATCTATTAGGAAATATGTCCAAAATTCTTCAAAATTATTTCGTTTTGATAGTTTTCCTTCTTCAGTTCTGTGCGAACTGCTAAGATGTATAAGTATAATTTGTAATTAAGTTATTATAAATAAGATGCGAGAACTGAAAATATTTTAATTCAAATAAAGTAATTAAAATGAGTTCTCTTTTCAGAAACAAAATTCTGATCTCTTCTACTCAGTACCGTGGTCATTTGAAACACTGGGTTTCTTGACATCCGCCACTTTGAAAGTCATACCTATGAAAAAGTAAGTGATATACATAAAAAGTTTTCCAAAATCGAAGTTAGATTTGAGATTGATTGAGATTTAGATTAGATTTTTTTAATTTTTTTAATATTAACAATTTCTTTTTTATATCATATGTTAAGTATTTGATTACATGTTACATGGAATACAATATCGACCAAACGACTATTACTGTTCAATTTCTGATGATTAGAGTCCATACCATATAAATCAGGCTTGCCATTGTTAGTACTGATTATGTTAAGTTATAGGGCATCCACTGACTCTCCCTTTGTTTAACTTTTATTAAAATGGTGACAGGTGCCTAAGGTCAGTTTCCATGGAAAACTATTCAAGCCCCTTTCAATTCTTTAAAAAATAATACTTTCTTACGATTCCTTTACGAATTTTTGAACACTTTTGGATGTTTTATCGCTTTTTTGAATTGAAATAATTATTTGACAGGTACGTCCGTCTAGATTATCACTCATACACTAACTTACCGGATTTATCAAAGAAGTTTCGTGATGAATGCGTAAAGAAAAATCCTCATGAATTCGTTGAAGCATTGATGTATACAAAGGACACTGGTGTTGTGATGGTCGGTGATATGGTGGACGAAGTGGGTACTGATGGCAAGGTAAGTGATAATCATAATATAAAATATATTAATGTAAAAGTCTGTTTATCTCTCTTTTTGAGTCTACGGTAAAATTGCTGAATTAAATTTCGTAAAGTTTTAGATATTTAGAAGTGCACGTAGTATGTACTAGATAAGCAATCATTATCTTAAAAATAGTTTTTTATCATATTTTTTAACTTTTTTTTAAAAGCTTTATATTAATAGCGTCGTTTTTTAATTTCAGTTTAATGATTTTGGTAAATGGCATGCACAGTGGTTTTTCAAGCAAGTGGAAAATTACTTGAATAAATATCGTGAAGGTCAGGGTCAAAAGGCCGTAGAATATATTCCTTTAAGGAGTTATATATATATATATAGACACACTCGCAGCTTTTTCTGGGAACTTCAGGTATTTTTACATATAATTTAAACTAAACTTCGAAGGTTATAAATCAAATAAATAATTATTATTTTAAATTGTTTCCTGCTAAATTACTTTAATGTAATTTTATTGTTTTATTTTGTTTGAAGAAGAGTTGAAAATCTTAATTTCCATACTATTAGCGTTAACGCCTCCAGATAACTTTCTAAGAAATTAATTAAATTTCTAAGAAATCTATAAAATATAAAATCTAACTGTAACGCCGGCGTGTCCGCGGTCGTGGAGGGATTGTCTAATGACCAAGTACTTTTAATTAACTTTTTGCGGATGACTCATTAAACGGCATCCACTCGAATTCCCAAACTGGGACAAAAATTAAAATATGTCCGATGCTGCGAGAAAAAAAACAGCAAACAAGCTTTTGCATAATGCTATTATTTTATAATTTTTATTTCAGTATATTATACCATTCGGTAATAATGTGATATTCCGTTATTTATTCGGCTGGATGATGCCCCCAGAGGTGTCTCTATTAAAACTGACTCAACCTGAGGCCGTTACTAAGTTGTATAATAAAGGTCACGTCATTCAGGACGTGTTGGTACCTATCGAAGACTTGGAAGTGGCTGTAGAAGTGTTCCATAAGGAATTTGAGGTATATAATTAATACTCAACATATACACATATCCATACAAAAACTCATTACCAATAATAACATAATCACCATCTGTCGATGATGTGCTTAAAAAAACTTTTTAACAAAAAAATAAAAACCGACTTCAAACAAAAGCATTAAAAAGTAAAAAATAACTGATTGGTAGTTTTCATTTACTATACATACCTAATCAAATATTTCAATATTACATTTTAAGTTGTTTTCTTAACAAATAACATAATCTTAAATCTATACATATAATAAAATTGTAACTAAGCCGAATCTGTACATTAAATATTTTTTGGAAAATCTTATTGAAATAGACATTATAATCAATATAAAGGCCGAATCCATAGTTTTTAGAATTTTTGTCTGTCTGTCTGTCATCTCGCGGGCATCAAACTCAATGTCTTTACCCATAATACATATACGTAGGTACATATGTTATTATTTTTACATTTCGTAAATATATGTAGGTACATTGGGTTTTTAAGATGCAAGAAGTCAATGGCCATAATATTGAGCTACAATAATTCAAAAGGTTGTTCTCTAAAAGGTCACGATGACTATTCAATAAGACTGTACAGTCAGGTGCATTGTATCTATTGTTACCACGAATGTATTGAATGCTTTCGTTTTGAATAGATATGTGTGAAGACAATGATTTAAAACTTATCGTGCAAGTATTCTCTACATACAAATGAAGTAAGAAAGAGGATAAGTAAAGCTTATAAATAGCGTGTGTAGATATAATTTGAAGAATTCTTTATTCAGGCTATAATATACAAACTCCAGATATTTTGCCTTTGAGGTTTGAAGGATCTCCAAGGAAAATTTAAATTTTACGTTTTAACAGTAAATTCCACACAGAAAATATTAAAGTTATTTCGTCAACTTTTAGATTCATCGAATTCTGTTGATAATAAAACAACGAAAAGGCTTTTAAGAAACATTTTTTAGTTTTGGTGTAGTTCAAATATGGAGAGAAACTTTCTAAATTGCGTTTACTTCGAAATAACAGACAATTAACATTGATATTTTATTAGTCATGGGTCAAGCAACAAACAAAAATTGTAAACAAACTAATTAAATATTGAAAAACTGTCCAAAATAAAAATAAAATACATATAATCTTTAAAATAGTGGTAACACAATACTTAGAAACAGTAAGATTTCTTTGATATCCGCATATTTTCTCACAGTCAAATTAATATTCTTGACCAGTCAATGCAAGTATTCTAATTTTTGTTCCATTGTTAGGACTTTTGCAAAATAGCAATACAATAGTAGACTATTGCAGCCAATTATACTAACCGTAACCAAATGTTTATGGAGTATATAATACTCTTTTACATTGTAAATTTAAATAAAATTGAACGCTTTCATCATAACTGATATTAATGTTTTATAAATTTCGCGTACATAAAAAAATTTCAGGTATGTGTGTTCGTCTATAACCGGGTGTCCTGTTTATGTCTTACAGACCCTAAGCACAGGAACACCAAGGGACCACCCCCAATGTGTGCTCACCTCATAGTGGTAGAGGTTCATTAGGATGGCGGCGGTTAAGTGCTTAAGCAATTCTGTGACGCCTAATTCAGACGGGGAAGGTTCCGTTGGATTTTAGTATGTTGCGTCTTTTTTAAGAAGTAAGTCTCCAAGTAACCACATCCTGTATTGCTATACTCAGGGCCGGATTTAACATTAGCGCCGCTCCTGGGCATAGTAAAAAATGCCGCCCTATTATCGAAATTTTGCATAAAATGGGTAAAGTTTTGATAAAGTTTTTTTTTTAAATTATTATTTTTTGGTAAATTCAAAAAAAAAATATAATTGATTTCTTTTTTCGAAAAACGTACTAGTTTTTCTTTAATTAATATTTTTTTGGAAAATAAAAAAAAACGTTTTCGATAACGTGAAGAGATTTTTTTTCCCGCCTTCCGAATTTTGCCGCCCTGGGCACTAGCCCCGAGTGCCCCTGGTGTAAATCCAGCGCTGGCTATACTGCTATCCTAATTCCTATACAGTTCGATCAATAACGAAAGTTATAAAGTACTGCGATTCTATCTATGTTGCCTACCGTACAATAAGTGAACCCGCTAATTTCGTACTTTCAACGTGGATAATTATAACCTAACTTGCATAACCCCCAGTCGCTTCTGTAGTCACGATCAAACTGTTCGCCTAATATTATTTTACCGTTCAATTTCTAAAATCACCCAATATGAAACCTTAAGCTAATAAAAATAAAGGTGTAATTAAACAAAAAGCATTTTATAATATGAGATATTAGTTTGTTACAACACAAAGCAACAAAAATTATATCAAAACTTCAAAGGCAGTGGTTGCATAACCTCGTTCTCAATACAATAATAATGGATGTCGCGGAAAAAAAAACGAAAGTGCAAGAATTAGAGCGGACAATGGATACAATGGCATTAGAGACACGATTTGCAAAAAATCCAAAAATCTGATATGGGATTATTATGGTACAGTAGGTCTAAGTAAAGGGGGAATCTAGCTTTGGCATGCGAGTCCATTCCTCTGCTACGAATATTTATTTTTATTTATTTATTTAGGTTCACCAACAATTGTTTACACGATTTATATAATCAGTATACAATCTTTGATATTCTTGTAACAGTATAACAATTACTTGAAGGTAAACTCCACGTGCAATTTGGTTATAATGGTAACAATATAAAGAAGTCAGTAAAAATAATGCCTAAATAACTTACACAAAAATTAACCAACTTAACAATACTAAAATAGTCTAATCGACTTTCAATAAAGTTACATGATATATTTATGTAGGACAATATAACTTATTATTAACAATATTTGCTTATAATATCTATCTTACTTTTACCATACCAAGAAAAATAACATTAGATGGTTATTCTTTTATACGGTTAACAACAAAATATTAGTTCAATTCAATCAAGAATATAACCTTTGTAGGTTAGTCACTGTATATTTGAGACGACCAATTTGTCTGTTCATTAAGTGGTTCCCGTATAAGAACAGCCGTATTATGCAACTGAAGTTCGGCTAAAATTACATGGAATAGATAAGTAATATAAACAAATTCTTTGACACATACATACTTAATGAGAGTTTTTACATGAAAACGAAAGTAGCCTTCGTATTATGCTATTTTCTTTAATTGTAAGTAGTTGGCACCGAAGCGAAATTTCTACATAGTTCAACTTATCGGCATGGAAATTGATATGTATTTAAGTACAAAGAACATTTATGCGGTTGAAGCTTCGTGTAAAGTGTATTGAATATATAAATATATAGCCAAAGGTTGTACAATTTAATAATGGGGAAAAACACCATTGTTTTGGTACCTCTTGAACCAGTAGTATCCGATGCGTCGAGCGAATAATAGGCGGGTTGATAGTAAATATTAAAAAAGACAAACCATAGAGAACTATTAACTTATTAAGTATTATTAAATTTAAAGACCATAGACAACTGTTGTATTGTAAAGACATTGGTAGGCAAGGTATACATAGTAGTAGTACATTATGTTGACACATATGCGCAGTCAGCCGTCGCCGCAGAAATATATTAATGTTTGTAAAATTTAACCAACCGTTTCGTCTTAGGACATAAATCTTACAAAACGTTGTCTAGTAATCATTACAACGCTTCCTCTCAAAGATGAAGCGGCATCATATGGCTGAATGAGTGAATTTAAAAATCATATAATATTTTAGTTCTTATCTATGTTATTTAAAATTAATGTGTACATTTATCCATTTGCGTATACGGAAACTAAAATATAGGCGACTTTTCGAAAGGCCTTTAAAGATCGAGCTCACGTGGAAGTTATTATTTTTTTTTACTATCTCCTAAGCTATTGATATCGGCTATACATATATATATATATATATATATATATATAATATATATATATATATATATATATATATATATATATATTAGTGTCCGACCGAAGCTTCGGCTTCGGCTTCGGCTTCGGCCACCTTCGGCCAAAAAATCCAACTTCGGCGAAACATTCGGCTTCGGCCCAAAACCCGGCCGAAGCCGAAGGTTTCGCCGAAGGTCCGAGCGACCGTCGAGATTGAACGAACTGTTACGAAAGTCATGAGGCGGCGTGGAGTCACTGTCAAAATATCACATTGCATGCATCAAAACAAGTTCGTACGTGTATTTAAACGAGTGTTTTGTTTTGAATTTGTGTTTATCAATTAAATTGTGATACATTAATAATCTGACTGATTGGTCTAATTGTAATTTGTGAATTACATAATAAAGAAATGATTATTTTTTACCAGTAGGTAAATCACAAAATCACAAACTTTTATTTATCTCTAAACCAACCATCTCTATGATATATCATCAACTTCTATATGAGACAGTCAATATAAACCTTCAATATTGAGGTTATTTGAGGTATTGATACAAAATTAATTACTGAGTGCTGAGAGAATATAAACCTTCGGCTTCGGCTTCGGCTTCGGCCGAAGGTTGTGGCGATAGCCGATTAATCGGCTTCGGCTTCGGCTTCGGCCAAAAATAGACCTTCGGTCGGACACTAATATATATATATATACATATATATATATATATATATATATATATATATATATATATATATATATATGGGTGATTCTACAAAAAATGGGTAACTCGATGTCACCAGTCAATAAAATGATGTATTATTACATTTTGTTTATAATTTATAATTAATTCTAAAACAATTAAAAGCCATTTATTTGGTCACCCAATTTCAGCCATCCATTATAAATACAAATTTGTGAAACTTCACAGTATATCCTCAAAACGTCAGTACTTTGGCGTGTCATAACGCCAAAAGGGCGCAATCATATAGCTGTGTATTAAATATTACCTTTAATATAATAAAATTTATTATTTCACTATAATCTGCGATGTATTTAATAATATATGATCACAACTTTATATTATAATATTTTCAACTTTGTTGTAAAAATAATAAGAAACTTTGTGTTCAGTTTTATTCATCAGTCCGTTGTGTGTTGTTCGAATTTGAATATCTCGCTAAATACCGGCGACTTAAATCCAAATCCGCGTTAAGCTTTAAGGTTGATAATAAAGTTAGCTGCAGACCGCGCCATTGTTCGGCCGTCATTTCTGTGCCGGTGCTAGAGTTGTGTTTGTCGTGTGAACACGTGCCGACCCAGACAAAATGTCAGTCCTATGGTGAGTCGCTATTTTTTTGTAAATTTGTGTTATATTTTAATTTTAACATACTTAACTTTGATTTGTTAAAATGTAACTTATTGATATTCGAAAATATCAAAATAAAAGTTGGTTCTAAAGGTAACCTCAAATTCATGTTTGTTTCGTCAGTCCGTTGGCGTCAGTCCGTTGTCTGATATTGCGCTAAAGGACAGACGTGTTTCTAGGGTACTGACTTGTTGGGCGTGTTTAATCATTTTTTTAATTATTTCAGTTTATAACATCATGGCTCCATAAAAACAAACAAAATATGTCTAAGGATAGAGATGAAATATCGAAACAGAAAATAAAGAAGAGAATTAAATTAGCTGAATATAAAAAGAAAAAAAGGTTGCAATGCTTGAAAAAGAAAGGAAAGGGACAAAGAAAAATATTAAGGACATGACGCCTCGGGAGCAACGATTGACAAGAAAAGAATGGAAAAAATATTCATTAAAGTACAGGCAAAAAAAACAACTCTACTACAGATAATTTGATTTTGATTTTGTTGACAAAAAGATCTCATTTTTATTACTTGCCTATATGGCATAGATTGTTATTTGTAAGCAACATAACGATATTATACAAGTCAGAAGGCTGTTTTGAAGACTGATATAATATTACTTGATAACTGTTATTATGTTAATTGGTACCTTTAAGGCAGAGAGAGTTATATTTTTATTTCAATTGTTTGTTGATTACTTAGAAAATGTACCTATATTGTTAAGCTAAACTACCTCAAAGTAGTTAAGTTCATAAAAAGCTGCTTCAAAGGTGAAGAAAGTTGTTCCTCACAGTATTACGTACAAAATATTTTTTTAATTGTTACTTAAGTGAATTAAGATTAAAAGTGAGACTCAAAATATGTGCCATTATTAGTTCCTAAGAGATTTCTTCTAAATTTTAATAAATTTCTTGCATATCTTATGAAATTGTGTATTTCATCAGTACTTTGTCACTCACGTCAGTCCCCTGGTTTCGGAATTCGGAAAAATCGAAATATCTCCGCATCTACTTTAAAAAGTGACTGGCCCTATCATGAGCAATATTTTCATTAGATTTGCTATCTTATAATCAGAATTCGTAGGAATTTGATTTAAAAACTATCATAAACAAAATATCCTGAAAAGTTACCCAACTTTTGTATATCCGCCCATATATATATATATATATATATATATATATATATATATATATATATATATATATATATATATATATATATATATAGCCGAGAAGAGCGAGAAACAATTATTAAAACCTACTTGAGCCTATCTAAATTGCTATAATAAACTAATCAAATCAATGAAAGCACAGAAGACAACACTTTCTATTTTTTATGTCTTCGTTAATCAATCATTTCTCACGATGTAGAAAAAGTGGCAAATATTATATTTTTTATAATTATTTTATCGACGAATGCACCCAGTATAAGAAAGTAATGCCCAATTTACTTGAGTGTTTATGTAAGAATTGATGTTTTTCATATAGAAGTTTAACTTTTAGTTTTCAAATTAAGTGCTGCATTTTTCATATACATATACTCAGTCTCTCAGACCGAATATTATATGACTAACCTGACTTGAGATTAAACATGAGAATAATATTAATTAGGGAACGGCTGAACACTGGCTGTATTTTCCATGTAATAGTTGGGAAAGTTTTAGAGGTAGGTGTATACTACAATATAATCAAATTTTATTTACAACCGTTAAATACATTGTGAAATGAAGGAATCAAGATGACGACACGTTTGGCTCCGTTTGTAGTGACCCTACTTATTGTACCAGCGGTCGCGGGTTCGAGTCCCGCCAGTGGCATACATTTGTAAGCATGAATGAACTTCAGTCATGGGTGTTTATATTTATAATATGTACCTATGTATTTAAAGTTATATAATATGGGTAGTGTGTCAACTATCTAGTATCCATAACACAAGCCTCGTAGCTTACCATGGAACTAGATGATGCTGTATATAAATGTCCCAACATATTTATTTATTTATAAACATAATATAATATAAATATAAAATTTATTTAAAATCTTTTTAATATCTACTGCCCTTATTTTGGGAACTATTGATATGAACTGCTAACATTTTGTTATCTCTATTCATTATTGCTACATATAGTGAAATCAGGTAAAAGGTCAAATTATAACTCTACTTTAAATAATAAAAAGATAAAAAAACTTTTTATTCGTGTCAACTAAAAACAGCCTTTATTTCGTAAGATAAAGCTTAGTAGCAATTGTATAGAATCTTAAAGAATGAAGCTAATATTGCGAAGTGATTCAAGGTAAATTATTCCATTCCTGAACTCGTTGCACTTGCTATGTCTGAAATATTGCTGCGTTCGGTCCCCTATAAAAAAGTACAAGGTACCTACTTTGTAAGCAAAATATTTACATATCTTATCTGTCTGTCTGACAAATCTTTGCGCTCTATCAATAAATAAGTATTTGGTGTTATAATGAAACAATGAATCATGGTTACCTATACCAAGTTATTATAAATAAGTACAAAAGTTATATACTTATTTGTTCAAATCATTGTGACTTTTATTTATAGAAACGTTTTAACTGTTAGTATAGATTTTTCAGAGATGAGATGTTTTCGCGCAGTAAAAAGTATGCTAGATATATGTATGTTGACCCAGATACCCAACTATCATCATACCAAACGTCATCAAAATCTGTCCAGTGGTTTTCTCGTGATGCGTTCCTAGACAGAAAGACAGACAGAGTATGTCTACTCTCACTGGCTCTCACGGACCGGACATTCCATGCCACAATATGTTTGGTTTATATACTTAGCAATACAATCGTACCTCATTGACAGAAGTGCTTGAAATCCCTAATGAGAGCACGGCTCACACTTGTTTAGATAACCATGGTATGAAACTTTTAAATAACAATAAAAACCTAAAAAAAACGACTTCCAGGTACTAAAATATAAAAAATAACTACTGTCGGTGGCAGCCGACAATGTTTTAAGATATGAATATCTAATAGATAAATATGTATTTTACGTATTGAAATAGGTATATTACATTTGCTTTGCATCGGTTCTAAATGAAAACCCCCGTTTAGTTATTTTTTTTTACATTTTAGAGCCTGGAAGTCGGTTTTTATTATTTTGTTAAAAGTTTCTATTTTTCCATTTTTAGTGTAGACGTAATAAGCAAGTAATTTAGAAGAAATTTTTTAATGGCATATTCGATTAAACAATTAATTAACAAAATAATTTATTGTTGATTTTCCTAAAAACCGCTCCACCGATTTCGATAAAATTTATACGGACCTGACCTACATAAAAAAAAAAGATTCCGACGAATTGAGAACCTTTTTGGAAGTCGGTTGATAAAAATTGATTTAGTCACAATTATGATTATTGTAATTTGTATGTTCATGAGTATTGTACTTTTAATATTTTAAGGTTTTCTGTTACATGCCATTTGATAACGTAATTGTAATTTTACGATTGCCATCCAATCTCCATGGCTATTTGCTACATCCATTTTTAACCATTACGGACAGTTTTGCAAGTGAATTTAGCTATCAAGCCCTGATGAACGCCTAGATTTACTATCGCCAATCTAAACCGTGACCAGGCGTACGAGGAAGAAATCTTAGCCTTTGAAATTAGATGAGTGTTCTAGATGAAAATTTCTCAAATATTTTGCAATCGTTTCCATGATGTTATAATGCAATTGTCAGTAAGTAGGTACTAGTAGTAGTATCGACGAAAGGTATTAACTCAAAAATGTAAGATTTTAGAGCTTTTAGGAGACAATATTTTTATTAAATTAACAAATTTAAACCGAAACAGAAACCTACATAATTTCACGATTAAATATCACAAGTTAACAAAAGCATAAAAAAAATAAAAAAAAATTAAATAAAAAAATCATTTATGGTAAATATAGGCAAATTATAGTTTTAAAGGAAGTACGGTACCCCAGTGGTAACGCGCTCGCTTGGAAACCGAGTGAGGCGGGTTCAAATCCCGGGTCTCGCACCTCTGATATTTTCACTTGCGAATAATCTTCAAAATGATTAGGTACCATTTGTCTTACGGTGAAGGAAAACATCGTGAGAAAACCTATACAGGTTTTCTATATACCTATCTGAGAGAACCTAGCAAGTTTTCGAATGACATGTGAAGTCCGCCAACAGCGCTTGGCCAGCGTGTATATGGTCTATGGCCTGATCCTCCTCGTACTGAAGGGAGGCCAGGTAAAAAGGGCTGAATTATTGTTGTATGGTAATTATATCCATAACAAACGTGTAAAAACAGCTTTCTGGCTGCTTTGCTTTCTCTGTTAAATTACTAAACGGAATTTGATGAATGATGAACCTAGGAAGACGCTATGTATGTGGTTATAATATTATGATTTATAAAATAATAATACCTTCAAAACATTCGAAGAAACATTGTAATAATAAACAGCACTTTTGTGCTTGCACGCCTGCTCGCAGTGCGTAAGATGGTCCTTAGATATATTATACTTTTATATGTATATGTATTTTTGTATGTAGTCCATTTTCAATTTCACAGCATTAACACGCGCGTGCCACTAGGCGCTGCCAATTTTTTTTTTAATTTCGTTTTTTATTTGAGTTGAGTATGTTTACACTTGATGCTTGTAATATGAATTTATTATATGTATTTTCTTTGATTGCATAGACGTAATTCAAGTGTGCCTATTTAAATCTGAAAGCAAATACTCCTAAGGATGAAATAATGTAGAGAAAGATAAAATACTAATTAAATATCCTTTACATAATATTATATATTCATTTTTAAATTTAATTGCCATATAAAAATCAACTCAAAATTATCATTATTTTTAGTATTTATCATTGTGATTTAAAATATGCTGTGCTTACGAAAGTTTGAATATATCCATATAGACTAGAAAAGTTTGTGGCTTTTAGAAAACCGCCAAGCTGTATGTACAAAATTGCCACATGGCTTTTTTTTTATTTACCAACTCTATAATTAGTCACAATGGATGTTTTTATCAATTTGGATATGCACAAATCACATAACTACATATTTAAAACAATATTGGACAATAAAAAGGATAAAACAGCATTGATTTAAATCAAGGAATTAAGGAATTTAAATCAAAGATTTACATCAGTATTATCAAACATCAAAGTTTAACTATAAAACAGTATATCTATAATCTATATACAAAAATCAATTGCTGTACATTTAAGTATCACTAAAACTCAAAAAACAGCTGGACCAATTTCATTAATTCTTTTTTGATTTGTTGAGGGTGTGTCAGGGGTGGTTCAAGCATAAAAGAAAATAGAGAAAAATCCAAAAAAACAGCTGACAAATCAAAAAGTTCAGAAATGTTTATTTTGTACTTATGTATATATAATATATATTAAAACGTACCTAGGGTTGAACCAGAGCAAAGCGAGGGTGAGTCGCTTGTCAAAGATAAAACTCAAAATTATAGTTTATTCATTTTCTTCATGTAATGTCACAATTACTTTTACATTTTATTAAGGATGTTTCCATCTAAATTATTTTTCTACTCTATTTAAGCATAATTTTTTCACAAAAACTGTATTTTTCTGAGGCTGTTATCAATTATGTACTATATAAATTATAATAGTACTTTAAATGATCAATTTAAAGATTTTTATTTGAATGAATTTACATACATATTTCAGGAAACAAACTTTTTGTAAATGAACTACCATTGCTTGACTCACTCCTAAATTAAATATAAACAATCAAATAGACATAATTCATTTATGCATTTATAATAAAATATAATGCTTAATAAATAAAGCATGTTAACACAATTTCTTGTTTCTTCTTATATCTTAAAATTTCCTATCATCTTTGCATTGTAGCAACTTGTTCACTGATTTCTGTCAACATTTGAGCAGATGCTAATATATTGTCATACTGATAGCCCATGTGAACAGCAATTAATTTCATCTTTTTCAAATTCTCTTCACTACCTTCCATGAGATGTTCTGTGGCTGCAAAGTCTCGAGCTGCCTTTGACAGGAGCTGAAATTTAATACAAAAACAATTAGCTTCAATTATATTATAGTGATATAGATATACATATTAAATACATTTTGATAAAATTATTATCTATTTACCTCATTTGATTTTGAACCTCTCTGTATCTGACGAGCGAGAGAAGCAATATTATTCATGTTAACTTGAACTCTCTCTGCCAGCCGTTGTTTCGACTCAGCAAATAAGGATCGAGCGCTACTTGATGATGCAGATGTCATTTTGAAAAGTTATTTATCTGATCTCTAAATCGCTTTTATAAACAATTTAGGAATGACGGAAAAAATCACTATTCAATATATTATGTATTTAATTGATTAGTTTTTAGAATAACAATATTATGATTATACATGGAAAATGTATTTTATACACATAACAACATATGCACTGTTTTAATACACAAATTACAGCTGTTATTAGAAATTTATTAAATCAAAGAAGAATAATTATTATCATGGAATATTGTTTTATACAAAAAGTAGAAACGTCAAACCGCCGAACCGATAAATGTCAACAAACAAAATAATAAATCCATTACACGCAATGGAATGGCGGCAAATAAAATGTTTCTTAAAAAATTGCAATTTTATATATTGATAGTTAAAAATTATATCAGTTTGCTAGCGCAAATTTATAACGATTAATATGATTCACCACATTAATAAGCCGTATTAATAAAGGTAAGAAAGGAAGGTAAAGTTATGAAGGATATGAAAGTTTTATGATTTATCATAATATTATAAAACTGTCAAAATTATCGGATCTCTCTAAAAATAATCTAGAAAAGTTAGGAGAATCAAGTAGAATGGTAACAAAATTAGCTTAATTAATAATATTAAATTCTACCTACAGAAAATAAATAAAATAAGTCATAGAGGTTTTTGCTTTTCAGTTTTCTAGTCTATAGTATTCTGGTCTGACTTTTCGCTCGTCACGGAACGTTTTGTGTTGTAGGAAATTCCTGTAAATTTAATTCAATTATCAGCCTTTACCAAAATGTGTTTTAATAATCTTTTCTGTCTATCAATCTTTAATCTTTCTATATCTACGCGTATATCTTGTATTGTTTAAGAAATGTTTATTTGCGGAACTACTGTGATCCAATAATTTCTTGTTGGTATTTACGTATTTCCGTAGCTATAAAGATTTATTTTTCGCAATGGACAAAGGCGTGACGTGCGAACATCTAAATAAGTTAGTAGACTTTCTCGACAAGGAGCTATGGAAGTCAAAAGAGGTAGGATCTCGCAATTTTAACTTCATATAACCTCAAACGTATTATCGGGTATAATTGATGATTAGCATTCTTTACTTGTTTTCTTATTATGCAATGAACTGGACTATGTAAACTCCCTCCAATTAGAAAAATAGTATTACTCATTCTACAACTGCTTTAGGAATTTCTGATACTTGTTTTTGTTTACATTTACACTAAACTATTTTTATCCAATAAAATTGCTTTATTTCAATAGATACCACAATAAAATATGTATTGTCATAAAAAGTTTTTATTCATGTAAACTTCAATTAATACAAATAAATATGGTCTCTTTACTATTTTTATATAATTTCATGTACCTATGTAAAATATTGAATAAAATATGACATTGTATACATTTTTGTATGCAAATATATGTACTTGTTAATATACTTAGATATTATGTCTTAGTAATTGTCTTATATATGTTAAGAAGTTAGAACTTTTGAAAATATTAATGCATCTGGACTTTGTATAAGCAAGATATATCTCATTATTAATCTTTATATCTTATTTGTGTTTGTTTTGTTTAATGTGTTTTATAAAATATGTTGTCTTAAGCTTGGTTGTGTTGAAAACAAAGTACATATAAATAACATATAAATTATAGTAATAAAATTATATAAAAGTTAAATACCACTAATTGACTGGGTATTAATAATGAGGCATAATACTCGTACATATTGCATAATTATTATTTTTTGCATTTTTGTAAAATTTCATTTGCAATAGAGATGATGTTGAACCTTGTTTAATTAAGAATATAGAGTGGAATACATAAATGAACTATACAAAGTTAAATTTGACAACACATTTGGCTCAGTTTATAGTGCTCTACTTGCTGTACCAGTGGTCCCGTGTTCGAGTCCCACTGGGGGTATTCATTTGTGTGATGAGCACAAATGTTTTACTCCAATCATGGGTGTTAATATTTATGTTAAGTATGTATTTAAAGTTATATATATGTAGTATATCAACTATCTGGTATCTATAACATAAGCTTCATAGCATTTATTTATTTACACAAACATTACTTTTAAATATTAACAAATGTTGAAATATTGAATGTCATTATGCAATCATTTGTATACAATATACAACACTTATACTCTTATTATGTATTAAATTAAATTACCTTTAAACAAATAAGTGATGCCTGATTGCCTCTTAAAAACCTTCATTTAATATTTCTCGACTGTAAGTGAACATAGGATTGAACACACAAACATACAAACATACAGGTCAAACACATAACCCTCCTTTATGCTCGCTGTAGTCAAGTATAAATAATTTACTGCATATCAAAAATTAATTACGAACATAAACATTAATCACTAATTCTAAATACACTTCATATTGAATAAATGCATCAAATTGAATTACTTTTCAGAATCTATCATGTTTCGACTGTGGATGCCCTGGACCAAACCTCTGGATCTGTTTGCAACCTGACTGCCACCATGTTGGATGTTCTGAAGTTAAAAATGACCACAGCACTATACACCAGAAGGTACTTTTTTTTTAATTTTTATTTTTTACAAGTTATGACCATCAGAAGATAGTATTTATTTTTTTGGTAATTAATACAACTATAATTTAGTTAATTTTAGCCCCCAAAAGTTTTTGATTTCATACTATTTGTTCAATTTTATAGGACTGTATCTCGTGATACATAATTCAAATTTTATAACTGTAAAAAAAGTTTCTTCTTTTTTTGTTTTTATTGTAAAAAACATAAAAAAGTAAATCAAAATATAAAGTATGTGAACATATAAAATAATAAAAAACTGTCCAAATGTAAATTGAATGGATACTAAAGATGTTTATTTTAGGACTCTGAATAGGTTTATTATAGTTAATATCTAGTCAATAAGGATTAATAAATACACGATGTAAAGTAAATTTTGTAATGTATCTATTTGAAATATCTTAAATAAATATTTTTGAACTTAAAATACACCATTACTGATAATAATATAATATTATCAAAACTTTATATTTAATTAACTTCAAAAAGCTGGTTTTAAGTGTGTTCTTTTGTATTCTACTTAATATAATAATATTAAGTACCAATTTTGATGATCTTTTTTAAATATATTTTATACCACAAAGGTATTATTAAATAGAATTCTGTACCTGAAGATCAAATAATCACTTTTAAGATAAAAAGAACAATAATAATAAAAAGGTATGTTCAGTTAAAAATTAAGTATAACAATTGATTACACATTTCCAACACTCCCTTATGTGGAATTAACTTAAATACATCTAGTGAAGCCTTAATAGTTATAGCTATATTGATAGATATTGTATTGATGAAGTATCACTTTAAATTCAATTCAATTACAATTTACCAGTATTTACAAATTTATACAAAGTCAAAATATTTTTTATTTTATTTTGTGTCTTAAAAATCATAATTAACTATTAAAAACCTATTTTATTTTAAAATCGATATTTTTTTTATGTTATAGTATTATGTTAGGGTAGAGTATTAGTATACTTTGTCTTTACTAGCGACGTACCCTCACTTTGCTCGGGTGCTTCCCTGGGTGCGTTTTAATTTTTTTTGAGCAGAACCCTAAATTTTTTCTAAAATAAAAGTAGCTTAAGTTATTCCTTACAATATCAGCGAGCTGCCAGTGAAAATTTCGTCAAAATCAGTCCAGCCCAGTCCAGGAACAAATAGACAGACAAATTTTAAAAGTTGTGTTCTTCTTAAAGTACCGCACATAATTTCATATGCATTTAGTAAAAAGCTGTTATTTTGACGTTACAAACAGACTTTTAAAGATAATTTATCTGTATAGGTCATCAAATTTATTATTTCAATTTGTGCTAATTTCTATATTACCTAGATGAAATGCAATTCATTTGATTAACTATTAAACATAAAATAAATTGTTTGTTTTTCTTTTTTTTCGTTTTTAAGATAAAATAAATAATATATACATATAATAAAGTAAATTAAAATACTAAGTACCTATATGAACATATAAAACAACAGCTTTCTTTACAGACTTAGTTTTAACGAAATCAAGTTTACAAGCAAAAGCTTCTAAAATAAAGTGTACAGACTCGAGTTTATTATTTACGTCGTCCCAATTAGCTTTAAAGTTCTTTATCGTCTTAATATAGGCGAATTTACATCCTTACTAAGAAATTGAAACTTGGCATAATGCCTAACTGCTCGATTATATGTAACAATGGAAACACGATGAGTTTAAACGCCTTTGTTGTGAATGCCCTTTGGACCTCACTCACACTTGTTACTTCTACAGTTACATTATTTGATAAAGTATGTATGTATGTAACTAAATATATATTTGCATGACTTTATTATTGTATGTGTGGAATGTGAATTTATATATTGTTGTACATGACCAAAAACCAAATTCTTAGGTTTTACATTTTAGTATACTCTTACACTGCAGTTTTTGTATTTTTCTCAGAAATGAGACATTTTCCCGCGGTAAAATGTATACTGTATGTTGACCCGGATAACCAGCTATCACCATACCAAATTTCATCAAAATCCCTCTAGTGGTTTTTTCTGTGATGCGGTAACAGACAAACAGACAGACAAAAATTCTAAAAACTATAGATTCGGCCTCTGTGTCGATAATAATGTTTATTTGAATAAGATTTTCCAAAAAATATTTAATGTACAGATTCGGCTTAGTTACACTTTTATTATATGTATAGATTTTATAAATGGCAATATTCGTTTGGTTTTCATTACACAAATAATTCCGGTAAATCAAGGTTACTATTGAAAAGAATACAGTGGTTCATAAAATAAGATTAGATTACAAAAAAATGTGGGACAGCAATTACGTAATTCAATTCTCTATACCGACGAAACGATATCCCCAAGTTCTATTCTTAAAATATTTCATACTAAAGTTTCCTCGCGACTCCGCCCGCTTAGTTTATTTATGCCGCGCTTCGCTCAGGAATCAGGATCCATCTTTAGATAACTTTGCGTGCCTGTCACGATTTATTTTCGTTTTCCATTATCTCCTAAAACATATAATCAAATGACATACTGTAAAGTGTAAAGGGCTTTTATATTATTAAGTTTATTGGAAAAAAGCGATAAAAAAAATGGAACTTAAGTGTCAGTGATGAAGAAACTTAGTACTGTTCAGTCGAAGGGTACATGTTTTATACTAGCTGCAAGTCTTGCTTCGTATGACCCGTTATATATCATATTGATACAATAAAATAGTTTTAGAGAAATAATGTAGATAACAAAAAATCATATCCAATTTTTCTGAGTAGTTCTAGAGATAAGCACATAAGTACAGACAGATGTTCATCGGTGACTTTCTTTTAAATGTGTAAGAATTGTTCCACTCTTTTAGAAGTCGTAGCGTGATGATAAGTAACCTATACCATTTCCTTATTTTCAAAGATTAGCAAGTTCAAACAAAAAACATACCACCTAATTAGTATACCTATTAGTATAGACATAACGAAGTGATAAAAAACAAAATTATGTATAGTTATTTCATAATTGCTATGAAAAATAGTTATTTATGACATAGAATAATAGGTTCGTCGCATTTTAAGTGGTCACTATGACTTGCAACTAATTTACAGTTACTTTGATATTCTAGCTGTCATTCTTAAATTATAAAGTCCAAAGTCAAATCAAAGTTCAAAAAATCTTCTTTCTATCTGACAGTGGCGAATTAATCTATGCTCAAGTAACACGCTTTGAAGCCATTAACAAGATAAACCCCTGGATTCTGTCACCGCGTTTGACGTGATCAACACACAATTTTTGAGCCTCTCGGATTTAAATTATTTTATGATTGTGGAAATAGTAGTAATAATTAATTAGTTGTATATATTAGTTATATGGTGGTAAGTTTTGAGTTTTAGATTTTTATTTTCAAATTTTCCTTCTATGTGACAAGCCGAATATGGTAAAAAAACACAATCGTTATATATATCGTTCATTCAATTTGTACCATGAGGTGAATTTTGACAAATAGCATTCTTACTTTTCTGTCATAATTAGCAATCTCGTAAAAGTTATTGATACGCGACGGATGTATTATTATTTTCAAAATTTATAATATAAAAGGTAATTGATTGTGCCACATAAATTAAGTAAAACCTATTATTTTCGTAAATCTGTCGATTGATATCATGTAATTTTAGTACTTCGGTAATTAATTTATACTTTGATTCTAGAAGTGTAATAATGTCGAAATACTTATATTTTTAAAAACTTATAACACAGAAGTTTATAATACACGAAATCTCGTTTTCCGCTATGTTTCGAATGTGACCTTTGCGACATCAATTTAGAAGAATTTACTAAGCATTACCTATTATAAAAAATATAAAACAAACTCTGCAACGAGACTCTACTGAGAATTTACACATGCGTAGAAAATATAGTAAAGAAAAGCACCTATAGAAACTGTGTTTGTAATTTAGTCATTCCTTTAGTACTTTTAGTCTTTCCCTTTCGAAATTTCGACTTTCTACTCGCCTCACTTAATGCTTTCATTATAAAATATCAAGGTTTAGGTGTGAATACGTAACATATAATAGAAAAATAAACAAAAAATAGAATTACTTTCATTTATAATATTACTACTATATGACATTTTATTATATTATCCAAAAGTTATAGTAGGGGAGCCCACGATGCTAAATGGGGATTTACTCGAGCGTCGTAGAGACCTATTGGGATGCAAAGCTTAGATGATAAGAAGAAAAAAATGTTATATGATATATACCTTTACATCGGTGGGGGAAGCGGCTATAGATTTTTAAATATGTAAAAAAAAACTTGCATAGGCATCCTCGAGCGCGTCAGATATTGATAGCATCAATGCCCTACGTATTTTTAATCATGTACGTATGTTAATCTGATCGTTTGCATGATGCGGGTGGTTGTATTTAAGGGTTGAAAATGAAAAAAAAAAAATAATCGAGCGCGTCAGATTTTCTAAGGGAGTGTTAAGTGCACCAAAAAAAAGCTCTCATTCACTAATCTGACGATTTCGATGGGACGCAAACTCGCGCCCATTTTCATAATGTGCAAAAAAAATCGCCATTTTGAAATACTCAAGCGCGTCAGATTAGGATATATATGGTTTATCTTCATGTTCTAAACGTACTGTCTCATAATCTGACGATTATCTAGAGGGATTCGCCTGATCTGACAAAAAAAAAATTAGAAAAACGGTTCACCTTAAAGGCCATACCTGCAACTTCCCGCTAATTCCATTCCTGGGCGCTTAAAATTGTACTTACGACATTTTTGAGCTCAAAATATAATTTATGTGATATTTTGAGCTCGCTGAGTTCAAAGAAATAATATTTCTATGCATTTGAGCTCTCCCAGCTCGAAAGTCTGATAGAAGTTTCACAGAACACTATTTTTGGAATTTTCAAACCGCAATAACTTTTGAATAGATCAAGCAATTTTCACGCGGTTGACGCCATTCGACGCAGTTTTATCATCCTCATAAGTTATTTTCAGGTTTTAATCGATCGAACCAAAAATTTCGGAGTAATCCCAAAAAACACTTTTTTCGGTTTTCTTTCGTTCACGATATCTCTCGAACGAATCAACCGATTTTGACCGAATTAGCGACGATCGGCGTGGTTTTTCTAGCTTAAGGGCGGATTAGTTTTTGAAGTTAATTGATAAAGCCGGTTAAAAGTTATTCCAAAAAAACCACTTTCAAAAAAAAAATCTTATTTTTTTTGAGATTTTTCAAAATTTCTCAAAATCTATCGGTCCGAATCGGTTCAAATTCACAGGAAATCTAATTTTGAGGCAAATCTTTAGAACGCCGTTTAGTAGATTCCGATCGGTTTAGTCGTTGAAAAGATATAAGCGAGTCACACATACATTGTTTTCTCTGGGTAATTGATTTTTAAACGAAAAGTATATTATTCGTAAGTAGACTATTTTGACACACGATTTGAAGGAATTTAAATGGATACAATTGAAGATCCAGAGATATTTCATTAATTCGCGAATTATTCGAAAACTTTCGAATATGATCAGCTGTGCTAGTAATTAACTCACCCTACCTTAATCTGACGCGCTCGAGAATTTCTGATGGTCAATTTTTTTTTACTAATCTGATCCTGTATCCTTCACGGGCGGCCTTATATATGGGCCTCATGTTTTGTGGAGGTACTAACCCGGGTACAAGGTATCCCCCTGTATATTAATCTGCCGCGCTTTAGTAAATCCCGAAATCCCCGCTTGGGCTCCCCTACTATTATATATGAAGTTTAATTTAAAGATTTCTATACGTATAATATAGGACCCTTGGATATGAAACTCTAAAAGAACTTACAAAAATTATAAGTACTGTTTATTTATAATAATATATTTATATTTTTATAAAATAAAGGCAACTCAATTACGGTCCCATAGCAATAATCAACCACATAGTACATCCTTGATCAGCGGCAGAGTTAGGTGAAGATGTTTTCTTCACTAATTCAGAGAAAAGCAGCACTTAAAATCCTAAATAAACAGTTTTAAATATTATTTATAAAACTTTTTTAAAGTATCTAAGTTACGGTTACGGTTTTTATATTGTAAGGTCAACATGTCTAACTCTTCTAAAAACTTGATTCACTGGTAAAAAACCATTTGGGATACGTCTAATAATTTTCTTTTAATATTTGTTTTTTTTCGGTACGTTTCATATAAATATTAATACTACTATTTTGAATAAATATAATTTTAAATAAATAAATTATAATTTGTTTATAACAAATATTTAAAGGCGAAGACACGGTAATGTAATATACATAGTGACATTGCATATACGTAGTAATATTTCATATGGATTTAGTAAATCTTAGTTAATGAAAATGCAGAATGAGAAAAATCCCAAATTTCTTGTGTTGAAAGTGAAAGGCCAAGAAATAATCTTAACAACAGCGGAAGATATAAAATTGTGTCAGAATGTGTTAGAGAAACCAAAAACTATTTTTCTAAATAGTGAGTGTTTTCTAAATATTGTGGAGCCTGTCGTATTAAAATGTATAAGGAAAAAGTTTCAGAAGTTTTTGATGAAATTGATCACAATCAACCAACTATTTCTACAGAACAAATCAAAATTGAACCGAATAATATTTTTTTGAACACTGTCCTATTCTAGCAAAAATTTTCATCACTTTACACATCGATTGCG
This sequence comes from Brenthis hecate, assembly GCA_951806755.1. Taxonomy (NCBI): domain Eukaryota; kingdom Metazoa; phylum Arthropoda; class Insecta; order Lepidoptera; family Nymphalidae; genus Brenthis; species Brenthis hecate. The sequence continues at coordinate 4,951,389 of OX638261.1, forward strand.
TTAAGTTATTGTTTTATTACATGTATAGGAAAAAGTAGGTATAGCGAGTGTACCTTAGGAGATAGACATATTATTATTATTTTGTTGGGTGTGGTGCCGAGGTCGGCCCTAGCTACGTCGACCAGTTTTGGTCCATTGTAGCTCCCTTTAAGGAGATAGACATAAGCTAATGTGGATTTTTTGTAGGTCTTTTTAACAAGATCTACAATTTTCTAGTACATTCTTATATGTCTCGTAAGGTTTAGCCAACATTAGCCAAATGATGATGTTCTCCTGACCGATTCCGGCCACGGCGGCCAATCTCATTGAGACTAGCCAACTGCGCGGGAGATATTATAGTGCTCAAGTGCACGCGCAGACACAGGTGCACTCTATTCCTGTCACTCTCATACTCCGGTGGGACGACTACTCGACACGACCGGTGAGAGTTAAGGCGCAGGACCGACGGCTTTACGTGCTCTCTTTAAATGTTTAATTTAATTTATGGCTAATTATACTCGATTAGTTAGGTTATAATGAAAATTGAAATCGTAGAAAGCACGTTGAAAAAAATAATGACGTTGCGTGACGCGTCACATTAAAATTTAAACTCCCTCGTAAGTAATTTTTAAGGCAAAGGTTCAGGGACAGTCATGAACGAAAGTTATAAAATATACCTACATAATTTTGGATATGTACAGAATTATAAATGTGAATTAATCACGTTAGCAGCATTTCACCTTCACTTTTCTTATGACAATTTCTTTATATAGTATAGTATATTAATTAATATACATATAATAAAATTCTTACTGAGTCCAATCTGTACATTAATAATTTTTATGGAAAATATTATTGATATAGTAATTATTATTATGGATACAGGGCCGAATCTATAGTTTTTAGAATTTTTGTCTGTCTGTCTGGGAAAACATCACGAGAAAACCACTGGACAGATTTTGATAAAATTAGGTATGATCATAGCTGGTTATCCGGGTCAACACATGTTATACTTTTTACTGCGTGAAAATATCTCATCATTGAGAAGACTATACCTACTAGTACTTACTACCTAGTATAAAATGATATTTGAATCATCATAATTAAAACCGAAACAAGGTAAAATTAAAAACCTATTTTTTTTCCTAATCTCGATATATGACATTTATTAAATAAAATACACTAAAAAAACGAAAATAATAACAAAGTCTCTTAACTTCAGAAAGCAGGTGCTTTTTGTGTGTTTTTAACCCCCGACGCAAAAAGAGGAGTTTGACGACGAGAAGTTTGACGTTATAGTCTGTCTGTCTTTCTGTGGCATCGTTAATAGAGTGTGTAACGTCATTACACCAAAAATAATTAAAAAGACACGTCTGAAGCATGCTTTATACATCCTAAGACATAGAAGATATTACTAGAAGTTTCGAGATTGAGACAAGAGCAGTTAATCGTAAATTGTCGTGTGTAAGAGTGAGAGAGGAACATAACATTCGAAATTACTAGAACGGTTTTTCGAACTGCATGCATATAAAAAGGCCGGCAGTGTGTCGAGAGATCAGTTGAATTTCGAAGCTAATCACTTATCTTCGAAATTCAACTGATCTCTCTGTTTGATAAGAAGTACGAAAAAGTGAAGAAAAGTGGAGTGAAGTCATATTTAAAGTGTATCTAATGGTGAAAATTACTGTTCACTGACTAAGAACTGTGCATTTACTGCGTGTTTTAGTGAATCTCCATAACTCACTCTTGTCAACCAACAGCAATAAAACATCAATAGTGCAAAAGACGTGCTTAAATTTCCGATCCCTAAACTCATAGAACTTAACATATATAAACATAAGTATTAAATAATAAAACAAAAGACAAACCTCCAATGCCACAATGGGCATGTTATATGAATAACCTTAAATACCCATGATAAGTAATAATGATTGATTGATCTCATTAAATATCGTGATCTTGCGCCAAGGACAGTGCGTAATTTGTAATATCTTATCCTTTTAATCTGGAGTTAAAGCATCGTCTTCAAGAAACTTGGTATTAATCTAGCTAAAGCTATCCCACGGGAACCGTACATTTTTCCGGAGTAAAAAGTAGCCTATGTGTTATTCCAGACTATAATCTATCTCTGTGCCAAATTTCATCCAGATTATAATATTTATACAGATTATATATATATGAATGCTTTGACGCAAAATTAGAGCAATAGCTAACTAAAATCAGATAGACATGATTAAGATTTTAATTCATTTTTGTCTTTCAGAATTTGCCATCCCATTGTGTTCATATGAATGCATCAACGGAACGAATATGGTGTTATTTGTGTGAAAAGGAAGTTCACGTTATGGCGGCGCTAATGCATGCAAAAGTAAGTAAAATTATTAAAATATTTTAATATACTATGATGAAGTTAAACTTCTCGAGAGTATCATTTAAAGTAATATGATTTCTACGCCGTCATATTATGTTTTAGTACCTGGGCGACCGAGCTTCGGTCGGAGTTTTGGCCCCAAAGGACAGATTTCTTTAAAAAAACTTAAATAAATAAAAAAAAAAACAAAAGAAAACTACTAGTAAAAACTTTGTATTCGACTGGCATTTGAACCCGGACACCTGTGATGGTCAATCTTGCGCCTCGACCGCTTGACCACGATGCCCGAGTATGCGAAATTATATTTTATATATTGTGCGTAGAATGATACGAAAGAAAATCGCATGAAAACTCGAATATACGCGTATTCCCAGAGAAGACTAATCAAGATCGATTTTTCGCTCCCCGAAAACCCCGACATACCAGCGATTTCACCGTAATCGTTAGAGAAGTTTCCGAGATCGCCGGTATAAATAAATATACAAGAATTGCTCGTTTAAATATATTAGATTGTGGAATCTACTTACAATTATGTTCACAAACAATTAATACTAGGTGTATCCGTGATTGCAAAAGTTTGATTTAGTTCCCTTAAAGGTGACAATAAAAGGTCTATAAAGTGTTTGACCGTGTATTATAATATTATTATAGGTACGTATTATGTACAATAGCGAGGGATGTTCATAACTCTTCGGCTGAATTGCAGCGTTAAATAAAAATATTATTACTAATTTTCGCTTGGCCTCCACTCGCGTGGTAGGTTTAATACTTTCTTAGATTTACGTGAATATTTCATATTTTAAATAAAATTATCTTTTAGATTTTTTTCGCTAATTTATTTAGATTTTTGTTTCCCGTCGTTTCAAATGCTTTACAGCAAATACGGTCACGGGTGTGACTGAGATCGAAAGAAATTCGTAAAAAATTGAAAAAGATAGTTTTATTTAAAACTAGCATTGCCCGCGTTCAGATGACCAAAACCAAATTCTTAGGTTTTACATATTAGTATACTCTTACATTACAGTTTTTGTATTGTTTTTCTCAGAAATGAGATATTTTCCCGCTTTATAAAGTATCCTATATGTTGACCCGGATAATCAGCTATGACCATACCAAATTTCATCAAAATCTGTCCAGTGGGTTTCTCGTGTTGCGGTAACAGACACACAGACAAAAATTCCACGAACTATAGATTCGGACTCTGTATCGATAATATTGTCTATTTCAATAAGATATTCCAAAAAAAATTTAATGTACAGATTTGACTCAGAATTTTATTATATGTATAGATGTCAAATATTCGCGTGCATCCAGGATGCAGTGGCGCCATCTATATGAACTTGGAAAGTAACTTCCTATTGCCAACATTTTATCCAGATTTTATAAAGGATACGGGTTTTTAGGATTGACAGACATGATGCTACGCCACTGACAGGATGTAAACTAGTCATTAACCTGTTGAGGCTTTACCGAGTTATATATTAACAGAGACTCGTTGATCTTTCGCGTTTATAATTTTAATGCGATTTAAGTCATACACACAATAAAAGCACAGGTATACAAAAATATCGGTGTATTGAGAGCTTTAAAGCTTACACACTAAAAAAATGCGCCTATATAAATTAAGTAATTACACAGCCGTTCCCGCTTTAATTAAAAAGAAGTGTGTTAAAATTAATTATCTTGTACTCACGTAACACATCATGTCTGGATAGTGATATTTTTTTATCTATTGTTTCTAGTCACCAGATTCAACCACGGTGGAGGAAATGTCGGTGTCTCGTTTCGGGCCAGTGGGGATCAACGTCAACTCGGACGATGATCTCGACCCAGACGAAATGGACTACGACGATGAGCAGCGTCCTAGAGGTATTATACATATACATATACATTGATATTTTATTTATTTGACCTTATCTTATGTATAAAATTTCCATGTCATAATGTTAGTTACCGTACTCCTCCGAAACGGCTTTACCGATTTTTACCAAATTTTATATGCGTATTCAGTAGGTCTGAGAATCGGCTACTATCTATTTTCCATACCCCTAAGTGATAAGGATAAGGGTGGTCCTCCCAGACCCCACCCCAGGGACGAACCCGAGCGGTGCGAGGGTGAGTCGTTAGTATTGCACTAAAAATATAACAATGAAACCAAATGGAGCTTCATGGTTCTAATCCTGGGTCTCATACTTCTGACATTTCTATGTGGCAATGTGCGTCTCATTTTTAACATAATTACCACCTGCCTTGCGCTAAAGGAAAAAATCGCAAGAAAACCTGTATATCTGAGAGAATTTAGCAAGTTTTCGGAAGACATGTGAAGTCCGCCAACTTGCACTTGGCCTGCGTGGTGGACTATGCCCTGACCCCCCTCGTATTGAAGGAAGGCCCGTGCCCAGCAGTGAGGTTAAAAAAGGCGTTGAAATACATAAAAAACAACTTATTTTCCAGGGTTAGTGGGCCTCCAGAACATGGGCAACACGTGCTACATGAACGCGGCTCTACAAGCGCTCAGCAACACCCAGCCGCTGACGTCGTACTTCCTGGAGTGCGCGGCGGCCGTGGCCGTGCTGGCGGGGGACAAGAAGCCCGGACTTAGTCGGTAATGTTAATGATTGGTACAAGTTTTCTTACTTACTCCATACTAATATTATAAATGCTAAATTAACTGTCTGTCTGTTGCTTTCTTATGCTTAATCCGCTCCACCGATTTAGATGAAATTTTGTATGGAGGTAGTTTGAGACCCTGGGAAGGACATAGGATAGTTTTTATCCCGTAAATCATCACTTAAGAAGGTGAAAAGGGGGGTAAAAACTTTATAGGAAATCAATAATTTCTCAAGTAATAAGGGATATAAAACTCATCATACCTTCGTAGATATAGTCTATATTCCATACTAAGCGTCAAAATACTAGGCACTATATTTTGCTGATTATGAGTTTATATTAATTTTGTGTTTTTGTGGACAATGTCATTTATGGCTGCATGGTAGAAAATAAATGCTGCAAACATTCCATGCGGTGTTATTCTTTATAGTATTTTTGTCATTTTGACCTCTTTAAGTACTAGCGACTTACCCTCACTTCGCTCGGGTTCGTCCCTAGCTTGTATCCCAATACAAACTTTCATCCCCATTTTCATCCCCTTAAAGGATAATTTCTAGTATAGTAAATAAATATTTGTTAAAATAAAAATAAATTGCATGAAAGAGACGGCAATATATGTAAGATTTTTGTTTTTTTTACAGAGCATACCAAAAATTAATTAAAGAAATGTGGAGTAGGAAGACAAGAGGCTACGTTGTACCTAATGGTATTCTGTATGGAATACGAAATGTGAGTGTAATTATTATACTATGTAATATTTTTAACTAACAATTTATTCTCGCTTCGCTCGGGTGCGTCCCTAGCTGCGTTTTAATTTTGAACGAAACCCTAATTCATTCTAAAATTAAAGTAACCTATATATTTAAATTTTTAAAATAATTACTAGCGCCCCTAGTTACTTAAAAATTGGGGTGAGGAGGGGGGGGGGGGGGGGGTGTAGAGGAGTAAAAAAATACTTTACGACCTATTCTGATACCTACTAAATATACGAAAAAAAAATTACAATCGGTCGAACCTTTTCGGAGGAGTGTTACCACAAACACCGTGACACGAGATATTTATATACTAGATTATTTATAAAAATATGTGTATTTTTATTATTAATAAATTTATAAAAAATATTATTTTATATTTATATTTTGATTTGTTTTAATCGCGGTATCTGGCACAGCGCCAAAGAAGTTTTATTTTAATCGCGCGTAAAGGTTACACGCACTCATTTTTTTTATACGATGTCCAGGTGCACCCCATGTTCCGTGGATACCACCAGCACGACACACAAGAGTTCCTCAGATGTTTTTTAGATCAGCTTCATGAAGAACTTAAAGAACCGGTAAAGTTGATGTTTTATTATTTATTATTATCTTATATTTGAATTTTCTCCTGAGGCGACAATTATTATGTATGTACTGTAATGTATAATAATAAAAGGAAACTTTACACTAGATAGCCCGTATATTATTATTCAAAAGTATTAGGTATATGCAGTGTATTAGGGTTCCGTATCCAAAGGGTGCCAACGGCACCTTTAATTACTAAGCCTCCGCTGTCCGTCTGTCTGTCAGCGCCCAGCGGGCTGTATCTCATGAACCGTAATAGGCAGAGATTTAAAATCTTCACAGAGTGTGTATTTCTATTGCCACTATTAAAACAAATAATAAATTAAAAAGTACATAGTGTCGTTTATTGTACGATGGTACGGAACCGTTCCTGTCCAAGTTCGACCCGCACTGCCTATTCTCCTAGCCACTATAGTCTGAGTTTTAATTCGATGGAATTCTGACATTTTAGAAATGTTGTCAGCTTTGAAACATTGTTGTTTAGCATAATAAAAAAATAAACCTTTCTTGAATTTAAGGTTTCATTTAAAAAAAACTAAAATTTTGATAACACTAAAATGGTAATTATTTTTTTATTGTCATGTTATCGAAGTTAGAATAATTATTAAGGAAATTATTTTTCTATTACAGGAATTCCTGTCCAATAATACATAGGTTGCAAGCCTTTTTTTAGGAAAACCCCTTTGTAAAATCTTTGCAATTGGCAAAAATAATTAGAAAGTCCCAAAAAGACAGGTCCACAACGATCGCTCACGATTTTTTAATATTATTTTTGGAAAGTATGCATAAACCATATTATTAAAAGAAAAGGATAAAATGTGCTCTCTTAATGATCTGATGGATAGTGTGTGTGATTCTTTTATAATCCGAGTGGATGATGACGACAATGATGATATAAGTAATAATAATTAATAAATATTTTTATTTCTTATATTTTGGTTTACTCTGTTTTTTTTCATTTAACCATTAAATATTTACATTATAATTAGTGTACATTGAATGCACAAAACAAAGACTATTTACAATGTCATACATATAGTTTACTTGATCTAATTCTGTTTCATATTTTTTATTATTTTATATTAAAAAAATTCAAAGCAGAAAAGGCTTATGAAATCTGAATTGTCAAAGAATGACAGCCGTCATATTTCCGTGGAATTAAAATCAGACTATAAAGTGCACTACCTCCAACCGAAATTTTCGCAACGAAATTAAATAAATATTTTTGCCGCGACTCAAACCTAGGTTTTTATGCTTTAAAAGGCCTTTTTTAGCCTTTAGCCATTAGACAAAAAGACAATTATATATAACTAGCGACTAAGCCTCGTTCCGCTCAGGTTATTATTGTAGTATGATTAGTATTGATTTCTCAGAAACCAGATATTTTCCCGCTGTTAAGTATTCTATATATTAACCCGGATAACCAAGTAACATCAAACCAAATTTCATCGAAATTTGTACAGTGGTTTTCTCGTGATGGGGTCACAGACAGACAAACAAAAATTCTAAAAACTATAGATTGGGCCTCCGTATCGGTTATAATGTTTATTTCAATAAGATTTTCCAAAAAATATTTAATGTACAGATTCAACTCGGTTACAATTTTATTATATGTATATATAACATAAAATGGTTGTATTAAACAGGTGTGGGACAGCACATCAGAGGATAAGCTTACTTCAGAGGCAGACGGAGACCATGACACTAGGAATATTCATATACGACGAAGAGCCGCATCCTCTGGAGGTAAACAGCCAGTTTATTATTGTTCTAACGTCCAGCTATCTATGCAATCCTAGTACTTTAAGTGAAGCCTGTATTATAATAATCTAAACTAATTTGAGGCAATGGGAGCCCAGTGGCGTCACGCTCGTTTGGGAAACCGAGTGAAGCTGGTTCAAACCCGGGACTCGTGCTTCTGATATTTTCATGTACGAATTATTTCCAACATGATTACCACTTGTCTTACGGTGAAGGAAAACATCGTGAGGAAACCCGCATGTCAGAAAACCTAGCAAGTTTTCAAAATCATTTGAAGTCCCTCAACCCTTACTTTGCCAGCATAGTGGACTTCGTCCTGGTCCCCCTCGTGTTGAAGGGAGGCCCGTGCCCAGCAGTAGGACGTTAAAAAAGGGCTGAATACGAACTAATTTACTTTTACTATTAATCATTATCACCACATAGTATAAAACAAAGCGCTTCCCGCTGTCTGTCTGTCCCTATGTTTGCTTAGATACTTAAAACTACGCAACGGATATTGATGCGGTTTTTTTAATAGATTGAGTGATTCAAGAGAAAGGTTTATATGTATAATACATGCATATTATAGTACAGAAAAGCCGAGAAATTCAAAGATTGATATTTCATAATAACCGTTAAAACATACCCAAGGACGAACCCGAGCGTAGCGAGAGTGTGTCGCTAGTTTGTTTTTATATCATTTCTGTAGCAGTTCTAATATAGCGCATAATCCACAGCAAGTGACGCGCCATACTTCGCCCGCATGCGACGGAAGTCGCCCGCGCCCTCTACCTTTAGTGAACGAAACGATGGCTATTTAAGGTATATTATATTTTAAGTTTAAATTAATTATAGTTTTAAAAAACATGCTAAAATGAAACTTGGCTCGAACATTAGATTGACTCTGTGGTAGGTAATTAAAATCGATTTTGAAGATTTGTTTACATAATTGATTATAAATATTTTTAATAAAATTATGTTAGTGAAAAAAATAAAATATAAACTAACGTGATGACTCTTCATATCTTAAACTGCCAAGACGTACGTAATGTATCTAAGGGAATTGTTTTTGCTACAAAGTAATAAATAAAATCAATTAATCTATATTTATTCAATGTACTTAAAAAAAAACTTTATGTATTTATAATTTAATTTATTTAACCTAATATTTAATCTATTGTAAAAATGGACATAAGGACGTGCAAGTTGTGTTTGCTTTTAATCGAAAGCAGATTATGCATATTAATTGTACTCTATTTAATTGATTTAATATAAATGATTTTTGTATAACGTGTAATAACCATTAGAAAATCTTATTAAATAAATAAATAATTGTTTTAAATATAATATGTTAATAGGGTACAATCAGAGGGCGTGGCGCGACACAAGCGGTCGGCCAGCTTCGGCGGGACGCACCATTTCGCGTACAACGTGCACACACATCAAATTAATGGTTAGTACATATACTAATATAATTAATTTTAATTGTATATCATTATATATGAAGTCCGATGTGCGTTTGTTCCTCGCCTCCTAAATGGCTTGAACGATTTTAATGAAAATTTTTTACATTTCATTTTTTTTTTATCAAACCGATTTTGAAAAAAAATACGATCGTAAAAAAATGTAAAGTAGTTTAGACACGCAATAGCTACAAATATATAATGTTTTTTAAATATTTATTTTTACTTGTGGCTAATTTTACGTGATACAGACGTTTATAAAAAATAATTTAATCGAAATAAATATAGTGTATACTATTATTGCGATTTAAATTAAAATGAACTTATTGAAACCATAATAAATAAAATTAACAATATTTTCGATAGCAAACAAATGCAAAGCTTATAGTAACAGATATTTAATGTGTGCATCCCACAGGTATGGCAGAGGCCCACCAGAAGGACGTGGGTTCGGAGTCGGAGCTGTCGTGCTCGAGCGAGGCGGAGGAGCGCTACGAGACGTGCAGCAGCGGCGCCAGCGACGCGCCCGACGCGCCTCCGTCTGTACACACTTCTACTCTCCTTATACACAGTCCAATCCATATAAACAATAAACATGTTAATATAATTTTATAGGAAAAGATTTGATTTATAGGTTACAGAAATATATTATTTATATAACTGTTTAGATTAAAAAGTATAAAATATCTGTGAGTCTGTGACCGCGTCACGAGAAAACCACTGGACAGATTTTGATGAAATTTGGTATGATGATAGTCGGTTATCCGGATCAACATATAGGATACTTTTTACTGCGGGCAAATATCTCATCTCTAAGAAATCTATACTAAGCGTTAAAAAGTAAACGCCAGTATTTTAATAAAAGAACACTTCAAAGCATTTACTTGAAAATAAAATTCAATATTCCCATTCCAGTGCACGCAGCACGTGGTGCGCGGGCGGCAGCGCGGGCGACGGCGGCGGCGGCGCGCGCTACCGCAGCATCGTGTCCGACGTGTTCGACGGCAAGCTGCTGTCCTCCGTGCAGTGCCTCATCTGTGACAGGGTGCGTGTGGGTGACGAGGGTTCCGTACCTAGAAAGGAGAAAGGGTAACCGTTATAGGATCACTTTATTGTCCGTCTGTCTATCTGTATCAACTTTTCGTAAGGAACGCGTGAAGGTATCAAGGTGAAATTAATATCGAATACTCAGGTTAAAGATCAAACTTCTATGTCAAAGCAATCAAAAGATACAGCCGTTTATGCTGCTTGTATTGATACTCGCAAGGGAATCAACCTTATAGGGGTACGTCCCGTCGAGCTAGAATCATTTGGCAAAAAGCACTGTCTTTATCAAATATGTACATAATAATCAAAACCGTTAATTTGTAGTTACATCACAAAAAAATATGTTTTGCGATTATAAACTTATTTTAATGTTTCATGCTATAGAAATTTCAGTGTACGAGTCAGACTCACACTTGCCCAATTTTTTTTGACAATGTAAATATTCGTAAAGATGCTATTTAAAATCTGTTCATACTAGAAACTGTAATTGTAAGATATTATATTATTTATTACCTACTAGCGACTTACCCTCGCTTCGCTCGGGTTCGTTCCTAGGTTGATACGAACTTTCATTCCCATTTTCACCCCTTTAAGGGATGATTTCCGGGATAGAAACTATCCTATGTTTTGCCCAGGGTCTCAAACTATCTTTTTACCAAATTTCATCTAAATCGATGCAGTACTCTTGCAGTCTATTCAGTACAAACAAACAACAAAAAATTAAAAATCAAATTTTTCCCTTTTATAATATTATTATAGATTATATATAAATATGAACGGATTTAGATGAAAATTATATATATATATATATATATATATATATATATATATATATATATATATATATATATATATATATATATATAGTTGACTATGACATAGAAAGACATATAGTAAATTGCTAGGTACGCAGCTATGCATGCACGTATGCTATGCAGCTATATATGCATGAGCAATACATGGTAAATCGCTAGTAGTATATAAGGTTAATACGCGTGATGTGCGCAGGTGTCGACGCGCGTGGAGACGTTCCAGGACCTGTCGCTGCCGATCCCCTCGCGCGAGCACCTGGCCGTGCTGCGCTGCCAGCACGCGCCGCACCACGCCACGCAGGACTCTTGGGTAATCACACCATACTACAATACTACACTATACACCCTCCATCTTGCCATCTACATTGCCATTCCATTCACCTTGCTGTTACTACCAGGGCTGCCAGTAGAGGCAACTGCTGCCAGTAGAGCCAACTTATTTTATACTGCTGGGTCACTCAAATTATACCAAATCAAATTTTAATATCTAAATTAACAAAACTGTTGAGAAATAGTCTGTGATCAACAAAAAAAATTAATAAAAATACGTAAAAACTTAAAATGAAATATACGTATCCAATTATACGATCTGGCAGCCCTGATCACTACATACCTACCTTACCCTACCACCTACCTTACCGCACCACCTATCATACCTACCTGTAGTAACTCACATATTTGCTTATACACAGATCTGGTGGTTATTTAGCTGGCTGCGGTCGTGGTTCTACGGGCCGGTCGTGTCCCTGCAGGACTGCCTCGCGGCATTCTTTAGTGCGGATGAACTAAAAGGAGATAATATGTATAGGTAGAACCTTATATGTAGTTTATAATTTAAAGCACTTAATTACATCTATTTTTTTTCTTAAGATTTATTATATTTTTTTTAAGATTTCATGTGTCATTTTAGTTAATTTGATCACAATGTTCCTTCAGCTGTTCCCGTTGCAACAAACTGCGTAACGGCATAAAAATGTCAGGCGTGATCCGGCTACCGGAAGTGTTGTGTGTTCACCTCAAGCGCTTCCGCCACGAGCTCATGTTCAGCGCCAAAGTGGCGGCGAGGGTGTCCTTCCCTATAAACGACTTGAATATGGCGCCGTATACACATAAAGGTATAATCGATTGTTCACCACTTACTCTCCACTGCTGGGCACGGTTCTATCAATTAAAAAAACCGCATCCAAATCGGTCCACTCATTTAAGAGCTACGGTGTCACAAACAGACACACATAGCGGTTAAACACCCCTTTTTTCCGTCTTAAGGTTAAAAAATTGACCAATCAGTGCGATTCCAGAGTGCACGTCCAAAGTGAGCAGGTACGCGCTGACGGCGGTCATCTGCCACGCGGGCACGGCGGGCGGCGGCCACTACACGTGTGCGGCGCGCGGGCCCGACGGATGCTGGCGCGCCTACGACGACGCCACCGTGCTGCCGCTCGCGCCGCACCATCTGGCCGCCTGTGAAGCTTACGTGTTGTTTTATAGGTGAATTGGTTTTTTTTTTAAATTGCCTCGGTGGCTTGTGACCGCACTTCTGAAGGTCTTGGGTTTGAGCCGATTCGGGTCAAGTTTTATTATTTAGTTTTTATGTTGGCATATTATCAGTAGCAGATCTCAGAATTGGGAAGTTGGCGGTGTATCACCCCCGTGTCTCGGAGAGCACGTAAAGCCTTTGTCCTGCGCCATAACTCGGTCGTGTCGAAGTATCGTCTCAACGGACTTTGAAATGAAATGATTTAGTCACGCAAAGAGAGAAGTCCCATGGCATAGGTATCTAATATGATAAAAGGTATCTCCAACACTTTAAATGTGAAATTTCTGTGTTAGTGAAATAAATTGTTACTTAGAACCAGTATAACATTTTCCGTCAAGGTAATTTTTATTATGTACTAAGAGCACCCCGTCTAACGTCATCATGAGTACCAGGCGAGCATAAGCGTTAAGGAGTTCTTATGCACTGTTATGACGAGGACCTAGGAGGTTTTTGGTCCCCTAGTATTCCTGACAATTATATTGTCATCATCATAGTATGAGCTAAAAGGTAGCCTATAAAATGACGTCATCACCAGTACCAGGAGGTCATAAGTGTTAAGGAGTATATGTTTTAAGAAATTTGTGTGTACTCTGTGTAGGCTTTTATGTAGAATATAAAATATAGAATTATAGAGCTTGGATCCGACGAAAAAAATGTCAAAGTTAATAACAGTAGTGTAATTTTGCTGTTTACGTTATTATTCATGATTTTCTAATATTGCAAAAAGATCTTTTCGTATTTATTCGTATACTAATGATAAATTTATAGTATTGTTAAAAAATATATATAAATAATATCAAAAATATCTCTTACTTGTGTGAGAGTAAACCGTAGTTTATCCAGACCACAACAACCGGGTGGTCGCTCCCACTGTCCACTCTGCTATTACGAAAATACCAGAAGCAACCCAAGTACGTTTCATAGCTTTACACCCGACAGCGTTTGCTACACATTACAGAGCATAACTTATACACGAATTAAAATAATTGTCTTGAAAAAGTAAGATTTTTTAAATAAAATATGCATTATTAATTTTTTACAGAAAAGTGAACCCTCAAATGACGATATTGCGACAGAGAGCAAAGGAAATACTTGAAACTGCCAGTTCAGAGCCCAATGATATAAAATTCTACATCTCTAAGCAATGGATTAATAAGTAAGTTATTGTATGTTTTTGTTTTGAGTTAATTCATTGTAAACAGTGGCGCGTGTATAGACATATCTTTATATATATAATTCTTCTGTGAGTGTGTATGTCACTGAACTTCTCTCAAACGACTGGACCGATTTTGATGAAATTTTTTGTGTGTTCAAGGGGATCTGGGAATGGTTTAGATTCACAATTTTGTCCAAAAAGTTTGAAATTTTCAAATTAAAGACGTGTAGACAGGACAACGTCTGTCGGGTCCGCTAGTTATGTATATATATATATACACAAATTGAAATTATTTACACACATTAAATTTTAACAATATTATTTTTCATAATATTCAAAATTGGAACAAAATTAAAAGCTATACCTATTACTATACCTCCTGCATCGATCCTATCTGTGTTTTTATCGTACATGTAAATGAATATCCACAGTTGCATATATGTATAATATATATACAAAATATAACAAAAAGAAAAAAATTAAAGTATCCGCCATAAAATATGTCCATGTCTTTAGTATGTGTGTTTTTTTAAATGTAACATTCGACTTTCAAACTTGTAATTATAGGTAAATAAATATGAACAATTATATAAAATATAAGAACAATATAAAACCTGGTAACCAAACACGTTTCAAACATTTCCACACGTGCAGATTCAACACGTGGGCGGAGCCGGGGCCGATAGACAACAGTGATTTCGTGTGCGTGCACGGCGGCGTGCGGCCCGAGCGCGCGCCGCACCTGCCCGCGCTCGCCGTCAAGCTGCCGCAGCCGCTGTGGGACTTCCTGCACAGGCAGTGAGTGTGCACACACACATGCACACGCTCGTATACGCGCGCGCTTGTGTGCTCTCACGCTTATATACACACACAACATAATCGTTGGCTCACTATTACAAGGTTTTATGTTACAATTTTAGTACTTAGTTATTAATGCTACAAGGTCTGTGTCATTAGCTACAGTTTTGCAAAAACAAACCACTAGATAGCGGCACTATAACTACAAAATATTCAATTCTACATAGTTCTATGCTGTTTTTTTTTACGATAACAAAATAACGAAGTTCTATGTAAAAATTACTAAACTTAATTAAAATTAACATAGAACCTTGTAATAGTAAGCCAACGAATTATGCCAGTGCGATGTAGGATCGGCGTTAAATTGCACAGCGCCATCTAGTGGTAGCGATATGGTTAATATTTGTCTCACCATATATATATTTTTTAATTTACATAATATACTACTTTTTATCATCGCATCTGCCAAAAGACCAGAGTCGCGGACAAACCCTAGAATTAAATATAAGAATTTTTATTAAACTATACATAATATCATTTATTTACAACTGGCGTTTTCCCGCAGCTTCGCCTGCGTATTTTATAATTTATTTATTACCATATGTTAATAAATTATAGCTTATGTGCTACTCAGATGTATAAGTTACTAGTGACTAAGCTCGTGTCTCAACACTTGGGCTCTTTTTGCCGTGCATTTTGTTTTATTTCAAACTGTTTAGGCAGCACACACCGATAACACAACTCAACTATCACTTCCGATTTTAATTAAAAGTTATTTAATTTTGGAGAGTAAATTCATTTTTATCTGAATAAAATATAGCCTTATAGCACTCAGCGGTAATATAGCTTTCTATTAGTGATAGAGTATTTAGAATTGGATCAGTAGTTTTAGAGATTACATAAATTCAAACTTATAAACTTACAAAGTTTACCTCTTTATAGCAAGCAGGATGGAACAAATGCACGAATTTCGTGGTTTTCTGTAATTTTGAAATACAATGTTTGGTCTAGAGATTTCATCCTTACATAACAGCCTATCGATTAGTTAAATAAGAATAGTTAATTTTTTTGCATTTTTGGTTCGTTTGTGTACGGGCTCAGGTAAACTTTAATATTTAAGATAATTTTCTTCCATGTCCCCTCTATTTATTCCACCTGTATATTGTAGATACTAACGACTCAGCCTCGCTTAGCTCGAGTTCGTCGCTAGCTTGCTTCCCAATACAAACTGTCATCCCCATTTTCACCCACTTAATGAATGATTTCCGGAATAAAAAGTGTCCTTTGTCCTTCCCAGGGTCTCAAACTATCTTCTTACCAAATTTCATCTAAATCGGTTTAGTAGATCCAGAGAATACAGGGGTACTACGTCACAAACTCACAACTAAACCTCTTTATAATATTAGTTATAGTGTATCGATAATTAAAGTAATACAATATTGCAGGTTCGGCGGCGGGCCGGCGGTGTCGCACGCGCACGAGTGCGGCGTGTGCGCGCGCGCGGCGCAGCGACTGCGGGCGCGGCGCGCGCGCGAGCTGGCCGCCTTCGCTGACTTGCACACGTTGTTTCAGGTATGTTGTATATCATAGTAGTTTTATTCTTTTTAGGGTTCCGTTTACATTCTAAAATGATACTTTTATAATTTCGTCATCTCCGTGACGGATCACAGCTATATTACTCGAAAAATATTAAAGCTGAAATTTGGTAGGTAAGTAGGGTTGACACTATTAAGTGTCACCCTATTTTTTTATTTTTTGTATGGACATGTAATTGAGGGATGTGATGGGAAATAATGTTTAAGTTCATATAAGCATGAGAGATATCTCTGGATATGAAATTTATGTTTCTAAAAGGCTTCTTGTTCAATCAAAAACATTGTGTCAACAAAACAGACTACAAACAGCTGAAAATAAAGAGGAATGGAAAAATATTTTATATACTTGACAGGGTTAAATAATTTTATTTGTTTTTCTTGTATCTTATTGCCAATGTCTACTCCTCCTGTCTTTGTGTTTTAATGAGGCCAGTTTATTACAAGTCCTACGTGTGGTGATATTGTCAACAGCTCGAGCGGGATAAAACAGGTTATGTCAATTGTCAACGTTCATTGTGCTCATCACTGAGCTGTCACTCTACACCGTTGTTTTGTATAGTTGTGTACCTATTGTTTGCACGGTTGAATATCTCCGTGTAACCGTATGAATACCTCTGAAAATATAAGTATTACTAAGGTAATATGGTATAATAATGGCGCAGGAGCAAGAGGACCCGCTGGCAGTGTACGCGATCAGCATGGCGTGGTTCCGCCAGTGGCAGGGCTTCGTGCGCGGGCAGCGCGCGCCGCCGCCGCCGCTCGACAACCGCGACATCGTCATAGACCAGGTACACACCACACAACACACTTTCAGATCAAATTTGGAATAGTTAACGACCAAGCACCACACCTTGTATTCAGCCCTTTTAACAGCCACCTGCTGGGCCCGGGCCGTCCTTCAATACGAAAGGGATCAGGCCGTAGTCCACCGCGCTGACCAAGTGCGGGTTGGCGGACTGAGCATGTCTTTCGAAAACTTACTAAGTTCTCTGAGACATGCAGGTTTCCTCACGATGTTTACCTTCACAATAGGACAAGTGGTAATCATGGTGGAAATCATCCACACATGAAAATAGACATGTGAGACTCGGGATTTGATCCCGCTTCACTCGGTTTTCCAAGCGAGCGCGTTACCATTGGGCTACCACTCCCATCATCGTTAACTTCATATCAATTTCAAGTTTTAGTATTTACAGTCACGATACCAAAATGACAATCAAGGTTACTATAAGTTTTTAGTAAATTAAGTCTTCTAAAGTGTTGTTTAACCAAAATAGCTTTATAACTGTTTAGGACAAATCCCACTTATTGTTAGTCAAATCGTACAAAACGAATTTAGTTTCCTTTATTTCGTTTCGTTATACTATTTGAATTTCATAATTTTATTACATACATTCCTTTAATCATTGCAGGAAATCGATGGTATCAAAACCTGCGTGTTAAAACCGGGGTCCGATCACGCGCAACTCAGTGAGGAACTGTGGAGATTCTTCACCGACATATACGGCGGCGGCCCCGAAGTCAGGCTTAAGTCACCCTCATACGAAGCCGTCCCCAGGCGACTGTCCAGAAAGTACTCTGAATCCGACAAAGAAGAATACTGCACGAAATCCACATCAGAAGTGAATATACGAGACACAATCCAAAGTGAACTCCAAAAGAACCAATCGCTCCAAAACATTAACAGACGGTACAAGACAAGCAAAGCAGAGTCAGACGAAGAGATCACATACAGGCACTTCCAATACAAAAAGCACGAACCCAACGGCAACTATGACTCTGACGAAGAAATGGATGTCAGTCAAAGTTATGCCAAAATGGAAAACGGCATAGACAGCTCGGACCATGACGCGAATGACAATCCCATAACGAGGCACAGACATACTGACACTGAACTGCCAAACTTAGATAGTATATCATTAAAAAATAAACCCAAATCAAACAAAGTTAGGAAAATGAAGCGAAGGACAGTTAAATGATTTTATCAAGCGTTTCATTTTGTACACAGGCTGATACAAAGAAACACGGAACATTCCTATGCCGGTGATTGGTGTTGACACGTGCATTTATGGTTGTTTTATTATGTCCGGTTTTTGTAGTGTGAGTTGTGACGGACATGCAATGGTAGTAATGTATTGTTCAATTATTATTCGATAGGATTTTATAAAAAATATAGTGCGTTTATATAATATTATATAATAATAATAAAAATAATAAATTTAATATGTTCTATTTGATGCGAAATGAAAGCGAGTATGACTTATCGATGTTATTGCGAAAATGAAATTGTCAATTCATCTGTCATCTGTCACTGTCAAAGCTCGCGCTACAATAACCACACATTGTGACACTGGAAAATAAAATATTTTTCTATAGTTATACGTCATCCGCGGCCTCGCACCGCTCCAGGTGTTAGCATTTTAGTACAATTTTAGTTCAAATTTAAGGTTTAGGAACCTTCTTACCTTGATTTGTACAGAGTGTATATTATATGAATGTATATCTAATAATAATGCTAGTTAGAGATGGGCGAATTGGAATGATTCAAATAATTTTATCTGAAGTAAATAAGGTTATTTAAGGAAAAAATATATATAGATATTGTATATTTTTAAAAATGTAGCTTTTATGGTCAAGTTAAAAAAATATATTAGTATTCTAAATTTTTTTTGACGGACTATTCATTATAGTTAGTACAGTAGACATACCTAAATTAACAAATTATAAAAAAATAAATTTTAAAAATACTTGTGGATAAGCATTCGTTTTTTTTTTATTTCACCTATGAATCATTCAATAAGTATATTTATAAATAATCGCCCATCTCTATTAAACACTGTATAAATGTCATGTTTGTAATCTATGCATTTCTTCATTGTACCATGGGTTAGGTATTTATTTTGTTATTCCTGGTTCTAAGTCTATGTGTTATTGTTAATGGATTGATCAGCAATAAAATATATTTCAACTATATTAACTTGCTTTTGGTTCATTTTCTCAACACCCCACATTGAGTTATGTAACAAAGATGCACATATAAATAAATAAGATAGTGTTAGAAATACTGTTTGAAGCCTGAAATGGTATATTTTTCCATTGTTACACTTAATATATTTGCAAAAAACTATTTTATAAACATGTATTATTTTTTTTAATAATAAAAACTTATCAGTAGTAATATTTTATGGGTACATTAAGGTTTTATTTAATAACTAGCGACTCACTCTCGCTCCGCTCGGGTTCGCCCCCTAGTTAAGTTTGAAAGTTCAGTGTAGATTTCTCAGGATGAAATATTTTGCTGCACTAAAAAGTATCCTATATGTTGACCCGGGTATCCAGCTATCAACATCCAAAATTCATCAAAATCTGTCCAGTACTTGTCAGTGGCGCCCAGACAAACGGACAGACAAAACTTGTAAAAACTACAGTCTGCCTCTGCGTCTATAAATGATTATTTCAATAAAATTTTCCAAAAATATTTCATGTACAGATTCTACTCAGAATTTTATTATATGTACATATAGATAAATTCAACTTTTAAATTCAAAATGCAATGTCTACAAAAATCAGGTACTTAAGAGATAAAAACAGAGTGATGTCCAAAATATTTTATTACAATGAAGACCATATTACATTGTGTTATTATAAACCAGGTACAATGTTTATAATTATTTAATAGGCATTGCGAGGGTGTATTCGGTACAAAATCTATATTATGTTAGTGCTACCTTCATATTTAACAATAGACTGTTAGATATACATCTTTAAATTTTGATTACAATATAAAAAAATGTTTTATTTATAAAATCTTTTTGCGGCAGTGCATTTTACAAAAGAACTAACAATTTCGGCACAAGGTATATTATCAGAAATCACAATATGTTTAGATGTTAAAATGACATATAAAATGACTTAAAAAAATTCAACAGTCTTAGAATTCAGAATAACCTGTAAAAATATACTTTAATTTACATTCACAACTATCCTAAGATTCATAATATCGACTGAAACAGACTAATCAACTGTAGATTTTCTATACATATTTTTACTGTTTAACATTTATTTAATATAAAATGCCTTACTTGAAAAGCGTAATAAAATAGATTCTCTGTATTTAAATAGTAGGTAGGCAAATATTTATAAAAATATTTTTTTTTAATAATTCAAACAACAATTATTTTTAAGGCCCCTCTTTATATACTCTTACCTTTTTTTATATTATA
Source organism: Brenthis hecate (assembly GCA_951806755.1). Taxonomy (NCBI): domain Eukaryota; kingdom Metazoa; phylum Arthropoda; class Insecta; order Lepidoptera; family Nymphalidae; genus Brenthis; species Brenthis hecate. Next base: position 4,972,060 of record OX638261.1, read on the forward strand.
ATAAGTAATTCAATTTCCATTATCAATGTAAGAAATGAAAATTATGGATTTTTATATTTTTTGTGATTTTGTAAATTATTTTTTTTTTCTCATGGGTATAATATTTTACTACTTGTTTTCGTTGCAATTAACCAAACCTAAGCTTAAAGTTATATAAATAAAAAATATTCGAACTCTTACATTTTTAAACACAAAATAGAAATTATGTAATTTTTTTTGGTATTACACAACATATTTTCAATAAAAAAACATAAATACAACGAGTTACACTCATTAGCTGATAAAAAAATAAAAACTGGGAAAGAACATAATAACAATTATAATTATGCATATAAATATTTAAAAAAAGTAAGTGAACACTTTGTGTTACAAAAAAAAACAATTGTTGACATACAAGTTATCATCTGTTGACTCTTCATAGACATAGCTAGAATGTAAAGGGGTGTTAAAATTATAATCATTTTTTTTATTCCTTGTCTTTCCAGTACTCCTCAATAAGTAATGCAAACTGAATCCTATACATATGTAGCTAACACCTAAGCCATTCAAAAAATAAATGCCAATATTTATGTACTTATATTACATATTGAAGAATGGCAATACAAGTCTTTGATATGTAACAAGGTATATAATCTAAAACATAATTACAAAAATATATTGCATATATCATTGTATAAATAATAAATATATGAGGATATATGAAGTCCTGTGCTATTATCTCTATTTGTACTCAGTGTGGGTTTGCACCTATTGTTATGTAAAATATATTAAAAGCCAGTAAAATATCACTTAGTTTTTGCCTATTTGAGATAAATTGCTGCTATTATATGACTAGCGGTTTAAGACTGATTGAATAAAATTCCAAACAAACATACAAAGGAGGATAGTTCACGTTCAAGAAGAGGCACTCTGGTAATGTACATGCTTAAAAATTTAAAATATTTAATTGATAAAATTGAGCAGCTTGATAAGCTGTTCGCTTGAATAGGGTACTATTTTTGACTGAAATCATCAGTATTTTTTGTGAGTATGTGTACTCTTTATTTTTTCAACTGTTACCTATATTATTTAATTCCAAAAATATTGCTTAAAGAATTACTTGAACTGTAAGTCTCAAAAGTATCTGGTTTTTTTTAACTTTTTTACATTATCAATACCTTAAGGCCAGATCGAAAAAAAATAGTATTTTTCTTTTCATATATTTTTTACTATGTAGGTATATGCTAAAGATAAAAGCAATCTGGATTTTTAGTCATTGTAAATTAATGAATGTTATTGCTTACTTTGTTCTAATTTTGTTTCCTTTAAATTTAAAAGCATAAGATGAACATGTGAAAAATATAAAATATATACCAAAAATATGTAATGGAATGGCCCTAAATAATGATAGTTTTTTAGAAACTTTATACAATGTCTATGAGTGATTATTATGTAATGTACTCTTTTAAATAAATCAAAGACAAAATAAAAAAAAAATACGAAAAGCAAATACAAACTTAAAATGTTTAACGATAAAGAATTCGCTATTGCAGCACACACTAACATTATTTAACACAATCATGTTAAAAATAAACCAGCCCTAGCTCGTGTGTATTTCTCAAATAGAAAAAAAAAACATTCTCTGTTGTTCACTAACCTAATATAGTAATTATATTTCTAGACGTAAGAATAAGTTGCAATTGAGGTAGATTAAATTTTTTACAGTCCTATTAACCTAAAAGATTAGAATTATTTACATATTCTATAGTAGAAGCGTGTACAACATTGGATCTTTCTTCACACATTTGTCGCTGTTACTAGACGCCTAACATTGATAAAGATTATAATTACGAAAAATATATTATGAACCACAACGTGTTGCTCGGATTCGATTATAATAATTCCTAATAGCATACGAAAATGGCAATCAGGCGGCCAACGATTTTATAATAAATTCGTAAATGCAGATTGAACCTGAAATCGAACTTGCTACAACTATTCTATGTCAACAATTCAACCCCCGTATGTACTGATATATTTCACATTCAATATTTAAAAAAATAACGTGTTAAAACAGTGGCAGAAGCAGACAGACTAAACTATTATCTAAATATGTTTTTTTTTTTTAAATTACTGTTATATACAAAACTGATATCAAAATATTTCGAATCAACTTATACACAAATATGCATAAATACTCGATATTTAAAAATATTGACTCTATCAAACAATTTCGTAGCTAAAAGGAGAGCAACAAACGATCTTAATAAAAACTTGTATTACCTACATTCTTATACAAAAAGGCTTCTTGGTGTTTCTTAACTTACATATTAATATTATGAAAAAAGTTTCACAGAAATATCTGCCTCCAAAGTTATAGTTTACAAAAGGTTAAGTATAAAATGGCGAAATGACCGCCGCTAAATAACTACTAAAACATATGGAGAAATGTAAGGCACCTAATAAAGCTGTAACCCTTCCTTTCATTTCAATCGTACCACTCGTTTGAATTCCTACTACATTTTTTACAGACTTCTTGACACACTCACCTAGTCTCGAAGTGAAACTTACTAAAAATTACATAATTTGGCTCTCATACTCCTAAAATATGCTGATACTATTTCTTTAAGTTTCTCTTTTTTTCCGTATAATACCAGTTTAAATTCAATATAGACATTATCAAAATAAGTTTCTTTTGTTCACTCGAGCAAAAGAATTATTGCTTTTTTTTTACAAATTTTCGTATGATAGTCCAGAATATAGGAATTTTGGCACATTGTGTTTTATGAAGATAATTTCAAGCTCGACGCACTTCGCTCCGCCGTAGACCCAATCGCTTATCGTCTTATATTCTAAGGAAGCACGCGTGCTTCTGAGGTAAGTTATTACGTGTTGGTGTCGGAGCCCGCAAAACTAAACTGTAAAATAGTATGAATCCGATATTCTCAGTCTCGATGGCATAATGCTAATTCCGATTTATACTAGACAGTAGACCTGATAACGCCATTCATATTTTTTAAACTATATTACCAAACAAGGTATATGCTCTTTGTTGTACTAGCTTCTGTCTAAAAGCAGCACGCTTCTCTAAAACATATCATACAGCCTACTGCTTTTTAGAGCCATAAACCTTTACACAGAACCTGCTCGCCTAAAAACTGTCCTACAAATTTTAACCCAGAGCTAATTCATCAAAGACGCAGACGCGCGCTAGTGTTTCCCATCTCACAGCTTACAGAGTTGGTCCCATTTATACTCTATAAACGTCATACATAAACGCTATAAATAAACAATTTACAATTCCGAAAGTACATACACGACTAGATAACATATTCATGTAGAATTCGGAAACATTTTGGTATATCTGAGACGAACGCACAATTCGGTAATCCGCTCCGGGGCACGCACTTATTGTCCAAAACGTTCTCTGCACTAAACCAGAATATATTTTACAGCTTAGACCAAATCTTACCTAGTGAGGTAGCTCGGTATCCATAAGCTAAATGCAGCGAATGCGGTGAAGGCAGGCTAGTGAGGGGGTGGCGGTGGCGGCGGGGGCTTGGGGCTCTGCGCCGTCTGAAAGGCTTGCGTGAAGGCAGGCAACCGCTGCTGCACTCGCCCTTCCTCGCTCGTGAAGGTAGGTTCGCGTTCCTCCAGCAGTCCTAGCATTTGACTCGACAGCCCGGAAGGCCCCTCACCCGGGTCCATAAGGATAGACTGAACATTCCCAGTACTGAGCAAATGAACATCCAATGGATCGGGGATCGGCTGTGTCGCCATATATGGCAAGGTGGACGGCGTCTGAGGATATGGCGGTGGGACCATATACACTACTGGGTATTCGAGAATTTTACTGGGTGATGGTGGATTTTCTATTTTTATTTTTATACCTTCTAAAGGCTCCACTTTGATTTCTATATTTGGTATTTCTACAATTATATTTGATGAAGGCACTTCTGTTTCTTGGACTTCTTCCTTAACAGGGACAACCGATTTCCATACAAAATCTGCGCCCTGAATTGGAAAGTCAGTATAAGTCTCCTCAAATGTTGAGGCTTCTGGTGGTGGATCTTTTGAAGTACCTACAGCAGCTGATTTCCAGGATTCATCTGGATGAGCATTTTTGACATGACGAACCAAATGATCTTTTCTTCCAAATTTTTGTGGGCAAAAAGGACATAAAAAATCTCGTCTACCTGTATGTACAACATGGTGCCGCCTGACATCTTTTGCTGTAAAAAATCTTCTATCACAATGGTCACAGGTAAACTTTTTATCTGTCTCACTCTTAATTGTGCGACTTCCAGTGTGTACTTTGAGGTGGTTCACTATATCTTGTTTGGTATTAAATACCTCATCGCAGATTTTGCACTGTAAATTACCTTCCTCAGCTGAATGTAAAGCAGCATGTTTCCGATAACTTAACAGAGATGTATAAGATTTCCTACAATCTGGCCTCTCACATGTATAAAGTTTTTTTACAGGATTGTGCACCCTTACATGATTAGTGAGATGGTCTTTACGATTAAAAGTCTTGCCACAAACAGTACAAGCAAAGGCTCTCGCCTCACTGTGTATTAGAGAGTGGCGCACAAGTTTAAATTTTGAATTAAAACGCTTATCACACAAATCACACGAAAAAGGCAGCTCACCTGTGTGAGATAGAACATGTTGGCTGAGCTTACCGGGACTGGAGAAACGCTTGTCGCAGGTGGTGCAGACGTGTGGCTTGCTGCGGTCGCGGCGCGTGCGGCCGGGGGCGGCACCGCTGCCGCTCGGCTGGCTCGGCGCGCCAGAGCCTCCGGCGCCGCCGCCCGTCGTGGTGTTTTTGGGTGGCAGTGTGGGCACTCTACGGGCGAACTTGACAGTGCGAAAGGTATGCTTAATGCTACGACCCGAGCCGCCGCGCGCGACAAACTCCAGCTTAGTCGGGAGCTCCGAGGCAGGTAGCGCTATGAATGTCTTCTGCGAGGAGGCCGCGCGTTGCCCGCCCGCCTCCTCCGAGGACTCGGAGCAGCTCTCCGCGCCTTCTCTTGGGTTCGGTGGCGGACTGGCCATCTCGCGCTCATTTTTAAAGCGCTTGCCCTATATCCCTGATGGTTTATCACGCGTCGATGTAGTTTTGGTTCCGCCGTAATGCTGGCTCGTCGCGATGGCAGAAAACATTTCTGTCACATTGACGGTCTGGAAGCCCTTTTTCGTATTCGTGTCACATGGTTCTAGGAGATTTTCTGGAGCTCATTGTAGATTACAACTGGTACTCGATTTTCACCGATTTCACTACAATTCCATTCGAATAAAAAAAGTAGAGAGGAGTAGAAAAATTATAAAAAATTGACTTTCTTCAAAGAAATACGTAGCGGTTGACATCGAAATGTCAAAATAATGAAATGAAGCCAAAAGCCATGTCAAAAAAAATCCTCTGAATAGTATGAATCGTCGACGGCTCCTTGTTTAGTGGTGCCAATTTTTTTGATTAATAATCCTTAATTTTATAATATAATAAAAAAATATTAAAAAAAAAACAAAATACTATTTAAATGAACAAAAAATTATGTAATTATTTAATATGATGTTATAACATTACTCAATACAATAACAATATTTTGGTAAAGTTAATATTTTCCTTAGTTATACAAAAATTTAAGGAATATTTGATCAATAATTATGAATGATATTAATAAGTAAAGATCTACAGCCTATATTGCGGAAGATTTCTTGAAAGGAGGGCGCTAAACGTAGGATCTATTTACATTCAGTCTGAGGTTAAACAATTTATTATGATATCTCTTTTCTGGTTCTTACTTCTATATTGTGTTCGCATCTTACCTGTGCATTGTATTGTACCTGGAAGTTAGACCAGCTGAAGGAAGAATTGGAAAGAAGAGGTGCATCCTGTGGTGGTTCTAATTGACTGGTGCTGAATCAGCACACAACCTAAACTTTTGGTCTGGTCGTAGAAACGTAAAATTTGGAGGACGTATTCCATATATGATGTAGGCATCCGATAAGAAACGATTTTCCAAAATTCATTCCCGAATTGGGTAAAATAAAAGATTAAAGATTATTTTTTTTCTATATTTAGATTAAATATATTTTGTTTCTGTAATTCATACTTTAAAGGGATAAAAGTTGGTAATGAAGCTTACATGGGCAAAGAATTATTTATGATCAGATGTACTTGACACTTGGTGTCAATGCTCTTCAATATAATTAAATAAATACAATAATGATAAATAAATCAATCACATAAAGGGGTAAAATAGGGGATGAAAGTTTGTTTAAAACTCTGTAATTAAAATGTAAAAAGGTACGAGACATAAAAAAATCACCTGTAGACGATTTAAGAGTTTTAAAATTACTTTCTGTAAAATAATGTCCACATAACCTTAAATGTAAAGATTCTGATTTCGCCAATTTTGATCGTCTTATTAAATATATCAAAGTAATAGCTTTAGCCAACAATTTCTTCAATTTTTGTCTTTTTTGCATCTTGGCTCTGAACAATTTGTCATTATAATTAAATTTTAAATAAAATAATAAACATCCATCTACGCTATAGAGCTTTACAATAAACTGAGGATCATAGTGATCGTGACATCTGGCGGGCAGATATTTATAAGTACTCTGTGGACACATGATGTCTCTGGGCAGCAGGCTGTCAATCAGTATCACAATCAGCGCTGCCAATTACCCGAAAATCGGGTAATTTTAGGCGATTTTTGACAGCGGGTAATTTTAACGGGTATTTGCATTGAGCGGGGTTAAAGCAGGTATTTTAATTTAGCTGATTAATTTGATATTTTAAGTGTTTTTTTATGTTTGATTTAATAATTTAAAGTTGTTTAATTGAGAACTGAATACAATGACATCTTTTCCTAACATTAATACTTTCGTTTATTCTATATAACATGAATAATATACTTAAAAAAATGATTTTCGGGTATTCTAGTAATGGTTGATGGCTGATACCGGCGGGATAAACCGGGTATTTTGAGGTTTATTGGTCGGGTAAATCAACGACTGTTATCTGGCAGCTTGATCACAGTGCAAATTTGCAACTGTCAAAGCCATTAGCATAGAGTATATTGCTACATATATAAAGCCATTAGTCAAACATTTTTACTAACCTGATTCTTTAGCAAGTTTGATCATTTTACGGAAATAATATATTTTTGAATTCATTAATAATATTCCCTCAGAGTAAGTTACTATTGATTATGTCAGATAAACAATATCTGGGAAATTTTTAAATGCCAAAAGAATTTTTATACTCATGTATTTTTAATTGTATATATCACTTGTTATATTAATAGGTTTTGATTCTATTCCCTCGTAATAGAATTAAATTTTAATTTAAGATTCTCAAAAAAATATATAACCATGTATTTTTTATGACTACAACTTCTGATTATGTTTAATTTTTGTGAAGTTGTAAGCTGTCACTACTTTTATGTTTTAATTAATTATTTCATTTCTTTGCGTATATTCTTGGCTTTTGTTTAAAATGTGCAAAGTAAAGTAAAAGTTAACTATACCTATACCTTTAGGGTGCTGTTGTTATTGTTAATTATTGTTATAAACTGCTAAAGTTATATGTGTATTTTTACAAATTTTAACACATCAAAAATCATTACAGAAATGTCTGATGTTGGTACTGTTCCACCTTCTGCTGCCCCTTCCGGCACCACTGTAGCAGAAGAACAGCGCTCTGGCACTGCCACTGGTTCTGGTAATTTTGTAAAATTTGATGTATCAATTTTATGATTATTCATATGGTAATTTAAGTAATTTAAATATTCATTTGGTGAGATAAATTGTGCTGCTCTTTAGTAGTACATTCCTTTTGAAGACAGTAAAGCAAATTCAAACCTCATTTTATGTTAAAAAAAAAATTATCAATAAATTTATATAATATTGTATATAATATGACTTTTTTGTAATAACGAACAGGTTCTGAAGAAAAAGTTTATGGAGGATGTGAGGGTCCAGATGCTATGTATGTGAAGTTGGTGTCTTCAGATGGACATGAATTTATAGTTAAGAGGGAACATGCACTCACATCTGGTACAATCAAAGCTATGCTTAGTGGACCTGGACAGTTTGCTGAAAATGAGGCTAATGAAGTTAACTTCAGAGAAATACCGTAAGTTTTATGATTTAATTTAGGTATTAATGCAAGAGATTGTGTTATATAAAATATTTAAAAAGAATAATACATAAATAATAAATATCATAGTGCAGAGATTGATTTCATTTTTAAGTCAGGAAAGTAAAGTACATACAACAATATGTATTAATAATTGTTAAATGATAAGTGACAATAAGATGATTGATGGTTTATAGAACCTAAAAAAGTTAATAATATATTGACAATATACTTTTTTATTTTCAGATCGCATGTACTACAAAAAGTATGTATGTACTTCACATACAAAGTGCGCTACACTAACTCTTCTACCGAGATCCCAGAGTTCCCTATTGCACCTGAAATAGCTCTAGAACTTTTGATGGCTGCCAATTTCCTTGATTGTTAATTAACTGCAATAAAAAAATGGATATCTTCTGTTTTATAGTTTTTCTCAACTGTAATAAAATCTTGTTTTCTCGTCATAGCACATCTACAATTTTAAATACATAGTTTCTTTAGAAATCATAGTTGGTATACTTAAGTATAAGACAATTTGTAGGACACCATAATAAAAACTTAGCAAAGGAGTTTTGTATTGTCTCATAAATACTGTAATACTTGATGATTATTAATGATTTTGTTATTTATTTTGCTTTAAATACTAATACACTATAGACTAGGGTAAGAATATATTTTAAAATTAATATTTCTCAGATTTTTTTTTATTTTTGTATTTACTCTGCTCTCTTAAGTAAAGAGCAACTTTGAATACTGTCATTTTTTAAACTAGCAATACCTAAACAAAGTGTAGCGTTTAATGAAAACTTTATATGTAGGTAACTTACAAAAATGATTTTAAAACAACTTTTATATTACTACTTACTTTGTATTATTAACTAAAGTAATATTCGTTGATAGTGATAATACAATTTATATGTAAAAAAATAGAAAATTAATGCTTCTTTCTCTGCTCTTTAAATGATTGGCTTTGTTTTTTTTTTTAAATAAAGTGATTTGGGAAACAATCTTTTATTATAATCCCTAAAAATAATTAATTTAATGATAAAATTAATATTACTTTATACAATAGTTGCGAAACGACTTTAAGGTTGATGGATATAATTGGGGCCGTCATCGCAAATGTAGGCTAACCCACTGACAGCTACTTAGGGAGATAAATATGGAGAAAAATAAGATTTTTTGGGGCATTTTTTATTTATAAGTAAAAATGTACCCAGGTCTATTGTAAATTAAACTTTACTATATTTAAAATACTTTGTAGTACTTAAGTCGAAAAACAAAACAAAATCTGGGTTAGGATGTTCATGCACTGACGGCCTGAATTATAATATACCACGAGATGGCACTTAAGTGCTTTACCGTCAAAATCTTTCGCCATGAAAATTCTCGTATCAGTAAAAAAAATTGAGATGAGATAGTTCGTTAAGGCCTCATTTCCGCCCCAGAATAACGAAAAAATTATGTAATACGATTTGATGTTTTCTTTACATATTCTCAAAGCAGACAGTGTTCCCAATAAGATTATAATATAATATATTTATCAAAGAAAATAAACTACAATTACTTAAATACTACTTGTTAGACACCAAACTTTGGTCTAACTGGGATTTTCGTTAAAAATGAGATATTTTCAGTAACATTTCAACTTTTATTTTATATAGAGCGCAGGATGGAAGCATTGTAATTTTTAAATACATTGTGTAGTAACATAAGATTAAAATAAAAGAAAGTGCTTCTTATATTGAAAAATGGGCAGTGTGGGTAATATGAGGTAGGTAGGTTTATAGTATTCAAAGATGGGGCTGTTTACTTCTTAAGGGTTGCTTAGCCAGGTGAAAAACTGTTATTTACTGTCACTGGTATTTGTTTAATTATATTTTGCAGGATTATTAAAGAAAACTGCAGCAGTTTTTAGATTAAAGACAATGAAAATGAATGGGGCATTTTAACTAGTATAGTAAAGGCTCATTTGCAAATACTATTAAAGTTTTATCGAATAAAAAAACCGTTTAAATTAGTGTCTATAGATGGCGTTATATGTATAGATTATAATAATTAATTTGTAAATATAACAAATTAATAAAATAATAAATAAATGTCATAATGCATAATCTAGTTTAAAAAAATACTCTCATTAAATGCAAATGAAATAACTTTTCTTTTAAATCAAATTTGCGCTTTTTCAGTGTTGATTAAAAATCAAGGTAATTAGTTCGTACTTTGTATACATAGATGGCGTTGCTTATATTGTATTACTTGTTTACGGTAATAACTACACTGCCACGACGTATTCTCATCAGATGGAATTATAATTTATGTAGATTGATTTGTTATTTGAGTTAGTGTAAAATATAAAAATAATAATTAAATAATAGATACGGAGAAGGTTACGTATGAAATTGCGTAATTTTATTATTATAACCAGGGCAATAACCACTTATTGAAAAATTTGCAGTCACGTAATAGATTTGTAGAGTATGTTCACAGATAGAGCACCTTTCTGTACATTTTCTGAGCTGTTTCACGCTTAAAAACTGTTTTTTTACTGTTACTACATTACTGCTAGTACATTATAAGGGTATGGAATATAATGAAACACAAGTTGACCTGTCCTTTATTCAGTTTAATGAGTAAACAAAATCTAGTCCACGTCATATACAATCCGTAAAGCGGCCGGTCCCACCCGAGCGAAGGCGGAGGGGCCCAAGCACTTTACAAACCAAGAACGATTCATCAATAAATAAATTCTGATACAATTGTACAACTAACCGAACAAACGCATCTACTGCTACACCGTCTGAGATCTACGCTTATTTAATAACTTTGGATAAAAATTAAAATAATTATGGACAATCGATTCGTTTTGTACATTTTTACAAAGAATAACTTCACTGATCAGTGGAATACTGAGAACGAAACTAAATGCAGAGTTGTGACGTTGCTCCTAACTAAACTAAAATATACATTTAATACAGTAAGGTTACAAATAATACTTTAGAAACATCAAACTATTATATGACGTTCAATATTTATTGTTTTGAGGCAGTTTTGATTATTTCATAACATACGCCTTAATTCGCACTTTTTTTTGTTCGATACAATTTGATTCGATTATATTTATGTATCGATAACTGAATAATCGATCACAATCTCGCATCGAATCGTAGATAAGTGCAAGTTAAGACGATATGTACAACTTCTGGACCGCGTTTAGACTAAAATAAAACATTCATTAGAACATTTAATAGAAAAATGAAATTGTATTTTTTTTACTATTGTAAAGAACGCAATCCAAAAGCAGTTTTTAAAACACGAACACATTATATGCCAAAAATATAAAATTTTATATGAAAAAAAAGCATACCATACATTACTTGTACACCGTGGAATGCGTTACGCTTTAGTGAAAAAAACCCCTTAAAAGTACACAAAATTAGGTCGTTTATTAGCAATAATATCACAAATCAATATTATCCATCGGTTATTCCAGTCTGAGTGTGTGTAAAATAACATGCGACGATGAAGAATAACATGACTGAGATTTCGAGATATACATATTTAGAGATAACATATAATTTTCTATGAATGTATTGTATAGATATGTAGGATAGGGGTGTGCGATTATTAATGATTGTTATAAATCATTCGATTACATAAATATCGAGTATAATAAAGCTAAAATATAATCGATTATTATTAACGATTTTCAATTATAGAAACAATTATAATATAAAGATTAGAAGGAATTGTTGTACCATTAATAATCGCGCACGAGTGACGAGTGACGCACATCGATTCACAGAAGCAACACGATAATATGAAGCGAAACAATGCCGATGATATGTTAACATTTATATGTATGTACCAATCAAATGTGACTAATTTTGATCTGAGACAGCTTGAAGTAGTGTGATACAGAAAAAAGTATCAATAATACAATTTTCATATGTTTGTTTTTGAAGATATTTAAATAATAAAATTCACTAAACTTTCACTAAATAATACTCCATTTTTGTTTTTAATGAACTACTACAAGCGTCTCATTTAGCTTCTGCTTTTATGTAAACATGACTAAATAATAAAAAAACTCGACATTACGTTTTGCTACACATTTAAAGCTTCACATTTCACCAAAAAAATATTACAATTAATATGAATATTTTACAATAACTCAATCTGCCTCTGGCACTAAGAGCGTTATGACAAAAAAAATATATTACAAAATTCAAATATACATATACTATCTTCACATAAAAGATATTTCCCACTAAAACAAACCATCCGATTCGTCGCCCAACTGGTTGAGAGATCAATGCTATAATTATTCAGTGGGACCAAGCCATTAGAATACAAAGTACCAAAGGCAAAGTAAATAATTTAAAATATCCGTAATAAAAGTAAAGAAGAACCATACACGAATTTACATAAAAGCAATAGCAAATTTCCAATAAGTGATAAATTCCGAAAGTACAATAAATAAACAGATACACATACAATACGAATTCGTTTACCCGGAACCACATATTTAAATAAAAAAATGCTTTTATGTATATTACCTAAATATATTTACGTTAGAAACGGCAACACTGGCTCAACCAGTAGTGATATTCTGTAAAAACTTTTATGTGACACGACAGCTAAATCCGCGCTTAAACTCCACACAACTGTATGAAATCTCATCGCGGATTCAGCTATCGAGTTACTTAAAAGTTCTTACAGAATAGCACTAGTGGACGTAATTTTGTAAAAGCTAATATGTGGGACCGAGAACATTCGCTTACATTTGAGCAATCGATAGATTGTCTTTATGAAGCTATAACATCTACATCGCTTCCAAAACAAACCCATTTTTCGTGTAAGTACTATTTATTTGTGGGCGATTAAGAATTATGCGATTGAGTATACTTGGAAATGTGAATGTGAATTATTACGATGGCAATATTCTGATTACAGCAATCTCGAATTTGCTCAATCAAGATATAACTTCTTATTAAAAACGACTAGTAATAAATGTAGGGATTTAAATTATATTATTATTATTACCACAGATCATTTAATAAAAAAAACAATCATACATAAAATCTTATTCAAACAAAAAATAATTTATAATTTTTAATACACAAACGATATATCCAAGTTAGATAACCTGATCAGATACGAGTATCACTGAACACAAATTATAAATCGAGTCGTAAAAAAATCGATAAATCGATAATAATGATTATTTATAATTAAATAATTCACAATCGCCCACAAAACCTAACATCATAGCCACAGTTAAGCTCAAGACTACAAGCGAACTAAACCCTAACCTTGATCGGAGTCCACCAACTTCTTGCTGACCGAATAAATCGGCGGGGTATCGACTTTAGTTATCGCTTGCACTCGACTTTTGACCGATTCGATTGGAATATCGATTTTGGAATCGTCACAGGACTGCGAGTGTTGGAAGGGCACCCCCTCATTCCCATATATATGTTGATCTCGTACGTTTCCATATAAATTGTAATTGTGTATGAGAGTAGAGACGCGGTTAGAGGTGACGGGAAGACTGTTATGTTCTTTCGGCGTGTGGTCGGGTAAATGGCCAATCGTGGTCACTGGTTGGTTGATTTTGAAATCCGGTTTCGGTTCGGTTTCCACTGACGTTTGGGTTGAGAGTTGGGGGGTGGGTGGGGGGGTTGGTTGCGCAGTGGACGGGTGTTGGTTGGTGGGGGTCGGAGGTTCTACGTCGCAGAGGATGGCACGCCAGTCGATGTGGGGATGTCTCTCACGGATACAGTCGACGACGTCAAGTAGATTCTTAGCGTCCATAGCGAGTACGTGTGCCGCTGCGAGCATGCTCCTGCAATTGTGATTTAAATATTTTAAAATATATAAAATATAATATGGTCTACAATTTAATAATTATTTTATTTAAAATAAAAAGTAGCATATTACTTGATGAATGATGAACATTAGATTAATTTAAACAATGTAATATTATTATACTCTTTAAAAATATCAATCAAACCTGTTGAGCCGTAGATCGGTGAAAAGATTTGTATGAGCCTTGTCTCACATATGACTTGATAAATCTAAGATTTCCCGTAAGTAATTTAACTTACTTTTAAAATATATTAGTTTAGAAATTATCTAGTCTATGTAATACTCCAGGCCCATATATTGTTGTGTATTAATCCGACTCTATCTGTTTGAGAGTAAAGGATGTTATAGTTCTTACAGATAGCACCTACCGTAGAATAATAAATCTAAAAAAGTCTTCGATCAACAATACTACTAGATATCGGGTCGGCGTAAGAATTCCGTCTCGGTAAATATCAGCTCATTTGAAAAGTGAGCGTATATTTCGATTAGTTCTATTGAAACACTGCCAACGTAAACACGTTCACAATGCCGCAATATATATTTAAAATTTCGTAATATATAATAAATTTGAGATATTCTGAACTGCATTCACAGATTTTGGAAAAAAATGTACAATTAGTGAAAAAAATGCTAAAACACAAAAAAAAAATTTATGTCAAGTTATGAACGGTCTCCTAGGAACGTTTTCCTGTATCTATAGTATTTAAGGTGCCTGCCCTTACTGTCCCGTCTCAAAAATCCACCCTGTATATTCATATGCGATGTATGTGTGTAAGACACCTTTACGTTGATTCGACTGGACGGGTTTGGATGAATTTTACACGTAGTAAGTCGTTTGTTATAGTCGCTAAAGACCGTGCAAAGTGGAGGAGGCTAAGTAGGAAGGCAATACGTAGCAGTAGCCGGTATTAATAAATGCCAGGCAGGAGAAGAAGTAGTAATAAAAGCAGTCGGCTAGTAATAAAAGCGATGTTTAGCGTAGCAACTCACTTGGTGTAGTCGTGCTGCAGCGTGGTGCGGCAGTAGTGCGCGGCGAGCCGCAGCGCCTCCACCAGCGCCGCCATGTCCTTGCTCAGCACCTGGTGCGCCATCTCCACCTCGCTGTACACAATGTTAAATCAAATTATTAATTTTTTCCATTACTTTTTGATGTCTTTTATAATATTTATTTTTCCTACTTTAACAATCAAACCGGCTGCATTCATCACCATTAATTAGTATCAATTATCAGTATAGCATACAATTCAATAAATAAATATATAATTAAAGTACTAGGCGGACATGGTTATAGAGGAGGTGTCTCACACTTGTACAGTGGCACAGTGGTACTCACCGCTGCGCAGCGGGCGGGTAGGCGCCCACGAGGCGGTCGACGGTGGCGCACAGGTGGCGCAGCGCGGCGCCCACGGCGCGCACGGCGGCCAGCAGCGCGGCCGGCTGCGCGGCCGGCGCCGTGGCCGCGCCCGCCAGCCGCATCACGCACCGCACCACCTCCGTGGTCGCCGCGTACACCGGCTCCTGCTTGCTCTGCGTCTGGGAACACCACCGGGATACTTTTGTAACATGCCTCGGAATTTAAAAAAAACACTACATATTATAGACTAGCTGTGCCCTGCGGTTTCACCCGCGTTAAATTTGTTTGATTATAAACGTCGGTTTTACAATAATATATGGAAGTTTGCCCGATTTGTTGGCATTTATGTATGATTCCTGCTCCACTCCCTTGCGTAGTAGCATGATGATATATAGCCTATAGCCTTCCTCAATAAACGGGCTATCTAATGCAAAAAGATTTTTTCCAATCAGATTAGTATTCCCTGAGATTAGCGCGTTCAAACAAACAAACAAACAAACAAACAAAAAAACTCTGCTTCTTTATAATATTAGTACAGGTTATAGTCCCTCGCTGCGCTGAGATTATGTTTATTCGGGTAATCTCAGAAACCACTATCGGAACTTTGATGCGGTTTTCAACAACAGAAAGAGGAATTATCTAGAAATATTATAGGCTATAATTTATGAAGAAATTACAAAAATAACCTAAATTATTTCGTAAATAAAAATTAAGTGAAATCATAGAAACGAAAAAATGAATATAAATATTTTAAAATATATTTTTGTCTTACTTTATCTTCACTGGGCGTTTTGCTCTCTTTGGGTTTCACAGTATTCGCTGGACTCGTCTCTGAGGAACTTGCAGCTGTAAAATATAATATTTAAAGTTCTTACAATAATTCTTTACTCTTTGGTAGTTTTAGTTTTGGTGGTATTAAAATAAAAAAAAACTGTGTGTGTAAAAACTGAATTTATACTTCTTAAAATAGTTAAAGTTTTCATCCCGTATGCCACAACTCTCTGTTTGTAAAAGGAATGTAGCTAACTTCATCATGTCGCTTTCAGCTAACTTCATCATGTCGCTTTTTGGTTGTCGGTGTGCGCGTAGTAAAAATTTTACTCTCATATTTTTTCCAAACGTACCAAAAGAAGTATAAGTTCAAAAATAATTATGAAAATCGCTTAACAATTGATGAATATATCTCATAATACATACAGTCGAATTGAGTACTCCTCTTTTTTGAAATTGGATAAAATAGAGTAATGAACACTTTCAAAGTCGAGTAAAGTCGTTCCACTTACCCGAATGCGTTTGACTAGTAGGCTTGACCTCGGGCGCGAGCGCCGGGTCCGCCCTCTCGGCCTCGGGCTCCGCCGCCGGCGCCACTTGCACGTTGGACATACGCTTCTGTAAATACATCCGTACTAATATTATAAAACTGAAAGTGTGTTTGTTTGTTTGTCCTTCTTTCACGTCGAAACGGAGGGACGGATTGGCATAATTTTTTGTGTGGAGCTAGTTGTAGGGCTGCAGAGTGATACACGATACTTTTTACCGCGGGATATTATCTAATTCCCACGGGAAAACACGTTGTAATACAATCCAAAAAAATATTTATGATTAGAATTACTTGAAATTAATGCTCTTATATAAAATAAAATAAATACAGTGTTTTCGCATTTTTCGATTTTCTAAATTCATCCTATAAAAGGGTAAAATAGAGGATGAAAGTTTGTATGAAACTACCTTTCCAGAAATTTTGTAGTTTTAGCGCGTGCGAAGCCGCGGGTTTTGCTAGTTTTATAATATATTATAATTATTATTCACTTTTTCCCCGGGCCTCACTCGCGGTTTAGATACGTCGATATAAAATAGGCTAGGTATGTAATACATTATGGTTTTAATACATCGAAAAAATAGTTTGCGTTAGTCCATGATGATGATATTTATTTTTAATATAACTCATATTTGCGACAAACAGACTCATTAACAATCGTAATAATTATAATAATTATATATATTTTTTACTTTATATACTTATAGTCACTTCAATATAATTTGTTTTATTTTATCTCAATATATGTTGTTGTTTTAAATAAAACTATCTATTGGGATTATTTCGCGGATTTCCTTTTATTTTGGTTCCCGACATTTTGAATGCTTTACACTTTACAGCAATCACAGCCACGGGAGAGACTAGGGCTTAGGACGTTCCAAGGGTCATTATATAGTTTTACCAGACAGTACTTACCCACAAAATTATAAAAGAATTGCAAAAAAATTGCATTCACGTATCCATTATAAAACTAATTACTAAAAAATGACGAAAAACTTTTTTTTTGAAGTCGGTCCAAAGCAAACGTACCAGATTATCCTCCTGCATCTGCAGCCAGCGGCGGTCCTCCTCGCTCTGGTGCTGTTGCCGCGCCAGCTCCGCGAGCAGCCGCCTCTCCACCGCTTGCTCTGTGTCGAACTCTGGACTCTAATGTATATCGTATAAGGGTTAATATCGCTTGATTGTTAATGGTGATTCACTTATAATAATTATTCATTCTTATATAGTTACTCTCTTATAATATTGTTTGAAATATTAATTCAATCCCTAATTGGTATATTATTAGTGTCATATTGAATCTTAACAATTGTTTGTCCGTTTATATGTATTATATGTGAAAATAATTTGGTCAGCATTAATTTATAAAGCCAAGATCCATTCAAAGATAACATTGCCAAAATTTTAATTATAATCACATAGGGAATTTATTCTTATAAACCAACTGTGGTTAGTACTTCTCAGTCACTTTACAGTTTTTCTTATAAAATTAACAATGCATTAATAAGATTTGTAAATGAATAATTTATAACATATAAAGAAAAAAAAAACGCTTGTTAACAATGTACAAACTACCCTTCATAATAAATGATTTTTACAAAATATTTTACAATTTGTATAATATTTATATTTATACACCTAAAAAGTTATGTTAATACGAACATAGTCAAGTACCCAATTTGTTAACACCGAAACAAACTATCACCAATATTTTGACAGAAAGTTACCAACCACAAAGTTAGTTATTAGAGTGAAAAAAAAAATCCCTTGGAATGCGAAATCACATTTGAAATACATTGCTATATATCTTTGTGTGAAAAAGAGCAAATCAGTGCAAGTTATTTCAAAATAAGAAATGGCCAAATAAAAAATCTGCTACTACTGCATTCGGTATATATAGATCATAATTCTACGTAATACGAAAAATTTATAAAAGCAAATACAAAAATTCAGCAACTTGCATAAATAATGCGCAAAATACTTAAAAAAAATTTCATATGTGATTTCAAAAAATAAAATTATAGTATAAATTAAAAACAAGTTCTACCGCATCACCCAACGTACACACATACAATCTGGAAAAAGAAAAAAAACAGCCTTAGATACCAAACAGGGGAATATCAAATACAGGATACAGGATGGACGGGATCGAGGAGATATGTACATCAGGAGACCATCGGTCGCCGTGTCCCGCGAGAGTCCGTCCGTCACGGAGTTATGTACAAAGAGACTGTAAAACCAATAGTACCGATACTGTGCATGCGCAGCAAACAAAAAAAAATCGAAACTACGAAAATTAAACCGAATGCAAAAAAAAAGAAATTTGGAACAATCGCCAATCATGCTTCCCAGACGAGTCACCTGTGTGTGTGCGGCGCGGGCCCTGCTCAGGCCGGCCCGCTGCGCGGCGATCGCGACGCAACTTTTCACGTGATCACCTCCAAAGTCGTATATCTCCTCGACGAGGGGGGGATCGGGCTGGTGGCGGATTTTGTTCATGACGCTAGCGGCCAGCTGCGCGTTGAGCGCGCCCTGCACCGAGAACTGGCCTATGTCGCGATCGCGGCGCGCGCGCGGCGGCGACGCGGGCTGCGGGGGGGGCGCGCGCGTGCGCTCGAGCGAGCCCACGCGCGCGGTGCCGCGCTCGGGCGCGCGCGGGCTGCGCTCGAGCGAGCGCACGCGGCTGGGGTAGGGCTCGGGCTGTTTGTCGTCGGCCGACGATGTGTGTGCGTTGGGCGGCGCGGGGGGCGAGTGGGGGACGTGGGGGGCGCACAGGTTGTCGCAGGAGTCGCGCGCGGCCACGTGCCCCGCGAGCGTGGCCGGGGGGGTCTCGACGAGGGGGTCGAGGCGGTGCAGCTGCGTGACGGGGATGGGGCGGGTGTGGAGCGGGGGGTCGGCGGGGGCGGGCGGGGGGTCGGCGCGGGGCGCGGGGTCGAAGTCGACGGCGAGAGTGTTGAATACCGAGGCGGGCGTGGTGTAGGCGTGCGGGTCGGCGCGCGGGTTGTCGCGCAGCAGCTGCGCGAGCACCTGCGGGTTCTGCGCCACGATGTACGTCTGCGGGCCGCCGCCTTCCGTCGCTGTTGTACAAGAGTTTAAATTATCATCTACCATTTTATTTTGAATTTCATTATGTACTCATAATTATAATCAGTGTTGTTACATTCACCAATAATTGGGTAAAAGTAACTAAAAACAAGAAGCGTCTAGACAGGACAAAGTGCGGAGCGTGTGGGGTTCGCGGGTATATTATAACTTGCCATGAAATGGTACTACATCGCTTTTACCTCGAAACCATTCCTCTATTAAAACTAATATTTTTTGATAACCCTTGCATTAAATGGAATTTCGGTTAAGATTACATACAGCAGAATGTATAGATTTTAGTATTGTACTATATTTCTTTTTAATTTTATATCCAAACAAAAAATCGTCTTAGGCAAAACAAACAAGTATATACATTTTAAATAAAACCATCTTTTCGAATTATTTCGCGGATTTATTTTGATTTTGGCTACCCGACTTTTATAATGCTTTACAACCAACTTCCGAAATAATCCGAAAAGATAGTTTTATTTAAAATGTCAAATATTCGCGTAAATCTAAAAAAGAATTAGGCACGTTTTAATTTTTTTGAGCGGCACCCTAATTCTTTTTTAAAAATAAAAGTATCCTATGTTACGCCCTATAACATCAGCTATCTTCCAGTGAAAGTTCCGTGAAATCAGTCCAGCCGTTTCAGAGATTACCCGGAACAGACAGACAGACACAGACAGACAAAAATTTGAAAAAATGTGTTTTTTCTTAAAAGCACTGTATATAATTTCATATGCATTTAATAAAACGCTGTTATTTTAACATTATAAACGGACACTTCAATTTTATTTATCTGTATAGATAGATGTGGTGAGAGGTGTGCGTACCGCCGGTGAGGTTGGTGGCGGGGCGCTCGGGCTTGGGCGGCGGGTCGTCGCCCCACGACGCGGCCGCCACGCGCCGGTTCTCGCGCCGCATCGTGTCCCACGCCGTGTTGCGTTCCTCCTGCAGGATCTCACTGGAAATTCATATAATAATGGGTATGTGAGTATCGTCTATACATATAATAAAATTCTGAGTACAATCAGTACATTAAATATTATTTGAAAAATCTTATTAAAATAGTCATTATTATCGATGGTAGCTGGTTATTCGGGTCAACACATAGGATACTTTTTACGGCGGGAAAATATTTCATGTCTGAGAAATCTATATTAAATCTTAAAACGTAAGTAGGGACGAACCCGAACAAAGCGAGTGAGTCGCTAGTTGATTATTAATTAATTGTAATATTTAAGTTTTTAAACATTATTTTAACATCATTTTTCATAATGGGACTATACCGATAAGCTCTACAAAACAGAACAAGTGCTCACATCGGGGTCTCCTTGACATGGTGTCCGGTGAATTTTTAGTAAAATATTTTAACACATATTTTTCGTAATTGGACTATTCTATTAAGAAAGAGAATATTAATAGAACAAGCGCTCACAACAGGGTCTCCTTGAGGTGGTGCGCGGTGGGGCGGTGCGAGGGCTCGTAGGCCCAGCAGCGCGACATGACGGAGTAGAGGCGCGGCGGGCAGCGCGGCGGCAGCGCCAGCCGCTCGCCGTTCTCCAGCTTGCCTATCACGTCGTTGTTCTTCACGCCGCTGAACGGCTTCACGCCCAGCATCAGTATCTCCCACATGCATACACCTGGAACGTCACAAAAACATCATATTGTAGTGTATGCATAAATGTATGTATAACAGATCGATTAGATCATCATTAAGGCAGTATTAAAACTACAGTCAAGATCACTAAACGTGTTATTTATTCCCCGAACCCCCCAATCTTACAATATTATACAATTACTCCCAACCTTACAATTACTAGCGGCTCACCCTCGTTCGTCCCTAAGTACGTTTTAACGGTTAGTGTGGAATAGATAGACTATACAGGATGGATTTTTTTACAGGTACCTTAACTGTTATAGTTACAGGAAAACGTTTTTAGGAGATCATCCATAACTTTTTGAGATATAATGAACTGTATTCACAGATTTTGGAAAAAATGTACAGTTAGCGAAAAAAATTGTAAAATACCAAAAAGAAAATTATCTCAATTGATCCTATTTCATCTAAGGAACAAAATACTCTATGGGAACATTTAAGGTTTGAGTACTAGAAATGACCGAAATCGCCATAAACTTTTCCCATACATTTTGTACGCAAAAACGATTAATCAACTCGAAATATTCTTTGTTGCCAAACGGTCCTATTTCTTAATGTGAGGCCAAATGGAGTTTATTACAAAAACTACGCTAAGTCACAAAATCGGGTTTACACGCAGGCATTTTACGCAGCGGGCGTAAAATATTATTTCAGTTTAGCATTTAGTAAAAAAATTTAAATTGTTCTGTTTCAACTTTAATTTCATTCTAAAACAACAGTGATATTATAAGTATTTAATGTAATAACTGATACTCACCAAACATCCACACATCGGACGCTGAAGTGAATCGCCTAAAGTTAATAGACTCTGGCGCCATCCACTTAATGGGTAATTTGCCTCTCGACGCTTTGTAATACGATTTGTCTTCCACCATCTTTGATAGACCGAAATCCGCCAACTGCACAAATAATATAGAAAATGTTATAGCAAAAAGTATTTATTACAAAATATTCAATAATACAAATTAAAAAAAAAAAAAATTACCGCATCTATAATAATAATAATAATAATACCTTTATTGACGTAAATACAAAAGGGTTACAAGACATTTATATTTAAACTATATAATTAGCACAATCTTAGTTTAGGTATACTAACGTCTGAACTAGGCCGAGCCTGTATCTCAGACGCTAGCCTCTTCCTATTACACAATTTTTTTATTACTAATAAGTTAAATGTAACATAATACTAAAAATATATATGATATACAATGTGAACAATTTCGAGATACATCAGCGTAGGTACTTGTTTAATTTACTAAAATCTATGCTTTGATAAAATTCCCATAACTAAATTAATAATTTTACACTGTTCACATACTCGTGGGTCATGGTGTAGTATTCAAAAGGTTACAGGTTTGACTTAATAATTTATATGTATGTGAAATAAACACTCTTGTGCATATATAATATACTAGCGACTCACCCTCCGCTCGGGTTCGTCCCTAGGTACGTTTTGACGATTAGTATAGTATAGATAGTAATTATATCCCTTAATTGAGAAACGATTGATTCCCCATACAAAGTTCCACCCCATATTTTCACCTCCTTAAAGGATGGTCTGGGATAAAAACTATCCTATGTCCTTCCCGGGGTCTGAACTGTCTTTATACCAAATTTCATCTAAATCGGTTCAGAGGATTATGCGTGAAAAGGTAACAGATATACAGACAGATAGAGTTACTCTTTCATTTTTACTAAAAAATATTCTAATCTAGAATACTACTAAATATGTCACCTTAACACAAGTAGGAGTAGACACGAGCACGTTTCTCGCAGCTATATCTCTGTGCACAAACTTCTTGCTCTCGAGGTAACTGAGAGCCGTCGATAGCTGGTAGATGTACAGAACTAGCGTACACGTTTCTAATCTGTAAGTAAAATAATAATTATTAAAACATAACGAAGTACGTAACTTATTAGTAAGAAAATATAAACAGTTACTAAGTAATTTAGCTGCGTTTGCATGTATGTATATAGTAATTTAGTAATTTAATGTAATATAGTAATTTAACTGCGTATTCATGCATGTATGTATGTGCGTATGCATGTATGTATATATATGCATGGGGTCTCATGACGAACAAAGAAAAATTATTTAAAAAAAAATGTCAATAGATGACGTTACATGTGTTATTGAAGTTGTATTGAATTAAAAAAAAAATCCCGATAAGGCATATCTTTGTTTTAAAAAATATTCTAAGTGAAGGGAAAAGAAATAATGCGCCAGTAAATCAAATTTGCGTAATTAATTTTACTGATTATTGAAATATCAGCAATCAGGTGATGGGTTTGTAGTGTGTATTCACAGATGGCGCTTTTACTTTTGATAAATTGTTTATCACGATTAAAAATAGTTAATATCACAGATTATTTTCTATTCGAATGCAGAATGAATTTGACAATATTTACTATTCGTCAGTTTGCACATATTTACAAAATACAACAGTTTTACTATAATTTGCGAATTAACGACATCTATTATCTATTCAAGCAAACAAAAATAGTATGATTTAACGCTGTCCAATTTCTTTGTATGGGATGAGGCATCTGTACTAGTACAGTATTATATGATCTGTGGTAGAAGTGATTGTATGTATGTGAGCGTGTATAAATGTATATATCATATTGTGTCATTGAGTGTTTGTCTATGTGTGTGGTTATGTATGAGTGGGTGTGTGTATGTATATATTTATTTGTGTGGGTGTGTGTGTGTACGTGACCTGTGCGCGTTCTGCTGCAGGTATGCGCGCATCTCCCCGAGCGTGGCGAGCTCCATCACGATCCAGATGGGCGGCGCGCTGCACACGCCCACCAGCCCGATGATGTGCGGGTGGGAGAACTGCTGCATTATATCTGTACACACAAACATATAAACATATATATTATGTTTAAATATTATCATTTATCACAACCTTGGCTAAAAGAAACGAAAATTAAAGACGATAATGACAGCTTAGGTTTGATATTATTTAATTAAAACGTTACCACACTTGCAACTGCCCAACAATATAATAATTAATAACATACTTACTCAAGTTATTAATAAATTTCCATTCAGTTATATATTGAATACTTTGTCTAAACTCTAGATCCTTTTACCCATCTGAGACTGCAGCTGACAGACTAAATAGTGAATTTCAAAAAAATGATTTTGAAAATCGATTTCAAAACCGATTTATTGGTTATCCAATAAAAGGCGGCCATAGCTTAAAACTTTCTTGTATTTAAAAGTACTCACAAGCCTCTTCCAGAAACTTCTCAGCTGTGTCCAGGTCGGCGTCCAGCTTACAGGTCTTGACGGCGACGTCGAGCCAGTCGCCGCCTTGCTTGCGCGTGCTCTCCAGCTGCTTGCGCAGCGACGGGTGGTTTGCGGACGAGATGCGACATTTGCCTGGGAACAAGTGGCGAAGGGTGAAATTTTAGCAGAGGTAGGTCGTTCCCAAAAAAATAAATATCAAAAAAACATTGATATACAATTTTTATAGACGTATTAATGCAAAAAAAAAAAATAAAGCTATTATTATATGATATATATTTCTAAAAAACATTTATACATTTAAAAAAATAATGCATGTAAAATTATAGCAAAATACATTTTAAGGTAAGAAAGACGTCTTATATGGACCCTTCGCCACTGCTGGGGACAAGTGTTCGGTTTCATATCATTTGTATTGGATTCTTGATTTATTTGTTATGGTTTTATGTTATAGTAGTTGTTATTACATGCCTGTGTGTATATGTAGCCTATGTGTTATTCCAGTCATGGTCTATCTCTATCAATCTACAAAAAAACTCTCGACTTAGTTTGCCCGTTTGCCCGATTTGTTGACATTTATGATTACTGTTCCGCTCCCTAATAGCATGATGATATTATATACCCTATATATATATATATATATATATATATATATATATATATATATATATATATATATATATATATATATATAGCCTTCCTCAATAAACAGGCTATCTAATGCAAAAAGAATTTATCAAATCGCATTGGTAGTTCCTAAGATTCCCGCGTTTAAATAAACAAACTCTACCTCTTTATAATATTAGAATAGATTTCATCCAAATCCACCAAGACGTGTCAGCGTGAAGGAGTAAAAAAACGTACACACTTACAAACTTTCGCATTTATAATAATAGTCGGATTTGTAGACTTCATATTTGTTGTTCATTGAAATCTTAACAGATTAACTGTCCGCAAAATAGACACAATAGTTAAACTGGTAGTATAGACAGGGAAACGGTTAAAATATGTATAATATGCTTCAAGATCATCACATATTCATCTCTGGGTAAGGCGTATTATGAATTCTAATAAAAAGAAATATTACAACAAAATAACGTCAAAATAACACATCTACTACTTACAAAATATTTTTGGGAAAATAATTGTTATAGAATTGAAGGAAAATTATTATTTTAATTTTATATACATATATGTATAATCATAATTTTAAATTTAGCCAAAATACCTTTGTGCACATCACCAAACTGTCCTTCCCCGATGATGCCAGTCAGCTCGATTTGATTACGAACCAATTCGTAGTCACGAACTGGAATGAAAGGAATTTATATTAAAACTAAATGTTTTAATTTTTCACTCCTTAATAATGAAATAGAAAGCATTGAAAGAAATATTTGAGAGGTTAAGGCACATTGTACTTCATATTTAAATATTTTAAAGTTATTAGCCGTACACTCGCTCGAGCGCAATGGACAAAGAACAGTGTTTGACACTCATTCATACGGCAGCTATACACTGCTTTGGGAGTCAAAACGTCCAGATTATACTAATAAACAATTAAGGGACGATGCTTGGAGAAATATAAATCAGGAAATTCGCATTGTAATCTATTGCATATATATATATATATATATATATATATATATATATATATATATATATATATATATATATATATATATATTTTAACTGCCTCGGTGGTGTAGTGGCTAGCATGTACGGCTGCACACTCGGAGGTCCTGGGTTCGAGTCCCGGGTCGGGCCAAGCTTAGTTATTGAGTCTTTCTGTATAGTAAGTCTCAGTAACAGCCCGGAGTTGGGAAGTTGGCGGTGTTTCACCCCCGTGCCTCGGAGAGCACGTAAAGCCGTCGGTCCTGCGCCTTAACTCTCACTGGTCGTGTCGAGCAGTCGTCCCATCGGAGTATGAGAGTGACAGGAATAGAGAGTGCACGTTGTGTCTGCGCGTACACTTGTGCACTGTAATATCTCCTGCGCAGTTGGCTAGTCTCAATGAGATTGGCCGCCGTGGCCGGAATCGGTCAGGAGAACATCATATATATATATATATATATCAAAACCGTTTAGATTTCTGTTTCTTTTCCTTTATTACCTCGTCTGTCGATCGACCTTTTAAAGGTCGATGTCAAAAAGACCCCTGTCTGTCAAGCGACCTTTTAAAGGTCGATTGGTCGCGATGTCATTTAATGTGTGATTTCTCGCATTTAAACTATATTTATTTTTATCTAACTTTTGTAACGTGTAAAGGAAAATACAAGCAATAATATCATACTACATTTCAAAAAAGTAATAACTCCAATAACATAATTTTTTGTAATTTGTGCAGACAATTTATTTAAATTTTGGCGATCTTCGAACTCAATACTTGTGAGTGAAAAATTGATAAAATAGTGTAAAATTATTAGTATAAGGATTGGAATATGATGGAAGGGTAAGTAATTAACAGTTTGTATTTCATAGGATGTGTATTGAATAAAGATTTTATACAGAAATTGTTATATTTGTCAAACATCGTAAGCATTCACGCGCGCTAAGTCCTTATATTTTCACTTTTTCTGAATAAAAAATACACTAGCGAAAGCATTATATTTTTATTAACATGATTTAAATTTATAACTAAATAACTACGTATAATTGAATTTGTAAATTTTCTATTGGATTTTAAGTAATTATTAATATAATAACACGTAACCCAAATTCGAGCCGCCATTTTTGACGGCTGTTGGATAGTATGGGGAAGGCTTTTTTAATATTGATATATTCGGATTGATGTTTTTTTAGCATTATTTGAAATTTAGTATTTTATAAAATTATTTTAACTGTTTTCCTACAAAAATAAAAATTGTTTTTTTTTTAAACAGAACGATTTTTATTTTACAGATATAATTTCAACTTACAGATTACTTTGAAACATTATAAAAATAAAAAAACCTAACTGCATAAAAGCTAACTAAAAAGATGAAAACAAGTTGACGAAGGAATAAAGTATTATGCAGTTGGTGACATAAATATGTACATCTCGCGACAAGAATGAAACGTATTTTTTTATTTACAGCTTTTTAATTTTATTAGACATTTGAAGTTATAATAGGTCTTTTGAAATTGCCGTTCTACAATACTTACTGGCCATTGGAAACGTAATTTATGAATGGCCGGCAATAAATTCTATATTCAAATGTATTTTATTTTAAAAGTATGGAATTCTATTTTTGAATTCAGTCGTTTGTTTATTAATTAGTGTTTTGTTTTCACTACATTTGTTTGTTTTTCATCAATATGAACGCAATAAAAATACGAGTAATTATGAAATACGAGTTCCATCGCGGTAGCAATCCCGCACAAACGGCTCGAAATATTAATGACGTGTACGGAGTGCTGAGTGAACACTACAAACGAACGCACGACTCGTTATGGGTCTGAACGCTTCCAACATCGAAATTTTGATCTTAAAAAATTAACCCCGTGGTCGCCCGAAAACTAAAATCAGTAACGACGCATTAAAGGCGATAGTGGAAGCTGACGATACTCAATCTGTGGATGAGATAGCAGCAGCTTTTAACGTTAGCATCAAAACAATATTGGTACATTTGCATCAATAGCATGGGTGCATATTTTGATTAATAGAAATGAAAAATATTTATAAAAAAAAATACTTTAACTTTCTGTATATTAAACGACAATTTCATAGGTATAACCTAATATTTAGCAATTTCTTATCCCAAATTACCTCTAACATGTAAGTTGTGTTCTTTTAAATTTTTTTGTGATCACCAAAAATATTTATTTTGAGACCCCATTCGATTGATTTGGAAGATTTTTTTACAGAGACACAAATTGGCGCCTGATATCCGCCATTTTAATTTTCAACTATTTTTAATTTTTAACTATAATGCGAGTATCGTAGGCTATATATAGCTTATAGCACTCGCGTAAATACGACACTAACGACATATGAATCATCAAAATCGGCCCACGCGTTTGGTTTCTAGAGTGCCACAAAGGAAAAACATACCTATGTATTTCCTTACATACATAGACTGATAAACACATTACCCTCCTTTGCGTCGCGTTGTCGGGTAAAAAATATGTTTATTTGCATCTCTTACACTAGTATCATGTTGCATTTTATGTTTATTGTAGCTGCACCAAAATTGCTTAAAACATGCCTTATTAGATTATAATATTATGATCGGTGGGGTGAACAAGAAAGACCAATTGTAGGCAATGTAGAGCGGAAGCAAACAAGGGTGTAGTATAAAAAACTCTATAAAAACATAAAAAAAAAATATAAACCGACTTCCAGGCTCTAAAATGTAAAAAATAACTAAACGGAGGTTTTCATTTAGAATAGATACCTAATCAGATATTTTCGAAGTCGGTGCCAGCCGACAATATTGAAAGATATAAATATCTAATAAGTAAATATATGTTTTACGTATCGAAATATATTAGATGTGCTTTGCATCGGCTGGCACCGACTTCGAAAATATCTGATTTATATATTATACCACGCCTTTGTTCGTTTCGACGACGTGACTGAACATCGAAGACGTGCTGAACTTTATATGGGAGGAGGTTAGTATAGCTACGTATGTATCTTTACTTAGTGATAATTAGTATTTGTTGCTTTTAGGGTAGATGCTCAACTTTCTTTTTTCAATTAAAAAAATATGTATAAAAGCTTCTACCTGCCAGCAATATTCATTAAAAAGTGTCCTTTACTTAACAAAAGGCATCCAAAATTTTCAAGTTCAGATTTAAAACATCTGTGAGTACTAATTACAAAATTTTTATACTCTACTATAATTTTGTTTACTACTATAACTACGGAGTCCATTAAATACTCAATACAGTAACTGGCACAATACTTCAATCTTATAAAATTTAAATTAAAAATTTAAAAGTAACCCCGCCATGTAATTCGCCATTTTGTGGCGGCGGCCATCTTGGATTTGAAATTTATCGTAGTGTGTATTATACTAGTCAACCCTAATTCATTTGATACGCATATTGAGGGAGTTGTGAAATAATATGTAATCCGCTATTTTGTGGCGGCGGCCATCTTGGACCGATTTTCATCAAACATAGCTAGAACACTTCCGAATAATTCACCTTTCTAAGAAAAAACAAAAACAAAATCGGATCATCTCTTCCGGAGCTACTATGCCACAGACAGACAGACACACACACACAGCACGTCAAACTTATAGCTCCCCGTCGTTTTTGCGTCGGAGGATAAAAACAGTTAAAAAAGAAAATAATTCCTGTCCGAATTAATATTTGAAGTTGTTTTATTTTTTATTGATGTTTTTATTATCATTTTATTTCCATAACATAATCTGTTCAGATGTGATGGAATTGGTCGTATCCATACTTTTTTAGCTGTCCCTTGTAATTCTTATAGTGAAATTGTTAGTTTTCAGAATTGATTTCTGAAATATTCTAATAAGGCAACATGTCTTTTTATTATATTTTTCTAATTTTAAATATCACTAAATTGTAAGATGTTCATATATTTTAATGAAAATTTAAACAGAATTTGCTCTGCGATCTAAAGTTTGAGATGACGTTTTTTAGTACTTATTTTAAAGTGTTTGGTTTATTGTTTAATTCTCGTAAACTAAATAGTTATAAGAACTCAAACTATGTCAGTATAACGTATGTGGACTAAACTATAATATAAATGATTATCCTAAATCTCTTGATCTTCAATGCTCTCAGAATTAAAGTATAAAAAAACCTCTTTTTTATCCAGCGCTAAGTCGCTATGATTGAGACATGTTATTGTAAAAGCTTGTGGTATAAAAAAAATGTACAGTGAGTTGTGTTGTTTTAATCAATTAATATAAAATATTGTATCTATTATTAAATTAAATTGTAACTTTTTAAAATAATAGTTTTATTTTGTAATAATTCCTGTTTTCATACTATATACTGCTAAAAAATCACTTTCAGTAATTTCAACTTAGAATTAACTATATATTATTAAATACAATTGAACTCATTTATATATATATTCTTAGTTTATTTTAAAACGATTCTAACGATATAAGCTTTATATATAGCTTATATATAAAAATTTTAAGAAATATTGTTATTTTAATGATGCGTACATATTTCGCGCAGGTCCTCGGAAAGTAGCCGACAGATGCGCCATATTCTTGTAAAATGACAGCGACAGTTGAGGGGTTATAAGTCGATGAATTAGTATAAACGCGGTAAGCTGCACACGCGGTCTCATATCGACTTCACGTTAAACTGAGCTCTCGATGTTGGCTCAGCCTCACCGTGGCTTAGAAATTTAAGAGCGAGCCTACTCGCCCAGTCAGTATGCAATTATAGGCTATTGATAAATTAATTTAAAATATTATTATAAATACCGCCACCATCTCGGCCCAACTTAAATGAAGCCAACATTTATCACAAAGTAAAACCCACTCACCGGCCGGCGTGGAGTAGTCTGCGTCATCGTCCACTATCTCCGCGTAGTCCTCAGACAGGAGCGTGGCGGTCTGCTCCCATGAACTCGTCTTGCCCTCTGACGAGCTGCTGCTCATTTCCGCTGAATTATCAAATTGTTTTTTTTTTAAATGAAAACTTCTTTAGTCGCGTTGAGC
Organism: Brenthis hecate; assembly: GCA_951806755.1. Classification (NCBI taxonomy): domain Eukaryota; kingdom Metazoa; phylum Arthropoda; class Insecta; order Lepidoptera; family Nymphalidae; genus Brenthis; species Brenthis hecate. Next base: position 5,003,369 of record OX638261.1, read on the forward strand.
GAATTTTGGTAGACGCAAAACTTATGGGTTCGCGTCACCGACATGCTACGTGTGACATGTGAAGTGTCAACGCAGCGTCATATGTTTTCATTAATAAATAAACTATAACAAAACGTAAATAATTATTGCTCAGAGTGCCAATTGATGTAAAAACCAGACTAATAATAAGTTCAATCTACAAATTATGAATTTTTAATTATTCATACTATAAGTATTTAAAAAATTAAAAAAAAACACAGTTATTCCAAACTAATAAGTTTTTTACTTTTGTCGGCAGTCCGCATGACAATTTTTTTTAAATTAATTTTTCGTATTTAGCGATTGTAAGAATTTATTCAGCCTAATATATTATTTTTTTATTTTAACGTTTTATTTGAATTCGAATGTGACGAATTCATTATATAAGTTTATTTTTATCAATTACTAATGTATAAAAATAATGTATACTTTAAATATTCTTGTTCTTATAATTGTTATATATTTGTTATTATTTAAGTAAAATAGAAAAAAAAAATAACTTTTGTTTTTATTTACTCATATCAACTCACTTTTGCACTGACAGTTCAGTTGCTTCCACACAGTTGCTTGTAAAGGAATAAGAATATACAGGTTAAGGTTATAATATAAAATATATTAAGTTATTCCATGTCTTTTTATAAAGTTATTATTGATAATAAAATAAAAAGACTTATAATAAATTTAAATACTCACTCGTTCTATTCCACAGCGAGGTCTGCGAGTCAGTCACAAGTCTACAGTATCCGTCCACTAAATCCGCTAAACTTTCTGCAGCCTGTAATAAAAAAAAGTTTTTTCTAAATAATATTACACTTCAATCTGATTGTCTAAGCTGTGTCTTATAGTATCATAGCAATTTAGAAAATAATGTTACGAACACACGCCCCCACTTAAACATAAACAATAAAAAAAATCTTATGCATAATTTCAATAATAAATTTATTATATAATGAATTGAGATATTTAGGGAAAACTTAGTAAAAACAAACGAATAATAAAATGTATCAGTTTGAGTCAGATTAAGTACACTAAACATACACTGTGATCTGTACTAAGCAATTTCATAATATATATATATATATATCTTATAAAGTATCGAAAAGAATAATTTCTATTTAAAATTAGCTATTTAATTTATATTTATATAATAAAAAATCGACATTTTGTACCTCAACACTGCTGCACGTGATCGTTAGCGTCTCCGCCGCGCCCTTCACTCTCAGCTGTAGCGCCGCCTTGCCGCACGAGCCCGTCTGCGCATAGCAAAATAAATGTACAATTAAGTTTTTTTTTCAGCATTGAATAAATATACAGTTAGCTTTACTTGTAATCCAACTGCTTTTGTAAATGTCCTTCACGCTGAAATAGTTTGACAGATTTGTATACGACTGAAACGAATTAATTCTTTTCATCGTATCGATTTAAAATTTTGCAAGTCTACTTTTTTGATGAAGCCGAAATAATGTATAATGGAACTCTTTATTGGCTACTAGTAAATATTACTAATAATAATTTTCGAAGTTAGACTCATGTAATTCCTTTTGACAAGTATTGGTAAAAAAACATTTACTGGTTTTTAGAACTACTATTTCTTAAAAATACACACATTTGACCAAAGTTGTTTTAAAAGTTTAAATATTTCTTCTACAGCAGAGACTAAACGTAAAGTTTACTAAGAATTATTAATAGTATCAAAAAACTGTATGTAATATGTTACCTGTGTTTGCGACTGTTGCGTACAGTTAGACTTCAACGTCTGAACAGCCACAATATCGCTGAAGGACGCTATCTTGGTGTACGTGGGGGGCTCCCCCGCCTTGTGTGATACATACGATATATCTGTATAACACAACGAAAATATTTGACTAAATATATAACTTTAAATAATTATGGTATCGTTTGTTTAGAATATTTGAATTTGAAAATTATAAAGGATCACCTTTAAAGAATCATTAAAAACGAATCAAGCTTTAGTTAACACTGCTGCTACATTCATCAGTATGTACTGCTTTTTATTATGGGTTCGGACAAAAAAAAGTTGTAAATCATAATGGGGCAGTATCTGAATAAAGACTAAAAGCCCTTAGCTTTAGTGAGAAATTATTAAGTCTATTTTTAGAGAATAATTTAAAAAACTTATGCTTACTGGTTCGAGTTACGCTCGGGGCAAAATTTATATTTGCTAGCTAAATATCACTACCTAAAAAACGGATCTTCTATTCAATTTAAACAAGGGTAAAGAAATAGAAAAGTAAAGAAGAAAAATAGCCAAAACCCATTACCAATATCGGGGCCTATCGCCAGCTCGACGGGTATCGCCCAGCCGGTGCCGAGCGCGCCCGTGAACGTTTCGCGGTCGTAGCCGTAGTGCGTGTGCATCGTCTCCAAGTACTTCAGCATACAGTCTGTGTCGCTGAGGTTCGCCACCTGCGTGCACCATTCATATTGTTTATATATAAAGTTAAAGTAGGTACTGTTTATTAATATTCTTTATTACATTTAATTGATAATTGTATGTATTCAGCCCCTTTTTAACATCCCACTGCTGGGCACGGGCCTCCCTTCAATACGAGGGGGATCAGGATATAGTCCACCACGCTGGCCGAGTGTTGGCTTGGCGGACTTCACATGTCTTTCGAAAACTTATTGATAATTAACATACGATAAAATTAGTTAGCAAAAGTGGACTTATCTCTAGAAGAGATCTCTTCTAGTCGACCTAAGTGAGATAGAGATATAGTATTAAAAAACAGGCTAAATTTCAGTTACTCAAATTTTAATAATATTATTGTAAAAAAAACTAAAACCAAAAATCATTTTTAATAAATATTTTTTTATTTTGTTCTTGTTATTATATTTATAGTTGGATTGCTTATTCTTATCGTCTTACTTTTACATTATTATTATTTTTTGTCAACATTTACTTTTAAAATTTTCCAGTCCATAGTTATGCATGCGGTGTTACCTTTGTAAGTTGAAGATTATGTTGTGATATTATAATACCGACTATATTATGTATGTATTTTAATATACTAAATTAGAAAAACCAATAAATACATCATTATCGGGACTACTAATAATAATTATAAATGCAAAAGTTTGTATGTATGTGTGTTTGTTACTTATTCACACTGAAACAGCTGAACGGACTTGGATGAAAATTAATACACAGGCAAACTATGACCTGAAGTAGCACATACATAGGTACCTAGGGACGTATAAGGTAAGTCGCTAGTCTACATACATATATGTATAATGTCGCTGGTAAAATTTCCTTTTCCAATATGCGTCTTTGATCCAAGAAATTGGATGAATTCGTCACATGAGTGAGCAATACTGTATATTTTATTCAAAGATTTTATACTTTTATTTCACCAAAATAACAGGAAACAAACACAATCGCCTTTCTGTACTACAATTTACTGTCACAACACGAGACATTCATTAATGGAATATGAATGAATCGTCCAAAAACGTTAATCCAGCAAGTCATAATATTTAATCAAAAATAAGTTTTAACGAAATTAAAAGTATAGTATAAATGAAAACAGTAATTATTCGGCCTCATCACTCACTGCGTAATTTTTTCCTGAGAATCTTAGGATAAAGAAAAACTTAAAAGGAAAAACGATGTAATAATATTAATGAATAAAATGTATATTATACAATTAATACTACAATAGGCAGTGGCAATCCAGTAGTAACACTCTCGCTTAGGAAACCGAGTGAAGCGGATTCAAAACCTGGGTCTCGCACATCTGATATTTTCCAGTGCGAATCATTCACTTAGCGTGGTGTACTATGGTCTGATGCCCGTCATATGAAAAGGAAGCCTAGCAGTGGGGCGTTAAAAAGGGCTGAATACAATACTGCAATAGTATTTCTATACTAATATTATAAAGAGGTAGTTTGTATTTGTGAGGTTGTAGGGGGTAATCTCTGTACCTACAGAACTAATAAAGATAAAATTTGGTAAGAAGATAGTTTGAGACCCTGGGAAGGACATAGGATACTTTTTATCCCTGAAATCATTCCTTAAGGGGGTAAAAGTTTGTATTGGGAAGCAAGCTAGGGACGAACCCGAGCGAAGCGAGGGTGACTCGCTAGCCATAAATAAAGAGAAAGAACACTGAGTATATGATACCTTTTTAAATTGTTGCTGTATTGCCTTCTTCAGTACTTTGGGCTTGATCGCGTCGAGCACCGACTTAGGCAGGAACTTGTGCAGACCGAACTCCCTCTCAAGGTATTCAATGTTTGATTTCTTGTCCAGCGATATTTGCATGTCTTTGCAGAAATATCTAGAAGCAAGAAGAGTACATATTAGATTGTGTTAAATACAAACAATTAATTAATTGTAATATAATTGTAATAATTAATTAATGTAATTAGTTAATTATTAAAATTACATTACAATTAATTAATTATAATTATATCTTTCAAATTAAGAGAAAGACAGACAAATTTTCAGATATATAAAATTATATTTAGATAGATATATAAAAATATATTATATATAAAATAAGAAACCTTAATTTATAATCATCACCCAACTTTGGCGAAACCCAAAAGATGTGGGATTGTAAAAGTTCGAGGCTTTATATATTATTATATAAGCATTTTAATTGCTTAAAGAACCTCTAAGTATAATGTACTTACTTTATTTCTAAGCAACATATCTGTATGGCCAAGTCTTGATCCACCATTGGATGATTGGCATTGAGGTAGTCATACCGGACCTGAGTAGTAGAAAAGTTTTATAAGTATACATATATTTATACTGTATAATAATATGTTATAAAATAATATAATTATTAAGAATTAGTATAGGTTGATGGAAAGGAAATTCAATTATCAAATATTTACTTTGCTTATACCTATAGAAAATCTATAAAAAAAATCAATTGTGTAAAATTTTCATTAAAGAATCATATAGAGCTCTTGAAACAAAATAAAATCGTAAATTGTCTCCACCAAAGAAAGATAGAACATATACTATAAAATTTTAAATAAATCCAGTAATTATTAAAAAGATAATATAAGATAAAAATTTATTTGGCCTATATAATTTATTTGATGTACATTATTTAAACATGTAATAATTAAATTTAATTTCCTACTATTTTCAATAAAATAAACATTTTTAATTTTTATCTAACACCTACCTGATCATAGTAGTAATGGAAGGTGACACGGTCCGAGTCGCACAAGTCGCGCAGGTTGGCGGGCAGGTAGCGCACGCGCAGCTCTAGCCGCCACTCGCTCGCCGGCCACTTTGTTATCAGCTCGGACACTGGTGTGTCTTGGTGGACCCATCGGATCTGGTGAGTTCAATTTCGCATATATTTATTTAACTGCCTTTATGGTCTAGTGCCTAGCATGTACATTCGGACCAAAACCAGTTTTTCTGAAAAGAAATTCTTAGTAACGGAGTTGGAAAGTTGGCTGTGTAATTCCCGTGTGTCGCATAGTATGTAAATCCAACGGCAGGACCGCCCGATCTCTTACCGCGAATTTAAAGTTACGAAACTCTTGCCATTTAATTGTCATCCCATCCGAGTATAAGAGTGACAAAAATAGAGAGTGCACATGTGCTTGCGGCCATACTTAGGCATTATAATATCTATGACTATTCTTGTGCACTATAATGCTGTGCAGGATGCACAGGTTAGTCTCAGTGAGATTAGCCATCGTTGCCTGGCTTGGCAAATGCCGTTCTGCCTTTTCCAATTTATTAGGTCTATTTCAGGTCCAGCTCTGGTTTTTTTTTTGGCACGACGCCAACATTTGTAACGAATACATGTCATTTTAGTTCATAAACGTTCAAATTAGTAATAACTCCACTATAGAACCAAAGCATAATAAATAAAAAATATAACCATTCTTTCGATTTATATAAAATGAACGACTTATATATAATTGAAAGAGTATTTTTAAAAGTACAGCACGGTGAAAATGTCATTACATATATACGAGTAAGTGCATATACTAAATCTCACCTCCAAACAGTTTTTGTACAGTTTTTTATTCGGGCTCAACGCCCCTAAATATGTTTGTATGAAAATTGCCGTTTGAAATAATCTCCTAGATGCAACTGGCCACTTTTATTCAAACTTCTACTGCTAACCTAAATACTAATGAACAAAATATGGAATTCGGTTGTATATTTTTTGTGCATAGGTATGTCACGCGATATCTTCACCAATTGTATTACTTTTTTGATGAATAGAACATACCTTAGGGATGGTCTGATATAAATTATTGTTGCTGTTTTAAAATCGGTGCATTTTTTTAGTTTAAAATAATTGTATGCTAAGTAAGTGCAAATATCGAGTCAATCGGACGTATTGAAATTTCTGGTAAACACAAAACGTGGCATGTAGGTATAACTGCAACTTTTGCGTATTATATAACTTTATTTTATTACAATAAAACAAATCTTGCGATACTATTATTTCTTATTCTGGGTAACAATTAACTATATATAATATATAAAAGCCATTTATTCCATATTTCCAAGATACAAATCAAACGTAGTTAGTAAGTTGTTAGTAAATTTACTTAATTATTATTATACATGTTATGTTAGTATGTTTAGTCTTCTTTGAAATTATATATCTAATTTGAAATATGGACCCCTTTTTGGGTAAAGGGCAAGGACAAGGAAACATGGAAGAAGTTGGAGGAGGCCTTTACCCAAAAAGGGGTCCATATTTCAACAATTAACTATAACTTAACTTAATTTTTAACTGTAACACATACTCGTATATAACTCTCTCGTATACTATACTCGTATGAAACCAATTATGTCCATATATAGAACTATATTAATTTACCTTTCCAGTAGTGAGCCGTCTCGCTCTTAGCGCGTAACATGAAGCGTACACGCGTTCCCCGGCCGCTAGTCTCACAGCCAAGCATCGCAGAACAGATCGCACATCTTCATCTACAGACGCCCTTACAACGTTGAACCCGCCGTTTGGCAGGTGCACCTTCAATGTTGACGGGTCCGTTGACGCTCCTATAAAAAATATAGAATAAATAAATTATCCGATTTGTTATATATAGTACAAAACATATATAAAATTTCTACTTTATAGATAGAATTAAAAGGGCTAGTGAAAATTAAAATTTCACTGGTGTTTTGAATAAAATCTTTTCGAATCTCCCGTGACCATGATTGCTGTAAAACATTCGAAACGTCGGGTACCAAAAATCAAAGTTAATCCGCGAAAAATTCCGAAAATATAGTTTATCTAAAATGCAGATGAATTAAAACCCAATCGTATTGGTAATATGCCCATTTTTACTCTTTTGTGTCGTTTATAGTTTGTTTGCTATATAAACTAGTATTTGGACGTATGTATGTACATTGTACAACGATAAGTAAATACATATTACGTTCCAAGTAAAATAAACCTGCCGAGAACCCTACTACGATCGACTGGCAGACCTCTAGTGCTTCGCGTAACCCACTTCAAGAAACCCTGCTGTAGAACATATGTTGCATTTAATTAAGAATAACATTACACTAATTAAATGTGTTTATAATTTATATTGTAAGGTCATATTACAAAAAAATATATATATAAATTAAATATTCGTCAAAATGAACTATTTGTGTAATGTTATTCTTAATTAAATGCAACACATTTAATAATTTGTAGCCATTTAAAGTTTTTTTTTTCATATTTGGATAATTATTAATGTGATCAATAGTTCCCATAAGAAATACAAAAAGTTGTTAAACAAAATATTGATGTTATGGGATTATTGTTTCTATGTCATAGTGTTTCATTACATAGATTGTTGATTTCCTCAAAGTGATTGAGGCAAATAAGTTAATTTTTAATTTTAATTATAGTACAAACAGTGAGACCAAAGGAATTTCCCGTTGGCACTATCAACTACAGTAACATCAATAACAATAATTAGATTTCCATATTTCCTAACTCAAAGGTTGTCTGGAAGATATCGCAAATTAGCGAAAACGCCGCCTTTTGTGCACGTTCTTATACTTTATTTTCTTCTCTATGTTATTACTTATTACTGCGGTGTACAATAAAGTATATAAAAATAAATAATTACGAACGTCCACAGAAACTTTCATCCCCAATTTCATCTCAACTCTTTTAGAGTGGAACTTTACAAAAGTTATTTTTTTCGCATTTTTCTTATACGAGAAATGTATATAATCTCATGTTTCTAGACCGAGCGTTGTATATGAATGAAATTAAGATTTTTATTAAATAGATTTACAAGAAGATAAACCAATACAGTACTTATTTGGACATAACAACTATATAAATTGTTTAAATGAAGAGGGTCTTCAGATTTGTGATGCGTATTTGCGTAATTCTCAGTAATTAGACGATTGCTCTATACATAATTTGGTAAGAACAATAGTGAATTTTACCTTAAACCTTTACATATACATTTGTAAATTCCCTGAACTGCACTGCAGTTGTAACTAGCACAATGTACTGTTAAAATGAGTATAATTAAACATTGTTGGTTCAAAGTACAAATTACCACTGCTACTTAATATTTCAAACTTTCTTTACCACCTGACTTACTGAGGGAGACTAGATAAAATGGAACTGTGACACAAGAAATCGTATTCAATAAATCAACATGTCTTGGCACAAGTTCTTAGGCATACATGCATTCACACGTAGTGAGGCAAAATTAAAAATCTAAATTATTAATAAAAAAAATCAAATCGTGGACACAAATATTATGTACTAGCATTGCCCGCGGCTCCGCCCGCGTTCAGATAACTAAAAACCAAATTCTTAGGTTTTACATATTAGTATACTCTTACATTGCAGTTTTTGTATTTTTTCTCAGAAATGAGACATTTTCCCGCGGTAAAAAGTATTCTATATGTTGACCCCGATAACCAGCTATCACCATACCAAATTTCATCAAAATCCCTCCAGTAGTTTTTCTGTGATGCGGTAACAGACAGACATACAGACCGACAGTCAAAAATTCTAAAAACTATAGATTCGGGCTCTGTATCGATAATAATGTCTATTTCAATAAGATTTTCCAAAAAGTATTTAATGTACAGATTCGGCTTAGTTACAATTTTATTTTATGTATAGATTAAAACATTCTACTTCAATGAAATCGAGTCCTAGTTATTTTGGCGCGTGACAAACCAAGGCATGTGTTTAATAGAGCGTATTGAACTTAAATCTTATTAGTGGTAAGTAGAGTAGGGTGATGCTCGTATATACAGGTATAAATACTATAGACCGAGAAGCTAATCCCCGATTACCCTATATAGAAATCAAACCGTAAAGTTACTAATTAGTAACACGTCATTGCAGCTGATTAAATGAATATATTTAAATACAATTTGATACATTATAGATATATATGTTAAGTAGCAAGTTCGATTTTTATGGTGATGTTTGGGCATGTGGCTTGTAGCGAAAATATTTTTACCACGTCCATATATCTATTTATATTATCAATTTTAAACAGAAAAGAGTGTGTAGTCTTTTTGATATAATATCCATAAAGCATTTTAGTATAACACCTCTACGTGCTTATTTCGAAATAACGAAATATATATTTACTACCAACGAACATGATATAAATGCCGCGTTATACCTTCACATTTCATTTGCATACCGAGCTTCAAGGAATTTGGTAGTTGGTGTCAACAAAAAAGCCAATTATCATTCAACACCTACCTTCGTTAATCCGTACAACAATTGTGTTGGCGTTATTTTATTTATATGCTATAATTTCACCTGTGAATCTACGTGTTCATCGCTTTTGGAATCACAAATTGTTATCCAATGAAAAGTTTGTTATATTTACTCCTATATGCGGTATTAGATTAAATAATTTAAGCGGTATGTCTTTTTGTCTGTTTGTGCTATTATAACTCAAAAATTATTAGATTTTTTTTATGATTCTCGTTTACGTACGGAAATATACCTATTATCTTGATGTATTTAATATAATATTGTATTTAAGTTACGAATCTAGGGTAGCAGTATTTAGATGAGAAGATGATAAATTCTGAGACGGTTGCAGTGAGGACCTATCCGAAAACCAGTGGTCAGTATTTGTATTTTATAAGAATTTATTTCTATTAAATAAGGTGCAGAGCTTTTTAAATACATACCTAAGTCGTATATTATGAGAACTGAATCTAATGTTTATTAAGTTAGCTGTAACTTAGGATATAGGACATACATACCTATATCAATGTGGACCACTAATGGCTAAATTATGCTGAGATTATAGTTATCTTTTAGTACGTATATTATTTGACTTTGAATACGCTATGTTAATTTCTACTACCCAATGTTCATATTTTAACCTAACGTGCCTGAGATTGGTACTATTTAGGGGGTGTTTCAGGCTAAATAGCTCAACTTGAAAATTATTTCTAACTTTAGGCCATTATAGAGTCATCACTTAAATCTTTGATAAGTTGTTTTTCCTCTACATCAAAGTTTTATCTACATAATAAGTATCTAGAAGCACATCAAACGGGTGCTTTAGATGCAAATATCGTAGCTCATTGAATAAGCAAGTTCTGTAGTTCACTGGAACTCGGCTAAGTAGCGCACGGAGTTTCTAGTGACAACACTAAATTACTGGAAAATTGACTTTTCTTAAGTTTTCCATAAGGAAACTGAGATATTAATGGGATATTAATTTAAAAACCCATGGAAGTGTTTATGCATGGTTTCCTGTTAAATAGATTAAGCTGACGCATTGAATAATAAGCGTGCTGATTAATCGCGAAGAATTTTTACATATATCGGACTGGGACTGTCTTGTGCACTTGAGGTGACAGATTTGATTCTTAATATTAAAATGTATGTGTACGTGTTCAGGGATGATAACTAATTTGCAGGCGTTCTTTCAACAAAGAGGTGTAAAATGAAGAAGCATGACTATAACCTGCCTGCTCTACTAAAGAAATATATATAAATACGTTTTACATAGGTTATGACTAGTTTTACATATTGCACTAAGACTTGATGGGATTTTAATAGTATAATAACTCAGTCGTGCTTGTCATGAAATAAGTTTATACAGACACATAGGCTGTAACATAATTACAGATTAACTATACCTACAATTACGATAATTTAACTTAATTATGCAAAGTTAAAAAGCTTACTCTAAAGCACTTTACTCCACAGTAAGTAAAATTTTAATGTCAGTTTCCGGATGAAAATTCATTCAGAATTAAGGGTAATTAATTTCTTTCATTTGTTTTTCACAAAGCTCCAACAATGCGGTAGGAAAGAAGCGTCACCGCTAGACCGGATAGGCTATAAATTATCGTTATCTCTCCCCCCTGGGGGCCACCATAACCCATTATGGAATCTGTCAGAATTATTCATGAACTCCCTTTGACTAGACAGACGGATGTCACACATTATGTATAGTAGATCTATTTACTAATGTGATTTAAAAATATATAATATTATTTTCATGCAATTTTGAATCAGTTTTTGCACTTTATTTACAAAAAAGAAAATTACAAATATACTTAATTATATATACAAACATATGTACACTTAGTTATTACTGTACAAGTCATGTCCGCGTGGAATAGTGGCAAGAATGCTAGCCGCATTCCCCCGTTGAATGGCAATGCCGATTCTTTGGGCGAAAAATGCGCCAGCCCTCCTGTCACTAGTAGAGGTGATAAGACGGGGTGTTATGTCTTTTAAGAAGAGCTTAGCACTTTGACTCCATGGGCCAAGGGTTTCTACAGCAAATGGAATAAAAACATAATTTTGACTAAGGCAGGTGTATTTACGAAACTTAAGTAGTGCAGCCTTCTGATTCTTGCAGATTTTACTAGATATTTTGAATCTCAAACAACAACAAGTATCTTGTGAAGTAGAAGCATTTTGTGAAAAATATAGTATTAACAAATATTGCCGCAACTCATTGTCTCAAGACTAGCGTCAAGTCAATAATATAATAAGAAGTGACTTTTTACAAAAGAAAGAAGAAATGATAGTTTATTTATAAATAAAGAATGTAAAGTAATTTTATTTTACTGTATTTATCACAATAATATTGTAAATGCGAGTGTATTAATTGTTACTTATTCACACTATAACTGCTTTATGGACTGGATTGCGTAAGCCGACAATTACTAAATTACGCTGGTTAAACCTAGAATATTATTACTGGAATTACTGTTTACGAAAATTATGAATGCAAACTATGTTTTCTGCTTTTCTTTTCTTTATACAGCAACGAGCCAACAAAGGGAGTTGATTTTGTATGGCGATATTTTATGCGTCTTAGAGTGACAGTTTACTTCTGAATTCTGTATATCAAGTGGCTCCACGATATATATCTGTTGCAAAAATCTCGGATAGGACTAGTGACATATTATAAAAAAAATCGACGTATTTGACATAAATAACACTATTCGTTTAAAAGATAATTTAAAAGATATCGCGTAACATACACACACAAAAAACAAAATACTAAATTGACTACCTTTTACCAATCTCGGTCCAAAGTAAAATTATTTACGATTCCTTTACCTCAAATGAAAAAGAGGTTCAAAGACGAGTAAAACGTTCATTAGTCGTAACCACATCGCTAGTTCGTGGCATTGATCAAATTCGAATCGGTATCGACGGTACCTAAAAATCGACAAAGTGAACATGTCTGCTTTTGTTTCAGTGAAATTGTACTACTATTATGTAAAAGTGAAGCTTTATTTAAAGTAGAGGTATATTTTTGCAGGTACTTTGTGTGATTTTACCTAACATGAAAAAATCATAATAATGTATTTTCTAAAATCATAATGATAAGTATAGATAATTATCGTTAAAATAAATCGTGAGACAGCCCTATAATTTCCTTTGCTGATTTTCAAAGCTCTTTGGTTAAATTCTCGCTAGCATTTCTGTAGATGCTTTGGTTGTATCTGTTTACCAGATATTAATTGACATACCCGATATATCCACCCGATATATGATATTATTAATAGAGGAACTATAGATCCCTATAACCTATCTGTTCTCGTCGCTTCACGTCACTAGGAACTTGACAATTTTTTTGCAACTAATTTAAAGCAGAAGAATGTCTTTCTAACTATAGAAAAGAAAATCATTAATAGATGTTATTGGGATTTGCCGATAGGGAACCCGGGATCGTACGTTTCCCAACCGTACTGATATACTGAGCATTGTTTAACCAGACCGGATAAACGTTTATTTGATTTATACTAACATTCGTCCAGTGTGAGAATCGTATGCACTTAGTAGGCAGCGTTAGATGCTACCACACGACATAGGCCATTTATCCACTTTTCTATCATTTATTTTAAGAATAGAATTGCCCGCGGCTCCGCCCGCGTTCAGATGACCAAAAACCAAATTCTTACGTTTCACATATTAGTCTACTCTTACATGGCAGTTTTTGTATTTTTTCTCAGAAATTAGATATTTTCTCGCGGCAAAAAGTATCTATATGTTGACCCGGATAACCAGCTATCATCATACCAAATTTCATCAAAATCCCTCTAGTAGTTTTTCCGTGATGCGGTAACAGACAGACAGACAAAAATTCTAAACACTATAGATTCGGCCTCTGTATCGATAATAATGTCTATTTCAATTAGATTTTCCAAAAAATATTTTGTGTACAGATTTGGCTTAGTTACAATTTTATTATATGTATAAAAATTGATACAAAAACTTTATTAAGTCACCTAATTTCAAACTAAATTTCATTATTTAGTAAATCCAAAAACAACATTAACAGTTAAGACAGGTGGACATAGAGACAACACACACAACTCACAAGTGTTAGGTACATAGGTCATAAGGCGTTGTCAATCAACCCTATATAAAAAAATACATCGCTACATTGTAGCATCATAGAAATCATAAATAAATAACAAGTTAAGAAAAGATAAATAATAATTAACAAGTTATATTTAGATTGGATTGTTCAATAAACCAAAACGGAAAGACCAAAAAGGATCGCTCATTAGTGTCCACATGGCGATGCCGGTATCGATCGGAAGCGGTGACATCAGCACGCTTCGGTAATGATGTCTTTGAACCACTATTCTTTATTTTATTTGCCACGAACCGAGCTGTACCAGTTAGCATCGTAGTGTAGAGCAATTGCTACTGAATCTTCAAAATATATCTAACTATATTTAAATACTAATAATATACTGAAGTCTGAAGGGCATTGACGTTGAATTAAGAAGATTTTTTTATAATAATCATAAATAAATAACTCAAGAACAACAGCCAAAGAAGTTGAGATTCATGGGAGAACAAATTGTGTTGGGACTCGTCAATTTACTGCCTAAGCGAAACAGTACGCGTTACGTAGCAGAACAAAATTTTACGCAAAATTTTTAAGTAAAGATTATATTTTTTCGGGTAGACACTATTACAAGCTTTAATTAAACTTACAATGTTTATCTATGTTTGTATCTATGTTTGTTCGGGTCAAATCTTGCAATTTTAAAGCAGTTATTCTCAACCGATTGAGCTGAAATTTGGGATACAGGTTTAGTTGGTTGGAGGACAATGCATGGTTAGCTAAGTGACGTCATTCTAAATCCAATATAGCGGACTCCCAAAGATGGCGGAATATGTTTTTTATGCACTCCCATGACATGGATATCAAATGAAAGGGTTTGCTGAGAAGAAAACAATAAATAACTAAAAAAGAAAAGAAAAACTTTAAATTAAATCAAACCTATTAATTTATTACACTGCACAATTTAATAATAATATAAAAGCTTATTTTTAAAAATGTTTTTTTTTAATATTAATCTATTTTGAACGTAAAATCTAGCACTCTTAATCGACTTTCAAAGAGGAAAAGGTACTACGTTCTACGCGAATATTTTTTATAAATGTTCACTAGTTTTGGAGACCATTTTTTTGATCTCTATATTAACACCTCTAGGTATATTTCTAAGAAATTGCTTATAATTCGAAGAAATCTATTTTTAACTGACACACGGTCGTGGAAGGATTAATAGATAGTATAAATATATTAGTAGTAGGTAGTTTCGGGAAAATCACATAAGCAAATCTCGTAAGAATGTTATCCTACTTCAACATGTAAGCATATTAAAAATCTAATCCTATTAAACAAAAAAATCTGATTAGTTATTTATTACTCTTTAGCGCAGTCGACTTGTTAAAAATCTATACATATAATAAAATTCTAATTAAGTCAAATCTGTAATTTTAAATTTTTTGGGAAATCTTATTGAAATAGACATTATCATCGATACAGAGGCCGAATCTATAGTTTTTAGAATTTTTGTCTGTCTGTCTGTCTGTTACCGCATCACAGAAAAACTACTGGAGGGATTTTGATGAAATTTGGTATGGTCATAGCTGGCTATCCGGGTCAACATATAGGATACTTTTTACCGCGGGAAAATATCTTAATTCTGAGAAAAAAATTACAAATACTGGTTAGAATAAAACCAAGATGATATTATATATATTTTAGCAAGGTAATTTACTAAATAAGGCAATAACTATTAAAAATAGCTTATCTTGAAACAAAAAAAACAATAGCGATATTTTATTTGATTTTTGGTCATCAGAACGCGGGCGGAGCCGCGGGCAGTGCTAGTAGTTTATATAATAGGAAATATGGACATTCTTTGCGATTTAGTTAAGAATTCATTGAGGTGTGTAAACACAAACATCATTTATTATGTTTTGTTTTTATGTCACGACCTTGGCCTATGTTTTCGTGCCGTTTTTAATTCCCTTGACAGCCTACAAAGTAATCCTCTCATAACATTGAATGTACCCACAGTAATCTACTATATTGTGTACCATCATTTTTTTTATATATTACAATACATTTAATGTTATGAAAATTATGAAATATTATTATGTGAAAATAAACGTTTACAGAATTATTATTGCAGCATTGTGTCAACACAATAAATGTATTAAAACACTTGCTTAAGTTGTGCATATCGTTTATGTCTTATAATAAGGCATGTATATTAGAAAAAAGCGTCCTGTTTTAACGGATGTGAACGGATGTGCTTAGAAGGTAAGAAGCACTTATCTATGATTAAGAGTTCCTCTACCTGTTGTCAAGAATCGTTTTCACGTAACCAGATCGGAAATGTTAATAATAAAAAAGTACTTATCGAGTGCGAATGAAAATTTTAGTCTCATTTTGCTTAGCGGCATTTTTCTTATATTTATTTAAAAAAAACTGGTTTTTAATGACAGTACAGACATTTCATAAGCCCCTTATATTATTATTAGGAATAATCTTTGCCTTGCTCCCGCTCAACATCCTAAGGAGCTGGGTGTATCTGAAAATCAGCGCTGTTCGAGGTCTCGATCCTAGTAGCATTAGCTGAGTTACTATTACTCTGTCATAAGAAAGTTTATTGTTCAAAATACTTTTTTCCAATGGTATAAAGTACAACAAATATCACAAACCGTGTGCAGGCGCAGGAGTAGCGTGTCGCTTGGGCGAGCCGCCCTGCGGGGCGGGCTGCATCGCGCGAGCTAACGGCCCCTCGCCGCACCGCCCGCCGCCCTCCGGCTCATGGCTGAAAAAAAAAAAAATTACGTATTGGTATAATTGAAAAATTAGTAAACATTCCAGTTAAAAATTGTAACTGCGGAAGCCCGACACAAAATATGAGTTTTCTTGTAATTACAAACCTAAATACATTTTGAAAATTATCAGAATGTTTAAAAGAAAATAAAAGTAAGAATAAAGATAAGCAGATTAACTGGTGCAGTAAAATCAATTTAAGCGTCCATCCTTAAATTTAGTGCCTCCATTCTGCTGTCAACATAGATATATGTAACGATTTTCCAAAACCATAAACTCAGTAGCACACATGGCCGTCGCACTTGGGCAGTACATAGGTCTCGTTTTAATTATCCACAGCCCAGTGGTTGAAAGCAAGGTACAAAGGCGTGTTAGGGGTGTTTCCCTTCATCTGACGTAACCAGACATTTTACTTTTTGAGGATACTTCCTTTATTTAAATTTCAGATACGTTAATATTGTTTATTAATTCAAAATTATATTTGTAATAATAAAATAAACTTCTTTTTTAAGTTATGTTAATTGTTTTTTACATAATAATTGAAAGAAAATAGTATATCGGTTAAAACAATCTACCTAGTGAAATATTCAACCGAAAATGGACACTATTTCGTAAGTGTTTTCCGGAAAACAGAGCAGTAATTAAATTTTCAATCATGTATCCCTATTTGCTCTGGTTACCTGGTCACGCTATGCCCCCCTATGGAGTCGGTCATCGATTGATATTCGGCGCATGCAAATACACTGTGCATGTGATTCTGACCAGCCCTTTTTGTTGTTTTGTTGAAACTCATGTATTGGCGAGACATGGTGGACTTTATGTTTAATTTTATGAAAATGCTAACGAATAACATCTATGAAAGAGTAACGTAAAATTCTTGCAGTTAAACAGTATAAAAATATAATTATACCTATACATATAAGACAAATGACTAATTCGTCTTATCGATCTAAATGATTATGACAATTGAAAGAAAAATAGGTCACTGAAGGCTTTGGAAATCATGATCATCACTCATACGATAATGTAATATAATAAAATAATATAGGTATCTAGATTGTACAATCAATACCTACAGATAACGCATAAAGAAAGGGAACAAAGAAAAAAATGCTTCTAAGGACTGTTACCGAACATTAAGTAATCGCGACATCAATAACAATAAAGAAATTGTGAGACACATCCAATTAATTACACATTTATACTAATATTATAAAGAGGTAAAGTTTGTGAGATTGTGACGTTGTAGGGGGATAATCTCTGCATTTACTGAACCGATTTAGATGAATTTTGGTAAGATAGAATACTTTTTATCCTGTAAATCATCCCTTAACGGGGTGAAAATGGGGATAAAAGTTTGTATGGGGAATCAAGCCAGAAACGAACCCGAGCGAAGCGAGGGTGAGTGGCTAGTTATTATTAAGCAAACTAGCTTAGGTAAAAATAACTTAGTATATAAATATGTAGCAAGCCAACATTTTAACATAAGTCTTGCGTCGTGCAAAAGCGTAGGAAGAAAATCATTCAATAAAAGCATTGCATTAGATAACACAAAACATCAGATAAAAACGCATGGATGTGAAAGATGCGTCAAAGTAAAGTGAACAAGCTATGATATGGTTGTAACATGTTCATTGAAAAATATAGAAATGCGTTAAATGGAATAACGAAAGAAACGTCCGTATTATTAACACTCAGATATAAGGCAAGAAATTCTTAAACAATGTCCGTTACTTATTAGAATTAGTGTTACAACTTTAGAGCTAAATAATATTATGTTAAAGCAAGTATCAAACGGGGTGAAGTCCTCATCTAACACGAATTAGAGTAATTGCAAATGTTAGAGGTTGAACACCCCAATATAGATTGCAATAAAGACGATAGCGCTATCACACTTATGAAACTGACCTAGCTTTAGGTAATGACGCTCCTATTGTGAAATTGTTAATCATATTGTAATAGATAAACCAACTAATAATTATGTTATATTTTCAGATTATTTATAATATATTTTAACTTTTTATATCTTTCTTTTTTCCCTATCATGAAAAAAGTTTGGCACGAATTTAACATTTGGCCGAGTTAATAGCGAAATAACTTATTTTTTTGGTGTTATTGATACTGCCAGAAAAAAAAAACCTCTTGAATTATTATATTTTTACTTACTAAATATTAAAACAGTATACACCTATAAAACAACATCGTGACCAATTGACTAACGGATAGATAGCGCAAAGTTTATACCGGTAAAAAATTTAAGAGAATATATTTCTTGACGATTGCACTAAGTGACGTTTTGAAACACAATTCCTAAAATGTTGACAGACAGAAAATGCTCAAGAATGATATTCTTTATTAGCGATTCACCCTCGCTTCGCTCGGGTTCGTCCCTAGCTTGCTTCCCAATACAAACGCTCATCCCCATATTCACCCCTTTAAGGGATGATTTCCGGAATAAAAAGTATCCTATGTCCTTCCCAGGATCTCAAACTATCTTCTTACCAAACTTCATCTAAATTGTTTCAGTAGATCCAGAGATTACCCCCCTACAGCGTCACAAACTCACAATTCACAAACTTTACGTCTTTATAATATTAGTGTAGATATAGTTCTCGTGCATCATTTTCAAGATTTGGTTAGTTATAATGCTCTTTATCCACACCCACAATTAAATAGAGGAGTAAAAGCCAGGCACGTGAAGCCACAAGAAATAACTAGTTCAAAATAAAATTGATGATATTAAAATGTATTTGACGTTATAAAGAAACAAAGTATTAAGTCAGGATAATCGTTAAAGTACACAAGAGATACCTAAATAATGAAGCGGGAAATTTAGTTTTACTATGATGTTGGAGTTCACTCTCCCAACTGATTGTTAGGCAGAAATGCGAAATGGTACCTATTTACTAAACTGCGCTGATCAGCTAACCAATTAGGCGCCGAATGTATGTTTAACATTCTCTTTGTTGTTATAGAGCTTGATGTAATAAGATAAATTAATAGCTGAATCGTTTATATTTTATCTTGTTAAATAACTTTAACGTTAAGTTACTTAATTAATGATTATTAATGCAGGAACAAATAATTTTATGCTAAAATCACTTTAAATTACTAATAAACTGTCATATGAAATAAATCATCGATGCAGTTAATTAATAAGAGAAATATGTTACGTAACAATTCGTATAAGTATTCGACTTTATAGTATTAAAGTCGATTTTATCGATATTTATCGATTAGTAGAAATTTGCAAAATATTATCCACAAATTAGATAGAATTATATTTTTGAAGTAAAACTTCTTTAGGTGTGACTGATGGGCAAGTGAATACTTTGGAAAAATCAGTGTAGCGGAAGTGTGTCGCGGAAGTGCTAGTCAATTTTTTTAAATATTACTGTGAGAATGCGCATAAATTAAATAAAAGCTATAATGACCAATTGTTGCCATGGTAACCGTCGTTATTGTCTGACAAATGATATATAATATTATATACTTTCCGAATATGATATTCTATAAATATATGATTGTAATATGCCATATTTAATTATTAATTTGTTTTAATTAATTGCGATACGCACCTTATTTTTTTATATTTACATTTTTCTATACAGTTTCATCTTGCGTTAACACTTCGTTTTCAACATTGAAAAAAACTAATGTTTTTTCAACGTTGAAAACCAACACGTCACTATCAATTAATAAATTCTGTTAATACAGAATTTATTAATTGATAGTGCCAAATACATCTCAACGTATCTTATTCTCAAATTATAAGTTACAAGTGCTATACAGTATACAGCATCAGAAATAAACCTCCACATAAAATACGGTATTCTAGAACAAAAAATTAAAGTTTTATGCAATAAGTTTATTTCATTGTATTTATTGTATAAAGACGATAACCAAATTGGACACCTGCGGTGAATTTATTTGAAAGATGAAACACGAGATATGAATAACAATTATAATATATTCGTTAACAGATTACAATCGAAATATCACTGGACAGAGCAAAAATCCTTTGAACCGCTATAAAGATGTTTTCGATCGGTATGAAAATCAATTAACGATTCCAAGTGGCAATACGTTGTGGAATATTGCAGTCTTTACTTTTAATTGGTTTGAATGAAGCTTTGTAATAAACGTACTGAATATTCATGGCACGATGCTGCGTTGCCGCGATGATCATCAACATGGCAGATTTTGAGCTCTTCGTTACATCGAGAATTTAAACTTTCGATTAACTATAGAAGAGTGCGTTAAATTTTTTAATATCTTTTAATTTTAAAATTGAATCTTTTTAATAATACACTCGTTAATAATAAAACTTTAAAATATACTAATATGTTGTATAATAATTTTTTGCGAATGTGCTCAATGTATGTACATATGTGTTCAGCCCTTTTTAACGTCCCACTGCACTGCTGGGCACGGGCCTCCCTGCAATACGAGGAGGATCAGGCTATAGTATAGAGGGCAACAGCATCCTGAAAGACTGGATGAGCCGACCATGGGGAGGTTTAACAAGTTACATGTACAAAATGTAACTGGATCAATCTCCCTGTGGTAGCTATTTATTTATTTTGTTTGCATTTTGTTTTACTAACATAGTTCTTAAGTAATTATATTGTACTAACCAACTATGAGCCTATGTTGCTTCATAATAAAAGATTTTTATTTTTTATTTTATTTATTCACCACGTTGGCAAAACCAATAATAGTCAGCGAATGTGCACATAATAATATAGAATCCATGTCCTTATGTTACTGGACCTACGTTACGTCATTAATAATAAATGTTATTAATTATATTTTAGAAATGTACTCAGCGTTGATCAAGTAAAATCATTGCTAATGATAATTAACATTCACCATCGATGAATGATCAGAACAAACAAGTATAATGAAAATAAAATAAAATATACCAGCTTGTATTATTTTTCTCATAAATATTTCAATATTTAATTGGTTCTTCGATAAAATATCAATTTCAAAATGGAATCTCTGAGAGGTTCAGTAGCTAGAGTTCTTCATTGTTAATTAAGCCAAGTTTTCTCGTTCATTGTTATCTCTGTTATCTATACTCAACACAGTAGCAGATCATGTAAAGATTTATAAAACCTGTATCTACGAAATAATCTGTGGCCCTCTGTCGAAATATACGAAACTTTATTATATACCTATGTATAGTATCCATACATATGATAAAATTGTAGCTAAGCCGAATCTGTACATTAAATATTTTTTGGAAAATCTTATTGAAATAAACATTATTATCGATACAGAGGACGAATCTATAGTTTTTAGAATTTTGTCTGTTTTTACCGCGGGAAAATATCTCATTTCTGAGAAAAAATACAAAAACTGCAATGTAAGAGTATACTAATATGTAAAACTTAAGAATTTAGTTTGAGATCATCTGAACGCGGGCGGAGCCGCGGGCAATGCTAGTATATAATATGTTTATTTAGAAACTTATCAAAACTTTTTTCAAATCTATTGATAAAATAAAAAAATATATATTCAGACGGTATTTAGTATTTGGTACAGTATAGGAATAGGATTTCAAACGTTTGATTATCTATAAGGCCATTACACACTCAAGACGCGAGTTCGTTTCCCTTTTTTAACCATGTTAGTAATAAAATTATTTACATTATACACTATGCAAACGATTCTTAAATAAATAATACGGAGATTCAGTGCACGTAAATATTGGTCATAATCAAATATTATTAATATTGGTCAATTAAGTTCATCGTAATCACCAGTCACTATTAATATTGATGATATAAGTATCTATTACTTGTACTTAGTTGAAGAATACTAAATTAATTATCATCATAATTTTGTATACGGTTAAGAGTTGCGATGTATATAACTATGTGTACACAAGATTAATTACAATAAACGATAAAAGAAATAAGCTCAACAGAAATTATGTTGTTAATAACCATTATTTACATTTTGTATTTTAATAAAACTATTAAACAATTTTAATTGAACAAATTTATTGTTTTTGGATTTGACAAAGGCCGACAAAACACCATAATTATCATTTTTTTAAATAAGTATAAATTTTGGGTCACAAGAGCTAAGGAATTCCATCAAAAATGATCAATGAGTCGTGCCGAGCCTAATTCAAGCATGCAGCCTTCAAAATACCACCCACTCGCCGCCTACAACATTGTGTAAGGTGGAGACATTTAAGATTACGAGTGTAAGGGAAAGTATCGAAATTAATTGCATCCAGTCCAGTCTTCTGAAACTTGATTGCAATACTCAGAGCTACCTTATAAATCTGAAGAAAACTCGATTTGTAAGCGAGCATAATTACTACAGATACAAATATTAAACCGCCGTTAACATTTTACACGAGAAAATATTTATAATCTCGTTCAAAACACATTAAAATTAATAAGATGGATATTGTTTGATAGTCGCAATACATAATCACAAACCTCTTTGATCGAACCCGTGTGTACCTCCACGTGTTGCTGCTATAGTGTCCAGAGCTTGACGGGCAAAGTAATAACTGAAGACTGTTCGGTCTCGGCTGCCTTTGCTTTTTCGACCTGAATTTGACCACGTCTTCCTTTTTTGCCTCTTTAACTGGCGGCTTTTTTGAATCCACACTCCACCTGTACTCATCTACATTTTTGTTCCTTAATTCTACATCATTTATATTTATGTTATCTAGTTTATCTCTAATGAAACTCCTTGAACGTAATAGATCGGGTGTTTCATCGATTCTCTCGTGCTTTCGTATTTCGATCGGTGATGTCGGGGGTCGTCTTGGTTCGAACACGATTTTTGAATATTCGTTGCTTCGACGCCATAAACGAGGTGACAACGGCCAAAAGCGCCCATTGGGCTGCGCTGACTCCATAACCATTTTTCAACACTGAATATATGTTATAATATAATTTCAATTCACTTTGACTTTATTGATGTTTTTCACTGTTAAGATATAACTATATAAAGTTACCATTTAAAATAATTAAAAGAGAAAGTAAAAAATTGAGTGTATTTTTCAGGCACAATCGTTTCGCGAGTAAAACGTTAATGATATACGTGTGTGACCAGCGGCAGTAATTGATTGACTAAATGATGGACAAACATACTCGTATATGCATTTCCCCTACCTCTGAGCTATCAATCGCGTTACGCCTACGAATTCTAGATAACGACGATACGAATGAATCAAATGACAGTTTACACGTAACGCATAATAAGACATCACAGATACATGCCTTAGAATATAAAGTGTTTAGAAATAGGATCAAATGTTAAATGAAATAATTTGGTTTTGAGATGAGCATAGATTTAGGATTAATTTGTTTAAGTTTACTAATTGTAATATATTTATTACCAAAATTTCTCTAATAATAAGTGTAATAAAATAAAAATTATCTACATATGTAATAAAATTCTGAATCTGTACATTAAATATTTTTGGAAAATTTTATTGAAATAGCATTATTATCGATATAGAGGCCGAATCTGTAGTTGTTAGAATTTTTGTCTGTCTGTGTATCTGGGAACGCATCACGAGAAAAGCACTGGATAGATTTTGATGAAATGTGGAATTTTAATAGCTGGATATCCGGGTCAACATATAGGATACTTTTAACTGCGGGAAAATATCTCATCTCTGAGAAATCTATACTAAACGTAAATAAAATTCAAATCAAACCTCCAAGGATTACATTAACTTTTTATGAGTCAATTAAGAAATTCGATACTTTTGAAGTCCTTACTCTATGACTTAAGAAATAAATACATTTGTTTGAGTGCGAATAACAATGAGTTTATCAGATATAGATATAGCTACCGGAATCGCTTCGCCGGTTACCGGATTTAGAGTTATGTTTTGAATCATAAATACATTATGAATAATAACTATTGAGAACCGGTTTTATACTTTTTATTTACTTTTAACTCTTTTAACATCCCACAACTGGACACGGGCGTCCCGCAATGCAAGGGACAAGGTATAGTCTTAATCGAGATATAGTCTAACACTCTAGTCAAATATGAGCAAATACGAAACGGGGGTCTTCGCGCATCTTACAAAAACTAGTTATGTTAAATATTGTTATTTGAACGTCGAACTGCTGGGCACGGGCCCCCTTCTATACCCACGCTGGCCAAGTGCGGGTTGGCCAACTGCACATGTCTTTCGAAAACTTGCTAGATTCTCGCAGGCATGCAGGTTTCCTCGTGGTGTTTTCTCTCACTGTAAGACAAGTTGTAATCATGTTCGAAAATTTCATTTATATTTTATTTGACAAATATGTTTGTAAATGCTCGTAATGTAAATCGTCACTTTAAGAAAAATACTTTTGTTTTAAAAGGGTCGATTGGAATTTTTATTTGAATTTTGTTAAAGTGGTTCACGGATTGAAATTTTTACCGGAGGGGAAATAGCTTTATTTTAAAACGGGTTAGTTAGCTTGACATCGACACATTTCTAGCTGGGGTAGTGTTAGAGACAGATTGACTATTCTGCCTTACAACGATTACACTAGGTTTCCAAAGTTATTCTCTGTAGTCTAGGTTATAGTATTTTAATATAAAAATTGTGTAATAGAAACACAGTATTAGTATATGAGTAATGTGGTTTTATTGTGACGCGACACTATCGAAGAAATTTGTTATAGGAAAAGTTTAATATTAGTTTCTCTCAGATATGCAGATCACGATGTTTTCCTTGTAAAAGCATTTAGCAAGTAATAAATATATTGAAAATGTGATGTTATGAGTATATTATATAAAATTACATGTTCAGTAGATATTCGTCACTTTATTACCGAGTATTATTTGCATTTTTTCGAGAGATCGATAACACTATTGAACAACATTATGTGGCGATAAGGAAATATTTTGACATGCGTTTAATGAACCTATTCAAATCCTTGCTATCACTTTATCTATCATGATAAAACTATTTTATGTTTTAAAATAGATAAAAAAGATAATTTTAAATTATCTTCTAATAATTCTACCTTCATTTTTTTTACAATACCATGCAATGTAATATCCGTGTTATGCAATGTTTCAAATTGTATGGTTAAGGAACAATAGTACCGCGGTTCTTCAAAAATATGTATGAGATCATTGGTAAGTTGATTTTCAGTCTTTCAACGGGTTTCAACGGGATACTGAATCTTACATTATATCAATCAACTAGCGACTTTACACCGGTGCCGTCCGTAGCCGCCTAGCAGCTGTGTTTTTGGGTCGTACTCTATGTGTGTACTAAATTTTACCGATATACGTCCAGAAGTTTCAACGTAAAGGAGTAACAAACATACACACACATACAAATTTTTGCATTTAT
This sequence comes from Brenthis hecate, assembly GCA_951806755.1. Classification (NCBI taxonomy): domain Eukaryota; kingdom Metazoa; phylum Arthropoda; class Insecta; order Lepidoptera; family Nymphalidae; genus Brenthis; species Brenthis hecate. Next base: position 5,029,320 of record OX638261.1, read on the forward strand.
AATAAAAGTCGGGTAGCTGGAGTCAAGTAATAAAGGACAAAAGCTTTACAGTTATTTTTTGTACTTTCCAAGAAAACTTTAATATTTAAGTATGTTAGATTTATGGTGATACTGACATACTCATATTTAGTTGTCTACCTTTAAATACAAATCACATGGCGACACCACAACAGTCTACAATGGACGTTACCAGAATTAAATCCCCATGTATTCGTCATTGCTTTCCCACAATCAGCTTTAGAATCTGCATCAAAAATGGATAACCATAAAACCGATACGCAGCGGGATGCGTTGAACATCGTTGCATAGCAAACGAAGGAAGCAATGGCAGGACGTAATCCATTTGCTATGTTAATGTTGACGTACCGAGCATAAATATTGGCGTTTCGCTACTGTCGCGTATGTATTAATATGTAGAAATGCATTTTTACCTTGTAATTGCCGACATCATACAGAAGAATTATTTATAAAAATAATTACATATTGGAGTCACGCTGCTTTATTATGTAGAAACGTGAAATTTGGTTACACTTTTGAGCCTCTATCTTAAACACCAGAATTACATGCATTTCTTTTCTTCTTATATATAGTGTAGTGGAAAGCAGCTGGTCTAAGCGCAGTTGAGAATCAATGATTTTTGACCGCTTGCAAAAAAAAGAAAAAGCACTCAATTTGGGTGTATGTTTTTATATTACACAATACGTATATACGCTAAATATAAACAGTTTTTACTGATTTTGATTGGATATGTTATATGTAAATATATTTTGAGTTTCAGTAATATGTGACGTGATTATTTACCGAACGTAAAGGCTACCTGTACGCAGGAAGCCCTGAATCACCGGAAGTAAAGGGTATATATGTACACACTATACAATGTATACAATATACAGGTTACTATCATTCGATAAACTGACTCAGACGATGTTCCTCGAAATCGCAAAGGAGGTATTCGAGACATATATAATTAATTATATTTAGAACGTTTCACCTAAAACAAATGAGAGTACAGATTCTAGAGCTTTAAGAATAATTTTCTTAAGTTTTATAGAAGTTTAAGTTAACCTTTATAGAAGAACTTCAATTATTGTGATGAGTGACAAAAGAACAATTTCTTTAGCATATTATATTTACATGAAGAATACAGTAAAGAACTGTTACAATATAGCAACAACTTTTCACTTTTGTTTCGATTGTTTTTTCATATGACATTCTGATAAAAATACTTAAATTTGGCCTGTAAAAAGCCAATAATATTAGGTTTGAAAAATATTGTCCTTTTTGAGAGCTTCCTCAATATAGAAGTAAATGCGAATTACATCAATGGGACGCTACAACTTAATCTGGGTGATGCTATAAACTGGGCCACTAAAGAATAGGTTAATTATTAATCTATAAATGTAATAGAATTCTTATAAATCCCATATAAAATATGGCGAGGAAGTATAAGTCGAAGTAAGAGCTTTTGTTCCAACGACAACGTTAAGACTATGAATTTTAATTAATACCGCTGTGCATTGCTCGAGTAAGGTAATTTGTGAATATGAGACTTTAGAAGTTAAGAGCAGTGATTATGCGAAGAAACTAGCGGCAACTTGTAATTTTAAACGATACCTATTAATAATATTATAAAAATTCTTATAATACTTCAAAAAGTTTTATCTCTCTATACATACATATAATAAAATTCCGAGTCGAATCTATACATTATATTTTTTGGAAAATCTTGTTTAAATAGTCATTATTATCGATACAGAGGCCGAATCTATGGTTTTTAGAATTTTTCTGTCTGTATGGGAACGCATCACGAGAAAACCACTAGACAGATTTTGATGAAATTTGGTATGATTATAGGCTGGTTATCCGGGTCAATATATACTTTTTACTGCGGAAAAATATCTTATCTCTGAGACATCTATACTAAACCTTAAAACGTACCTATATAATATAAAATGAATAAAAGAGTTTATTTTTTTATAAAACTATAATAACAAGATTATAATAAATTTTCATTCAGAAAATTAAAGCTTACGTAAAAATAGATTTTACTTTAAATGATATACACCGTATGGAACAACGACTGTGTACATATATCGGTATGGCACCGGTCTTTTGGCAGACATTCTAAGTAATCAATCAATTACATTTCTGTCTCAGTATTAAAACGGGGGAGGTACTCGCATACAATAGCCGGAACATACAATACGTAGAACCACTTAATTGGATATGACATATTTACTTACAAATTGTGTTCAGGCCAAATCTATTCTTATGACGTTTACACAGGAGATATTTTGTTATGAAAATATTTGGATGTAAGTTTGAAGAGCGTGGGACACAGAAGGTCTTAAAATGGTACACCTCATATCGTATGCATTGTGATCGAATGACAGTTGCTTGGAAATTGGAAAATGACATTTGTTATGTATACATGGTGTGCAATATGAAATCTTAGATGCTATAGGTACATACTTGGTACATGTTATTTATTGTAAGCTACTTCTTATTTAAGGCTATCCTCGTGTGTTTGGTAATTTTTTATGCTTCTTGACAATGAAGTTAATGAAAACTGATTTTCTTTGTTAGTCGTTTCGAAGTAATAATTTATACATATGTATATAATCTTATATTTTATATAGGTATATCATCTGGTTATTTCTGGATATACTGTAAGAATAGGTTTTTCTACATAAATAAATATTAGATTATATATAAAATATAAATAAATTTTAATATCTACAAATACAGTTAATATGAATAATAATAAAAGTTACCAATTATAACGTTGTAAATTATCTTGAATCGTCGAAAGCAAGTAAAAATATAATCAGATATATAAAATAACATAACAATCAGATAAAACAGATAAATTATTCTGTTATATAGAAGAAAATAACAATGCAGAATACCTTTGTAATTTACAATCGTTTTGTAATATAACTCAAAATAAAATTTTGTTTCTTTTGTAATACAGTTTGATTGAGCGCTGTCATTCGCGATCATTTTTCATATCCTAAATATTAACGGATATGGGTGTAATGGCACGTTTGAAATCCCCCGACAAATGCGCCAAATGTTGACTGATGGACGGTGTCAATCATTTTAGAAACAGGATTCAGCTTTTTACGGGAACATTCAATATCTTTAACCTAATGGAATTGGTATCATGATATAAAGTATACTTTAATACCCCTCCTGATGTCAGTTTACCATGTCGTGGTGAGGGGGAGGAGGAGGGCACCGTAGGACTGCCGTCGGGGGTCGTGGTTAAATGCGTAAGCGATCCTGCAACGCTCCCTTAAGACGGGAGAGGTTCTGTTGGGTTTTATTGGTAGTGCTAGCTTTTCTAGCCAGTATGTCTCACATAACCACTTCACTATACACAAAACTTGCAAAATTTTGCAACAGTGAAAATAGACAACTGTTATATCTAATATAATAATTATCAAAGTTTTTCCTTCTAAATTATTCGTATACGTAAAAAATTTACGATGGCATAATTTCTTGGAAAAAGAGAAATAAGTATTGTTCCAGACGTGACGTGTCACGAAGAGCTGACTAAAGTGACTGGGAAAATTAGACGATAGAAAAGCTTTCGCAATACAACATTATTAAGAAAACTTTTAAGGAATACTAAGTAGAAATAAATACGATTTTTAATGAAATGCTTTATATGCTACTTTTATTTCAATGAGGAAATTTAAAAGTTAAACCCTGGCTAATTCGAAAGTTTTATGAAATTCTCTATCTCGAAAGCTTGTGATTCTTCAAAAGATCTTGATTTTTAATACATTAAATATATCCGAACGTGACAAGATTGAATAAGTTAAATAGAACGGTAGATTACCACTATTAAAGCTTTTATTTAAGCTATCTCTATGAGATTAGACAGGACTTTATGGCCATATTAAGCTACAAACGTGAAGACAGACAACAATTCAGTAGTAACACTAAATTGATATTGGCATTCCAATTCACAATTCTAATTAAGTAAGTGGGAAGATGACGCAACGTCGCGTCGCGACCATACGATAGAAGACACCTACCGAGTGACGTAAGCATCTTTTCCCGAAGCGGTTTAGGATTTAAGTTAAATGTAACGGGATCTAATTTCACTTTCTTAAATATAATGTCGTCCTGACCGATTTTTGATTTTTTTGATGAACTGTGCAGCAGATTTTTTTATGCACAAGTGTGTGCAGACTCAAGTGCATTAACTTTTCCTTTCAGTCTGAAGGATTACAAATCGTCAAGAGAGGTCAGATCAAAGAACAAGAGATCAGGCGTATGACCGTCGGCCCTCGTGCTTTAAGTGGCTGAGAATATCTAGACTGAAAAAACCTACTAACTGTAATTGTCGTAACGGAACCCAGGACTACCGATCCTTTAGGCGAACATAAGTACCAGCTACTAAAACAACATTTTAGTATAATACGGTCTAATATAAAAAAATAGGTAGTTATTAATCATTTTCAAGCGTCATTGTTCCGCTAGCGTGGACATTCCAAGAATACTTAGTTATTAGTTTTATTTTTTTTTATATTCTACGCAAAAATTGTAGGTACATACACACTTTTAGCCCAGATACCGAAATTAACATCGTTTGAGCTCTCGTTGGCAATGTAAAAAATATTATGAAGTTTTATTAAAAATTATAACAGTATGCTGTTTCAATCTAATGAATAAAATCTTCTATCAATACATAGGTATATATAAAAGTGAAATGCCACTTATTCACTGATGAATCATGAATATTAAAAAAAAACGCAATAAATTTGGAATTTGGCAGACACAAGATTCCTTATAGCGAATAGTAATATCTGCGAAGAGAGGTTTTTTAAAGTTCAATATCTAAAGGGCTAAAAATGGGACTGTAAGTTTGTATGAAAACCCCTGATTTTTTAACTACGTGAGTACATGCTAGTAATAAATACATATATAGGCGTGCAATTCAAAATCAAAATGTAAATATTTGCTATACAAATTAGCTGTTTCTTAGCAAACTCGAGATATATTTTCAAATGAAACCGCAAGAGATCATTAAAGCGTAGTATATTATTTATTAGCGGGCGGTTATAACTTTGGATGCACGCCAAAGGACTCGATGAATCACAACAGGGTGTTCCTGTAATCGAGCTTGTGTCATGCGTCGATATATGTATTTTCGTTTCCTACATTTGTTTGTTTAGTTTTTAAGCAAATTAAATTGATTTTAATAACATTTACTCATTTTTATGTCAAGTTTATGAAATTAGGGTGGCAGCTTACTTTCTCTTTGATACATTGTTTATTAACAAATTAAATTAAAAAATTGATACTATCGAAAGCATAGCCGAAGCCGCGGCTTTGCCCATGTAGATGGGTAACGTGGAAATATTTTCCGTATTCAAATACTTTCTTAGATTTACGCGAATATTTGACATTTTAAATAAAACTATCTTTTCAGATTTTTTCGCGGATTTATTTTGATTTTTATTCGCGATGTTTCGAACGCTTTACATCAATCATGGTAAGTCCCTCCCGTGACTAGTGAAAAATATTAGCAAGTAGCAGCAAAATTTTACATTTGAATGTATACAAGGTGAAGAATTTTCGAAAACTTGTAGTTTTGTACAAACAAACATTTATGTACATGCACACATCAAGCACATATTATACATACTGTTACTTACTCTTTTTAGACTAGCTTTGTGAAGTGACAAATAAAAGGTGTTACAAAAATTTTCAATTCAATTCAATTTTCTTGTTAACGGCTTCATAGCGTGCCAGTTGAGCACAGATTACTTCGCCAATGTCACGTAAAATGGAGAGGACACGAAAGAGATTAGTATAAAAATTTTACTATAAAAATTAACTTAACGCCAAACAGAATCGCAATTTGACGTTTCCAACTATTTTTTAGTTTTTTTTTGGTTTCATTATAAGCAGACTAAAATAAATATTCATATAACAAATATATTTATCATCAACTTAATTTCGACGTAAAGTAAATCTATTTAAAGGTAGAGTTCTACGTTCTATCAACATAATGACGTGTTTCTCTACCTCTTACCAATCTAAGGGTAAAAAAAATATAATTAAATGAAACAGATCAAAAAGTCAACTTATAAATCACTATTACGTCAGATTCGAGACAGATCAGCGACCTTTATAAATGGGATATGACGAGTGTCAAAATGTGTGTCAGTTGATTATGAGGCCGAGAGCGGAGAGACCTAACCTTATTTGCCTCTTTAGCTCACCCACTTTACTTAAAGGGAATACGTCTTCTACTTTCGAGAAGCCTTAAATCTTTTCTTTAATATGGCCTTTTTTTTAAAAAATCGGTAAAGGATATATGGATTTGCTTATTTATATTTAAACACACTGCTGATGACTTACTACTACAATTTACAAATTACATCGACTGCATAATACATGGTAAGTATTCAATAACTGTAATGAATCAAAATAAAATCTCCTATATATTGAAACGGGTCACAGAAAATAAACAGCTAGTAGCAGCCAAAACTCCGTTGAGGCAATTTAGTTAATGGATCTAAGTGGAGTAACGACACCCAACGCCGCAAACTAAAGCGACAAATGGGACATAGATGGAAAAAAATGAGGAAAATACTATCTAAATTGATACTCAGAAAAGGGAATGTAATGATATGTTCGTCTGTGAAGGAGCTAATTGAAAATGATGCACTGAGTGGTTCTTAATTACAAAATTCCTACGCCATCCGTGTTTCATTCGGTGAAAATACGTTAGGCGTTTTATTGATATAAGACCCTATTTAATAATATTTTAATAGAGTGGAAAAGAATATCCTTATAAAAATCGGTGGTAGATTGAAAGCCTTTCGTTAGCTAGCCCATATTCTTCTTTTTCTTTTCCCTCAACAGGGTTTCGCCCACCATTAGACATAATATGTAGGTATGTTTGCCTCTTTAGTATTTTTCCACATAGAAAGATTCATGGCTTTTTGATGTTACAGACTTTCCACGGTGCCTTTAATGTCATTGGAGGTCGGTATATTGTATGATTATAATTATAACCTTTAAGTTAAATTTATTAAAAAACATTTTTTCTAATATTTGAAATAGTTTAGTTAGCTGTAATTTTCCCAAAGGTAATTTAATATGGCATAGTGTATTCAATTAGGCAGTCAATTGAAACATAAAAGAGGTGGGGCACTAGAGAGTCATAGGTATTAGGTACCATTAAAGATCACGCCTTACTAATTTTAGTAATTCGCCCGAAACTACGTCAATCCCTTATAAATTACGAAATTAAATTCTTTATACTGTTGTGTAGTTACTTATGAAAAGGCAAAATAATTAAGTTTCATTTTTAGATTTCTCAGAACGTTCTAATAGTTTTTTTTTTACTTGAGTACCAATTATATAGTAGTATACGTAAATTAAATTAGAATTTACTGAACTGATATTATTGACGTTATACAATTTTATTTAAACCCTTCAAGTCAATCAAATAAATAAAGTTATCTTATACAATGTGTAAATAAACATGAGCAAATAATACTATTCATGATTAACATTTCAATGCAAGTAAGTAAAAAATATTATAATTGCAGCGTACAATAAAAGCTTGAGCTGTAAAAGTGGTGTAAAAACTGTAGTCCATCAAAGCAATTAAGATAGCTTGCGGTGATAACGTTTATGTATAAACATCGCCCGCATACCGCGTTCTTCGTAGAAAGTTATTTCCAACTGGACAGGCTCCGCGCAAGGATTTAAAGTCTGTAAACTAGTAAAAATCTGTTCACAGCTCGCACTTAATAAATCTAGTGGTGCACTTTTCTATATTTTTATATAACATATTCAAAATGCGCTATTTATTTGGGCAGCAGTTATAAATAGGGTATGCCTTTGTATGAGATATACCTATTTAAATACAAACAAATAATAAAAGATAATAATAAAATATTATAAATTACACATACAATATATATTTATTAAGTTTAATGACGACCTCTATCACTAACCCCTTAAAAAATAATATTGTTGAATTGTCTTAAAAAATTAAGATATTTTTACAACATAAAAACAAATTATAGTTTTGTTTAAAATAAAGTTGGGTAACATTTACAATGTATTTCGATAGCTTTAATGTTTTAGTGGAGCCTCAGTTAATTACACGTACATCTTTGTCATTCATTTTCCATATCCATACTAATATTATAAATGTGACAGTGTGTTTGTTTGTCCTTCTTTCACGTCGAAACGGAGCGACAGATTAGTGTGATTTTTTGTGTGGAGCTAGTTGGAGGGCTGGAGAGTGACATAGGCTACTTTTTACCGCGGGAGATTATCTAATTCCCACGGGAAAACACGTTATAATACAATACAAAAAATATGAATGATCAGAATTACTTGACACTTAGTATTAATGAAATAAAATTAAATAAATACGTGTTTTAGCATTTTCAAAATTGATCGTATAAGGGGGTTAAATAGTGTATGAAAGTTTATATGAAACTACTTTTTTAGGTTTTTTGCAGTGTTAGCGCGAACGAAGCCGCGGGTTCTGCTAGTATTTTAATAAATATAATTACCTGTCATCACTCTATCCTGGCTGGGGCATGTTTAAAGTATTTTAATTGCTCTACGAATGATAGGTTTGTCTAGACTTCACACATGTCAATATCCTGCTCGAGACTAATGAATACACACTCTTCTCTTTCTATTTCTTTGCTTAACTTAGCTAGATTACTAACTTACGAGTATACACAACCTTTAAGTGTAATCGTTCAATTTATTAAGAAGCTACCTGAATAAGATTTTTAATAAATCGAACTCACATTATAAATCCAAAAGTATATATATGTGTATATGCGTTTGTGCGTGTGTCTGTAAATCCTTCACACTGTAACGGCTGGACGGATATAGATGAAATGTAGTATTACTATAATCTGGAGTAGCCATCGATTAAAAAAACTACTAAATACACAATCAGCGACAAAAAATGTTCACACCGAATAAGCGCTCATTTGAACATCTGAGCGCGCTTTAAAATTCTTTTTTTTGTGAAAACAACTTTAAGCATTGCATTTAAGATTTAATTTATATTGTTGTATATTTATTTCAACTAGAATAATTATTGGTAACAGTATTAAGAGAATTTTTTCATGGGATTTATGGAATGGGATTTTCTAGTACTTTTTTGATCGATGAGAGTAACATATACCGAGGCACCCGAGCGAAGCGAAAGGTATGTCGCTTGTATTAAATCAGGTTTATAATTTTTTCATTTATTCCGCAAGACATATTGTACATGCATGTATGCTATAATTTTTACACTTAATTAGATAGCACAATAACAACTATGTTGAACAATAATATGTACTTATTTAGTGCTTAAATTATCTAAATGGGTTTATTTGACAATTTGCACAAACGATAACCTTTCACATGAAATTCTGGGACATATCAATTATTCTATTTTACAACTTGTCTAATTTAAGAGTATCTATATACATAAAACTTGATTTTGTTGAATATGATTTGTTATGGCATTTATATATTCCATTGTATCGGAGGTCGTGAGTTCATTTTCCGTTCTGATATATTACTTATTAAATAGTCAAATATTTATATTTACTTTATAACTAGTATACCTAAGCGACCGACATTTGCTCCAGAGTTTTTTTTTTGAATATAAATGTAGATAAACTTAAAAAAACAAAACTTTATCTAAATACAAAATTTGATCTAAATCTTTAAAGCTGTTTCCGAGATACACGAAATAAATGTATTTATCTAGGAGTATATGCCAGAATTGTTCATTTAATAGTACCTATAACATTTATATTTTTTATACCTTTAATGTTAATAATACTAAAAAACTTCTAAGCCTGGGATCAATATCAAAGATGGCAGCATTTGGAATTTTGTGTAAAAATGAATTTAAGCAATAGGTATATAATATCTAACAAGGTCGTCTTGTGTTAAAAAACTATTTTCTTTTCTGAGGGACGCTCGCTTCACTAGATTTTTAACTTATTTCATTAGGTAATCTATCTTTAATGATTATAAATATATAAATAATATGATAATAAAAATAGATATTATATTTATTACTTATACATTTTGTTCTCTACGTTTGCGTAAATATGCGCATAAGTGGTTGTCCTCTGCAGGAGCAGCTTGTAATTACGTGCCTCTCACTATGTTTGTTTTTTTTTATTTCGTATAAAACATTAAAGTATATATAAGATTAAGTATATAATTGTACAATAAAAGGAAATTATTTACAACTTAATTTTTATATACTTTTGTGACGTTATTTAATAATTTCAGTCAATAAAATTGACAATAGATACAAATTTCTACAGTAATAAGAAGGGATATTATTTAAAGATTTCATTTTAATTTCGTATAATGTGCTCGGAATTTTAAGTAACTAACCTTAACGATTTTCCGTATATTTAGGAAGATAATACACGGCGACCTTGCCAGTCTTGCTAAGCATCGAAACTTGGTCAACACGCAAGATGCTGTATAATTTTGAATAGATATTAGCTCAGACACAGAGTAGTTTAAATTTAAACTATTCACTACATTGCATTTTATTGTATAAAATGATTTAACTTTTAAACCACTAGCAACTCACCCTCGCTCCACTCGGGTTCGTCCCTAGGAACGTTTTAACGGTTAGTACCTATAGATTTCTCAGATATGAGATATTTTCCCGCAGTAAAAAGTATCTTATATGTGGACCCGGATACCCAGTTGTCAACATAACAAATTTCATCAAAATCCCTCCAATGGTTTTCCGTGATGCGGTCACAGACACAGACAAATATTCTACAAACTAATAGATTCGGTTTCTGTATCGATAATAATTTCTATTTTAATAAGATCTTCCAAAAAATATTTAATGTACAGATTCGACTTAGAAACAATTTTATTATTTGTATAGATAGATTAAGAGTACTTTATGTCAACTTATTATAAGTTCTTATATAGGAAATTAATTTATCCATAGTAACAGTACTTATATTTTTAAAATAAATATTTTAACTGAATAATTGTTTTACTAAAATCAAGTCTTCAGTTCAATAAATAATAAAAATGGTGGGAAAATAACTAAAACAACATTATTTACCTCAGAAAAACCTACGTACAAAGAGAAGTCAATCAAACTGTCAATTGCAGATAAATAAGTTAGATATTTTATTATTGGTAATATAAATAAAATAAACGATGAAAACGACAAGAAATATATTCAAAGCAAATTATTACTTTAATTTAACTCAAGACGAAATTGCGAATTTTTTCCAGGTATTTAATAATGATAAATTTTCGAAATCAATATCGACATGGAAGTAGGTGATTAGCCTTGTTTGTTTGTGGGAGGAGTTAGCCTGTCTCGCTTATTACCCTCAAATTAATGACATATACTCGACCATCATAATTTTGTACCCTTTTCTGTGAACTTCCGGGTTCTTTCGCCAAGGTTGGCGAGTTAACTACATATTATCATTAACTACGAGTATGAAAATTAAAGTAGAACCCATTATACACAATTTACACGGTAATCCGCGCACGTTCAAAGAATTTTCGCCGTACGTTTTTATCAAAACAACAATTATGTTAATCGCATTTATTAACCAGTTTCTGTCTCGAAAGCGTAATATTTTCGATGTTGGAGATAAAAATATAGCAACTCATCGCTAGTACGTTTTCGAATGAGACAGCCACGACATCATCACTCCAGTAACCCGATACTTTAACTAAATATACTTCACATTTGAATCTATGAATCAGCACTCGTCGTATTTGTATAGACGTTATTTGTTTAACAACAGCCGCTAGCTGTCCTGCGTATACGCATACCCGTAAATATCCCACGAGATGACAAGAGCCTATACCACTTACATCCACTTTTTGAGGTTAAATATAACTTCAAAGATTAGTATCGACAGAAATGCTTTAGACAACGCAAATATGGTCATCAAATGGTTGTATGTCCGAGAAAATCTCAGCATCAGTTGCCGAAAGAGATCTCGATAGCATTAACTGGCTCATTTCTTTCCGTCCATGTCGTTGTATCTGCGAAGCTCTAAATCTTAGCCGACCCAATTTGTGTGTAGTCAAGAGATATGTATGAGTAGTATACTAATGTTTTGTTTGTACATATCAAAACAAATAGAAACTTGTTTATACAGAAATTAGGAATAGTAGGTCAACCCGTATATGCCATTATTCATTGAGAAAAGTTAAAACGTTATTGAAACAAAACACATTAATATACACAGCTTGGATATTTTAAATTTTGAAATAAGAGTATCTATATATGTTCAAACTAAGTGATTCTACAATAAAATTTTGTAAACATTAAGCACATACGTACGATACGTTTTAACAGTTAGTATGAAATAGACTATATCTATACTATTATTATAAAGAGGTAAAGTTTGTGAGTTTGTGACGTTGTAAGCGGTAATCTCTGGATCTACTGAACTGATTTATTATGAAAACATAGTTTGAGACCCTGGGAAGGACATAGGATACTTTATATTCAGGAAATCATCCCTTTAGTGGGTGAAAATGGGGATGAAAGTTTGTATAAGGAATCAACCTACAGACGATCCCGAGCGAAGCGAGGTTAAGTCGCTAGTATTATATATATATATATATATATATATATATATATATATATATATATATATATATATATATGATGAGTTGCTATGGGTTATATTATAACGTTCTCCTGCTGTAAAAAGTAGCCTATGTCACTCTCCTGCCCTAAAACTATATCCACACAAAAAATCACAACAGACAACACACTTTCACTTATATAACATTAGTATGGATATATCATAATGACTGCTAATTAAGTGCAAGTTAAATTTAGAATACATTTTAATATGAACGAGATTGTTTAGCTTACAGATGCACCGAAGCTTTGCGGATCTCAGAAATGGGTTATTACGACCGTGCCCATAATTTCTACTCGCTTGCGTAAAATCTAGCATTACTGATCGCAGGACCATTACGATATTCATGTATTTAAGCTTTCGTACAGTAATTTAGCTATCGTATGTGCTTATTCACTTCAAACGTATTGTTATGAACGTTTAGCGTAAGTTCTTATTAGCCACGGTAATAGCACAGTCTATAAATATTTTTTTGTGCACTGTAGTAATAGTATAGACGCTGCTATGCACTTAGAAATAGCGCTCGGGATATCATGTGTCATTACATTTTTGGTTGTTGCTGACAAATAGGAAAATCATCGTAATATAAAATTCAAAAGAGAAATGACGGGGCCTGTCAGTTAAAACCACCGTCCTATTTCTGACTCACTGAATCAGTCGATTTATTAAATTAACATCGGAACGAATAGTCATGTTCGTTTGAACTTAAAAAAATAAATTATATTTTAAGTGGAAAAATCAATTTAGTTACATATCATTTATTTTTACTTGCTACCTTCTACCTTTCCTTTCTACGTACATTAAATTATGTACCTAAAATGCTAGGTTGTGTTAAGCCTTAGTTAGTCTATAAAAAATCTCATATTAATCGGTACACGCCACCCATTGTGCGTCCATGAGATTCACTTACAATAACTGTGACCGAAATCTGATGCAACGGTATTTCCTAAAAGTAAACCCAAATAGGTTGAAATCAGGAAGGAAATTTTACGACGCTTTTACATGGGTCATAAATTTCCTTACGCCGTTCAAAAAAAGACATTGAGTTTCAACAGCTGCTTTAAAAGTATGTTTAGGTTTACTGAGTTTGATACAAAACTTGTTTGTTTTAGACCATCCTAAAAAGGCGTTAAATATAACATATATGGTAAACCTATATATAGGTAAGTAGGCAAAGACAAAATAGTTCAGTACCTTTTTCTCCTCTGTTTGTTAACAATTTTTCTTTTTTTTTTTGTTTAATAACTATTGACGAGTTTTAGTGTTATCAGTATAAAAAAATTGGAAACATTTTTATTATAGGTATAGATAATTAAATTTTATTCATATGTTTTCCTAAAAATTTTCAATAATGATTACGTTCGAACTTCGACTAGGCGAACACTAGTTAGTTTTAAAGTTTTAAAATGTGAATGGTATAAAATCTTGTTCCTTTTAATATCTCAATATTTACTAATAAAATCTATTTTTTTTTTAAATAGTCATTTTGAGGTAGGCAAAGTGGTTCAGTGTTCTATTTTCTGTCATTTAGTTAGTCGTCTGCAAATTGCACTTTGAACTTACAAATATTTGTCTTATAAGGGAAAATAGTTAAACGGTCCCGATACGCCTTAAGAATAATAATTGTGGAAGATACGAGGGTCCTTTAGGACTACCCTGTGCATTATATAACATGAAAATATGAATGTACAACGTTTACAGGACATGATCCGAAAACGGAACTTTGAAAGCGAAAATGTTAAAAAGACAACTAACCCATTAAAATCTATTTAATTTTGTTTTGAAAATATCTCGAATAAACAAACCATTGTTTTATTCGTTGGAATACAATGAAACTATCAAGCCAATTTTGAATTTTGGACGGTTTCCAAGACTCGGATAACAGTTCAATCGTCTCGCGCTCCGACTAGTTATTTGAGTTCTACTTCTGTGTTACGGGTGTTTCTCTCTTATTATTTAATATGAATAATATTCAACGTCTGTATAATCTGAAAAATAATTTCAGTAAGCTTTTTCGTCATTTCACCGAATTTGTTTTGTTATAATAGTTGAAAAGTTTGTACCTATTATATGTAGGCTATGCATATAAATAAAACAGAAGTGTCTGATTGTAATGTCAAAATAACAGCTTTGTACTAAATGCATATGAAATTATATAGGTACGGTACTTATAAGAAAAACACAATTTTTAAATTTTTGTCTGTCTGTTTGTTCCGGATAATCTCCGAAACGGCTGGACTGATTTTTACGGGACTTTCACTGGCACACAGCTGATATTATAAGGAGTAACTTAGGCTACTTTTATTTTAGAATAAAGGTCCCGCTAAAAAAAAATGTACCTAGGGACGCATCCAAGCGAAGCGAGGGTAAGTTGCTAGTTTAAAAATAAGAAAGCAGGATTGTGTGTCTAAGCATCTTAAACTGATAGCCACCATTTAAAATAGTTATATCGTTAGAGACAGAGATACACACATGGAGGCGTAACATAGACGTGAGAAAACATTGCTCAATACGAATAACCACCTAATTAGCCTCTGTCGTTGAGTTTTAATAGATATAGGTACATTTTACAGCAATTGCAACAACAAGCTTAAAGTTTTTAGCCATTCAATTTTGATTAAATAACATTTAAACTTAAAATTTGAAATCACTGTACTAATTATTATTAAATTAATTAACGTATTCAACATATCCTTAAGATAAAATCAATATTTCATCATAAACACGTTATAAAATATTTTTTTAATTTATATTTATAAATCTTAAAATTATAAGCAATGATATTTTTATTATTTGTAGTAATTCTTTTATAAACCTATTATTCACATTCTCCCTACGGATGGGACGGACGAGAACGAGGGCGCCCTCCGACAGATAGGTCAAAACAAATCACTCTCAAAGCTAGCGCAATAAAATAATAGGAAGTCACCACAAATAACAACTTTAAAAATATATACGCTATTAACTAAAAAAATATCAATGAAAGAATAATATGTGCTTTAGGTAATGAGAATAGTGAAGACAAATCTATAATTGGTTTAAAAATTGCCTTTTTCTTGTAGTTATAATATCAGATTAGTTTCGAACCTGATTTAAGACCTCACCATTCATATATTTACATAAATATTTTTACAACATCGTATTACTCATAGACCTAACACTAAATAAACATTTTTATAACATAATAACTTATAACATATAAAAGTGCCAAAAACTGAGATAAAAAAAACACTCAATAATTATAAAATTATAAGGCTTAACGTAAATCAATAAAACCATAATATATTGGCAACTCATAATAAAATGATATCACACCATACACAACCGTTAAGGTTATATCAAAACATCGATAAACTTCGTTTAAATTTCGAATTTCGTACGCGACAAACAATTCACATTGGATAACGCGCTGAAGCCGCGCGAACGCTTGCGCGCGCGCATCGAGACTGGCCGGAGACTAGGCTCACACATTATTCAGCTTTAACCGCTATTCCGATCACATTAACCACTGTACCAATAGTCTCGACAGAGACAACATAGATGAGAGGTGTTAAGATAGTTTCGTAAATTCGAGTAAGCCAAGGACGGTCGAGATTAAAGTAAATGTGATTATTTATGAAATGTTAGTTGTGCATCGCTTTGCCTACTGTTTACTGTAGTGATATAAAATTTATAGCACATCGACCTCACACATGATTTTTACACGTGTCTAAAATTTGTATAAAATGTATTTTTTAATATCTAATTTATGTACAAAACAATAAAAGAATTGCGTACTTTGGACATTTTTGAAAAAAAAAAAACAAAAAGTTTAATCTTTGAACAAGGGTTTTGGCCGTATGACCTACTCGTATATAAAAAAGAAATAAATTGAAAAAACCGGTCAAAGGTGAATAGTATGTGACAACACAGTATAACATAAAGGTCACAGACTATTACTAACAAATAAACTATAGGCATTTTGAAAAACAATAAAACAACCGAGGAAGCGATAGCGAAAAGGAAATCCAATGGAACAATACAAGTGATGTCAACAGCCGTGTCTTTTTAGAATTAACATAAAGCAGTTTTAAGGCTAACGGAAAAATTCATTTTGCTTACAGTGCCGGGATCAAGTACTAATGTGTTTATTAATATTTATTATTAAATAGCGACAATGCGGAACAATCGATGGCTGAGGTCGATGAACAAGCAATACGTACGCTTATGGTTATGAGTCATGTAAACAACGCGATCGTGTGCGCTACTTTTTAGATTTCTACAGAGCTTTGAAGCTGCTAAAATCGTATAATTGATTAAAGGCTCGTACTACGCAATATCTAAGAAATAAAATCCATACACGATTTTCTGACACATTTTATCTTTTCAATCCTTTTGTTACATCTTGTATTGTAAATGTTGTGTGTATCTATTCTACTCGTAATATTATAAAGTGGTACAGTTTGTGAGTTTGTGACGTTGTAGGGGGTAATGTCTGGATCTACTGAACCGACTTAGATGAAATTTGGTAAGAAGATAGTTTGAGACCCTGGGAAGGACATAGGATACTTTTTATCCCGGAAATCATCTCTTAAGGGGGTGAAAATGGGGATGAAAATTTGTAATGGGAAGTAAGCTAGGGACGAACCCGCTCGAAGCGAGGGTGAGTCGCTAGTTTTGAATAAAAAAAAGAAAAGTATTATGACTAGAATGCATGTACTTATATCAACATATGTATGGATTGATGTTTGTTTGTGCTTTCTCTCAAACATTCTAAACGGATTCTGATAAAATTTTACAGTAATGTAGCTTCAGCACATGAGAGTAATATACATTGTAAATATTAAATATACATAAAATATGAACTACGCAGGTGAAACCGCCAGTAACACTAGTAAAATAGATATTTTTGTATGTTTAATCACTTTGCCAATGAATTTTTTCTCGTTATAAAATTCTAATACATACATGCACTTTCTAAAACTAATATTTAGATTTTACTCTTTAACGGAAGATTTATTAATATCCTCGTATACTCTTTTTCGCTATTCTGTCGTACTCTACCTAATTATTTAACGAAATAAATGTGAAAAATTATAAAAACCAAGAGATACAAACATTTTCTGCGATAATGCTGTCATTTCTTTACGAACGATCGTTCGTATATACTCGTATAAAGGCAGGTCGTGCTGTGGCCGTTTATTTCACGTCAACAAACCTATTACGATCGAGACTGATTGATATGAATGATTGCAATCATGGTAGTTCGAATAACAATAATCGATTTTATGACAAGATCTTCTCAACAAATAAAAATATGTACTATAGAGATATATATTTAATGCTTTATAAATTAAACGTAATATCATCTATGAGGGCAACTTAATATATACCGAATAGAGAATTAAGCTCCATTAAAAATGATATTTTTAGTTACATCCTCAAAGTAGAGTGTATTAGTTTATCCAATTTAATATTAAATATATCCACATACTAGCAGAACCCGCGGCTTCGCTCGCGCTAAAACTGGAAAAAACCTCTAAAAAGGTAGTTTCATACAAACTTTCATCCCCTATTTAACCCCCTTATAGGATACATTTCGAAAAATGCTACAACACGTATTTATTTAATTTTATTGAAGAGCACTAACACCAAGTTTCAAGTAATTCTCATTATAAATATTTTTTTGGATAGTATTATAACGTGTTTTCCCGTGGGAGTGAGGTAATATCCCGTGGCAAAATGTTGCCTATGTCACTCTCCAGCCCTCCAACAATCTCCACTCAAAAAATTACGCCAATCCGTCACTCCGTTTCGACGTGAAAGAAGGACAAACACACCAACAAACACACTTTCACATTTTTAATATTAGTATGGAAGAATGGATAACAAAATCATTAACATTGTCACAGGCAAAAATTATAATTTTCTAAATACATATAATATAGGTACATATATATTACTAACTTTGTACCTGCGTTCAAATCCAATGCCACTGATTATTGTAATTTGTTCTACTTTGCTAAAAATAAAAATTATAATATATACATATATACACATTCCTTAACAGTAAAATGTAGATTTAACCGACTAGATCTTATAGAAAGGTCATTACATTATATGTTCAAACTCTAATAGATACACGAGGACCCCCAGCGGCGTTATTGGCGTTGCGACTATCATGTCCCTTGCACATGTTTCCAATTAGCAGTTCATTCTGAATGAAAAATATATCGACATTTTTGAATATATAAGTACACCTAGATTATCATAATATATATCATAATATATACACGACTAGCGACTCACCCTAGCTTCGCTCGGGTTCGTCCCTAGCTTGCGTCCCAATACAAACTTTCATCCGCATTTTCACCGCCTTAAGGGAAGATTTCCGGGATAAAAAGTATCCTTTGTCCTTCCAAGGGTCTTAAACTATCTTCTTACAAAAGATCATCTAAATTGGTTCAGTAGATCCAGAGATTATGCACTACAACGTCACAAACTCACAATGTCACTAAC
This sequence comes from Brenthis hecate, assembly GCA_951806755.1. Lineage (NCBI taxonomy): Eukaryota > Metazoa > Arthropoda > Insecta > Lepidoptera > Nymphalidae > Brenthis > Brenthis hecate. Next base: position 5,048,489 of record OX638261.1, read on the forward strand.
TTTACCTCTATAATATTATTCTCTCTACGACCGCGGACTCGCTGGCGTGTCAGTTAAGATTAGATAGGTTAGAGGTGTTAAAGATTAAGTATTAAGTATAGATTAAGTATTAAGTATATAGAATGAACTATCTATGAGTATATTAATCGACTAATGAATAAAAACAAAACTACACTATCCATTTGCTCAGGAAGGAGTAAATCTATTACAATATTAATTTCAAATTATACGAATATATTGTATAATAATTGAAATAAATAAATGTTGGTCATTATAAGTCGGTAGATATTGACTGAAATCAATGAATAAAATTTCATTGATTACAAACGTGTGTTGCTTAAGCAAGTCAAACACAGGTCGGGAAATTACAAGAGAGATTTATTTCTCTTATAAGAAATTTACATAAAATCGCTTGATATCTACAATAAATAGTATTAATAATTATTTCATAATGATGTCAAAGAGAAGTTAAGGAATGTTTAAGTTTGTGTGTTAAATGATATTTACATATACAACAAACAATATTTTAATGTTAGATCTATAGATCTACATATTGCAATCTATATTTCAATTTATAACTAATAAAAAATCCATCTTTAGTTGTTCTTGTTTGTTTCGGCAGGTCTGGGTATGCTTTATTAAAAATGCTTTAATAAAAAATATTTCATTACCCTTTGCGATTTTGGTAGACTACTAATTGGTTCTAAGTTTTCTTGTGCAATCTTTTATCATATCTTCCAACAAAATCTTCAAGATTGAATTAACTTAATATACGCCACTAAGCTTTTTTATCGAAGGCAAAAACTAGTACCTAATCTATACTAATATTATAAAGAGGTAAAGTTTGTGAGTTTGTGACGTTGTAGGGGGTAATCTCTGAATGTACTGAACCGATTTAGATTATATTTGGTAAGAAGATAGTTTGAGACACTGGGAAGGACACAGGATACTTTTTATAAAATTGGGGTGAATGTTTGTATTGGCAAGAAAGCTAGGGATGAACCCGAGCGAAGCGAGGGTAAGTCGCTAGTCTAACATTGATGGTCAACATTTTATACTGACAAGAATCAATAAAGGTGGAAATGCCACACACCCAATCCTTTCTCTCAATAATTATCATTATTAAATGCTATTTTATAGCCCCGCTCCGAATCATATCTTTGCTTTTAAAATTACCGACTTTTGCAACCGTACGAGAAATGTTCGACAGCTTCTTATCATCCATTAACGTTGCAGTTTATGTAAGGTTAGCCTTGGCCTGTTATGGAGATCACCTTACAAAGACTAACTTATATCGCTTTTACATATGAATAACTCAGTGGTTCGTTTCAACGTCGTGGTGTTGACAAATTGTTGGATCATCAACTACTTTACTTAATATTGCTAAAGTATATGTGGACGTTAAAACCTGTTCTGATAGCAAAATTCTTAATTTGTCTTGTAAAAACTCTATGCCTGTAAAAACTGCGAGGATGTTTCAAATATTCTAGAATAATTAACAGTGCAGTCTACATTAATAAATTCCTAAGGCCAGCTAGTTTTTGTGCGGCTTACAAAGGCAGTATTATTACTTGCTTCACATAATAATAAATGTTCTCATGATTTCAGGTTCTTTAAAAATAAATAGTTTTTGAACTTACATAGCCAAACAACAAATTCTTTATAGAAATGTTTAATTTCGCTTAAATATACTCGTAATTAATTAATTCAAGTTATGCATTAATGCCAGAATAAGAATAAATGCTCAATTAGTAATTCTAGTGAGACTACTTAGACAAGTTGACTTTCTACAATAGATATCGCTAACAGAAACAAACATAAATATTATATTACTATAGGAAATCTTTACATATAATAAAATTGTAACTAAGCCGAATCTGTACATTAAATATTTTTTGGAAAATCTTATTGAAATAAACATTATTATCGAAACAGAGGCTGAATCTATAGTTTTTAGAATTTTATCTGTCTGTCTGTTACCGCATCACAGAAAAACCACTCGAGGGATTTTGATGAAATTTGGTATGATGATAGCTGGTTATCCGGGTCAACATATAGGATACTTTTTACCGCGGGAATATATCTCATTTGTGCGACAAAATACAAAAACTGCATTGTAAGAGTATACTTATATATAAAACCCAAGAATTTGGTTTGTTGTTTGTTGAACGCGGGCGAATAAATATTCAAACCACGAGACATAATGGAAAAATAAAGCTTCGATATACCATTTTTTAAGTTTTCATATAGATTCCAACATTTTATTACAGATGATTTTGTCTGATCCTCCGATTTAGTTAGCGAGTGGAGTGCAAACAGACAGACATTTCAGCTTGAGCTTTGGTAACGTTGAAATGACCGTCTGAGTTCCATATAAGGTGAATTTTGTAAGCACAGATAGACGTTACAACTTAATACAGTATATAATATAAATAGTAAGAAGAGATTTACCAAGAGAAAGCTTTATAAATCTTATAAACCAACCGTTTAGAAAACAATGAATAAAATAAACCCCAAATCCTAATCAATGTGGTGATCACAACATATCTGAATACAATACTTATTTATTAAGGGACTAGTTCTAATCTAACAGATGATGTAATCAAGTATATATTACTGACTACGTTATGCAAGGCTGTGAGAAATAGGTTCAACGTATCTACTAAATCTGCGTTTTTGTATTGAGGCCAATGAATTTACTGCGAATATTTAATGCCTGTTGGCTGTTGTGCGTACCGTGGACCGCTAAAAGAACTAATATATCTATGCTTGCCGGACTTAAGATCACGGGGCAGCTCTCCACTTTATGTCAAAAGAGAGCCCTAGTTTTTTTTGGACATATTATGCGATCATCCAAGTATAGTCTAGAGAAACTTATTATCTTAAACCAAATTGACCACCTTGATTGGTACCTATAAGGTGTTCGGACGCGATAAAGAAGGCAGTGGGAACTACTCTCCATGCCGCAGTCCAGGCATCGTTGAACCGAACTGACTGGAAAAAAATCATAAGTGGTGACGATCCTCATCAGTGAGGGAACGAGGAAGAAGAAGAATTTAAAGCCTATTAATTTTTTACTTTAATACATATTTTTTTTACAGTTTATATTACAATAACCATATTAATTATCATCTAATTAACATACAAGTGTTTTTTGATATGATCAAGAGCCATGTGAATCTTTCGGTTCTTGTTTTAATTGAGATATTTTGTTTTTGCAATGTTAATTGTATGAGAAGTAGAATACAATAAAACTGTTACTAAGTCTAATTACATTTATTTAACTTCTAATTTAGATATTTATGTACAAAAATATTTAGTTGGGAATTAATATTTATTATAACGTCTGTATGAGGCTATCATTCTTCCAAAATTGTAACGAAGCTTATAAATATGTAACTATTTATTTATATTTCAAAAACACGATTTGAAATTGATATCTTCATACAATATCATAATTTAATATCTTTGTACTCCAATCTGATGATTAACCAATCTGATATTGAAGAAAAGCGATGGTGGAAATCTTGATCATTTCACTAGTAAAACCTCCATGTTTAGGCTCATTTGTTTCGTTTTGAGGAGTTCCATACGTAATACATAGTAGATCAGAGCACATACACATACACAGTTTTATGAAAAAGTATGTCTAATAATATATAGATCATATACAGTGAAATATTTTTTTCTTAACAAAAAAATACTGGTCAGTTATCTATTTAATTGAAAAACAAATATTTGGTACTCATTTGTACTTTATACTCTAGTGGTCTGTATGAAAAGAATTCAGGAAGAGTGTAGACATACATAGTGGTTAAGTTATACATAGAAAACACATCGTTTAATTAATCTAAATATAACCTCCTTGTATCGCCATAAACAGACGTTCTGCAATGACTAAGTCATTAAAATAAAACTACACTTTAACTCCCATATTGGGGCTATTCGTGATGATGGTTTACGAAGTACGTGTTAAACTTATATTCCAGCTTTTATAGCTAAATATCGCTTAATAAATTAACTTAGTGTTGGTTTGTCGTACAACCATATTATATACCTACTTGCCTGCGACTTTGCATATTTATGATATTTAAATAACGACAACACAACGTGACTTATATATGAAATGTTAAAGGAAAACTCTTAAACTTAAACTCTCTACTTCTCTCTAAACAGAAAACAACGTTATAATTGACGCAATAAGAATAATGTACATCCGTCTAAAATTTTAGAGAGACACGCGTGGACTTCCAGATGTGGAAGATTTATAACACAATGTCTAAACTCATATTGTTATGAAGTGAAAAATATTTGAACTACTGAAGTTATTTCACAAATTATTGAGCCAGTACATAGCAGCATTATCTCCTTATTGGCATTTTATCCACGAACTACGCCAGCCACCTCTAGGTGAAAGCTGAAGGTGCAATTTCAGTAAAACCTTCTTATGGTCACATTGTTTTTTCATATGGTAATTATTTTACTTTATAAGTCCAAGAAAACTTTTCAAGCTTCACATAACCTAAGTAAATATTAGCAGTCAATATTCAAAGAGCTTAACAAGATTGCACTATTAAGTGCAGCATCCATTGGACCAAAAGCATTACTAAGAACCTATTAACTATGATTTGCATAGCAAAGGGCAGCGTGATCGGCCTGTAAATAATCGAGCGAGCCATCGATATCGAGCGACGGCTGGCACAAATCGATTAATTAAAATTTATTAAAACACTCTCGTCTTGCCATAAATGAGTACGTAGAGTAAATAAAACGTAACACTTGAGGTGTGCTTTATTTTTTGCATTGTACGATGTAAAAGTCACTTGTTAAATTACTTTTTTAGAATTTATAATTATAAATAAAAATGGATTTTATTGAACAGTTTTTGTATGTTTACGTTAGTAATAATAAATATACTAAAGACAGAGAATAAAATATTGAAGCAGCTTAGCAGGAATTTTGAAATAAAAGTTAGGTCATGTTAGCACAGCCGATTTTTTTAGTCTAAGGGGCACTTAAGAACGTATTATGAGAAGACGTGATTTACAGATAGCAGTGCATACAAGTAGTAATAATTGTTACACATTCATACATTTTACACAACATTGTCAAGATCTTGTAGTATTTTCCTGCACATTAACTTCTACCAGAGGCTTTAGTTTTTTTTTAAATCAGCTTAATAACATTGTAATTTGCAAACTATTTGTCTAATTTAAAAATGGTACGCACAATACTTTGACGTTTTACGGGTTACAATATATTTTGTATTAACATTTTTTTTGTATAGCACTACATAGGTATCGAGATTCGAGCCAGTATTTAGAGGACGTCTTCTCTACAACATATAGGTCATTTTTCTTCATTTATTCGTTATATAAACGTTCATATGTAAATTAACACTATTTTTTAATTGATTAATAAATGGAAATATCGTATAGAAAATTACGTTCTCACCTGTCACAGTGCTTCTGGTGTAACGAGAGTTGTAGAGGTAATAACATGTCTTACACACAGTAACGCTCAATTGTTTTAAAAATGAACACCCATCTAGGTACGTACCATTGGTAAACGTACTTGTCCTTGGTAAAAAGTTAATATCCTTCGTATCCAGAACTATATATTACGCTCAGAATACTATAATATACTATTTCATACAACATTGTCCATTAAAACAAATGAGGAAAACCATCATCACAATGTACTTAGCGATTACACTGAACAGAGCGACGCGGTGAAGCAATTAATACCCGGTGTTTTTCAATAACAATTTATTACGTTTATGATGTGTCGGTGTTTAAGGAAGACACATTATGATAGCTCGATTCTTTTGAATCCACACAGTATAGCCTGTTGCGAGCTGCGTCAAATTATTTTCATGTAATACATTATATTTTTGTACTTATTTAAAATAAACAATTATAATAATTATTAAATTAAATAATTAATTTCAATAAATGAGTTATTTAAGTAATAAATAGTCGTTTTACACCGCTATCAAATTAATAGATAAAAATATAGATTTAAAAAACTATGCAATCGCTCACTTTTTGCCAATTTTTAGGTATATTACATTATGGGTTTTACTTGTTGCTTACTATTGAACAGTTCCATTAACGGTCTTTTGACTCTTGTCAGATTAGCTCGTTCACATTACAGTATATTCATATGGATTTTTATATGGACTTAAGTAGGTATTCTTATGTGTATGATCAAATCAATACGGTAATTGTAGATTAAAATTATCTGCTAAGATTTGATTACATAGTTACAACTTAGAAATGGAACTAATAAAAAATTGTTAAAAATAATATTCTAGTATGCATAACGTTAACTGTTACAGCTGTGGTACAGCTGTTATATACATATACTTACATATACATATAAGCTGTGTTGAAGTTCACTCTGTGACCATATATGAAGTTCTTATCGGAATGATTAATAGCAAAGCGAGTGGCGTTTAATGGTATATTGACGTAGACTGCTTTATTTTAATCACGTTTGTTTTAATGATTTTTACGCTGTGGTAGGCACCATGAAATACAAAATTATGATTTTTAAAAAGGCATTTCCTGGATACCACCATATCGTAAGGTGAACGTGCTAAAAATAAAGAGACTAAACATTAGTTAACGTCGTGGCGCGGTGTGGTACGTGTCTCACTTTTCCACACTTGGTTTCAATAGCACAAATATTTGTACTGATTAAAATATTTGTTTCTGTAATAATATTTTTTTTTCATTATATCAAAATTTATAAGTTAAAACCAAATATAAATCACAATTTTTTAAGTAAAGTTATTTTCTTATATTATATTAAAATAAGAATTTTAGTGTAGATATAGTAGTAAAGAAAGAAGAAAGTATTTTTTTAAATTCAGTAGGTGAAAAATCAATCATCCAGTATTTTCTACACTTAGGTGTGGATTTTTTTCCAAATTTAAATGGGACCAACTTTGAGGTAAACCCTATCCAATACAAAAAATCAACAAAATCGGACTATACTGTAAAAAGTTATCTGTGGTCAAACATAAAAAAAAAATATACGTGTCGAATTGAGAACCTCCTTCTTTTTTCGACGTTTAAAAAAATGTAATCAACAACAGTCGTAGATACAGATAAATATGTAACTTATTCGCTATTTTTCTTTATAAACCAGTAATGGAAATTTTTGTACCTTGGAAAAAATAAGGAGCAATTTATCGAGTCATTATTATCACTGTCAATATAAATAGTGCACATTAAATCAAAAGGAAATGACCTCAAATATTTTTTTAATATTTCATGATCGAGGAATGGAACTTAAGGTTAATCAAGATAACGCTACGGATACTTCAATTATTATCAACATTTTTAAAATTTATTATAAACTACATTTGAATTAATAAATTATTATAATTAAATTAAAATAAATTATTATTTGGACGACCACAGTATATTATCTGATTAAGGCGTCACGTGTTTGACCAGCTCTGTCTAATCCCCAGCGGTTGTTAGTTCGATTACCCGCAAGGGAAAAAAATATTTTAGCCATAAAAATCCAATTTCGTGCAAGTCAATGATTTCACATGGATGCAAGTGAAATGAAGTTATTATAAGCTTAATTGAATTAATAATCGGAATACTATTATATGACTAGCGGCTCACCCTCGCTTCGCTCGGGTTCGTCGCTAGGTACGTTTTAAATAGAGATAAATAGTTATTAGCCAGTGCTAGCCATATAATTTTTTTCGTTAATTTTTCTGATATTTTAACACTTATTATCCTATTCCGGACTAAGAGAAATCCAAAAATTCAAATATCATAAAAATTGGTCCAGCCGTTCTTGAGTTTTATGTCACGTCACACGGGAACGCAATCGAACGGGATAAAAAGTATCCCATGTCCGTCTCCTGGGTCTAAGCTACTTCCCCACCAATTTTCAGCCAAATCGGTTCAGCCGTTGTTGAGTTATAAATAGTGTAACTAACACGACTTTCTTTTATATATATAGAAGAATAGATTATATACATAAATGCGAAAGTTTGTATGTATGTATGTATTGTATGAGTCTTCACGCTCAAACGGCTGGACTGATTTAGATGAAGTTTTGTACACAGATAGACTATCACCAGGAGTAACATTCACCAGTCTACTATTAGACACCAAGGCACGCAACGTAAGGCACAGTAATAAATACAACGATTTTAAAATAAACGTTTCATAAGAGTAAAAGTATAAAATAAAATCCATAAAAGTCAACGAGCAGATAATAATTAATGAATGTAAAGGCCAAGAGATTCTTCTCATTAATATGGTATATTTCAAAATATATATTTTCAAAACTCTCGACATAACTCTTAATGTAAAATCAAAATAAACCACGCCGTGGGCGGACAGCAGTGTTACTTTAAACTATAATTTACTATGCAATATAGTGTTAAATGATTTATTGTTATTATAATATATCTGATTATAGTTATGTATATAAATTTGGTAAGTTAAATGTTACCACTTAATATTTAATAATAAATTAATGGGACACGATAACTCAATGATGTTGCGAAGTTTGTTTGTCTGTCTTACTTTTGATTTCACCTAGGACGTCTAAAAGTACTGGTAATTCCCACATTTTGGACTGACTTCAAAAAGAAAGGAAGGTATTCGATATCTTTTTCTTTTATGAAAACATTTCTATGATTGTTTTCAATAAATAGGTTCTAGCTACAAGGAAAATATTCCGTTAAGGGTGGTTACTTAAAACGTAATTGCCGATATATCTACGTGAGCTAATTAGCTGACGCTTACTCTGCTGATTAGTGAATACTAAACAATTGTTTAATATTTTATTCATCATATAATACTTTCTTAGATTAACGCGAATATTTGAAATTTTAAATATTCTCTCCCGTGGCCATGATTGCCGTAACGCATTCGAAACGTCGGGAACCAAAAATCCAAATAAATCCGCGAAAAAAAATCCGAAAAGATAGTTTTATTTAAAATGTTACTCATCATAAATAAAAAAATCACACAAAACTGGTAGGTACTTCCCCGACTATCAATTGGAAACTCCAAAAGGTTACAAGCAAAATTTTATATAAATACGATAAAGAATATACTTATATCTAATTTTTTTTATATTGCCAGGCTTACTCATTTACTTTGTATTCTTTGAAGGGTAGGAAAACCTCATTAATAAATTACAAATCGCTTTCTTAAGGCGATTAGTGTCCCCGATGGCCTTGCGTGTCTGGGCGGGGCTTAGCGCACTGCACCCGCGCACCCCGCAAAAATCATCAAAAAAATCCACGCGCTAGTTCAACAAACAAGCCACGGGATAGATTATTGCCTACGAGCGATACAATCAGAAAGAGTCAAAAAGATGCAATGCTAGAATTATCGTATTATATAAGTAATATAATTAATTATATATAATTTATTATATTTATTGTTTTGTATATATAATTCAGTATATTCTTAAATATATATATATATATATTATATATATATATATATATATATATATATATATATAATATGTAAAACCAAAGAATTTGGTTTTTGGTCATCTGAACGCGGGCGGAGCCGCGGGCAATGCTAGTATTAGTATAGATTTAATAAACATTTTTATTATTTCTTTTATTTTCTTATATGCGTAAATGCAGTTCATGGTAGAATCCTCGCCAAACTTTTTGGCTGTTCTGAATTGGCGGGAACCGCTGCGTAGAAGGAAACGGTAACGGGCGAGGCGCGCGGGAGTGGCGGGTCACACCCGCAGCGCCCGAGAGCTCGTCCAGTGTAGTTTGCGTGTCACGTCTGTACATGCACACAAAACACTCGAGTACTTAAAAAATTTCTAACTCCTATGTTATTTTTGTTATAATATTTATTTTATTACTTTTTGTCGTATTTAACTTTTGTTATTTATGTCTTACAAGTAACCTCGAAAAGGATTTCAATTTAATATTTAAAATGTGTGATGATTAAATGTATTTTATTATTATTTGTATGTGTATGTATTTATAATTTATTTTTTAAATTTATTTATTATTTAAAAATAAATATTATAATTATATTTATTAGAACTAAATAAAACAAATCACTAAATATTATGAAAAAGTGAAAAATAACAATATTATGTTACTTTATCATATATATATATGTATTTATAAATGTGTATTATCCACTCGAATGTGCGAGGTCACGGTAATGTTACAATATTCTATCTTCATACAAACGGTCGGAAATCGAGGTATACCTACACGGCTCGAGTTTGGTATACAACCGTGCGTCGTATAATTGGATACGATAATTGTATAAGGTGGTTGTTATGTTATGTAAATTTTATAATTTGATACAAAAATAAACATTTTATTCGTCTCGTAAATTCGCTAATGTTAAACAAAAAAGTATCGAGACATCGTATGTTTTAAAAATAAAAATAATTAACAAAAAATAAAGTATTTTTAATTAAAATAAAGTATTTTTAATTTTTGAATAAATATAAAAAATAAAATAAAAGTAAAACTTTGTATGCGACCGAGATTCGAACCTGGGCCCCTGAGATGGATGATCTTGCACCTTAGCCGCTTGAACACAATGCTTATATCCGAGCGTGCGAAATTATCGAATATAATATTTTGCGTGGAATAATGCAAAAGAAATAATAATAATAATAAAACTTTATTTATTCTATACATGCTTATCTATGATTTTAAATTATGATTACTCTTAATTAATAATTTTTAACATTGTATTTTAACAGATCATATTTATAACTTATTTGATTATATTTAATTTAACTTCAATTTTTGGTTAGTGACTATTTATTAACTTATCATTTTTTAAACTAATAATTTTGTAATCTGGAATTAAATTATTTTAATTTTAAACTATTTTTATTTAAAAAAATAAAGTATTTTTAACTAAACTTTTTATCCGAATGCGGATTTTGTATACTATTAAATTTAACAATAAAGCTTTACGTACCTCTTAGTCGAGGCGCAAATATTTTTCAATCTCAAATTTATAAGGGTGGTATGTGGCCCTTATAAATTTGAGATTGTAGGTGACTTATACTATAATATATTTAATTTATCATATTTATATATTAAACTTTCCATTCAATATATTACAATATTTATATTTTATTAAATATTTAATTTACGTATTTATATCATCTACGCACTTGCATACACACGTACACATAATTATTTATATTTATTAATTATTCATATATATTAAATCCACAAGCACAGCCGCGCGAAACCCGTAGTATGCGGAAGATCGGAATTTGTTTTACTCCTACCGGCCACTTGTAACTTTTTACTAACAAACAGTCTATGCTTTACCGTTCGATGCCAATTGCTTGTTACTTTGTTTAATATAATTTAATCATTTTCGTAAGATATTATATGTGGACTTTTTATGTTTGTACTGAAACTCTTTGTGTCATTGTGTATTTCCCTAAACTTTCCTTCTGTACTGTTTTTAAGTGTGTGTTGAATTTTTCATTATAATTTTATTAGTGACGTAATCTTTTATTTGTGCTTTCTTGTCACTCAACAACCACCGAAGAGATTTTTAAATTAAATCTACTAATAATATTTTTTAAATAAAAAATATAATATTTGAAATCACAAAACTGGAAATAAACTGAAGTAGGCAGATGAAATTAAACTAATGACATTATCCCGCGGTAAAAAGTATCCTATATGTTTTCCCGGATAACCAGCTATCATCATACCAAATTTCATCAAAATCTATCCAGCGGTTTTCCCGTGATGCGGCAACAGACAGACAGACAGACAGACAGACAGACAGACAAAAATTCTAAAAACTGTAGATTCGGCCTCTGTATCGAAAATAATGTTTATTTCAATAAGATTTTCCAAATAATATTGAATATACAGATTTGATTTAGTTACAATTTTATTATATGTATAGATAAAAATAACAATAACTATACCTTCATAGAACTTAATTTTTACATTAAACTAGTTAAAATATTCTACAGCGTCCAAGCGCGTACTTTACTACACATTTATCTGTCTGCGAGCGAGTATTCTCTGCACGCACACATACAAAAATACTTGTGTACATAAACAATACATGCATAAATTCATCGTAAAAAAACAGGAGACAAAAAGTGACACAGCCCTCCCGTCCGAGCGCCAGCGCGCGACTGCCGCGCGCGCCCGCGCAGAGCACCTCTATAGCTTCTGGGCTTGTAAATAGCATTTTCGACTTTTAAAATAGGAAAATAGTAATTGATTTACAATTTTTTCTGATGGGCATAAAGTAAAATAGATATATTATTTTTTAGTATTTAAATGATTCCAAAATTCTTAGCCGTTTAGAAACAGTACGAAAGGCAAGTCAAAAAAATACCATTTCTTTAAAATAAAAAACTAATAGATATTTTCGTCCCACGAAAAAAATTTAACTTGAAAATATTATTTAAGAGTTGATGATTCACATATATTTTTTTCAAGCATTTCGGTCAAGCCATAAACGAGAAGTACGCTTTAGAAAGTAGCTCTTTGCTAGCCCTTGAGGGTACTAATCGCCTTAAAGCGCTGCGCTATAAAAAGAATCGTGCGCGCTTCAATTTCTTCAAATAAAAACATATTATAATCTTCTGTATATTCTAGATACACCTTCGACTACTATTACAGTAGACAGTGCCGCCTATGACTCTTATGTCATATGCATTGGTACCTATTACGAGTATAACTTTACATCTATCATTTTGCATCAAGCATATAATTAAGCAGATAGTTTACACAGTATACTCGTATATGTTCGGACCACATAATTGCGAAAGTTTGTAGTGTGTGTATGTTCGTTATTTCTTAACGTTTTAGCGTTTTAGGCTAAGCGGTAGTGTTCGACCGAAGGTCTATTTTTAGCCGAAGCCGATTAATCGGCTATCGCCACAACCTTCGGCCGAAGCCGAAGCCGAAGCCGAAGCCGAAGGTTTATATTCTCTCAGCACTCAGTAATTAATTTTGTATCAATACCTCAAATAACCTCAATATTGAAGGTTTATATTGACTGTCTCATATAGAAGTTGATGATATATCATAGAGATGGTTGGTTTAGAGATAAATAAAAGTTTGTGATTTTGTGATATACCTACTGGTAAAAAATAATCATTTCTTTATTATGTAATTCACAAATTACAATTAGACCAATCAGTCAGATTACTAATGTATCACAATTTAATTGATAAACACAAATTCAAAACAAAACACTCGTTTAAATACACGTACGAACTTGTTTTGATGCATGCAATGTGATATTTTGACAATGACTCCCCGCCGCCTCATGACTTTCGTAACAGTTCGTTCAATCTCGACGGTCGCTCGGACCTTCGGCGAAACCTTCGGCTTCGGCCGGGTTTTGGGCCGAAGCCGAATGTTTCGCCGAAGGTGGATTTTTTGGCCGAAGGTGGCCGAAGCCGAAGCCGAAGCTTCGGTCGGACACTACTAAGCGGATTTCGATGAAATTTAGTGCACAGATATAGACCAAGATCTGGAGTAACACATAGGCTAATAATATAATAATAAGCTAGTTCTATATAATCCAAACTCACAAAAAGAAATATATTTTTCATTATATTCATTAACAATGGTCAACAATGTATTTTCTCGTTAGTGTTCAGTTTAATATTAGATTTTTCCCAGCCATAAATACGATCGTTTCTAATATCCACAACTTTCCAACTTTCCGATCGTAAAATATTTATTGCTATTGCACTTGCATTGTCAGATTGAAAGACACAAGACATCTTTGATGTAGAGAAAGTTTAAGTACCGTTTGTTGAATACTTAAATACCTTCAATTTGTGACATTCATACTATTTTGTTGTCAGAAATTACTTACCAAGCAAGTAGTTTAATTCATAATATGACTATATATTATAAGAACAGCCAATGTAAAAATTTACATTTTTCTAAAAATTATAATGAAACTCTCTATTTACTGAGTTTTAAATAACCTTAGCCTTACTTTAATTCTTCGAAAAAGAATACAATACCCCAGAGCTAATGATCTAAGACCTAATTCTAGGTCTACTTTAAAACATCTAGAATGTACTTATCTATTTAGACGAACATTTACAATTACAGAGGCAATAATAGCCGTCAGTTCAATCACCCTCACGCTTTGTGTCTAAACACATTGAACGCGATACTCAGATCGTCTGTAGGCGTTGCCTTGATGTGTTTACTAGAGGGCTTCAAATTGTTTATTATAGTTTAGTAATATACCATTTGAATTAATTTTCTTCAATGATTTCAAGCTTCCATATATTTCTCAATCAAAAATTCACATAAAGGATTAATTAACACTTAAGTACGAACTTCCTATGTACCAATTTAAAGTAGGTCTTTTACTAAGAACTTAAGAAGACGACCTGGGAGAGCTATGAAATATGGCCTAGTAAAGCAAAATCACAATTGCAAAAAATTTTCTTCATCAATCGGCCTCATTTTTTTTTAAATTCATAGTAAAATATAATCTCATACCTTTAAACAAGCAATTCCTGTATATTTATATATACCGGCGATCTCGTAAACGGCTCTAATGTTTTCGCTGGATATGTGGCGGTTTTCGGGAGCGAAAAATCGATCTAGATTAGTCTTATGTCTGAGAAAACGCGTTTTCGAGTTTTCATACGGTTTTCTTTCGCATTATTCCACGCAAAATATGGTCGCTAATTTCGCACGCTCGGGCATAAGAATCGTGGTCAAGCGGCCAAGGTGCAAGATTGACAATCACAGGTTCGAATCCCGTTTGGATACAAAGTTTTTACTTTTGTTTTTTTTTTGTATTTATTCAAGTTTTTAGTTTTTTTTTTTTGTTTTTAAGCCTTATTAAAAATAAATAGTACTGTTAGCTAAAACTCCAAGCGAAGCTCGGTCACCCAGGTAATAATAACTTATATGTTGATAACATAAAACATTTTATTGAATGTAAATATATTATTATTACATAAAAGTCAATATAATCTTTGAGTATAAAATTTGTTATTGTATTTAAATATTCTAATTGCTTAATGCATTTTAAATATTATATCTATTACTAGAAATATTGGCAGTAAAGTGGAGGACATATTCAAGTATCTTATCACTAGCCCGGCTAGCTCAGTCGGTAGAGCATGAGACTCTTAATCTCAGGGTCGTGGGTTCGAGCCCCACGTTGGGCGCAACGTTTTATTTTATAGTCTTATTTAGCTTTTGTATAATATACTCAGACATTAACATGAATATATTTTATATATTATATTAAAACAAATTTACAATTATGACACAATACAGAAAATATATTCATTTTTACTTTACAAGATTATAATGTTTTATAGCCAAATATAAATACTAAGTAAGTTTAGTATTTTGGCATAATTTCTACTTCATTTAGAATAATCACATTACGAGCGTACTTTTTCCAACCTTCTCCTTCAGGGGATTGCATCGGCTGGATAGAAACCAGTGCGGCAATTTTATTAAAAACTAGCGTGGCATTGTTAACATCTGCTCTACAGACCTGCCAGTAAATTAAACACTTTATTACAGTAGGCCAGCGATATAGCGCTATTTATATATTATATTGAACGTGAATAATTTGTCTAAAAAATAGTAAGACATTAATTTTAATACACTAATATCGTTACTTGTAACATGGTTTATAAAAAAAATTACAATATTAATCCAGATTTGCTAACTACATATCTAATGAAAACAGCAAATAAACTATTGAAAAAAATACTAAAAACATACAGTTCATTTTAAAAAAAACCCTTAGAATAATAAGATTCTAATATATTAGAATTATATTTTTCAAATTCATATGCGAGTCACGTACGAAATCCTTAAACCATTATTTGATATCGAAAGACGTAAAGGCTGAGGTGTAATAATAAAGAATTTACATCGATACGACTCCTGGGAACGAGTGATATAAAAACCGACCTAAAAAAACTCTATTTAAAAAAATGGAACGTTACATTTTCCAAGTATGAGAATTTTGTATTTTTTCTTCTCGTATTTAGTTTATAATAGTAAATAATAGTAATTAAAGTTAAAAATTATTTTTACAGATACGTACGAAACAAAAAGCACTACGTATAATGCATAGCGCAGAAGAAACAAAACATGAGTTCAATTTGCACGGATTAAATGTTACACCGATTAAGGAAACATTTTGGCTTCCTCTGGATAGAAGAAAGCTCGTCATGTACTTTTTATTAAAATCTAATAAGTTTATAACTCTATTTAGTGAAGAAACTATAAAACTTGATCATTTACAGTTATATGCACATATATAGGGAATCACGTAAAATGGAAAGCTTCAATAGACTGTAGCTTTAAATCTAAAATCTATTTTAATTTCGTTAATTGTTATTTTTTGGAGTACAAATAACATTTTCCTTTATTTTAAACTTATATAATAAAAAAATAAACAAAAAACAGTGGCTTCTTCATATTATATTCAAAATTATTCTATATTCACTTTATATACCTACATATAAAATACACCTACATCATGCACAGAGCATATGAGAGAACTACAAATCTATACTTTATAATTAAGTTAAATACGAAAGAATTAATTACACGCATAATATATAATAAATCCATGAATTTCACAATTTATAAGTGATACAATATTGTAGACTTACGTGTTAAATGCAATGCAGAATATCGTGCCCAACTCGACTCAAAGCAATTTTGATAAAATTTTCACAGTTACGTAATTTATGGTTCTAGTAGTGATATATTGCACAATTCAAAAAAGCATTAAACCGGATGCATATTACATTGTTAGTTGTTACAATTTGTTTACGTAGTACTGTTCAAATTTAATTAAAACATTTTGATAATAATTCAACGTTTTGGTAATATATAAATATTTTTAAAAACTTAAATATTAAAGATTTAAGAGATCAGTTAAATAAAAAAAAATCCAATGTCTTCATAAAAGTCCTTTGAAGATATCGGAGTCTTTACAAAACGTGCCTTAAAGGACACCGCCTACGCATCTCGCCAAACCCATGTCATACTTTATTTTATTATTTTTTAAATGAGTACAAACACAATTGTTGAATATGTGAATTTCACAGAGTGGGTGTTTCCGAAAGGCATTACGACGAAGGAATGCCTAAAATGTTTTAAAAACAAAAACCTTTTAAATATTGCGCTCATACTTAATGCAACAAACATTGATAAGTATTGCATATTGATGTGTATAATAATAAATAAAATAAAGTCGTTAATATTCATACCATTAATATGTATAATTTGTGTAAAATAGTACTCAATTTCAACATACATGAGAAATACGAGTATATGAAGTAACAAGTGTAAATTCAAATTACCAATGATTTAACGATACTTACACGAATTTATTATTTTATTTATTTTTATGTTGCAAAATTAGTGCTAATTACAAATTATTTTGCAATATTAAAATAAATGTGAACACATTAAATATTATAAATTACTATTAGTATAATCTTTGCATCGCGTAGTGTAGAGTTCTGGACCTTTCGATTATTATTTTATCCATCCATATTTTTTCAACTTATCAAATAATAAACACTGTCGAGCGTAGACCATGAAGTGTATCTATACTAATATTATATAGAGGTAAAGTTTGTGAATTGTGAGTTTGTGACGTTGTAGGAGGTATCTCTGGATCTACTGAACCGATTTTGATGAAATTTAGTAAGAAGATATTTTGAGACCTTGGGAAGGACATAGGCTTCTTTTTATCCCGGAAATCATCCCTGAAAGGCTGAAAAGGTTGAAAATTGGGATGCAATTTTGTATGAGGATTCAAGCTAGTTTAATATAAACTTATATTTTATTTTTATTAATGCACAATTATATATAAAAGAAAACACTCAGTTTCATATTTATTTATCAAACGAAGCAATCTTTTGCAATATTAACGTCGACATCTGCTACCACATGGATAAAATAGAGGAATTAAATAACAACAACTTCCTAGAACTTCTCTAAGGATACCTATTTACACGATATTTCGTTTTGAGCCTGCAATAAAACGAACATGTCGGACAATAAAATAGTAAATCTTGTATTAACACAATTTATATATCAGTTAAGTCTGACACTAACACGTAGCATTAATGAAGTACAGAATCTGAAATATCAAGTCTTTACATGCACTGTGAAGTTGCGATAGCCTAAGTTTGCGCAACGCTGCATTACCGTGTGATGTTTCCTGCGAGTACTAAGTGACATATAACAACTCTGTTGAGATAAACGCACTTAGATTATAGATAAATAAACGTTCTTTGACACAATTTTGTCTTAGTAGGAGATATGAATATTATATTATGTAATTACATATGTTGAGCCAATGTGACATGAGTGTGGATGGACGCTTTAATTATCTATGTAGGTATATACCCTAAAGGGAGGAGTTTCGAATATTTTAAAATCACATCAATCATCATAAACTTTCACGTTTGATCACGCAAATGTACATTAGTATGTTTCGGTCTGGTTAAGATAAAGCAAGGCGTAGCACGACTGCATCGACACTAAATGCTCGTACCTCAGTAAAAAATCATTACCTATGTCTGTACCCATTAGAAGAATAAAGCGTT
Organism: Brenthis hecate; assembly: GCA_951806755.1. Lineage (NCBI taxonomy): Eukaryota > Metazoa > Arthropoda > Insecta > Lepidoptera > Nymphalidae > Brenthis > Brenthis hecate. The sequence goes on from OX638261.1 coordinate 5,067,104, forward strand.
TCATGTAAATATGTATGTATTAAGACAGATTATAAAATGAAATAAAGTATACGGCATTTACTCCTGTGCATATAGTCACTATCCAATTTCTCATGGGCTTTAGATATTATCATAAATAACACTATTATAACGTTTACGATGTAGACGAAGAAACCGTAACGCCTTACTGATCGGTTCCGCGTTTTCCAACTGTTCACGTCATCATACTTCAGTAGAAATAGCTAAGAGAAAAACATATATTATTTACTATGTATATACCATAACAACATTTATCTTTATTAGAAAAATTTTCTGATTACCTTGACTTTTTATTAAATTTTGTAATATCTGTAGGTACCATCGTTGAACTAGAATCGCTGGGTGATCAGTTAGTGAAAAATAGTCTCGTCGCGTCCATAAATTAGTTGAAAAATTAAGAATAGTTAGGATTTTTGATATTATAACCTGAAATATAATTTCCACAATTATATTTGAGACTTGCTTGCTTGCATTTGAGGCTTGCTTCCCAACACAAACGTTTATCCCCATTTTCCATTAAGGGATAATTTCCGGGATAAAAAGTATCCTATGTCCTTCCCAGTGTCTCAAAATATTTTCTATCTACAACGTCACAAACTCACAAACTTTACCTCTTTATAATATTAGTATAGATGACAGCTGTTAAAGTATGAAAGAGCGACATAATCACTTGTTGTAGATACCGCTAGACAAGATATTGCAATCTCAATATGCAATATAAAAATGCGCAACGCGTCATATCTTTCTCGTCTATCATGAAAGTACTGAGCGAAATTTAACGACACCGCTACGATAACCCTAGGATATATCTTATCGATTCTACTTAACCTCATTTCACTGACACTATACTGTGTGAACTTTCGAAAATTATATAATTTAAAATTTTTGCATATCTTAATTAAAAATGGGAACAAAATATTTTGCCGTATACGCGTTCCATCCCGCAGTGTTATTTTATAAAGCTGTTGCTTGAGTAAATTTAATAAAAACATTATTTTTACAAGATTGCCTAATTACATTTCCTTACTAAATTAATACCCACTCTTTAATACAGTAATGTATGCAGTTTTGTAATAAACATTTTTATAAGTAACAAAAATATTAACTTTTAAGTGCATTTGCACATTCAAAGATAACACTACATGCATAACTGCTGCATGAAGTTTAACGACAAGGCTGAGATTATCCGATATATATACATAGATAAGATCTTAGGTATCGAACTTACTTTCTTTTTGCTATAACCAATTTCCATTTTACGATTATTAGAAATCTCTATTTCTAGAGATTTCAGAGGCATATTAGCACATAACAAAATTTTAATGAAGTATAAAATCTAATGAAAGTATAGCCTAGCTATAAGATAGGGCCAAAGTCTCGCAATTCTGCATTACCGTTGATGTTTCCTGCAAGTACTAAACGACATTTAACGATCTCAACGAGATCAACGCACACTAAAATTGTAAAGATAACATCCCTTTAATTACGCATCAGATGACGTTCGTTCGAGGAACTTAAATTTAATATAGACCACCCGCATAATTTCGAATTTTGGAGGACAAGCTGTAACTCCCGCTTCACCTTGTCTGTGTGGTCCTTATGAGTAGTGATGTATTTCACTTAGTTATAGTTCGCACTTCAGGTTTTGTTACTGCCATTTTATTTACAAAATTGATGTGAGATTTTATCATTTTATTACTTATTATTCCCTCAACGACCGCGGACACGCCAGCGTTACAGTTAACAATAGATTTCTTAGAAATTTACCCGGAGGTGTTATAGTAATTATCCCATTTTATTAACATTAAAAAATGGGAGAGCTAAAATATGCCATATATAGTCTCTTCTTAAAAACGATATTGAGATGCTGCTTCTTGAATAATTTTACGAAAACCATTATTTTAATATAAAAGGTAAACTTAATTTTGATATTTGAACATTTATGAAGTTTTAAAAAATTATTTTATGTGTACGTTACTCACTCCCATAAATTTTACACACAGGAATAACAACCCATTAAGAATGGTGGTTTAAGAATATAATAAGAAATAAGCACACTGTGCGATGGCCTTTAGTGTCTCGTTATGGCAAGATTACGATCGTGGCAGTTTGCGAAATATCGCAATGAGCCCGCGCAGACGATCTGGCGACGACGGGAATGATGATTGGAGTGATTACTTTACGATTAATGCTTAAGTAATAAATTAATAATTACAATATATTTATAGTTGTTTGAGTAAAGTAAATAAATAAGAAATAATTGTTTTAAGTTTTGTTACTTATCTATAAAAACAAAATATCAAGATTCTACAATAACTATATGTATACACATGTAAATAAAACTACTTCATAAGCGAGTGCTTTTAATAAGTTTATATTTATTACATAAATACTCTTTAATCAATTCCAAATTTACCTTTACCTTTTTTTTAGTTTTGATATTTAAAATGATTGAGATACCTACTACCTATGTAATTATAAACTTTCATTAAAGAGTTTGTTAGAATACAAAGATTTTCCATAATTTGTTGAGATATAAAGATAGTTGAAAAGAGGTTTTAAATGTAGTTTTATAATGATATTATTCTCTTATTAAAAAAAAAACTTAATTGCGTTTCTCCGTAATTTCATTTTTAAAATTTAAATAAAAAATATTAAAATAGTGCAATATGCACGCATATTCTTTCAATATATGTCATTATTTTTAATATTAAGAGAATATTTTAATTTTTGGACGTCTTTAACATTTAGATTATTAATTATTGTGTACTGATTACCTACTTATTCACAACCAATATTAAAATTTGAAGTATGCGTGTAGGTGCGTACTGTGTCCATATATTATAGTATATTAAGTTATCATTCAATAACATCGAAAGTAGGGCACAGATCGCGAAATATGAATAAACATTTATTTTTGACACGATTTATCGGGTACTTAATTTAAATTCAATACAAAGCCAGGCAATAAAAGACTAATGATCGTAACGTAAAGCATGGCGCGTGGGAAGCGGACGCCGCGCGCGGATAGCGTATCGCGTGCTCAAACTTACGCAACCAAAGTGTTGTTATATGTATGTCGATAATATACAATCCATACAATAATATTATAAATGTAAAAGTGTGTTTGTTTGTTTGCCCTTATTTCACGTCGAAACGGAGTGACAGATTGGCGTGATTTTGTGTGTGGAAATAGTTGGAGGGCTGGAGAGTGACATACTACTTTTTACGGTTACTTTTTACCGCGGGAGATTATCTCATTTCCACGGAAAAACACATTATAATATAATACAAAAAATATTTCTAATCAGAATTACTAAAAACTTAGTATTAATGCTCTTCAATACAATTAAATAAATACGTGTTTTAGAATTTTTCGAAATTCATCCCATAAGGGGGTAAAATAAGAGAGTTTGTAAGAAACCTAGTTTTTTCGAGTTTTTTTTTTGTAGTTCTAGCGCGCGAAGCCGCGGGTTCTGCTGGTATTAATATATGCTAGCGAACACCAAGTGGTCGAAACTCGAGCATTATCATTTATTATTGATAACACTAAAGCTCGTCAATACCAACTAAACGAAATAAAAGAAAACCGGTTTTTTGGATTTTCTTGGAAATGAACAATTAATTTTTGCTTACTTATTTAGATTTTTTTTCTGTGACTGTTATAATAACTTACATTTAGCCACATGTGACTTAGCACTTAGCACTTCTACCACTAATGCACTTACGATATTTTCTGTTATGCCTACTCATTCTGTTAGCGTTAAAATGTTCTTTCTTTAATGCAAAAATAAATTCTTTTACACAGAGAACACTTTTATCCCGGAAAATAACGTACTCTATTTCTACAGGTAGACACATCAAGTTTATTTACGACTCAGATTTAGATTACAGGATATCAATATATGTCAAAAAGTCAAACTGGGTTTAGATAAGTTCAGCTAGAAGCGAGGACGGGTCACAAGTCTTTTATATTATAACTAGCGACTCATCATCGCTTCGCTCGGGTTCGTCCCTAGCTTGATTCCCCATACAAAGTTTCATCCCCATTTTCACCTTATATTAATTAATCAGATATAATGAAAATATATTATCAAGATTAAAGCTTATGCTAAGAGCTTATTTTTTAATAACTTTACTTAACTTTCGGATATAATACACATAATAATACTTACTTGAAAATTACAGTTGTATGATATTAGGTATATACTCGTAGCTTATATACATTTCAACTTAATATTCAATAAACTAATAATTTATTAATAAATTACACATGAAAATATAAGCTACGCACTGCTTAAGAAAATAATGGCACAAAAGTTAATTACGTTCTAATTAATAATGTATAAAAGAAGTGTTTAGAAAGCTAAAATTAAAATATAAGACTTTTAATCATCACTATTCAATAAATATTTCTAGTATCGTAACTCTTACATATAAACTAATCGATACACATACATCCTTATTGTCGCTATAAGCTTTACAGCTTGTATATCTTAATTTGTAGAATATCGTTAAATTTATACGTAGACATATGGTAATTGAAATTCCCTTATTTAGAGCAGCTTTGACTGTAAAAATATTGAATTATGAAATAGTTAACGATACATCATAAAGGCTTGTTTAAAGATTTCACAACACTTGATTTCATTTAAATTCAAACAATACTAAAAACAATACTATTATTAATATAAACCACATACAAAACACTTTGTTATAAAACTAGCGACTCAGCCTCGCTTCGCTCAGTTTCGTCCCTAGGTTGATTCCTTATACAAATTTTCATCCCCATTTTCGCCCCTTGAGGGACGATTTCCGGAATTAAAAGTATCCTATGTCGTTTTCAGGGTTTCAAACTATATTTTTACCAAATTTCATCTAAATCGGTCCAGCAGTTTTTAAGTTTATTCGTTACAAACATACAAAAATACAAATCTTTCCTCTTTATAATATTAGTGTTAAATGTTAATACTACAATGTTTCAAAAAAAAAATTAACTTGTATTGATAAAACTCGAATAATTTCTAAGTAGTACCTACCCATGATGTGTAATGTAAATATAAGAATATTAATGATTTCTATCAGTTATTAAGTGTTAAATACATACGAGTATAATGTATATTTAAGAAAGTTATAAACCCAAACCGATGCTAAATTTAAACAATGAATATCCTATTTAAACAATTTGTCCAAACCCAGTTTAATTTCACAGTATCTATATAACTAGACTTTATTTCACCTTTTATAAATGAGACAATGGTCGTTTGGTCTCACAGGCCCTGAGGTACATAATTAATCAATTCGAATAACATTTTCGGGAGTAGCTCCTTTGATGAAATTGAAATCGATTATGTGAGACGTACATATATACGACCAATCCGGCGATTTCCCACATAACCATTAAGTAAAGCTTTGTTGTTTTAATTGGTTTTACCGATAATTACATACCATGCATACATAAATGAAATAGCTTCTACTTACGGCTTCACTCCTAGATACCTAAGTATATTTTCGTTAATTTAGCTAAAACTAAACATAACATCCCCTTAATGTTTTTTTCCAAAATAGTAAGTTTTTCACAACCAATGGAGTACAAAATAAATCTATACATATAATAAAATTCTAACTAAGTCGAATCTGTACATTAAATATTTTTTGGGAAATCTTATTGAAATAGACATTATTATCGATACAGAGTCCGAATCTATAGTTTTTAGAATTTTTGTCTGTCTGTCTGTCTGTTACCGCATCACGAGAAAACCACTGGATAGATTTTGATGAAATTTGGTATGATGATAGCTGGTTATCCGGGTCAACATATAGGATACTTTTTACCGCGAGAAAATATCTCATTTCTGAGAAAAATTACAAAAACACAAAAACTGCAATGTAAGAGTATACTAATATGTAAAACCTAAGAATTTGCTTTTTGGTCATTTGAATGCGGGCGGAGCCGCGGGCAGTGCTAGTATTTCATAAATGTGACTTCTACTTAATATAGCAATCTATTATGTACAACCAATTTTTTTGTCGGTTTTACATATCGAACACACAATATACAGACGACTAGCGACTCACTCTCGCTTCGCTCGGGTTCGCCTCTAGGTATGATTTAACGGTTAGTATGGAATAGATAGCAGTCGATCAGTTGCTCTGTGAGAACCAAAAACAAATCTATCCCAGGGGAATAATACATTTTTCCGGGATAAAAAGTAACCTATGTGCCATTCCAGAGTATAATCTATTTCTGTGCCAAATTTCATCCAGATCCGTTCAGCCGTTCTGGCGTGATTGAGTAACAAACATCCAACCATCCAAACTTTCGCATTTATAATATTTATTAAATGGATAGGTAGATAGATGACTTTAAATATTTAGTTTGAAATACAAGCAAAATAATTTTACATTTAATGAAATAAATTGTAATGACATATTCATCTCGTATATTATGGCAGATTTTTGAACAGTCAGTAAAATTTAAGAACGCACTATTTTATTTTCCTTTACCTAGATTATTTCATTTAAACCAGAACATAAGTATTTCCTTTTTTCCACAAATATCAATAACAAATCGATCTAATTCTAAATATTCGTGAAAAGAAAGAAAGAATACAAAAAAATCGCAATATACACGTTATACTTTTTAGTACTTTCCGTCACTATTAAGTTTCAAATTACAAAGCTTCACAAAAGTCCATACTAAGAGAGAATAGTAGATACATAGCAATGTAGTACGTGTATACCTATAAGTTGTGGTTGGTGTGGGAACATCGTCGGTTGCAAGGATAAACGACTGATTCTAATTGGATTAAAATCGATATTTTCCCCCTTGCTTAGGACTTTTTTGATTAGAGTGGGGTTGTTGTTTTTTCTGTCTAGGTTTTAATGCAATTGAAAACTATAGTAAATAATTCAATTATTGTACAAGATTGACTAACAATAATATTGCCGTGTAATCATAGGTTAAAACATAAATCAATCGACTTTAATTAAACCCTTAGAGCTTATGTAAATAAACATGTAATGCGGATCAAATCGTGACATGCAGTTTCGTTTACCCTTAAAGGAAATCTACAATTACCTTGATATATTGAACACGATTATATTTAATACTACCTTTTGCCGGAGGCTACGCGTGCTTATTTTTTTTTATTTAATACGCACCGACCTGCTTTATATGGGGACCATAGAATGTAGAGCTTAAACTGGCACACCGGATCGACTCAATTGACCGAAATAACCTAGATAACTCAAGACCTCTATTATAGATATATTTAAATATAGTACGTATAAAATCTGTTCCACTACAAATAATCAAAAAAAATCTTAGAGCAGTTTTTATGATCATAGTCCACACATAGGTTGGTTTCTTAAAAATAAGTAAATGTTTAATGTGTACATACGAGTATAAACTCAACATTCGAAACAGTTTTAATGTATGGATAAAGATTACAATTCAAGAAACTATATCTAGGTTTATTGGCGTAGTACGACAAATTTTGCTTTATTATAAGGTAATAACTTAGTATATTTCAAGCTTTAACGAAACTAAAACTTGTACAAGTGAGATATTACAATTTCGAGACAAATCCATAATCCGCAATATAATATATAATTCAACACGACAGCTGCTTTGATGGACACATTAAGTTGTTTACACACTGCAAGTTATAACTGTAAGCTTTCGTGCGCGCGATGTTTGCATTCGTATAGAGGAGTACTTATGTCTGTAAAATGTATTTAAGTATATTTATTACTTAGGCATTATAAAATATTCTATAAATACATAAAAATAAATAGACAGTGGTAGCCCATTGGTAACGCACTCGCTTGGGAAACTGAGTGAAACGGGTTCAAATCCCGGTTCTCGCACCTCTGATATTTTCATGTGCGAATCATTTCTAACATGATTAATACTACGGTGCAGGAAAACATCGTGGGAAACCTGCATGTCTGAGAAGACCTAGTAAGTTTTCGAAAGACATGTGAAGTCCGCCAACCCGCACTTAGCCAGCGTATTGAATGGACGCCCGTGCCCAGCAGTGGGACGTTAAAAATGACTGAATACATACATAAAAATACAAAATAATTTGTACTATGTTTTGAAATAATATAAGTAAAAATATATTAGTTTTTATTGAATAAAGAAGGTAATTTTATAAAGATTTATTTACAGCTGTTGATATATTATGTATATTCGTTTTTATATCTGGTAGTAACTTATCAAAGCCAGTACTAGCTCTAGACTGTTGATATATTATGTATATTCGTTTTTATATCTGGTAGTAACTTATCAAAGCCAGTACTAGCTCTAGAAAGCCTGGACGTAATGCTCAAGGACATTTGTCAACTTAAAGTACGTTGAACTTAGGTTGCCCCATTTTATATGCTTCAATAAAATACTAATATATTTTGAGGTAGTGGAAGACAGCATTTTGAAAGATCTGTCTAAGATCTTTCAAAATGCTTTGTGTCATTTGCTTACAAACAGTTAAATAAAAGATACGAGGACTCATTAGATAGCGTGTATGCGGAGATTGATGAGAGGTGAAAAATTCCTATTGGCAGAATGGTTGCATTTAGCGTTCGGTTTACTTTGCCTATCCGATTAGGAACCCGGAGTAGGGATAAAAAACAATTTCGACAGAAGGTCACTTACGTTGATTTGCGTTCGGCGCTGAAATTGATTGTTTATATTGATAGTATTAATAGTTTCCAAACGTACAAATATGAAAAATTTATAACAACTATTCAAGCGAAAAAACAAGAAATTGACTACGCCAACCTAAAATCAGTTACAGTATAAATTGTTATAGAACTAACTTCGAAGTTTGTTCTTTTACATCACTGAAGAAAAAAACTATCAAAATTTTAATAAAAGTTATATGTTAAAAATTAAAATATAACTAAACGTTGACTTGAGAACCGTTTTATCAGTTAAATTGAAGTATCTTTCTATAATAGTAAAGAAATATTTTCTTATAAAAAGACAGGGAGAAGATTCAGGGGAAAATGAAAAAATGTACTTTTATAGGAAAAGTTTCCACGGGAAGAAAGCGAAGAGCCGAATCGATTCTGATAGTGGCATAGGCTATACTTTATTCCGGAATAAAAGCACGAATTTTGTGAGTACACTAGCTATCACCATATCACATCAAAATCCATCCAGTGGTTTTCTCATGATACTTTCCCAGACAGACAAAAATTCAAAAAACTATTTATACGCCTCTGTATCGATAATAATGACTATTTTAATAAGATTTTCCAAAAAATATTTAATGTACAGACAGATTCGGCTCAAGAAAGTTAGAATTTTATGACATGTATAAAATTAGGGACTCACTCTCGCTCGCTCGGGTTCGTCCCTAGTTACGGTTTAACATCTATTATAGATTTTTCAGAGAAGAGATGTTTTCCCGCAGTAAAAAGTATCCTATATTATGTTGACCCGGATAACGTGCTATGATCATACCAAATTTCATCAAAACCTGTCCAATATATGTATATATTCTATTGGTGACGTCGTAAACATAAAAATTAAAGGCATTTTAAGAAAGTCATGCCCTCTAACAATCCTGTAGGAAGACAATTAGGAAGGCAGCCTACGCATTACTAACGTGTTATTATCGCCAATTACGAGTATAACAGTATTCGAAGTAGACTGATGTGAATTAAGGAGAAAAGAATGTAGGCGTCGTGTTCATGAGACTAGGCAGAGTTCATGACTTTCCTCACTTTAATGTAAACTATTTTTAATGATTGTCTATACATATAATAAAACAGTAAATACACGAAATCTGTACATGAAATATTTTTTAAAAACAATAACTGTCACGTATTGTATACAGAATATAGACCCCAAAACAATAGTAAATAAAATTTTTGTCTGTTTGCTTATTTGTATTTATTAGGTTTAACTTAAAAATGTTTATAGAAAAGTTCGCAATATCAAGGATGAGTGTATCTCCTAAGACCTAACATACAACTATTTATATATGTACTAGCGTTTTCCTGCGGCTCCGCCCGCATGGTACATTAATCACCAACATATCATATACTAAAACCTTCTCCGAAACACGCTGCATCTTATGGTATGAGTATTATTCCGATCGGTTCAGTAGTTATCGCAGTATAACCGAACAAAAAAATCGCCTCTCCATTTATTAGTATAAATTAAACGTAGATACCTACGGACGCACCCAAGCGAAGCGAGGGTAAGTCGCTAGTACCTACTGAAGACATGTGTATGGAAAATAATGTATATTAAATGAAAACTATACTATAATATTATAAAGAAGTACAGTTCATGAGTTTGTGAGGTTGTGAGTTTGTGACGTTGTAGGGGTAAACTCTGAATCTACTGAAGCGATTTAGATAAAATTTATTAAGATAGTTTGAGACCCTGGCAAGGACGTAGGATATTTTTTATTCCGGAAATCATCCCTTAAGGGGGTGAAAATGGGGATGAAAGTTTGTATTGGAAAGCAAGCTAGGGACCAACCCGAGCGAAGCGAGGGTGAGTCGCTAGTTAATAATATATAGCGAAAACAATGTCTGGAAACATCACACCCTTTCAGCATCAAACATTACTTAAATACCTCGAATTTCTCTGTTAAATATAAAACATGTAAAAATGTCACAATATATTCAGAATGTTTGAGAGAGTAAAAGCCTGTTATTAAGGAACATACCCCATAAAACAACTTCATTTTGTTCACTCGCTTTACTCATATTAACCGCGTAATGATAATTGCAGGTGGGAAAGGCGACGGTTAACTTCATGCGAAGTATCATCATGGCTACACATAACTCAGGTAGGAACGGCTGATGGGTTTTTAATTTTAAGTGCCTAACTAAACCTACGTTTCGAGCCTACGTTTAATGGTACAACTCGCTGTACTTTTAGTGTGAATAGCAGCTTCTATACTATTAATATAAATCTGAAGAAATTTTTTTGTTGTTTATTTGATCGTACTAATCTCTGGAACTACCAATCAAATTATTTTTACTTTCTAAATATTATCTCATATCATTGTAACCTTAGCAGCAGAGCAAGAAAAAGCAAATATATAATATATTAAGAAAACAATAGTTAGAAAAGGTACATATCCTTATTAAAACATTGGTTAATTCGCTACGGTAGCCAGTTTGATTCCCGCACGAGTCGAATGTATGGCGAGGCGCAGTTTCCTAAATGGAATGTCACGTAAAAAGATTTATTAGAAGGTACTTGTGATGTTGTACAATATACTTTAATATACTTTATAAGTAAAGTTTAAATAAAAGTTATCTTAATTTTTACTACTTTGGTTACATGTAGCAACGATTAAAAGATAGATCTATGTATAAGTATGTATAGTATAAAAAATCTCGAGACCTTTGTACGTCACAAGCATGTCGCTATGGTCGTTAGATGTTATTTACAGGTGTAAAGCGTTGTGCAAAAGAGGTCTTATGTGCGTTGCCAGACTTCTCTTTAGTAATAGTACCAAGCATCAGGGTTGTCAATATTTGAATGTTTTCATTTCCATGAAACATAAAAATTTTACAAACATTGCATAAGACTTATAAATTTAAAAAAAACGGTTGTCAAATTCAACTACCTGGTTGTTGACATTCTTAAGCGTTATTTACACGTGTAAAATGCGGCGTGAAGGAGCTTTTAGCCTTACTATTGAAGTTTCCTTAGTGCCAAGCAAGCCTCTAGAGATCCTATGAACTGTGTTATATATATTATTGATTTTTTACATTCTATAGACAAGATGTTTTTTATTGTACACATTTATTCTGACCTTTTGCCGTTTTTGTTACATCATAAAAGTATTAAATGGTCCCTTTTATTTTTTTATCGCTAATTACCTTTTTGCATCAGGTGTATAATATAAAAATGTGTAGACAATCCTATATCCCACCACCATGAGGTTGTTAATAGGTAAAGAGTGTCTTACCGGCGGAACGGCAGCGAAAATGTCACACGTCTACTAATCATGCCATGCAGTTAATATCGGTGCCTTACCTGTAAAATAAAATAAAGTTTTATAATTACGAAGAGTTAGGTTAAAATTTTATAATCTATTATATTATTACTTACTTATATATACATATATAGATTATAAAATTGTAACTGACCGCTGTCTGCACACTATTTCATTGAGGGTCAACGCAATAGAACCCAAAACAATAATTTTTTGATTTTTCGTCTACTTGTATGTACGTTTGTACGCGCTAATCTTAGAAACAGCTTAACCGATTTGGATGCGTTTTCACCAATGTATTGTGGTAAGCTTGACTTAACAGTTAGTTTTTGTTTTATTTCAATTGGTTCATAAATAATAAAGTTATACTAATATAAAGAATCCCCTAGCCCCCAAGCCAGGGTCGGTCGCTAGTTAATTATAGGTATATAACTATATATAACATCAGCAATGTACCAATAAAAAAATTTGGAGTCAAGTATAAAACAAAAAATTAAAATATAAAAATTAATGTCATTTCCAACCCTTTATCAGCAAGTCATCCAATTCTTATTAAAATGTATAATTACAATAACAAAACAAACAAAGCAATAATAATACAAGATCTATTGGCTAAAAGCCATTATGGCTGAGTAAACAATAGCACTCCCTTTAAGTAACAACACTTAAAAGAAGCCCCACGAAAACCACGCAAATTAAAACACGAGCCCTGCTCGTAATATTTTTCCAACTACCCACTCGAAAATAAAGGGGAGTACACTCGAGTTCCAACAAAAGATTCGTCGTTAATCCGACCTCTATTACCGTGTGGGGAACAAATAACGTGAATACGTCAAAAATAAATTCGACAGTAGGATTCGTAAAAAATGTTTGGGGAAAATATGGAGGTATATACTGACTGTCACAAAGTGATGACATTTAATTGTTCGAATGGAACTTTCGAGGGGCCTTTTTAAGCCTACGTGTCGTAGCGCGCGGTAACTGGTCGATTTCAATACTCCTAGGCTACTCTATAAACGAATTGTTTTGTTGTGAAAGCAAATATATATACTTTATAATAAGCGAAAATTATTACCAATAGTTAGTTTATCGACGTGAATTTTTAAAAAGCCCTAATAAAATGAATGAAATATTTTACAAAGGTTACAATAAGCAAAAAAATACACTTATAAATTAGAATATTTTACAAACATAGAATAACAAGTACTTTTTTCATATACTAGGACGTACGAGGCTTCTCAAATAGAAAAGTTAGTCAACAAAACTATCGCCTGTGGGTATTTGTTTTCCATTTTCTATTGTCAGGCCTGATGGAAGGCTGGCCGTTCAATGTGTATTGCATCAACAAGCACCACTTTTGTAAGTTTTTCAAACAATATTCAATGTGAAATTTTAACCTCGTTATAAACATGTAGTGATTTTAAATAGGTCACATATTATTTTAAATTTAACCATTTTATTTCATTTGACGATATTCATCTTTACTAATATTTTAAAGGGTAAAGTTTGTGAATTTGTGTTCGATGTAGGGGGTAATTTCTGGATCTACACAACCGATTTAGATGAAATTTGGTAAGAAGGTAGTTAGAGACCCTAGGAATCACATAGGACACTTTTTATCCCGGAAAGAATCCGTTAAGAGGGTGAATAGAGACGAAAGTTTGTATGGAGATTGGGGAATCAAGCTAGTTGTTTTTATAAAACATTTATTTATTAGAAACACAGGGTAAAGCAGAGTAGTAACTTTTAAACAGAGTAAGATTACGATAGTTAACTGTCAAAAAGTGCGAATACTTAAAGTATGACTCTACTGAGGCCACATACCCGGTGATAATTCACCTTTAACGTATATAATGTTATATAGTCGAATTTTAGCATTTCACATAAGTCTTAAGTGCTACTACGCGAAACGTGCTAAAGGAATACAGAATTCATACACTATTTATTTTATGGTTTTGAAGTTTATTTAGAATATATATATATATATATATATATATATATATATATATATATATATATATATATATATATATATATATATATATATATATATATATATAAATCAGTCCCTATTTCTCTTCGTCATAACTTAAGTCTTACCTTCGTCATACTTTATCTTTTTTTATACTGGAATGAAAAATTAATAAAATTACGCAGAAAATTGGAAAATTACAGAAATCTATCGATCAAAAAATGCCTTTATTCATTTCTGAGCGCATAGCAGTGTTGCCAAACTAAATTTTGATAAAGACGTAGGCCAGAATAGAAAATTACATAGAATTAATACAATTTGCGTATGAAAAGTACTATTAAACTTGAACTCCACCATTTATCCTATGGCAACAAATTAAAGTGTAACTGATCGCTGTCTGTACATGGAAGATATTTAAGAAAAACTATTGTTGAGGATCTTTATTAACGCAATAAAACAAAAAAAATGTATTAGTTTTTTTTCTGTTTGTGCGTGCTAATCTCAAAAACGGCTTAATCACCTAGGGACGAAAGCGAGTGGTGCGAGGGAGAGTCGCTAGTTAATTATAAATAATAGATATGTATTTTTCTTTATAAGTTAAATAGTTAAAATAAAGATACGTTTACAAAAAATAAATTTTATTAAAAGCTCTGTAGCACATATTTCAGTATCACCTGAGTGAGCACTCTTGAAATGGACCTAGTAAATTGGTTACTTCAGCTCTTTGAGAGTCTTCAAGGAGCTTCGAAGCCCAAAAATAAACTTCGATATTTTATTACAGTATCTTGAAAGAAATCTTGATGTTTATTATTTATTGAGTTCATTACACATCAAATAGATCGTATACATAAATATGTTATTAATTAATGTAAATCTTACTTAAACTTTTATAGATCTTACTTAAAGGACGTAATGGAATATTTTACACGGTTATTGGATCAAACGAATCAAGGAAAAACATTTTATTATATAAGACGTACATATAGTACAACGTTGAATATGTAACAGCTTTCATGTAAGAATTTCAAACATTGTAAGTACCTACAGCTTCCTACAAATAAATTGGTTTTCCAAGCTTCCAGCATTTTCTAGAAAAATATTTTTATATTTCCGTAAGAATTCTCAACTATAACATGATGTGAATATTTTAGTTCCATGCTTATTGAGTGAGCTTAAGGCACTGCCTAATAAATAGCTTTCTTTAGCTAATGATATTAATAATAGTTTTGCATACCTTTATAATTAGCCTTTTAAAACTTTTTGTGTTAAGAAAATATTAAGTAAGATTGCTCCGCATACATTTATTATGATTTTTTTAGAAAATGCTATTTTACGAACAGTTTTTAAATAAAACTCATTTGGCTGCTCTATTAAAAATCTATTTCTAAACACTAAAAATTAAAAAAAGTAACTGAACGGGTGTGTTCATTTACTATAGATATATACTTACCTAATATTTTACCTGGTCATGTGTCTATTGTTAGAATAGCATTTTAAATGAAATACCATTAAATGAAATATTACATTCGTTTATTAATGTATTTAAATAATTTAAATTTACAATATAAAAAAAAGAGTGTTGCCATCAATGGCATCGTATTTATATAAATCAAATTAATAAATAATTATTATTTAACACATTATTATTGCCTCTTTAATTCATTTATTCTAATTCATTATAATAAATACAGATATTTTAAATTAAAATATGTAAAATTATGATGACTATGCTAACACTATATAAATACATACATTTGTTATAACATTATATATCAGCTGGCACCGACTTCGATAATATATTATGTAGATATCTAATATCTATAGTAAATTAAAACCACCGTTCAGTTAAGAATAACTTACTTCTTAGTAACTTAGTCATTATTTTATATATTTTTATTTTATTTTTAATGTAGACGTACTAGTAGCTTTGTCAGAACAAAGCATTCATATAAAATATTTGATTAAGCCATTTAACTTAGTTTGATGGCAATTTTTATATAAAGACTACAAACTAAAAAACTTGTTTTTATTAACACTAAAAATCCGGTCCTAAAATCTAATTCTAACGTATCGGGCTTGTTAAAATAAATTGAATAAGCTCAATTTCAAAATATATACTAGTAACGTTGTAGAGTTCGACTATCCACCTTCTGGCCTCACCATCAGATCAACTCAATGATACCAAATCAGTGTACCATCATTAGAACAACAAACACTTGCAAAATTTCAAATCAATATGACAATTAGAAGTAATTAAAAAGACGAATTAGATCGGTTAACATACGGTATTCTTAAAGAAAATTTTAAGAGAACAGATTTTACCTACTCCACTTTATTAAATACAGTTTAAAGTAGTAAAATCAAACCGCCTCCGAGAAATCGCAAACATACAGAAAAAAATTATTCAGACAAACCTCCTCCTTTTTGGAACTCGGTTAAAAATGCAAAGCTCGCAAGCCTTTTATAGTGTTTACTCTTTACTCTTAAAATTAAAAAAAAATGTTATTATGCAGCGTATTACGAAACCTTATAAACTTGTCATTCCCATCTTAATCTGCATACACATTGACAATAGAAGAAAAGTGCGTGAAACAGATGGGATAACGGTTACTATTTACATCTACGTTGAAGTTCTGACAAGTCATTAGTCCTCGGAATTGACTTCCGCCTTTATGTCCCGTGTGAAAGCTTGTGAAAGATGCGTTACAACATTTATTTTTGCATTAAATATAATTGAATATGTTTACAAATAATAATTAAAGCTGTAATGACATTCAATTTAAGCTCAGCGATGAATCATAATATTAGTATTTGATATAAAAATAATTATATTATTAAGGCCCTTCAAAGTAAAATTTGCAAAAATGACATTTAAATAAAATTGAATGAAAAATTGTGAAATCTTATTTTATTCATTTTTAATTTTTTTATTTATTAACTTCTTTACTTTGTTTATTACTTTTCTATAAAAATTGGGTAAGTATCACTTCTGCTTCCTTCAGGCACAAACACTCGAACTACGTCATCTAAAATTAATTTGATAAGCACTTTAAAATACATATATACTTTTTATTTTCAAGAAAACACGAGAAATTTATCGACAAGTACGTTAAGTTAATGGCGTTCTATAAAGAACTACTGTATTAAACTTAAAATATAAAAATCGTGCAAGTACGGGTTTGAATCGCGCGCCCGAATTCCGAACTATGTACGTACCACCACCAAATATTGTGTTATTTTTACGCACGTATTTAGAAAGATTAACGCTAAAATAAAATCCTTACGTTATCAAAATACACATTTTATCGACTGAAAAAATACTTGTTACTCTCCGTGCATTCCAATTAAAAACAACTAATACAAACTTTCATCCCCGTCTTTATCCCCTTAAGGAATGAAATTTGGGCTTGGCGGTAAGTCAGTCAGTGAGTTGCGACATTGCCTTTTACAATATACTAGCGGGTAGCGACTCACCCTCGCTTCGCTCAGGTTTGTCCCTACATAGGTACGTTTTGACACTTAGTATGAAATAGTTTCTTTTTGTTTTTAAAATAAAAACGTCAATTTTTCTGATGTTTTAATAGCTATTCTGCTATTCGAAGCGGAGACAAATTCAACGGTCCAGCAGTTCTTGAGTTATAAGTGTTGTAACAAACCCGATTTGGTTTATATATAGATAGCATAGTATATTTAATTTTATTTTTCTTATTAACGTACTGTTTCTGTGAATATCACTTCTTAAGAGCTTTGAATAGTATAAATAGTATTATTGAAAACCGAAGATATATTAAATCTATAATTTATTAAAACGATACAATTCCACATAATAGTATCAATATCGAACCTTATAAAAGTACTTATTACTTAGTTCCTCATAGTTTTCAAGATATCGGCAAAGGTTGAAATATTAAAAGTTCGCGAATTTCGAAATCTCTTCCGCCTCGAGAGCTGAGGAATGGAAAACTGTTGGCACCGAGATTGGGAAGCAATACAGTCGTTATAAAATATTGAAACCTCCTTGAATAATCTAGAATACGGGGAAATCATTCACTTTGCATATATTGGATGTAGCTGCGAACTAAATATGGTATGGTTATTGGTTTAAACCATAAATATTTTATTCTTTAACGTAGTCGATGTTTAGAATTCCTTCAATATTTATTAGAACTTAATGGTTACATATGATGGATACTTCAATTTGATATCTTAAACCGGTTCTTCTACATGCAACATATTTATATCCAAATTATCCCATTTATATCGTAAATATAATAAAAACTGACACCCGGAGTAATAATTTCCTTATAGGTAGTTCTTTATAAGTTAATTAGTGCTACAATCTCCTCTGAGTTTGATAAAAGCTCATAAACGTTCGCATACTAGACAAAGCTGGTTGCATTGGAACCAGACCGCTATTAGCTTTATGTTTGCCGCCAAAGTTTTCCCTACAACTTATTAAGTATATTCCATATTAATCTCTGACAATAAACTTTATTCCTTCATTAAAGCCAATGAAAACTAAGTACCCAGTTAAATCAAACAGAACATTCTACAGCCGCTATCGCAAATCAAAGTCTAAGAAATATATTTTATTTTAATTACATAACTAACACTTAGTAAGGTTTTTGTAATATAATTAAAAATAGTACGCCAACTTTTATACCAAAATTAAGGCGAAATATATAAATTCGTTCCAAACTCGAAATAGATAAAATAAATTAAACATTAATGAGAAAGTCGAGAACATGGTCTACATAAAATACTAGATTGTGATAAAAATCCTTTGCGACGTGGAAGGCCGCCCAGGCTGGAGGCTGGGTGTTTGCAAAGCGGGGTTTACTCTTTCACTTATTAAATTTGTTCAAACTAATCTGTTGCCAACGTTTTGTGGGTGAATGTATTCATGGAATAAAATATCACAAGTAGATGAATTTAATTCGCTAATTCAATTTTCTATTTTATGGCTTTTAGCCGTTACTAGGTATATTACATGCTAGCTACTCACGTCGTCCCTAGGTTGATTCCCTATACAATCGTCCATCTCCATTTTCACACCCTTAATTGATGATTTCCGAGATAAAAAGTATCCTATGTCCTTCCCAGGGTCTCAAACTATCTTCTTACCAAATTTCATCTAAATCGGTTCAATAGATCCAGAGATTACCCCTACAACGTCACAAACTCACAATCCAGAAACTCACAAACTTTACCTCAAAACAACACAAATTTTCAAAATTGTGCATTAAATGCACAGGAAAGAATATTTATAATTCCGAAAACAGATATGACATTAGTTTCAAATTAATTGAAGGAATTCTATACAACAAATTTTCGTCTTATTAAATAAAACTATCTTTTCGGATTATTTCGCGGATTTATTTTGATTTTTGGTTCCCGACGTTTCGAATGCTTTACAGCATCCATGGTCACGGGAGAGACTGAGGTGTTACATGTCTTGAATGTATAGTTGTTACAGAGTTGTTTGTCTGTAACAACTATACATTCAAGACATGTAACACCTCAGTCTCTCCCGTGACCATGGATGCTGTAAAGCATTCGAAACGTCGGGAACCAAAAATCAAAATAAATCCGCGAAATAATCCGAAAAGATAGTTTTATTTAATAATGTCAAACATTCGCGTAAATCTAAGAAAATATTAAATTTTCGTCTTGATAAAGTTTCTCATTTCTAGAAATTCTTATTATGATATTTATTTCAAACTTGTATAGTGTCCTTACGGGTGTTTAGAAACCAACACAAGCCACACAGTAACTATTGTCTCGAGTGTAAGATGCCGACAATGGCGATCCAACCGGTGCCACTGGACCGAATGTATTGTTTCACGGTGTTTAACGCGACATATAAGACTTGGAAGTTTTGAAATATGTGCTCTTTTCTATGGTACAGAATTATGGGAGTGTTTGTTTTAAGAAAGCATCTGCGGGAAGTAGTTTCGTGCAAGATTTATTGTTATTGTACTATACAGTCGGTTACCTTTCATGCCCGTTCTATCATATATTTGTGTAGTATAATTCGCTAACCAAAACAACAAAAACATACAAATATCAATTGACCGTTGATGTCTAATAGGACTCGTGATGAGTCCCTAATAGGTGTCAAACTATAAAATCTTAAACTTGAATATTAACTAAGTTATAAACTTAAACAAGTTAAACCTATCTCAAATAGCGATATTTATATTAAAATATAGTAAAAACGTTCAACTCTACCACTAGAGGCACTTAATTCTGCACGCACGAATGCTGGAAGCTCTCGAATAATTTTATGATCCTGAGAGCTTCAATGCGGAGATAAGTCCCCTTTCGCACGGCGATTTTAACACTACATTATTATGCTGCTGTATCACTGTTCGTTTAAAATGATCATTGAGAGAGTTAATCTGTGAACGTTGACCTTATGGAATACGTAGTTAGAGAACAAACGCTCTTTGTATGAGAGAACTTATTCAAAGTTGCTATTTTTGATATATTTTTGAATTTGTTTAATTTTTTTTTATATGAGTAACAAAAGTTTAGCAAATTCTAAAAAATATTGGTTTAAATAAAAGCTATTTATTAGTAGAATCTTGACCAAGTGATATGTCATAGATTTACGCTGAGTGAAAACAATAAACACAACCTGAGAAAATTTTTGAGAATATATAGAATTGAACCCATCCGCGACCTGACCTTTGACCTAACAGGCAGCACTTATCCCGGTGACCTGATACTGGTATGTAATCGTTTATACTGTATTATACAAAACCATTGTGACCGAATGAAGTAAAATAGAATTTATGCGCGCTATATTATTTGGAGTGTAAAAATCTTTGGGCACGCCAACACCCGATTACTCGCGCTCGGTGAATGCCCAGTGACCGTATCATCTGACTCCATTCCTTCTGCTCCATAGTATTGGAATTTCAAATATTCATGTGCTATTAACTTAGATTCATTATACCATGTTTATTTGATATACGGATATATTAGAATATTCCATGTAGTAGATAGATTACGTAAAAAGACTGGTTTGGAGTTTAAATATATATTTTTTTTATTTGCTGATAATTTTATTGAACTAAAAACATGGAAGATGCCTCACTTTATTATTACAAAAAAATCAATTAACAAAATATTATTTTTTATTAATATTTCTTATAATTTAATATCGAAAAGTATTTTTATGAACAATTCACCAAGAGCATATAACTTAAAACTAACATTTGCTTCATCTTTAACCAACAATAACTGGATCTAGAGTTTGTGACATTTTAGAAGAGCGGAGAGAGATTCAATACACGTCGTGGGATTTGAAAACATCCTTGTTATTATTTCTTCACAATGTGCCCTCGTCTAGCGGTAATAGTATTGCGCGTAGGGATAATGGTCGTCTAATGGAAATACTTTTGATGTAAGATGTAAAAATGTGAAAAGTGCTGTAGAATATTTTACTGTAAAACAGAGATCTACCTATATACTTGTAAATGACAGTTCATTTAACTGTATTGTTACTGGAAACAAAATTGTTGCAAATTTGGGTGTTATAACTAGTGTTAAAATTAAAAAAAATCCCTTTCACTTAATAGTATTTTTTTCTCTTTTATCACGCTCCGTACAAACATTTCTAAATGAGCTTGTAAATTTTTGTTTAAGTTCTTCTTTAAGTAAAATATGATATATGTACAATAATAAGCTTTTGGGTATTTGATAGAGATAGAGATAAAGATAGAGAGAACAAATGTTTTCCTTTTTGATGGTTCATGCATTCAAAATAGGTACAAAGCTGAAATCGCAAATCTAATAGATACACGAAAAAAAGTTCAACGAACTTCCTAAATTATATTTAAGAATTCCGATTTTAGTAACAAAACGGAGCATTGTTCAAGTTTCAGATTTACCCTTCATAACGTTTGAACATTTCCCATAGCTAAATATTGTATATGAATACCTATATAATATAATTTCAATTTTGAATAAAATAAGAGTTATGTTTCAATACTGAGGAGAATCATTTCATTTTCTAATTAGAATTTTATAAATCTTTGTATTACTACGATTTCATATGCTTTGCTTGACGAACTTCTTATTTCAAAAAAAAGGATTTAGAAAAGGGCATATGTTATTATTATTTTTTCTCTTAGCCTGTACAAGATATCTCAGAGAAAATTAAGTTTCTTTACATTAAAACACAATGTATGTATATTGTAAGTAATACCTAAACCACTACTACCTAATTATAATAACACTAGCGACTCACCCTCGGGTTCGTCCCGACGTTAATTCCCCATACACACGTTCATCCCCATTTCACCCCTTTACAGGATAATTCCCGAGATAAAAAGTATCCTATGTCCTTTCCAGGGTCTCAAACTATCTTCTTACCAAATTTTATTCAAATCGGTTCAGCAGATCCAGAGATTACCCCCTACAACGTCACAAACTCACAAACTTTACCTCTTTATAATATTAACTTAATACAAGCACTACTACTAATTGTAATCTATACTAGATTACAATTAGTAGCTAGAGTACAATTAGTGCTAGTATTAATTTTATATAAATAAATCATACGAATACTACATTTATTTGGAAATTTTATAACAATTTGCAAATTAAAATACTAAAAGTGTAATAAATAGGGAAATATTTATTTTAAACATTATTTCATATAATAATCATAGTGTGTTTCCTTAAATTCTTAGCAATTCATATGTCAAAACAAAACAAAAGCAGATGAGTAGCCTGTCGTAACATAAAAGTTGATCTCTGTAACCAGACCCAACTATTCCGTTTTGGCGACGAAGTTTGACGTCGAGATTCCATGGTGTATATAAATATTTTATTGATTATAGTATCAACGAGATTTGATAATGAAGCAGGAGAGAAT
Source organism: Brenthis hecate (assembly GCA_951806755.1). Lineage (NCBI taxonomy): Eukaryota > Metazoa > Arthropoda > Insecta > Lepidoptera > Nymphalidae > Brenthis > Brenthis hecate. The sequence continues at coordinate 5,089,956 of OX638261.1, forward strand.
ACAATTATTTGCGTATTAAAATGATATTTAGATATTATTTACAAAACGTTTTTCTTCTACAGCGTTTTGATAATATGGGTTCATTTTTGCACAAACTTTCACACTAATTGAATGAATGAATGAATAACTCTTTATTGTACACCCAAAAAGAGAAAAGAAAATATACAAAATATAGAAGACGGTACAAGCGGCGGCTAATTATATTATAGTAACACCTAATTGTAGTAGGTATTGTATTGCATAATTTTTATATGTACTTATATTCACATGATAATACACAGTTTTTTAGTTCCTAATTTTAAACTATGTGTTAACAAAACTCAAAATCAAATATTTCTCGTAATTTATTGACCCAATAAAAATATAAAAACCCCGAACTAAATATTAAAAAAAATACAATCAGGAAAGCGTTTTCTGAAAGGAGATTACAATGAAGATCGACAACAAAACGTCTTAAGGAGGGATTATACTAATTTTCCCCGTCAACATTATGTTACAATGCCGCTATTGTCTGCGAATGATTAGCGATAACTTTGCAACTTTGGTAAACTTTTTTAATTACGTCCATTACAAATTTTACTGCACAAACTGTTGCGGTTATTGAGATAGGCAAAAAGCGCTGACTTTAAATTATAAGAAGCCAAACTTTACTTACTTTCTCGTAACTTAGTTTTGTGTTTTAATATTAATTAATGTGAATTATATATAATATGCTAGCAGAACCCGCGGCTTCGCTCGTGCTAAAACTACAAAAAAACTCTGAAATGTGGGTTTCATAAAAACGTTCATTCCTAATTTTACCCCCTTATGGGATGAATTTCGAAAAATGCTAATACACGATTTATTTATTTGTATTGAAGAGTATTAATACCATATTTCAATTAATTCTGATCACAATTAATTTTCGGGTTATATCATATCATGTTTTCCCGTGGGAATGAGATTATTTTCCGAGGTAAAAAGTAGCCTGTGTCACTCTCCAGCCCTCCAACTATCCCCACACAAAAAAAATATGCCAATCCGTCACTCCGTTTCGACGTGAAAAAAAGACAAACAAACAAACAAACAAACAAACAAACAAACAAACAAACAAACAAACAAACAAACAAACAAACACAATTTCACATTCATAATATTAGTATGGATATAGGTATTTCGTGTGAACAAGAATGTAGAAACGAGCGACGCAAAAGTTAATGATAAAGCAGCTAACAGTGTGGTTTTACTTCTCTTAAAAGTTTGTGAGTTCAATATCCGGCGTCACCTAAAAGATTTTCATTATATGTAATTTACTGTAAGATGCTATGTGTAGAGTGATGAATTCTATACTCAAAATCTATCCTTAATAAAAGGAGATCGCATGTTTAATAAAATGTGTAATCATTCAGTGGAATGTCTTTATGAAAATAGGGAATACAAAATAAGGATACGTGTATCTGGCGAAGGAATTTTTTTATATATTATTACATAACTTTTATATATTACCAGCATTGCCCGCGGCTCCGCCCGCGTTCAGATGACCAAAAAGCAAATACTTAGGTTTTACAGATAGATTAGTACAGATAGAGTAGTCTTACAATGCCGTTTTTGACAGGCACACAAAAATTCTAAAAATTATAGATTCGGCCTTTGTATCGATAATAATATCTATTTCAATATGATTTTCTACAAAATATTTAATGTACAGATTCGGCTTAGTTACAATTTTATTATATGTATAGATTTATTACATCATTTTTATTATTTTTATTATATCTTCTTATATATAAAATTTCCATGTCACAATGTTTGTTACCGTACTCCTCCGAAACGGCTGTACCGATTTTTACCAAATTTTATATGCGTATTCAGTAGGTCTGAGAATCGGCTACTATCTATTTTTCATATCCCTAAGTAATAAGGATAAGGGTGGTCCTTCCAGATCCCACCCCAGGGACGAACCCGAGCGAAGCGAGGGTGAGTCGCTAGTATTATATAAAATAGCAATTTTCTACGACTTTTCCTTGATTTATTAAGGTAATTTCTTCACAATTATCTTCACCCTTCCTTTTTATTCCCTCATCAGCGAACTTAAAAATATCTTCCACAAGTTGTTACGTACTTATATATTGACTTCACATAAAAAAGGTACATAACATTTGTTGATTCACAATTATCTGATTCAAAAAATTGCAAAATATATATCAAAATAAACATTTACATTCTGATAGTGTACCTTAATTTAAAATGTCTAAGTGTATTTATGAAATTTATCTTAAGTTAATGTCGAATTGAAATGGAGCTTAGTTATTCAAATGTTATCGTATTCCATAAATACTGTAAATGTTATCAATAAGATTACTCGTAAATTGCGACTAGATTTAAAGATTAATATTGAATTTAAGTTTCACAACACGGTGTGTTTACTTCTCAGTAGTGCATATATCGCACAAAAAACATCTCAAACCGATTTAACTTTACAAAGACGTGCGTGAAGAGGCTTTAAGAATACATATGAGTTTTTGCACGGTGCAGGAAAGAAATAGGTGTTGCAAGAACACAAAAGATGTGGATTTTAAACGAAGACTGCTATCGAGCGAGCAAAGGGCGGCATAAAGGATTTTATCGTGACGTGGGTGGCTTTATGCAAGCTGGCAAGACTGGCGAACAGAATAAATGTGCCGGAAAATATTGCCCGAGAGACATGGTCATAGGTTTTCAACATGGCATGCGAGTGATACAAATGAGTGACATTCATTTAAATTGAAAGTTAGGGTTGACTATTTTAATAAATGAAACGTGCTGTGGACGGAAACGGATAGGGAATAGCAACTAAAATGTTTGTGAAATGGATAAAACATAGGCATACCTAGTTACTACCACGTATAATGTATAATATGTATATGTATAATAAATTTTAAACAATAAAAAAAGAAAAAATACTAATTACTACTTTGAACTCGGTCAAAATATCGAGTAAATGAGTAATATAACTTTAAGTAGACTTATAATCTTATTTTAAACATTACCTGAATAGATCTCACTCGACATCTACAAGGATAGATCTTAAAAAAGACCATCAGCAGTGCAACGAAACTATCGCCGAAGGCACGAGCCGTTTTTCATCAATTCCAGTATAAACAAAATGAAAAAAACTGCAACGGGACCTGACGGGGACAGCCACCCCATCGATTTACATGGAAGGGGTGTAGCCCTCGGTCTAGATCAGGGCACTTCAAAGTCTTTGATTTAAGGGCCGCGTAAAGAGGTCTAACAAATTTGAATAGACTTTTGATTTTCCTCGATTTTCATCAAATTAAGATAACTACTTAGTTTAATAGAAAGATACCTACTTTGAAGGTGAATTTAAAACTGGCCGCGGGCCGCAGTTTAGATACCACTGCGGCAGATAGACGCTGAAATATTTAAATAGACTGACTTTAAACACTTCGTAATGCTACCGATACGACTGCTTTCATTTGCGGAATGCAGCTTTAATTCAATCTTCCGTACTGGTATTCACATTTGCACGCGAAATAAGATTTTAAGATAAAATATTTGGAATAAGTGGCATTTTGTGTTTTAGTATTTACAAATCTAGATTTTATTTACATTATAATTCTAAAGAATAGCTTACATTCTATTTATGTATGGGTATTTCATATCATCCTAATTAGCTCAATTTTTAAATTAGACCAAAAATAAGTTTTAGACAGAATTTAGGTAAGAAATTAATAATTCCAAAGCTTGCTTAAGAGAACTAACGTGCGCAGGAGATACTGTAGTGTGTATTCAGACTTATGTACACTCTCTATATTTTTTTACACGCATACTTTTTTTTGGCAGGCCATTCGATTAGACAGGTAAGAAATCGAGCCCATTAGGAGATGACCAGGACTCTCTTGCGAAAATACTAAACGGGAACGGGAAATCCGATGAATATAGGCACCTAAGACATGTTTAGAGTAAAATTTGAATATTCTGTAGGTAAGCTTTTTTAGAATCAAAATTAAAAACAAACAACACTTTAATATGTGAAATAGAGATAGGTCATGACCGGGATTACACAGACTACTTTTTATCGACTTATCATGATCGAAGCCACAAGCAAAACTAGTTTATAATATTATACTGAAAAATAAATTATATCAAGTAGGTAACAGTATTTTAAATATAAATGACTATTTATAAACTTCTTTATTATTTCATATTATATTTCAGATCGTAAATAAACATTTATACATACAATTCGATTTGCATAAACATAATCATGCTATGTTCTGTATTGATTTCGAAGCTCGACATAAGCTTCGACCATTCGACCGCATTTTGAAATTTCAACTTACTATCGTTTTATTTAACACTATTTTTTCACTTGGCGTTTCTCGCCTACATTTATATTAATTACTTCTTACCAAAGGTACGTTGATTTCAAAACCCATTAAAAAGTAATTAATTATTACAACCTTCGGGATAGATTATTACTATTTAAATATTATATCAGACCAACTTTGTACCTATAAAATAAAAAAGAATTTCGAAAATTGATTTAGAATAAGTGAAGGTATTGATGTATACCTATATATCACGTTATACATATGTATGTTAATATAAAATATATATACAGACGAATGAAATTCATTCTTTTTTTTTTAAATCGATTAACAAAGCAAATTTTCTTTCCAACATTTTGCTAACATTTTTTCATAAAGATATCATTTGAGGTGGAGAAGGATATAAGCTAATTTTCAACCGACTTCAAAAAGGAGGAGGTTCTCAATTCGACTGTATGTTTTTTTTTTTTTTTTTTTTTATGTTTGTTACCTCAGAACTCCGTCATTTATTAACCGATTTGGACAACTTTTGTTTTGTTTGAAAGGGTATACTTCCAGATTGGTCCCATTTAAATTTCAAAAAAAAAATACCACCCCTAAGGGTGGAAAAACAACTAATGATGAATTTAACCTACATCTAATTGTCATATTGACTTGAAACTTTGCAAGTATTTCTATTTCCGTTGATAGTACAGTGGTTCGGTGTTGTTGACCTGATCTGATGGCAAGGCCAGAAGGTGGATAGGTGGAACTCTTCAACGGCTAATAGTAGATACTTTGAGTTTGGGCTTATTTTGTTTGATTTGACAAGCCTAACACGTTAGAATCCTTACTTTGCTACTACTGTCTACACTAAAAAGGGAAAAATAAAAACTTTTTACCAAAAAAATAAAAACCGACTTCAAACAAAAGCACTAAAAAGTGAAAAATAACTGATTGGTAGTTTTCATTTACTATACATACCTAATCAAATATTTTCGAAGTCGGTGTGCTTTGCTTTGTATGGGCTGGGACCGATTTCGAAAATATTTGATTAGGTATGTATTTAATAGGTAGGCTTTAATTACTTAGCCAAAGCACACCGACTTCGAAAATATTTGATTAGGTATGTATAGTAAATGAAAACTACCAATCAGTTATTTTTCACTTTTTAGTGCTTTTGTTTGAAGTCGGTTTTTATTTTTTTGTTAAAAAGTTTTTATTATTCCAATATATGAATTAGTTTTGGTAGAACAACAGTCAGTTGCGGAAAATTAGTATGGAGTTCAAAATATACTTGCCTTACTATGTATAGATATCAATCAATTTTATAACTTGTATCTATCTAAATATAGAAAAAAGAAAGTACCTAAAACCATTTTTAGCCGGACCAAATAGTTGCGCTACTTCTTATAATTACATCTCAATTTTACGGTACTTTATTCACTAATATATACAAACTGTTATAAATATGCATAACAATATTCATCATTAAAATATGATAGGTACATGTCTAGAACAAGTTTGTTCTTTGAAATAAGCCACTTTCACTTGATATAGGAATTAATGATATTTATAATGTCGGGTTACTTTACTACACTAGGTATAATACATCACATGTATGTTAGAATTGATTTAAATTAAAAATAATTATTACTGTAATAATAAACAGTGATGACGATGCGGGAAAGTAAGTTTTTTTTTTAATTTATTATAAAATAAGAGTAAGAACGAAAACGAGAGTTTAGTTAATAGAAAAAAATAAATAGAATAGAGAAAATAAAATTTTTCAAATGATATATTATAATTTATAATTTACCTACACTTAAATTTTTAAATGACCGACTGAATTTCTTTCTAAATTAATATAAATATATTCCTTCCTCTATCTCTCCTTCTATTATCATTGAATGGTTTGATTGATGAAAGATTTTGGCATTAATAATAGCCATCATAAGTAAAGTATGTATTTCCCTCTGTGTTAGTCTACATGACTAAAGTCGGGAATCCCCTGTCAGTAACTAATACTAAGTAATAATTTTGTGGCCTTACTTTAAACATGTTTTTAATAAATTTTAAATATAGTTTTTAATTAAAGTAACTGATTTTACTATGAGTGACATCGAAATTGACTCGAAATTGATCGAATCGAAGGGCTCATTAATATTACGATATATCAAATTACAAATAATTCAATGAATAGATTAATCAATAGGATATAGAACTAATATATTCTGATGTGTTTAAACTAATTTCGGAAGCATGCCAAAACCAGTTCGTAGTTAAAACTTATTTTGTGTATACGACACGACTTTATAAATATATTGATTTTTCAAGACTGATTAATAAGCAAAAATTTTCATAATATTCATCTTTATTATTTTCTTCTATAAATATAATTTAGTATATAAGGCCAAAAGATAGTAAAAAAAAAATAATTCTATCATCTATATACTTATCTTGTTTTAGTTATGACATGTATACCTATGTATATACATAAAAAAACATTGGTGTGATTTAAAAAAAAGATTAATTTAAAAAAAAGCTATGTCATTTTCAATTGAGTGTTTTACCCCATCTCTTTTTAAATATTATGTTAATAAACTTGTTATTTTACATTTATATTAGAAAAAGAGTCATGTTGTTAGTTAACCATACCTACTGCTAAAAACATACATAAATAATAATTTCCATTAACCGGTAATTATGGTTTTAATGTATCTCTAAGAACAAAACAATACAAAAAATGTTTCGATTTAAGATTCCTCGGAATCGTAAACAATAAAAAATATTATTATATAAAATTCCATTACTTCGTTTATTTAGATATACCAGTTACAGCGTATATGACAAGTAACGAACACACACGAATAAATAAAATAACATTAAATATGATAACACACAGAATGTCTTAGTGTTAATAGCTTAATTTAATTAAACTTTATTAAGTCTTATATATAATAGGATTGATCGTAGATTATAAAGTATATTGTACATAGCTAGGTACATGTACATAACAGGTGTTGGATGTCAATTAGTGTTTGACACGCTTCATCGGTTGCAGCCATTGGAGCGGTTAGATTAATATCGTGCATTCAATCATATACAGATTTCTATTGGTCTTGTTAACTGCTGACATTTTATAATGTTCCGTAGGCTGATAAAGTAATTTCAATTTTACGTAATATTTTATTTACTTCCATATAAAATAATTGTACTCGCGCTAACGTACATTTACACTTACAAAGAGATAAAATTTGTAACTTTGGGTGTAGAGGGTAAACTCTGAAAATGAACTGAAACTTTCGAAAAAAAAAATGTGTTTGCTGTCAGAAATCATAATTTTATTTGAAGTCGGAAAAAATCTGGCTGTTGAGTTGTTAAGTTGTTTTATCGGCGAGCGCCGACTAAACAGTTTATATTCCTTTATTTCAAAACGAAATGAAGTGGAAAAAAAACTGATGATAAAATGTGATAGATAAAACGAAAGAAAATTTAAATAAACAGCCACCAAATTTAGCTGAATATGAAAATTACATTTATTCTGAATCTTTAGTGAATACAGTTTTTAAAAGGTGAACATATTGTTACTACAATATACTAAGTTATACAACCTTATCCCGGGCAATAAATTATAATATGAAGCCTAAGAAATATTTGGACTGCAAAAGCTTGATATGTTCTTTTTATGCGGCACGTTACGATCGACCTTGTAGTCCTTCTGGGAACTATACCGAATTATACAATATACATATCTACCGAAGTAAGGACTGTAACCTTTTAACCGTCATCAAAAATATATTTTTTTTTATTTTGCCATAATTTTAGATTTGCAGACCTTATAAAAACAAGGCAAAAATAATTCTGTTCGCCTATGGATGCAAGGTATTAAAATCATACAATGTAAGTCTCAAGAGTTTTAGTGTTTATACTATAATAGATATTGAAAACATACATATTATAGTTATTAAGTATGCTACTATGTCTTTAGAAACATTATTTTTTCAAATTATTTATTATTCCGTTATCTATACATATAATAAAATTGTAACTGAGCCGAATCTGTACATTAGATATTTTTTGGAAAATCTTATTGAAATAAACATTCTTATCGATACAGAGGCCGAATCTATAGGTTTTAGAATTTTTGTCTGTCTGTCTGTCTGTTACCGCATCACAAAAAAACTACTGGAAGGATTTTGATGTAATTTGGTATGATGTTATCCGGGTCAACATATAGGATATTTTTTACCGCGGAAAATGTCTCATTTATGAGAAAAAATACAAAAACTGCAATGTAAGAATATAGATATTTGTAAAACCTATGAATTTGGTTTTTGGTCGTCTGAACACGGGCGGAGCCGCGGGCAATGCTAGTCAATAATAAAATCGATTAATTCTAGGTATAACGCTAATATTTTAAATAAGACTACGAGTACCTTTTTGGATTTTTTCGCGAATTGATTTAGATTTTTAGTTCCCGACGTTTCGAATACTTTTAAGCAATAATGGTCAAGGGAGAGGACTAATGGTCACACCCTAATGTTGTTTAAATATAAATTAAAATAGGCTAGTGATATTATGATTTTTTTTTAATACATACATATACTTTAACCCTGTTCAAACAAAACTGTTTATTGCCCCGTACAATTAATCATATACTAGTTAAATTAAATTGTATATTTACTCAACAGTTCACGTAAACAGAACTATTTAGTCTCGCTCAGTTTTCTGATAGTTTTGTGCCGTCGAGTAATGCACGCTTCGCTGATCTGAGAATCGTGTTCATCTACTGTTGCGGTATGCTGTTAGATCTTCAAAAGTTATTAATATTATAAGTAGCAGTTATTTAAGAATTCCAATCCAATTGAAATTTATATAATAACCAAATTTAATTAAAAATGTAATAATTTTCTATCTTCAAACTCCGACAACTATACTAAGACATAGATGTAAGAAATATTAGTTTTTACATATTTTCAACTAAAATAAAGAAGAGATAAAAATATATTTGCAGTAAAATAACTCAAAATAAAGACTCGTTATAATCTATACTAATAAATGGAGAGCCAATTTTTTTGTTCGGTTATACTGCTATAACTACTGAACCGATCTGAACAATACTCATACCATAAGATGCAGCGTGTTTCGGAGAAGGTTTTAGTATATGATATGTTGGTGATTAATGTACTATGCGGGCGGAGCTGCAGGAAAACGCTAGTTTCTAAATATTTCAATCTATCGTATTGTATTGCATTATATTTACCGTATCGCTAACTAATCTTCAAAGGTCTATAAATGTGTAGAACATTCAACTGGGAAACAAAACAAGCGTGACTGTTCCTACAATCTACCTGCCAACATCGGTGATGTGATTCAGACATGAAGCATTGCGTGAGGGCCAATCACTCTTTGACTGAAATGAATACTAGTTAAGACCGACGGAAACTTAAAGTACTATTGCTGAGAAATTTTATATAGAAATAATAGACATAGTTTATTATATTAGTTACACGTTTGTCGATTTTCATAAAATTAACATAATGCAATTTAATTCTGAAGAAATGTTTCTAAAGAAGATGCCAACTTTTGCGATAATTTTAAAGGTTCCATTGCTACGAACCCTTATAAATTCGTCGTGCCCATATGTCCCACACATATATACATAGGTAAGTCTATCTATAATAGCAATTTTGCATTTTTGTCTCATATATGACTGTCATTTAATAACATTTAAAACATGTATAACAAAAACCAAATACATGAAACATTTTATAAAAAAAATTAAAAAACGAGATATTTTCCTGTCGAAAATAGGAGATATTTTTCTGTAGCTGAAAACTTTGTTTTATAGCATTTTAAAAAATATCACGTTACAAACATATTGTTGTTATAACCATTTTATTTTAGTTTTACCAAATAAATCACGTACATATGTTAAAAAAAGCACAACATTTGGTGGTAGATAAGTGTTGGAATTGGTCAAAATAAAATTAAAATGTTAATATATATACCTATCCTATGTGTGTATTTACTCTGTGGAATAATATATTTTTTGTCTTAGTGCTACAGCTGAACACGTTGTATAATTCGTCCTTTTACTCCTAAAATTATAACATTTTTTACACCTTTTTACGCACTAATTTTATAGAAAATTTCGTTGCATGTAACAGACTTGCACTTATCCTATTTTTTATATTTCAATTATTCTATATTAAATTATTGCCGTACCAAATTTAAGTCGCAGAAAAATAATACGTAATAAATCAATAAAAATATTTCTTTCATTAATCTCACGAATAACATATAAAAAGATGAAAATGGACAGGATATTTTAAAAGGAATCCTAGGTCTTCAACGAATCACTTGTACAAAGGGGAAAAGTAGCGTTACCAGTACGGCCTCACGATAACGGCTACAGGCTACGAGTTCACACAAACGTAACAAGCGTTTAAAAGTATTGCAATCGTAGCTAAGCAGGCGTAAATGCTTTGCTCTCCACTATGTTTCAAAGGAATATTTTACGTTAAAGACGGTTTCCTTGCAGTTGAGTGCAAAGTGTGCTAGTTGCTTTATTCATCCTGCTAACTCGACTTCTAGGTCTACCTTAGTGATAGAGTAATAAATACATTAAATTTGCCAGTCGAAATGTAAATTATAGTCATATTTAATGCGAGCTATTAAGTATTCTAAATGGAGTATAATTTTATATAGATTCGTATACTTCTTTAAGATAGATGTATGCTTTATAGATTTAAATACATGTGGTACTTGCTTTAAAAATCCAAACGTATTTATAATTTAACGGCATTTTTATATACCACACCGAAATAATCCTACGATGTTACGGCATTTAGAATATAAAAAGATACTAATATTTTGTACATTAATAGAAGTTAATAAACTCATCAACAATCGTACGTGGCGAGGGCGGAACGCTAGTTATTAAAATTAAAAAACGCACACTCCTCTTCGCGGTACAATATAATCAATTTCTTCATGCATAATCATTAGAGTGGCATACTTTTGTATATCGTTATTTTCTTGTAAGTTCCTTTATTTTTACTCTTATTAAATAAATCTTATTATATATATACATAATATAATAAAATTCTAAGTGAGTCGAATCTGTACATTAAATATTTTTATGGAAAATCTTATTGAAATAGTCATTATTATCGATACATTATTATAGATACCAAATCTATAGTTTTTAGAATTTTTGTCTGTCTGTCTGGGAACGCATCACGTAAAGGAGAAAAGCACTGGACAGATTTTGATGAAATTTGATATAATTATAGTTGGTTATGCGGGTCGACATTTAGGGTACTTTTTACTGCGGGAAAATATCTCATCTCGGAGAAATCTATACTAAACTTAAAACAAGGGAAGAACCCGAGCGAAATGAGGGACAGTCGCTAGTCTTTTATAAATCTATACATATAATAAAATTGTAACTAAGTCAAATCTGTACATTAAATATTTTTTGGAAAATCTAATTGAAATAGACATTATTATCGATACGTCTGTCTTTCTGTCTGTCTGTCTGTTACCGCATCACGAGAAAACCACTGGACAGATTTTGATGAAATTTGGTATGATGATAGCTGGTTATCCGGGTCAACAAATAGGATACTTTTCACCGCGGGAAAATATCTCATTTCTGAGAAAAAATACAAAAACTGCAATGTAAGAGTATACTAATATGTAAAACCTAAGGATTTGGTTTTTCATCATCTGAACGCGGGCGGAGCCGAGGGCAGTGCTAGTTCTAAATAAAATATGACGCTGACAGCTTAATATGTAACAAAAAACGAGGGGATGAAATTGTAATTTGTATCTACAAAACAGTCACTGTTGATCCTGTTAACGTAAAGCTTGATTTATTTTGTTCTTTATCTTCATGCACCTTGCGGAGCAAACTGAAAAGTCAGAAAAGACAGTATTCTTCAATAGGTCTACAGTCTGGGTTTTTACACATTAAAATAAGTGTTTCAAAAGGAAATTTCTGTATTCTAGATCTTTTATCCTAAGTAGTAGTAGACGGATCATAAATTCTTTACTTAGTTTAATATAATAAAAAACTTTTATTTAAATAAACTGATTTACTTCTAGTCCTCAATTGTATAAATGCCAAATGTATAATAGCTTTTAAAGTTCACGTAGCTCGGTAACTATGAAAAGTGTCATATTATTCTTTGAAATTTTCGTAGCATTAGGTGTCTACGTCTTGGTGAATTGTGTTAGGAAATGGAAGAAAAGCTCTCAACGAAGTTATGATGCAATTCTGTCACGTTTATAAGATAGTGTTGAGAAAGTTATAAGCTAGAAATACATAGGTCACATACATACGTAAAAATATTACTGCGAAGAAAGTTCAATTAACCAATCGACGTAGCGGTCGTAGTCAATTCCGTTTCAAACTAAAGTCAGTGTACATTGTAGGAATCCTTGGGACACGGTTACTGAAGCATGGTATTCGATGCACGACCCCGAGTCTTAACTCATAACCGCGAACCGACTTCATATAAGTTGTGTTGCTAATTAACTAGAGATACTGTCGTTGTGGTAAGATTTAGAGAAAACTTTCCTACTTAGCACTTGCTTCTCTCTTAAACCAACTTCAAAATAGAAAATGTTCAATTTAAATGAAATGAAATATTAATGTTCAAATAAAAATTCGTTTAGTATAGATTTCTCAGAGATGAAATATTTTCTCGCAGTAAAAAGTATCCTATATGTTGACCCGGATAACCAGCTACCATCATACCAAATTTCATCAAAATCCCTTCAGTGGTTTTTCCGTGATACAGGTAACAGACAGACAGACAAAAAGTCTAAAAACTATATATTCGGCCTCTATATCGATAATAATGTTTATTTTAATAAGATTTTCCAAAAAATATTTAATTTAGAGATCCGGCATAGTTAGAATTTTATTATATATAGAAGACTTAGAAAACTAAACAAAGTTAGTATGATAATATTTTCTTAGATTTACGCGAATGTTTGACATTATTAAATAAAACTATCTTTTCGGATTATTTCGCGGATTTATTTTGATTTTTGGTTCCCGACGTTTCGAATGCTTTACAGCATCCATGGTCACGGGAGAGACTGAGGTGTTACATGTCTTGAATGTATAGTTGGCTGTCTGTAACAACTATACATTCAAGACATGTAACACCTCAGTCTCTCCCGTGACCATGGATGCTGTAAAGCATTCGAAACGTCGGGAACCAAAAATCAAAATAAATCCGCGAAATAATCCGAAAAGATAGTTTTATTTAATAAAGTTAGTATGAATTTAAAGAGAAGATCGTCCAATAGCTTTCAAGTTTCAGAAAACACTATTAGTGCTAGCCATGGGGCTTTTGTACGAGCGCTTTGTACAATTGTATACTAAGCTTTTAGATAAACTATTTAGTTTAACGTTCATTCAAACTTTGATGTCTTCGAGATGTCTTAAATAATTAAGTAGTTTAATTTGTTCGAATTAGGAAGATGTTGATGAAAGCAAAATTACTGCTTTATACATTGTCTCTGCCTGCTTTGTACATTTTCTATATTTTAATATTAAACAATAATATTTGATGTAAAGCTACAAGATTTTAAGCTAAGGATTACGGATGCGAATTACCCAAATTTGCAGTTGTGAACTTTTCGGACTTTCTAACAAATATAAAAACTTTATCAGCAAGCACAATTAATATGCAATTGTTATAATTTATATGTTATAAGTACTATAATGATCTCCTACAGCTGTACGGGTCAACTCGTTTGGTCTTAGCGATGTAATAATCAGGTCTGAAATAAACATTTTGGCATTCAACTTTGCATTTTTGATATAATGTAGTTATAATGATACAAACACAATGTGTAAAGGTTGTCGTATCTGCAACCCCCGGCAAGGGTAGAAAAAAAATTGTCAAGTGTTTTTACGCAATTACTCGAAAACGGTAAAAATTAGAAAAAAGTTTAAATAAAAATGGGTAGAGCTAATTTTTACATAAAAAAGGTTTCATGACTTATTTCATCCGGTAAAAATTAACCGAGTTAGGGAGGTTTTAAGTTTAAGGGATGAACGTAAATTTTACCTACCTAGTAGAAAAATAAGCGATTTCGATCATCTTATTAAAGAGGGCATGTCAATAGTCAAATATTGATAAAATCACACTATTGCTATTAGTCAGATTCTATGCCGTGTTCTGTCACAAATATCGCATGACGTGTGCGGCGAAATGCTGTACGACATACCTACATACGTGGCCGACGAATGTTAATTATGAAAGCCCACTCCGCCACGTCCGCCGTCATATTGAAGCATTGTGACTTTTAGTCAAGTCGCGTCTTTTTAAAATATGACGAAATTTAAAAAAGAGAAAATCAAAAAAAATCTGGTACGTAACTAGTATAAAAATATACTGATACAAAAAAAAGATTACGTAAGTCTTTTCTTTATAATTTTAGATTACATATTAAGCAAAAACCTAACAAAGTAAAATAAACCTAGACGTTACGTCAGGCATTTCTAATAGAGCACGCTATGATAATATTCAAATTTAAAAAGGTATGTAGGTACTTAAGTCTTTAAAGAGTCAAAAATGCACGCCCGTTTATACTAAACTTTCGTATAAGCCTTCCTACAGCATAATTACAAACATGACCATTCACGGGATATTCACCGACCTTCCTGGAAACTATTATAAACTGACGCTGAATTCTCGGCTTACTTGATAATTTATGTTTTTGATGTAAGAAACACGACATTAATTTGATTTTAAACGAAATAAGTCAGTTGACCTCTTTACTAATAATTATTTTGGTTTTATTAATCAACACAATTTTTATGCTAATGTTTTCGAAACGTATTTTAAAAATGATGAAAATGGGAGCATCATTATTATTATGAAAATTTTAGTTTGTTAATACGTACCATACGATATAAACTAGCTTGATACTCAAATAAACTGGTCACTTACCTGAAATAAATTAACATAAATTAACATTTAAATTGTCATTTAAGTATACGTTAAATGTTCATTACGTTAAGCATTAAAATTAACTGAAATGAGAGAGAGAGAGCTTTAGCAAAAGAAAGTAGCGGATGTTGAATAAAGTCGCTTTTAAAAAATTAAGATGAGTAAAAATATCTCAGTTGTTTTTTTTAACCCCCGACGCAAAAAGACGGGTGTTATAAGTTTGAGTTCGATGTCTGTCTGTATGTCTGTGCGTGTGTGTCTGTCTGTGTTATCGTAGCTCTCAAACGGATGGACCGATTTCGAAGCGGTTTTTTTTTCATTTGAAAGCCAGTTTCAGCTTGCGGTGGTTCTTAGTTATGTTTGGTTAATATCAGTCCAGCAGTGTAAGAGTATGAGCTCTTTTCCAAAATGATGTAAGGCATTTCGGCGTATGATTACTCGATTAAATGCTTCACGTGCCAGTGTAATAAATAAAATAATAAGTGTAATTTTTAATTATATAAAATAATAAGTGTAAAAAATAATTATTTTGTAACTTTGTTCATTCAATACGTCATGTAGCAGCTAAGTAATTACTTGCAAAGTTCTCGGAGATTTGGTAAAACGTAATTGCCAAATAGCTAATCTTGGGTAGAGCACTTTATTTGATTGGGGCTGTATAGTCGAAAGTAGAGATATGAATTAATATTCATATGAATGAATATTTAGTCGAAGTTTAAGCTATTGAACTTTCTCTTGCATTGCTTACATAAAGTAAGTCGAATGATTGTTTTTTTTAAAGGAAACTATACTATTAATTACATTATCGTAATATTATCATTATTAAAAAGGGTATAGTGTTTCGAAAAGCTGTGTTCACTTTAGAGAGATGATTTAAGATAATACAGAAATCTTTAAAGAATGTCTCACATTCGCTTTTTATTTTAAATTATGTTTTTAAAATTATTAAATAATAGTAAATATAATACAGTATTTTTTTTTCAATTAAAAATAAAATATAAATAATAGACGAAGTAGGTGAATATTTCGAAGAACTTTTGAAATCTAATAATTTATTTATTGTAAAATAAGGTCAAATTTAAAATCTCAGAACTGTTAACGAGCGAGTGTGAAGAGAATAATTACAATGGTAAAAGCGCAAGTACATTTGTAGTAGAGTTCATAGCGCTTGACACTATCCTTTCTGCCTGCTAAGACGAGAACATATGTATATAATTATATTAAGTAAATAAATACAATTTTATGTACATATGTACTAGCGAGTCACCCTCGCTCCGCTTGGGTTCGTCGTTGCGTTTTAACAGTTAGTATCGATTTCTCAGAGATGATATATTATCCCGTAGTAAAAAGTATTTTATATATTTAATCGGATAAACACCATACCAAAATTCATCAATATCTGTCCAGCGGTTTTCTTGTGTTGCGTTCCCAGACAGACGGACGGACAGACAGACAAAAATTCTAAAAACTATAAATTCGGCCTCTGTATCGGTAATAATGATTATTTCAATGAGATTTTCTAAAAATATTAAATGTAAAGATTCAACTCAGTTATAATTTTATTATATGTATAGATTTATGTATATATTGTATGTATTTTTACAGTGTTATGATTTAACACTCCTATAATAAAAATCATTAATGTAACGTGTTTCACGCAAATAAAAATAAATTATGTTAGCATTCAATTCGAACAAAAGACTGCAATAACATAACCATAAAATAATATATCATATACGAAACCAAGCAAAAGTAGCCCTTTGCATCATGCCAACCCCAGTTTGTTTAACCGGAGGGTGTATTAATGGAGGGCTTGATACTTCATGCATAGCACAGTAAACGACGAGTTACAAAGCTTTTTGTACTTTGACTGTGAAAATGAATTCTTACAATGTATATATCAATACATATTCAAAGTCTTCAAAGAAATTATTTGATTATTTCCCGAGATACGATAAAATTCTAAAAGAAAAAAGTTTAGAAAACTCCTAAACAGACGGATGAATATATGTAAGTCCCCTGTAAATGTAACCCTCGAGTTATGACCATATTGTATGCTTTTAATTAATTAAGGGTAAATGTGTAGGGTGGAATAGAAATATTGAAGTACTGAGTGCTTGATCATATGTGTGATTTTTATGATCATGTGTGATCTACAGTTAGCCTTATACAATAAATAAATTTCCTTTTTAACCCCTGACGCAAAAACGACGGGGTGTTTATAAGTTTGACGTGTCTGTGTGTAACATCGTTGCTCCCGAACGGATGAATTGATTTTGGTTTTGTTTTTTTTTTTGTTTGAAAAGTGAATTACTCATGAGTGTTATTAGCTATGTTTGATCAAAATCGGTCCAAGATGGCTGCCGCCGCAAAATGGCGGATTACATAATTTTTCCCAAATCCCTCAATATAGGTATCAAATAAAAGATCTTGACTAGCAGAATACTATACACTTTTATAAATTTCAAATCCAAGATGGCCGCCACCACAAAATGGCGAATTACATGTCAGAGGTTTTTTAAATTTTAGAGCCCAAGTGTTATATCTTTATCGAGTAAAAAAAGTTTCGACATTCAGATAGAAATTACTAAAATGACTTGAGAGTTGAGACGGCACACACACACAGTCTAAATCTTCCATAGAATTGAAGGTTTCCTTATATTTTTCAATTAATTTTTTATTCCTATTTAAAATGCAAAAATCTTATATTTATAAACATATTTTTATATTTCCTTAACAAGCCGGTGTAAATTAATTTCATTTGTATTTGGCAATCACTTCATCCATTTACTAAACACCATCATACTTTTACTAAACACAGGCGAGAGTCCTAGCGCGTTTCTTTTACTTAACTTTATTAATACCTAATGTTAGCAAGCCAAGTAAAAGAAATATTACATTTCATGAAAGAAAACAATATAATTCTGCAATTGAGCATTTTCACACGTTCCTTCTCAGTGAAGCCAGATTTCCAAAGGGTTGTTATCCTGCAGCCCCCGAGGGTAGCACATAACCATCGATTACTCCAGCTATAAATTCACAAACTGGAACATTAGTGTCCTGCGGCTGTAATATGATTCTATATGAGAGTGGAAAAAATAAGTTTAATACGGAAAGAGATCTTTTATGAACTGTTATGAAAAGTAGGTTACCTTTACATTTGAAATACACATAAATAACTACATGTCATATCAACAATGTACTACGTATATATTTTATCAGAAAAAGAGTGTAGGTACTTCAAATAAAATTTTAAATGCTAACATATTTTGAATCTTTGTAAAATAATGATATTGTTTAAACCAGAATTGCAGTACTGAATATATTCTATTTAGATTCAATTACTGAAGAATCTATGGAACCAACTAGAAAAATAATAGAGAATGAGGGGATTAAAAAGAGGGCTGCAAAGTGAATTTACATAACACTCTACAGACAAGAAATTTTTCATTATTTTATTTATAATGTAAATTGAGAATAAAACATGATGCTTAAAATTACTGCTCAATTGTTTGAAAACTAAGTAATGCGCTCAATGTAATTAGTGTCTGTGGGAATATTTTATTGTATTTTAATAACTGCTTAAGGTTTTATCCACCCGTAAAAAAAAAAGTTTTATAAGATTACATCTGTTCCCCTGAATTTTCAAGATTATGTTAAAATTTGATACGCTATAGAGTTATATGTACAATTAGACATCCATTGTAAATAATAAAATCACAATTTTAGAGGGAAATCGTACTTATAAAAAATGTTAATTATATGAGTTTGGATAAGTTATGAAAGGGCTAATCGCGATAAGGCACGATATTTAGAATGGTAATCCCTTTTAACATACTTCTAACTGATACATCTAAATAAAACTAGGTAAATATTATAACTTAATGTAGGATCTGATAATTATCAGATTTCTATTATAATGGAACCAAGCAATAGAAAGTGGGGATATTTATTTCATTGGCATGAGTTCTATACATAATGGTTGACTGCCTCGGTGGTGTAGTGGCTAGCGTGTACGGCTGCACACCCGGAGGTCCCGGGTCGGGCCAAGTTTATTTATTGAGACTTTCTGTATAGTAAGTCAGTAACAGCCCGGAGTTGGGAAGTTGGCAGTGTTTCACCCCCGTATATTGGAGAGCACGTAAAGCCGTCGGTCCTGCGCCTTAACTCTCACTGGTCGTGTCGAGCAGTCGTCCCACCGGAGTATGTGAGTGACAGAAATACAGAGTGCACGTTGTGTCTGCGCGTACACTTGTGCACTATAATATCTCCTGCGCAGTTGGCTAGTCTCAATGAGTTTGGCCGCCGTAGCCGGAATCGGTCAGGAGAACATCATACATAATGGTCTACTTATTATGTATTTTTACATAGAAAATATAACGATGTTTATTACAAAAAAATACCTACTATACTGATACTAGGGACGAAAATAATTTGAATTTTAGAAGCAAAAACTAAACTAAGTTAAAATTTAAGAAGTTACGCCTAAGAAATGTAAGCGTGTTCATCAAAATGTTTGCTTACGACGTCGGACGGGGACAAAGACCTTTATTATATTAACTTCGCCCTTTCTCATACGTATAACTTTTAGAAAATTGCTCCTGAACTGATGAAATGAATTTTTCTTATAAAATACACAATCTAAAAGGTGGTTAAAAGAAACAGAAACTTTCACATTACCAATAGTTTTCTTCTATACATATAATAAAATTGTAACTAAGTCGAATCTGTACATTAAATATTTTTTGGAAAATCTAATTGAAATAGACATTATTATCGATACAGAGTCGGAATCTATAGTTTTTAGAATTTTTGTCTGTCTGTCTGTCTGTCTGTTACCGCATCACGAGAAAACCACTGGACAGATTTTGATGAAATTTGGTATGATGATAGCTGGTTATCCGAGTCAACATATAGGATAATTTTTACCGCGGGAAAATATCTAATTTCTGAGAAAAAATACAAAAACTGCATTGTAAGAGTATACTAATATGTAAAACCTAAGAATTTGGTTTTTGGGTATGCTAGTATACAATATACATGAAATATGGGTTTAAAAACAAATAAATACATATGCTATTCCAAAGTAAAGTAATTCGTGTACCGTTTCTCCACAATTAGAATTCTTCCTCTCTTTCCCACGCATTACATAATCAATGTTATATATAGAGAGAATAACTAATTAGGTGACGCATTAGAAACACTTAACACCCCTTTGTATAATGCTATATTTAAAACTGCGTAATGAAAATATCCCACCCCTTTGCTAGTTATAAAAAGAACAATCATGACTCTAAAAAGCTTTATTTTAAAAGGAAGCGTTATAAAAACGACTCTTTTCAAATGAACACGATAACGTTTAAAATACTCGTAGTAGAAGGGGTCTTCAGTTAGAACCGAAAATAGAATGGGAATTAAAGATTCACTTGCTTTAAATTGAAAACAAAAAGCTAAAGCTATACTTAGATATATGTAAGTGTAATTACTATATAAAAACATCTCTCGTGTGGTATTAAGTAAAAGAAATACAATATTAGAATCCATTACAATGAAAAAAACTGTTTAAATCACAACATACGATATTTTCTCAATAAAGAATCAATTATTACAATCTGATTTCGATTCCGGTTACCTGAATGACAACAATGAACTAAAATTGAATTAAAATTCAGAGTGACAACACAAAAGCACTATAAGTCAATTATGAACCCATGAAATGGTCATTATCGACTGGATAAGTTGGGTTTTTAAGCTTTTGAGCACTTATTGGATATATTATATTATCATTTATGACGATATATAAAATAAATTATTACTATTGCAAATTAAAATCAAGGTCTGAAGTATACTGTGACATTATTAATATTTTTCTTGAAATATAAAGAATTTGTAACTTGCATTAAAATTGGCAAAATTTACGAGTTCTTTCTAATTTTTAGAGTTTCATATCTCAAAAAGAAAAATTGGAACCTTTTTGGGAACACTCATGTGTCTCTGTACACCCATAACATCTTATTTTCTTCGAGTGTATTAGACTGAAAATGTGGAATGAGGGTGATTTCCAATTTTAGGAGTGAAGTTTGAAGGTCATACAATAAAATTATAAAAAATGTTTTATCAAGTGCAGAAAGGTTCATTATGTGGAATACAGATATTTTTTATAACTTTTTTCATAAAAATGGCGAAAAAGTAGAATATCCTCCCTAAATTTTCTCTGTAGGTAAGTAGTAAGACTAGATTTCTTGCAAAAATCCGGAACTCACACTTAATAAATTTTTACACTTTTATATTTTGTAGGTAATTCATACTTCCACATAGTAGGTATATCTACATATACATATATGTAATAAAATTGTAATCAAGCCGAATCTGTACAATAAATATTTTTTGGAAAATCTCATTGAAATATACATTATTATCGATACAGAGGCCGAATCTATAGTTTTTAGAATTTTTGTCTGTCTGTCTGTTACCGCATCACGGAAAAACCACTGGACGGATTTTGTTGAAATTTGGTATGATGATAACTGGTTATCCGGGTCAACATATAGGATACTTTTTACAGCGTGAAAATATCATATCTCTAAGAAATCGATACTAAATGTTAAAACGTAATTAGGGACGAGTCCGAGCGAAGCGAGGGTGAGTCGCTAGTTTATTATATAAGTACACAAAGAGCGCATATTGTCAATTCTTACATAAACAGTCTACGTCATCCGTAGGTATACGCAGTGGCACGTCAGGAGGGTCCAGCTAATGCCTTTGTCCTGTCTGCGAGACTCATCAAACTTGCAGAGCTTTAGCTTCAGCCATAGCTCATCTGTTATTCACCCACCTCATATTTACTGTACATCTTAATTTGAGTTGAATTAAATGCTTGACGGTTAAAAACAAAGTTTAATTTCCTACATAATACTTTATATAAAACAAAAGGAAATTTAATTCAATTTAGTTTAAATTATTCCTGATTACGAGTATATTCACATTTCTTACAGAATGAAAAGAATACATAAATAGGAAAGGTTTTTAATACCATAAAAAATAATTAATAACAAAAATATGTAAGGTACTTACTATACATTCACTTTAATGGCTAACTTTAATGGCTTAAATTGAAATTAATATTTAGTTTCCCTAATTGCACTTCAATTCCAAGGACATTAGGAGTCAAAGGGTCGGCTAACATTCGTGTAGTTATGTACACCAATTTATGTCTAGAATTTAACTACTAGCTAAAGTGACTCTGGCACGCGACTCATTAAAGCGTAAGTCACCAGGATGTAATAATTTTCAAATCAACCGTGTCATTGCTTAATTTACTTATACCTACCATATAACACCGCCTTATTAAAAAGTTAATGATTCCAAATATTTCTTTAATATTTCTTATCGTAAGTATAATTAATATATAAATAAATAGCTATAAAAACAAATTAATCATTGTCTTGCTTCTTATATGATTATTTTATATTTTTATTTTAAATTCAATTTTCTTATTTAATGACATCAAAATGTGCAGGTTTTGTTTATTTTATGACTAGCGACTTAGCCTCGCTTCGCTCGGGTGCGTCCATAGTTTGTCTTAATTTTTTTGAGAGGAACTCTAATTCTTTTTCTAAAATAAAAGTAACCTAAGTTACTTCTTATAACATTAGTTATCTGCCAGTGACAGTCCCGTCTAAATCAGTCCAGTCGTTCCGGAGACTAGCCAGAACAAACAGACAGACAAAATATTAAAAAAATGTGTTTTTCTAATAAGTTATCTACCGTATATAATTTCATATGTATTTCAATTTTATTTATCTATTTAGATTATATTTATATCGTAGATACCTATATCTGGCATATAAGGTACGAGTCCAATTAGACCTAGGTACATTGAGTTAAATTGCACACAAACAACGAAAAATGATATTAATAAATTAATATTTTAACCAAATCCATGCTTTAATTCTCGAGACATATAAATGTACCTTCTTCAATAGAATATGTCCAAACTAAATATTGTGAAAAACAAATTGAGACTTACGTTTCCAAATACTGGAACACTCTGTATACCGGCTTCCTATACACCAGGAACCCGTCGCAGCGCTCCATGATGACCAGGCTCCGGATATCTCCAAAATACACCCACTTAAATCACTCCACTTTCACTCCATGTTCAAGTAGAAAAACATTCACCATTTCTAAGCCTACTTATCGCTAATTGGTAAAAAATTAAGGCGTTTGTACACTAATAAAAATGGTTACAAAATTCTAACTTGGTCCTTTAAGGTGATTTCGTTCTTACATAAGGCTTTTAGTAGCGATTTTTATTTGGTAAAGACGCACTTTAGTTCACTTATCTATGATTTAACGCCTTTAGGCGATCACAGTTCGTTTTATTATACGTCGATTTGGCAATACTTCGTTTTATTCTGAAACGAATTTTATATTAAGTTCTTTAAATAGCAAATCTTCCGAACTTGTGTTTCCACAACAACTTTCTACAAATACGTTAATACTTAACACCCAAAAAAACGTTTTGATGGATTTAACACACAGGCATATTTTTGAAATCGTTATAAATTACGACTGCACTTTATAATAAATTGCCAGATAACGCGAATTTAAAAATTATTTTTAAAGCATCTGCGGCGTCCTGTGATGGAGTGTATTTCCGGTCGCGATAAAAAAACAAATGCCACTACAGCGGCGACAATAATGAGGTTCACTATTCAAGGATTCATGATTAAATATCCGCTTGACGAACGGCATTAAACATGCGTCAAATTAGGGCTGTCGTAAATATCTACAAAAGATACAAGTGAACAATATAAGTTATTTTCTTTTCTCAATTCTCATAATATTTAAATATTTTACAATATACTTATAGTATGTACTTTAAGTTTTTATGCTTGAGTTGAGGCAGCATATTAAAAAAATCCTATTGGATTGTAAACAATTATTTTTTTTCATCTACTGAAGTCTTCAAAATACAAATCTTATATAAACAAGTATATTCACATACATTCGTTTTACATAAAACATGATGATAACCCTACGATGCTGGATGTTGACGCATCGGCAGCTCAGACAGTACTGGCCGATAAGGCTCGTAAAATGTTCAAGTAGCATTGTAAATAAATACTGACGCTTAAAATGCGAAAACCGTTTGTTTGTAGCATGAAGGATTTAAAAAAAGTTTGACTTTAAATTGCACTGTAACTGTTATTCCTAGCACTATTTATCTTTGTTAACTTACTCTGATTTTTAAAATCGGAATATTTTGCAGTAATTTCCGGTCTCATGTATAGGATAAATATGTCAGTGCCTTATTTTATTTATTACATTAAAAGAACTATTACATAATATTCATATAATAATCTTATTCATGTTTCATTTAATATTTTTTTAAATAAATAATAACAATATTTTAGGCTTTATTATTATTTTAATTATTTACTACATACAATATAAGCTCAACCTTACAATGTCGGGTCGTGCTGCATGTATCCTAAATATGCGCTTGCGCCGGAAACTCGCGTCACGCGCGCCACCTGTCGTCGCGAATACTAACGTCCCAGAACAATGACCTGTCTGCACAGTTACCTGGCAAACGATGTTCAATGGAATTTGTTAATGCAATCAATAAACATTCTTTTCACACAATGTATACAATGCTTTCAATTGTCATAATAACCACATTATCTCGGATTTCCATACTAATAGAATTGCCTTCTGATTGTTTATAAGAACCTAGTTTATCAAATGCAAAATGATATGTACAATGTACATCAAAGCTGGTGTCAGACTTACGGATACGTTCCGAGAATTTAGTAATGTGAGGAGACATTTTTTGTTAAGAATCTATATACCTACAGAGAAATATGTTCAAGAATATGTTAAAATGCACAATATTTGATATTCAGACCACGAGTGTACGAATTTGGTAAACTTAATAAAATCAAGCCAAGCGAGTCAAAACAAATTTATTCAGCTACCTAGACACATCAAATCATATTTGCAGACTGAATTTATGTACAAAATTTTCGGAAGTTGTCAACGTTAATACAGCGCTTAATTTGAAACTGTTTCACGATCACCGCGTTGATAAACTTCAACTCACAGGAAATATTGCCTAAATGATTTCAATTTTGTACAAAATTTTATTATAATTAATAGCTAGCTACTACGTGCGGTTTTGCCTGTATTGGATATCTCCCCTACTTCATATAAAAGCAGGTAGAACAACGATTTTAGCTGAATCTTTGGATTCATAAACTTATGAAATGTCTTCATTTATATTTAAACAATTATAGTTGTAATGATAGGATTTACACATTTCATTTTTATAACATGTATCTAGTATATAATACATTAATTCTATACATAGAATAAAAGGTTTATAGAAGTAGTTCTTTTTTAATAAAAAAAAAATAACATAGTTTAACACCGTATAAAATTTTCCCAAAAACTGGGTTATTAAAACTGGTATAATTGGAAAAGAAAGCTGGCATAAAAAAACATTTTGTCGCACGTTGGCATAGATCCAACAATGGAAGCAAAGGAATAGATCAAACAAGTAAATGTAGTCCTGCAATATATTAGCGTTTTGCACGCAACCTCGTGACTGCTTCAGCTTATGATAATGTAACGCTTGAAAAGATACATATTGATATTTAAAATTTGTAACATAAAGAATAATAAAAATGTGTTTAAAAAAAACATATTTTAATAACAGCTAAATCTACTGTACACACCAAATTTAATTTTTAATTATAACAATCGGTATTATGTACATTATATTTTGTAATTGTATTCTATAAAGAAATCGAAAATATTCATTAAGTCACGCGTTCCCGACGTCCCCTTTAATTTGCGGCCAATCAATTCTACGCATTAATTAACGGCTATTCGACCCCATTAACGCGTTACAGTACTGTTGTAAACAAGCCTCTGTCTAGCGATCATGGTTCAACGAACTTTGCTCTAATGAATCCATAAAAATTGCTACTTGTTTAGGCCCGTTACATGAAGGGCCTTTGGAGTTGTCACATATGAATCTATATGAATAATTTGACAAGGTCGTGTTAAGAATTCTTAAGTTATAGATCAAACTTTGCATTCATTATAATACATATTTGATGTATAACAACACCGTGACAGATTTTCAAATGAGGACTGGCCGATGACAGTTATTACAATTAATATATTCGACGATTCTAAATTGTAAAAGCTAAAAAATAAAACTTCTAATATACACAGTAACCTAGTTATGTCATAAATCATAATATACGTACACATTTTTTTCTTCAGCCACACACGTCGCGTCGGTATAAAGAGGGCTAAGTGTGTTAAGTACTAAACATTGTCTAAATTTATCACATGTCCAAGAGCATCTGTCTGTAGATAAAAGAACAAAGTTGTATAAATTGTCTATGCATATGCTCTGGTTTCGTAACGAATAAAAAGGACAGTATGTTTACAGTAGTTTTGTTATGGTTATCAAAGAAAACGTGTCGTTGGAAATTCTATTTGTAATTCGGGCCTTACCAGTTCCAATATTAAAAATAATATAATAGTACATGTTTGTACGTGTATAAGATATACTCCATATTAGTATTGGTATTCTATTATAGGTACCCTTCGATAGAGAAGACGTTAAATAATAATAATGCTAATTTAAATACCCCTACTGCCAAGTTCAAGTTTGTAGCTTTTCGTATCAAAGACCGAGTGTTCGAAGGTTTAGTTCTAAACTATAGAGTATATATAGACTATTAATTAGCGCCGATTTCCCCAGTTTCGATGCTTTCAACTTTACCGCCAAGTATGGACAGAATCGATATCACATAGCGACGCGACAAAGATAACTAGTTAGGTGACTTATTGGCCTATTCTAGCCAATTTTCTATAGAGACTGCAATTAAAAATTTCTAATAGCCTACCAGGCCAAGTGAATAGAACATGGTACTGAAAATAAGTAAAAACTAATACTGGACCCTTGTACTGTCTACATCGACGGTAGTGTCGCATCATTTCTCTTGTAACATGATATGGTTCTGATCACCCTTTATTCAAGTCAAGCCATCCGATATGCAATGTAAAATGAGGTCTTTATTTTGCTTCTATTTTCCACGATGAAACTCTAGGATTTTCCTTTGCATTCTAGCTTAGCTAGCGTAGCGATTGTCCCTCGAGAGCCACTTGCAATAAAATAATAATAGGTACGTTCCTAAAAATAGCGATATTTTTATAGACTGTGCCATAGATACTAATTATATTTTCTCTGTCGGTTATGATTGTTAGTGTTATTTCTTCAGTCTCTGTTAATTTAGAAATGTTACCACTTCGATTGATCAAGTATGTTACTATAATAGTAAATAACAGTATTATAATAAACTATATATAATGTATCACGTATCCAGCACATCCTATCACCTCGTTTGTACTTATCAGTGTCAATCGCAGTCAGTGTGGACGTCCGGCCTTCATGAGTGCGCATCTAAACGCTTTGTAATGAATGGGCCACATTACTTCAAGCATAAAAATCGATAGGACGCCATAGACCAACCCAATCTTACCTACAATCAATCATGTGTTTGAGGACTTCACCAAAGCATTTACTATAAAGGTACTTGTCACAGTTACTATTTGCTGCATATACATAATAGAAGTTTTCGGTTTGATTTTTGCATTGAGCAAGTATTATTTTAGATCCAACATTTAACTTATATCTGTTATAAAAAAATTAACAATTTTTTTATCAAAAATTACGTTTTACAGTGCTTTTAAAGCCAAAAGTGTATGGATGTGGTGAATTTCTCACACAAACTTCAAATCCAAGTAATAACTGAGTTGTATAGCAATTCCAGAATACTAAAATAATACGTTAATCTCATTGTAGAACAATACCCCAACGACGTCGTTTAAAAATATTGACTAACTTTGTTTATATTAGCCATTATCGCTGGCAGTGGAAAGTAAGAGGTACATTTTAGCAATTCAAATGCAGTCAATCTGCCTCAGAATGACGCGTTGTCTGTTCTCGAATGCTATTAAACCCAGATCGGGATGTAATTGTTCGAAACACACCGATCCCAAAGTCCCGGAATAACTCGCTTAGCAAGACCATTTTCAAACCTAATTCTAGACCAAGCATCTCATTCCGATCTACTTAAATAAACGAAATCACAAATAAATAAATTTAATTTATCGGCCATCACAGGATAATAGTCATCGTTATTCAAATAGACTTGAGCTAAATGTAAATTAAAGATCCAGTAAGCGGAGGGTCTGAACATTATTATAACTTATTTTGTAAGCATAATTGTGTCCAATTACGCCGTGATGAGACCGATGTGAAAAATTCAATGATATCCTATATTTAGATGTCGTCGACTTTCAATTAAAATTACTAAAGTATAATAATTGCGTCAATATACTTAAATAAATGAGCGCAAAAAAAAAACTCGTATGTAAACTTAAAGTTCTCCGTTTGATTGTTTAAGCTCGGACTAATTATAAGGTTTTAATTAATTATGATACAACAAAACAATTTTTAACTACGCTATTTATCCCAAAATGAAGGATTGAATGAGGATGATTTTTTCTGCTTTCCTGATATCTTTTTACTAAAAATTGTCATTGAAATATATGAAAAGAATATTTTAATTATTTTCCTTTTCAGCTAAAAATGCACAAAATTTTAAGCCAAACATTTTCGTTCAATAACACAAAGTTAATATGGAGTGCGATACGGCACGTTACTATATACGGTCGTAATCCGACAGGCGCCGTAGATAACGAACATAATTCGGAAACACATATGTACATACAGACATAATTGTATGTGATGTTAACACATATATATTATACGTAGTATCAGTAGTCATTCTAAACCAATTTATAATATGTTATTATGTGTTGAGTTTCCTATGGAAAGTGAATCTCTTTACAGATAAAAATAACACTTACTTCTTTTTAATTACTTCTATAATTTTATATTACAAGTAGCATTGCCCGCGGCTCCGCCCGCGTTCGGATGATCAAAAACCAAATTCTTAGGTTTTACATATAAGTATAGGTACTTTTACATTGCAGTTTTTGTAATTTTTCTCAGAAATGAGACATTTTCCCGCGGTAAAAAGTACCCTATATGTTGACCCGGATAACCAGCTATCACCATACCAAATTTAATCAAAATCCATCGAGTGGTTTTTCTGTGATGCGGTAACAGACAGATAGACAGACACAAAAATTCTAAAATTTATAGATTCGGCCTCTGTATCGATAATAATGTTTATTTCAATAAGATTTTCCAAAAAATATTTAATGTACAGATTCGGCTTAGTTACAATTTTATTATATGTATAGACTTTTAAGTTATTTCGATAGAAATGTAATAGTCCAAGTTAATATTAGTGTCACGAATAATGATTTAGACTGTAGTTTGTTTACAAGCGCAGCAGTAGTTTCGTAAAACATTCTGGATATAAAAGATTCTGGCACTGCAACAGACACAGAACGTGTTTATAAAATACGAACTCTTTAAAGAGTATAGACGAATAAGTATACAAACTTTTCCAATTGATCTAGAAACTTTTTATTTTGCAATAAAGCATTTCAAAACGGTATTTCTTGTTTTAAACTGTTAGTATGGTCGATAAAGATAGTTCAATGCATGTTCTGCCAACTTTTTTGCGAGTCACCATAATACAGACTTTCCTGAAATAAATAATATAATCAATAAAAATGAATGTTGCTAAGCGCAAAACTCGAGAACGACTCGACCAATTCAGCTATTTTTTTCGTATGTTCCTTAAGGTATACGGAAAGTTTTGATAAAGACAAAAAAATATAAAATATAAAAGACAAAATATATATATATATATATATATATATATATATATATATATATATATATATATATATATATATAAAACAAAATAGTGTTAGTTACACCATTTATAACTCAAGAACGAGTGGAACTATTTTTATGATATTTGATTTTTTGGATTTGTCTTAATCCAGAATAGGATAATTAATAAGTATTAAAACATCAGAAAAAATTAACGAAAATAAAATTAAAATTTATATGGCTAACGCTGGCTAATAACTATTTATATCCATTTAAAACGTACCTAGCGACGAACCCGAGCGAAGCGAGGGTGAACCACTAGTTTAAAATAAATATAAAGAGCGCTACTGGAAAACTAAGTGTAGTAACCATTGAACAGTTTACCTTGGCCCGTAAACTTTGCAAGAACAATTTAAAATATAATAGGTATCTTATGAACTAAAATAAACAATTTTATATAATTAATAGAGAAATGTACATGTTTACAAACTAGCTACTTACGCTCGGGTTACACCCTAAATGCCTAATAATAGCTGATAAAGTAACTTAACATCCATTTTTTTTCGTATTCAATTAAAGTTATTATGATTTCGGACGACCAATCTCCTTCGTGTCCTTTCCATTCTACGTGACATTGGCGAAGTAATCTGTGCTCAACTGGCACGCTTTGAAATCATTAATAAGTAAGAAAATTGAATTGAATTAAATGATTTCTGACAGTAAATACATTTTCATTGGAACAAAAAATAACCTTTAGCACTCAGCGGTAATACAGCTTTCTGTTGGTATAAGAAATTTCAGAATGGGATCAATAGATAAGCCCTTAGGATTAGCCCTTAAGTATAAACTTACAAAATTTCCCTTTTTATAATATCAGTGTAAAATAAAAATTTACAAAATATTCCATCTCAAACTACTGAAGTACGCGTAGCTGAAGAACATTTATTTAAAATATGTCATATAGGATAAAATCGGTGAAATTTTAGCGTTGGCTTTGACACAAACTGGCCGCAACCAAAAACAAGCGAGTTCAGTTAATTGTCAACAGAGCGCCATTGTTGAGAAAATTTGATATTTTAAACTTCTATAGTTTTTTTTAAATATTTTACTAAAAGTTTCGACAATATGCCAAATAACACAGTTTTTACAACTTATAATGTTACTATATGAAATATAAATACTTATACATAGGTATATACGTACTTATTACATAAATTCAAAATAAAATTAAGAACGTCAACTTTTTATTAAGATATGTAAAGCTTACTTAAATGATCAAAATTCAAAATGTTAATTAAATAAATAATGAATTATCATGAAATGGTTTTTTTAATTCTGGCTAAATTGTTAAAATTGTAAGCAACGAATATTTACAGCAGACAGCTACAAAATGTACTACAAATATATATAACAGTATAAAATACGTTTAAATGAATAAAGCATTAAATTGGACGAGACGAACGGCGTGAGTTTTTCAAAATGGCGCAATTGGCGAAGCGAAGAACAATGGTTGCAATTTGTTGAAATTACCACCGAGTGGGTAAATTGGCCTTTCGCACCAGGACTTCTCATTTAATGAATTAGAATTGTCTTATGTTTTGATACCTCAGCCTTATTTATGTTGTATATTTTCCAAGTTTTTTCATGTGCGAATGAGTAAAAGTCAAACTAATTATAATGTTTATAAGAGAAATGGCATGATTAAGACTAAACAAAAACACTAAACTACTACTGACAATAATTCTATTTAAAATGGATATATCAAAACCAAAACTAGCAATTTTTCATTTTATTTTTCGCAATAAAAATGTAGTTCAAATCGCACTTTAAATGTTTGTATTGCTTATATAAACATTAAACATAAATTTACCTAGCAAAAATACAGCTTTTCATATTGAACTAAATAGACCCACATTTTTTCATAATTATTGCTAGTAATAAGAAAAATAACACATCATCAGTTACATCAAGCTTATAATATAGATAAATGTCTCTTAATAAAAAAATCTGATGGAAGGTAAAAGCTCCTTGCAGTAGTGCGTACTCAACGAAGCCTAGGGCATCGCTCAGCGTCTAAAGGAATTAATTTCTCAAGAGACACCACTGCAGTGCTCATTTAGATAAACTAGGAAGAAATACCAATAAGAAAGTCTTGATTATGAAGAAACAGTAAAAAAATAAATTCGATGAAGGCTGAAAAAAACATTAAAAAAAACTAGTTTTGTCAAAACTAATTATTATTAATTGTAAAAATAATAACGAACCAATCATGGCGCGACACCACATTTATACATTTAATAAAATTGTAACTAAGCCGAATTTGTCCATAAAATATTTTTTGAAAAATATTATTTAAATAGACATTATTATCGATACAGAGGCCGAATCTATAGTTTTTAGAATTTTTATCTGTTTGTCTGTCTGTCTGTGACCGCATCACGGAAAAACCACTTCAGGAATTTTGATGAAATTTGGTATGATGATAGCTGGTTACCCGGGTCAACATATAAGATACTTTTTACTACGGTAAAACATATCATCTCTGACAAATCTATACTAAACCTTAAAACGTAAGTAGGGCCGAACCCGAGCGGAGCGAGGGTGAGTCGCTAATCTTTATATATATAATTCTTCTGTGAGTGTGTATGTCACTGAACTTCTCTCAAACGACTGGACCGATTTTGATGAAATTTTTTGTGTGTGTTCAAGGGGATCTGGGAATGGTTTAGATTCACAATTTTGTCCAAAAAGTTTGAAATTTTCAAATTAAAGACGTGTAGACAGGACAACGTCTGTCGGGTCCGCTAGTATCTATCTAAAACTGCCTATCGTAATAGTATTCCAGAGATTAATTTTAAGAATCAAACTTTAAATTTATAATCAATATATAATATTTTTAGATGTGCTAATTACAGAGAGTGTAAAGTTATAGTATATAATTACTACTAAGTGATACTTTGTGTCTGTAAAACATAGGCTACTAATGAAATTGAAGAGTTTCAGTTAATATTTTAATTATTAGATATTATATTTATACAGAAAAGTTGTAAATGTACACATCATACATATACATCACAAAGCACTCGTACCAAAAGAGGATATGAGAATTGAGAACCATTCTTCAGATAGCTGAAGCGATGTTCAAAGTAACTCGATTCGAAGCATCGACTAGTTCCCCTTAAATTCATTTCCTGAAACGACTGAGGCGCTGTTATGTACTACATCCTTTAAGGACTGAATATGAGTTTAAATAATTTAACGATATTTTTTGTTTAAATAATTTAACGCATTTGTGAGAGCAGATTAAGTGGAAATTATTAACTTTATTTTCCACGAGCCTTACATTAATATCAAAGTTTAAACAACTTTTAAAGCTTTTCCACTTTTTAAAGTATTTAAGTATTCCATTTACAATTATAGTCACCTAGCAGATGGAAATTGCACGACAACGCGTTATCTTTTAGTAGCTCCAGTCACGAAAAGCTTTTGTGCCATACGAAATTCTTATCTACGAGCTTCCAAAAGTTGCATCTGCGATTCTTTGGACATTATAGGATTTCATTATAGCTCACTTTTCTGTATTCGCGTCCGCTCGGGCGTTTAATTTCTCACAACCACTAAAATTACCATCACCAATATATGAGCACGTTCTAGACTGATGCGTTTAGGCAGTTTGGCAGAAAAAAAAATTGTTTCTTAATTTGAACATTCGGTATTTACATGCCATAAAATAAACAAATCAAAAGGCAAAAGTATTAGGTTACTGATAGTTTCATTACTTGACAGAAAAACTAAAATCGTAGAACATTTTGCCACTTATCACTCTATAATAAGATTTCTAATTTATGCTTAGCATGATCATTTAATTTTAAATTATTATGTAAGTTACATAAATTTGTCACTAAAATGACCTTAATAGGTAGCCCCCACCAATACGCACTATACAAACCAAGGTAACCTATTCCTAACAAATTGGCAACATTTCATCCTTTTTGATAGTCTAAAGTTTTGCAACAACCGTTCTTACATACATATCCAGTATTCTAAACTTAATGTTCTCAAGTTAAAAGGTCCCAAACTTTAAACGAATGTGCTCTACAACTCACACTGTAGTTACCGCAAACCACTTCAGAAGTGAGTACGTCACGATCCGGCTAATGTTGGCACAGCTGACCCGTTGAAAAAACTTGGCAGCACTTGATCAAGTTGGAAAGCCAGGAATTTTGCCAGGAGCCGCTTACGTAACTGTGCTACTGTACTACGGGAGAGGGATTTTGTTGATATGAATACTAACTCGATTCTTAAATAAATGGGATTATGTAGCTTTCGTTCTATTGGATTAAGCGAAAAATATAACATGTCAGTTTTAACTTAACATTTTATAAAATCAACTGAAATAACGTAATAAATGCACACATAGCATAATGAAATTGAAACATGTTAATCATACACTCCATATTAATAAAACTCGTAACTAGCAGAGCATTTTAAGTGCAAAAGTTACAGAACATGTCAATTTTAAAAGTTATCCAATTACGGCCGCAGTGCGGTGTATTCTCCTAATGAGAAGAATTAGAGTGCCATATTATTACGCCGTAAGTTATCAATTATTGTGTAAAAAATAACAGTTCTTTTTTCCTATCTTTTAAGATTTTATTTTACTGTTATTATTTTATGAGGACCATTTAATGTTTTTTTAATACTCATATACTTCTAATAATTACCATGTAAACTAAGGTATAGCAAAGTACTAATAGCGAAGATATATTATACCAATTGTAGACTACTTTTATTTATAGCCATTGAATTATTATGGTGTATGTATATAGAATATTGTGGTGGGTTAAGGAAAATAATTAATTCTTACCATGTTAGACACGCGGAAAGAACATAGCTAAAGCTTCTTCATAAATGTACAAAGATATAAGACGTTGGCATATTCGGTATGCAAGTTATAAAGCTAGACTTACAGTTGGCGGGGTTATTAAACCCCAGTCGCGAGGGTCCACCTCTATCTTCTTGATTAATCCTGTCACAATATGTTCGCGCAACTTTATTAATATGATAAAGTGAATACGCTGGCACCGTTGATCTTCCGCGTGTTGCATCAAGTAAATCCTCTTGCGAGATTGCATAATATTGTTCGAAGATTCTGTTATCGCTAGAGATTTACTGGGAAACGATAAACTGTTATTTGTGTTATTTTTGTCCACATATTTTTACTGCTGCGCTACTGGACCAATGTGGTTGTTAAGTGGCATTTATTGATAAAATTAAAAAAAAAAAACTCCAAGCACCTTTATTCTTTACCAATGTATACCTACGTACTATCTGTAAGTTCCTTTATTCCGATTTACATTATATACCTATACAATTTTCCGTAACACATTAACGTGCATTATTTCCTGTTAGTCAGAAATATTTATTGTACCAATAATGACACGAAATTCTAGATATGATGTTTTAAGCATTTTACAAACATAATAAAATAAAATGTTTACAAAATTTATCATTGCTGTAATTTATCTTTCATGGCCTAATAAATTAGTTAGGAACAAATAAAGGAATTCAAGTAATAATCTTGTATGGTAAATTAAAATTAATTTTATTAAATAATGTCCCACGAAGGTTTCTATTATTCGCAAATAGAACTTTTTGTAATATCTACATTGTAAGTAGACGGAAAATTTAGAACCATGGTTTTAAAATGTCGTTTGCAGCTCATTATTTCATTCCACACATATGTACATCACTGTAATACATACATTCAGCAATATGCATTTTTATCAAGATCTATAAAGATGGTCAAAAAAATTACACAATAACTTAAGATTGTAACTGATCATGGATTCTATTCCAATTCAAGTCTAGTAGATGTAAGCTACTTACTTCACTAAGTTTTACGGTTTAGCTTAAACTATAACAAGTTTACTCCCTATATTTATTGATATTGGGATTACATCAAAGAAGAAATTATAATTGCTAGTATTATCATAATAGTCATTCCATTTACGATAATTTTGTCATACTCATGCGGCATTCACGAAATTAATAAAAATCACACCTAAAATTAAATAATTTAATAAGCAATATTATTTACTGCTTCCATATCTATACCAAAACAGTAACACTGATATTTTAGTAGGTACAAATAACAATTTCATCGATGCTAAAATAAGCCATTATAAATTTGCCACAATGCGACCGTAGAAATTTAATAATATTATTTCATTCAGTTTCCTACTATTCCTAAGCTCGGTGCTGCCTGCGTATTATACAGTGATATGATCGAAAACTATAAGGCTTTGCTATAGCAAGCTTCACGTGGGAATCGAAGGCGACACAAATGCACCCAGATTGTATCATTTGAGGGCCAGCCACCAGATTTACTGCTCACGATAAAACTGTTATTCAGCTCGTTAGCTTCGTTCCTGGGCAGTGTTTCTCTTATTGTGCCTCTAAGGTTATTAGGAAATCCTATCGATTTACTAATTAAAGGTGGACCACACAAATGTTAGGTTTCTTGTCTGTCCGTTACATATCGGGTTGTATTACTTATTTAGATGTGTACGACTTTGGTCATACTAGGTCAGGTGTATTATTTTGTTCATAATAGTGAATGAGGAAGCCAAGGTGTTCTGTTGATAAATATCATGGATGTTAACTTAATTTTAAAGTTTGTTTAATAATAATATTATATTAAAAGACAATGTTCGAACTACCTTTTTTTTAATTATAGATATATTTAAAAACACTCAAGATATGATATAATAAAAGATATAATTACGTATAGAAAATGTCTGATGATAAAATCAGACCCAACGTCGTGTAATGCCGCTTCAAGTCCGAAGAAATATTATCAAAACATTGTTTAAGAAGCGAATTATTTTAATGAGCACAAGGGAACTCAGTATAATTAAATTGGAAAAGAACGGCATAAGGATACGGTCACTCATATTAAATTTTCTTTTATTTACGTTTTGTTTGTGTACTTCGGTTTCGTTTTCACGTTTAGTACAGATTTATATCTCAGATATATTTTCCCGCAGAAAAAAAATATCCTATATGTTGGACCCAGATAACCAGGAATCATCACACCAAATTTCATAAAAATCTGTCCAGTGGTTTTCTCGTGATGCGCTCCGAGACAGACAGGCAGACAATAATTCTAAAAACGAACAGATTCAACCTCTGTATCAATAATAATGTCTATTACAATAAGATTTTCCAAAAAATATTTCATGTACAGATTCGACTCAGGTAGAATTTTATTAAATGTATAGAGTAGTAGATAATAAAAAATACCAAAATATTACTGGCTATCTTAAAAAGTTTTTAAAAAGAATATGTGGAAAAATAAATAAGATAAGTGCCAATTAAAAATACTTATCCATTAGAAAAAAATATATACATAATACAACATACATTATTAGCACAAATATATTATTTTATTATGATTTCTGGGTGTCTACATAACTTAGGTATCATTTCCGTAGAGTATATAATAAAATAAAGATTTATTTTATTATTTACTCTATGAAAGTGATAACAAAAGATGCATATAATAATTAAAAGATTTATAGAAAGTAACGGGCAAAGAACCACCATTTTTCTGTCCAATTTCAAGTAAATTATCTCAACAGCCTTTAAACTTAGGAGAATTTAACAGAAGAATAATTAACAAATCTCAAAGGACGATGGGACAGGCGGACTCATTAAGTCCATCGTTAGAGGGCTATATAATAAACAAGAAGGATGTACCAAGACCTGCCAGGCATCCTTTGTAGAAACGGAAAAGAATTTAAGTAATTCTCACCTGCTGCCTTGAAAGTGATTGTCACTGAGTACTTTAATACTTTTCCTATGTATAAAAATCAATGTTTGATACACATATATTGATTTTAGACCGAAAAATTTTTTCATTTGTATTCTCGTCGTTTGGAGAAGCAGGAGTTTGAACGA
Organism: Brenthis hecate; assembly: GCA_951806755.1. Lineage (NCBI taxonomy): Eukaryota > Metazoa > Arthropoda > Insecta > Lepidoptera > Nymphalidae > Brenthis > Brenthis hecate. The sequence goes on from OX638261.1 coordinate 5,128,034, forward strand.
AAGACTGAAATGTATAATTCTTAAGACTTATAGAAAAAATGAAAATATATCAAATTATACATCATTTCCAATGTTTCTGATATCATAGAAAATAATACTCGTATTTTTTTAACATTTGTCCAGTTAATTAATCTATACTAATATTATAAAGAGGTAAAGTTTGTGAGTTTGTGATGTTGTAGGGGGTAATCTCTGGATCTACTACACCGATTTATATGAAATTTGATAACGAGATAGTTTGAGACCCTGGAAAGGACATAGGATAGTTTTTATCCCGGAAATCATCCCTTAAAGGGGTGAATGTGGGGATGAAAGTTTGTATGGCGAAGCAAAGTTATTACTATACAAATAAATCTCAATAAAAAAAAATGGTATATAGAACTAAAGATAAGCTTTTTCCCCGTTCTACGCGCTTCCATACAAAACTCGTAGTAGTTGTGAATTAATCGAAGCACGTTATTGTGGTCCTTTTTATTTAAAAACTTGTCCAAAAGTGCGATGTGGGCACCAAAGTCACACATACATTTTTTTGAGTGACGACAAACTGATTGTACCTCACTGTGGACGTCTTCTTTTCCTCTGTACTTCGATGTTGAATGATCCTAATTGTGAAACATTATCAGTCCATTGGCACAACTTTTAGAAATTCCGACAGTTTCGAAAACTAGTCAGAATCTCTCAGTCATGCAAATAAAAATTACAGAGGTGCAGGACTCGAAGTTTGAATCTGCTTTATTCTGTTTCTAAAGGGAGCGTGCTCCGTGGGCTTTCACTGTTACCACTTAATTGATGAAAAGAAAATATAAAACATTTAAGATCAAACGTCATTGTACTTTTTTGATATCGATCTCGGTTTTCGTATTAATGAACAGCTTTTATCAATGCCAACCAAATGAAAACATCGAATTCGACGGATATTTATCGAATACCGCGATCAGATTCTGAGTTTATTATAACCGCATATGGTAGGTATCTCGTCGGGTAAGTATTTCGTTTTATGTAACAATTTGCATCTTAAGGGGTACGCTGCGCTTAATGGTATGCCTTGAATGTTGTCGGAATTGAAATTTGGCCTTGCCTTGCAACTACTTTTTTTAGTACGAGAGCCCGAGATCATCGCTTTGATGTGCTTAATATTTTGGTAGTTAAAGTTATTAGAGAATTATGTTTAAATACTATACCAAAATAACTTAGTAAGCAAATCTTTCAAGTAATAAATAACCATGCCAACGTAAAAGTAATACATAAAAAACATCTTAATTACATGTTCTTCTAAAGTACGTACATAAATACATATACATACATGCAGGAACAACATAACCAACAATGAATACATAATTAGTTTCTATAAAAAAGTATGATTAATCTTTGAAAAAAAACGCACCAGCCGGTCTATTTTTACACAATCATCTGCATGCGCCGGCGCAACTGTTTACGATAGCCCGCACTCGATAACATCCCATCACCTCGGTCAATAGCATTGTACACCGCGATATTATTACAAGTTTTTAATTTGAAAAAATATATATAAACTAAACATCAGTATTAACTGACCAAATTGCAAATCAAAATGAGGATATTATACCAAAGTATATAATCTCATTTTAATGCATCTACAACAAACTTCGTTTAATAAACAATACTTTAAAGTTAAAAAGCCACAACCATTAAACAAAGTTAGAATTATAAATATAATTTAACAAGTCTCTTTGAAAATCTATAAACAATTATAATTAAATTAAAAAAAAACAATATACGCAAAAGAAATCAGAACAAACAAATTACAAGAACATGAAAAAACAAATTGTAAAGCACAATTAGCTTGCGTAAACGTGTTAACCCGTAAAATGCCTGCCAATGCTCGACCTCACCGAGTTGCAAGAGAAAGTCCGAGTAAGTGATTTCTCATATACAAAATTAGCAACATCAGGTGGTGCTTTCGTATCGATAGGTGTCAATTGAATAAGATTTAAGAAAATTAAAAATGATTCACCGCCAAAGTATACAGACACCTGGTTTAAAACCTTATTATTTTAAAATTTAAGTCTATTGAAGTACAAAAGTAATAATGTCACCAATATCTTCATAATTTTATTTATTAATATGTGGCAACCCTAAGTATTGTAAAATGGAGACCTAATCATGAATGATTCATCGAAACAATTGCTAATAATATTCGCCTACTCTACTGAGCTGTATAAAAACTGGATAAGTACGAGTTACAATAACAAAAAGATACTAAGATTTGAAAATATTTTATAGGCATATAAAAAATATGCATCTGATCTAATCTAATAAATCAAAAAAAATGAAGAAAGATTAAGAGAAAGAAGTTAAAAGAATAATTAACTTACATTTCATTACTATTTAAGTTCAAAAAAATCGTTAAATACACTTTAAATAAAAAATTACGAATACTTAGCACGTACCAAAAAACATATGAACCATCTATCGACTTATAACAATCTATGTTGTTATTTAGATTATTAATTAATTATGTTAACCAAATAGAAATACTGACATCGTGGTTATGGCAAATAAAAACATTTTTTTACCATCAGAACTAGATTTAATATCAAACAGTAAAATGAAAATCTATCTGAAATCGACATTTCTTTCTTTTCTTTTTTATAGTGGCATCCAGAAAGTCAACATCTCAAAGGCTAAATTTTTAATTTGAGCTTCTTTGAAGAATACTAAACTACGATAGAGCCAGAGAAATGGGATAAAAAAATTATTTTCAAAATAATGCAATATTAATCTCAATATGATCAGTATTTACACAGGTTTTTAGGGAAAAAAAACTATAAGGTCCTGGCTGTCAGTCAGTGGAACCTTAAAACAGGGTAACACGTCAATAACAAAGTTCATCGCTCCCCAGCAGGGGTTAAGATAGCAACGAACATGCCATCAACTAATTTAAATTAAAATAGATGCTAGGGAATTACTTTACTATATTTTTAATATTAAGGATTATTCGCGATGACTAATACGTGAATATTATAGAAGTGTAGTCTAAAAGCATGAACGAATAAGTCACTGGACCAGACATATAAGCGGACGTACCTTTATCTGTCTTATTAGTAGCCAGGAAATTTCAGCCTTTGTCGTTTGTTTTTTGCGTCAGTCTCAAGCATTTACTTGTCAACAAACAATCTGCCAAAAATGACTAAATGTTCTGTTAAATGGTGTAAAAACTATAGCGGCGGAAGCAGCACTGTTTCTTTTCACTTGTAAATACATTATTTTATTACATTTATTGTTATTTATCACACAATTTAATAAAATTGTAAAATAAAATGTCATATTATCCAACTATGTTAAATATAGTCGATATTTCTATGTATTGTTGACATCTGACAACCATCATAAAATCCCTGGATTATACCATTCAGAACAAATGACTAAACTGTCAAGTGAGTCCATTTGACATCGACTAGTGCTTGACAATGTCGAAAAATATATCGATATTTGACGAAATAACTGAACGAATTGTGTTATTTGTACAGTACAATAACATAAAATACTTTTATCACAGTATCCTACAATCTGATGACAATAAATTTATAAAAATATTTTCTAAGTCACATAAAAATATAAATGCAAAAATTATAATTAGTATGTGTACTTAATTTTTTATTTTATTTTATACCACATTTATATACTTTGGAATATTATTCCATTGTAATAATAATAAAGATCATTTTATTTCAACACATAAATTACACAAAATCAAACAATAATGTTTTAGCACTAAACTTCTGGGTTGGCGATTTGTAATAAAACACTTTACTTTCACGATCTATTTTACTTTCACGATCCAACACTCACTTTAATTTGCAATCACTTTTTCTTTTTCCTAATTTCACAAATGTTTATTAAGAACTGAGCAATATCACTAGCAGTGTCACATTTTTATAAGCTACCCGAGACAATCAATTGCCAATTAAAATAATTCAATAACAGAATCAACAAAATCACTTTATTTAATTAAATTAGCTTAATATTTTTTTAATCTTTAAAAAATAATTTTTATTATATATTAATGGAATATACACCCGATATTCATTTGTTCATTAACATTATTATAGACCAACAGAATGCTGCCATCAATGCCATCGTATTTATATAAATCAAATTAAAAAATAATTATTATTTGACACATTATTATTGCCTCTTTAATTCATTTATTTTAATTTATTATAATAAATACAGATATTTTAAATTAAAAGATGTAAAATATGATGACTATGCTAACCAATGTCTAAAATGTCATTAATTGGTTCATCGATATATGTATTTTATCGATTACGTTCAAGCACTAGAAATATTGTATTGTGTACCTGTGTGTATAATAATGTAATAAAATCTTTGTGTGCGTTATGCGTCTTTTGGTTGAACGAGTTTTCATACATTTGTATTTTATGTCTCGTCCAGTGGTTTATTCGTTCATGTCTAAAAGTTACGGCTAACCGAGAGACGCCAATTCAATTTATATACAAAATTAAGCAACATAAGTAATTTTAATTAGTATGTAAGTAATATATTGTATAAAGTAATGTTATTAGACACTCTAAACATATAATAAAATTCTAACTAAGCCGAAGCTGTACATTAAATATTTTTTTGTTGGAAAATCTTTTTGAAACATTCATTATTATCGATACAGAGGCTGAATCTATAGTTTTTAGAACTTTTGTCTGTCTGTCTATCTGTCTGTTACCGCATCACGAGAAAACTACTGAACAGATTTTAATGAAATTTCGTATGGTGATAGCTGGTTATCCGGGTCAACATATAGGATACTTTTTACTGCGGGAAAATATCTCAACTTTGAAAAATCTATACTAAACGTTAAAACGGAAGTAGGGACGACGCCGAGCGAAGCGAGGGTGAGTCGCTAGTATTTAATAATGTTAATTAAAGTATACGTACGAAAACAACCGATGTCAAATAAATTTTATTTCAATCGACAATAATATTGTCATTGCAATAATTATATCGCAAGGCTATATTTAGAAGCGACCCAGTATGACCGTATAACAAAATTGAGATACTGCGTGACACACGATTTTACAAGACGTGGGAATATGAGGATGAATTCATTCAATTATGCATAAATATGAATTGGCAAATATTTTCGTTTGAAATTACACCGAAAACTAAATCTTCATTCGTTTGGTATAACACCTATTATTACTGACTCAGAAACTTGACCCAATATTGAATAAGATTGAATTTGAAATAAAAGTATAGCGAGTAGATATTATTCCTATCTATACATATAATAAAACTGTAGAGGTTTAATGTCTGTACATAGAAAAAAATTGCTAAAAACGAGTCAAGGGGATGTAAGAGAAATAGAACAAATCCAGATTTTATTTTCAATTTTTTTGTGTCTCTGTCTGTTTGTCTGTTTGTACGGGCTAACCTCCAAAACTGTTGGACCGATTTAAATGAAATTTTGCATGGTGGTACCTAATATCGCAGGTCAACATTTTAGATACTTTTCATTCATGAAAGGTTAAGAGTTGCCGTGGGATAGTTAAAAAAATTATAGTAACTTACAGCTTAGTACACAACAACTTATGCACCTAATTTAGTAAAATTTGGTGCATAAGCTGATACCTTATATTGCCAGTCAAACAACAGGTTACTTTTTATCCCATAAAAATGAACGGTTCCCGTGGGATAGATCTGTTTGTGCTTCTCTCTGTTCTCTTCTGTTTGTTATTTTTAATAATAATATTTTTTTTAAAGTACAAGAACTCATTTTCTGTGACAACTTAGTATCAATCTAAAGTAAAAGACTTGTAGAAAATGCCATCATACAGTTACCGGCCTTTTTAGAATCCACAAAACCTGACATCCAAGTATAGAGATAAATTGAAATAGTTAATTGATCGTATCGGATCGTATTTTCTGGAACCAACCAATTATCAAAATGTAGATACAAATATTTTGATATAGGGTTGTTATAATAAAACATCTCCAGACTAGAGCTTTTTCAATTAAAAATAGCCTGGAGCAAATTCTTAGTGACAACCCCCCCCCCCCCCCCCCCCCCCCTCTGGGTCTTATTTATTAATATGTTTTATGGTTAAAAAATATATTTCGCCTGGAAAAAGAGTAAGGGGTCTACCACATAGATCAGGATCTTAGTCTATAATATTTGAATTAAATACATGTAACTTGGAGATCAATAGACATCAAACGACTAAATTCGCATTTTAAGTATACGATTATCTTTTCAGCGTAAATGTATTCAAAAAAGAGCGTCCTATTTGTGGGCGGATATTGATGTTTACGTTTTTTGTACACAACGAGATGGGTCATTTGCGATACCAGATAAACAACCTAAATAGCATCACCACAGACGACACTTTCGTTTCGATCAATAACTATGAGAAACTGCGTAGATATAATAAAATAAGAAAAAGCTCAATGCTCGTATATAAATCTTGTTATCATAAAATATCCTTAATAATATTCTAATTAATAACCTTCGTTATTTTTCATAAAAAAAACAAACAAAATTAAAAGATATGGCATAAATTGACTCACATGTCATATATATCAATCACGGCATTACAATATTTTTAGACTTCTGAATGGCATCGTACTCCGAAACCTCGAATTTCCGTGAAGTGCCATAAACGAAGATCCTTCATCAAATTAAGCTATTAATTAAAAGAATACAGCGGACATTATGACCTTGGATGAAATCTATCTCTATCTAGAGTAATGATATATTATGTATATATATATATATATATATATATATATTACATTACATATACCCTGTAATATATGGTCCTCATGGCTAAAATAAATTGATAATATTTTAAGGATAACGTATACTTCTATAACACATATTACTAAATATGTTGTAAAATGTTTATATATTCCTCATTTTACACTAATAAATTTCATTAAAATATATATAGTAACGCACAATATTATCAGGGAAAATCGTAATACGCATTAAACAACTAATATTTCAGTAAACCTATTGAAATTGTGGAAACACAAGCCATTACAGCGTTTACATTTAATTTAGTATCACAAACAATACCTACAGAAACCACAAGGCAATTATTTTTGCCGTCATCACATCAGAATAAACGCACTAAACTATCCATCTTACAAAACACTGGGCCACAAATTTTATATTCCGTAAAAAAATTCACACAATCCGCGTCAGTCGTATTCGTAAACCTACCGCAACGCGTCGCATGTTATCGAACAACGCTGGCGTATTTGGCTAGAGTTGCTGTGACGCGAGCGTAAAAGCCGGCGACCGGCGCGGCACTGCGGGTACCGGCCGGCCGCGTGGAGCCCGGCCGCACCAAAAACCGTACGACATAACTCCATGCCCTGAAAAATAAATACCACCCCTAACACCATTGTACAAGGCACATTTTCCCGTACATGCCATAGAGAACGCCAATCGATGCTCCTGAAACAGGACAACAGATCTTTCCGCCTCCGCTCCTGTCCGCACGACCACGCTGATACGAATTTTCGCAAACGCCGCTTTGCTTGTAAAACAAAAATGTAATTTTACAAACAAATCGTCGTATAAAAGCGCTACTTGACCTGGCTTCTCCAATTTCATTAGCGACGACGCGAAATGTGGATTCCTTTGCGACCCGAAATAATAAACTGGCGATGTTCATTATGAACGATCGCGGATAATATTTTTCTTACTTTATACATTGAACATGGGACGTAAAAATACAAAGAAATATTATTGGCGTCGAGCACGACACTGCAGTGTGACTTTTATTATTGAATATTCTTTCACAATTACTTTTAAACAATTTATTAAAAAATGCAACATTGCGTTATAAATTTAAAATTTATTGAATTCGAAAAGTATATATATATGTATTTATGCTCGCAATATTAGACCGAAATTGATTACTGCTGCATATAGGGAGTATGACAGCATACAATAAAACACCTACTCTTTCCTAAAGCCTGTTCCTCAGAAAATGGTAATTGCATAAGCCTAACTGTAGCATGTAATTAGCAAACAATTCGAGGACCATTCACTCGGCAACCACTTGGCTAGCTAATTCGCCGTGAGATCGCAGAGCACTTTAATGAACGTCATATCTCGCACAACCCACCTAAAATGAAACCTGTTTGAGATAAACCTCCAATTTATGGAGCTACTTAAATGTTTAATGTAATAACAAAAGCCATTCAGAAGCTGATACTTAAAACTTATAGCTTAATTTTAAAGAAAAAATTTCTACGCCATTTTTAAGCAGTGCACTTAACAAATATATAATACGTATAATGCATATCCAAAAATCGTAAGTAAAACACACTATTCGCTTCATAAAAATAAAGAAATCACTGAGTTTTATATCTTTTAGCACTTAGTTGGGAAGTTTACGATATTGTATATTTAAAAACGTCCGAAATCGAGATGATCTTATAACCATATGCGAATCAGACATAAAATAAACAGTTCTTACGTCAAGATACACTAAGAACTGAAGAAAACGAGGTTGTATTTGCAAATATTGACAAGCTGTTCCAAGATAGCAGAACATATTGGAATAGGGTGCGACCGGCGCGTTCCATGACAGCAGCCAATCGGAACGTGGATCATATGACATCGAACATGAGTCGACGACGATACTGAGACTATTATTCTGTATCAAAGCGACACCTTGCTTCTGATTTCTATCACGTTCCACAGACTAATTTTGCACACCTACATGCTCGAAACAAAATCATGAAAAGCATCCAAGGAGAAACCGTATACTTACGAGTTGGTATGTATGTATAGTAGTATAGACAAGAGGAATCGTGGTAGGCTACTAATGGTTTTTATTTCTATGTATTTGTGACTACCCCTCATTTAAGAAAATAAAATACCCATGTATAATAAATTTTAAATGCCCACGACCAAAGCTTTAAAATGCTTGCAAATGTACTGAAATCATATATGAATGCCCTAATATAAATTAACATAACCAAACCAAAACTGTATTTCAATTACAATAACTTTTATTGAAATTAAAAAAACCAAAATTATACGTATAATATTATATTAAAATTTATTATGTGTAATATAATTTTAGTTATTAAACATCGGTAGGTATATGTAATATACGATGCTATAACTTCGTAACATACTTCAGGCACACGACCCACCTCTTCAATAACTTAAACTTTAACAGGTTTACTTTGTTTACGTCATATATTTACTGTAAAATAATAATAATTCAAACAAAATGAATCGATTTAAAATACATATTAAAATACAATATAGACTATTTTATTTGGTGGTGTATTTTTTGTGTAATTTGAGTGAGAAAATGTGATAGCATTAGGAAAAGCGAGAGATTCGGATTCTGATTTTTATATATGTAAAGAGCGCATTATGTAAAAGCTTTGTCGTCTATGTATGTCTGCGGTAGATATCGTAACTCTCAAACAGAGGAATCAATTTCCATATGTTTTTTTTTTAATTGAAAGCATTTTATAAAATTTGTCTTCGTTGTAGGTTTGCTATATAAAAGGCTCTTTTACAAATCGTGGAAGCATTTCATATAACATAGAGAAATATTTACCAAATATGTATGTATATGTTTGTATATTCGATAACCCTATAGGTATATCTGACAGTATCAGTGCTATTAGGATAACTTATAGTCTACTCGAGTCCTTACAAAATTAGCTTAGATATTACGTGTTATAGCTTATTTAATCGGTCTTGATGAGAGTGTGGTTAGCGATGATCAAGCTAATAAAATTTAATTAAATATGTATAAAAGACACACATATAACGATCGTATCCAGCCCTTTTTGACGTCCCACTGCTGGGCGGGGGCCTTCTTTCAATACGAGGGGATTAGGCCATAGTCCACCACGCTGACCAAGTGCGGTTTGGTGGACTTCAAATGTCTTTCGAAAACTTGCTAGGTTCTCTCAGACATGCGGATTTCCTCACGATGTTTTCCTTCACCGTAAGACAAGTGGTAATCATGTTAGAAATGATTCGCACATGAAAATATCAAAGGTGCGAGACTCGGGATTTGAACCCGCTTCACTCGGTTTCCCAAGTGAGTTACCAATGCCGATCACTTAAAAGTAAAAAGTTTTAAGTTATCGTGGAACCTGCGGCGTGTGACTAACAGTTTTTAAGTCAACAATATTTTCACGTGCTGCTAAAAATATTTAATGAACAAACTCGATTTTGCTACGATATTAATATTTTTTTACGTATAAATTAAGTCTGAATCGATACATTAATTCAATTAATGTAAACGCTATGTACTGCCAATATTGTCTCAAATCCCAAGTGATGCCGAACACATAGTAGCCTATATATATTGTCACAGTACAAAATACATAAAATGAATGAAGCCATTACCAAATTGATTGCATTCATGCAAATTAACGGTCACATCCGGAAGCGTTACAATGGGCGTTGCAAAAAGAACAGTATTACGTTCCGCTTGCTGCATTTCGCTATCGTGGGAATAGAACTTACAACGAATGAACTTTATCTACTACATAAATATATATAATACCCGCGGCTTAACCCCCATATGCGTCTCTGTGTAATCCGCAACCGTTAAATTTGACCGCTGCTTTGAAAATCGCAAGCTCAAGACGGGTCTACTGAACCGACTATTACTTACTACAAAAAATCTATTGAAATACTTTTATTATACAGATTTTTTCTCTAATTTTACAATAAATATTAAAAATTTTAGTTATATATTATTTTAAATTATAAAGACACAGTAAGGGCCGTTATACTTGATGGCTGTCTCGTTAAAGTAGCGACGTCATATGCAGATCATATGTAGGTTCCTCTGGGTTTCGGGAGTTGGAACTAAAGTGTTAACGGATTATTTACCTATCAAAAAGTTCTCAGTCGCAGTAGCTCAGAATTGGTAAAACAACAACAAAGTGAAACGTAAGCAAAATGCAATGCTTCTACTCGTATATTTACGTACACATTCGGGCACTATAGGGCAGTGAAATTAGACAATTATGTATAAAATCTATAGGCACAGTCATATTATTTAACATATGTAATATTCCCTAGTATTACTATAATGGAAAAACGAAGTATAGTAACGATGGAATGAGACATTTGACATTTCGTTTTCCTCTTAAATGAACTAAAACCTACTACTTGAATTAATTGTTGATGTATTAAACCATGGACCATAGACCAAGACCATATTATTTTTTTATGATAAGAGCAATCGTTCATTCTTTATTATAGTATAGGTAATGTGATGATCCTATGAGATAGCCGCTTTGAACGATATCAAAATCAGTAAATCGATAATAATACTACCGGGGATCCAAAGTAAATATAAAATAAAAAACTATATTGCTTTAACTTTTAAATAACACCGACGATAATATACAAAAGGAAGAATAAAATATGGGTAATTTTTTTATATACGTGACACTAAAAAAAAAGTGGAAGGTATCGTGGGACAAATATATAAGTACCTACATAGGTATTTACGATATTCTTAACTTTAAAATAAATAAATAAAGTGAAATATTAAAAAGGAATGTGTAATTATTAGTTCTAGTATTATTAATCAATGCAGTATGAGTTTCTTTCGCCAGTTCCTCTCAGGTTTGAGTCTTTTTCTGTACGAACTGGTAGAGGACTGTCGTTCAGGAAAAGAAAATGTAATAATTTGATGCTAATTAAAACATTTTAAATGTAGAATATCTAATTAATATAAAATCACTTTAACCTAAATAAGATTTAAACGAAGTATTAGGAGAAATCTTCCGTTAGTTAAACTACCGTTAACCAGCTTCCACAATAAAGAGTATTACAATAATGTCACTTTATAGTGTATAGTGAGAGGCAACGCAAAAAACGTGTGAAGTGTTACAATCAACCGTATGTAGATTGTACCGTTTATAGGAAGACTAGAGATGCTCTGTACATATAGTATAGGTTTACGTAGAAATATATTCCCGTCTTTACTCAGCTCAGATAAACTAAATAATATTCTCAATGGAAACTCCTTCGGAAAGTTTAGCCTGTTTTAAAAGCACGACTTAGATCGAGACATCTTGGGATCCTATTTTGTATACATACTAGCGACTCACCCTCGCTTCGCTCGGGTACGTTTTCATGGTTAGTATGGTATATATAGACTATACAGTTCTTACCAGGATCTCAAACTATCTTTAAAGCAAATTTCAGCTAAATCGGTTCAGTAGTTCCAGAGATTACTTCCTACAAACAAACTCACAAACTTTACCTTCTTCCTTCTTCTACTTCTTCCATCTTTATAACATTAGTATAGGTATAGGTTTGTATATATGAAAATTTAAAAAGACCTAGGTCGGCGTATTTTCTTTTTCGTGTCTTTTATAGTTAGGTATATCATAAAATTACAAGTAATATAGGTAATGGGATTATCTTTGAAGTAGGTTTTTATATAAAAACAATATCTAAAATCGGTTCACAAAATAAATTCAATTGAGTAGGTACTTCCTCCTGTTTTGAAGTTATTCATAAATATTAAAGCAACAAGCGACTCATCCTCGCTCCGCTCGGATACGTTTTATCTGTTACTATAGATTTCACAGGTGAGATATATTCCCGCATTAAAAAGTATCCCAGTATATACCAGCTATCATCATACCACATAAAAATCCGTCCAGTGGTTTTCTTATGATGCGTTCTCAGACAGACAGAAAGACGCAAAAATTCTAAAAACTATAGATTCGGCCTCTGTATCGATAATAATGATTATTTCAATAAGAATTTTAACAGACTTTCCAAAAGGAGGAGGTTCTCAATTCGTCGGGACCTTTTTTTAGTGCAGACATAATTAATTTTCAGGTTATTTATCCTCTAAGTCAAACCATATACCACAATGTTTATTATGTGGTCAATTATCGAATTTCCACTGATTGTTATAGCAAAAAGCGTAATTAAAGTAAGATATAGTAAAGTAACGTTTCATATTTGAAAACAATTAACTTGCACACATTTTCGCCTTTAAAAAGCTAATATAGGTATAGTTTTTCCCAGTCCCATAAATATTGTAAATGCGAAAGTTTAGATAGATGTTAGTTACTCAATTACGCCAGAACAGCTGAAAGGATCTAGATGAAATTTAGCATAGAGATATATTATGGCCTGGAAAAGCACATAGGTTACTTTTTATCCGGGAAAAATGTACGGTTCCCGTGGGATAGATTTGTTTTCGTTTTTCACTAAGGACGAACCCGAGCGAAGCGAAGGTGAGTTGCTAGTTTATAATAAATCATAAAATAAGGATAGAGAACATTTGATGTTTACGAATTAATACTATGATATAATATAATAATGAATGAGTAATAATTTGTTTGTACGAAATAAAAAATATACTGATATTTTAATCAAATACTAACATAGTACAATGTGTACATATTTCCCATAGAAATATTGTAGATCATAGAGAAAAAAGATTAAGAGAAACACTGAATCGGAATCCTATGTACGCAAAGGTTAAGTTACGACAACTTTCCATTAGGGCTACTAGGTGTTTTTGACCCAGAAATCTAACACTATATTAACTGGTTCCCTGCATATCTGGCCATACTTAGAATAACAGGCATTGGAAGGTGGTTATACGCAGTTCTTGTAAGTATGAGCCGCAACTAGCAATTTTGTAGTGTTTATAACACAATCATGACGCTGATATAAAATCAGATAGTCTATACATATAATAAAATTGTAACTAAGCCGAATCTGTACATTAGATTTTTTTGGAAAATCTTATTGAAATAAACATTATTATTTATTATCGATACAGAGGCCGAATCTATAGTTTTTAGGATTTTTTTGTCTGTCTGTTACCGCATCACGGAAAAACCACTGGAGTGATTTTGATGAAATTTGGTATGATGATCCGGGGTTATCCGGGGCAACATATAGGATACTTTTTACCGCGGGAATACCTATATCTCATTTCTGAGAAAAAATACAAAACCTGAAATGTAAGAGTATATACTAATATGTAAAAGCTAAGAATTTGGTTTTTGGTCATCTGAACGCGGACGGAGCCGCGGGCAATGCTAGTTTTAAATATTTTGTTTAATATATTAGATTTTTTATCATTCCAAAAATCTAAAACGTGATGTAACGTGCCAAGATATCATATCGACATAAAATATAGACTACATAATAAAAGCAATAAAATAATTATGTTCAATTTCCCAATAAGCAAAAACGAATAGATTTTGAATCGATACAAAATATTCATATACCTATATAACGTTACATTCTAGATATAATAAAAAAAGATGTACATTCATATTACATTCTAAATCATATTTTTTAAGAATACCCTTTTACTCATACAATAGATATATTAAAAACATGCAAATGAAAGACAGTAATATTATCATAATATGAATTTATAAATAGCATCGCTAGAGGTATTTAAACTGTTTAACCTCAACTGTGTGGTGTAATAATGATGTATGTATGGGGGTTTTTGTAATGTGAATCAAAATGAATCAATACCGCAGTTAAACATATTATCTATCGGTCGAAACTATTATTTTACTCATCGTTATTATTTTTATCTATTCTATACATATAATAAAATTGTAACTAAGCCGAATCTGTACATTAAATATTTTTTGGAAAATCTTATTGAAATAAACATTATTTTCGATACAGAGGCCGAATCTATAGTTTTTAGAAGTTTTGTCTGTCTGTCTGTTACCGCATCACAGAAAAACCACTGGAGGGATTTTAATAAAATTTTTTATGGTGATAGTTGGTTATCCGGGTCAACATATAGGATATTTTTAACCACGGAAAAATATCTCATTTCTGACAAAAAATGCAAAAACTGCAATGTAAGAGTATGCTAATCTGTAAAACCTAAGAATTTGGTTTCTTAAGTCTGGTTATCTGAACGCAGGCGGAGCCGCGGGTAATGCTAGTTAACTATATAATTGAACTTCACATTGATATAAAAAATATTTTGCACATTTCTCTTATCTACGGATGACATTAAAATTTGGAAGAATTGTACAATCTATGAAATAACACGCATCATCAATTAAAATTCTTGTAATAAACAAAGTTACTTACCAAACGAAGCAATTGGTAGTCTACGAAGAAAATAATATCTGTAAACAAACATAAATACCTATATAGAATATACATTATACAAAATATTAAATATAAGAATTACCTATCTGTCTGTGATTTCAATACAACTAGGTTTTTATTTGCTCAAGTGCATAGTTGTTTATATGATACCAGTACCTAAACATGCCTTTTTTAAATGTTTGTGTCTGTCTTTCTGTTTATCCAGGATAATCTTTGGAACGGCTTAATCGATTTTAATGGGACTTTTACTGAAAGATAAACAAGTTTGCAGGACTACGTATAGCGTATGTTTTTCCAGCGCGAAAATCTAAAATCTTTCAAAATTATTAATTTAAATAAATAATAATAGCATGTGTGTATCTCTCAAGGTACACTTACAAAAGCTATTTTTTTTCTACTGAATATTAGTATTCGAGCGAAGCGAGGGTAAGTCGCTAGTATTATAGTAAATTAAAATTCAACTTATAGACGATTAATGACGGTCTATTACAAACTCTAAATAAAGGAGTAAAATTAACAGTAAGTAATGAATGTCTGTAGTGTCAAGAGCAGATAATTTTTAAAAATACATATATTATGTTACTAGCGATTGCTGTCACCTTTCTTATCTATACTAATATTATAAAGAGGTAAAGTTTGGGAGTTTGTGAATTGTGAGTTTGTGACGTTGTAGTAATCTCTGGATCTACTGAACCGATTTAGATGAAATTTGGTAAGAAGATAGTTTGAGACCCTGGGAATGACAAAGGATACTTTTTATCCCGGAAATCATCCCTAGAGGGGGGTAAAAATGGGGATTAATGTGTGTATGGGGAATCAACCTCAACAAAATAAAGCAACATATAGCTTAAAGCTGTAAGAGCTAGTCGATTTGCACATTAGCCGAACGTTTTTATTAATTACATAATACTAGCGGCTCACCCTCGCTTCGCTCGGGTTCGTCGCTAGGTACGTTTTAAATAGAGATAAATAGTTGTTAGCCAGCGCTAGCCATATAATTTTTTTTCGTTAATTTTTCTGATGTTTTAATACTTATTATCCTATTCCGGACTAAGAGAAATCCAAAAATTCAAATATCATAAAAATTGGTCCAGCCGTTCTTGAGTTTCATGTCACGTCACACGGGAACGCAATCGAACGGGATAAAAAGTATCCCATGTCCGTCTCCTGGGTCTAAGCTACTTCCCCACCAATTTTCAGCCAAATCGGTTCAGCCGTTGTTGAGTTATAAATAGTGTAACTAACACGACTTTCTTTTATATATATATATAGATGTAAATGATGAACAGTTTATGTCAAGATAAAACAATATAAGAATCAGCCTTTATAGTAAAGGAAATTATTCTTTTTAAGTATCCAAGCACACATCGTAGCGTGAACAAATAAACAAAGCTATATATTTTTATACAGTGAAACGAGCATTTGTGCGATTAAAAATATTCGATCAATGGTGCTTTCATAAACACTCGCGAGTCGTGGATATAAGAGAATTTCGCAATACATCGTAAAAACACTCTGAAAGTGACAAGTGTCAGCGATGCGAGGCGGCGCGCTGGCCCATTTTACTGCAGGCGCAGTTTTGCCTTTTGTCGATCGTCACTGAAATAAATGCAAAATGTTCAAAGGAGTGTACAATGTACAGCAACAAATGTTTCATATGAAATTTTATATTTAATATTATCCTTCGCACGAATGTATTTAACTTTACTCCATTTTAACTTTAATTTTTTATTGTTAGAATTTGTAAATTTAAATAATAATGCTATAAACATTTGTAATAGTAGATATAATGTATACCTACTGCTGTTGATATATCATCTACTGTAAATGCGAATACAGTAAATGCGAATGTAGATTTGTCTGTTCGTTTGTCCTTTTGTTTATACTAATGTCGATAAATTTTAGCACAGCGATATTTAGCTTGCATTTTTGTCATGAAACTATACTATCGATCCATGTAACTGTATATATAAAGGAAAACTAAAGTTTATCACGAGATAGGGGATATCACTAATATGTATATTGAATATCTTGTATTCTAGAACAGCTATTTTTTAAATTAACTAGTGACTTACCCTGCCTTCGCCTGGGTATGTCACTAGGTACGTTACATAGTACATATAGCGTTGCTAGAGTTTACCTAATAGATATTTTTAAGAAGAATAATTCCGTAATACATTGTTTTCATATAACTTTTTTTTCCGCGGCACACATCGATAAAACTCCCAGTCGACATGATTTTTTCCGACATCGTCAACAATCATCGTCATATTTCAGCCAATTTATACAAACTTTAATGAATTATACACCTAAACCTTCCTCATGAATCACTCCGTCTATTGGTGAAAACCGTGTAAAAATCTGTTTGGTAGTTTTTGAGTTTATCGCATTCAGACAGATAGTCAGACCGACGCGTCGGGGGGACTTTGTTTTATAATACGTATGTAGTGATGTCGATTTGCAAAGCTACTCCTAAGCGTGGGTCACTGACATTTAGAATGTTGAGAGAAAAACAAAGAGTTTCCGTTGGATAGCGATACCATATCATCTCCTACGAGCGACATAATTATTAGTCCAGTTTCTATATATTATATTATTTTGATTGCTATTGCATAATCAACAATTTTTTTTATTAATTCTATTTAAATAGTAGTAAATAATACTATTTAGTTTAGATATTAGTTAAAGCTATCAAATTTAATTTGATTTTTAAATGATAAATGGAACAGATTACCGTCTTTGTATTCACTTTTAATTTTGTCAAATGCCCATATGCCCTGATACATCCAATTGTAACATGTGATTCGAATAAAACCCAAAAATAATGGAACAAGACATCCATACTAATATTATAAATGTGAAAGTGTGTTTGTTTGTCTTTCTTTCATGTCGAAACGGAGTGACGGACTGACGTGATTTTTTTGTGTTGAGACAGTAAGATGACTGGAGAGTAACATAGACTACTCTTTTCCGCAGGAGAATTCCCACGGGAAAATACGTTATTATACAACCCAAAAAAATATTTATGATAAGAATTACTTTGAAACTTGGTATTAATGCTTTTCAATACAATTAAATAAATATGTGTTTTAGCATTTTTCTAAATTAATCTCATAAGGGGGTAAAATAGAGGACAAAGGTTTGTTTGGAACCTATCTTTTTACAGTTTTTTATATAGTTTTAACACGAGCGAAGCCGCGGGTTCTGCTAGTATTATATTATAACAAGCAAATCGTATACCTTTGGGAAAATGCTTCTAAAACTGCTAAAAAATGCCAAAATTTTCAGTTTAAATAAGTATATCATGAAATCAGTGCGTAACAAAATATTTCAGAGCAAAATGACAACAACAATAGATATATAAGCGGAAGCGACGAGCGACAGTGGCGCCGCTTCCTGCGCCGAGAAAATGTATTATTATCTACACTGTTTGGAGTATACAAGTTGTTTAGGTACATATAAGCATATCATAATATTTAATGGTTTGCTTAGAATTTAATTATGTGTGCGGTATATGCGGGAAGGTCTTAGGTTTTTAAATTAACCCTACATACCTAGTTCTTTTAAATTTAATGGCTTATGCAAAATATCTAACATAAAACATTCTATTTAAATGTAGTTGATTTTTTTAAGGTTTAAAGCTCTTTGATTGACAATATATTGACATTACTGAGATATCACTGAAAATACGTAAATATGGAATACTGGCAGAACCCGCGGCTTCACTCGCGCTAAAACTATAAAAAATACTCTAAAATGTGAATGTAGGTTTCATACACACTTACATCCTCTATTTTACCTACATAAGAGATGAATTTTGAAAAATGCTTAAATACGTATTTATTTAATCGTATTAAAGAGCTTTGATACAAAGTTTCAAGTAATTCTGGTCATAAATATTTTTTTGGGTTGTATTATAACATATATACCTGTGGGAATGAGATTATGTCTCGCGGTAAAAACGTAAGTAAGTCACTCACCAGCCCTCCAACTATCTCCACACAAAAAATCACGTCAAGAATAATAAATATTTAATTTGGAAATAACTTTGCTAAATCTTAAATTACATAGAGTTTGCATTAGATAGATGATGGAAAATTATAGTGCACTATTAGCAATACATATTATCATAAAATAATATGGATAAAAGATTTAGTGTAAGATAATAGTTGTAAGTATGTAGTTATATTTTTAGAGATAAGAAACTCTTTCAATTATCATATTCTATTTTTTTATTATGAAAAATAACTAATAGGTTTATAAAAAAATAAAAATATATACTAATAATATACTTAGAACATAAGCTATACACTTTTATCTATTTTCATATATCATATTTAAATAATACAATATGCAATTTTCAATATTATGTACAATATTGATGTATCTTTAATTTATAATATAAATAATAAGTGCAAATTTTAAGCTTTCTGTTAATCGGATGTAGAAGTAACACACAGTATTAATATATAAGATATTTTTCTTCTCTTAATTTTAAGAGATTACCTACAAAATGTACATAATTTTACCTAGAATCTTTATTAATTCATTTTTTTTATTAAGTCAATAGCAAATTAAGAAAACGTTTCATTTAAATTAATCATTGCTTAGGACATTGCCATATAAAAAAAAATTACAATTTTATAATGTACTAAAATAAGCACCTACATTATTATGTTATATATATGACAACTAGTATTTACACTTATGAATCAGAGTAATAATTTGATGTTATAAACTGTTAACTGATTTAACCTTGGTTACATTTGTTTAATATATACATTTTCCTTTGTCACACTAATCAAAACATTTGAAACAGGCTATTTTTCACTTTTAAATTGAATGCTATTCACAACCGTATATATTTTTTTACACATTTTTTAATTGTTTACAGTAACATCTAAAGCAGTCAGGTTCACAAGATAGCTCAATAAACTTAATACATATAGATAAAAGTGGGCAAATCCTAATAAAGATAATATTAGGATTTTCCAATATTTGGTATAAAAAAGTAAATTTAGTATGAAAAATTAATCTAAAACAATAAAAACAAAGAATGTATATTCATTTAAATTAATAAATTATTATTAGTAGTAAACTGTGTTTACATAGAGCCTGTAATATGATATGTAAAATGCAATTTGCTGAATAGCAGATTCAGATAATGATCTATTGTCCGATATTAGAATATCAGTGTGAATATTTTGCTAACATATGAAGAATTTACTGTGCGTCACCTACATAGAAGTAGGATTCGATCTAAGGAAACCGGTCACAGAAAATGTGTATCTTATACCGTTTGTCGGACAATTTTGGCAAGAAGAACGCAATTTATTAGAGTATTTAAGTTAAGAAATTTAACAAACTGACATTGTTGTGCTCTTTTATTCAAATAAATGCGATAAACATGATCTCAATAGGATAACAATCAAAAAACATGTTTTAGATAAAGAAGTAGGAATTATATAATAAAAAATTAAAATATGTACCTTAAAAAAACTTTCCTTCAAAATATCTTGTAGAATTTAGGAAATTCTATATAATACTTTCGAATTATGCGATAATAACAACAAACATAAAATCGAAACTATTGACACGATTGACACCCAGAAGACATAGACAAAGCGATGCCCTAGTGAAATTAGGTCAAACTACATTGAAAATTTTATCTTTGTTTCAATCACATTGAAAAGAAACGTTATTTTATATTTATCATCATTTATTCTATACGGCATTGTAATTTTTTAAAATTTTAATAAACCAATGTGAAATCTGTTTTCTATAATTTACTTGACAACGCAGAGGTTTCAGTATTTTAGTATTGATTAAAATGTTTAAAATATCTGGCAATACTTAATATTTTTTCTAGCAATAATTAAATAAATGTCAAAATCTGTTATGACTTATGATACCTACGTCATGTAGATTGAAGATTGCCATTTTTATTATTTTTTTTGCCATGTTTCAAAATACACTGAATAGCCAATGGGTATTCAATACGCAATATTAAATATTAATGAAATAAATAACAGTGTTCCGAGATCTGTGCCCTGCGCTGCATTGGATTTAATTTCTTAATTAATTACGAATTTATGGTACCTAATACCTATTGTAATCTGCCATCAAAGTGAATATAGTGTATTTAATTATTTAATAAAATTGTTATACATTAAGATTGCTCGATTGTAATCTTTAAAGTATACATAAGAACAATGAGTGAACCTAATAAATTTGTTGGAAACTCTGACCCCACGTTATCAAATGCGGCTATGTTACCAACAGGAGATGTTCCATCGTTTCGAAATCCTATGCCGTCTACTTCAACTGGACCAAATATTGGAGTCCCTGTTTTGCCTCCTCGGCCTGATTTTAATATGCAGCCAAGTTATGGCATGAATTCCGGTTATTCATATGGAGGTATGAGCGGAGCTTATGGTATGGGGGGCTATGGGGGATATGGATATGGTGGTCTCGGAGGTGGATATGGAATGGGAGGAATGGGTATGGGTGGTATGAGCCCATATGGGGGGTTTAACAGATATGGCCCAATGCATGGAGACATAGAGAGCAGGTAAAATTGTGTTTTATTTAATACTAAACACTTAAGGAAAATTATATTGAGTAAAGCATATCCTTATGGTTTCCATAATACACTTATAACAATAAAAATAATCACATTGGAAATAAATATTTGTGTACTTCAATAATTTTATACATATTTTGTTTGACCAAAACTAAATACTAATTGTTGTAAACATTGTATTTTATGTTCGATAATGAATTCCAAGAGCAATTTATTTCAATAAAAATGATCAAAAATAGTTTTTCTATAAAGTTGATATTATATCAATCATTTTAGATTTATTCAAATGGCAGAAGAAAATTCAAGGCCTACCTTTGATTCAATCCAAAGTGTAGTCAATGCTGTGGGTAGTGTTGCCATGATGTTAGAGAACACATTCTTTGCATTGACTAGCTCATTTAGAGCTATTCTAGGTAAGGCTTTTTTTAATTAACAATAGGCTAGTTGTATTATGACATAGATAACAACTAAGAAAAGATTTTTCGAAATTCAATCCTTGAAAAGATGGCAAACTTTCTATAAAAAATAATATTTTTGTGCCTTATAATAATTTACTATAAACTTGATAAATGCACTTTAGCTTGGTTAATGAAACATATTTTTATGTAAATAAAGTGTGTCTCAAAGAAATTGGGTGGAGCCAAAGCTGCAGTAACTGTGATGTGGATGTAGTAGTTGAAATGGTTATAGTTCTTATCACTTTTCTGTGACTATAAACGTTCTAAATAAAATATCATTTTTGAGACATGTAACAAATGTTTAAAAATATTCTATTTTGCACATTAAAATCAGAATGACAAAAACAATATCAGAATGACAAAGACAAGATCATATATTACAGCATATAGAATTATAGATCTTATAGTTTAATACTCCCTTTGGAAAGATTGTTTAATAATAATAATTGCATATTTTAGTGATAAAAAAAAATTAGGTTTATTAAATAATAATTTTTAATACTATATATTATAGGTGTGGCAGAAAACTTTGGTCGTCTCAGGTCATTGTTTGCCCAATTCTGGTCGACATTTGCAGTAGTAAGAAGTCTTAACTGGCTTGTAAGGAAATTACTAGTCATACTCGGAATTAGAACAGAAACTGAATTTAAGGTGCGATAAATTTTTAACCTTTTATAAAACAATTGTAGTTAATTTTGTAAGTATACTATACATAACAATTCTTGATCCTTAATATTTGTTTTTTTTTTAATAATGGCTGATTTCCATTCTCTTTCTCAAACTATGTACTCTTGTATTTAGTTTATTTCTTATTTTAGTCCAAGACCTTGTACTCACAAGTATTTTAATAAATAAAACATATTTTATTTATATTGTGTTAATGAGCTTTTTTGTAATAATTTGCGTAGTTTTGTAGCTCTTTGAGTTATCTCTAAAGATTAAGTATTCGACATGTGACTTTTACATTGATAACCAAGTATGTAACATAATAAATATACACACATATACATATACTCTTAATTTAAAATTAAAGTCATATGTTTTGTTTCATATCATACATTAATCATCTTTTAACAACATACTCGTCTTATTTTGTTAACTAAAGAATATGTAAAGCAGTAAACTTTTTGTTAGGATATAAATTCGCCATTTTGTTACTATTTATTTTAAGATTTATAATTATACTACTACTACTATTTGGTTTAAAATATTATTAAATTGTAATACAGACTTCAATGACCCTGGAAAAATATTATTTCGTCGCGACTTATGCTTAGACAAACTAAAAAGATATGAGCTTCCAAAATAGCAAATTCTACTAAAAGTTGTCACAAGTTGGCAATTTTCAGAGAGTGCATTAGCCACGGATATCGTATTTTCTCCCCGGTAAAGTTTTATCCTCATTCAGTTTTATGATTTAGGATGAAAATTTTCCAAAAAATTGACATATGCGCTTTCACGTTTGTAATAGAGTACTAATATAGATTGTATAAACTATTTTACTTACAAAAGCTACATTATTCGACGTACTTTATAACCTTTGACGCGAAAACTACTCTACACTAATATTGTAAAGAGATAAAATTAGTATATTATTAAATTGTAAATTTGTAATTTTGTATGTAGATGCCATGATATGGTAAACCATGAAAGAACTGGTCCGATTCTGTTTTTTTTTTATTTACTGAAGAAAGGAAAATGTGTTTATTATGAAGAAATTAATGAGAAATTATTATAACTTTATTGAAATCGGAATTAAAACTAGCCATTGATTTGCTTTATTGGTGTACGCTGCCTTAAATATTTTAATAAAACCATAAAATGTATAGCAATAAGATATGTAGGGAGGCACAGGAGGAAGCGGCTAGTCTAACATAAAGATACAATAGTCTTTATATATATAGAAGAAAAATCTATCAATAATATTTAATCTAAAAGAGCACGAAAAAAATAATGAACAAATTTTATCTGATTTTGCTTCATGATAAGTTGTAATATATCTTGATAATATATTGACTTCTTGCGTCTGTCTTGTATATTGATATACAGATTAGGATGTTTTTATTCACATCCCAGTCATATTTTCTTTATATATTATATAATGTAATAAACAATTTTCTGCGTTGGTTTTGTAAGCGTTTTTTCGATTCGCGTAGGTACCTACAATATTTGTATTTTGCCAGATTGAGTGAAGTTTAAAGTTACGTTTGTGCTGCTCTACTGTTCCATCATCAGATCTTTAACCTTTTTACTTTCTCGAAGAAGATTTAAAGACAGATCGTAATAAAACTGTACGGTCTGTATGATTTTTAAAATATGTACTGGCACATAAAAAAATTTTTTGCGCTAGCAGAAGCCAACTCTTCTAACTTACTTATAGTTCATAGTCAGTAATACGGAGTAAAATAAACAAACGTAACAGCTCTGTGGGAATTTCAGTGACACGAATCATATGCATGAAATGTAATTGTTAATAATATAATTAGTTTATCCGGTATACTTATTGGCATACATTTTATATATCTATAATATTACTTTAATATTAGTTTGTTTATTTATTTGAACGCGCTAATCTCAGGAACTACTAATTCGATTTGCAAAATTATTTTTGCATTAGATATCCCGTTTATTGAGGAAGGCTGTAGGCTATACAATATCATAACGCTACTAGCCAAGGGAGTGAAGCAGTAATGTAATACGAGTATAGAGTCTATATATTCCATACTAATCGTTAAATATCGTTATATATATATATATATATATATATATATATATATATATATATATATACTACTAATATTTTCTACGAAATTTTCCTCTTACTTGTTTTCGGCTTGAGAAATAATTTGTACTATAGATAATCCATATATGGTAATGGGATCAAGATTACTTTTGGAGTTTCTCTTTATTTACCTAAAATCTAAATTCGAAATATATTCATAAAAAAATCATCTTGAACCTCTCTTTTATAAAGGACTCATATAGCCATTGTATAGAACAGTAGACTGCTTGAGGATCGTTTAGGCTACGAGTAGTAAGATTACATTCCCCTAGTGTCACGAAAATTAAAAAAATATTGCAGAAATTAAAAATAAAGAACCAAGAAAAAATGTTTTTTTTCTATTGCCGAATGTTCGGCACTTATAGTTCTACTCAACCTGCCGAAATTCGGTTAAACCGGATATAAAACGAATTTCGCCCATCCCCAGTAATTAGTTATATGATATAAATTATAGCCTTTTACATATAACTTCCTACATAACTTCTAGTGCTGTTAATGACAACCGTATGAAAATCTGTACAGTCGTTTCTGAGATTAGACCAAACAAACACACACTCAACGCGGCAGGGGACTTGAATTTATAATATGTAATGATTATTTTATACTTTTATATTTACAATTAGTATATATACAACTTATATTACCTCCACATAAAGTAATAGTAGGTACCTACAGTCGGATAATGTACAACAGCAAGGGTAATGACATAGTTACTACCTGCATTTACATAGTAGGTATAAACATTATAATTTACAAAGATATCACTACCAGTAAATCCGTGTATCAAAATAAATTTACATTAATGTAAATAGAATACATTAATGTAAATTTAGGGAGTCGCTCGCTTGAGAAACCGAGTGAAGCGAGTTCAAAACCCGGCTCTCGCACCTTCGATATTTTTATATGCGAATCATTTTCAATATGATTACCACTTGTTTTAACGGTAAAAGAAAACATTGTGAGGAAACCTGCATGTCTGAGAGAACCTAGCAAGTTTTCAAGACATGTGAAGTCCGCCAACCCGCACTTGGCCAGCGTGGTAGACTATGGCCTGATGCCCCTTGCATTGAAGGGAGGCCCGTGCCTAGCAGTGGAACGTTAAAAGGGGCTGAATACAAATAGAGTACATATCATAGCAACATATTTTTAGTTTATAAGCCCCCGGTCATAAACTATTAGTACGCAAAAATCATGGCAGTGAACAAATAAACCAACAAATCTTCATTTCAAAACAAAAATTACAAATAAAAGTTATAATCTGATGGTTTTTTTATGTTGCAGGCTTGGGCCGAAGCCGTGGCCGCCACACAGACCGGTGCCGCCTCTCCTGAACAGAAGGCCAAAGGGTCCAGTTGGCCGATTCTCCTATTTTTCGGTGTCATTGCGGCCGCCCCTTACATTGTATTGAAAATGCTTAATGGATTGACCTCAAGTATACACGAAAGATGTAAGTAATATTGTAATTCGCAACATTTTTTGTTTAATTGTATACAAAAGAAAGTATCACAATCGTTGTTTCTTTCAATATAATGGACTACTCTTGTCACTCAGAATTTTCTGTGGCATTATAAATAAATAAATATGTTGGGACATTAACACACAGCATCATCTAGTTCCATGGTAAGCTACGAAGCTTGTGTTATGGATACCAGATAGTTGATATACTACATATATATAACTTTAAATACATACATATTATAAATATAAACACTCATGACTGAAGTACAAACATTCGTGCTCATCACACAAATGAATGCCCCCAGCGGGACTCGAACCCGTCATAATGCCACGGCGACCGTGGCACAGCAAATAAGTTCACTACAAACTGAGCCAAACGTGTCATAATGTTTCCTGTTTCATCACCATATGACAAATCAGATCTTTGCAATCAAGCTGATTGTGAGTGAAATAATCATACAATATGTCAGATAAAAGAGTGACAAAAAAAGACAAAGTAAATATAGTTAATAATTTGTATTTTGCTGTATGTATGTAATTTAATCAGGTATACTTATAATTGTTACACTGTTATATTCTTGCCTCCTATGTTAAGCATGCAAGCGCAGATCCACCGTTATGGGTAAGGTGGGCATTGCCCACAACCTTAACTGAGTTTGATAGTCTAATGTTGTATATAATGCCTTAATAAATTAAAAAAAATAAGCTTATTTACAAATACGTGGCCAGCAATCAGTATAGATACCGCGGAAAATTGTTTCTCTATACAACACAGAGTAAAGTACCTTTTTAGAAATGAAATATATGAGTTGCAACTTCGATACGCACTTATAGCCATTTTTCCGGTGGCTGTGGCCATAACCTTTTTTTGAGGAAGGATCTGCGCTTGTAAACATGCAATCTTCATTAAAGTTGATTAAAAAACGTTATTATATAAAGTAATAATAGCAACATAAATACAGCTATCAGTTAGTTCCAGATAAAAGATAAACTTATCTGTATATTTGTTTTCTTTAAACAATGAAAGCTTGTGAAGTCATAATGCTATACTGATTTGTTTTTATAATGTTAATTATAGTGATTTAAACTTAATTGTATTTGTGTTTTTTTTAAATAGTTGTACAATGTAAACATATTTTATCTGTAATTTATGTCATATTTTAAAATGCACCATTGCCTCGTTTGACAAGTGGTATTCATTAAAAAATACGAACTCAATGTTGTACATATTTTGCTTTATATATTATAAATTATTATGAATTAAAAATTCGTTTTCAGTGCAAGATCCAAACACTTGGCAGAATCCATTAAGGGCAGTCGCTCAACACGACTTCCAAGCTACATCGCCCCAAGAGATCAGCTTTTCAGCAAACCAGGTCCTGATCCTTGCTCCTCAGCATCTTCAAGGACAGCTCTGGAACTCCGGCTGGTTGATGGCCACTACAGACAGACAAACAGCCGGACTCGTACCAGTTCCATATATAAAAGTCATCAAACCTATAAACTCAAGTGAAAACCAAAATAATCAAACAAATTCCAATGATAAGGTAAGTAAAACGGAAAACACTGAAAGTTTAAACGATTTAGAGAAATATTACGGTCAAGAGTTATAAATTGTGAATCTCTTAGGTTGGCAACATTGTTATATGTCATTGTGAAATTTACTTTTTTTAAGTTGGTTTTTAGCTGGTATAGACATAGATAGACATAGAGTATGGACTGAGCAATACTGACATGAAATTGACCACTCTCTAGAAAGAAAGAAAGCGAACCTGCGACCAACACCTATCTTTTATTGCAATTTAAATATTATAAACGGTATGTAAAAAATATATTATTGAAAATTATAATATAATGGAATATAAAATCTGACCGCACATTCATTTTGTCTCTGTCGCTTTTCCGCCATTTTGGGCTGACGATTGGCAAAGAAACACTCAGCCCACTCTCCATGTCTATGGTATAGCTAACTCTAGTGCCTGACATGTAATTTTCATATCTAAACAAATATGATACCATATTATAGGAAAAATGTCTTCAATTACTATAATATATTTTAATTGACTTTTAAATTACTAAATGTTATTATTTT
Source organism: Brenthis hecate (assembly GCA_951806755.1). Classification (NCBI taxonomy): domain Eukaryota; kingdom Metazoa; phylum Arthropoda; class Insecta; order Lepidoptera; family Nymphalidae; genus Brenthis; species Brenthis hecate. The sequence goes on from OX638261.1 coordinate 5,156,540, forward strand.
TACAAGCACTATGTTAGTACTAGACATATTATCGTCTTTGCTATTTCTAGGCTTCTTCTTTGTTTCTTTCATTATGCTGCTGTCACAATTCTATACAATATTTATTTCAATAATTTATTATACACTCTGTATAATAATATTCAAATTATTATATTAATTGATTTACATGAATGTCTCGGTTTTGCCAATTTTTAGTGCCTTAATATTTTACTACTAGGTATCATTTCATATAATTAAGAGCAATTTTTTTAAGACATAGCTAAAAATGAATGCAATATTTTTGATGTGAAACATCTATTGGCGCGCCTTGGCAGTAAAACGGACTCGTGGTTTGACAAACGACGGCGTGACGCAGTCATCGCTCCCTTGTGTGTGCGCTCGCGTATACTATACAGTGTACACGCTCCATTGTAAAACAACCTCTTGTAAAAATACTTAAATACATATTTTCTATTCATTTATGAATATGTATTCTGTAATTATTATTATAATTAAAATAACAAGAAAAATAAAATGATTATATTAACGAAACTCTATTTTTTCTTTATTTTACTCCATATTTCATTATAGGTTTTTATTAATCATGAATTCTAATATTAACATAGATGTTTCACATCTGCCGGACGTACCGTCACGCCCAACTTTTTTTATAGTAGTTCTTAATAATGGGTCATCTATCATCGGTTATATCTTAAATTACAGTAATAGAATAAAACTCCATCCATTTAATACAATATTGTGTTTCCAGCTTCAAATAACAGATTATAATAGCATTATATAAAAAAATAGTTGCACTTAAAAATAAGGGGTGAATAATATAAATAGATTGTAAGTGAAAGGGTTGTTAGCTATTTTAATTAGGCAATGCTTGTATCAAAAATAATTCCAGTTTCTGTACGTATTTTCCATTGTATAGTAATTAGTAGTTGCATTTATTTAACGCCAATTTGGTCTAAATTTATTTTCAAAATTTTTCAAGTGAATTGTCCTTGGCGGTGGTGAAAAATTTTAAAATATTATATAGTGTATTAGACTAAATTCGGTTTTTTTCTTACTTTTTATATGCTTACATTGTTACCAGTGTCAGAAATCGCTCAAGAACTTTCACTTTTATAACCCTGTACTTTATTTATATACATATATTTTATTCATACATTTCTTTTTTATACAAAATATAAATTATTTATCTTAATATATTATTTTATGTATATACATACATCTGATCAAATGATAGTCTTAAATTGCTTGTCACTGAATTAGCACTAAACTTGTTTTTTTTTGCATATTTTCTGAATTTTAACAAAGTGTTTTTATTGAAGTTATATATCTTTTGGCACGTTTGGAAACAAATATGAGAGTAAAATTTTTACGATGCGCGCGTACACCGACAGTTAAAAAGCGACATGATGAAGTTAGCTGAAAGTGACATGATGAAGTTAGATGCATTCCTTTTACAAAAAGAGAGTTCTTGACATAAGGGATGAAATCTTTGGCTATTTTTGCTCTGTTACGCCAAAGAAGTATAACTTCTGCGTACATAAGTACACACACACGTTTCTTTTTATTATTTTTAAAATTAAGCACGATTATTGGATTATTATACGCTATAATTGAAGATTTATTTACTTCCACATATAATGTTAAATACGTTACCTTTTGTTTTATGTGCACAATGTGATATAGCTATTATTAAAATAAATTTTGCATGTAATATAGATATAATATAAAATATTACGTCTTTTTTTTTATTTGATTTAATTAATGTACTATAATATAATGTTAATGTATGTCTATTTCAATATATGTACATTTTTGTTTTATTAATAAAAAAAGCAATAGTCAAATCTGATATTATCGATCAATATTTTACTTAAATTGGGGAAAGGATTTAAAGAGATTTGATGTTTTTACGGCTATATCTTTATTCTGTGAAGAACAGTACATATTTCTAATTAAGCTGCACTTTGGTATATGAGTGTGATGTTCTCTTGTTCGCATTTTATCTTTAGATCTAGAACGGCAATGGACTGAATTTTATAATAAACAAAATTGAGTATAGTTTTGTTTAATTTTCCTTCACCATTTTAACTACTTATTTAGAGATAAAAATTAGTAAAATTATATATCAATAGATGGCGTTACATGTATTCAATTGTTAATGTGTAAAAACAAAAAAAGAAAAAGATATTTAAAAGTAAAAATATATTCTATATTAGGTAATGAATGCGTATTTTTCATACCTGATTATTGTAAAAGCAACCTTTATCCATAGATACATTTGATAATATATTCACCGCGGCAAAATACGGTAATAGATAGAATATATTCTATTAGATGTAAAACAATTTATGCCTTGCACATAATATGTATTATAATAAAAAATATAGATGGAAAACGCTCCGTTTTGGTATCTATTTTACACAAATATTTATAACAAATTGATACGCCATCTATTAACACTTATTTGAACTACTTTCTTTGATGAGGCTCTAATAAGATAACGTCCAATTGTAAATAAAATTGTCCACTGATGTTTTGAGAATTATATTATAATAATTTATTTATTAAATATAAATTAAAAATAGCATAATATACAAATGGAAGTCATTTTAATACTGGATGCTGATTAAATCAAATTTATTGAAGTAGTCTGACCTCTTCATTTAATGGCAATCATATCTAATATATTTAAACGAGCAATTATATATATATATATATATATATATATATATATATATATATATATATATATATATATATACACCAGTCGCCCAGGTACTAATATCTATTCATGCATGTTCTGTATGTTTTTTTAGTTCAGACAAAAAACAATATTGGGACTGATGGATATGAACTGCCAGGACTATGTCATCATAATAAGTCATATTGGGTTCTACACTATATAGTAGTCTAGTGTTGGAAATATTTTATAAATATTCATGTCGTTATTGTTGATTATGGTCTATTAACATTCACAGCACAAATACGACCCAGACTTGGTTCAATCCACATCACATCACACTAATATTGGAAATGTTAGTTTGATGTCAAATATTATGTCAAATAGTAATTTTTGTATGTTTATTACTCCTTCACAAGGTAAAATTTAGTATTGAGAGACTACACATTGACCTGAAGTAATTTTCAAAGGTTTCGCAATCCATCCATATTATGAATACAAAATCCAACTAGGAAAGAACCCGATCGAATCAGTAGCAAGTAGTTTATTGTATATAGATATACAAACAGAGAAACCTGTCATTTGATATTAGTGGACTCAATTTAGATTTTAATATTATAAGACGAATTACATGCAGTGAGCTTCAGTCTGTCCAACTTTTGACTACTGCAATACTTGTTCTGTCCAAAAATGTATGGATTATAAACATTGGGGTAATATATAGACTTTTCCAGCAGAATATTATATTTGTACCTTGAGAAAAATCTCACAGAGGAGTTTCTCTTCATCTGTAACTCGACCTATTGGTTGCAGTCAAATGAAACAAATGAATAAGGTTTTAGTTTTATTGTAAAGTCATAGTCTAAGTTTACAAGTAGGGTTCAGGGAATTCGAACGTGACTTCGCGCCCCGTCAACTTCTTGTATACTGACTGGAAGGTGTCCACCTGTGGAAAAATACAATAATTATTTATCTATACAGATAAATAAAATTGATGTCTGTGTGATATCAAAATAACAGCTTTTTACTAAATGCTTATGAAACTTTTCAAATAATGGTCACGGGTTTTATTTGAAATGTCAAGCATTCGCATAAATCTAAGAAAGTATTATGCTTATGAAACTATATATTATGATACTTATAAGAAAAACACAATTTTTAACATTTTTGTTTGTCTATCTGTTTGTTCTGGCTAATCTCTGAAACGTCTGGACAGATTTTGACGGGACTTCCACTGGCAGATAGATGATGTTATAAGAAGTAACTTAACCTACTTTTATTTTAGAAAAAGAATTAAGGTTCCACAAAACAAAATTAAAATGTACCTAGCAACTAGAGTATATTTATTAATTTATTTTAGGTCAAGAAACAAACTTACTTATTATGGAGACAAAAAGGAAATATATATAGTCAATTACTACATTATTACTTCATTGTTACTTTCATATTATTCTTATAGAAGAATTTATAAATTTGCAATTAATTTAAAAACATTTTATTATTTAAGGCATATCTTAAATATGTTTTGAATGCATTTATTCCTCAAATATTAAACTAAGACACATTGGATTTGTACTGACTTCTATTAAATAGGTCGTGGATTCAATTCTCAGATAGATTTAAAGATGTAAATACTTGTTTTGACCATATCTTCCAATCACATGACATAACGTTAGAGACTACCATTCAAAACACAATATTTCAATACAGAACAAAGTTAAAACCAATACAAGGTTTCCAATAAATTCCATATTGTGTCAAACACAAAAGCTATGAATAAAATGAAACTGTACCTTATGTTCAATAGTGGTTTGCTGATTTTTGTCAAGGTGCACTTTGATAAGCTGTGAGCCATCCAACTTAACCCTGATGCGTTTGCCAACAATTTCAGCGGGGAACACTAAGTCTTCCAAAATAGCATCATATACAGAAGTTAAAGTCCTATAATACAAAACAAAATTTTATACAGTATTTGCTTTATATATTATGCTAATATGTATTTATATATGAAAGTTGTCAGTTTTATCTTATATTGCAATACAATGTATCTTAAATTTTTTAAATGTGTATTTTAGAAATAAAACCAAACAATATGGCAACACACTTTCCTTATCCTTATTAACATATTTAGCAGTCCCTGACATATAAGTAAAAGTGTTGAGACAATATACACAAATTTATAACCACAAATGAGAAAACTCAGTATAAATCAAAAAAATATCAAAAATTTTTCACTTATATCTTTAACTAATTCCAAATACGAGTTTCTTTAAAAAAAATTAAGTATTCAAAATAAGAATGGAAATTTTTAATCTGTCGAATTGAAAATAAAAGGTTACTTATAAGTAAGCAAATTATCAACTCTATATTCAAAACAGTAAGTTTATACCTCTACTAGGAAAATGTTTACCTACTTCTGTCATACATCAACATCATATTATATATTAAAAAAATTTTTTTTTCAGGTTTCTAATGAATCAAATAAATTGTGCCCGCTGCCCCAATTGCATAGATTATTTATGTTATATGTATAATGCTCCACTCCTAAGGTAGATTGTGTGATGTTAAATTACCTAAAACATTTGTTGCTAATAGGAGAACTATTAACCCTCAAAAAGTGTATTTCCAGCAAATAACACATTTAAACAAACTAAACAATCTCTTCAGCTTTCTGAACTGGTACAGATTAGACACTTTACCTAGATCTAGGCCTCTTCTGTTTGTTAGCAACACGGGTCTTGTGGCTTGGTTTAGGCAAGATTTTGCGGTCACCAATGAACACAACATGCTTGCCACTGAACTTCTTCTCCAATTCACGGACCAATCTGATCTGGATCTTTTGGAATGCCTTCAATTTTGGCATAGGCACATAGATGATGATTGACTGTAAAATAAATTCCAGGAATTTAAAAAGAATTTCAAAAAATTTAAAAATAAAAAAACCAAGATATCTCAACAATTTATGGAGAATATTAACGTTTATTACACTTAATAATCTCTTTGATACATTAAGTTTTCATCTTTGATGAAATGTTTTTATATCCTTGATAACTCAAGCAATTCTGTTATTTACGAAATTAAAATTAAAAGTTATCATATTAATAATTCTGTTTACCTTCTTATTGTGCAGTTCAATTTCTTTAGCTTTTGTAATGTAGAGCTCCCTAAGTTGGGCCTTCAGGTCAGAGTTGGTCTCCAACTCGACTAGCGCCTGCGAGATCGAGGTCTCGAAGCCATCGGGCTCCACAGCGTTCGCTTTGATGATTTTCGTACTCATCTGGAAACCGAGTATCACTTTACAACTACAAGTGGCACGATGTATAGGTTATATTAGAAATTTCTGACATGGTCAACAAAACTTAGATTTAAACACTTTTTCACAAAACTATAACTTCACTGACTGTATATATTATTATACTTATTTATTAATGTTAATATTTGTATGGTTTTATCACATTAACTAATGAAAACAATCTTCGACACGGAGAAGGTAAATTTGTCACCGATAAATATCATGGTAATCTTTACCGTCTTGACTAACTTTTTGGAGGAGTAATATTCTTGGATATATAAATAACGTGGTAAATATAATATTTATTAGTTAAGTGCAGCAAAATATTATTTTAACCAAAATATACATTGAAATAACCACCTTGAACACTGAGCGGGAGCAAAAGAGACAGATACAGAAAATGTCAAAAGTGTGGTCAACCAAAAAAAGTAATTTGACGTGTACACAGATAATTTAAAAATATTTTATATCTTTATAAAGAAAGACTTAATATTATTGATAAGTATTATTAACATTTAAAACTATTAACCACCTATTAACTATATACATAGGCTATTACGATGTACATATTTTTTATGTTATGGTAAGTTGAAAGGCGCTCCCTTAGAAAACCAATTGAAGTAGGTTTAAATTTCGGGCCTCACCCGTGTCGTCGCGTTTTCATGTGCAAATCGTCGAAGAAAAACATCAAAAACAGGTTTGCTCACGATATTTTTCCTACCCGCATTTGGCCTGCGTGGTGTATTATGACTATATTTAATAGTATTTAAGAGAAGCTCGTGCCCATCAGTGGGACGATCAAATTGCTAAATTATTATTAAGTAAAAAGAAAACTTTTTTTCATATTTTCAAAATATTAAAGTAAAAATACAAAGCATAATATCTAAGAACGATTGTCTTGATGAAGTAATAACTGCATACGGCATTAATAATGTAAACAAATACTGAATGATTATTACTTAATGATGATTTTTACAAAGTACCTGAGAAGGTTTTGTTACATTTCATAGATATAGTACGCGTAAAAGGAGAAAATACCCACAAATCATCTATGAACGATAATAATAGCATATATTTTAATTTATAATATTATACTGAATCACTGATATATAATCTTTTACACTTTTTCTTTCTATTTTCTCCGTTTTAATTTAATGTGTCATCAAACTTTTACTGTTAAGCAATCATACAGATTTGAGATTACTATTAATTTTTGTAGTTAAATCTTGAATATATTACAATATATTGATTAATTTAAACAGTTTTTTGTATTTTTCAACGGACACCTATTATGCCATTGACAAATGACAAGTAATGACAATTAGGTAAAAAGTAAAAACTAAAAAATGACGTTTAGAAGATAAAAATTGCAGTTTGTTTTTGTTATTAATTATTATTGTTGTAAATAATTAGTGACCACTAAAACACTAAACAGTTTTAGTCACTTATATTGAATCTTATCCAACATTAAAGTAACAAAGATTTATTTCACGTAGCATTTTTTAAATACTCATTTCTGTTTCAAACATCGAGGGAACATTAGTCGAAAAGAACATGAATAGCACTGAAATTGACTGCAATAATGAAGTTTCAGATATACCGGATGTTCTTTAAAGTAAACAAATTTCGAATAGGAAAACACGTGAGTTCGGGTGGAGCTTTGTAAAAAAATGAAGCCTCTGGAAACGAAGTAAGTATAGAATATTTACAGTAATTCTTCTGACTGCCGTTTATAGGAATTTAGTTAAAAAAATTTGAAATGTATCTTTAATTCTGCCCATGTAAATTTGATATTGAGTTTTGAGAAGTGTATAGTTTCTTTATATGTAATTTTTAAATATTTTTGTTATAAAATTGCTATACTTTTTCATCCAAAGTATTATTATATTTTTCTTAAGTAGTTCTTTTACTTGAACATCCAAAATTTTTAAGTAAAAGAACTTATGAAAAAAATTAATATAGGTTTCAAACTAATTTAAAAAAAGATTTTAAAGAGAGATTTAAAAAATGATGACTGTAAAAGTGTGTGTGAACAAGTAATAATTAGTAATTGATGGTGCTAAATATTATTATTCATGTATACGTCATATAATAAAATTGTAACTCAAGCAGAATCTGTACATTAAATATTTTTTGGCAGATCTTATTTAAATAGACATTATTATCAATACAGAGGCCGAATCTTTATATTATTTTTGTTTGTCTATCTGTGACTGCATCACGGAAAAACCACTAGAGGTTTTTACTACGACTTTTTACCGCAGGAAAATATCTCATCTCTGAGAAATCTATACTAAATATTAAAACTTCAGTAGGGATAAACCCGAGTGGAGCGAGGGTGAGTTGCTAGTCTTTTATATGATTAATTTTTATCAAATAACAATAATAATATCGTTAATGCAAAACTATGTGAATGAGAAGTTTGGTACATTCTCAAACTGTAATGATTTAACAGATTTGAAAGAAATATTAAAGGCAGAAATATAGTGGGTTACATGTGGGTTTATTTTAATACACACCACAGAAGCAGAACCAAATGCTATTCATATATTTTGTAAGTCAAATTTGTAAGTTTACATAATATGAATACATAAGTGGTAATTTTTAGAACTTGTGTGAAAATTAATTCTCTAAGAGGATAGAGATTATGTAACCTAAGTCTACTTTGTGTGCAAAAGGTTATTTATAGTATTAAAAGATGAGTTTACAGGAAAAAAATATAATGTAATTGCTATTATTTTATTAAATAATTTTTCTATATTATCATTATCATAATGCTGCTCCTACATATCCAACTGCTGCCAACCGCTTTACATATATTTGGTAATATATCAAAACCAAAATTTTAACTAAAGATCATTTGAATTATTAAAGACTAGCAATGCCTGCGGCTCCGCTCGCGTTCAGGTGATCAAAAACCAAATTCTTAGGTTTTACATATTAGTATAAGCTTACATTGCAGTTTTTGTATTTTTTCTCAGAAATCTGACATTTTCCCGCGGTAAAAAGTATCCTATGTGTTGACCCGGATAACCAGCAATCACCATTCACCATACCAAATTTCATCAAAATCCCTCCAATGGTTTTTCTGTGATGCGGTAACAGGCAGACAGACATATTATAAGTGCGTGCTTCTAGGGCAGCTGATAGATCTTCGGCTTGTGCAAATCGGCAGATTATTGAATTGCACACTTTTCAGGATTTAATTAGCATACCATACCTTAATCTGACGGATTCAAGTATTTCTTTCTACCTTTATCAAAATATTTTTTAAATGTTTTGATCGACCGCCCTAGACGCGCGCCCCTATATAGAGGACTTATATTATGGTGGAGGTACTCAACAGAGTGCAAGGTATCCTCCATTATGTTAATCTGCCGCGCTTGAGTAACTGCAAAAATCCCCTCTGGGGCTCCCCTACTATAACTAAAAACTATAACAGGTGTAACAAAGATAATTTACTTTATACATAACATTTTATCACATATTTATCCCATTATATTACATTATAAGAAAAAAAACTCGTATTTTAGTAACTAGATTTCATCTTATGTTGCTTCAACTTTAATTTTATCTTGATATTAGTCAAGATGAAAAAGGGCTAGGTATTATAATTTACTAATTGTAAAGTGATCAATCATGCAACTTAAAAATTATGTCAAGTTGTATCACATATTACAAAAGTATAGAGCACTCGACGACTTTGATACAAGCGCTGATAAGCTAATCTGGTCATAATAGCAGAACAGTTTGATAACAGTTGAGACTCGACAGTGACCTGGCGGCCATTGAGAGTGACGCGCGCGCATTGTATTACATTACTCAATAATTTTTAGTAAGTGAAGTTCAATTTATATTTGTCTTTGTTAAGTGTTAAAAAAATTGTGAGAAAATTTTCTATAATGCATAATTCTTCGCTTTTATCGATATTTACAGTATAAACTTTGTGATTCCTATTATTAATAATTTAGAAAAATATGTAGCTTTATTATTTACGTATTATACTTATATTATTATTATATTTTTCGTTAATTATTGTGGACTTTAGCAAAATTACAATTTACACATGAATAATTTTAATAACTACACGATAAACTCTTATGTTAAAAAATAAAACTAATAAATCTATCGTAACATAATTTTATTGTTGCTGATCCGCGATAAAGACTTATTATTTATTACTTAAACGTGAAGTTTTTGCAATTGTAGGTATTTTATTTTATGAACAAACTTGTAACGTTACGTGCCAAGTGTGCAACACATTTACTTGTGTTAACGTTAAATTAACTAATCAAGTCAATGTCGTGTGTAAACAGTAAAGGAGAGTTTGGACATTATTGGATTTTAGAAGAATCAGGAGTTTTCGTTTTTTTTTGTTCAAAATTAAATTTAATTTCTTTAATTTATTCTGTACACATAATATCCTTGTAACTATACGTTTCGAAATTAAAAATATACATATTGTATATCTCATAATGAGCCCCTTTCCATTTTTAGTGGCACTTGATGTTATTAAGTACATTATCTCTATAAATTCTAAATTATTCTTTTAACTTTAGCAATTAAAATAATAGTAAATTTATTTACGGGTTATATTGTAGTTTTACATAACATGTACAGAAGTTCATCAACTTCCGTTTGTGTATTCGGAGATAATAATAGAGTCGGACATGACATAATATTGCATACACTTTTTAAACTGTAACTAAGCCGAATCTGTACATTAAATATTTTTTGGAAAATCTTATTCAAATAAACATTATTATCGACACAGAGGCCGAATCTACCTATAGTTTTTAGAATTTGTGTCTGTCTGTCTGTTACCGCATCACAGAAAAACCACTGGAGGGATTTTGATGAAATTTTGTATGGTAATAGCTGGTTTTCCGGGTCAACATATAGGATACTTTTTATCGCGGGAAAATGTCTCATTTCTGAGAAAAAATACAAAAACTGCAATGTAAGAGTATACTAATATGTAAAACCTAGGAATTTGGTATTCGGTCATCTGAACGCGGGCAGAGCCGCGGGCAATGCTAGTTATTTTATAAAAAAATATATGATTACGTAAGAGTAATCTCTATGAGATAATATGTTATCAATTGTCATATTAAATTAATTTGTGATATATGTAACTTATAGACAGGCGCCTAACTTTATACTACTACTTTTCTCAAATAAAAAAATGCATATTTACTACAAGCGGCTTACCCCTGGCTTTGCTCGCAGAATGAATATTCCAGTTCATGGTCTCTCTGTATGCTAAATGTCATCCAAATCTGTCAAGCAGCATGCTGTTTTATTGAGAAGGAGCTGTAAAAGGTATTGCTTGTTAAAGAATACAGTTCACTCTTAGTAGTGAAGCCACGTTATGACGGTGATAGCAGATAGGGGATATCTAATATAAAACATTTAATTGCGTTAGGTTTAGTAGTTGTTCCGATTTTTTTAAATATCTATATGTTGAAATTCTCATATACCTAATGTACACAAAATTACTAAAATGACTTATTCTTTTCAATATTTTTTGTTCAAGGGAACTAAGTAATTACATATCTTTCTAATTAAAATATCATTCGTGTGTATTTATTTATCTTTAACATAAAAAGAAATGCTTAGAATGAAGTAAATTCTAAATAACATTTGGTGAAAATTTTATAAAAACTGTCATCAGTTCGGCCTGTAATCAGTAACTTTAGCGCTTAATTAACAATTACATAGTTCCAAATAAAATAATATTTTTCATAACGTCTACTGCTTTAACTACGAGGACAAAATAACAAATCTACGTATATAATAAAAAAAAAACAAATTGTAGTGTATGGCTCTATTAATACATATATTTTTAAACAAACGTTTTATGTACTTATCTCTTTATATTATATGATCTAATGTACTTATTATTACTATACATATTTTTACATACACACCTGTGAATTTTATCAGACGCACTTAAAAACTTGTATCTAGTGCTAGGTTTGCTTTAACTATAACATAAAAATACTTTTAACAGATAATATTAAAACATGCTCTTAATTATTATAACACTTTAAAATTATGACAAAATAAGAATTAGTTTTTGATTTTGAATATAAGTCTGTGTTTCTTATAATACAATGTATAATGTATCTATATCTATCTATACATTTATTATAATAAAACTGTAGAGGTCGAATGTCTGTACATGGAAAAAAAATCCAAAAACGAGTCAGGGGGATGTAAGAAGAGAAACAGAACAAATCCAGATTTTTTTCAGTTTTTTTGTTTCTCTGTTTGTTTGTCTGTTCGAACGGGCTCATCTCCGAAACTGTCGGACCGATTTAAATGAAATTTTGCATGGTGGTACATTATATCCTCAGTCAACATTTTAGATACTTTTCATCCCGGAAAATTTAAGAGTTCCCGTGGGATAGTTAAAAACTTTAGTAACTTATACTGCTTGGTACACAAAAACTACCGATTGGATGTTAATGAAACTTTACAATAATATAGTTCAAATATCAGAATAACAAATAGATTACTTTTTATCCCGGAAAAATGTACGGTTCCCGTGGGATAGATTTGTTTTTATTTGTCTACTTTACTAAATAACTATGTATGTAGATACTAATCCTGATTCCTGACAAAATCTTACTACAGTGATTAATGAATGTGTCTGTGTGTTATAACGTATTTATTTATGAGATAGACGTAAATAATTTTTTTTATAGTCTTGGTTGCGTGTAATAGATTCTTTAAAAATATAGAGTTAACAAAAGCTTCCAACTACCCGACACTGTAACACTGTAACAATTATTTTATATTATTGTAGTTATTATCATCACAAAATATCACAAAATAGCTTAGAATAACCAAAGAAAATATATCAGCAAAAATACTATAAATAGAAACCTTATCCTTTAAACAATTATCAAAGCTACTTATCTTTGTCCTGATCAGCTGCTCGCCAAAGAAAAAGTGATTCGCTAACGAACACAGGGTATTTATAACATCGTATCGAGCCGTTATGTCAAATCATAAACTTTTTAAAGATTTCAAATAAAATGTTGCCAATAAAAAAACTATTTATAAGTATAGTAAAATTATAAAAAGATTATTATATAAAAAATATACTGTAAAATTAATAATAATCTATCACGTGCATTTAGAAAGATAATTGAAATTATAACATTACAACAACAAAAAGATTATTGAAATTGCTACACAAATGACGAAGATATAACGTAACATATGTACACAAAAAAAACTGATTTCAGTACTATTTTTTTTAAATCGGTTAAAATATATAAAAAGTAGCAAAACGTGGTATAAGCCATAAAATGAAAAAAATTAAGAAAATGTTATAAAAGTTTTATAACATTACTATAAATGTACCAATAACCATATAGTCCATTCAATATAGTGAATCAATCTAATTGTTTGGCTTTAGGCTTAGAAAAGGTCCCTTTGTCGAATGGTAATATCGCGGAAATTGCTTTATTTTATGTAGATTTCGCCGTTTTTTTTTTCCCCTATATTGACTGGATTGATACAACATAGGAATTTGAAGCGCACCGGTAACTTATGTTGTAAACTGGCCACGTTATAAGTATCCCATAACGCAATTGTCGAAGTTGTGAAGAAGGAAGGCCATTAAAATGTCAACCGTATTGAATAAAGTAGCTACTATAATGAAAGGAAAGACGTGTTAATAAAACTGAATACTTTATTAACGACAATGTCAATAATCGCATGCACCTGTTTTATAATTTGCTGTACTATATTGTAATGTATGAGTAGATACTTACCTATCTATTTTTCTAGTAACTATAAAACAAAATAAGTTGTTATTTCTTATATATTCGGTAGTCCATTATGTAGAGAATTTGGTTTGGAAAAGGTTTTCCTTCGCGGGATAATAAACCATGACATATATCTACACTTGAATATTTTTTGTTTGTGTCGGTATCTGTGTTCAGCCCTTTTTGACGTCCCTCTGCTGGGTACGGGCTTCCCTTCAATACGAGGGGGATCAGGTCATAGTCCACCACGCTGGCCAAGTGCGGATTGGCGGACTTTACGTGTCTTCCAGAAGCTTGCTAGGTTCTCTCAGACATGCAGGTTTCCTAACGATATTTTCCTTCACCATAAGACAAGTGGTAATTAGGTTGGAAATGATTCGCACATGAAAATATCAGAGATGCGAGTCCCAAGGCCCAGTTACCACTGGGATACCACTGCCTTCTTTCGGTATTTAGCGGATTAGAAACGTGAAATTATAACTGATCTCAACTGTGTGAACTCAAATGGACTATCCTGAAATCAGTCATTTTTATTTTATTTGTTTTATAATTTAAATAAAAAGAACTACCATTCTTTTAGTTACAATTGTTTTTTATGTAAATACTAGCGACTCAGCCTCGCTCCGCTCGGGTTCGTCTAGGGTGGCCCACCTTAATCACTTAGGGGTATGAAAAACAGTTTACGTAGGTACTATTCTCAGACCTATTGATAGTATACACACAAAATTCAAATCGGTCAAACCGTTTCGGAGGAGTTTTGTTACAAACATTGCGACACGAGAATTTTATATATTAGATAAAACTAAGATACCAAAATCAAAGCATTATTAGAATTCCTAAATTGTACATTGTAAGTAACGTAATGTACGCAATTGTTTTATAAATCCTTATTAAATCAGACAAGGAATATCTAGCTTTACATGAAGAGAGAATAAAGGTGGGTAGGTCACTGACTAAGCTGTAGTGTATCGAAATGATAACACTGTTCAGATTAAAATGATTTAAATTTTAGTTCAAAAATATATTATCTTTTGTTTTTTATAGGCATAGATAGATACCTTGTCTAATTATATACGCACGAATTATAAGAAAAAATCAAATAGGTCACATCTCAAATTGGTTTGTGACCTACAAACTAGATGAGCAAAATAAAGGTGAATATCTGGTCTTCATAGATAAGAAGCGTGTTCCTTTTTAAAATAATAACCTACATAGTACAGTCATAATTCATAAATAAACACGGCAAAGTGCACTCAAAGCAAATAGGTCACGTTACATTACCTTATGCTATATTAATAATTGATGTATTTCGCTATTGTTCGAGATTTTATTTTTAGTAAAATTATACTAAATGAAAGGTACGTTTTTAAATTGTTTTGTGACTTAAACATTGCTTAATGAGACTAATAACAATCATTAAAAAATATTTAAATCAACCATATCAACCTTGGGAACCATAAATCATAATAAATCCGCGAAAATATCCGAAAAGATAGTTTTATTTAAAATGTCAACCATATTAACTTAAGCATGATAATAAATAAGTAACATTTTTAAACTATTATTTCTCCTAAAATAGATAAAAAAGGTCATTTGTTAATTATTCATTACTTGGTTTTTGAACAAACTATTATCTCTCGGAAACTAAATGTGTTGAGATAAAAATTGCCTTTATTATTAGGTCTATTCATTGTCTTTCTCAAGTCAAAAACACTTTAATCTGTTGCTTTGTTGTTGCATGAAACAAAGTACACACCGACCGACAAATATTTATAATATAACAAATAATAGCATATTTATGAAATCAGGCCAATTACTAAAGTGGTAACTCCGCATTTAAAAGAGCACTTGTTTTCTTATCGACTCTTCTTAGCAGAACTGCTTTCTGAGCCGGTAGCTTGTTCCTCACAAACTGGATATACTGACTCTTTAAACTTACAGGTTGTAAACTGTGTACATACTAAATTTCATACAAATCCGCCCTGTCGTCTCAACATGAAGGAGAAATAGATATACATACAAACTTTCGCATATTTAATAGTAGTCCGATATTATAATACTTAATAATTACTTTTGTCAATTAGAGAAATCATGGCACCAGCTATATTAGTGACCGGTGGCGCAGGGTACGTCGGCTCTCACACTGTAATGGCTCTTCTCGAAGGGCATGAGAGCGAAGTGGAAATCGTAGTAGTGGATAACCTCAGTAACGCTTATAGGTAAGTTGATTTGTTATTTATTTTATATCTTCACGCAAATTCTCATACGACGACGGAAGATTAGAAATAGAATGATGTAAAATTATCTGTCTCTGTGACCTTTCTACCCTACCGAGGCCACGGGGGTCAAATAAAAGTGCACTCTTCCTTCTCTATTCCTTTCACTCTCTAAGTCTGGTAGGGTGACAATTAAACAAGTAGAAAGTATTTGATCTCTTCCATGGAGAAAGTAACGATGACGGTCCTCCATCACCGCTACTTTCTCAACTTGATCTGTCTCGAACCCAGAACCTTCAGATATATGGGCAATGGGCAATGGCCATACATATCAACCACGGGACCAACGAGTTAGATTTATTTACTAACACACGTAATAAATAAATCTTTAAATTCGTCTGTGTAGTTAAAATATATTTTATATCAACAAGTAAAATTCTAAGTAGGTTTTCATTTATAAAATACTATCTATTAAGTGTTTCAATGAAATCCTTGTATTTATTAAACGTCTTCTGTGGTTGTCTATAAAAAAAGATATTACTTTAAAAGTTTCAAAAACTTCTGTAAAACGATAAACAGTAAATGTTTCAGGGCCGATGGTGAAAAAAAGCCAGAGTCAATAAAAACAATAGAGGAAATGACAGGACACAAGATACACTTCTACGACGTAGACATAAGGGATAAAGAAGGATTAAGTAGAATATTTGAAAATGTGAGTATTTTATAATTAACTGGCTACTCACCCTCGGTTCGCTCGCGTTCGTCCCTAGCTTGATTCCCCATACAAACTTTCATCCCCATTTTCACCCCCTTAAAGGATGATTTCCGGGATAATAGTTATCCTATGACCTTTCTAAAGTCTCAAACTTTCTTCTTAACAAATTTCATCTAAATTGGTCCAGTAGATCCAGAGATTACCCCCTACAACGTCACAAACTCACAAAACACACTTCACGTAAACACTTGCTTTAGAATTTTTTTCCTTGTGTGAATTACAATTCACGTGTTTTACGTGTTCAATAGTCTGGTAGTTAACATACTATGTATATAATACATTATTAACATATAATATAATGGGAGCCTATAATTGGTGTACAGAATTAAATTAAATATTAATTTCTCCTATTACAGCACAGTATAGACTGCGTGATACATTTCGCTGCGTTGAAGGCTGTGGGGGAGTCGGTCGAGAAGCCGTTAGAGTACTACCAAGCCAACATAACTGGCACCTGCAATCTCTTTGAGGTAATTTAACATTTCATTTTAACATCATTATCTTTTTAAGGGTAATTTTGGTAAATAGTTCTTGTAGAATGATTATTTTTGGTCCTTCGAGCCGATTTGTAAATAATACTGTAAATTAAATACATATATAATTGGATATAATGTTTGTTGATTTTTTTATGGCCTTATTATTATGTATTAATAAGTTGGTCGAAAAGAGAACTCTTTTTGACTGATTTTCATTGTACTTTTTCGTATGGATTATTCTTCGATGTATTCGCAAATTGTAAATCGACTTAATTGCATAATTTTTTAACGAATACGGTGTTCAAGGATGAATTTATAAAAAAAAAATCCCCTAAGAATAAAATAATTAAATCTATATTCTATACTAATATTATAAAGAGGCAGAGTTTGTTTGTTTGAACGCGCTAATCTTAAGAACTTCTAATCCGATTTGCGAAAATTCTTTTTGCATTATATAGCCCGTTTATTGAGGAAGGATATAGTCTATTTATCATCCCGGAAAAATGTACGGTTACCGTGGGATAGAATTGTTTTTGTCTAGGTACGAACCCGAAGTAAATGTATATGATTACGATATTATGATGTACCCTAATAAACCTATAGTATATATACATGATCAGGTGATGCGTAACCACGACGTGTACAAGCTGGTGTACAGCTCGTCGTGCACGGTGTACGGCGAGCCGGAGCGCCTGCCGCTGGACGAGAGCCACCCCACGGGCCGCGGCCTCGCCAGCCCCTACGGGCGCTCCAAGTACTTCTGCGAGGAGATCATGAAGGACCTGTGTAGGAGCGACAAAGTTAGTATATATTTTTTTGACTAGCGACTCACCCTCGCTTAGTTATATTTTTTTTGAACGGAGCCCTTTATTATTATATATTAATTAAATTCTTTTTCTAAAATAAAAGTAGCCTATGTTACTCCCTATAACATCAGCTATCCTCCAGTGAAAGTCCCGTCAAAATCAGTCCAGCCGTTTCAGAGATTATCCGGAAGAAACAGACAGACAGACAAAAATTTTAAAAATTGTGGTTTTCTTATAAGTATCGTATATATAATTTCATATGCATTTAGTAAAACGCTGTTATTTGGACATTATAAACAGGACCTCTAAAACTGCTGCCAATAAACTAGTGAGGCAATATATAATTGTACATAAGAATAGTGTTGAGACATTGTATCCTCTGATCCATAGTATTCCCGTATTGAAATACATTAACTAATTTTAATCATACATATATAAAATACTAACCATGAGAGCGGCTACGTGAACAAAAATTATTTATAATTAATAAAATTATCATTGAAGCACATAACATTTTTTTTTATAATTGAATTTATTATTATTATCTTTTATTACAGAAATGGATTATAATATCCCTTCGGTACTTCAATCCGGTGGGCGCTCACAAGAGCGGGAAAATCGGGGAAGACCCGTCAGGCATCCCTAACAATCTTATGCCGTATATAGCGCAGGTGAGTTCGAACAGTTTTTCTGTAGCATTGCGTTATTTCCATTAAACTTAGTTGTCTTCATCGACTTCAGAAATGTTTTTTTGGATATGTTCGTACGTTATTTTCATCAATTTCATAAATTGTAAGTCAATTTGCATATTTTTTAATTACATGTTTTGAGGATGGTTCATTAATAATAATTAAAAAAGTATTGAATCGTAAGAGTAAAATAATTACTGTGGAATGTTTAACAAAATAAATAAAAAAACTTTGATTATTATTTGCAGACATTTCCTATCTCATAGAAAAATACATAATAAATATATATACATACATATATATATATATATATATATATATATATATATATATGATGTGTGTGTCTGTGTGATGGAACAGGTGGCGGTGGGTCGGCTGCGCGAGGTGCGCGTGTTCGGCGCGGACTACGGCACGGCGGACGGCACCGGCGTGCGCGACTACGTGCACGTGCAGGACCTGGCCGACGCGCACGCGCGCGCGCTGCGCCTGCTCCGCCAGCCCGGCGCCGGAGGCTTCCACGCTGTCAACTTGGGTGAGGGCTGATACTTTATTGTTATGTTACATGTCTTACGGTGAAGGAAAACATCGTGAGGAAACCTGCATGTCTGAGAGAACCTAGCAAGTTTTCGAAAGACATGTGAAGTCCGCCAACCCGCAGTTGGCCAGCGTGGTGGACTATGGCCTGATCCCCCTCGTACTGAAGGAAGGCCCGTGCCCAGTGAGATGTCAAAAAAGGGCTGAATACATACATATATATGTACATACAGGTCAATAATGGGGTTAGAAATGGATTACTTTGGTTGGTTGTCATGCGAGGGCGTTTCTCTTCCGACAGTACGGTTTTGGGGAGTTTCTTGCTGTGAACTTTACCGGCTTAGATAAAGGTGGGATTTAGAATGGTGACTCGTAGGGCTTAGCGGTTTAATATTTTTGTTATTATTGTAGTTATTTTGATATGAATTTGTTGTTGATATTCCGACTACCTTGTTTTATAAAAAAATATTTTTTAATAATGTTAGATTCTATTTGGGAACCTTTTGTTTAAAAGATTGCGCATGTGTATATATGATTATGTATGTTTGTTGCTCCTTCATGCTGAAGCGGCTTTGATGTAATTTCGTACACAGACTATGATTTCAAATAACACATACTAGTATATAATTTATTAAAAATACACCCTTTATTTATTAATAAATAAATGAAGATATTACATATGTTCGAAAAATGTTAAATTTATATATATTTTTTTCAATCACACTAGGCACCGGCACAGGCTACTCGGTACTAGAAATGATCCGCGCATTCGAAGCAGCCAGCGGGCGCCACATCCCGTACACGGTGGTGGCGCGGCGCGCGGGTGACGTGGCCGCCAACTACGCGGACGCGGCGCTCGCGCACCGTCTGCTCGCGTGGCGCGCTCGCCGCGGACTGAGCGACATGTGCGCAGACACCTGGCGCTGGCAGAGCACACACCCTAATGGGTATAAGCAATAGGTGAGATTTGTGTTCTTATTTCAAATTACTATTTGATACTGGCATACGGCTATTCAGCCTGAGGCGGTGACGGCGTAGGTAGATGACGTAGCTGACCCTAATAGGTATAAGAAATAGGTGAGATTTGTGTTTTAAATAAAAATTATCTTTTCGGATTGTTTCGCGGATTTATTTTCATTTTTGGTTCCCGACGTTTGGAGTGCTATACAATGATCATGGTTACGGGAGAGGACTAAGGTTGTAGACGTCTAAAAGGCGTTATATACTTGTTACAGACACCGTATGTAACAAGATTGTCTTGCTGTAAAGCAATCGAAACGTCGGGAACCAAAAATCAAAATAAATCCGCGAAATAATGCGGAAAGATAATTTTATTTAAAATGTCAAATATTCGCGTAAATCTAAGAGATTGGTGTTCTTATTTCAATTTACTATTTTGGCACTGGCATACGGCTATACATAATACAGCATCACGCGGTAACGACGACGTGACGTAGTAACATGTTTGGCTCAGTTTGTAGTGACCGTACTTGCTGCGCCAGCGGTCAAGGGTTCGAGTCCCGCTGGGGGCATTCATTTGTGTGATGAGTACGAATGTTTGTACTTCAGTTATGGGTGCTTATATTTATAATATGTATGTATTTCAAGTTATATATAATATGTAGTGTATCAACTATCTGGTATCCATAACACAGGCCTCGTAGCTTGCTATGGAACTAGATGGTGCCAACATAATGTACCAACATATTTATTTATGCTCCTATAATGTAAAAGTTTTAATATAATTTTATTTTTTGGTTTCAGATTTATTTATGAAGCTTACAGCGAATGGACTTCATTGTATATTTCCATTTTTCAAAATGTTATTTACTATATAGCTACTTATTCCATTTCTTTTACTTTGTGACATAATTTAATATTTTTTAGTTTCGTATTTTTTACTTACAATCTAATATTATTGAAAATGTAGACAAATATTTAAAACGTATTAGGCAAAAGATTTATATATTCGAAATATATTATCGTTATTTCGAATAAATAATTATTATATAGTTAAACTTAAAAGTAACAATTCAAAATATTATTAGTAAAAAAGATATGTATATTATTTTTATAATAATTCGTAATTACCGTTACTTTTATTTATTATAACTTTTTAAACGTAACCTGTAGCAGGTCTACATCTTAAATATTAGAATACACAAAAATACAGCTTGAAGCATTTATACTATTTTACATATCTTTTTAATTTTTAAATGCTTAAATTTTTGCTATTTAAACTGCTATCTTCACCCCAGTGCCATGTTTAATGAATATAAAATTAATTTATTATTTGTTCCTATCAAACAATGTTCTAAATAACATAACATTTCAAAATAGCCTTCTTAGACTAGTTGATTTTTACTGTCGATATTGCAAATAGAAAATAGAAAAATGTAGAATTAAAAATGACACTCTTGATCACGTGACATGTCGCTTAGATTTGTAATGTCTCTGTTAGTGACATTGGGGGTCGTCCATTAATCACGTGATGTTTTTTAGCGACTTTTTAATTCCCCCAAATCCCCTGGGGATACGTGGTGAGATTTTAAACTACCCCTCCCACCCCCCACACCCGCCCTCCCCTCTCCCAACCCCTCTGTCCAAAATCACGTGTATAGTTTTTACCAAAATATTTTAAAATTTTGCTGCGGAGATGGCAGGTCTGGTAAAAAGTTTTCAGCACTGTCATTGGGCTCGACATACTATGCTACGACATCATGGCCGTCGATAACCGTATTATTAAGAAAAATATATATACGAACGACGAAGTTCGACAAAAAAATTAATACACGCGTATCTCACTACACCCCCCTCCCCCTTGTGATGTTTCGTGTTTTTTCCGAACCCTCTCCCCCCTTTCGAGCCTTACGTGATTAATGGACGATCCCTTGTGTGATTGTATAATGTCATTTCTCTAAGCATCAAGTTTCATATCTCTTAGATTTGATGGACCTTTGAATAATATTCTGCAAATATATTGATAAGTTATTTAAATGTAATAGTTTACAATAAATATGTAGGACTTTTAAAAATCTGTCATAGATATATTTATTGAATTGTTATTAAATTGGTTGACATTTTAAATTTCAATCAGTTATGAGTTACCATTAACAATAGTTTTTTTTTATTTATATTTAAAATATATTTTTGTTAACGTTAATTTTAAAATTATACCAAACCTTATTTTATAAAATGTTCCTATTGTGTTGCCATATCGTTATATTTAAGTTAACTATGATTTTGAAACCAAAGTTATTCCAAAAATATTGTGATGACCAGTTAATTAAAATAATATATATTGTTTTACATATAGTTTAATTCTAAATATGTACCTTCTATTCTATTGTAGCATTTATTTGTAACTTAATAAATTCCAAAGTGCATTTTTACCAGTGAGTAAGTTTATTTTTATTGCATTAATGTACACGGTGCTATTTATTTTATTTACTTACTTTTTATTCGAATATGTATTCTGTACGCTAGTGACCCAAATAAATTATTTTACTATATTAAATATAGTTTTATTTATACCATTTTCTATTTCGTTTCGTTCTAGTAATGTAAGAGCTTAAATGACATACAAACTTGAACAGCGCTAATTTGTGCTATTTTTATTATTATATGTGGCGTGGATCCATGAACTGACATACTATTTTACTTTATAATATGTGAGTATCCGAAAATTCATCCTGGATTTTATTTAACAAATTTCAGTGAGCTATAGTTTAAACTTTAAAGTGATAAACAACTTATAGAAAGTGATCAGCGCCATCTATTAATACGCACTGCAAACCCGTTACCTGATTGTTGATATTTCAGAAATCTGAGCAAAATTATGCAAACATGATTTACGAGTGGATTTTTTTGGTATGCCATCAGTTGGAATATTTTTTTTAAACCTAAATGTATCTTATGGGATCTATTTTTTATATTTTCTTAATTTTGCACAAACTCAATATTAAATTCAGTTCATATATAAAACGCCATCTATTGACATTTATTTAAACTATTTTTTCTAGATATTTTAATGGAGAAAGTAATAGAAAATCAATTTGATACCTTATACTTTTATACCTCGAATTAATTTTCTGCAAATTTTAATACAACTAAACTTAGTTACATACATATATATTATACTTTGTTATTACAACCGTTTAAATAAGACCAACCTCCGTGATGCATTTTCGTATATTAAATTTTCCTCGCACATATGAACTGCAAGATGTCAGGGACATTTATTTCTAATTGAAATATAAATTGCCGCTATACTAAACTCCTTATAATAATTATAGCCATTTCTACCCCACTATTATACTATAATCGTATTCGTGAGATCCTTATATCGAGATAGTTCATTGTAGTTAACATTCCTCCAGTTACCAGTTAAAGTTTGGCGTCTCACAAGTAGTATTAATTGTATTTTTTTTTCTCTCATAAATATGTCTTATCGGGCACACTAACTTTCAGAATATGTAAAGAAAAGATTACATTTATTTATTTTTTTCATTATTTAGGGGCGGAAATGAGGCCTTATCATCGATAACCCTTCTTTCCTTTTATTTAAATATTCGTTTTGAAAATTTTAGTGACACACTAATAACGAATAATAAAACTCAGAACTAGAAACAGAGTAATTTTATTACTGCGTTAAATAGGTACATTTTAATTTGTTTAAAATAAATAGAAAACGTATTAGGGATTTCTATTTATGTAACTATTATTATTTCATTAAATATTATTATTAATAATTAAGTAAGTTTCTATTAATAGGTAGAAATATGTAAAGAACATTTTTCCCATTGCTTTTTGGAAAACAGCTTTAAGATCAATAATAACAAGAAAACAATAAAACCACCACTTTTATTATAATTATTTTTTATTATTATCTAAATTACAAATCTTTTATAATTTCAATCATTACAAACTAGTTCACGTGATTATTTCAGAATTCCATCACTTCGTCTAAAAATATCTGATTTACATTTTTACAACTACCTTTAGATCGACTTGGGAAGGGTTAACATAAGCGATGCTGAAAGAGAAAAAAATAATAAAACATTCTAAAAATGGAATCTTAAAAAATAATTAAAAAAACGGGCTATTGAAAACATAAAATACTAAACATAAGCCACTGCCCGCGGCTCTGGTACCTTATATTTCACTTGTACCTTGTTTTTCTTGCTTACGCGAGACGTCTAAAACCTTAGTCTTTCCCGTGACCATGATTGCTGTAAAGCATTCGAAACATCGGGAACCAAAAATCAAATTAAATCCACGAAAAAATCCGAAAAGATAATATTTAAAACTTTTTAAAAGCCAAACTGTGTATAAGTAAAAGAAAAGTAAAAAAAAAACTAGGTAATTGATGTACAGTCACTATGACCCTTAAACGCGAAGCAAATAGTGTACGTTAAGCGCCAGCGCACAAATGGTCTAACTCACACTTTTAAAATATGTAATTAACCTTCTTTATATAAAGTACTTATTTAATCATTGAAGGAATCGTGTTGTAAGGGATATCTGTAATATGTATATGTCTATACTAATATTATTAATATGACAGTTTGTGAGGATGTATGGATGTTTGTTACTCTTTCACGCACAAACTACTGAATGGATTTTAATGAAACTTTACAATAATATAGCTCATACATCAGAATAACAATAAATATAATATAAAATATACGTTTCCATATTTTCAAAGATAGGCCACTTTTGCACTGGCAGCCTTAGACTAAACAAGGTAATACATTGCACCAATACAATAAACATAGAAGATGGCAAAAACTTGGGAGACCATTCATAAATTACAACAATATTTTTTGTATCTACAAACAAGTGACAATGTAGATTAAAAAAAAATAAACACATTCAATTTTGACCGAAAATCCATATAAATAAGGTAATTTATAAATGACCTCCCTTTGTACTAAGTTTGCATTCAAAGTAATACTTAACCTAAGATAAAAAAAATGGATAGCCGATTGAATTTTGACAAAAAAAAACATTAACTTAATAGATAAAGTTGGTAAATAGTATTATGCGTTTGTTGAGTACGAAAAAAAAGAGAATGATTTTAATGATGTGATAAAGAACTATACAGTGACCTTACAATATTAACAAATATGTATTAAGGCATTCCAATACTATTAATAAAAATGTCGATTCTTAAAAAAGGTAAAATTAAGTCCTTACATTGTTTCACTACTTTTTATCAAAGCCTCAACGAAAATCTCACTAATATTATAAAAAAATGTGAAAGTTTAGACGTTTGGATGGATTTTTGTTACTCAATCACGCCAGAACGGCTGAACGGATCTGGATGAAATTTGGCACAGAGATATAGTCTGGAATAGCACATAGCTATTTTTTATCCCGAAAAAATGTACGGTTCCCGTGGGATAGATTTGTTTTTCGAAGCGAGGGTAAGTCTCTAGTTAGTAAATAAGCAGAAAAATATTTATTTAATCATAATTCATTATACAAATTGTTATATACACTGTTCCGGCCACGTCAAGCTAAACTCTCATGTCAGTTCATAGATGAAAATTTTAACAAAAGTATTTATACTATAAAATAAATTTAATTGATAATGTTTATTATAAAATAAATGTAATAGTTAAAATGAGTGATAGCATTTTGATAGAATCGACATTTGTATTGGAAAGTATTATAAGGCATCTGTTGGTCGAATAGATCTATAAGAGATATTAAAATGTCATCAATAACCAACACACAAAAGTTTGAAAAAACTTAATTTATATTCAAAATACATTTAAAATTGAATTAATAAAAATTACAAAACAATTCAATACAATAAATATAATAGCATTTAAAAATTTAAAATATACTTTTTAATATATTTTTTAAAATATCATCAGACTATTTGTAATAATATTTAATTTAAGTTAGTTATCAATAACATTTTAAATACATATCAGGTATTGATGTGATCGCAAAGCAGACTTTAGTAGTGGAATAAAAGCTAAAACTTTGGTTGTTAGGTAACTAGTGGAGCTAAAGTGTGTCCGTGCTGCCACATCAATGTTGTCACTATATCTAATTATAATATTGCATCGACAAATCGTTATCTAATATGGGATTATAATTTTAATAGAAACCATTGTATGAATCGATGTTTAAAAACCAAATTTGTAAAATCGATTTTTTCCTAGTTATGCCTAATTATAGTACAGATTTTAAAATATTTGTTTATTATTATAACGATTCATCAAGCACTTTCATAAGATATAGTATGGTGATATACCCATTCATATACATTGTTTTATTGCATTCACGGTTTTACTATGAACACTAGTGTTTATTCTATATTGGAGGCTAAGGAACGGTGCCATTCAGCTTTTAGAGATTCTCTATTATGATTCTATTTTCATAAAAAAACGTTGCCAATTTTTTTAACTTTTTTTAATAAGGCAACCCAAAACAATTTGTCAAACTCACTTTCCATTTAATTTTCAGCTCAGCCATAATTGTTATTCAAACACAATAACTATCATTAAAAGGCAACTTCAACTTAAACAACTATTACAAAAATGTAATATTTCTATATTGACAAATGCTTTACCTAATACAATTCAATTCTCTTGATAATGGCTTCAAGTGCTTCACTAAATTTAATTATACTCATCAAAATATTATATCAAATATGACATTATAAAATATTGCCAGTGTCGAAAAATTCACCCGTGTGATTTACAGATAACAAAAATGATACATTAAGTGTTGTCAATCACATACTAAATAGTGTTGCCAGTTTAGTTAATGAATTGAGTGATAAATTGGCATATAAAAATATGTGTATTATATTACATTGGTGTCACAGACCACAGTTCACTAGAGTCTATCACTGTTAGCCTTCCCGCTTGATGCTCGGCATCTGTGGCGGCGGCTCGGCCAGACCTTTCACCTGTTGGTTAAATAATATTTATATTATTATTAGAATCTTTAGGTATAAATGAAATTAATCTTGGGATTTAATTTTAATTAAAAATCTAATATCATACTACTGGTATACAGACGGACACAGAAATATAACTGATTTTTTATATATTATTTATCAAAACCACTGAATTGTGAATTAAATAAGTACACCGAAATGAAAACAGTTAAGGAAGAAGTGGAGTACAGAGTAGGAGATCCTTTAGATGGCTTCCTCGCTGGACGAACAGGTCTTTCCTATCAATAAACTTCTACAATTAACCCGTTATGGGCTAATCAAGCCCATGCCAAGACTAACGTCTTACAACGTACAAGAAAAAAAATACATTAGATATCTATCTATTGAGAATATCCTCCTTTTATGAAGTTAGTAAAACAATAAAAAGGGTCTAATAGCTACATCAAGCTCCAGTAAAATCTCATCAAATCTCATTTAAACTGAGAGGGGCATTATTGGAAATCTCAAGTCAACTTTATAAGAAAATATATATTACACAGATAATAAAAAAAAAATTAAATTTTCCTTTCATTTCTTTTGAAGTGTCCTATTTTGCCCTCTGAAAAAAAAACCTGAACATTTATATTACTTTTATATTATTATAATAATGTATATCTAACCTTAAGTCGTGCTGCAGTTTTAAGAAACGCCGGCAATTGTTCTTGGGACACATTTACTTCACCAGCGTACATGAACTCTAGTATTGCTTGCAAATGAAGATACGAAACATCTTTTAGTATTATTATTGGATGTTTTGATGGGTTCTCCTGTAAAAGAAATAAAATTATAATTAAATATTTTTCTAATGCTTTGTGTAATATACATTATAAAAATTCTGTAAAAGCTTAAAAAAGTAATATATATATATATATATATATATATATATATATATATATATATATATATTTATTTAACATTAAATTATATAATAAAATGAAACCATTACATACCTCTAATAAACTTTTAAAATAAGGACTACAAGCTGAGAGAACCATTTTGTGCGCTTTACAGGTTTGTCCTTCACATGCAAGTGTAACCTGAAATATATGATATAGTATATTATAGGATGCGAATGAAATATTATATAATTTTGATTATTTAAACTACAAACCATATGTTTAGATTTTAGAGCATATAAATTTGAAAATATCTCTATGCCAAAAAAAGCAAATATGTCACTTTCCAAAACAAATTATTAATTTTTTTAAGTACGGCTTTATTCATGGCTGTATGATGTAACATAATTAATTAAAATTATAGAGATATTTGAATAACATAGATATTTGAGAAAAACTACTATTGGAGGTCTTTATTAATGCAATAGAACTCAAAACAATGATTTTGTATGTTTCTCTGTGCGTTTGTGCACACTAATCTCAGAAACGGCTAAACCGATTTGGGTGCTTGTGGTAAGCTTCACTTAACATGTAGTTTTTGTTTCATTGCAATCGGTTCATAAATAAAAAAGTTATGTCTATTTAAAGAACCACCTAGGGATAAACCCAAGCGAAGCGAGGGTAAGTCGCTAGACGTAAAATATAAATAATTGTGATGACCTGTATATCGTAGGGGCAAGTGGTGTCCACCTAGTACAAGTCAGTCAGTCAGTCTGTTAGGTAGACAGTATAACCATCTACTATAAAAATTTCCTATGTAAATTCCAGTCCAGTATGTGTACAACATGGAAAAGAAAGGTAACATAAGTTATACCATTTAGTGAATCACCACTTTACAAGCATAACTTATAAAGAAATACAGAATTTTAGTTCACTTTCACTTTTCTCGACAAATAATATTTTTTTATTATACTATATACTGAATAATGAAGTGCCAAGGTGTTATCAATCAAAACATAACACTTTCATTGGTTATCTTTTTATTTTATTTTTATTAGGTAAACAAACAGTGTTTACAAATCTTTATAAAATAGTATATATGCCAATGGTACATAGACCATTAAACTTTCCACTGATACATAAATCATATCAAGTTTTTCAACACATAATGTTGGGACATTAAAACACAGCACCATCTAGTTCCATGGTAAGCTACAAGAATGGATACCAGATAGTTGATACACTACACATATATAACTTTTAAATACATACATATTATTATAAATATAAACATCCATGACTGGAGTACAAACATTTGTGCTCATCACACAAACACTGGGGGGTGACCGCCAGTGTGACTCAAACCCGCAACCTCTGGCACAGCAAGTAGGGTCACTACAAGCTGAGCAAAATGTGTCATCAAACACATGCTTATATTATCGGTGTCATATCATTTTAGGCCATTTTAGAATGGGACATCATTTTAGGATTTATATACCAGTGGTTTGGTCTGGATGTTGATCAATCATTCAAACCTAGCAACTTAATTGCTTGTGTTAGTTTAGCTAACATTGTGTAACCCTAACAATGGTGGGAGATTAAAATAACTGAAATTTTAACTATATACTCAATCAAGACTTGCAATATTTGTGAGTTTTATTTTTAATAAAATTGAACAACACATTTAATATTAGAAGGCCAGAAAAGCCTATCAAATCAGATTCATGGTAATACTAAATACATTATATATTACCATTAAAATTTGTGATATTTGTAATAAGTTTTATTAAGTCAACAATAGGCTAATTGTTCAAATCTTATGTAAAAAAATTTTGAAGGGCAGAAATATGTATTAAGTAAAAAATTACTGTTGTTTACATTTTATAAAATTGTTTCATAAAATATTTATTTACTGAAATATCTATACAAAGTATTATTATTTATGACATAAGTCTAATAAACTACAACCACTCACCATTCAGCTATCTACTTTACATGAACGTTAATTAAATTGATCTATGAATTAGAAAAGGAGGTTATAACAAAATATTGTTTACAAATATATAAATTAAAATTGCACTAAATACTTACGTCTGTAAAACTTTTTTCATCCCGTAAATGTCTAAAAGAGGTCACCATATTCGTTTGGAAGTCGTTCCATTTTAGAAAAAATTGTTGGTCCCCCATATTGAATGTTTTTTGTATCCTGTAATCGTTTACACAAGTAAATAAAAACAATTTAAGGTAACGTTACTTTTAAAATAAAGTTTAAACGTAACACTGTTATAATCACATAAACCGTTATTCGAGTCTATAAAAACGTAAATAATGTAAGTAGAAATAGTGCATTATAGTTTTCTTCCTACGTCACTATGTGGAATGCATTGCATAGAAAACAAGCTTAGCTAGACACTTGATCACGATTTAAAATATATAAACAATTAATTCATACCGAAATACACTTCGTTATTATTTCAAGGCCAACGAGCAATATTTTATAGTTCTCACGTTAAAGTTAAGCAATTGCATCTGAAAATTAAGACGCCGTCTCGCATAAATTAGCGACTTCTTTCTATTTCTTCAAATTCCTTCATTCACCTATTCGATGTTGCCATCATCTAATTAATTTTCACCAATTATGTTTAATTATTATATTAAGAAAAATATTTTATTTAAAATCGTCAAAAGTAAACAAGAAAAAGTATTTTTTTTGTTCTTCGTTTTAACTAAAATATTTATGACATTAGTAAATGATAATAAAATATTTACAAAACATCTACTATTACAAAATTATAAAACGTAAAATTATATTTATTAACTTAATAAAAATGCTAGGATGGATAAATTTTTCTTTTACTTTTTAACATATTTTATTGTAATTTCTATATATCTTACCTTTATTAAACCTTTAACTTTTCTTTATTCATTACTTTACACTACCACAATGATTTGTATTCTAGTAAGTGAATTATCTGTAAAGATTTTGGTCTGTGATAATATAATTATACTTAAAAACTATAATTCTTTACGTATTTATCAATTTTTTGCTTAAGATATTGTTCTTACTTTAAATTATGTTTATTTCATTATAAATAATTTAAATATCTGCTGAAATAACTAATTAAAAAATTATAGACCAAAACAATCAATAATTACTAATGAATATGTGAGAAATTTAAGGTAAGGATTGTAAATTATATAAAAAATAAATATTATCCAAAATAATGGTCTTTTAAGAGTATGGTATCCCTAAACATAAAGTATTCATTCAGTAAAAGCAAATGAATTTGTCGCGTAACGCGTTCAAGATAACGTATACAAGGACATAAAAATTATACAAAAACAATATTTTTAAAATATGAAAATAAAAAAAATCATAAATGGCAAAAGTAATTTTAAATATCTTCGTAAAATTAGTATATTATTATAACATTATTTTACTATTTAGCCGTGACATTTATTGACACCAAATAGAACATTACACTGACAAGACAACTAATCCGCCATATTGTGAATGTTGTAAGATCTTTCTTATATATTCTATTAAAATAAAAAAAATAATCATCTCAATCAAAAAACATGCTTCTTAAAAGTTAAAAAGCGAACTAAAAAGATGGAAACAAGTTAGTGAAACATAGCAGTCGGAGACATCATATAGCAGGAATCACAGCGAGTATAAAAACGTAGTAGTTACATTCTCTTTGTATAAAACATTATATGTATGTCTCCGAAATCCGAATGCATACTTTTGTGTTCCTTTGCCAACGTGTTTCCATCTATTTACGCATTTGATTTTTTTTATTTTCATAATTGATTTTTTAAAGCATCTTAGAAGATATTTTTATTTAATACATTTCTTATACTCTAGTTTTTTGAAACATAAAAATTGAGTACATTTTTATGATTGCCTCTTATAAAT
The DNA here is from genome assembly GCA_951806755.1 of Brenthis hecate. Lineage (NCBI taxonomy): Eukaryota > Metazoa > Arthropoda > Insecta > Lepidoptera > Nymphalidae > Brenthis > Brenthis hecate. The sequence continues at coordinate 5,188,504 of OX638261.1, forward strand.
CCTTTATTTCCATACCCGACTTAAAAAATATATTTCAAAACACAAATTGGCCATTTATATTTTTCATAATTTCTCTAAGATCTCATATAATTCATCAAAATTGTTTAAGCTTTGTTCAAGTTTAGTAATAACGAGAGAACATACGATCGGACATACATACATACATACATGATACAAGTCAAACATGTAATCCTGAGTTGGGAAATTATGAATTATGGTTGTAATTTAAAATTTTATAATATTTTATTCTATGTTACTTAATAATTTATATTAAATACGAAAACGGAAGAAATATTTTTTGTATGAACTTCACGAAGAAATGACTGAACTAAATCCGATGTAATTGATTTCAATATAGTCTAGTATATTATTTTAATCCCGGCAAAATAGGCAAAATAATTATATGTGAATAAAAGTTTTTGTTCGCGACTCTAAACACGTAGTTCATCAATATAAATTAGACTGTCATAAATCGGGATATAAATATCTTCGTTCAGAATTTCATCCAATCCGCTCAACGAAGCTAAACTGTAAACTATTTGTGAAATATTACTAGAAATTTTTATTATATACTGGCATTGCCCGCGGCTCCGCCCGCCTTCAGATGACTAAAAACCAAATTAGGTTTAACATACGAGTATTAATATCTTTTTATATTGCAGTTTTACTATTTTTTTTCAGAAATGAGATATTTTCCCCCGGTAAAAAGTATCCTATATGTTGACCCGGATAACCAGCTATCACCATAACACATTTCATCAAAATCCCTCCAGTGGTTTTTCTGTGATGCGGTAACAGACATACAGACAGACAAAAATTCAAAAAACTATAGATTCGGCCTCTGTATCGATAATAATGTTTATTTCAATAAGATTTTCTAAAAAATACGGCTTAGTTACAGTTTTATTATATGTAGAGAAGTAATAGATAATAGATAATATTAATAAAATTAATTAAGAAAAAAACGTGCATTCATGTACTTTTTTAGAAAGTTTTATTCGAAAAGTAAACAAAAATACATCAGTTTGGAAGACAATAATTAAAATTTACGTTAAATTAAAAATAAATTAGACTTTCTTTTTACTTCATTTAAGCTTTACCTCTAAATAGCATATTATTATATTATAACTTATAATATATGGCTTTTAACTTAGTAAAGTAATATATTTTTTTATTTCATTTTAAAATTATAATATTTATTTTAGCAAAATAAATAAAGCAGAAGCAAAATTAATTTGTCTTCGCTCTTCATTGTATTTGAGAAATTATATAAGTAATTAATATCAAAATTTTTATTATAAAATTCGAAATTAGCCTTCGAAAAATGTATTTCTACTATAGCTCCTGAGAAATAAAGGAATTCGAAACCGAACGGTTACGGCTAAAATTCAGTGCTTACTTCTGCTTCAATGCTTAGTTCTAAGCAAATATTTAACAATTTACATTTATCACCATTGCTTCGATTACATTCATAATAGTGCTGTTCGAGTCACTGCAGCTATAACCAAACCAAAGCGCGTTTTAAAATACTACTAGTGCCATCTAGTTCCAATTAAATGAGCCAATGTTATGTACGAATAGTGGGGTTAGAACTAAGCCTCAGCGCGGTTTAAAATATTACTGGTGCCATCTAGTTACAATTACATGAGCTAGTGATGTGCTCGGGTGAATTGGGCTAGAACCAAACCATAGCGCGTTTTAAAATACTTCTAGTGCCATCTAGTTTTAATGAAACTCACTAGTGCCATTATTCTGTTTATGGGGCCATGGGGGTCTCATCACGAACAAAGAAAAAATAGTTTAATTAAATGTCATACTGTTAGTGTATCGAATAGTTTATTACTGTAATAGATATTCGTATAGATATATCGATTTGTTATTAAAGTTGTGTTAAATTAACGAAAAATAAAATATTATATAATAGATCCCAAAAAGTGCTTAAAAAATATTCTTAGTGAAGGGAAACGTACTAATGAGTTCGTAAATCAAATTGCTTAATTTTACTGATTATTGATATGAAAAAAAATGGTTAGAAATTAAAATCACTGTTTTTTTTTTCATACGAATGCAGGATGAATTTTGCAATATTAAACATACGTTTGTTTGCACATATTTATAATATTAAACACTAAGTATTTGCGAATCAACGAGACTTACTATATATTTAAGCAAACAAACATAGCAGGAAGTATAGTCCGAATTAGCGCTATCCAATTTTTTTGTATGGGGTGAGGCTAGTATAGTATTAAGTGATTTGGGTGTGGCTAGAACCAAACCATAGCGCGTTTCAATTTACTGTTAGTGCCATCTTGTGACAATTAGCGTTACTAGAGCTGTAGCCGAGTCTATTCTATTAGAACCAAACCATAGCGCGTTTTAAAGCACACACAATGCCATCTAGTGACTAGTAGACTTACTAGATATATTGCTGAGATTGATATAGAACCAAACCATAGCGCGTTTTAAATTATTCCTAGTGTCATCTAGTGTCCAGTAGACTACAGCTATTGTCGAATGATACATCATAGAACCAAACCATAGCGCGTTTTAAAGTACTCTTAGCGCCATCTAGTATTCATTAGATTCATTACTGCTATTTTCGAGTGTTTTCAAAATGGCTTAACCGATTTTGATGATTCAAACATCGTAAGATATGTCTTGATAATGTGTCATAGGGGTATATACATATCATTAAAAATCAAAATATTACATCTCAGGCAACAATTTGTGCATATTGAAATATTTTTTTTCAAACCTATTGAGTGGGGTATCTAAATAAACTTTTACGAGGCGGTCACGAAACTATGTTCAACTATATGCTTAAAAATAATTTAGGTAAATGGCAAAAACTAAAAAGCTGTAAATAAAAGATTAAATTCTAAAGATAAAAAACTCGACTTCGTTTAAAAAGCGAACTAATAAGATAAAAATAAGTTGACGAGAGAACATAGTGTTTTGTTTATAAAATAAATAAATGTAACTTCGATATTAAAAAGAGCAACTGTTGAGTTTCTCGCTCGCTCTTCTCAGCAGAACTACTTTTCGAGCCGGTGCTAGCTTACTCACGGACTGGCTACACTGTCGCTCTTCAAAATTAAATTGACGATTCTAAACTTCTTATAATAAGTTTAATTGAATAAAGTTTATTTCACTACATTTGTAGTCGGAGATTACATATATACATCTCGCAGTTAGGGTGTAACAATATAACGAATATACCTAGTAACAAGCGATAATACTGCTAGTATAGTACTGTATGATTCGTGATAATACAGAGTGAATGGAGCTAGAACCAAACCATAACGCGTTTTAAAGTACTACGAGCGCCATCTAGCTTTCATTTGTCTTACTAGTGTTATGCTAAGTGAATAGGAATGCTAATTATTTTTCATTTTTAATTTTTGCATAGGACTAAAACCAAGTCGTAACGACTTTGTAAATAATTCCTTTTGCTACTTCGTAATGTAGAATGTTAATTATGTAATTTAATATTAGTACAACTTATATGTATGTACATTGTACGTATATATTACATTGAAGTGAAGTGCTTCAGAAAACAATTAAAATTTGATTTCAAATAAAAAAATCAAAAAAATAATAATTAAAGTGCTTAGTTATTACTTTATTATATTCAGTTACTAAATGGATGACGTTAAAAAGCCCATGGTGTTGTATCACATATCCTAAACAATTTATGAAGTTTTGTGACGTTAAATATAAAAAAATTGTCTATTAAAAAATATACTATTTCTTGCCTGTTACTTAAGGACGAAAATTTTAGGCCGTAACATTTAAAAATTAAAAAAAATATATATTAAAAAAGAAAAACAATGGAAAAATTGAAACGACAAATATTAAAAGCAATACTTCTTTATTAATCCACCATAATGTATTTCACAAAAAAACGTTTTTAAAACGACACTCGTATTGCAAATAAAGAAAGAGAGGCAAAAGTGAATAGTAAATACGCCTATCGTAATAATTACCATAAATTCATGCATATTATGTAGATAATTTTTTATTTAACATTAAATTTCTTAAATAACAATAATAATATATTAAACACACAAACTACGTTTTGAAAGGCCAAGCGGTGTTGCCACATCTTATGAAATACGCCTTAATATTAATAATCTTACGACTAAATAAGCACGAGATAATTAATATCTAAAAAAACCTTACTTTAAGCGTATGCTTAGTACTAATTTTCTATAAACCAGCAAATTATGTCTAAACACGGAAAAGGAAATAAATATAATTACATTTTCTAGAACATTTCCATCCCCTTTAACTATAATTGACCTCAAGCAGGATTCCAAAACATATACCTAGTAATTAATTTAAATAGCAACACTAATCACTAAATACAGTGCAATTCAATATATTATACTTCAAATTCAGTAAGTGATTCATATATTTATTCAACGCTAAATAAATTATAATATTGCTTTTTATTTTCATAATAAAAAATTAAATTATAATTAAATATACATTCATATATTTTGTATTTGGTATATAGTATAGCGTCTTCTATTATACAAAGCAAAATTCGAACTTAGGTATATTCTAGCGTATGATTTCGTCGATCCTTTACGGAGACAATTCCTTACCTAACTTAGTCTACCGAGTTTATAACCCACTATATAATGCACCAAAAATTAATTAAAATTCAAATAAAAACTTTATAAATCTGAATTATTAAAACAAATTTAATTAAAAAAAAAATATATCAAAAATTACATCGTTCGGGTAAACAAAAGTCCACCAAAAATCCTTTGGTTATATTAGCTACTATAAGAGATCCTAGATTCTTAAAAGCAAACTTAAGTCTTTGTCAAAGAAATGCCATGGTTTTGAGCAAACAAAATATATCCTACAGAATTCTAAGAGTTTACTTAAGAAAATTTATATCATATCATTATATACAATTATAGAAATACTTATAATTAAAAATCGTATTAGCGACAAGATAAAGATAAGATAAGACATAGGAAAAAAGATAGTTATTTCATAAAATACCCTAAATACAAATTTAACTGTAGCACAAATACATCTATTCATTGGTAGGATATTATAAGGGGGTTCGTTTAAATCTATTCTATACTACATACTTAATGTAATCGTGACAACTGACATTTGGTTACACATAGTTCAAAGATTTAAGATAAAATTGACTAGAAAATTTTGGATTTGCAAAAATTATTTGGCTGATTCACAACTATGAACTCGAAACGGGAGGCTGGTGTAAAACGTGGAGACGACTAGATGAAAATGCAAACGTGGTAGATACATCTAATATAAAAACACCAATGTACTTAAAAACTGGCACTAAAGAAAACTTCGTTGCTCGTACCCACATATTATTATAATATACAATAAGGCAGAATAGGACAGTTCACTCCATTATAAGACATCTAAAGGCACCTACGTTATATACAAATAAAGAGCATAACATTTATGCGAAAACATGCCGCAGCATTAAAGTGTCTATCCGCCGATAGATGGCGTTTAAAGCATTAACATAATTTAGCATATAGTACATCTATTCGTTTGTAGATGGCGTTGTATCGATTTGTGTTTTTATAACAGGTAATTTTAGTCCTCGCGGAGCCAGAATGAGCCTAGCTGGGGTCACGAGGACTAAAGCGTACTCTCATTTATTTACTCCCAGGAATTTTGCGGCTTCATCGGGGGAAGATAGAAGTTTGTTTATGATAGTTTTGTCTGGAATACCTAGAAGTTTTCCGATTAGGTCGGTTCCGTTTTCAGTATCGTTTTCCGTTTCGGTGGAATATTTGCGTGACGTCATTTCCAGTTTGAGCTTCTTGTCGTAGGGTGCGGAGGGCGGTGAGTTGTTGTTGTTCACGTTGCTGGGGATCTCGTTCCCGGAACCGTCGTCTTCTTGGTAGCGATATCTTTATAAGAGAAATAAAGCTAAAATAAATAAAGCTATTCGTAAATAAAAAAAAATACAACTTACAAATTCTAAATTTACCGTTCATCAAATTCAAACAATTCTATACAACAGATCACTTAGACAGCTAGTATAAATATTTTAAAAAGACTCACCCATTAGTTCCATCATCTTTGGGTGATGATTCCTCATCATCCGTATCTTCTCGATGCTTCTTTCTGTGCCGCAGCATGCTATGCTTGAGTGTAAACCTTCGTCTGCACAGATCGCAGGCGAAAGGCCTTTCCCCAGAGTGAGTCCTCATGTGACGACGGAGGTCCTCTGCAGACCAGAAGCGACGAATGCAAAACGCACATACAACCTGAAAAACAAAATTATATTAGTTATTTTCTATTATATAGTATATGTACATATATTTAATATTTATGAAAAAAATTCGTACTAAGTATAAGCTCGTCCGTCGTCATTCAAGTGCATTTGTTTTGATTTAATCCACCAAATTGATAATCTGATATCACTATTCATGTATTACTATTTATTTCTAATAATTAATACTATTATATTTGTAAATACTTCAATCACATTCAATGCATAAATAAATTAATTGCAATACATAAATTACCTTTCTATTAGCATGGTCTGGAAATTTTCCTCGTTCGTCATCATCAGCACTTTCGCTGCGGTCGCTCGGCGCGTCCAAGGCACCTTTGCTCACTAACTGTTCATATTCTGAGGAGTGAGCGGACGCCAAATGTCCCAGCGCCCCATTTCTCTCCCCAAATGACGCTTCACAGAGATGGCACTTGAATACTAAATTCCCATCACCCTCTTCCTCAGGACTTGGGGAGCTTGGTTGGGAATCCCCACTACCATGTCGAGAGGCCATATGCTTTTTTAACGTTTCCAACGACGAAAATGTACTGGTTGGGCAAGAAGCACACTTAAACGGTCTTTCTGGTACACTTCTACTGTCATTAGTCTGTGGAGTTATAGCATCTTGAATAGGTTCAGCGAGAATCGCTTTAGCAGATCCACCATGTTTTCTCAGTAAGTGACGATCGCAATTCGATTTTGTAGTAAATAGGAGAGGACAGTGAGGGCATTTAAAGGGTTTTTGCCCAGTGTGGGTCAGGACGTGACGTCGGAGAGAAGAGGACCAAGGGAATTTACGGTGGCAATAGGGACAGGATACGCGGTTTGGTGCTAGACTGTAAGCAGATTTCTTTTTCGGTGGTTGTGTTCCGGTGTCTGATTCGGATCTGAAAAATAAAAAACATTTAATAGTGATTAGAATACATTGATTGATTTTACTTCTTTATTCAATGCAACAAATGATGATATTAACACTAAAATATGGTTAAGAATAATTAGGTATAACTTACTTATTTTCATCGCTTCCAGAGTTATTTCCTTCGCTAGTAGATGCTACTAGACCTTCTTCGTCTTCTTCTTCGTCACTACGAGATGGCACCACAGGCAAGACGCTATCTTGGCTTGGAATAGGATCAGTTCCTGTTTCTGTTTTCTCTGTAGTAATAGGGACAGGCTTATTAATGAGGTTGCCAGCTATTTTAAGATCAAAGTCCTTATTAAGTTCTTGCTGTCGAGTGGCCATCAGAATTTCCGCTGCGGCTCGGTGTGCAGCAGTATGTTCGTCTGTTTTCCGATCTTCTGGTTCCTCATCTATGACCAAAGTATCATCTTCATCTTCTTCATTGTCAGCAACTTCATCTGAGTCTCTTCTAATTGGAGATCGGTCAGCTTGCAATGGTCTTTCTAAGTGACGAGCTAATAGTGCATATTTGACTCGATCGGCTAACGTGTCTGGTGTAGGGTATGGCGGGGGCGCTCTAGGCGCTGGACGTCTGACACTCCAATGCTGAGGATGCTGTTGCTTAACGTGACGTTCCATGTTAGAACGTAGTGTGAACCGAGCCGAACATTGAGAGCAAGAAAAGGGTCGTTCAGTGCGATAACGTCTCTGTTTTTGTTTTGGCATTAAAATACCATTTTTAATTACCATCTTTACAGAATCGTTTTGTGAAATAAGATTATTTGTTGTCGGACGTGGAGATTCAGAGTGGGGAGGCGGTGTAGGTGTAGTGGAAATTGGTATGGGCTTTTGTTCTTCTTCCTCTGGTTCTTGTTTAGGCTGAATTTCAGGTTCGTTTGTTACTAGCCTCCCCCCAGACATACTAAGCCCACGAATTATCTCTTTCTGAATACGTTGTTTTATTTCGGCGATTTCTTGTGAATCAGTTGGGTGAGGAAAAAAAGATGTTTGAAGAAAGTAGGGATTGATAGGGAAAGATGGGGGAAGAGGCAGACCAGGTAGGCCAGGTACTGCACCAGCATAGAGTTGGGATAATTGAGTTGCGTAGTATGCGGGATCTATTTTAGGTAGAGAGTTTTCAAAAAGCCTTTGCTGAGCTAGCAGAAGTCTTGTCTTTTCAAAAGCAGCCGTAGCAGCGGCAGAGGGAGAGTTATCAAATGACGTGCGCGATGGAATTTTTGGCTCATCGTCATCCGTGTCACGTTTTTTCTTACTTAGATCGAGAACATCACAACTATTGTTATCACTTGTGCTAAGGTCTACTGGAACATCTTCGATATACGGGTCTGATTGTATATCATTAGATTTAAAGGAAATTTCTGGTGTTCTGAACTCGGGTATTTGTGTAAGTTGTCCGATACCTTTAACTTTTATTCTAGGCATAGGTTGTTCAACCTCTCTCGGTGTTAGAGTGGGAGTGTCGGGTAAAGCCTTTGTAAGAGAGGTAACAGGATGTCTATCGGCAATGAAACTTTGATTGTAATGAGTAAGTGGTGTACTGCGTCCTGTAGGCTCAGCGCGTCTCTCCACTTCTGGGGTATGAAATGCAAGGGACCTTTTGACTTCTTCGCGAGCAATTTTAGAATTAACTTCATCATTGTTTGGATCCTCTGAGGGGTGATAAATAATTGAGCGTTTCACATCTTCTCTTGTAACTTTAGCGTGTCGGTTACGTAAATGACGCTCGCAGTTTGCTTTAGTGGTGAAGGCGTAGTTACAAACAGCACATTCATAGGGCCTATCACCATTATGTGTACGCATATGACGTACAAGGGCTGCTTTATCTAATGATGCATGAGGACACATGTTGCATTGATAAGGACCTGGTCCTGTTCCACTAAGATGAACTCTATTGTGTCCTTTCAACGCTCTAAGGTTTGGGAATTTAGCGGGACACAATCTACATGGGAACTCACCGCGAAGCTTCATTCGCCTGAATTCTGCTGCAAAGTTGTCTTGGGTTTCTTCCTGTTCCCGTTCTTTCACAATAGTATCGGGTGGTGTTAGAACAGCATTTTCCAAAGCCACCCTTGTTCCAGTTAATCTTTCCAAAAGGCTTCCAGCGGAAGTAACATTAAGAATCGACTGAATATCAGCTAAATCCCTTGCGGCATCAATATGCCTTATCCCATTAGTAAGTCCATCATCGAACTTTGGTGTAAATCGATCCATCGGTGGAGTCAATGTCCCTGGTATACCAAACGATCTATTTCTAAGATCAAGCTTAGCGAAAAAATCTTCTCGTCTATCGCGATCAGGGCTAGATATTCTTGTGGATGCTGTGCATGTTTTCCTATGAATATCCAAAATATGTCCTGAAGGGAATTCTCGGGAACAATGTTCACATCGCTCTGATGCCGATACATGGCGATTACGCAACATTTCTGGGATTTTTTTAACGGAATAATCTACGTAGTCATCGTATCCAGTTCTATTATCATCACCGTGCGCTGTAAATCGGTGAAGATCGAAAGCATTGATCGAATCGAATCTTTGAAAACACTTTGGGCATTCAAAACGTGCTGTTCTTTTATCCAAAGGTATAGGTGATGGTGATGACGAAGCTGCCCTTTTGCGAGCCCTTCTACAATCTTCCTCCTCACTTTTGTCAGAACGGTTATCACTATCTATGCTAGTAGTTCGCGTGGCGCGAGTCTCGTGCGGCTCGATTTTCATTTCTTCTTGGTTGTCAGCTTCGATTTTGGCCTCACTGATGACTTCTGTTTTAATATCTGCAACAATAAAGGAATGCGTTACGATGCGTAGGTCATGTTTGAATAACTGCTTTCATTTTACTATTCCAAGAAAACTTGACAATAGGTGAGTCAGATTCACTTGTACGAATGTAGTTTTATTACAATTATATAATGAGATGTTTATTGTGAATCAGTTTTAACAATCGACTAATAGATTACAGAAATGAAAATGTGTTGTAAGCGTTTTCAACATTAATCAATTACGCAAAAGTCAATGTCGGCAATATTTCGAAGTTTTGTGTCATTAAAGATGATTATAGCGTGCCGACTGCCTTAACCGCAACGTCGAATGAATCAGTGTCTATTGTCTTAAACATAGCAAACGTCAAGCACGTCTCAAAACTCAAAAAGGACGCCGATAACAATCCCTTAAGAATGGCCTCTCGAACAATGAGTTTACCTAAATATTTAAGCCTTCATTGTCAGTGAGAAAATAAAACTATATTTGAAGATGTGACCATCAACTATTTATAAATTAGTTATAATAAAAAAAAAACGTTGACTTGCCTTTCGTTTTTTTAATGTTTTATTTTATTTATGACGCTTTATCTCAGTAGTTGCCAGTAAGTTAAGCTAGTTTTTTAACATGTTTTATAATTAAAGATAAGGAACCGCCGCCATCTTGACGCTTTTATTTTTGCTGAACTTAAGATACGTACCTATATATTATAAACAAATGCTAAATGTATGTCTCATTTTATTTTGACAGACTCGCATTTTAGTAGAATTAGTGAATGAATATGCGTTTAACTAATGCGCGTACACAATTATTGTTTATCAGTGGTTTTTAATTTATTAATAATTAATCAACGTCTTATAATTTACTTTCTTTATTAAACCTCTAGTTTTCTGAAATCTCACGAAGAACATATATTTAAGATTTTTTTTTTTTAAAATAAGTAGGTACTTTAAAATAATTAAATAGCTTATCGTATTCTTTCAAAGCGCCCAAATTGGGTTTAAAGAAGAATATAAAAAAACCTGTAATATAAATGTTAAGAAGTCGCGACTTTTGTGTATCTGCATATAAAAGTTATCTCAATAGTACCTATAACAAAAGTCCGAATACCCAACGATGTTTGACTTGATCGTGTTAGCGAGGTGTTTTCGTCGGTCGCTGGTTGGCTAGCGGAAAATCAATACCGAACTTCTATGCGCATTGTACAGTTGTAGGCCGGTGCTATCGTTTCATACCTTCTTATTCTACGTATCTGCTTATATTATCTTATTTTATTTAAAAGGAAAATAAAAGCTCATCTAGATTAATTTATGTATGAACAATTTGATTTTAATTCAATTCACATTTTCATTTAAATATCACAAGTCATGAGATTTTCTGTTATTTCTTACTAATATAAAATATGGTAGCTAATTTTCTTATAGAAGTAAGTTAAAATGAAAACCTTTTTTTTATCAGAATCGATAGCCCTAAGTTACTAGTTAGTTTAAATTCTTACTATTAGAATAATAATAAAAAAGAACAATATTTTTCTTATTATTTCAATTCTATATTACATAGGAATATTATTTTACCTTGGAAATATAACTGACCACAATCCGAACGTTGTATGTGACGTATAAACGGCAAAACCGCTTTTCGTCATCGGATGCAGAAGTAGGCGTTACTTGACGTCACACCTCTATACAAAATATAGGGCGTGTAGTACGTATTAGCGCTTTTAGAATACTTTCAACATAAATAACTTTTTTTTATATAAAATAATTGTTTCTAAATGCCTTCTAATGATATTAATACTTTAAGTGTCCTTTGTAGGGGAAAAACAATAATAATCTATACTGATAAGGCTTCTCAATCTGATGAATGTGTCTTTATGATATTATTTTATCTACCTATATTTATTTCAGGTAGATATATTCTAACATACTAAATGGATTAATCAAAACTAAAAAAATAAATAAAGATCAATTATTTAGAATAATTATAGATTTTATTATAAAAAAAAGAAAAATAACTTATTATTTATTTTTATATATGTACTTCAGTATTTTTAGGTACTCACTTTGTTTTTTATGATGTCCCTATTTTACATATGAATATTAACAATGAATTTTATTACAATCATCTCAATAGTCATCCCGGCATATAAACTTTAGTAATGAACCACGTGACGCTTGACTCGTCACAGTAAATCCCGTGTATGATTCATACAGACATCATAGCATACTGTTTATATTTATGTATGGACTTTCTAATATGTATATAGTAAGGTTTTTTATGTCTGTTCCTGCTCGTTGACAAGTGTTAGAAACGACAATCTTGTTTTGTTAGAGCAGCTTCGATATAACAGGTAAAAATACAGAATATACTTACTTATGTTTCGACACAAAAGTGTGATAAGAAAAAACATATATTAGGCGTTAATATTTAAATATTATATGCAAATACATTTTACCTTTGATCCTTTGACCAATAAAAAGGAGGGCGCACCTACTCTATTTGTTTATATTATTTTAATTTTAAAAATTTTAGTAATCTCTATGCTACAACTAGTGATGTACTTACTTGTATATAGATTTCAAAATATAAAACACAACAGCTAATAAATAATTATCTTTAGCAGTATTTTTCCACTCGTTTCAATTTTCGTTTACGTGTTACACCTCAGTACATTTTATTTACCTAATTGTTGCATATCTTATTAGAAACACACGTCGCAAAACCACGTATCCGTTTTCAGAGGTTTAGATAAAAACATCCGGTTTCGAGGAACGATCAAATTACTGCTTTACATATTACATGTTTTACACTTCATTGATATTAAAGTATTATTGGATTATAGAGTTTATTTCAACTGATTGTGGCTCTATTCTTGTATGTTTGGAACTTCTGTACATTGTCGAAAGTAATAAATAATTATTATAATAATTTTATAGTACATAATTGATAAATAACGAAAATGATAACTATGCGTTCTTTACCAAACTCAGCGATAACTATACCTATACATCCCACAAGAAAATAAAGTAATGTAAATTAATATGGTATACGAAGGTTATATAGGTACATATATAACAGCCTTGTTTATTTATAAATTACTAGCTAGAAAAAAAAATTACTCCACGGGAACCGTACATTTTTCCGGGATAAAAAATAAAGCCAACGTGCTATTCCAGACTATAATCTATCTATGTGCCAAATTTCATCCAGATCCGTTCAGCCGTTCTGGCGTGATTGAGTAACAAACATCCAAACTTTCACATTTATAACAATATGAATAGGTATAGTAAGATTATAGATGAATATATAATATAATCAAAGTTCACGATTCTTTCAACTTTGTTCAGAATATCGATGTTCAGTAATCAATTAATTGATCAATGTCCCGTCTGTATCGTGTTCTAAGAAGTTATCATATCACGCAATCTCGTGAAGTAATCCGATGCGTTAGTCGCTCTTACACCGTGTCATAATTGCATGATTAAATTAAATTAAAATATATTTTAAATTATTGCTTTAATTTGCACCTCCCAATACCTACATATATAGTCATTAATAATTAATCAGGAATGTACGTATTTTTGACATCGTGTTAGTTTGGAGACATTTTTTGTTACTGAATATTCAGAGCTTTTTAAAATAATAACCACTTACCTACTTTTTATAAAGTTCTTTGTGAATGCAAAAGAGAACAAGGTGATAGATACTATTAACCCACTACGTCGTCCCGGAAATTGCGCAAATTATAATACATATAATATATATAAATATAATAAAAAAAAAACACCAAGCATAAATATTAATTTTAGCAATTTCTATATTACAATCGTGAAATAATTTCAAAAGCGTTACAAGTAAATTTTTTATTTAATAAATTCTGCTTATTAATTTGAATGAATCAGTTTATAGAGGTCAGGGGGCACTCTGGTGTAAAACTCGTGACGGTGTCATATTGGGAAGTATTTACGCAAACTAAGTAATTGTTTTAAAGGGAAATTGCGCGTTTGACAAATGTCGAAATCCAGTATTCCAAGAATTATCTTGAAATGCAGATTCGGAAGTAACGCGTTCAATGAAATTTTGTAAACAAAATATTTTTGGAACATGTTTTTTAAGTGTCTCGCTTAAAAAAGTATTGAAAGGTTTATTATTTCATAGACACCATTCCAGAATCTATAAAATGTAGTCAAAAACTCTATAGCAAAATTTATTAATTTCACTCATGAATACAAAACGTCCATCGAATTCTGTTAGGTTCCAAGTTTATATACGGAGAAAAGGTGTCACATAGATGCACGCGTGACTTCCTCCTTCCCGCTTATACGGAATTTAAATTGTCCTGCTGTATCCTGCTATGCTTGATGATTTTAGACCTTAATGTATTATAGGAAGATGTAGGTATATCGACCAATACGACCCACACATGAGTAGCGGCGTTTTCGATAAACGTTTTCACACGTGAATTCGTTTGGATCGTTAAATTGGTTTAAAACGCTTTCTTTCACAAAGTATTGGTAATAACTATGCAAAGTAGTCTAATAACTAAGAAGTTTCTTTAAGAACTTTAATAATATGGCATGGACACTTTCACGTAATATTTTGTTCGTCCATGTTGGTCACTTTGGTCCAACGTATAGCGTAACGGTTGTCGCATATTATAATTTGATTGATATGGTCGGGACGTCGTCGATACCGCTTTCTGCCACACTCCAACGAGCTCAACGGTACTGAATTACACCATGTATCTTAAGCCCACATTTATCTATGTCGCCATAGGTTATTATTGAAGATTTCAGTACTTATACGCTTTAAATAAATTCTTACTTATACTTGCTGATATAAAGCTGCTTTTCCAATTTAGCAATGTGACAATCAAGACGTAGCTATTGTGTAGAACTTTATAATTTGCTTATTGTTTGCAAAGAAAATCATATTACAAAAACATAAAACCTTATTTAAGTGAGAATTAATACTTTATTCAGTTTTCTACAGGTAAAAATTAAAAAATATCCGGAAAATTTACGAATTCTAACTATCTTTTCATGGGACGCGGTAACTGTTTTGTATAACGAATGCAAGTCAGGAGCGCGTCTTCCGCGACAATTTAACGGTTGTTTTGCTCCTGTATGTATATATGATATTGTCATAATGACAGCTTTCACCGAGACAACCTTATGTACATATATATTCATACACCTCCATAACCTATTTAAAAGCTTTAAAGCTTAGAAATTAAAAGTGACCTAATATAAATTCCATGTAATAAATGATAACCTATACCTATAATATTATTACAATCTATGTACCTACATATAATAAAATTGTAACTAAGTCGAATGTGTACATTAAATATTTTTTGGAAAATCTAATTGAAATAGACATTATTATAGATACAGAGTCCGATTCTATAGTTTTTAGAGTTTTTGTCTGTCCGTCTGTTACGGCATCACGAGAAAACCACTGGACAGATTTGGATGAAATTTGGTGTGGTGATAGCTGTTTATCCGGGTCAACATATAGGATACTTTTTACCGCGGGAAAATATCTCATTTCTAAGAAAAAATACAAAAACTGCATTATAAAAGTATACTAATATGTAAAAACTAAGAATTTGATTTTCAACCGACTTCAAAAAGGAGGAGGTTCTCAATTCGACTGTATTTTTTTTTTTTTTTTTATGTTTGTTACCTCAGAACTCCGTCATTTATTAACCGATTTGGACAATTTTTGTTTTGTTTAAAAGGGTATACTTCCAGATTGGTCCCATTTAAATTTCAAAAAAAAATACCACCCCTAAGGGTGGAAAAATAGTTAATGATGAATTTAACCTACTTCTAATTGTCATATTAACTTTAAATTTGCAAGTATTTCTATTTCCGTTGATAGTACAGTGGTTCGGTATTGTTGACTTGATCTGATGGTAAGGCCAGAAGGTGGATAGGTGGAACTCTTCAACGGCTAATAGTAGATACTTTGAGTTTGGGCTTATTTTGTTTGATTTGACAAGCCTAACACGTTTGAATCCTTACTATGCTACTATTGTCTACACTAAAAAGGGAAAAATAAAAACTTTTTAACAAAAAAATAAAAACCGACTTCAAACAAAAGCACTAAAAAGTAAAAAATAACTGATTGGTAGTTTTCATTTACTATACATACCTAATCAAATATTTTCGAAGTCGGTGTGCTTTGGCTAAGTAATTAAAGCCTACCTATTAAATACATACCTAATCAAATATTTTCGAAATCGGTGCCAGCCCATACAAAGCAAAGCACACCGACTTCGAAAATATTTGATTAGGTATGTATAGTAAATGAAAACTACCAATCAGTTATTTTTTACTTTTTAGTGCTTTTGTTTGAAGTCGGTTTTTATTTTTTTGTTAAAAAGTTTTTTGGTCACCTGGACGCAAGCGGAGCCGCGGGCAATGCTAGTTATGAATATAAATGTTTGTAGGTATGTGAGTATACAGTGCGTTTGTTATTCTTTGAAGCTGTTCCAGGCTTTACAATTTCGGAACGGGTACCTATAGCTTGAGCGGAGCCATGGAAAAAATGTAACTGTAGACTACAATATTATTTCAATTAAAAGTCCATAAAATATGTATTAGCCACTCATGTGAATAAACCATTTTGAAAAAAAATCAGGCCAACAACACGTAAGGTCGTGTATACAACGGAAAATTTAAAATGTTTATATTATAAAAATACACTGAGTTGTTTACAAATAGCCAATAAATATAAATTAATTATTCTGCAATTAAAATTTAACAATGATTAATTGTAAATGTATTATACTTCATTAAATAATAAGTTTTGCATTAATATTCATGTAGGTACAAACATGTTATGTTTTTCCACTCCTAAGCTTTTTAAGATGATAATAATATAATTAGTAAATTTTTAATTTTAGTTGATTTTATACAGTCCTTTCATTGCGCCACTCAGGCGCCATATTTAATCGGTATTCACTAAATCTTTTCCAATCGATCGCTTTCTCTTAACGGAATCGATTAAATTATCGTAGGCCTGAATTTTAATTTACAGTTAGCTCGAGAGATGGCGTTAGTAAGTGTTATTACTCGTAAGTTACATTAGTTTTAAAAACATTTATTTAATACCATGTTAAATAACTTTAGAAATTAATTGAATTTTAATAAAAAGTAATAAATTTTGAAAAATAATATATAAATCTATAATTGTGACAAAATTATATTCTACAAGCATATAATGATTGCCTACTTACTACCTATTCACATAAAGAAATGATGACAAATGAAAGTATATATAATAATAATTTTCCTTCCAAGAAATGAAAATCTTAAATCTATACTAATATTGTAAAGAAGCAGTTTGTTTGTTTGAATGCGCTAATCTCAGGAACTAATCATCCGATTTGAAAAATTTTGCATTAGATAGCCCTTTTATTGAGGAAGGCTATAGGCAATATTCCATACTAACCATTAAAACGTGCCTAGAGACGAATCTGAGCGAAGCCAGAGTGAGTCGCTAGTTGTCGAATAAATAGGTTTTAAACCAAACTATACATCTGATTTTTATTTACAAATGGGATAATACGTTTATGGATCATCAGAAATTGAATAGTTAAGATAAGTAGAATTTCGTGACACATTAACAAACTCTACACGTATTCCATACGTTAACTTAAGGTACTTATATGTGAAGGAGGTTGTTTACCTTTCATGGGTCAAATGTACTTCACTTATAATTTATGTAAAGTCAACATGTTTATACAATAAATATATGAATTTGCTAGTATAAAATTAGTTAACATATTGATTTTAATTTATTAAAATTTATTAATCGTCGAGAGAGCATTGTCATTAATTAACACGTGTTAAGTAGTTTTATTCGGCTTTTCTTTCAAGCAGGTATACCGAGACAGATTTTCATACAAACACCCTTCCATCAGCCATTTTACGTAACGCCATGAGGTTTTAAAAAATCGTATTTTCATTCCCGAACTTTCCTATCTTGCCAAGCGGATATGTCGTCATTTACACGAGTGAATAGCCTTTACTCATCTCGTCTCTTATCACCGATTGTCCAAATTTGCCGATCCAAATGCGGCCGGAACCCTTTATCTGATACCGTTATAATGATACGTTTCTTAGGATTCCATTTGTCATTCTAAATACACCTTTAATATTTTGAACTTTGTATGAAAATATACCTACAAGTTTTTCTTAAAAATCTGTATGAAAATATATTCTTTTCGATATCAAAACACAAGGATTTAATATAACCAAGATTATAAGAACAACAAAGATTAAAAAATAATAATTGCCAGACGATAGCAAACCATCAACTTCATTCTTCATGTTGTTATCTATGCATACCTTTACCTAATAAAATTGTAACTAAGCCAAATCTGTATATTAAATATTTTTTGAAAAATCTTATTGAAATAGACATAATTATCGATACAGAGGCAGAATCTATAGTTTTTAGTATTTTTGTCTGTCTGTCTGTCTATCTCTGACCGCATCACGGAAAAACCACTGGAGGGATTTTGATGAAATTTGGTATGACGGTAGCTGGTTATCCGGGTCAACATATAGGATACTTTTTACCGCGGGAAAATGTCTCATATTTAAGAAAAATACAAAAATTGCAATGTAAGAGTATACTAATATGTAAAACTTAAGAATTTGGTTTTTGGTCATCTGAACGCGGGCGAAGCCGCGAGAAATGCTAGTATATTATATATTCATATGAAATACCTATTTTATATAAAACAAATGTTAGGTGCGATTCGTGGCTTATTTAGACCAACTAAACTTGAACTGACCTTCACAACTCTATTTACGGATTCGTGATCCCATTATGAAAACCTGATATATATTATATATATCTAGATATATTATAAAAATATACACCGCACTGACATACATATTTTAGCTCAAATATTTTCTCAATTCTTTCAAGATACTGTGGACACAAGTGTCTCAATCATAAAAGGATGTTGCTTGCTTCCGAGATACACTCTCGGCTGAGTAAACTAAATTCCGACACTGGTCTTAAATATGGCGGTAATGAGTTATTCTTTATGCGTTGAGCAATATTTGGCATCAAAATTGTTTTCTTTAAGATATCGAATTCAAATTTGGAGGCGTACAATACATAATTATAATTTATGCTAAAGAAATTCTTTTGTTTGTCCGTTTGTCCCACAGGCCGCAACAAGAAAGCCATCGACGTTATTTATTCGATATAGTTAATTGACAATGACATAGGTCGTTTTATCCAGGTACATAAAAGAGACGCTACGCGTTATTACATTTTATATCCTAAAGGTAAAATTTCAACAATCTTGATTACGCTAAATGTCTAAGATTTAATCACTCGCTTTCATATTGTTACGATATTATCTATATATTTTATCATTCATATATATTTAAAAGAGAATTTTAAAAGATAAAACGCCAATAAACATGACACATCAATTATGTTTAACGTAAGAAAATTATTTTTATAAGTATTTTAACACGCCCCACTCTTGATTGGTTATTGTATAATAAATTACTTATCGGCAGGTGCTTTCAACGTTTAACTATTTTGAAACTGCGATAGGTACCTACCTATAAAATGTTCAAGGATTTTTTCTTAATTATGCGCTTGGTACGTCGTAGTGATGACAAAAAAGTTCAATACGTATCTATTCTTACTGTCGACAATTAAATGTATGACAGTTAATGAAAAACCATTGGAAATCTTATAAAAACAAAATACTAAAACGATTTGATTATATTACTATCGACCGTCGTTGAATTATTGAGATAACAGAGCTTACCTATTATTACATAATTAACATTCATGGCTTCCCAGATGAAGTTGAATGTTGATACATCAGGTTTAAGATCATTTATTTCTTAAGATAATATTACAATTCACTTAAATGAGAAATCACATTAGCTAAAGCTGAACACTTTATTGGGTACATAGAAAATTTACAGGCAAGACAAGTATATCATACATCTCAACATTTAGCCTTTTAAATGAAGGTAGTTACAAATTACTAGTGTCAAGTGATGCGCACGCGCAAGTCATGAACGAATTATGATCAGTCGTCGAATTTCTACGACGTTAATGGCACGAGTCATCTTGCGGAGTTATTATAGCGATCGTGTTGTCTGGTGTTACATCCCGTCGCAAATTGAACGATCCATTCAACTTAAAAACGGTGACAGGAAGTGCATCTCATATGAAGACAATGTAAAGCTAATGACCACATCACTGCCAAAAACTCCAGAAGTCACAGGTTCGATCCTGTTGTGATCTGAGAATAGACTGCTGTGTTAATCAGTCTTGGCAATGTCAATGGACAAGACAATTTCTACTTATACCTACATATTTTGAAAAACTTTTTCACCAATATGGCTCAAGGGCAATTTCACATGAATAGGGATAATAGGTATTTATATATAATTTACTAGCGGCTCACCCTCGCTTCGCTCGGGTTCGTCGCTAGGTACGTTTTAAATAGATATAAATGGTTATTGGCCAGCGTTAGCCATATAATTTTTTTTTGTTAATTTTTCTGATGTTTTAATACTTATTATGCTATTCCGGACTAAGAGAAATCCAAAAACTCAAATATCATAAAAATTGGTCCAGCCGTTCTTGAGTTTTATGTCACATCACACGGAAACGCGGTCGAACTGGATAAAAATTATCCTATGTCCGTCTCCTGGTTCTAAGCTACCTCTCCACCAATTTTCACCCAAATCGATTCAGCCGTTCTTGAGTTATAAATAGTGTAACTAACACGACTTTCTTTTATCTATATCTATACATATAATAAAATTGTAACTAAGCCGAATCTGTACATTAAATATTTTTTGGAAAATCTTGAAATAAATATTATTATCGATCCAGAGGCCGAATCTATAGTTTTTAGAATTTTTGTCTGTCTGTCTGTTACCGCATCAAAGAAAAACCACTGGAGGGATTTTGATGAAATTTGGTATGGTGGTAGCTGGTTATCCGGGTCAACATATAGGATACTTTTTACCGCGGGAAAATGTCTCATTTCTGGGAAAAAAATACAAAAACTGCAGTGTAAGAGTATACTAATATGTAAAACCTAAGAATTTGGTTTTTGGTCATCTGAACGCGGGCGGAGCCGCTGGCAATGCTAGTACTTATATATAGATGTCGTATAAAATTTTAAAATGAAGGGTTTATAGATGAATATAATAAAAAGATAATTTAAAGATCTAGAACATTCTAAGTACTTAGTACTTACGTTGCGCAGAAGGTGGCTCAGCCGCGGGGGGAGCTGGGGAGCTGGCTGCCCCCTGCATGGCCCGTGGAACGCGACCTCGACGCCGCCTGCAAACACTGTTATTTAGTAAATAATATAATCGACTTTAAGGGATCAATTTTTTGATTGTTATTTCTTTGGTTGTTACAAAAATAAAGTTATTTCACATTTATTTTTACGTATCTGTACATACAACTATAGATTTTTAAATATAAGATACGGGTGGTATAGAATGTTAGTGGTGATGTGGGATATTAAAAGCTAATAAATATTACCATATATTATACCTAATATGTACATTAAAAATTCAGAGATATAAAATACTGTGTATAATACGAAACCGGGGATCCGATGTTAGTATTTTTCTTAGATTAAATGAAGAAAATCAATGATCTCATTTGCACTCGACAATAATCATGAATCCTTTGTGATAAAGTTATAAGAGTGGTCGTTTTAAAGATATTTATGTGTCTATATTGTGATCCATAGCACAGTTTTATTAGACAAAGAGGCGCGTGAGTCACAAATCCTTCTGTTTATCGCTTCGTTTCCTGCAAATGTGCTTCAATCGATACATAATGACTCTATCCCTTTTACAGATAGGTATACATAAAATGCAAGAAGTTTAACTTACATTATTTTACATATTATTGATTAAAAAATTTGAGAAATGATTAAAATTATATAAAAGCTACGATTTTAGTAGTAATTATTTGTTTTCAGTTATCATATACATCTATACTAATATATAAAGACGCAGAGTATGTTTGTTTGAACGCGCTAATCTCAGGAACTACTAATCCGATTCGAAAAATTATTTTTGCATTAGATAGCCTGTTTAATGAGGAAGGATATAGGTTGTATTTCATATATAATTATATAATCTATCTATTCCATACTAACCGTTAAAACGTACCTAGGGACGAACCCGAGCGAAGCGAGGGTGAGTCGATAATATTTTTTTAGAAAGAGATCACGTACAGAAAATGATATCGAATCATAACAGAGGCCATCAATACCTTTCTGTTTTAGCGCATCTATCTATATAGAATGAAGCAAAATCAATAGTGTTGTATGATAATGCAGCAGTATGCTCTGCACTTTGAGTGACCTATTATAGAGACAATGCGTGGTAATAACCTGACGTCGGTATGCGCTTACTAAGTGCAAGAGCTCATGGACGCCATTTTGTCTAAAACATTAATTTCAAATATAGAAAACTACATTTTAATTGGTTCCTTGATGCATGATTTTATAATTTTGAAACACAATCCATTAAAGCTTTTGTATTAAGTACACTTCGAAATTTATAATAAAGCCATAAAATAAGATATTACAAGTTATATAAAAATACATATAATATTTTTGGATCGGATAGGATCGAAAGATTAATATCCTTTGCAAATAATTAAAAAAAAAGATTGAAATGAAAGTGGCATATTGAAAGTGTGTATTGAAAGTGCCATACCAGTCTCTTTTGCAAATAAAAAAACCACAGATTTCTAAGATAAAAGAAAGGAAACGGTAGCATTTATTTATCACGATTTTTTAAATTATAGTGTAGATAATTTCTAAAAAATCCCAATTTTTTTTGTTTTCGTAATGGCTTGGAATTGCGTTAACCAGACGTTCAATACATCCACAAAACTTTACATAGCTGGTATATTATGTTAATGTTCTTTGTTCTGTGGCTTATAGACGTGCCATTTAGGCACAATTTACTTCGCCAATGTCGTGTAGAATGGATAAGGCACGGTAGAGATTGAGAATTAATCGGTTTAAAAAGAGATATTCACACTCTCGTTTATTATAGACTTCCTATCTTTTCTGTCAAAAATGACATTTTAATCATAATATATTTTTTTAATTAAATCTCATATTTTTAAACGATCGACATATCTTGAGAAAGTTTTTCCGTCTCAGTTTTCGCAAAATCGCGAACAAAAGACAATGAAGCCGTCCGTCGGTGCCTTTGAAGCCTTACATTACTTAGAAACGTGTAGAATTGTAATTCAATATTTATTACTATCTTAGTGTGCCGATAACACTGAGAGTTATTATTTTATGACCATTGATGATCTCATATAAATAATATTCGCGTATAGGGTGAAAGAGACTATATGTACCTACTTACAATCAAAGATTTAATCGATTTATTAATGAAAGTTTAATCTATACTATCTATATTAATATTATAAAGAGGTAAAGTTTGTCAGTTTTTGACGTTGTAGGGGGTAATCTCTGGATCTACTGAACGATTTAGATACAATTTGGTAAGAAGATAGTTTGAGACCCTGGGAAGGACATAGGATACTTTTTATCCCAGAAATCATCCCTTAAGGGGGTAAAATGGGGATGAAAGTTTTATTGGGACACAAGCTAAGGACGAAACCGAGCGAAGCGAGGGTGAGTCGCTAGTTTTGGTATATAAATAAATTAGCTGTTGATGTACGATAATATAAATCTTCATAACTAAGTAAACTTTAAGGTAGCTTGTTATAAATTCGAGTCGCTACTCGATAGAAATGTAAAGGCAATTCTAATCGATTTTAAGAAAAGCTATAAATTATTGTGGTTTATTGATTTGTATAATAATTGAATAGGTGGTATAATATGAAATACACGTAATAAGGTACATGAGAAATAAGTAGGTACCTACGTTAACTAGAGGATTTAAAACTATGTAAGGGCTAGAGAAAATAAGTAGATACTTATACAAATTATTACTAAGTATCCATTTCTTAGAATACATTTTATATGATGTTATAGAATATAATAAAAAAATGTACTAATCGCTTATCAATTAACTAATTATTAGCCTTTCTCTATTCTGGTAATTTTTAAATATAGCAAAGAGCACTTTAAGTAAGAAATAGTAATAATAATATTATAAATTATAATATAAAAATAAATAATTTATAATAGTAGGTAGTTTAATGATAGCTTAATTACCCATACAACTGTCATCCCCATTTTCAACCCCTTAAGGGATGATTTCCGGGATAAAAAGTATCCTATCTCCTTCCCAAAGTCTCAAAGTATCTTCTAACCAAATTTCATCTAAATCGGTTCATAGATCTAGAGATTACCCCCTACAATGTTACAAACTCACAAACTTTACCTCTTTATAATATTATTATAGAATAGCGACTTATCCTCGCTTCGCTCTGGTGTCACTAGGTACGTTTTATTTTTTTTGAGCAGAACCCTAATTCTTTTTCTAAAATAAAAGTAGCCTAAGTTACTCCTTAGAACTTCAGCTATCTGTCAGTGAAAGTCCCGTCATACTCGGTCCAGCCGTTTCAGAGATTAGCATTAGCAGCATTAGCGGAAGAAATAGACACAAAAAGAAATTAAAATTGTGTTTTATAAGTACCGTATATAATTTCATATGCATTTAGTAAAAAGCTGTTATTTTGACATTACGAACAGACACTTCAATTTTATTTTTCTGTATAGGCGATTTATAAAGATTATTAAAATAAATATGGCAACTTTAAATTACATTTCTTTTTTAATTTCATTAATTTACGGAAAAGAATTACATCTTTTTGCACTTCGCCGCGTTAAATAGGAAAATATTATTATTGTAAATATTATTTTAGTTAACATTTTACTATATATAGTGATTTGTGAAGTTAAAAATTCACAAGTACGCTTACAGAGAATCAATTAGTATCATTATCAGTGATAAGAGACAAGGATTTCACCTGTTATCAGCGCAGACGTGATCGGTCGACAATAGCTAAGTATTTGTAATACTTGTTTATGAATTTGTCAATTGTTTTAGGCATCTCATACAAAGGTTTTGGAACATTATCAGTATGCGTGAAAAGTTTTTCCCGATTTTACGTAATATTTAATATATGTGCATAATGGAGTAAGCTGTAAGAAACATTGCCAATGCCTTCTTTCTTACAAATCAATTGTCAATGTCAATTGGTATCAATTAGTTTCAAAAAAATATTTAAATATATAACGTTTATAGACAAATTTGGCATATACATATAAGTAGATATACCTAATGTTATTTCTTACTTATAAGGGTATATAGTCTGTACTTTCAAGCAAAAGCTTCACCAGCTTTTTCTGTACAGGTAAAAATATTATAAGATTAAGTAGGTACTATTAGAATAACCTTAAAGCAATTTACTACACTTTTAAAGCTTTCTTTGTATTGATACTTTTTACTCGAGAAGCTGATGTAATGTATGACACTATTTATATAGTTAAGTGACACTTGGTTGTGATATGTATTGGGGAGGTGGCTACGAGAAGGGCGTGTCGCTTAAATTGTCTTATTGGATTCCCGTATAATTTCAGTTCACATTAATACTTTTTATATTTTTCTTAGAATATACAGATAACAAATTGTTCCTTTTGTCGATAACTTTCCGGCATGACGTGCGTCAAATACAAAATTCTTTTTTTTTTCTATAATGGCTTATAGTTGCGTTAACAGACACAATCCATTCTGCCAGTTACACGTCCAAAATTCTTATAAGTAAAATTGTAAAAAAAAAAACATGTAGGTATCTTCATGAAATGTGAAAAACAATAACGCACGCGGCGTGTCTATAAAAGTCAACATAAAGAAAACGACAGTATTAAACTAATTAAAATATCAGTGTAATAGCTATTTTATCTTAAATCCGTGACAGTTGTTTTAACATCTCGACGTTTTATTTTTCATAGCGTTAGGTACGCTTTATATATGTACATATTTACTTACTTATAAGCTATTGTTGACTGAAATAATCGATAAAAATACTTTTACAGTTTTAGAGTTTAAGAGTATATACCTATGTATTACATTTTTTAAGCATTCATTTTCAATGATAGATAGTTCACATTAAAAACTCAGTCTGACATTTAAATGTCTATTGTGTAACAATAATGATTTTTTATCTTTACTATTTTTTAGTTTAAACCATGCCCACTTAATATAACAAAATAATTACATTTCTATAAAACGTATTCTATTAGAGACCTTATTAAAAATAAAACTGCCTTGATTTAAAAGAATTGAACACGTATATACTCACGTTTATATACCTAATTACATCTTTATGAGGTGTTGACTGTTGACGCAATTGAGATATATGCTAGATAAGTTTGAGATACGAATACTTGAGATATAAGTACAATTATGGTATCTCGTCGAGATGAAATTGAGATTTTATCTTTTATCTGTGATTTCATTGTTTGTGTAATGTTTTATGTTATTACTTTCCTTTGTATCTGTAAATATTTTATTTTAATAATTATTAAAAAATAGTATATTTTATTCATTTATGAGATGTAATTAATAAGTTAGAAGATTCTAATTAGAGTAATTTAATGATCAATCACTTATTAGGTATCATTAATTTCTTATATATTTAATACTGTAAGGATAAACCAAATGAGACTAATTTCATTCTAAGTGATCTGCACGTACCTATATATTAACATAATGTTACATATAATACATTAAAATATATTTAGATAGGTGTGTATATCTATTAATAGTGCATCGCACAATTTACTTGTCGCGGAAGATTTATGTTTTATTTAGATGATAATAAATATTTATTTCAGTATGAAACTTAAAAAAATACACACTCTTAAATATATTTATTATGTTAATTTAATGATATAAACAGCAAATAAAATATAAGTTTAAAGTCGTTTATAAATACGTATAGTTCATATTACTTTGTGCTTTCCAAATTCTATAAAAATTATTTATATGAGTGAAAGTAACTGAAGACCGTCGGTGAAAATTTATTTTTGATATTAAATTTTACTAATCCAAAACTAAGATCTAAAATAAGATATTGCAAAATTATATTTTTTTGTTTTAATAACAAAATACATGGCGATAAAACTTATTTATAAAAAAAAACAAAGATTTGCCACTGGAAAACAGACTTTTATCACTTATTTACATAAAAAAATATTTTAACAGTACGAAAAACTGGATTTTTATCGCAATTTTTAAGTTTAAGTTATACTCGGCGTTAGGGGTCAAGAGACGAGTACGACAAAGCATTCTAGCTGACTGGCGCTGTGAACACTGAACCTACTCGATATTTATAATATACCACATAGTCTTTACATAGGGCAACGGTAACGATAATTTGCATTGTAATCTAATCGGAATACTTACCCAATCGTGGATAATTTTTACGCTATCGGGCGTCTATTCAAAATAATAACGTCCAAAACGATCCCAGTCTCTCACTTATCACAAAGCACAGATTTCAGTCACATAAAAGTTTAAAACACTTATTTTTATTTATTACAAATATTATATACGGTCACTCGTGGATGTATAGCATCTTCGCGGGAACGACAACCTCGCGCGGCGAGATGTCGTCTCCTTGTGATCGTGATGAGAGTACGCACTGTCGCTCTGCTCTCGGGGGAGCAGAAGATGGCTGCCGATTGGTCGAGAGCGGTGCTCGGCCGCGCAGATAGAGCGAGAGCGAACATCTCGGACACGACGAGATAGAGCGAGACGGATAGCGCCAATCGTTTCCTCCTGCTACAGATTGTCGAGTTCAGGTGGATCATTGAGAGTGCGTAATAATATGGAGATGCCCAAAGTTTTAATCAAATATTTAGCGCACTTTATCTTTATATAATATGGCGTTGTATCATAAATTTACTAACTTTTTTGATAAATGATAAGCGAATCATAATTATTTATTGAAATAATAATTTTAATTTTGAATTAAGAAATAAATATATTTTTTAATTATTATCAATAGGTTTGAATACATTTAATTATAATTTAAATTTATCACTTTAAATAGGTTCTTTTTTAACGATTTTGACAAGAATTCAAATAAATTTTAGACAAATCTTTTATTTTAAATATAACAGCAATCACAGTAGAACCTACACTATCTAAATATTATTTATGTTTTAATATTTTTCAGTATTCAATCAATATGTAAGTATTAATATTTGAACATAGATAATCGGTTTTTGATCGCGACCATCTCCGTAGGTCGACCTTTGATATCGGTCAAATGTTTTTAAGCAAACATAGCGCCCTTCGATCTGTCAACACGTGGTTAACACATATGTCATAGTGATCTCAAATTCAGATTAGAATATCAAGCATAATTTGATTATATTACAAAAACAAAAACAAATCTATCCCACGGGAACCGTACATTTTCCGGGATAAAATAGCCTATGTGCTATTCTAATGTATGAGTTATATTATTGTAAAGTTTAATTAAAACCCATTCAGTAGTTTTTGCGTGAAAGAGTTACAAACATCCACACATGCATACATACATGCATCCTCACAAATGTTCGCATTTATAATATTAGTAGGAGTCAGAGATAACGCAATACTCGCCTTTTCGCTGATACTCTATACTCTAAAACCTAAATAATAAATAAGAAACAAAGTTCAAATATATACTCGTACATACACGAGTATATATCTATGTATAATTTTATAATGAATTAAAATATTCTGATAAACAGAAATAGGTATATGTAGATACCTATAACTTGCCTTTCAGCATAGGTAGACAACAATTATGATAAAAATAAATATGTATTATAAATATACCTACATATGTATTTATATTTGGTTCTATACAATAAATATATGATTAAAATGCTGTGTAGTTTGTGACTGAACTTTTATTACAGTCAAGTACCTACCTAATAATAAAACTATTATCTTAAACTATGTTTATCTCTTACCATGACATTAATTGATTTTTGATATGTACAGTTGTCTCAGGGTGAGGTTTTTCTACAAAGTAAACAACAAAGCCAAAATACTTCTTATACCTATTAGACTTATCTTTTCGGAGCAAAGGACATATATGTTTATCGACGCAAGATGTATTAGTTAACGGTTCTAAAGATATCGTGTAAAGGTGTTCGCTTGTATAGGAAACTATAATAATTATTATCTGATATGACGGATATTGTGTAAACAACGAATGTGTACTCAATATTCCTAGGAAGGAATATTATCTTTACTCTTTACTTATATCTATTAGGGTCGTGAAAGTAATTATTTAGATATTTGTGTTATATGATTTTAAAAAATAAAATAAATAATTAGGTGCATAATGCATATTGTAAGAATTATTATAGAAATGTCTTGTGTATATATATAAATATACATAAAGTTACTAGAGTATGTTTTAACGGTCAGTATAGAATAGATAGTTAGTCGATCCCTTGCTCTCTGAAAAACAAATCTAACCATCAGGAACCGTAAATTTTTCCGACATAAAAAGTAACTGTGTTCTATTCTATAGGAAACTATATCTGTGCCAAATTTCATCCAGATTCATTCTGGCGTACTTGATTAACAAACATCCATCCAAACTTTGGCATTCATAATATTAATGGGATTAATTAATTAATTAATGGGATTTGAAAATTGGAATCATTTTCGGTAAAATATTAAAGTAGGTATGTTGTGTGTTACTTATTTTGTTTATTAATAAAATAATGTAGGCTCTCTTAAAACTTAAAAGTCACCCTTAAAGATGTATGTAGACATCGCGTTTGGTACATGTGTACATGAAGTGGAGAAATAAAGAATTCATATCGTGTACCAATGAGGTATAAATTAATAGTAAATTAATTGTTAGTTAGGCATAAACAAGTTCTCGTGCCAAATCGCGGAAACCGTGCTAAATTCATTCACTAACCGGCAACGACATTTACAAACATGGCGACGTAACGGAAAAAATAGAGAGACGGGATGTGCAAGCAGTTAGTTTACAAAATATAGACTAGGGTGTTAATACATTACGTGTAATATCTAATAAAGGTATAATTGCTAATTAGATTATATCTCTGAAATTCTAATTCGCAAATGCCTAGATCTTCTTATAATGCAAAATAAGATTTTTCTTTAACTTTTTAATAATAATATTCTATTCATAATAACATTACCAGGTACACTATCGTATCTACATATTATTCCTCATCCAAACATTAATTAACTATCGCATCACGTAATCGACCACTCGCATGTTCACCACTGGAGTGTAATTGCACGACAATCTATTTTTTTTCAATGAAGCAACCAGTAACTGACACTAGCCGGTAGCAATGTCTTACGTTCGCGCGCAAGTAAGAAAAAAGTTGAGATTCTTTTTCGCGCTTAGCTTCCGCTATGTTGTTCGCGTGATGAAAATGATGTATTGGTCAAGCGACTTTCTTTCACTTTCGTTAGAGAATAAATTGAATTTTCTTCTATGATTCCGTTCTTCCTTGTTCATTCATGCTAGTATCAATTTACTAGGTATTGAGAGTTAGACTATTATATAAATAATTATAATTTGAAGATTTCACCTGCAATCATTTTATGTGCTTGCATATTATGCAGGTATGTTATACATATTACATGCGTAGAGAGAAGAATGCTAGAAAAAGACACCGTGTGGTGCAGTAAAGTCTAAAACTATTGGTTAGATTGAGAGTGAAAGAGAATTAGGAAAGTTAAGGAAAAGTAGTTGATGGAAAAGAAAAAAAGCGTCATTAACACGTCATAAATAAGAAAACATCGATAAACATACTCTTTTTGCTTAAAATACATTTATAAATGTTGTTTTTTAAATTATACCCGCTTTTTAATTTTCAAATAATTTTTTTTTAACGATCATACTAAATGTCCAATGCATCACATCTATCGTATTTGGCTACAATATTTGTATGCGGCGATATCTCCTCTTGCCAGTGTCAATATTGTTAGACGGGCCATTGACCTTTCTGGAGCGTACATGATGAGAATAACGTCTTTCGTGTTAATACTCTATTTAAGAATGTTATCTAACGTATATGGAAATATCTCAGTAATATTGTCATGTCAATGCTATTCTTACGTCGTAAATCGGAAAAAATCGTTACGAAACTTTTGTCATAGGTTTATTTAATCTGTATGTTAATGTTTTCTCTGTTTTTCTTTGTAATTTAAAAATGTGAGTATTTCAAAAACTACATACTATTGTTAATCGATTAAATAAATGCCTGTTTATTAATAAGTTAAAATCTATCAGCTGAACCGAAGCGAGAACACTTAAGACAGTTTTATAAATATGAAACATTTAAAAGCATGTATTTAACTAACTTTCAAAAATCGAGTAAAATATGAAGATTTGCAATTTGCAAGTGTTCTACTATAAACACTTGTGCGTACAACCTTTTCTATGATTATCTGTTTTTAGCGTCATTAACCTAATACCGGGGTAAATGTCTGGTTATAAGATTAAAATATATACATATAGTTTTTTGTGAACGTACTTCCTTAATATTTGCTAAGCAAGTCTTTTCATACATTGCTGTTTGTTTAAAATATTAAAAAAATATTTTGTTAACTTTTTCATCGCTATACTGTAGTAGTAGTATAGTGACGTAGGTATATTTACATACAAATACTATAAGAAACGTTTTTAATTTTAATTGTAGTTAGCGTACCATTAATGGCAATTATTAAAATACCTAACAAAATAATTGCTCAAATTTAGATCTAAATACATATTTCGTACGATTACAAAATAATTTTATTAGCGTAATCACGTCCCATCTAAACTATTTGTTTGAGAAACCGCTTACCTAATTGTTTAAGTAATATTGAACGGCACAGAAGGAGGTTACCTGCAATTTATGACATTCAAAAATTATAATAAGTTTGGTAAGCTGAGATGAGTTAAAAATTAACATTTTTCTGCGTGGACCTTGGTAGTGCTACACGCAGCGATGAACAAAGCGCGGACATAAAGAGGCTATATGTGGCTTAGAGAATAGCTAGATAAAAGTTGAATTAAATATATAGATGTGTTCGAAAATTTTCTTATTCATATATTAAAAACGAATTTTCATATGTTACCAAAAAATATAAAATACTTTTTAAACATTTATTTGTTTTGAGATAAACCTATTTGCTTATAGAATTTGAATAACAATAAAAGACTAACGAACAAACATACTATCTTATTTATTGTTGTTTTAAATTGATATAAATAGTTACTAGGGGGCGTTAGCCATATAAATTTGATTTTTTTCGTTAATTTTTCATTTTTTCTCTTTACTAAAATCTTTGGTGGACCTTAAGGAACATACGAAAAAAAATAAGCCGAATTAGTCCAGCCATTCTTGAGTTATGCGCTTACAAACATTCATTTTTATTTATATAGATTATAACTTAAAAAAATATGGCGCATTCAGTAGGTACATTATTCACTCAAAGCAGCGGAGGCAGCACATCGCAATCAAGCCATTATAATTATAATTTAAACGTTTCGCAAGTTATCTATTACGCTATCTACGAGTATCTATAGTGTAACACTTACAAGTAGCTACATTCTCTCACTAAGCGAGGTGTTTAAAATTTCGGATGCTACAACTAGAGAATAGAATTTTTATATTATAAATTTTTAAATAATTTTTAGAGCATCAAATGACTTTTAGATTTTAATGACTGAGAAAAAAATATTACAATCAATTTTTATGTGACTACTAGCGACGGACCCTCGCGCCGTTCGGGTTTGTCCCTAGTGAAAATTTAGGTTTGTATGTATTTTATAATGCCGAATCATAAAAAATTAAAATAAATAACTTTGTCCAAAAAATAAAATTTTTTTTTTGGGGTGGACCACCCTTATCATTTAGCTGTATGAAAAATAGTTTATGTCCTATTCTCAGACCTACTGAATAGGTATACAACCAAAATTTCATAAGAATCAGTGAAGCCTTTTCGGAGTTTTGTTACAAACACTATGACACGAGACTTTTATATATAAGATTTATTTATTTTATTATTATTTTTGATTACATTAAAGTTATTAGAAAAATAGATTTAAGTTATTTTTGTAAGTCTGTAATATTTCCGAAGAATATGTATAATGTATATACTTTTTGGATATATTCAATGCATGAACCTGGAAAACGATTTCTATAAATGTTAGCAAAATATACTATGCGCTAAGATCGAAAGAGAGATTTTTAATATGTTACAATATCTTCATAAAGCAAAATGACACCAAAACATTAAAAAAAGTAGCTAATAAAAAAAAAAACAAAAAAAGTACTTATATTATATCCATTTCCTAAATTAACATAATTCGTCTACAAGACTGTTGTCATCCCAAGAAATATTTAGACTTTATTCGACGAATCGATTTATATGCTAATACGATTGATAAAAGCTGTTTGCTAATTTACATTTAAATGGCTCAGTGCTGTGCTGTTTCAGTGGTTCAAGATAACGATTATAAGAAGTTAGCTGTATAATTTCGCCTGTTTCATGAATCCAATTTTTGATATAAAAATGTAGATGTTGCGATACAAAAGGTTTTAACTTACTCTTTCTTATATTTTGTCTTTTTGTGTTGAGCTTTAAGTTTGAAAGTTTAAAGTATTTATAATTTTTATATACGGCTGTCTTTTTAACCGACTGCGCCAGAAGGGTGTCTTTCGAGTGTATGTATGTATGTATGTATGTATATTTTTTGGCACGCTCTGTAGCATAAACGGCTTGATGGATTTAAGCTTGAGAGGCGTCGTTAGATTAGTCTTAATTGTGAGAGTGACACTGGGTAAATGGCCGATTTTTGGCGCCATATTATAATCTCAAAACTTTTTTTCTCAAAACCTATCGAGTGCGGTATCAAAATAAAGTATTTTATAAATGACTTACAAAAATATATACAATTTATATGTTTAAATGTAATTTGGAATGAGAAATGCCAAAAAAACCTTTTTTTCTACAAAAATAAAAAACCAGACTGCGTAAAAGGCGAACTAAAAAGATGAAAACATGTTGACGAAGGAACATAGTATTATAAAAGATGTACATACTATTTACGTATGTTTCCGACTGCATTATACCTACTATGTTCATTCATCGTCTTGTTTTCATCTTTTCTTTCATCTTTTTAGCTTGCTTTTAAGTTTGAACGCAGTCGGATTTTTTATTTTTGTAAATATATTTTTTATCATTTTATTACTTTCTATTATTCCCTGTAATTTTTTTAAATGCGTGTTGGATGAGAGTCTTACTTAAACAAGAGCGAGGCATGATAATTGATAAGATGTGTATGATCCTATGCGAGTCTAACCATTTATCTTCAAATCCAAATAGTCTTGTAAGTAAACACAAAATTCACTGGATTACTATATTGAAAATGGAGTTATGAAAACGGGAATCAAATTCAAACTACACGCATAAAGAATATAAAGTACTTAGTAATGGTAGGATTCATTTTTGTCAATTTGCATAAGGGGCTTAACAACTTTTGTTC
Source organism: Brenthis hecate (assembly GCA_951806755.1). Lineage (NCBI taxonomy): Eukaryota > Metazoa > Arthropoda > Insecta > Lepidoptera > Nymphalidae > Brenthis > Brenthis hecate. The sequence continues at coordinate 5,223,030 of OX638261.1, forward strand.
TATATGAGTAAGAAAGGTGCTTAGTGGTCGAAATATCTGTTTCTGCACAGAAGGTTACGATTTCGAATCTCACCGAAGACAAATATTTATAAAAGGCTATTTTGTAAGTATTTGTAGCATTTTGCATATCATGTGTGTTTTATCAATATTTTATAGACTCCCAACATAACATAATTAGTGATGGACGTTGAGGGTGCATCTTAATATGTATTAATGCAGGATTATACATACAAATACATAAGCCATGCACTTGTGTAATACTTAGTTCCTACTTATGGCTTATTTACTTAATAATCTTATAGCTATGAGGAATATCACTACCTATAGCGTTTCTATAATCATTTAATAGTTATAAATATTATCACTGGGGCCGGACCTCCTCTCATGGCCGCGAAAGTGCGGATGGCTGCGCGTACGCATCCCGCGCGTCGCATGCGTAATGCCCTGTCAAACTTTTCTCTAGAGGAATTTTCGATCAGTCATCTTTAGTATTGTTGTGGTTACTGATTCATATTTTGTTTTGCACCTTTTATACCTAATCGTAATCAGGGTGCCGATATTTTAAAAAATATTGCTCATTTTTAAGTACATAGATATGCGCTTGTTTTTCCTTCCTCGTACGTAGATGGGTATAAATTAGTTATTTAATTTAGAATATAACAGAATTTAGAATATGATAAGTAGTTCTTTTATTATTAATTCTTTAATTTGTTTAATACAAATTATGTAAGTACCTAGAAACTTTAAGTATTTCGTGTCAAATATCTTTTTTACTCGATTGCACGACGCAAACGAGGGTAATGTATTTATCAGCCTATGTATGTATGTACGTGCGTAACGTATGTATGTATGTATGTACATCTCGCGGATGATGAAACGTGTAGTAGGTATGTCTTCGACTGCATAATACTATATTCCTTTGTGAACCTGTTTTCATCTTTTTAATTAGCTTTTATGCAGTCGGTTTTTTTTTAATTTATCAAAAGGTCAATCAAAAGTAGGGAACAAAACTATTCAATGCGCAGTTTAACCTTTAATCTATAACTTTTCCTTATGAGGGAGACCGAAGTAAATAAATAGCATGGTATTTATAACTTATTTCATCTGTTTTAAATTTTCAGTACACATTCACGTTATGTCACAAGATAACTATAAAATATAATATTTTTTACTATGTATATGCTCTTTCCTTCGCATGAATGCTTATATGATTATGGTGATCAACACCACACTCTATTTTGCGCTTCACACTTACATTTATTTTATACTTAGATTTACGCGAACAATTGGCTTTGTTTCTGATATTTCCAATGCTTACAGCAAACATGGGGTCAGGAGAGACTAAAGTTGTTGACATCACAAAAGTTATAGCTATTACAGATGGCTAATTCAGACGAATTGCGATTATTATTCAACTATATAGTTTGACTTCGTTTGTGTGCTTTTTCATAAATTAATGTTCGGGTAATAAGGGAGAATCTATACTAATCTTATAAATGTGAAAGTTTGTGAGTATAGATGTTTGTTACTCTTTCATGCCAGAACGACTGAACGGATCTGGATGAAATTTGGCACAGAGACAGATTATAGTCTGGAATAATACATAGGTTACTTTTAATTCTGGAAAAATGTACGGTTCCCGTGGGATAAGTTTGTTTTTCCATTCCTAGAGGCGAACCCGAGTGAAGCGAGGGTGAGCCGCTAGTAATGAAATGTGTTTTATGAATTGTATCGATAGTAAAATGACTATTCATTTCTCCTCCTAGCTAATTCTCCTAAGTTAGATTACAAAAAGTCTTTTTTTATTAATTATCTACATCAGCGGAAAAATAAAGCGTAAAAATTTTATTCATCTATATCCAATGGTTTGATCTAATCGTAAATTGTCAGTGAGGTCAGATCAGTCTACTGTTATAAATGCGAAAGTTTGTATGTGTGTATGTTTGTTACTTCTCTATGCTGACACGGCTAGATGAATTTGGATGAAATTTAGTAGATAGAGTTACCTGAATATTTTGGCACATATACACTATATAGGTAACACACAGCACCATCTAGTTCAATGGTAAGCTTAGGCTTGTGTTACGGATACCAGATAATTGATACACTACACATATTATATAACTTTAAATACATTTATGTTATAGATAAAAACACTCATGACTGGGGTACAAACATTCGTGTTCATCACACAAATGAATGCCCCCAGCGGAACTGAACCCGCGACCGCGGGCACATCATTATATCTTATTATCATCATATTATCATTCCCTTTGCAAGATCTTATTTATGCGAAGCCAGATTTTCTGCTGTAGCTGTAATAAAAAGCAAATATCGCTTAAAAATAAATATTACATAATACTAAACCTGTAAGTGCGCCGCGAACTGAAAAAGCTTGAAAACCACTGATATAAGCTATTGTTAATTATAGAATTTGCCACAAGGTGGCGCTGTCTTTCTATAATATTATAAATAAAATACGTAATCGACACGAGGGTACGTCGCTAGTTTATTTATGTATAAGATTTCGGATAATTAAGTAATTCATTAAGTAATTTATCTATCAGATCTTTTTCTATGACAATTACGCAAGCACAATTAACATTCCTCTCTGACCGATCCATTACTTAAGTGGCTTTCTATACTTATCTGGTGATTTCGTAATCATTTCTTTGGACATCCTTCGATTGTTATTACTCATTAGATTTGCTAAATTATTTAAATGTTCGCAGAAGTATGACAGACACTCATTTACAGTGAATAGTTTTATCTGATCAGTAATTAAAGGATAAGCTGTATATAAACGTTTTCTCTTAACGCACTATTGACTTTGCTGTAAAATGAGTTTATATAGATTAAAATACATAGAAGGGCAGCAACAAACTGACTTTCGCATTAATTTTATTAGTTAATGTACTAATGACTATCGTCTGGTATGTGTTTGTACGACACAGGTCGGAAGTTGCACGTTCGATTCCAGCTGATGGCAATTAAATATTTCTTATTACGAATGATGTTTAATAAATATTGTATGTATGTCTTGTTTACTGAAATCTTGGTCAAGATGAATTAAGGGTAAGTATAGTATTAGGAACTACGTAAATAGAGCAACAATCAAATTAAGGGTATATTTATACCGTAGTGAAAATGGCAGTATCTACGTCTGATTGGATCCTGGAGTAAAAAATGTCCTTGAATAAAAAAAAAAACAAGTCGGTAATTTTATCTGTAATATTTAAGTTTTGATCAAATCGCGCTTCAGATTAAGTCTGTCTTCAAGAATGCTGGCGAAGAAGGTTCTACCGTTACATGTAGGAGGCCATACATTAAGATTTCTTGACGTAATCTTATGAAAACTTAATAAACAATAAAAATTTTCTATATATGACATTGTGTTGTTTGTAAATAAAAAAGAAAAAAATAGATTTCAGAGTTGTTTTCCTCAATGCTTAGCTCTCAAATATCCATCATTCTATGTTAGAAATCGCACATTGCGACTTATAAAATATTACGTAAAAATGGCTTTTACCCCCTTCCTCCCGACTCCCAAGTTAAGGCGTGGCGAGATTTTGAGAAATCTTGGGTTCCCTTAGGAACCTTATGCAATTAATGAATGGCCCCTAGGCACATACCTATACCATATACATTTCCTGGCGGAAGTAGGCAAACGTTGTTCCCTTACACACTTCATTTGGTCAGAAAATTAAAAAAAGATATCTTTATCTCGATAATATCGTCACCTTATCGATCCAACTACCTATAGCTTAGTTAGCTATCTATACTATATCCAGGTGATTCCATAAGTACACAAAAAGTTTATCAAAATCGGCCGAGTCATTTAGGAGGAAATGAATTACAAACATACAGACTGGAATTTTATATATAAACTAGCATTGCCCGCGGCTTCGCCCGCGTTCAGATTACCAAAAACCAATTTCTTATGTTTTACATATTAGTATACTCTTATAATGCAGTTTTTATATTTTTTCTCAGAAATGAGATGTTTTCCCGCGGTAAAAAGTATCCTATATGTTGACCCGGATAACCAGCTACCATCATACCAAATTTCATCAAAATCCCTCCAGCGGTTTTTCCGTGATGCGGTAACAGACAGACAAAAACTCTAAAAACTAAAGATTCGGCCTCTGTATCGATAAGAACGTCTATCTCAATAAGATTTTCCATAAATATTTAATGTACAAATTCGGCTTAGATAGAATTTTATTATATGTATAGATAATACGACTAATAAGTCGTTAGAAATATTTTTCAAGTCATAATGACTTTACTTATACAGGTATCTACCATGAGTTGTGACATTTTTCGATTAATCACAAAAATATCTTGCAATGACTAATTGACTAATATCAAAATGATACAGGCCAGGCCCGACCGGGGACTCAAACTCAGGACTCTAGTGTATAACCGTTCATGCTAGCCACTACACCACCGAGACAGTTCTAGGCAGTTTAAGTTACTACTGTTTATTTGCTCTAAAACGTATTTTTCATATATTTTATTTTAATGTACGTAAAACAAATAAAAATTCTGATTATTTTTATTTTATTACACTAAGATAAAAGTCTACCTATTAAAGCTGTTAAGTTGTTATCAAGGTACAAAAGGATAAAATACTCGTCAAAATATTCACAACAAATTATAATGCCTATTTTTCTGTACCTTAATTAGCGTTAGTTTATGAATTTTTTTATATTTATTATTAAAATGTTATACTTAGTTTATTAAAAATAGTTTTCATAAAAACCACCCTTAAAAGAAAATACCTACTTTACCTACCTATCTACCTATGTACCTTTACATCTGATTTTGTTTCTAACTCTATTATTATGTTTGTACGTTTTTTGGTGGAATAAATATTTTTACTCTTTATAAAACTCGATTATAAACTGTAAAAGTAAATAAGAAACAGTAATATATATATAAAAAACATTAAAACCTATTTACAATTCAAAAATAACATTGATAAAGGATAAAACGGTCATGCGTCCTTTACGTGATTAAATACAGTACAGAATACGTATAACGCATAATACGTAACAAAGATTGAATGCATATTCATATAACCCGATCGCTCAGCACCTTTGACTCTACATCCGCTGGTTTCCAGTAATTAAAGAATAATCTATACTAATATTATAAACAGGTAAAGTTTGTGAGTTAGTGACGTCGTAGGGGGTAATCTCTGGATCTACTAAACCGATTTAGATGAAATTTGGTAAGAAGATAGTTTGAGACCCTGGGAAAGATATAGGATACTTTTTATCCTAGAAATCATCCCTTAAGGGGGTGAAAATGGGGCTGAAAGTTTGTATGGGGAAGCAAGCAAGGGACGAACCCGATCGAAGCGAGGGTGAGTCGCTAGTTCATTATAAAGATATGCTTAACTCAAATCAAGTTTTTTATGTTAAGGTACTACACAGTCAAATTTATCTACTCTAAAAATAGACTAAAGATAGACTAGAGATAAACTAAAAAGTTTAAGATATTTACTATAGTTAGTGCTACATAGAGGTGTAAGTTCTTACAGGTGGCGTCACATAGAATTACAACGCAAACTCACTTTAAAATTTCGTTAAAAGTAATCATTTACCCTTAGCGTTGGATTTTATTCGTGAAATTCATAAGCCATCATCCTTTACGTACAATAAAATTAAATATATATTTTTTTATTATTAAAAAAAATCACAATCATCAGTAGCCTCTTTATTTTTGAATAGCGCCTCATCTCTTACCGGTTGTGACGAATTGTCGTCCCATCGGCATTTGAGAGAGATAGAGTCCACCTTACTACCGCTACTACTACCACTCCTACTTGTGCAATATAATATGGAGATATTATGCGCAGTCTCAGTGAGATTTTTCGAGGAGGATATTAATATATAATTATGCGCAGTCTCAGTGGGATTTTTCAGGAGGATATTAATATTGAATAAGATAGTATGTTATATGAATAACATCACTTTCTTTTATAAAAGTATTGAAGAATGAAAAATAAGAAGATCCACAGGTTACCTTCTACTACATACAAAAAAACACAAAACAAATAAATAAAGAGTCTTTTTTACATATAATATGTAAGATTAACTAAATGTATAATATTTAGTCTATAATTATATACATACTAGTAAAACCCGCGGCATCGCTCGCGCTAAAACTACAAAAAACAAACTCTAAAATGGTAGGTTTCAGGCAAATTTTCATCCGCTATTTTACCCCCTTATGGGATGAATTTAGAAAAATGCTAAAAACGTATTTATTTAATTTTATTGAAGAACACTAATACCAAGTTTCAAGTTCTGATCATAAATATTTTATTGGATTGTATTATAACGTGTTTTGCCGCGGGAATCATATAAATTTACGCGATAAAAAGTAGTCTATGTCACTCTCCATCCCTCTATCTCCACACAAAAACTCACGCCAATCCGTCATTCCGTTTCGATGTAAAAGAAAGACAAACAAACAAACAAACAAACAAACACATTTTCTCATTTATAATATTAGTATGGAAGTATGAATACTATTTAGTTTGTGCCTTTTTCACGGATGTCAAAACAATACACAAGATATTTCTGCTCCATTTCGTCGTCACACATTCGTATTTATTCCGTGAGGGAGTCAAACCTTTAGCCCTCATTATGCATAGCAAAACCAGCAAATTACTGTGTCACGACGTGTGTCAGGGAAACAATTCTTATATTTATACAAGTTATTTATGTTTACACAATTATAAGACGTAAGCCTAAAATTATATTATATTATTTGTGTGTCACATTATCTTTTGATATGGAACGTCAATTGCTAACAGTATCTATTTATCATATCGATTAATCTTTCCCTAAATATTTTTTTGCGAAAAGTAATTATTGATTGATCCCATCTGTTGTTTTTCTTGATATTTCCACTCGTCAGTGACCCTTTGATCCGACATCGGCATATTAATTAGCAGAAAAAAATATACATAAACAATCGTGACGTATAACCTTGTGGTATGTATGAGATTTAAATACTAAGATTTAAATAGTACTTTTAGTAGCCGATTAAAGTATTTAAAAATATTTTGATCACTTAAAGACATTTGAAACGTTAAAATGGTTTATGGTCGCATTCCTCCGAAACGGCTCGATTGACTTTAATGATTTTTTTCTGTAATTTTGGTAGGTATGAGAATAGGTCGTAAAGTATTTTTCACCCTCCTACCCCCACCCTCCATTTTTTAAACGCGATTTTATGTCCAAACATATTTATTTATTTTATACTACAATATTTGTATCCAATGAGAATTGAATTTATTTGAACTGGTGCTAAAGTATATGAGGATTAGTATTTGCTAACTTATGAAGTAAATATCATTCAAATTTTTACTACATTACTAGCAGTAAACGCAGATACGCCCGCGTTCAATATACAAAAAAAAACTCTTTAGCCTTATGTTATACAGCGACTCATCCTCGCTTCGCTCCGTACCACCAGGTATAGGTATAGGTGCAGTTTGAGACTTGATACAAAAACATCGGCTTTGCGTCTTTTAGCGTCAAACGATCAAAGCCATCATCATCATTGGTATATTTTATTACTATTATCAGCTTATAGCCTATGTGTTTTTCCAAGTTGTGGTATATCTATATTCTTAATATTATCTAAATCCGTCCAGCTGTTCAGTGTTAAGAGGTAAATATCTACAAACTTTCGCATTTATATTAGTAGTGTGTGCGAATAAATATTTTTGTAATTTCACAACTTTTCTTGAAAATAAATAATTTATTTAACATAATACTAAAATACTTATAATAGTATACTTATATGGAATTTGTCACATATTACGTAGAGACAAAGAATTAAGATGGTTCCCACGACTTTGTTTACTAGAAACAGTGAGATGATTCTTGGTAAGGTTGGAACTAATATTAGTTTATTGAAGTTATACTTCTTTTGGCACGTTTGGAAAAAAATATGAAAGTAAAATTTTTACGATGTGCGCGCACACCGACAGCCAAAAAGTAACATGAGGAAGTTAGCTGATAACTGTTTCTTCGGTTCCCGTGAAAACTCATAACTATACTTATTCAAAGTAGTTTCTCAAATATCCATAAATCTATAACACGTGTTTTATATCAGTGGAGATAAAAAAAAATATTTATTTTTATTAATTTATCGTTCCTTTTACAAATAGAGAGTTGTGACATACGGGATGAAATCTTTAGCTATTTTTGTTCTGTTACGCCAAAGAAGTAAAACTTCTTACGTGCGTACGTACATAAGTAGGTACACACGTTTTTTTTTATAATTAATTTCAATTTTAAATAAATAAAACAATGACAGAAGCAAGGGCCTATGTTCTTTTTATTTATTCTAAAAGAAAAATAATGTGATTCTATACATATACAAACAATACCTACAAAAAGTAATTAACTATACAAAAAAAAGAAATAGAATGGTCTGATTGATATTATTACTACTAGTATTAATAAACATAAATAATATTTTTTTCTGAATTAATTCTTTTATGAAATAGACGTACGTTTAGAAATCAATATTTATAGTCTGTGCTTCTTTTTTTCACAGATACATAAATAATAAAAAGCATATATGTATTTATTTTTATATTGAATGTGGTATTTGATCAATGATATATATATATATATATATATATATATATATATATATACATATAATATGCGTACGAATATTATAAAATGTGAAAGTAACTCTGTTTATTTTATTTTGATGAAATTTGGACCGGACATATGTAGATCAATTTTTATCCTTGCCCTGCTTATCCAAACTAGCGAAGCCGCGAACAAAACTAATTTTATATAAATTAATGTAAAGAAATCAATAAATTAACTTTAAAGGGGAAAAAACCGATTTCTAAGACACTAAAAAGTAGGTAGAAAATAACTGAAGAGGAGGAGGGAGAGTGGGGGCGGGGGGCGATGGTGTTCTTTTGCTACAGACGCCCTTTGAGATATTTTCGAAGCCATTGCCAACCGATGCAAAAACAAAGCTAATAATCTCAACATCACAAATTTATGTAAAAAGCAAAATAAATTTTAACTATAATTGAAGTTCATATCTTGTCACATTTACCTATTAGATATTCACCTTCTAGTTTCAGATTATATCGGAAATACAAACACTTGCAAAATTTGAATCTTAGATTATTTTCTAAGGTTTGAAAGTCAATAAGACAATTAGACGTAGATAAAATTAGATTAGTTAGATCTTTTGGCTTTGCATATAATTGAATTTTTATGTTTTTTCTGATTTTCTCGAAAACGTTCGAGTATGCCTCTATGTCAAAGATTTTATAGGATCACCTCAGGACTGAACTTAATAAAATATATAATTTTAAGTAGCAAAATTGGTCAAGCCGTCTCCGAGAAATGGGTAAGCATAAAAAAATATTTACAGAACATAGAACCTCCTTTTAATTCCTTGTGGAGTGGCATAGACAGTTTCTCCTAATTTTAGTCTATACTTATTACTTTTCTTGACAAAATTAAGATGACCAGAGCTCTTACTCATAAACATCTCAGGGAACTCCATAAATAGTAGTCGCGATATTACTTTTAAGCAAATATAGGTACACATTTTATTAATGTATTTAAAATAAAATATTAATTGTATAACTAAAGTATAATCATAAGATTTAAAATAATTTTGTGTTATATAATATGTACTATTGAAGCGTAAATTGTCTTAAATTTAATAAAAAAATATTTAAATGATTAAATGCTATATACAAATATGTAATTGTAACATAATATTAATAAATAATAAAGAATATAGATATAACACATATTATATGATTGTTGAATTCTATTAAAAGTTTTATTGAAAGTTTTTTTGTTTGTTTGTTGTATTTTACAGGCTGTAATGTTATCAACAACGTTTTGATCAGGTAAATACTGGTTACTCATTATGCCATAGACGTACACCACAGACTAAATAAGCAATAAAACCGTTCCAAATGCCATTTTCGATTTTAAATCTCTGTCATACCGTTTGACGTTCCAATTTTAAAATCAAAATCGATTGGAACAAAGATGGATGACAGTGAAAGCGCGGTCATTGGTCGGCGAGCACGCATAGATTCAATTACAAAATAATTATTTCATATTATTCTTATCTTATTGCGGTGTAATAAAGTTTACATTATCATGGCCGATTAGAATTATATATTTTTCGTACACTACCGCTGTACGGCGCGTGCGAAGGCGCATCATAAGATGTAATTGCCCTTTTGTTTATTAGTTAGTGACTTAATTGTACTCTTTGTCTAGATTTTTTGCTTAATCTTATCTCAGAAGGTATTTAGAAGAAAATATGTGCGTTACAACAACATGAAATGCGTGATGCAAAAAAGGATTAGTTTGACAGTATCGTGTTTATCGGTGGCTTATGTATCATTTATAAAGACGTCGTGTACATGTGTTTTACCTTTTTATTGTAATGAAATTTATTTAACGATATTTTTTTATATGTTAGACGATGATCGTGACATTGTCAGACATGCCATGTATGAGTAGCACTTTTGCTGTCTTTATAGATGTTATATATAATACTAGCGGCTCACCCTCGCTTTGCTCGGGTTTACCCCTCGAAGAGCACAAGCAGATCCCACGGACACCGTTCATTTTTCCGGGATAAAAAGTAACCTGTTGTTTGACCGGCAATATAAGGTATCAATCAGCATGCCAAATTTTACTAAATTAGACACATAAGTAGTTGTGTACTAAGCTGTATAAGTTACTGTAGTTTTAACTATCCCACGGGAATCCTCTGGTTTTCCGGGATGAAAAGTATCTGAAATGTTCGCAGGGGTATAAGGTACCACCATGCAAAATTTCATTTAAATCGATGGAACAGTTTCGGAAATTAGCCTGTACAAACAGATAAACAGACAGAGGAACAAAAAATTTGAAAAAACTCTGGATTTGCTCTAATTCACTTCTTCCATCCCGCTGACTCGGTTTTAAGCATTTTTTCCTATGTAGAGACATTCGACCTCTACAGTTTTATTATATGTATAGATTTAATTAGCTATTTATTTTTGAGTAACTATATATTATTTATATGACTACAACTGCACGATTTTAGCCTGCTTTATAACACTATTTCTCACTACCATAGGTTGGCTGGAAGAGATCTCTTTTAGAGATAGGTCCCACTTTGCAAACAAAAATTGAATTTAAATAACTTTATTTATTTTTAAGTGCAATATAGAATAGTATAGTTATAGTAACAGTTAATTATTAACTAATAAAAAGCGCCGAACTATCGCTTTCATGTCATAAAGCCAGCTGTCCGTGAATAAGTAAATACGTACATTATGTTACGTTACGTTAATGTTCGCGTTATAGTTTCAATCTCAGTGCCGCTACCGTGACGCCAATAGCAGTTTTTTGGCCGATTATTATGACTTATACTATATTTCATGGTTAATTATTTGTGTTGGATCAGGACAATTCTCTTTTACTATTTAAACTTAGGTGTATGTTGACTAATCTATACTAATATCATGAAGAGGAAAGTTTTTTTGTTTGTTTTTTTTGTGCCGAGTAGGCTCCGAAATTACTGAACCGATTTAGATGAATTTATAGACATAGGATTGTTTTTATACCGGAAGTCATCCCGTAAGCGGGTGAAAATAGGGATGAAAGTTTGAATGGGAAAGCAACCTAGGGACAAACCCGAGCGAAGCGAGGATAAGTCGCTAGTATTTTATTATAATATTAAAGTTTTATATTTTAAACTCGAGTTCCTTTTTAAATAAAACAAAGAGCTCAGTTTGTTCTTGATTCCGTTTTCTACTTTTCGTTTTATTTGACACTGGAAGTTAACCCAAAAACCAGAAATTGTTTTAACTTGGCAGGGACGTAGTAATCGAACCGGCGACTTTCGGCGTATAGTCCAGTCAGTATAAGAAATAACAAAAAAATAAAAACCGATTTCAAACAAAAGCACTAAAAAGTAGAAAATAACTGATTGGTAGTTTTCATTTACTATACATACCTAATCAAATATTTTCGAAGTCGGTGTGCTTTGCTTTGTATGGGCTGGCACCGATTTCAAATATATTTGATTAGGTATGTATTTAATAGGTAGGCTTTAATTATTTAGCCAAAGCACACCGACTTCGAAATTCAATTTCATTTTTCCCTTTTTAGTGTAGACAGTAGTAGCAAAGTAAGAATTCCAACGTGTTAAGCTTGTCAAATCAAACAAAATAAGCCCAAACCCAAAGTATTTACTATTAGCCGTTGAAGAGTTCCACCTATCTACCTTCTGGCCTTACCATCACATCAGGTCAACAATACCGAACCACTGTACTATCAACGGAAAAAGAAACACTTGCAAAGTTTCAAGTCAATATGACAATTAGAAGTAGGTTAAATTCATCATTAGCTATTTTTCCACCCTTAGGAGTGGTATTTTTTTTTTTGAAATTTAAATGGGACCAATCTGGATGTATACACTTGCAAACAACACAAAAATTGTCCATATCGGTTAATAAATGACGGAGTTCTGAGGTAACAAACATAAAAAAAAATACAGTCGAATTGAGAACCTCCTCCTTTTTGAAGTCGGTTGAAAAACTATGAAGTCTACATAAAATAAAGAAATTTAAGCGATATTGCCATAGGTATGTACCTATGTTTTAATGGTTAATATGGAATTAGTATGGAATAGATATTCGATCTCTTGCTGTGTGAAAAACGTATTTTTAAAATGTTTAAATTTCAAATTGCATTTAACTGAATAATATCAATAATATTTGATATTTTTTGTGTATTTGGACAATTAAAATAATTAGGCATTTATTTTTTTAAAAGGTGAAACGTTTCCTTGATTATTTTTTAACTTCTTCAAACAATTTTTCAGGTTAACATCCTTGTAAGTAAATTGAAGTAATTAAACTAAGCCATTTATCAATAAAATCAAGTACACTGAATATTTCATGTTAACCAGCGATTTTGACTTAGTTACCCAAAAAATGTGCAAATATATTTAATCATGGACGAAAACATTACTTATTCAATATCATTAATACTTATGTAGAATTAATAAAGGAAGTAAATGAATAAATGAATACTAAATACAAAAAAATACTAAAATGTTATTTGTTTGCAAGGTATTAGTAGTACATATTTATCTATACTAATATTATATAGAGGTTCAGTTTGTGAATTGTGAGTTTGTGACGTTGTAGGGGGTGATCTCTGGATCTACTGAACCGATTTATACGAAATTTGGTAAAAAGATAGTTTGAGACCCTGGGAAGGACAGGATACTTTTTATCTCGGAAATCATCCCTTAAAGGGTTCAAAAAAGGTATGAAAGATTGTATGGGGAACCAAGCTAGGGACGAACCCAAACGAAGCGAGGGTGAGTCGCTATACTCTATAACTCGAATTTCAAAACACGGACTCCGTAACTCGAAGTTAGTAAAATATTATGAAGTCTTCCTTGGAATATCCCGAACACATTGCGATAAAATGCAAAAGGAATGTTCGATGCTTCTAATCTATGGTACAGGTTACCTCACCTACTACCATAAAATTTAAGTCGAATTTCTCTTTGTATCTTGTATCTCGTTATGTCGAAAATTCATTAACTCAAAATTTTTAGCATTTCCATTGAAATCAGAGTTATCGAGGTTCCACTGTATAAACAAATTAAAAATAAATAGAGAAGTAAAAAATATGATTGTTCTAATAGGATTTTTACACATATAGATGTGCATGAATGCAGAAGTGGCACGAGTGTGTCGCACCATTGCACGCGTTACTGGTTCGCGTTTGCGCTTACGTATCGACTGTAACAGGTGTTATGTAATTATTGACTGAGAAATGAATATTTATTTATAAGTGCTAAATCGACATTGAAAAATAGTAAAAAGTTTCTACTAATACAAATGATTGACATGTGACATTTTAGAAATCGTATTTTGAGTTCTCATCATGGTAGTCAATTTTTTAAATTATATTTTTAATTTTTCCTTCTTTTTATAATATCTACTGTCGATTAAGTTTACATTTACGAATTACGACTTTAGAAGCATATAATTCGGCATTTATTGACTTAAATTAAAAAGTTATCTTATGTTTCCTATGTCCTTTTAACGTTCCTCTGCTGGGCACAGGCCTAAAACAAACTTGTTTTAAATATATTAGTTTGTTATTTTTTATCTACACTACTATTATAAAAAGATAAGATTTGTATTTTTGTATGTTTGTAACGAATAAACTCAAATACTACTGGACCGATTTAGATGAAATTTGGTAAGAAGATAGTTTGAGAAGGACAGAGAATAGTTTTTATTCCGGAAATCATCCCTTAAGGGGTTGAAAATGAGGATGAAAGTTTGAACATACAAATATTTAGTTTATCATATATTTTCTAATATTTAGTCGTTGACGACAGTAGGTAATTATTATATTTACTAAAGTTTTCGACCTATTGTTAATCTCATAATAGATGTTAAGAGGCATTGATAGATTACTTGTTAGCTTTATTTTGGCTTCATTTATAAGTGACCATGGGCATAATATATAAACATGGACTTTAGAAATATAATATAAGGCAGATTGTAATTAAGTCATAAAAGATACAAAATCTGTACTGTTATTGATAATTTTGTCGGCGCTTTGATGTGTAATCTGTTTTTATATTAGAGTGATTAAATTTTTGAAGTGAATCGTGTATTGTTTGTTGTTTCAAAATTATTGAAGAATGCACAGGATCTGCCTTTTTGTTATATTCTTATGATATAATGTAATGAAGAAAAACGATTAAAAGCGAGGGTAAGTCTTTAGTATACACTAGCGACTTTACCTCGCTTCGCTTGGGTACTTCTTGGGTATCTACCGTCTAATCTATGTATGTGTTACTTTAGGTCTCTATACTTAATTTCATGCAAATCCGCCAAGTAGTTTCAACGTAAGGTAGAAACAAACATACAAACACACGTCCTTTCTGACTTTCGCATTTATAATATAATAGTTTGACATATATATATATATATATATATATATATATATATATATATATATATATAATAGATTTTTAGACTGACGAGTTAGAATGTTAATAGAATGTTGGATTTATGAATGTTAGATTGAGTTCCTACATTAACTGACTGACAGTTAAGGTACAGATTATAAAACAGATTGGTTTTATTACATTAAATCTTTTTACACAGAATTTTCAGCGTTTTTAAAATATGACGTGGTACTCAGATAGAGTTGTTTGAAATTCATTACCTAAAGGGGATTAGGGCAATCTTATGGACGTTTTGTTTATATTGCAGCTAGCAATCCCATCAGCTTTACTGCTTTTACCTTATATACCTACTATATTATGTTTGTTACCTATACATATAAAAGAAGGAACAGTTGCTTAGTACCATTTCATTTTACTTCAAATATATACAGTATCTAACTACTAAAAATTGTGGGTTCGAGTCTCGCTGGGGGCATTCATTTATTTGATGAGCACGAACGTTTGTACTCCAATCATGGGCGTTTAATGTTTATATTTATAATATGTATGTATTTAAAGTTAAAACTATCTGGTATCGATAACACAAGCCTCGTAGCTTACCATGGAACTAGATGGTGATGTGTGTTAATGTCTCAACATATTTATTTATTATTTATTTAATATTAAACTAACAAAAATGAAAAAAAATATTGTCATAGAAAAACTATTCCAAAAAACGCAGACAAAGACACGGGTTAATGTCTAAATAAAAGATTATCACATTCTGTTTCATTACTGCACAGTAAAACTTTTAGCAGAAAGTTGTCACTGACCATTCGTCTCACCGAGTCTCGTCGAGGGGTCACTCATTTGAATACAATGAAGAAATGCGACGCCTACATACCCGCGAAAGAATTTCGGTGCGATTTCATATGTTGAGTATTTCTTGTTAGGTTTTGGAGTCTTAAAGATTTTCTTTAGTAAATTAATATAAGGCCATTATTTGTATTCTAGAATACCTTCTTAGATTTACGCTAATATTTGACACTAGCACTGCCCGCGGCTCCGCCCGCGTTCAGATGACCTAAAACCAAATTCTTAGGTTCTACATATTAGCATACTCTCACATGCAGTTTTTGTATTTTTTCTCAGAAATGGGACATCTTCCCGCGGTAAAAAGTATCCTGTATGTTGACCCGGATAACCAGCTATCATCATACCTTTCATCAAAATACCTCCAGTGGTTTTTCTGTGATGCGGTAACAGACAGACAGACAGACAAAAATTCTAAAAACTATAGATTCGGCCTCTGTATCGATAATAAAGTCTATTTCAATCAGATTTTTCAAATAATATTTAATGTACAGATTCGGTTTAGTTATAATTTTATTATATGTATAGATTTTAAATAGCCTGTAACAAGTATATAATGACCTTTGAGACGTCTAAAATCTTCGTCTCTCCCGTCACCATGTGCGCTGTAAAGCATTCGAAACGTCAGGAACAAAAAATCTGCGAAAAAATCCGAAAAGATATTTAAAAATTTAGTCTAGAACTTGAAGATTGAAGGAATGGGTCTACTAACATAAATGAAGGATCGTCTTTCTTAATACATAGCAAAATATAGTATTACGTAAATATTTATTACGAATACCGCCACATATATAATATATGCAAAATGTCGGGTTCATTATATATATTTATATATGTAAAAGGATTTTTGTTACATTCTCTTTATTTAGGTACATAATAAAACTATTCGATATTTATTTATAGCTAAAGTTTAAAATAAATATGTTCCTTGACAGTGCGACTTACCCTAATAAAGTAATTTTATAAAATACTAAAAGAATAACTATAGATTCTCTAGATCTTCTTTGTAGTAGGGTAAGTAACTAAAATCCAGAATCTGTAAAACAAACATTAAAATCTTATATGATGTTATCATGCGAAGGTTTGTTTGTGTAAGTTTGTTACTCCTTTAAGCTGAAACTGTAGGACAAACTTTTGCTAAATTTAGTATATAGATAGAATATGACTTAAACTTAAAGTAACAAAAAAGAGTAAAAAAAAGTAAAAGTTTACCAAAAGATGTCGTTACCGTTTTTCTATGGAGTATTACTATGACCATATCTGGCCTATTGTGGCCTCATATTAAACTATAGTAATCCACTAAGTCCTGCCGCTATGATGAACTGCAGAATTTGTTTAGAAGTACACTCCTTAATTTCATCTGGGCCTAGAAACTGTTTTCCAAGATGAAAACTGCGCTTGCATAAGAGATCTCCCCCAGAAGATGGAGTGGCGTTTCGTCTGCCTCCATAAATTTTCTACAGGTTAGTGTCACTTAGCTTTAGGTACATGTGCTTGTTTATGCAGCAATATCCTGGAAAAACTCTTACTAGTAGGCGTGAGGGTTCTCTATTTAGCCTTAGGACTAGGTAATTAAACTTTTTGCCATAGGCTTTGACGGGTGTCTTGGAGTGAATCATTCCTGTTGGCTCTGTCCAAAGTTTACTTACAATTTTGAGGCATTACCTCTACATAGTAATACTAGCAGAACGAAGCGGCTTCGCTCACGCTAAAAACTCTTTGGCTTTATGCAAAACGGCCAATTTTAAATGGGGTCAGTATTTTCGGAACTTAAAAGAACTTAAACATGTTATAAACATCAGTTTTACCATCATATTCCATCATTTTTAGGCTATCTAATGTAAAAAGATTTTTTCTAATCGGTTTAGTGGCTCTGAGATTAGTGCGTTCAAACAAACAAACAAACAAACTCTGCCACTTTATAATATTACTATAGATAAATACAAAAGGTACTTAGGCACGCTAACATTAGTTACCTATACTAATTAGGTATATAAAATTTCTTAAATAAATATTTTTTAACAAGAAGCAGACGAAACTACTCAGTTTAAGTAGTTCATAAATATTTCCAGGCGTGAACGATCTCGATAAAGCAATCACTCAGCCACGCAAGATACATGAATGTTACAACACCTGAAAAACTGTAAAACGGGTTCATTTGAAAAAAAGAACATTGCGTATATATCCTGCTATACCACAATTATTACGTTCTGATAAACAATCGAAACCCTTGGTTGGTAAATGTATTGGAATTCATTGCAATATGCTATTAAGTAAAAAAAGTATTCGAACGCCTAAATAGAACTACTGTATCTACTCTTTTAAAGATTATTAATAAGATAATTATCTTGTATTAAATAGATTTCATATAGAAATATTTTAATAATCTGTTGAGTACATGTCTAACATTTTGTAATAGAAATTACATTAAAAAAATTAGTTTAGAGCTCTTTCCCAATACACTGGCAATTTTCAGGTAATAGATTTGCTAGATAATATTACGTTTTAGGCCATAATATAGATAACTATTTAAATTCCATAAATATATTATATTCTTTATTGCACAAAAAAGTTGTCATAAAAAATACATTGAAAGAGACGTGGACAAAGGTGGACTTATCTCAAAAAAATATTATAAATGTCAAGGTTTGGATTGATGTTTGTTAATCTTTTACGCCACAACGGCTGAACGGATCTGGATGAAATTTGGCACATAGATAGATTATAGCCTGGAATTGCACACAGGTTACTTTTGTCACCCGGAAAAATGTACGGTTCCCATGGGATAGATTTGTTTTTGTCTAGGGACGAACCCGAAGCGAAGCGAGGGTGAGTAGCTTAGTTAGTAATTAGCGAGTAGTTAGGCCATAATATACATAACTATTTAAATCCATACATAGGTATAATAAAATTCTAACTATGTCAAATTTGTACATTAAATATTTTTTGGGAAATCTAATTGAAATAGACATTATTATCGTTACAGAGTCCGAATCCATAGTTTTTAGAATTTTTGTCTGTCTGTCTGTCTGTCTTTCTGTCTGTCTATCTGTTACCGCATCACGAGAAAACCACTGGACAGATTTTGATGAAATTTGGTATGGTGATAGCTGGTTATCCGGGTCAACATATAGGCTACTTTTTACCGCGGGAAAATATTTCATTTCTGAGAAAAAAATACAAAAACACAAAAACTGCATTGTAAGAGTATATTAATATTTAAAACCTAAAAATTAGGTTTTTGGTCATCTGAACGCGGGCGAAGCCGCGGGCAATGCTAGTACTCAATAAAATTAAACACATAATATTATCACACTAATATTATAATGGCGACAGTTTGTGAGTGTTATCATTACTTCTCCACGCTGTAACGGCTGAACCGATTTAAGTGAATTTCACAATGAAAATAGCTCATATACTGGATTATATTGTTTTTTTTATCGACGTATCTACTACGCGGGTGAAACTGCAGGCAAAAACTAGTAATTCAATATTTATAAATACAAAGACGAGTTTCTAGATGTTTACATATTTTAAGAGAGTAACACCTTACAAACCAAAAGTAGCCTATAGGCTACTTTAGACCTTCTATATTATTATTTATACTTTTTTCTTTTCGGTAAAACAAAAAAAGTCAATCCGTTTTTCTGCTGCTACGTGAGAGAAGGATACACATACAAATTTTCATATTTATAAATTAAACCAAAATAGCTCTATTTCGATAACGTGGGCGTTACGAAAATTAGAAACTGTTCTTATTGTTATAAATATTTATCTATCTCTCTATCTATCTATATAAATAAAAATGAATCACCGAATTATATGTACACGCATAACCTCCGATCTGTACCAAATTGGATAATCCTTTTTTTCTGTGTTTGTTATGTATAAATAGAATTTATTTTTCCAAATTTAAAAGGGTTGCGATACTTAATTAATAATGTTTGTTTTTCGTTCGCTATTACTCGTACTTTAGATACCAAGTGAAGCGGGTTCAAATCCCGGATGTCGCAACTCTGATATTTCCATATGCCAGTCATTTTCAACATGTTATCATTTATCTTACGATGAAGGAAACCATCGTGAGGAAATCTGCATGTCTGAGAGAACCTAGCAAGTTTTCCAAAATTATGTCAAGTCCACCAACCGATACTTGGCCAGCGTGGTGGACCAAGACGTGATGACTGATCCCTCTCGTATTGCAGTGAACGCCCAGCGCTGGGTTTCTATTAAAAGATACAAGTAAATCTTTCAAACTGTTACATGTTTTTTTTTTAAATTTAAATTGATTATATTATTATCAAATTGTAACACCAAAATATATAAGTCATCTTATACTCGTATCTAATCATTTCATTTTGATAATGTTATTTACTTTGGTGTCAGACATCATAACAATAAAAGTTTCTTGATCTTTTATTCCGTACATATTATAAAGAATTAAAAATTTATAAAGTGACTAGCAGCACCCGCGGCTTCGCTCGTGCTAAAACTACAAAAAAACCCTAAAAGGTAGGTTCCATACAAACTTTCATCCCTTATTTTGCCTCCTTATGGGATGAATTTCGAAAAATGCTTAAAAACGTATTTATTTAATTGTATTGAAGAGTATTAATACTAAGTTTCAAGTAATTCTGATCAGATTTTTTTATCTTGTATTATAACGTGTTTTCCCGTGGGAATGAGATAATCTCCCGTGGCAAAAAATAGCCTGTCACTCTCCATCTCTCCAGCTATCTCTAAAGAAATCACGCCAATCCGTTATTCTGTTTCGACGTGAAAGAAGGACAAACAAACAAACACACTTTCCCATTTATAATATTAGTATAGATTATAAATAAGCAACTTTAAACGAAAATAATGCGTATTAATAAGCTAAGCATATTATAACATAAGAGATGTACTGCCACACCCAAAGCTATCTAAAGGAAATCCACCCGCAGACGGCAAGATTAACGAAATGGCTTCCACACGATCAATAGTCTAATCTCTCACCCGTCCTTGTCTCTCCAGATGGGTTCCTCATCTGAACTCGAATACCCTACCACCTAGGACTTAAGAACTATATTCCTACTTCTAAGCATCTCGCTCCTCACGCCTACGCGGTATAAGGTAAGGATTTTAGTAAATAGAAAATGAAGCTATGGATTTTCTAGAAAGTTCATAAGGTATTATGTGTTGTGAAATATATATGATCTAATATTATGGTACAGTTGGGATATTTGAGTTTTATTTTACGAGTGTTCTTTGTTTCGATGAGGGTTTTTGGGTATTGTAAGTAATACATTTTTGAAGAATAAGTCAAGTTTGTATGGATGTATGGATGTTTGTTACTCTTTTACGCCAGAACGGCTGAACGGATCTGGATGAAATTTGGCACAGAGATAGATTATAGTCTGGAATAACACATAGGCTACTTTTTATCCCAGAAAATGTACAGTTCCCGTGGGATAGGTTTGTTTTTGTTTTCCGAACATAGTTTTCTAGTATACTATATTTATTTAGTACTATTTACTATAAGGTAACTTGATTGCATCTAAGTGTGTTTGGATAATTTTGTTTTATAAAACTTAATTTATTTAATTACTATTATTATTTATTTCCTGGATAATGTACTATGACAGCTTTATAAATGCAAAAGTTAGTAAGGATGTATGGATGTCTAGATGTATAGATGTATGGATGTTTGTTACTCTTTCGGACAAAAACTACTGATTGGATTTTAATAAAACTTTACAGTAATATAGCTCATCTATCAGAATAACTCATATGCTACCTTTTATCCTGGAAAAATGTACAGTTCCCGTGGGATAGATTTGTTTTTGTTTTTCTAGAGGCAAACGTGAGCGAAGCGTGTGAGTCGCTAGTATGTACATAAAGCTATAGAATGTTTACATATTAAACAATTTATTTGCTACAATTGACTCTACTTAAACCATTATATAGTCGAAAATTTAAATTTCAGTTGTATTTGAAGAAAACTACAAAATATAAGAAAACACAAAACTTTTTCAGAAGAAGCACTTTTATTAGGCTGAAAGGAATATTCGATGAAAGTTACTTATAAATATTTAATATCTAAATACTATTAAATAGAAAGCATGAATCGAGTATATTAAAAACAATATGTTTTTCCAAACAAATGGTATTCTTTAGGATTTTGTAAACCCACAAAGAAGGCACGGAAGTGCGCTGAAAGGTTCGAATATTAATTATAAACCCCACCCCCGAGTCCGACTTCTAGTAGCGCCTGGTACCGAATTTTCTTAGTGTAAGAGACGGTGACAATATTTAAAGTGTTGTCAAAAATGCTTTTGCATGATATTTTTATCTGTGTAGATTTATGGTTATGATCAAGTTACACTACTCTCTTAGTTAGTTAATTATTTGTAATATGCATCTTTGTAGAAGTGTATGCATTAATTTATACGTCTGTTGTTTTCTTCTTTACAGCCTAACTGCTGAACAGATTTTGGCGGACCTTGAAATTAAAGATAGATTTGGGTTTAAATATATTTATTTCCCAAAAAGAATATTTGAATATAAATAAAAACTTATATAATTATCATACAGTATTTAATAAATAAAGAAGCTTTTAAACAATTTAATAATAACATTATTAAATTGCTTAAAATTGAAATAGTTAATCTCATTTTACAAAAACTAACTGAATTTCATTCAAATTTTATTATCAATAAAAGTTCATTTTACCTTAGGAAATTTTTTTTTCTATTCGTCGTCTCTTACACTATTTTCCGAGATTTTCGACAAAAGCTTTCCGAACAATGGTACCTAAAGGTGTTTGATGGTTGTATTGTGTGCGTCTGCCTTTATGTTTGGAGGGAAGGGTGTTATTCAGTTAGAAATACATTGTGAGATTGGTGTGAACGAACGAAGGCAGTATTCGTTGAAATTTAGTATATAAAACATAGAGGTATCATGAATAATTTCAGGTTCTTTTTTATATCTGTATTATCCCAGTCTATACCCATTCTTACATGGCGACCCTGCCAGGGTCCTCGCAGGGTCGCCAAGTAAGGATAGGTGTTTGAAAGAGCAAGAGATGTGTTGCTATTAGTACTGATTTAATAATAATATATTCAAGTACTACAAACTTACTCTATTTATACTTCCATCTACACCACAACATTTTTTTCCGTTCTACCTTTTATATTTAATACTAGCGGCTCACCCTCGTTTTGCTCGGGTTCGCCTCTAGAAAAACACTAATAGTGATCTATTATTTCCCACGGGAACCGATCGTTTTTCTGGGATGAAAAGTAACCTGTTGTTTGACCGGCAATATAAGGTATCAGAATGTTAAATTTTACTAAATTAGGTGCATAAGTTGTATAAGTTATTATAGTTTTTTAACTATCCCACCGATTCAAACTCTACTGTTTTATTATAGTATAGATAATTACTATACGAATACATAAAACTAATACATTTGAATAAAATGAAAGGTATACAAAACTTCTTGACAGTTGCCGACATTTTGAAAATTGTTTTTTTTTATTGAAAATGTAGAAGATTTTGCGATAGAGCCGAATTAAGAGCTTCTAAAGGCTCTCGTAAAATATGAAAGTCCTATGTTAGTAGAGGCATAAATATGAGTTTGGGCGCCGTGGTTGAGTGCGTAAGTGATCCTGCGACTCTCCATTAAGACGGAGGACGGAGGAAGGAGGAAAACCCAACCGAAGTTGGGTTTTAGTGGGTAGTACTGGCTTTGCCGATGAGTCCCACATACATGCAGGTGATATGCGTAAATGATTTTCCCAACGTTAAAAAAAGGCATAAATATTCTGGTTACATAAAACTAAACTACACAAGCGGAACTGCGAGCAAAAACATGTTATACAATTTTTTTCGTGTGCAAGATTTCAACTTGTAAATTAATATTAACATTAAAGCAGAAGATCTATTAATAGTATCTGGTGATTCGGTTTCCAAATAGGCATAATTAAATAAGTAACCATTATGCTCAACTGCGCATAATATTATATTTACATCTATACATATAATAAAATTGTAACTAAGTGAATCTGTACATTAAATATTTTTTGGAAAATATTATTGAAATAGACTTTTTATCGATACAGAGGCCGAATCTTTAGTTTTTATAATTTTTGTCTGCCTGTCTGTCTGTTACCGCATCACGGGAAAACTACTGGAGGGATTTTTATGAAATACGGTATGGTGATAGATGGTTATCCGAGTCAACATATAGGATACTTTTTACCGCGGAAAAATATCTTATTTCTGAGAAAAAATACAATAATTGCAATGTAAGAGTATAGGTACTATGTAAAGCCTAAGAATTTGGTTTTTGGTCATGTGATCGCGGCCGGAGCCACGGGCAATGTTAGTTTTTTTATATATCTAAACATCAGTACAATTCCAATTGGTTCCTACGTTTCTCAAATTATGTATACTATAATAAATGGAGAGCCGGATTTTTTGTTCGGTTATACTGCGATAACTACTGAATCGATCGGAATAATACTCATACCATAAGATACATCGTGTTTCGAAGAATGTTTTAGTATATATGTTGCTGATTAATGTAACGCTAGTATACTTATATAAAAACTTTTAAATAATATTTAATATTTACAAATATATTGTTATTGTACAGGAAGCTTACTTAAAGTTTCTAGGAATATATTTGTTTTAGGTAATTGATATAACAACAATTTAATTAACTTGTCCATATATCACGAGTAAAGTAAGGAACAAACGAACCAAATATTTCAATAATTTATCTCCTGGCTCAATTATCATCAGATCACCTTCATTGTATTAAATTATTCTATTATACGATATGAGATTTAAATCAATACAATAATTAGAAGTAAGTTAAAATCTATTTCCAAATCAAAAAAGCCAGTTAGTTACCAGTAAAGCTAACAAAATTGTATTAAATAGGAATCTTTAATAGATGAATTTTAAAAATTTGAAATCGTTGTAGAATCCAATACCTACATTGCTAATTTTAGTACATAGCACTCCAAGCTTCCCTCTTAAATTAGAAAATCTCAACCAATGAGACCTCTGCTTCAAATAGAATACGATCTCGAAATATTCCTGCGATACTACATTACTCCCTGTATCAGTATCTTCAAAGAAAAAGTGCCTTAATTCCACTTAATGCTTTAAGATTCAAATTTCTATTACATAATACGTTGTCGCTTGAGACTTTTTAAAGCTTAGGTGGAAACGAGATCGATTCTCTCAAAGCTGATGGTTTTAAGAAATTTCAAACTTTGTCACAAACAAATAAAGTTGTATTTCATTCGAAACGTATACAGCGATAGACCAATTTAAATACGGAACATTCAAAGATGGTTCTCTAGGGAAAAACTGGATTTTTGTTCAAAGGATAATGGACTTTATGTCCCTTACTTTGACTAAACTTAAAGTCGATTTTCATTTAATGCGTTTTAGTTAAGCTGTTACGCTTTTAGATCGTTTTACAATCGATTTGCTCTGGGGAGACCGCCACGTCAGATAGTGGTGTTTCCAACATACTATTCACCGTAGTTATGGTGGTTACGTAATGCTAAAATTTACATTTTTCTTTGCAGTTCAGGCTTTTGATTAAATTAAATTTAAATTAGGCAATCTAGGCAATCTCTATGTGTTAGCTAGTTCATATTTAAAAAAAAACTAAGCTATACAAAGAGTTTATTAAGAACCTAAGTAAAGTTTTGTTCACAGTTTAACTTTTTTCGGCGGGTAGACACGAAAGTGTACAGACGTGTTTTTATAAGCTCTATAATATTTAATTTCCATAAATTTTTAAAATATATATGTGTTAAATTTTGATACCTGTGTTTAAGTTAACTGTAACTGCACTCTCCCACACACTCTCACCCGTTGAACAGCTCTTGAAAAGCATGGATGAGCTCTCCTCTATGTTCTCTAACAGAATGGGCGAATTTGAGAAAAATCTTACTCAAGCCACAGTTCCTAACTTAACAGTAAAGGCACTGGCTGCAGAGTTCTACACATTTAAAACCTTTGTGTGGAAATCACTTGGCATTCTAAAATCGCAGGTGGAACTTGTTACCCTTGGACTCGACCGTATGGAGTCACAATCCCGAAGAAAGGTTCTTCTGTTTCATGGTGTCAAAGAAGATAAAGACGAGGATGTGCTGAAGAAGATTCTTGGTATATTATGCAACCAAATGAAGTTGTCAAACGCTACGCCTACTACAGTTGATTCCTGCCATAGACTGGGTATTAAGAGGGATTCTGCCCGGCCTATTCTTGTACGATTTTCTAACGTCCAACTGCGTACTCATGTTTGGAAGGCCAAAACAGTATTGAAGGGCTCCAAGATAACGTTGACGGAGTTTCTTACAAAATCTCGCCAAGAAGTGTTTATAGCTGCTCGCAAACATTTTGGCGTGAAAAGATGCTGGTCTGCAGACGGTGTAATTGTTGTTCTCCTCCAGGATAAGACCCGCGTCAAGATCACTTCTTCATCGGAGCTTAAACATATTATTGCTCAGCATCCCCAAAAATTTGGATCGAACAACGACGTATAGGGTATATTTTGTTTATCCTATTTAAATTTGATCGGATTATACTTTAACTCATAATTCCTAATACACTTTTTATGCTGTAGGGTACTTATATATTAATTTTCCGTTTGTTTCTCTCTTTTTCACCTTTCAAAATTTAAAACAATATTACTATTCACAATCTTTAAAACTTAAAATCTACATCTGTCATTTACACTTAATTGTCAAATGTAATGTGTCATTTGTGAAGTGTCAACGACTGCGTTTAGCTTTTGCCTTATCTGTAAGTGTTCTATGGTATCTGTCACAGACTATGTTAATTGGTTTTAATTTTGTATAGCTTTCTTTTTTTTTTACTTTAACTCTTGTGTTGTCATTGTAGTGTTTTTGTTTTGTTTTTATTCTTACAGTTAACTTATGCACGTGGATAGTGTTAGTTGCACTTTATATTTATATATTTGTCTCTTAATTATTTTTAATTACTTACTAACATTATATTTTAATATTTATCTTAAATCTTATATTATTTTATTTATATATTATTAATTTATTTATATTAAATTAGTACATTTTATATTTTATAAAAAGAAAAACAATTATGACAGATGATCATTATTTCTCTTGTTCTTCTGATGAATATGAAAGTTTTGGCAGTAATAATACATCACTGTCTGACTCAGCGCCGCTTGCAGATAAACTTACCAATGCTCTAGATGGTAGATCGGCTTCTCTTTCCTTAGTGCATATCAACGCGCAGAGTATACTTGCTCATTACACCGACTTTCTTGCATCTTTTAGTACCGGCATAGTTGACTGTATACTTGTGTCTGAAACCTGGCTTAAACCATCTTTACCTTCTACTAGTTGCTCTCTCCCAGGTTACACATTATTTCGTAATGACCGCACTGGCCGAAGTGGAGGTGGTGTAGGTATTTATCTGCGCTGCAGCATACCGGCTAATGTTGTATCTTTATCCCCACCACATTCCTCGCGATCTCTTGAGTATCTGTTCTTAGAAATAATTATACACCATAAAAAAAATTTTACTCGGAGTCCTTTACTGCCCAAATGATAAAATTAATTACTTTACAGATTTGGAATGTATATTTGACAGCCTCTTAACTGTATATGATGAAGTGATATGTATGGGTGACTTAAACACTTATTTAATAAAAAATGATACAAGAGCCCAAACATTAAATGCATTAAATGAATCTTTTAATCTACATATTCTTCCTTTGTCTTCTCCCACCCACTATTTTCCTAACTGTAGGCCTTCTCTTATCGATATAATTTCCGTCTCTAAGCCTAATCTTGTAATATCTCACGGTCAGATGACTGCCCCTTTCTCCTTCCATGACTTAATCTACCTTTCATATAAACTGCGGTCCCCTAAGGCTAGAGGCAAAATTCTTTTCCAGCGCAATTTCAAGCATATGAATCTGGAACGCCTAAGAGAGGATGTGTTGAATTGCAACTGGTCATCTGTATTTTCATCAGATAATATTGATTATATGGTTGAGTCACTAACTGCTGAGCTGATTAGACTTTACGACATCCACGCCCCGGTAAGACCAGTTCGCAAGAAGCATGCTCCAGCCCCCTGGTTAACACCTCTGATCAAAAGAATTATGGCTAAACGCGATAAGGCAAAATCCAAAAACAAAAAGTATCCATCTGAAGTCAATCTTTCTGCTTACAAAAAACTCCGTAATATCTGCAATAGAATGTGTAGGGATGCAAAACGTCGTTATATTCACGCCAAAATTCAGGATCTCTCCCAAACGCAAGTTTGGAGATTCCTTGAGTCGCTTGGCGTGGGCAAGAACTCGAATTCGAGTGAAGTCTCGGTCGACCTTAACAAACTAAATTGTCACTTTGCTACCCCACCTATTACATTACACTCACAAATCAAATCTACTACCCTTAATCAGTTACCTAGTATTGTCCCACCAGACTCGTTTTCTTTTTCTTTTAAACCAGTCTCAGAAGATGTCATTAAGAAATGTATCCGATCCATCACTTCTAAAGCCATCGGTAGTGACAACCTCAGTGCCGACATGATTCTTCCTGTGTTGGACTGCATTGCTCCAGTTCTCACCCACATCATAAACTACTCACTGGCCTGCAATGTTTTTCCATCACAATGGAAGAATGCTCTAGTCATACCCCTACCCAAAACCCCAAATCCATCCAGCCTCAGCGAGTATCGTCCTATTTCCATCCTACCCATTCTATCCAAGGTCCTTGAATCTATTGTCCATAACCAACTTTATTCCTACCTTACTGCGTATATCTATTATGTCCCTACCAGTCTGGCTTTCGTCCCTTTCATAGCACTGTTGGTGCGCTGCTGAATATCACGGAGGACATTCGGTACGCTATGGATAATACCAAGCTTACTGTAATGGTACTTCTTGACTTTAGTAGTGCTTTCAACTCAGTAGACTTCGATATCCTTCTTGGCACTCTTCGCGCAGTTAGCATTTCCCCTGCGGCTACAGACTGGTTTCACTCATATCTCTTTGGGCGCCGCCAGTGTGTGAGAGCTAATGACACCTCATCAGTGTGGTTGGATCTCACGGCTGGGGTCCCCCAAGGTGGCGTTCTTTCTCCACTGCTATTCTCTGTTTTTATTAATAACATATCTCGTGTTATTTCGTCTCCCTACCATCTGTATGCAGATGATTTACAACTCTATCGTCATTGTGAGTTAAACAATTTGCCTGATGCCATTGAAGCTTTAAATAACGACTTAGTTGCTGTTCAAAACTGGGCCGAATCTTTCGGTCTCTTAGTTAATCCAAAGAAGTCTCAAGCGATAATTATTGGGAGCAGTAGGTTAAGGTGCAGAATAGATTGGAACTCAGTGACTGCTATTATTTACTCTGGTGTTCCAATTCCTTACTGTGATAAGGTACGGAACTTAGGCCTCATTATGGATTGCGATATGACTTGGAAACCTCATATCAATGAAGTTAGTAGGCGTATGCACTTCACTTTCCATTCTCTGAAGCGTCTCCAATTTTCTCTTCCCTTCAAAACTAAAGTTATGCTTGCGCAATCTCTTTTACTGCCCATACTCGATTACGCCGATGTATGCTATTTGGATGTGACAGAGGAGCTACTGAATAAACTTGAGCGTCTCCAAAATCTCGCCATACGCTTTATCTATGGTCTGCGTAAGTATGATCATGTCTCCGACTTCCGAGCTCAACTTCAATGGCTCCCTATCCGCCTTCGCCGTGATATCCACATTCTTTCGTTCCTCTTTAATATTCTTCACAATCACAATTTTCCTTCATACCTTCGTTCCCGATTTAATCTGCTTCCGACTCCTTCGCGTTCCAGGCGACCCTGCGTCACATCGATGCTTGATATACGAGAACACAAAGTTTTTACAAAACTCTTTCTCGGTACGTGCTGCAGTGTTATGGAACAAACTCCCTAAAATCCTTCAGGAGAGCCCTTCTACAGCTGCGTTTAAAGCCAACATAAAAAAGCATTTTCTAGCTCAATCTTGACCTACTTATATATTTTTCTGTTTAGCATTCATGTACATATGTATGTTTATGTATATATTTATTTATATGTACATATATATTTATATATTTTTGGTATGTATTAGTAACATGTATATATTATATATTTATAATTGTATGACTACTTTTTTGTGCAATAAAGAATATAATAATAACTATGTATTATAGAAGATAACAAAGTATATGAAATTAAAATTAATTTACGACTACAGATATATATATCTATATATACATATTAGTATTTACGTATATTATATATTATATTGTTACAGAAAAATAAAACCACTCGACTAATTTTAAATATATGTATACCTATATAATATTTTTATTACCTTTATATATTATAGATAGATAGGTACTTCTAAATTCTCAAGCTTTTATCTCATTGGAAAGGGCGTGTAGTATTTGCATGGGCGCCGCCCGCCCTCTGGGGTATGGAGTCTGCATAGAATAAGGCTGTACATTATATAGGTATATGACAAAGGGGTGAATAATCTTAGGGACTATTCTGTTTCAGAAGGTATTCTGCTATAGAAATGAAGTCGCTATTAGAAATTATTATTGAATATAATGAACGAATGATGTTTTCGCGTCTATACTGCCATCCCACTGTTGTTATAGATGCGAAAGTTTGTATGTGTGTATATTTGTTTCTTTTTCACCCTGAAAAGCCTGGATAGATTTAAATGAAATTTAGTACATAGATAGACTACGATCTAGTCACCTAGATACACATTAAATATTTTTTTGGAAAATCTTATTGAAATAGACATTATTATTGATACAGAGGCCGAATCTATAGGTTTTAGAATTTTTCTATGTCTCTCTGTTTGTCTGTCTGTGACCGCATCACGAAAAAGTACTGGCGGGATTTTGATGAAATTTGTTTGATGTACTAGTTATCTGGGTCAACATATAGGATATTTTTTACTGCGGGAAAATATCTCATCTCTGAGAAATCTATACTAAATGTTAAAACGTAAGTAGGGACCAACCCGAGCGGAGCGAGGGTGAGTCACTAGTTATTACTAAAAATGTAGATTTTTGTACGGATCGAAATTTTGTAGGTATTAATAATACAAATAACCAAGTGAATAAAGTAATAGGTTAGAAACTTTTTTGTGTGTGCATCTTTGTTACTCCTTCACGCTGTAACCGCTAAACAAATTTAGATGAAATTTTATAAATAAATAGATTATAATCTGAAGTACGCTAGTCTATATTTTTTAATATTATAAATGTGAAAGTGTGTTTGTATGTTTCTTTGTTTGTTCTTCTTTCACATTGAAACATAGTGACGGATTGGCGTGATTTTTTGTGTGGAGCTATTTGGAGGGCTGGAGAGTGACATAAGCTTTCTTAACGGGGGACATTAATTAATTCCCACGGGAAAACACGTTATCATACAACCCAAAAAAATATATTATGATCACAATTACTTGAAACTTGGTATTAATGCTCTTCACGAAACGCTACAATTAAATAAATAGGTGTTGTAGCATTTCGAAATTTATCCCATAAGGTGGTAAAATAGGGGATGAAAGTTTGTATGGAACCTACCTTTTTAGAGTTTTTTTGTAGTATAGCGCTAGCGAAGCCACGGGTTCTGCTAGTATTACATAAAGATATAATTAAAAATGTCATTAAACAGAAAACCATTGTTGTTTGCGCAAGGCAGGCGCCGCCCGCCCTCTCGTGGGGAGTCTGCATGACACGATGCCGTACATTATGAGTAGGTGTGGATAAGAAGGGTGAAACACTCAAGTTTGTACAGAAAATTATACTATGGAGTCTATATTAGATCGTGTGAGGTGACTTCGTGATAATAAATTGTTTTTTGTTATTTATTTATTTTTCATACTTATAATTTCATAAAAATGCCTATTTACGAGTATATAGTATGTTTTACGTATTGTCAACATGTTTGATTAAGAAGTAAATGTGATGCTGTATATGGTTGGCTGTATTGTTAGACATTAGCGCTAATCTATAACACAGCCAACACACAGCACTATCTAGTTCCATGGTAAGCTACAAGGCTTGTGTTATGGATACCAGATAGTTGATACACTACACAATATAACTTTAAATACATACATATTATAAATATAAATATCCATGACTGGAGTACAAACATTCGTGGTCATCACACAAATGAATGTCCCCAGCGGGACTCGAACCCGCGACCGCTGGCACCGCAAGTAGAGTCACTACAAACTGAGCCAAACGTGTTGTCGTATTATTGTGCATAGGTTTTTAGACAAATTAAATAAGTTGAACAGTTACCAATATATAATCCAGATAATATATTTTTTTATTATTTTTTTAATTATAACTTCGTACCTAATACCTATATCTATATTTTTCACAATAAGTTAAAATTACAATGTTTACAGTCATTATTAAAAACTGTTCACTAAATGTAAGAAATGAAGGCAAACATTTTTTTTTTTTTATAATTATTCCATGTTATGACAAATATAATTCTTGCTATAAGTACATAGATACGAGTAGATACGTAGATATGTACACACGTACTTGAATCCGTTCGATTCTTATAATAAATGGGTGAAAATTTCCTTATAGGTTATACCTATCTAATCGTAGTCTTTAAAGTTAAATGTAGGCGAGGCTTGATCGAGATTTAACTGTAAAGACTGAACAAAACGACTTGTTCAGATAGCCGACGTGAATACGGTATTGTGGCGGCAAGCAAGATAAGGAAGTTGTATCATTCTAAAAATATTTACTGCGAATTATTTCTACGAAAATTTGAAAATAATATATTGAGAACGTCTTTTTATAGGATCCAGGTCCTAGGACGAGGAGAGCTGGGTGTCACTGAAATTCAGCACTGTTCGAGATTCCTATTTTAGCAGCATCAGCTGTTACTAGATTTTGCCATAAGAAAAATTAAGTAAAATTTTAGAATTGTTACATTTTACTGTTTTTTTAAGGAAAATAAATGTTTTTTAATTATTTTAGTTTTTTATATAATGAGCGTTACATTATTTAAGTTCTGTAAAAAGCTGAAATGTTTTTTTTATATCTATCAATACTTTATATTATAAAGAGATAAAGTTTGTGAGTTTGTGACGTTGTAGGGGGTAATCTCTGGATCTACTTAACCGATTTAGATGAAGTTTGGTAAGAAGATATTTTGTGACCCTGGGAAGGACATAGGATACTTTTTTTCCCGGAAATCATCCGTTAAGGGTGTAAAAATGGGGATGAAGGTTTATATTGCGAAGCAAGCTAGGGACGAACTCGAGCGAAGCGAGGGTGAGCCGCTAGTATTCTATATGTTACAACATATCTTCGTGAACCTCAACTGCCTGGATGAGTCCCGGGACAGTCAGAAGAACACCATTATTAACAATGACCAGACTTTTATAAATCTTTTTTCAATGGATAGGTTAAATAAAAATCATATGCGTCCGGCAATTCAACTGGGCGCGAAGTCAAGAAACACACAGGGAGGTGTCCCACTTCGGTGGGTGATGTACCATGCGGGTATACCTGATACTTCTCTGACGGCAGAGTGGACCGCGGAGCAACCCCATGATTTTTGTGGTCTGCTTCCGCAGACCTGCCGTCGGGTTGAGTGCGTAAGCGATCCTGCGACGCCCCATTTAGACGGGGGAGGTTTTGTTGGATTTTAGTGGGTAGTACTCGCTTTTCTAGCTGCTGAATTCTACATATACCTACAGTGGTATGCATAAATGCATTTCCTAACATTAAAAAAAAGGATGGATTGGAAACGTGACTGGTATTTACCTACTCTTCATATTTTTCATATATAAAAAATGAAATATATTGATTATGAAAATAAGATAAATATGTATGCATGTAGTTTTCCGGAATAACCCGATAGATAAGGTGAGTCAGGGCCGCGCCCGCGTAATGCGGGTTCCGGTGTTTCAGGGAATCTGTATATTGTAACAAACTAATTTAAACTCAATTGTATTTATCATACGGTTCAATTTCCTGCATTGTTTGTAAGATAATTGCGAAGAAATTATATCATATGTGTCAATAGACTTTCAACTTTATATATTTATAGTTTAAATCGAATTTTGAATGTTATTATTATGATAAATTATGAATAGTAGTTTCATTGCCTGCCTGAAGTGTCTGACAAGTGCTTGAAGGTGCCTTTAAAAGGATTTTCTAATATTAGGTCCTTGTGTCAACCTTAAATTATACTGGTTCAAAGGAAAATACAAAAAAAAATATGTTATTGTAAATAACAGGTTAGATTTTTGTTGATTTCTTAATTTTGATGGAGATGTCTGATAATAATTATTCTAGATAAGATTCCTTGTACATATACGACTATATACTTACATAATATATATTTATTTAAGTATATCGATTGAAATTTATGCCATATTACAATTTATCTTTTGTGATAAATTGCAAATTGCAAGTGATAATAATAAAAGCAATGTCACTGTACATCGTGCTTTTACCTGTTGTTAGAGAAATGAGAAACTTATATGAAACAATTGAATTTTTTTTATCACTTTTTAAAATATTTAAAAGCTAGTTCTTGCCAGTGTCCTCGCTCGCGTTGGAATTTAAAAAAAAAAACTAAAAAAGTAACAGAGCGACAGATCGATCTATTTTCAGTCAGTATAAATTCGAATGTTTGCAAGGATGTATGAACATAGGTGTTACTCTTTCACCCAAAAACATCCGAACGGATTCTGATGAAGTTTTATAGTCATATAGCTAATACATCAGAAGAATATATGTATGTATGTATATTTTTTAAAGATATAAAGAAAAACACTTAGGTATATTTAATAAATAGAGGAGGAGTTTAAGATAAGTTGTTTAGAAATAATATTTTTAAGCAAATAAAAGTAAGAATTCGGCCTAGATACAAGTAAACAGGTAGCAGTGATAGCTTATCATGAAGATTCGGCAAATCCAATATACTAAGTGGACCACTCGACCGTCTCAATTTCATATCACAGATAATATGATACAAATTGTAATTTATGTCGAATTTAGAAGATATATTTATATTAAACTAGCTACTGTTTGCGAAATCGTGTGTTTTTTGATATCCATTACGTTTTAAATGGCTGTATGTTATGAAATATTAGTTAAAATTAGCGACTCGCCCTCGCTCCGCGCATGTTCGTCCCTAGTTAACTTTTAACGTTTAGTATAGATTTCTCAGAGATGACATATTTTCCCGCTATAAAAAGTATCCTATATGTTGATCCGGATAATCAGCTATCGTCATACCAAATTTCATCAAAATCTTTCCAGTGGTTTTTTCGTGATGCGGTCACAGACACACAGACAGACAGACAGACAGACACAAATAATTCTAAAAAGTATAGATTCGGCCTCTGTATCGGTAATAAACACATTATTACCATATTAATAAGTCACGTAGAATGCAGAAGATACGAGGGCTATTTCACATAACTACTACTATGGCGTCTCCGTTATATTCCTATCTTTAAATATTAATATCTTTTAATAATTTCCATTATTTCATAATCGATGTTTATTATCAGTAAGATTCAATCCCGTACATTTAAGAAAAAATTACAATTCATGTCTTCAGTGTAATTGTTCGGCGTTTTTTATTTTATTGATGTGTAAACCATGGATAGATATCCGATTTCTGAGTATCGATTCTTTCTGTGAAGTCGTATGACGAAAGTGTGTCACTTGTTAGATTTTTATCTTTACTGTTAGCGATTATCGGTTTTTAAGTAACACTAGCATAAGATACTATACCGGATATTATGTATTTGATGTTTCATGGCGCTGGCTGTATGCAATGTGTCAGAATATAAAAATTCATAATGAACATCTCGTGCTTATTACGGAGGTAATGCAGGCAATGTTCAAGACAAGACTTTTGTAGTACAAGTTGTTACATATATTTGTATATCAGCCCTGATTAAGCTTTACCAAAAGTACTATATTGCAAAACATTACGCTATCACAACTATTATTAATATTTAATTGACATTAGACTTTCTTAGGATTCCATTAATGTAAAAATAAAACGAAGTGGTTGTAGGTTTATGTTATATATTTTTATTATCCATACTAATATTATAAATGTGAAAGTGTGTTTGTTTGTCTTTCTTTTACGTCGAAACGGAGTGACGGAATTGGTGATTTTTGGCGTGAAGATAGTTGGAGAGCTGGAGAGTGACATAGACTTTTTATCACGGGAGATCACCTTATTACCCCGGGAAAACACCTTATAATACAATCCATTCCAAAAATTTCTAATCAGAATTTTGTTGAAGCTTGGTATTAATGCTATTCAATACAAATAAATAAATACGTGTTTCAGCATTTGTCGAAATTCTTCCTATAAGGGAGTAAAATAGGGGATGAAAGTTTGTTTGGTACCTACATATTTACCTAGAGATTTTTTTGTAGTTTTAGCGCGACCGAAGCCGCGGGTTCGGCTAGTTTATTATATTATCTTAATCACAAAATTAAATAATACACAGTCTAAAAGAACAGAAGTTACGGAACGGAACAAAAGTTAAGTATCTTTTCAATTGTATAAATTACTTGTAGCTTTAAAAAAATCATTCATTTTATTTATTACTATCAACTTATCCTCACTTCGCTCAGATGCATCCACGCACAAACGCACGTACATACTTTCGCATTTATACTCTGATGAAATATATATGAACGTTCTAAGCTTCTTGAGCTTTAATATCAATGGACAAAGTAACAGGTAAAATGACACATCTGTTAGATAGGATTAGGATGCAGAGAGAGTGTCGACTCAGAATTTCTTCTAAGACACGTTGTCCATGAATGAAAATTCAACGCGTACGTGACGAATAGGCAAGTCAAATCTGACAGTATAATTGCTACACGAGACCACATACCTACTCATCTGGTAATTTCATTCAAATTATATATAACTAGCCGAAGTTTTTGAGTTGATGCCAATGTACTCAATCGCCATTTAATTATTATCATTTTTTACTTGTAGATTTTTATAGATTTATATGAAAACCAAATACTAAACTGATAAATATATACAATTCACCATAAAAAACTAAACTAAAAAATATATTAAGGTACCTACTATATTAAACTAGTAGTTCTGCGAATAGTAGACCTCTCGATCACAAACTAAATTTGAGGAGCTATTCTGCTCGTCACGCCGAAACCATCGAACCCCTTTCCCCTTTTTGAGGGAGTATTCCTCCAATCAAAAATTCCCGAAAACAAAAAAAAAATATAAAGTCGTGAAGTGTATACCTAGTTTCATCCATATCGGTTGTAAAATACGACCTGTAGAGGAGTATCAACAAACTGTCACAGGAAAGCAAGTTTTACCAGACTTGAAGCTGGGACGCTTCGCTCGCTCAGTCAAAAAGCTTTTAATAAAATGAATGTTGCGGCTTTCTAACATCAATCTTTGAATTACAATCAAGATCCACGTGGCCTAAAAAACACACAGAAGCATCTACTTTAAATGATAAAATTTGTTATCTTTCGCCATTTTTATTTATTCAAGTACTGAAATTTAATTCAGCGATTACCGAGATCCATATTAGAACACGTTCCGCATCTTAAGTGCTTGACAAACCTACACGAATTATCGGCACATTATCTAGATAACGTAACCTAGTTAAGAAGATATAGCCGTTTAGTGACCGGTCTATTTGTTATACGATATGATTTATGGGTTTTTCTATATATTTACTTTGCCTTTTTAAGTTTTCTTATATTAGAAAAAAAAAACAGCTACGTGTCGTCTATGATAGCCTATTTTCTCTGAATAAATAAATCGATTTAGATCTAGTTACCTCGATTTAGTTACCTAGTTCGACTTCAAGATTTTAGAATCTTGAAGTCGAACAAGGTAACTCAAGACGTAGATGTAATAATTCTCGTTCAACGCCCAGCATATAGGTCATACGTATCGTTTAGTAATAAATGGAAATAGTATACAGCTGGGATTTATTAAAATCATAGCAATATCCAGGACATAATAAATAAAATAATTAAATGAAATTTGATAGGTAATATCGTAATTGTAAAATAATAGGTATACATATTTCTAAAACAGTTGTCAATTTTTCTTATGAAAATTGAAATATAGGACAAAAATATTTATCATATCTATAAAAACATTTGTATATAAAAATATGTTTACTTATTTAATTTAAGTGATTAATCAATAATAAAAATAACAAAATTTCTCAAACCTAATAAGAAAATCCAAAGGCTTACTGTACGAAACAATTTCCAAATGACCGTCATTATACAGTTCTAGCTCATTTTGTATTACGTACCCTTCGCGGAAGCCGTGGACGGCGGCTGAATCAAAATATCCTCTTATACTCGCCAATTTTACTTGACCTTCCCAACCTCTTTCACCATTAACAATTTCAGCCAAAGCAGAAGTATTTGCAGCACACGTGTGGGTCCTCGTAATTTGGTCGAGGTTGATAGACAAGAGGTACCGTTAGAGTCGATCATCGCTTGAGTGAATGAACACTGCCCATTCAATTGTTTCGTAGAAGCAAAGAGAATATATTGTTTTGATTGTAAGATCGTTTGAATGGCATGTGGCTGTTTAAGTTTTTGATAAAAAATTAAAAAAAAAACTTTAAATTCATAAATAATTTTGTAAAATTTCTAAATTTAATATTTGATAGTTCATTCAAAGATTTTATATGATGATATAAGCGTTCTTTCTATGGGATAGATAATTCAACGATACCACTCAATTTTACTCCTAGAATGCTGTATTTTCATATAAACTTAGCAGCTTAATAATTAGATTTAATATTTATAAAGTGATTTATGAACATTATATAAGTTTGCATTGTCATTAAGTATATGGATTTCCTTCTTTGAATAAATCATTAATATTTATCCCAATTTGGATATAGGTCTAATTAAATGTGTTTCAGACATCTGCGGTTTGATTGACTCATGTCACGGCAAAGCAATTTAATTGTATATTTTTTCTTATATTTTCCTATTCCTGTGGTTATTTATACATTACTCGTATAATACCAATAAAATATTAAAGATGTAATAGGATCCTTCATTAACAATTCGTAAAATATCATTATTTTTATACATGGTGGAACAAATGGATGGGACATAGAAGAAAAGTACATTAACCATTGAAGTTATCAAG
Source organism: Brenthis hecate (assembly GCA_951806755.1). Lineage (NCBI taxonomy): Eukaryota > Metazoa > Arthropoda > Insecta > Lepidoptera > Nymphalidae > Brenthis > Brenthis hecate. The sequence goes on from OX638261.1 coordinate 5,262,149, forward strand.
TTTTACTCAAAGAAAATATTCCTTTATTTTTAAAAATAATAATAACTGTATTTTTTTTTAACTTACCTGTACTTACCTTACCTTTTTTGTACTGGTAATCGAACCAACTAAAAAATTACCTCCCTCTTTTATCGAGCTTACCGATAGTCTATAGTAAGGATGAAATTTCTCGAACAAACATTGTATCTTACAATTGAATAAAACCATGAAATCTTATAATTTAAACATATCGAATCGTGGAACAAACGCAATTTTTTTTTATTTGGCTGTATACCGGTCTAGGTAAATTTGTTCCATCTGTTTATACCTAAGTATACATTTTTATTTAAAATTTTAAAACAGTTCTTTTGTGAAATGGTTTTAGTTTTTTTTATATCCTATTTAAATATTATATTGCAAGATAAAACAAGTTACGGACAATTTTAATTTTTTGAATACATATTGTTATTTGTGGGTAGGCTGTCTGTAACAACTATATGATACCTTTGAGACATCTAACACCTCAGTCTCTCCTGTGACCATGATTGCTGTAAAGCATTCGAAACGTCGGGAACAAAAATCCAAATAAATCCGCAAAAAATCCGAAAAGATAGTTTTACTTAAAATGTCAAATATTCGCGTAAATCTAAGAAAGTATTATAAATGTTAAATTCAAGTAGTAAAAGATGAGCGCTGTTAAGTAAAACTATCAAATTCACATCTCACATGAGAGGAAATTAAAGAATGGTGCGGAAGCGTCGGCCGTTGGCTCGGGATGCGGTGCACATATTGATAGGATGGTTCTGCTCAGGCATAGTGGGAATATGAAGCCAGCTTATATGAGAAGCTGAGACTCTACAGCTAATGCAAATATACGACAAATTTATTATTTATTTATTTAGATATTACTTAGTATTTCAAATTAAAAAATTGTATTTTTTTTTCCTAAGGTAACAGATATGGGTCGACGACTAAGGTCTCCTGTGGGAAAAGCGCGTTACATAACATAATAGGTGAGCTATTTTAATCCCTCAACGACCGCAGACACACCGGCGTTACAGTTAACAATAGATTTCTTAGAAATTTACCTGGAGGTGATAATTAATATGATGTTAAGGGTTGTTAGTGAAAAAGTAGAAGTTTCTGAAAGGAAAGTGAAACGAAAGTTTTGTCTATTTGTATGTTCAGACCTAATTTGAAAACTGGGCGGTCTTTAATGTAGCACACTATGTTAATGCTTACCTTTTTTTTTAAATGCTTAGATTAAGTTTAATAGTTAAAGCAACGCCTCAGCTAGAGATATAAATCTGTACAAAACATTAAACAGTACAGAACTACTGAAGGCAATTTTTAGCGTATTTACTACTAGATTTAAAAATATAGGGAAACGAATCGCTTTAGGATATTAATATAAAATGGTAGCTAGGGGTATTCCTTGAGGGCTACAAATAATATTCCTGGGAGCTGTTTTCCACTAAATTACTTCTAAAAAGCCTGTAAGCTTACACCTAATTTGATAATCGTTTAAAATTTGGATAAATTTAGTAAAATAATTCAGATTTAGAAAATCATCGACCAAAAGCAGCTAAATTTTGATAATGGCGTCAGAAAATTTAGAGCTCATTTGCTTTACGCTTTGTCTAATTAGCTTAGGAAATCAGTACAAACGTAAATTTCAGACATATTAAATGACAAGATTTTCTTAGCAGTATTCCTTAGAATAAAAAATGTTAACGTTGTATTAAGGAAGTTGTATTCAACATAGTATATAAGCTATACCTAATACAAATTAAATGAACCAACATGAAAGCACGTCGTAATTTGTTTACATCACCTTTCTTACATTGTTGAGATGTTAAATGACTGACTTTGTTTAAATCATTTGTAAGTATAATGACCGGAGAGCGCGAAAGCTGAGTTGCAACGCCCATTTTGATGAAGTTGTTCCGGCCTGTTCAAGAGCCCTGTTCAAGTATATCAGCATTACCTTATAAATAAAAATTGATGTTTGTATGTTTGTCCTTTATGAGTTCCTAAAACATTCATCATATTGTGATGAAACTGCCTGGCTGCGAAGGTTCCTGGCGCAAAAAAAAAAGAATTTTGCTTTGGAAGTTTGTCTTTTATACATTCATAAACCTATCAAGTATACTGACGTCGTACGTAATAAAATAGTCATAAGATGCTAATAATAAAATAAAACTTGTCCAATAGTTAGATTTTTATTTACGGGGGGTATTTCTACGCGTAGCGCGGGGGTATATCTATACGCCGTCGATACAATTAGGCAAAAAATACTGCTCTATTTCAGGTTTTGAGGAAAATATTCATATAGGAATAGGCTTGCAATATGCCCCCTATCTTCACCGTGACCAGTCGTGACGTTCACCGCATATATTTAGGACTAGCAACTCACCCTCGCTTCGCTCGGGCTCGTCCCTAGGTTGATACACCATACAAACTTTCATCCCCATTTTCAACCCCTTAAGGGATGATTTCCGGGACAAAAGTATCCTATGTCCTTCCCAGGATGTTGAACTATCTTCTTACCAAATTTCATCTAAATCGATTCAGTAGATCCAGAGATTACCCCCTACAACGTCACAAAATCTCAAACTTTACCTCTTTATAATATTAAAGTATACGAGTACATAAAGTTACTTTACGGTATCTATTTATTTTTAACTAGCGACTTTCCCTCTGACCTTCGCACTTATAATTAGTTGTCCGATTACTTCTATACAAGGATTGTTCTATTGTACATAATATACATTGGTTTACATCGAACTTGCAGCTGAGTCACTGTTTTATCTTGCGCAAAAGAACTGTTGATATTCAGCGCCGCCTCTGGACACTGTGAAAATTGCCGCCATATTATCGTAATTTTGCATAAAATTGGTAAAATTTCATTAGTTTATTTTTTTTAATTATAAATATTTTGAAAAATGCAAAAAAATAATTTATAATGTACTAGTTATTTTTTTTAATAATTTTTTTTTGGAAAGTAAATAAAGCATTTTCGATAACGCAAAATTTTTTTTTCTAACCTCCCAATTATTCCGCCCCTAAAAATTTGCCGTCCTGGGCCCTAGCCCAGTGTCCCTAGTGTAAATCCAGCGCTGTTGAAATATCATTTCGTGTACAGCTTATTTATAAGCTGCCAAGATAATTTAAATTGCCGGGCGACTTGGGAAGAATCTAGAACGTGCACTTAAGATCTAAGTGAATTATCTTAACGTAAAATTAATTAAGTAATAGGGAGTTTTACTACCTCTCTAGAAATAAAAGAAATATTATGTAGTTTCATAATATTATTCGTATAAAAAAATAAATGTCAAAAGAGTCAAAAGATCTGGGAGTGCGGAAGCGGCGGGCATTGGCTCGGGATGCGTTCTTCATATTGATGAGCTGGTACAGCTAGGATTTGGTATTCAACGTTTAGATGAAATTATACATGGACAATGAATATTTGTTATTTAAATATTTTCATGTAAGAGAAATCAAATAAAGAATAAAAACATCAAATAGTAACTCAATCGAGTACTTTAATTATAATTCGACTCTGAATTGAACTTTAATCTGTGTTGATATGGATGTCAAATGGAGAGCAATACGTTCAAGACACTAAGTGCAAACGAAGTGAGGACTCGTTGAGGTTTATATTAATTCTCAGAATTCCGTAGAACAATACTAATTACTTAATACTTTCTTAGATTTACGCGAATATTTGACATTTTAAATAAAACTATATTTTCGGATTATTTCGCGGATTTATCTATTTCTTATTTATATTCATGGTCACTGGAGAGACCTTTCAGTCTCTCCCGTGACCATGATTGCTGTAAAGCATTCGAAACGTCGGGAACCAAAAATCAAAATAAATCCGCGAAATAATCCGAAAAGATAGTTTTATTTAAAGCTAATTACTTATTAGAAAATACCTGTAATATATATAAAATACCTGTAATATAAGGCGTAGTTTTTTGTATATAACGGAGGTGGTAAACTAGTTACTGGTAATGGTAACACTATAAGCATCACGTAAATAAAGAAGAGACGTAGAGGGATAGAGGGATTGGTTGGGCAAAAGGCAACAATACAAATATTGTTACTTTATATCAATATTTTTTTAAATATATTAGCAAAATATATTAAAAAAAACAAGCACGAAGTCGTAGATAAAACATAGTAATACCTATCTATATAATAAATACCATTTATTAGCTATTATAACGCCCGTAATGTTTCCTCGACAATAAATCTGCTTCAAACACAAATAACTCTGGATTATCTCCATCGCTGCGCTACTTGGGATGTGGCTCACATTCACTTAAATTCCAATGTGAGTTTTAGTGGTCACTCGGAGGTGATTTGAATTTACTTACCAGTGAATGTGCACTATTCTGAGATTCTTCTATAGATGTGTAGTTAATTATCGTAGTTTGTAAAACTTTAGAAGTTTGTGAGTAAGATTTTGTTTTTTTTTAATAACTTCATAAATATGTAGATATCTTTGTGGTCGCTCGGTTTCGTCCCTATTGAAAAACAATAACAAAACTATCCCACGGAAACCGTACCTTTTCCTGGATAAAATGCCTATGTGCTATTCCAGACTATATATCTATATAATGATATAAACATATATAATCTATGTCTGTGCCAAATTTCATCCAGATCCGTTCAACCGTTCTGGCGTGAAAGAGTAACAAACATCCATTCTCACAAACTTGACTCTCACGTCAAAAAGTCTTAGGATGTTTTTTTTCCAAGAAACATGATTCTTAAGCGAATTGAATTGTCAACAATTTTTTATCCATAAACAATAATTTCCGATTTACCTTTAATATACATAAGTATATTGAAAGTAAATCAAGAAATAAAAATAAAATTTAAGGTAAAACTATTATAAAAATTAAAATCATTAATTTAATTATGTTACATTATCATTTTTTTAAGGCTGGGCATAAATTACCTTACTTTTTGTTGTTATATAATTATTTTACACATATACATATTTTATATCTATGACAAAACATATCATTTGAAGATAAAAATAGCGATTTACTCTCCCTTCACTCGTAACTAGGTGCTTAACAGTAGGTAGACTACGTATTACTCCAAGTTTATCTGTGTACCAAATTTCATCAAAATCCCTCCAGTGGCTTTTCCGTGATGCGGTCACAGACAGACAGATTTTTTTTTTAAATTTTTAATTTAAAATAATTAATTCGACTCAGAATTTTATTATATGTATAGATTGTGCGGGTTGTGCAGAATAGCCTCCCGCATTGAGATCGGAATTCGCAGTGTCAGTAACACGACATCTCAGATAGAGATACGATCTCAATTGAATCTGTATACTTCATAAAACTACGTATATATGAAGACGTTCCCGGAATACTTAATGTAAGAAAAGGGCATTGTTTTACGAGCTTGTCTGGGTATGTAGATGAACTGAGCTATAGATATTGTGTTGATTGTAATAAGACTAATTTGGTTACATGGCTTTACTTATCACGTATTATTTAAAATATAGAATTAGTCATTACTTATGATCAATCTTACAAAAATTGTTCATATAAAAGGCCAAGTGAATTTATCAATTGCCTCTGCGGGAAAAAGTCGAAAAAAGTAGTATTATAATTAAGTGAAATAAATCCAATAACAGTACAGTATTTTTTTAGTCATTTATTTAGTTGATGTAATTGTTAAGTTTAATTTAATTTTTGTTAATTGGATTAAATTTTTGTTGTTGTTTTTAATATTACTAGTACATAACGATTGATGTATTTTCCTGTAATTGGTAATACATAAAAATATTAATTAGATTTAAGTAAATTGTTAATGTAAAATATGTATACTCTTGGAGATCCGTATAAATAAATAAATAAAATAAATAAGTACCTAATATGTCAAAAAAAAATGTTTTATTAAAGTTACAAGGCTTTATCAAAGTAAATAACATCAAAACTTAAAGAATTTAGAGTTCCACTACGAATTTCATTCAGACAAGCAAGCAGCTTACCTTAGTCATGCAATTGAATACTAAGAATTAATGAGTGAGTGACTAGTAATCGACATTTCTTATATACTAACTAACCTGGGTGATATATTTTGCTGAACATTTTTTATTTTTAAAATAAACTTATTTATTATTGGATAATGTGGCTTTCCAATAATGAAAGAATTTCGGTTCAATACCTAATTCACGGTTTATCGATTATAAACAAATTTTACATCTTTTATAGTATTAGCGACACACCCTCGTTCCGCTTCGGTTCGTCCCTAGTTACGTTTTGATATTTAGTATACATTTTTCAGAAATGAGATATTTTTTCGCAGTAAAAAGTATCCTAAATGTTGACCCGGATAACCAGTTATCACCATACCAAATTTCATCAAAATCCCTCCAGTGGTTTTTCTGTGATGCGGTAAAAGACAAACAGACAGACAAAAATTCTAAAAACTATAGATTCGGCCTCTGTATCGATAATAATGTCTATTTCAATAAGATTTTCCATGTACAGATTCGGCATAGTTACAATTTTATTATATTATGTATAGACTAAAAAATACTAATTCAATGTATCTGCCAGCATGTGCGTAACATTCTGACCCGTGGTCAGAGGTCAGTCAGTGATAGACGTGGTCCTGTCAAAATTTCAATTAAATTTGCTTGTGATCTTTAAAGGGTATATAAAAACTTCAGCTTTTCCCGATTTACCAAATTTTCCGGACAACTTTTTCAATTTTATTAGAATCATTTTTTTAATGATTAAAAATAGCCAAATTTGGCCAACCGTTCTCAAATTAGAGTTGAGGTCGTCCTTTATATTGATAATTAATTAACCATTGTTATTGCACGAATAAACAATGTTAAGTATAATTTCAATTTTTGATACATATACCTATTGCTTTTCGAATACTCATATGGAGTTGATGAGTTTCGGCATAAAATGGTCCAATTTAACTCCTCTGATAAGATCTGATAATTTGTATATAAAAATATAGTAATATGCATACAGATTTATTTGGTGTTTTTACAATTGCTTTTACTTGTACTTTCTAGATCATCTTAATCTAAAGGTGGATAAGAATTTAGAATTTCGATCGAAAAAGCGAAAACTATAAATAATTTTTTTTTTTTTATATAATGTTTTATCTTTCATATACATAGAGGCCTTTGCCCAGCAGTGGGATGATTTGGGCTAACTGTAACTGTAATTCTTCGTGTTCCTTAAAAGATTAATAACTCGTATGGCTCCACCATGCATAAGAGATAAGAAATAGATAAGGTATGAACTGTAAAAATCAATATTTGACGTTTACTAAAGGATTATGATTATATTTAGGGATTGCTCTACTTAACACTATTATGTTAGTTTTACATTTTTATTTAATATATTGTTATCTTAAAAATTAATAATGGATCGTAATAAAAATTAAATTTGAAAAGATAATTAAAAAGTAACAGATTTAATAATCGCTCTGCAAAAATTATCATTAGGTCTTCATCACACGGTTCAAACATGATGTTCCGATAAACTAAAAAAGAAAACGATTGAATTAAAACTGTAGGAAGTGATTTATAATTAAATTATTTTATTGTGATCTGTAAAAAATATAGATACTTATAAAATTTCAAATCGATTGGACAATTATAAATAGGTTAAAATCGACTCCCTAGATTCGCAGCATTTCGTTACGCATACTTTGTTCGCTACGTGCAATTAAAGCTAATAAAAGAGTTTTAATAAGGTGTTATACTAACAATATATTAAAGTAACACACAAAAATACAATAAAAAATGATGTTCTCCTAGCCGATTCCGGCTACGGTGGCCAATCTCATTGAGACTAGCCAACTGCGCAGGAGATATTATAGTGCACAAGTGTACGCGCAGACACAAGTGCTCTCTATTCCTGTCACTCTCATACTCCGGTGGGACGGCTACTCGACACAACCTGTGAGAGTTAAGGCGCAGGACCGACGGCTTTACGTGCTCTCCGAGGCACGGGGGTGAAACACCGCCAACTTCCCAACTCCGGGCAGTTATTAAGACTTACTATACAGAGAGACTCAATAACTAAACTTGGCCCGACCCGGGACTCGAACCCAGGACCTCCGAGTGTGCAGCCGTACTTGCTAGCCACTACACCACCGAGGCAGTTACAATAAAAAATATAAAAGGTATTTCAATTTTATACTTTTATGAATTCTATTTTTAAATAAAACTATAGAATGTATAGTTCTTGTTATACTTCTAGTTCTATTTATAATTTCTATCTGATGGAAAATATATTTATTTTTTAAATATCAAATGTTCTCGTTAATCTAAGAAAGAACTCGATTTTTCTATGATATAAGAAGAGCTAAAAAAAAGCATAAACAAGAAATAATCAAAGATCTACACAATATAATAAAATCACGCTACAATTTCTTAAAAAAAAACTGTGAGAACGTCTGAGTTTAAAAATGTTTTCTTAGAAGGTAGACCGTTTTCGCGAAACGGGAAGAATATGAGAGCCACCTGATATTTTACTGGACAATCGATTCTGATCACATAAACTATCTACACATATAAAAGACTGATATGTAAGTATACTTTAATGGTTTCACCATGTTGCATAATACATATCTTCAAGCAGTCCGTTGCTTTCTTTTGGTTTTATAGATATTTGCCGTTTTCAGCTTATTTGTATGAAAAAGATGTTGGTTAACGTTTTTGTCAAGTACCAGGTATCTATGATATAACATAAAAAATCTAAGCAAATTTTCACCTCAAGCTCTGAAGCTGTAAAAAATTGTTTTACTGAAATATAGATTAGATATAAACGTTTTTATCGATAAGGGTGATCTAGTAAAGTGGCAAACTTAGATTTTATTGAACAATTTTTTTTTCTGTTAATTATTCAATTTTATTTTGTTTACCAATTCTGATAATATTTTAATAGATAATTAAATTTGTGACGTATACACAAGTCGCAAGTGGCATACGTTCTGAATGACATTGTAAACATGATGTTCCGAGTAGTGCATAATGTCTCATTGTTAGATCTCCCTTATCAATGGGTGTGATAAATGGAATCATATTCATCTCATGTGAAGGTAAACTGAGTTGCAAATCCACACTAACGTTATACTTCAGCGTGAGATTGTATGTACGTAGGTATGAAAACATAACGCCTACTCTATACATTTGTTTGAAATGGACAAGATTATTTTTTTTATCAATTAACTAGCGACTCACCCTCTCTTCGCTCGGTTTCGTCCTTAGCTTGATTCCCCATACAAATTTTCAACCCCATTTTCACCACCTTAATGGATGATTTCCGGGATAAAAAGTATCCTATGTCCTTCCCAGGGTCTCAAATTATCTTCTTACCAAATTTCATCTAAATCGGTACAGTAGATCCAGAGATTACCTCGCACAACGCCACAAACTCACAAAATCAGAATCTTACAAACTTTACCTCTTTATAATATTAGTATAGATAAATATTTTTTAATACTTTAATTATTTTGGAGTTTTGGATGGACAGAGACTATCATAGTGACTCTATGCATTGTCAGCTTTCTGTAAGTTGCATACTGCAAGCTACGGTGTTTATCATCGCGCTTCATTCAAAACGTATTTTTTTTTTAATTTTTATTAACTTAATATGTAAGCCACATAAAAATCAAATTTTGAACAGCAAATCATAACTTCAATATTTTTTTTATTAAAAAAAAATAATCATTTCAAAGTTCCACGAAATATGTCAGTTTGACAGTCATGTAGCTCTTTCGCAACCGTTTATTCAATAAAAAAATAAAACATGAGTACCTATTAGCAGTTTTCACTTACGTATTCCTCTTTGTGTACTGGATGCACTAAAAATACTAGGATACACTAAAAATAAAAATTCGAGAATTAATTGCATAAAGTTTAATGACAAATATATTAATTTTAAATAAAAAAAAAGAATTAGTAAAATCGATTCATAATAGGCGATATCTTGTATCATACATACAAAAAAAAACATACAACCGAATTGAGTACTTTATTTAAGTTCGGTGAAAAATGAAAGTGTTTGCTAAAAATACTTAAAATACAAACAATTATATATAAAACCTAATAACCTGTCAATTTAAACATCACCAATAATATTCCGTTTCCATAAATTTATATACAAACAGCTCGGGACATTTTTTCTTACAATAACTATTACGTATTGCGTTTCACAACAAAAAAGCAATAATTACACAGAAGAACTTGACACATTCACAAAAAAACGTCATACATTGTTTACAGAATTTGCAATTCATATTGAACATTACCTGTGTTGACCTCAAATCTTTCTAGGAACGAGGAAAACGTGCGGGAATACCAGAGCTACAGTAGATCACTTCCAAAAAGTGAAACTCATCGGTTTTCCATTATAAGATATAATTTGCTAGTGTACCACCCTGGCTTCACCTAGAATTATAATAATAGAGACATATACACAAATGCATAATAACCTGTCAATATAACATACCTTCTTATATAACTTAGATATGTAACATTGTTTTATTGGAGGTAGTCATATATTATAATTTCGATTTCATATTTTATTACATTGTATCATACGTATTCAGACCTTTTGATACGTTTTACTTCTCGGCTTCCTTTCAATACAGGGCCATGGTCGAACACGCTGGCCAAATGCGTGTTGGCGGACTTCACATGTCTTTTGAAAACTTGCGGGGTTTTCTCATATATGCCGGTTTTCTCACGATGTTTTCCTTCATCGACAGACACTTGTCTTTTGTCTTGGTAGTCCTGTTGAGAATTGTTGAAAATCTTTAAAATTATATGATATATCAAAGCTTAATAAAGGCTTTTCTGACTTGACAGTTTTCAAAGAGCTTAGAAATGTTCACTTAAATTCAATTACCCGTCTTACCATGATTTGCATGAGGCTTGAGGCACGAGATACGAAATTATAATGTATATTAGATTAGCTGTGTCCTGTGACTTTATCTGTATGATTTTTAATGACACACCACCTTTTATTGCAGATTTTTATCTAAAGTATATGAGTTGTGAGCATAAGTTATGTTCAAGGATGTAACAGCATTAAAACATAAGCTCGATATACAAAATTAAAATCTGCAAGCTTTTTATTAACTTGAAGTTTATTTTAAGCTTAAATATATTTTACTCTTAAAAAGATTTCTTAAAACACACATCACATATCTAACGTATGTATGCCAGCCGATATAACACTGCCTGTATAAGGACCCAGTGGATTGATTTCACCAACGTCCATTGTATGCGGATTCTGCGTATCGGAGATCACCGGTTGCGCCCGCGCATACAAATTACTACCAAAGGTATGTGTTAATTTGTTATTTGGCTATGTTTTGTGATTGGAAAGTCTTCAAGTCAGTAAAAATAGACTGGAATATTTTACTACTCTCCCATTACTAACTCTAACGAGAATAACTTATGTATTGGAATAAAAATCCATTTCAGGTGTTGTATAGTGTTGTGTAGACGGGGAACAGACGCGCACACACATTTGCATTTATAAATTTATTAAGGATGTTTATGGCCAGTTTTATAAAAGGTTTTTTAGTCTGTTCATTGAGCCGTAGGTAGCAGGTTCAATTCTTCATATGAAAAAGTTATGTTGTTCATACAATACATATATTGGTTAAGACAGAACTTCTTTTTATTCTTCATCCAACACGTCTATTGTCTATATATGAAACATTCGAACGAGAACAAGCGATAATAATCTTTTTACTATGCCCCTTGCATTCTAAAGTTTTTCACCTAATATATTTATTTTAAAGGAAAATATATCAGATATCAATCTATATATAAAACAAAGTTAGGTTTGTTACAACACTTATAACTCGAGAACTGCTGGACCGATTTTTATGATTTTTGTTTTATTGGATATGTCTTTACCCCGAATAGCAGAATAACTATTAAAACATCGGAAAATTTACGAAAAAAGAATTGAAAAAAATCTATGACATACTAAGCGTCCAAAACGTACCTAGTGAATTTACGAAAAAAAATAGAAAAATATAGCTATGACATAGGTACTAAGTGTCAAAACGTACCTAGTGAAAAACCTGAGCGCAGCGAGAATGAGTCGCTAGTATACATACCTATAAGCAACATTGTATATAGTTTAAGCGCGGGTAAAACATTTTATTTGCCAAAAATCGTTGATTAATTATTAACAATATTATATGTATGTAACCCTACCATTATTAAAATAGGAAACATAGTACCTTTATTTTGATACTTACTCATAATGTATGTTTTTCCAAAAATATACCTAGGAGTCCTTACTTGCTTAAAGTTTTTTTACATCACTTTATATTCTGGTTCTTATACATTTTTTTATCGTGTATCTATCAGTTTATCGCCTATCCATACTAATATTATAAATGTGACAGTGTGTTTGTTCGTTCGTTCGTTCGTTTGTTTGTTTGTTTGTTTGTTTGTCCTTCTTTCACGTCGAAACAGAGTAACGGATTGGCATGACTTTTTGTGTGGAGATTGTTGGAAGGCTGGAGAGTGACATAGACTACTTTTCACCGCGGGAGACTATCTCATTCCCACGGGAAACAACTTATAATACAATCCAAAAAAAAAATTATGATCAGAATTACTTGAAACTCGGCGTTGATGCTCTACAATACAATTAAATAAATACGTGTTTCAGCATTTTCGAAATTCATTCCATGAGTGGGCAAAATAGGGGATGAAAGTTAGTATGAAACCTACCTTTTTAGAGATTTTTTTGTAGTTTTAGCGCGAGCGAAGCCGCGGGTTCTGCTGGTATATTATAATATCTAAATGACTCAGACGCATTCGAGCTAAACAGCTATAGCTTTTGTAACTTATACTATCTTAAAGAGCGTTTCTCACGCGCTCATGTGCTTCATACATGACATGTATCTAAGATAAAAATTAAAAAACAGTTAAATTTAAACTTAATGTATTTTAATTGTAAGGTTTACTTTAGAAAAACATCAGTTTTAGTATTTAGTCGGCAATTTATTTCAAGCTGATCGTCCACCGGTGATAGCGGGCAGCGCAATGATCATGTCGTTTTGCTGAAGCATTTGTAATGCTTGTCATGTACTATAGTTTATACTATGGATTTGTAAGTTCAGTGCCAGATTAAACCTTAGCGCCGCCCCTGGTCTCTATAAGTAATTCCGCCCCATTATCGAAATTTTTGCATAAAATGGATAGTTTCGATAAAGTTAATTTTTTTTAATTATTTATAAATGCCAAAAATTGGTAATTTTTTATTTCTTCATGTTTTGGAAAATAAAAATACTTACATTTGCGATAACTAATTTTTTAAAATTTATCCTTTGAATTTTGTCGCCTCTATAAATTTGCCGTCCTGGGCACTAGCACCGAGTTTCCCTAGTGTAAATCCAGCACTGTAAGTTGCAATACGTATATAAGTCATTCGTTTTAAATAAAATTTTGTAGGTTTGCTTTCTTTCCTGCAAAATATTCGAAGTAATGATTCCATTTTTTTCTTTTAGAATATATATATTCTGTTAATTTTAAATTTATTTTTTCTTTTATAATTATTTAATATTTCAATATAAATAATTCTAATTGAAATTTGTGAAATTTCACAAAGTTTTAGATATCCATGAAAATAATATTTATGAGTAAAATAATTTGGGTTACTTTTTCTTTCAATTTCTCCATCTTAATACTTCCAATGTCTTTTAAATATGCGACCTTTTTATCCTATATTAATTATCAAGACCACCTGGCATTGTTGACGTAATACCTGTCTCTATGATAGAGGTCGAAAATTCACTCCTGCTCAGGACAATTTCTAATAAGTAATAAGTATTTATTGTGTCTTGACAGAATGGAGAACGTTGTGTTTATTAGGTACGTTAAAAATATTGATATAGCACATAAAGAGCTATATGATAATATTATCAGTGGAAAGGTGTTCTTAAGTAAGGATGTCCCTCCATGTCTTCATGGTCGAGCGGCTTAGGTCTGGGCATGTCGAGACAGGAGAAAAAACTTAATGCCCCATCTTGTTCGTATTTTATGCGAAAACATTGGTGCCATTAAACGCAGTCTTTATCTAAACTTGTTTCCGTTTGAATATATAATGTGGTGACAATGATATAAGCATGTTTAAAATCTATACATATAATAAAATTCTAAGTTAAATTTGAACATTAAATATTTTTTGGTAAATCTTATTGAAATAGTTATTATTATCGATACAGAGGTCAAATCTAATTTTTAGAATTTTTGTCTGTGTCTGAAAATATTACAACTCTAAGAAATCTATACTAACTGTTATATGAATTTTCATATTTTATACCAAAATAAATCTACGAAAAAAGATTATTTTATTTAAAATGTCAAATGTTCTCGTAAATCTAAGAAAGTATTATATTTTTATATTTATTTTTTTAAAATGTTTATTTTGCATGAATAAAAGTAATGTTGACAATTATATCATATTGGCTTTTATTACTTAAATATGTTACTGCAGGTCACATAGTCTGTATGTAATCTGTAGTATTTCATCCAAATTCATTCAGCCTTTTTAGCATAAAAGAGTATTTAAAATACACGTACACAAACATACCAACTTTCACATTTATACTTATAGTCTAATTAAAAGTAATAAAATCAATTAATTAATTTAGATATAATATTCATTTAGTTCGATCAACTATACTTATTTATGTTTAAGTGTTATCAAGTTGCTGTTGCTGGAGTCTTTTCTTTGCGATTGATATTTGTATTGAAATATGCCTAATTATGGCAGTGCCTAATATTATCGCACTTTATCAATGACAAGTGGCAGTGATAGCCCAGAGGTAATGTGTTCGCTGAGGAAACCGAGTGAAGCGGGTTCAAATCCCGGGTAGATTTCAATACATATCTCTAAGAGGTATATATATATAAGTGTAATAATGTAGTTTGTTTATATAAAATTACGATGCTCTTAAGTACTTTGGCATAATGTAAGATACAATAAAATCTTCAAATCGGGATAGTAGTTATAGAGATTTGTGCGTATAAACAATCAAAACAACAAACTCTTTGGTATATTAATACATATATTAAATGTATGTAAATATTAAACTCTAACCAATATGTGCTGACATTTATCATATAAATAAACAATTTTATTTATATTAACAAAAAACATTTACACTTGAAATAATATAAAATAACTCTTTTCAAAAGTGTATTTTTTAATTCTTCCAAACACTTTAATTACGGTGTGACATTTCCTCTAACCGTACATCAACGTACACGGTGGAAGCGAGAGACTGCCACGGTCTGTTAGCTCCAGGAGCCCTTTAGAAGTCAAGCCCATTTAATTTTTTTTCCTGCATTCGACGTATAAAGAACAAAGGAATATTAAATTATGTATTATATTAAGGATATCAAGATTTTTATTAAAATTACAAGTCACAAGCGATTTAGCTTCATTTACCAATAATAATAATATTTGTTAGGTTCATTATTTTTTACTTTGTAACTTAAAAAATGAAAATTAACTTTAGAAAATAGTTAAATTTTCTTAGTTACATATACTTCAATAGTATACTGTATATGTTGCAATCGTTTTGTTATACTTCACAATACTTAATAGGGATTTAATTATTTTTTAATGCGTGATAATCGACTAGAAACTTTTTGAATTAGAAATTAAGAAAATGGCCAAGAAAAATAATCAACTTTGTTTTGAGACCAGGCTGCATTGAGATATGTAATTAGATGGGAATATCTGAGATGTCTTCACAGTCCGCTGCGCGCAGGGTCCGGGTGACCTCATGAGGAGATGCACTCACTCTTTGTTTGAATTTATTCTTGATATTTTATATTATCTTACTTTGAAAATCTTGTACAATTTTATGTTGAGATGTATATTCAAATTAACGTTACTTTTTCTACATACACACATGCACATAATATGCGTTCGACTCCGTTTGTGGGAAATTGAAGCTTTTTTTTAAAATAACAGTTAAAAATAACAGTATATTAATTTATTATATAATAATTACCTATACATATAACTAAATTGTAACTAAGTCGAATCTGTACATGAAATATTTTTGGAAAATCTTATTGAAGTAGACATTATTATCGATACAGAGTCCGAATCTATAGTTTTTAGAATTTTTGTCTGTCTGTCTGTCAGTCTGTTTGTCTGTTACCGCATCACGAGAAAACCACTGGACAGATTTCGATTAAATTTGGTATGATGATAGCTGGTTATCCGGGTCAACATATAGGATACTTTTTACCGCGGGAAAATATCTCATTTATGAGAAAAAATACAAAAACTGCATTGTAAGAGTATACTAATATGTAAAACCTCAGAATTTGGTTTTTGGTCATCTCAACGCGGGCGGAGCCACGGGCAATGCTAGTACAATACATAATATTGAGCTAGAAGTATCATACTTCTATGATAGATTTTATACCTAAGTGCAGACAACTGACATTTATATAATTAAATCCATAATTAAAGTGAACTTTCTTCTAATAACTTCAGAATAGGCTTGCAAAACCTTTTCTTTCTTTGGGTTCTGCAGTCAAACGGTGAAAACGGAATCTAAGTGAAAAATTCCTAACATTGTTTATAGTAATAAAAAGTTCAGTTTTTATTGTGTGAGTAAAACGTGGTGTATATATTGTAAGATTTTTTACTAACTTAAGCAGCGTTTATTAAGATAAAAAAAATACATAATTTTAATTTCTCGTCACTAATAAAAGAGTAGGTGTGTAGGTAATTGTTACGATCTTTGTATAGGTATACCTACCTATATTGGGAAAAGTAAAACAAAAAAACAGTTTAAAACAGACTAAATATATTTTTTTCCTTTTTTATTCTTCAACATTGTTGAATGATATATTATCTAAGCCCCTATATACCGAATAAGAAAAAAATATACCTATAATATTAAAGTAACGTAAAATAAAAGTTAATATGAATTGAAAGTAAAATTGTACGTATAAAGGTAAAATAGCTGTAATTTTTAACAAAGTATTTTTTGTATAATAACTCAACGTGAGCAAAGCTATGAAAATAAAAGAAACAGGTTAGTTAGGCATTCACGGAGATAGCCGACGTGTAAATGCTAATCACCTGCGGAAGCTGTTATCGGTGTATACCTGCTCTCCGACACACTTCACTGCAGACGTTATCGTTCCTGCAGACTATATACATACAGCATATATGTACATACATAATAATTTCGTTTTATTATTGCTATTGTTGTTTTATGCTGTAAGTAGGTATATTACAAATTACAAATTTGTAATACTTTCTTAAATTTACGTGAATATTTAACGTTTTAAATAAAAGTATATTTCTTGAAGTATGTGTATGTATGTATGGATATATATATATATATATATATATATATATATATATATATATATATATATATATATATATATATATATATATATAAATGTAATATGTATGTATGTAATATGTATGTATATGTATATATGTAAGTATGTATGTATCTATGTATGTATGTATGTATGGTTGTATATATGTATATTTATATTATAATTGATGTTTGTAGTTTGTACCTACACCGCACCGCATTATTATTTTTATATTTTCTCACACTTGAGGGTTTCTGGTAGAAATCTCTTAAAGAGATAAGTCATCCTTTGTACACATGGCATCTGTTTTAACTTGTATGTTTTTTTTTCTGGTACATAAATAAATAAATAAATAAATAAATAAATAAATAAATAAAATAAAAGTATTATGTGAACCAGTAAGAACAGGAAATTGCAAACTAAATAAGCCGGTTAGAAGATCTGAAAATAGTCTCTTACGTGACCATGGTTGCTGTGAACCATTCAAAACGTTGGGAATCAAAAATCAAAATAAATCCGCTAATTAATCCAAAAAGATATTTTATTTAAAATTACCTACCAGTCTGTTTCAATAACATTACCCTTGTGTCTCAGATCTAAAAAGATGGCATTTTGACCTATTCCTTCAATACGCCGCTAGTATAACAACTAAAACGTAATTATTGAAGTTATTCTTCTTTTGGCACTTTGGAAAAAATATGAAAGTAAAATTTTTACGATGCGCGAACACACCGACGCCAAAAAGTGACATGATGAAGTTAGCTGCATTCCTTTTACAAACAGACTTGTGACATACAGGATGAAATCTTTAGCTATTTTTGTTATGTTACGCCAAAGAAGTATAACTTCTTACATGCGTACGCACACACGTTTTTTTGAATATGTATAGGTAATCTAACCCCTTAAGCTGAAAAAATGTGGCGGTTTTTATAGAAAAATGTTATTGTGGGCAAGTAAAATTTGGTTATTTTATATAAATTATAACTATAGTATCGTTAAAAATAGACATGTGTAAGTATATTGGTATAAAAGTCTTTTGAGAATGTTTTCGATTACGTTCGCCACCCGCAATATAAACAACTTTTGAATTATTCATTCTCGTATTTGCATATAAATACACTAGATATAATGGCAAAGGCAATGCTTATAAAATTTGATATAGAAGTTAGTTAAACCTAGCATCAATTATTTTATTGGTAAATAGTATTGTTATACAAATATCGAGAGAAAATAAATTTAAAAAAATAAGTTAATAGTTGAAATTTACTGTTAAGTATAGTATGTAATTTATAACAGCTACTTATATTATTTAATACTTCAATATAAAAACATATTCTTTACTAGCGACTCACCCTCGTTTTGCTCGGGTTCGTCCCTAGTGATTCTTTAAATTGACATCAGTTTTTTGTTTATGAACCGATTGAAATAAAACAAAGCCACCAAAATACATTGATGAAAACCGCACCCAAATCGGTTAAGCCGTTTCTGAGATTAGCCCGCACAAACGCACAGACAAACAGACAAAAAATCTAATAATCATTGTTGTTTGGGTACTATTGCATACATGTACATAGGTACAGACAGCGATCAGTACACTTTATATGTATAGAATAGCTTTTTTGCGCGTTTATGAGAATGATAGCACATAATTAATTTTTAAACTAAAAAAAGGCGGTTTTTTTAGTTTTAAATAATATTTACAATAAAAATTAGAGCCTTTTTAAAGTTTATTGTAAATATTATTTAAAAACTTCCTCATGTAAAAACAGCCGAATTGTATTTATATAGTAAATCTTTGCATATTTTACTTTAGATATGAACAGTCAGTTGAATTATATTTTGATTTTACAAATGACATAGTCCCCCGTTTAAAGTTTTTATACTAAAACGCAAAGACCATTCTACTTCTGGGTACTAAAATATTATTGCCATATTAAATTTTACGTGAACGCATTATTACGAAAGTTAACCTACATTTTAATTAGGATTACGTTGAAATATTTGTCTATTAACGTCACGTAATTTTGTTTTTGGTAGCCATAGATATACCTATAGAGTTAGTGGCAATTACAGCAGGATAGATATTATAAAACAATAGATAGGTGTGTATAGGAAGACAATTTTTTTTAAATCAATATTAAAGTAAAAAAAGTATTTTACTTTTAAATGTTTTTAATTAAATTGCATTACAATCCATACTATTCTTTCGAACACCCGATTTGAAAAACAAAACTCAAATGAAAAAAAAAACAAAACCAGATCGAACGTCCGGCGATTGGTGGACGCGACGTTGCCGCTCCGGTCTCCCGTGGAGATGTGCATCACCTAGCCCTTTCACACACCATTGATATCGTGTTTCTATCCCTTTCACTCATCCGCAGGATCGTCTCGCTTCAAGACGCAACTGAGATAATTTTATCTTCGAACTTCGGACGTGACTTTTTTTAATCAAGGAACCAATGGAATGAAAGCCCGCAACTTGTTTTGTGTAATTATTTTTAGTTGAATTTAAAATAAAAACTGCTCAGCTTATAATGTTCTGGGGTTAACGTGTCAAGGCTATTTGGTGAAACTGGTGTTCAAAAGTTTTACGAAAGCTCGAGAAGTTTTTTTTCTTTTATTATTCTGCATAATATATTTGTTAATGTATTATGAAATGTAAGTAATAAAAAAAGGCTACTTTGTATGATCTGATAGGAATGGTAGGTTTTTATCATAATCATAAATAATTAATTTATTAATATGTACTTTTAAAATCGAATATTTTTAATCGAATTTTACACCAAGTACCATTTTAGTTTTAATATTAAATTGTAACCCTTTAAGCAAAGAAATACGACTACACAATCTACTAAAGCAAAATAAAATGTGCAGTAATAGTAGAAAATACTTTATTGCGAATTCATAAAAATATATTATTATCCTATTAAAAATAATTGCCACAAATATAACCTGATCTTAGACTAAGTATTTTCTGATAAAAACAAGAGGTCATGATTATGCGGACGTAAGATTAAAAGTTATTGTATTCCCATACAAAACTCAATATAGATAAAACAGGAAAATGAAAATGGTCTTATGTGTAATAATGTATTAAATATACTTATAATTTGAGCAGATAACTAACAGCAACGGTCGCAACTGTCTGGAGAAAGGGTCGCGTGCGCAATGTGCGTGAGCTACGCATCGTATAGAAGTGGCATTTATAAATTTATTACGTAATGGTATCGGTTGTGATTTTAACAATATAAAAATTTATCTAAATGTAATGTTTTGATAATTTATTTCTATGTGAAAATAATTGTATACATGAAAAGTTTTTAACTAGTATTTAGTACAAATTAAAAAAAAAGTATTTTAAAACTTTTGATTGGAAAAACGTAACAATTTGTATTCTATAAGTAATAACAATCAATAAATGATTTAAATACAACAGTTTGCTATCCAAACTAAAGGGTATTTTAATTGTTTCAAAGATACTTCTATAATTTTATTTATTTAATATATAATTTATATGTGTTCACTTAACATATTTAGTAACAAAAACTAAAATTTATTTGTTTTCAACTTTCTAATCAGACCTACCAATTTTGTCAGCTCTTAATGTCACATGCTCTACACGGCAGGTGCGCGGGCGTCACCTTTAAGAAAAAATAGCGTTCGTGGGGGAGCGACCCTTTACTCGTAGATCGATGCGTGCTAAGGCACCGTGTTTGTTTGCTTCGTAACTTGCTGACGTCTGAGCCTCCCGTTATTATATATACATTGGTGTTTAATATTATTATTATTTGTATTCAGCCCTTTTCAACGTCCCACTGCTGGGCAAAAACCTCCATTCAATGCGAGGTGGGTCAGGCCATAGTCCATTACACTGGCCAAGTGGAGATTGGCGGACTTCACATGTATTTCGAAAATTTACTAAGTTCTCTCGGACATACAGGTTTCTTCACGATGTTTTCCTTCATCGTAAGGAATGGTGTATATCTTATTGTTATTGTTTATTATATCTAAATATCAATGATATTAACACTTCTTTTAATATAATATTACTGCAATATTTTACAACACACGTCTTTTCTTATTTTCTATTACAATAGGTAGCTAATTATTTAAACGTGGCCATGGCAATTGTCACCTTACGCGCATAAGTATCGGTACTAATGTATCTATACATATAATAAAATTATAACTAAGCCGAATCTGTACATTAAATATTTTTTGGAAAATCTCATTGAAATAAACATTATTATCGATACAGTGGCCAAATCTAAAGTTTTTAGAATTTTTGTCTGTCTGTCAGTTACCGCATCACAGAAAAACCACTGGAGGGTTTTTGATGAAAATTGTATGGTGATAGCTGGTTATCCGGGTCAACATATAGGATACTTTTTACCGCGTGAAAATATCTCATTTCTGAGAAAAAATACAAAAACTATAATGTAAGAGTACTAATATGTACAACCTAAGAATTTGGATTTTGGTCATTTGTACGCGGGCGGAGCCGCGGGCAATGCTAGTATGCTTTATAAAATTCTAATTTAAATTAAGAGCTTTTGCTCTCAATTTTGATTTCACTAATGAGACAGTTAAAGTTTTGAGTGTTTTTAAACATAATTTTTAAACATATATATTCTTACGTAAAACACAAATATAAACTTATTTATACTTTTCTTTTGTCAATATCATGCTCAAATAGAAAACTCAGCTCTTAAAGAAGTTAAATTATTGGTAAATAACTCGAATAATGCCTAAATGAATGCTAAAATAATATAATGGCATTTCAACTGGTCTACACCTAACATATTTGCAATTCCTACAGCTAATTACTTAAATTACTAAGTAAAATTGAGTTTAATCAATTATTTCCTTACATTTAAGTAATGTACCTATAGAATACAATCGACGACACGTTTGGCTCAGTGTGTAGTGACCCTACTTGCTGTGCCAGCGGTCGCGGGTTCGAGTCCCGCTGGGGGCATTCATTGTGTGATGAGCACGAATGTTTGTACTCCAGTCATGGGTGTTTATATTTATAATATGTATATATTTAAAGTTTATATATGTGTAGTGTATCAACTATCTGGTATCCATAACACAAGCCTTGTAGCTTACCATGGAACTGGATGGTGATGTGTGTTAATATAAAAAAAAATATACAAATGTCGGTGTGTTTATAAGTTAATTTTACTAGGTTATCGTGACTCCGATGGGTGACATCCGCCTATTGTGAGCTAAACGTTTCCCGATCCTTGATGCAATTTTGAATAATGGATTAAATTAATTTAGAGCTTCACCTAGTAAATGAATTATGCTGTATTTTAAAGAATTTTTTTTTCGTATTTTTGAAAATTGCGGTTCAAGCTCTAATGACCGGTTAATACCGACTTCCAAAAAGGAGAATCTTTTTTTTAAGTATGTTCACCGATTACTCGAAGACGCCTCAACCGATTTGGATGTTTTTTTTGTTTCCTAGGGTATACTTTTCAGGTGGTCCCATATAAATTTTATCGAAATCGGTTTTTAAAAAAATGATTTTTTTTTTAAATAAACTGTTTAATCGAATATGTTATTAAAAAAATTTCTTCTTACTAATTACGTGCTTATTACGTCTACACTGAAAATGGAAAAATAAAACTTAAAAAAATAAAAACCGACTTCCAGGCACTAAAATGTAAAAAATAACTAAACGGGAGTTTTCATTTAAAATAGACAGGTAATCAGATATTTTCTAAGTCGGTACCAGCCGACAATATTTTAACATATGAATATCTAATAAGTAAATATGTATTTTACGAATCGAAAATATTTTAGATTTGCTTTGCATCGGCTAAGCTTTGCTTCCCGCTTGGGTGTTGCTTATGTGTGAAACGCATATTTATGAATCTCAAATTATTCAAAATAATCACACGCCATTTATTTTATCTAGATGGTAGGTACCATGGTTAAAAACTTCCCGGGCGTGTTCCTACGCAATAACTAAAGTTTCATAGCAATCGGTTCAATGATTAAGTAAGGTATAAGTTAAAAATTGACAAATCTATATTTTTATATATGAGTTATATAGTTAATTTCATGTAGGTAAATATATTAAAGAGAAGAAATGAATGTTCAATGAAAAATAAAACTCGTATAATGTCCACGAACTAATTTAAATTTAAAGCGGGTGCTAAAGTCTAAAGAGGTTTTAAGAGAAACGATTTTATCTTGCAATAATATTATCATATCTCACTATGTTTTTACAATCACTCGTGCGGTAAATTAAACAAACTTTTTGTGATTTTTCATTGTGGTATTCATGCGCAGATCCAGAGTTAAATTCGGGGGGGGGGGGGGGGGGTGTCATAGGCTGAAATATACATATAATAAAACAGTAACTTAGCAAAATCTGACCAGACGCGGATCTAGTTTTCTATTTGGGGATGCATAGCAGGTATATAAGGAACAAAAAACGTTGAACGCAAAATAGTTTTTTTCAGACTCTGTATCGATAATAATGTCTATTTCAATTAGATTTTCCAAAAAATGTTTAATGTACAGATTCGGCTTAGTTACAATTTTATTATATGTATAAATAAACCTGAGCATCCGTTGAGGCTACTAAGTTACACTTTCTTGTTAGTTTTCCACTTAATTAGGTTGACCGCTTTTAAGAACTATATTTTTATTATTATTTGTATTTTATGAAATCTTAAATAATTTAGAGATATTAATTGTGAAATCACTTTGAAATATCTCAAATAACTAACTAATGTTAACCTAAAAGTATTATGTACGAGTATAACTTAATCTTGCTAATATCATGTGAAAGTTTAGATGTTTCGATGGATGTTTGTTACTTAATCACTTCAGAACGGCTGAACGGATCTGGATTAAGTTTGTCACAGAGATAGATTATAGTCTGGAATAGCATATAGGCTACTTTTATCCCAGAAAAATGTACGGTTCCCGGGGGATAGATTTGTTTTTATTTTTTTAGAAGTGAAACCAAGCGAAGCAGGATGAGCCGCTAGTTTTATACAGTTACATATACTAGTACCTATGAAATTTTATACCGTGCAGACATCAAAAAGTTGAACCTATTTTAGATTTATCATAAGACCATATAGTAGTTTATGTAGTTAGTAAATACGATCAAAAATGTATTTATTTATACTAAATCACAAATGCCTACAATAGAAAACATATAAAAAATTAGGTATCACCCAGATATAACCTACAGCGTTAGGGTGCCATTTCCATAGTAACTGTACACCCCGAACCCTACGGAAGGGTACAACGGAAATGAGGTTTATTCCCTACCGGAAGTGGGGTTACCTGATGGTTGTCTATCTTACCGTGTAGGCTCAATTTGTTTCTTCATACCGAAGTACCGTATACTTGATACAAAATAAGTGTCAAATATTCTTTTTATGAGGACTTTCTTGCTTCAAGTAGTATTTCCTAGGATTTTGCGATTATTTCAAAAATACAACTAAAAATTAACACAAAGAAATTTTGATTTACTTTTTAGAAATGTAAATTAGGCAGGTATTTTATTTATACATATTTATACTTCATAATTAGATTTCGTATTTGTGCACTTCTTGATCAGATGTAGGGTAGATAATAATAAGTCAGCTTTAAAATAAATAATAGGTACATTTAATATAAGTAATAATTGAAAAGTATTAAATACAATTTTTATTTATTTTAAACTAGCCCTAGTTTGCTCAGACATCCCAAGATATATATAACATATTCGACTCGCAAGTCCCGATTTTTTTTCATTTTGTACAATCTGCTAAACTATACAACCAATTACATACTGTACAGGGCATGTTTTATCTCTATTAATTACTTTGCAATGGTGAAATAGTTTAATTTGATAAGAATTAATATTATGTAGTAAAAACATTATTTTATCAAAAAATATATTTTTAATACATAAGAGCAAGTACATCTGCGAAAATATAAAAGTAAGGTATATATTATATGGTATCGCGGACTTTTTTGTAGAGTTATTAACTATAATATATTGTTTTCACTTTTAAAC
The DNA here is from genome assembly GCA_951806755.1 of Brenthis hecate. Lineage (NCBI taxonomy): Eukaryota > Metazoa > Arthropoda > Insecta > Lepidoptera > Nymphalidae > Brenthis > Brenthis hecate. The sequence goes on from OX638261.1 coordinate 5,287,567, forward strand.
AACCGTTTAGACAATGTATGTACGAGATGTAATGAACGCTGTATTTTTTACAACTTGCTAGACAAAAACAGTGACAGCTCTACAATAATACACATTATAAATGTAACATTTATATGTGACTATTAATTTAAAAAAAAAGGTTTATAATTTTTAGAGTTTATTGACAAACAAACAAACAAATTTTGCTCCTTTATATTATTACAGACAAAAACTAACCTATCCCATGATAACCTTACATTTTTCCCGGATAAAAAGTAGCCTATGTGTTATTCCAGACTATAATCTATCTCTGTGCCAAATTTTATCCAGATCCGTTCAGCCGTTCTGCCGTGAAAGAGTAACAAACATATATCCATACTCACAAACTTTCACATTTATAATATTAGTATAGATAGATTATTCATGGTAATTATATCAGTCGGTTAATCAAAAAGTTTAAGAAGTCACCTTCTACAACAAATTACAGTATTACCAGTTCATTAATATGATCTTTTGTTAATCTCGCCCACACCCTCCCACTTAAATCAAAATAATCACATCATTATGCATTACACATTAGGGTGGGTTTGACTTTTCCGATTCGCCACATCTGGGGCACTGACAATAGCCAAGTCACACCCCTCGATTATAAAGAAAACAGGTGGTAAAGCCAAAATGCGTTTGTTAATTTTTAATTGTATCAGTCGAACATTGTTTATCTTTTTTAGCGGTTTCATTGCGGAATATAATGACATCTAATTCTTGTTTCCGCTTATTGCTGGTTATAAAATGCGTGTTCAGTGATCGATTTTATTGTCAAGCTTTATCTTAATAGATATCAGTAACAATTATAATATTATCAATGTAAGCCAAACCAATCTTATTCTCATGTCTAGAACATGGCGAATGAACATACTAATAAATAAATAAATATGTTGGGATATTAACACACAGCACCATCTAGTTCCATGGTAAACTAGGAGGTTTGTGTTATGGATACAAGAAACATTACACATATATAATTTTAAATACATATTATAAATATAAACACCCATGACTGGAGTGCAAACATTCGTTCTCATTAACCAAATGAATGCTCCCAGAGGGACTCAAACCCGCGACCGCTGGCACAGCAAGTAGGGTCACTACAAACTGAGCCAAAAGTGTCGTCAAAATATAATATTGTAATAAATATTATAAAACAAAACAAACGTTGTTTTTTCTTCATCGAAGCGGCTTTTAGATAGATATTGATATTGTTTATGAACAGTGATAAAAGATAAATATTATTACCGCGTTATACTAAATGTATAACCTATGAGTACCTACTGGAAAATTTGCGGAATACAAAAATGGCCTGAAATAAGATTAGTTTATTAGTACGTATATTGATTTAAAAATTATTATAACGTCGTGGCGCTGTGTGGTGTGTGTGGTCTGACAGCTTATGGAAGACCACAAGCTTTGATTTCCACACATGGATAATTTCGTATTGACCACAGAAACTAAGTTATGTTCTAATTTAGATATTTACATTAACAAAAGTCCCAAAAAATCTGCCAAAGTATAATGTTGCAAGATGTATTATTTTAGTCTGTTTGACATAAATTTAAAAAAAAAATATCTACTACTGTGCTTTGGGCGCACTTTTCTTTATAAAAGTATAGGAAAGTCCAAATTATTCCAGGCAATTACCTCTTAAAAGGTATACAAAAACTATTTAAAGTAAAAACTAGCCCTAAATGCTTCTAAATAAAACTTTCTAAAAAGACGATACTTATATCAGTAAAGAAAAATTAGGTACTCTCCTATATGCGAGTGAAGACAGGAAAAACAGCTAGTCAAAATAATTATTAGGCAAATGGATAGATGAATTAAAACACAATCATTATTGCCAGACTGCACGTAATCTAGCATTCAGCTATCTATGTCCGTTCTTCTTGAAACTACGTCGGTCGCCATGGAGACGTGCCGCATCAACACAGAGACACGTGTGAATATCCAGGTGACCTGATCCGTGGTACAATGGGAGATACATTACAGTGTATAAGAATAGCATATTACTTTATTTATATACTAGAGATCCGCTCTTGCTTCACTCAGGAATTACTAGAAGAAAAAAAAATGTCGATCTATTGCTTTGTCGATAATAGAGTAAAAGAAATAAACAAATAGACAAATAAATACACTATAGACTTTATAAGTAAGGATTTAAATCATTGCTATACAAAAACTCAAGATGCACAATTACCGTCTCAAGCATCCTCAAAAAAAAGCGCACAACTTCGAACTGTGCACTTTTTTCAAATCTCTTTTGGCTATTACTTTTCGGGTGACAAAATTAAAACATACGTTGTTTTGTTTAAAAATATACTTTATGTGGTGTGCGTAAGTTAGAATTGTGTTTAGATAATAAAAACTTTCGATTTTTGAATTTTATTCTTTAATTTGATTTAACGTCGCATTTCGATGCAACTTATTGAAGAGATGTTTGTTAGGAAATATGTAGGTATCTATATTATTTATTATTGTGTGTATTTTTGTTGAGTCTATGTTATTATATATCAACAATGATTTAAATGCATAGAGGTGTTAACGTTAAATTAATTACTGGCATGGATGCGTTGTAGAGTCAATGTTAGTGCAAATTCTTATTGATCGTATATCTAGATTGATTCCGGCAGTATCTATTAAAAAAGCTAGCACAAACACCCTCTACAATCTACATCAACCGTATTGATTGAAGTAGATTTGTTATGATTTTACGTCTTTATATTCTAGTATGATAAGTTTCTTTAATAAAGCTAGATTTTTAGAAATTCTGAACTAGTATGTTCTGAAAAATAAAGAGGAATAATAGGAATTATAATCAAATATTTTAATCATCATTTTGTTTTTCTTATTTTCAACAATATTTACTTTTTAGCTAGAAAACGTACGATGACTTAAAAATTTTGACTGAAAAGTAATTAAAATTATTCCACCCTTGAGGGTTGAATTTCCTCTGAATCTTTTAATGCACCCTATTAAGCCCACTATTAAGGCAAAAGCAGTTGGGGGAAAGCGTGTCAAACACACAAAAAGCACAACCAAAACTTGTAATTATTTAGAACAAAAACTAGTTATAAACAGTTTAACAAAAAATAATAAAGGCAGATCTTGGTATGCTACAGTCCTAGTCTATGACTCCATCCCTGTTTATCCGCCACGTCACCGATGTCATACTCCGATAGTGAGCCATTACCGCCGCACTATCAACATGACGTGAATGCCAATAAAAATGAACTGCACTAAATAAATTGAAACTTAAATTCTACTTAAACAAAGAGCTATTAATGATTATTTATTTATATTTATTTGTAAGAATACAGTAATAACAGTATTAAGATAAATAATATATTGTACTTATTTCGCCACTCAAACACACAAATTATTGACCGCTTAACACTGTTAAAATAATATGTATCCTTCAAATAAACATATGAGCATTTATATATATGTATATATATATATATATATATATATATATATATATATATATATATATATATGTATATGTATATGTAATTGAATAAGTTACAAAAATACAATTTAATAAATAAAAAAATTAATTAACTTCTTCATATGTTATTGCGATCATCATTAACAATTCGTTGTTTAGAAGACAATTTAAAGCGTACTTTCTATAATTCCTCCAATACTTTTACTTTTAAATAATAAAAAAATCTTATAGCAAAATAGTTATTAGTTTATTTTGTTAAAGCTTTATCAAGAAGTGGTGGCAAAGGAGCTTGAACAACTAAAACGTCATTGGACAGTGTTGACGCTATCGTCTCAGGGTTGACTTCTTTAGGAAAGTGAAACTCTCGGTGATATTTCCTATATGTAGTAATCGTGTCCGACTTTTCTTCGTGTAACGCTGATACTATTAGCTTATTTTCTAAAATGCTAACAGTTAACTGTGTAAGAAACTTTTGTTAGAATTGCCTTAACTGAAAATTTTGCCTGAAATCTAAAAAAAAAATTATAGTAAAATAGCAATGGTAGCTTATTGGAAGCTCTTTTATAAATAAAGCGAGCTTTGCATCTCTGAGATTTTCAAGTACGAATTTTGTTTTCAATGAAAGAAAAACATAATATATGTTTTTGCAGTGATGAAGTAAGCGTAAAGAATTAAATCAGCTTATCATTAAATAATTTACATATTAATGAGTTTTATAGCTCCCATTTCTTTAAGCAAAAAATGTAGATCGATTAAAATATTTCCTTATAAGTTGAACGTATTACTTTTTGTGCGCATCCCTTAGGTACGTCAATAAAAGTTGAATACAGGTTCCAAATTCCAAAATTACAAGTATGCTGATTCACAAACGTTCACTTTTAAAATACATTAGTTATTTTAAATAAAACTATCAACTATAGATTTTTGGTTAGACGTTTTGAATACTTTACAGCAATCATAGTCATGGGACAGTCTCTTCCGTGACCAAATTGTCAAACATTCGCGTAAATCTAAGAAAATATTATATACTTAGGGTTACTTACTTCGTTATGATCGATGATTGGCGAGTTCGTAAAATCATAGTTTACGATCCCTGAAGCGGCTGTATCAGATTGTGCTGTCTCCCGGTGGAAACCAATGTTATTACTGGGAAGAAAGAAAAAGCTAATTATAAATGATTATAATAAATAAAAAATAACTTATCATGAATGTTTCGATTACTGTACATAATCTTAAATTACTTAAATAATTAAGAATTTGATTAGATTTAAATGGAGAAAGTTTTATTATTCTATAGTAAAATATTGCTTATAATATTCTAACCTGAATTTCGTCATTTCTTCATCAATGTGTCTCGTCTCTGCCACAAAACTTTCTTTCGTAGAAGAAAACGTATCGTCAAAAATTAATGCATCAATTATTGTGATTGGGAGGTTTCTAGAGGGATATCTATTTTGATATTTCATAAGTTAAGCTTTCATTTAGTGCTTCATTTATTTGCTCTCGTTATATTTGCCTAAAAAGTTTTAATCATTTTTTATAGACATAACAACATGAGCTTATTACATTAAAAACCGCAATAATTTGGGGATATGAATGTAAATTATTTTATGAAAATAAAGCTATTTTCAAAATTGTATAAAAATTTAGTGGTTTTTTAGTTCTCGTAATTTCACCACACCTTGTGTGAAAGCGGACTCGTACGAGCTCGTATTACGAGAAATTCTAGTTTTCCTTGAAAAAGTAACAACGTAATTTAGTATGCTGAAAATCGCGGAAACAATTAACCTTTGCCATTTTCTCTGAAAATGTCAACATGTGATATTAGAATTTGCAGAAGAAACTTTTTATACGTAAATTATTTTTCATAAATCTCATTACAAAAGTAAATAAAAGGTAGATTTGTACTTCTATAAACGCTGTTTAGATTAGCGTTACCTATCAAACTTTCTTTAGTTCTGAGGATTACCGGTAGGAAATCTGCTGTTATTGCTAATAGCTACATTTTTAAATTCTTTGCGATTCTCAATTTATGTTTTTCATGATTTGATAACAAATGTTTTCAAATCATCCAAAAGATTTTCAATAATTCTTTTATAAAGTAAAAACTCAAGTAATTTATTAAAATTTATACCTATTATTGTAGATTTAAGTTATGACATATAACTTTATTTATAATTAGACATGATTAGTAACGTGTTACTTAGAGTATATTCTTATTTTAAAAACTAAAAAATAAAAATTTCAATAGAGTAGGTAACTTAGGCCAAAACACTCACATGCTGGTTTAAATAAAAACAATTAATAACTTGACATTTTCTTATTAAATGTCAATGTTGTCAGCATTAAATTCAAGAAGCAATTCAATTAGCATTTGACATTTCATTTTTCTCGTCTAAATGCCAGACAGAGATAACGTAACGTCACCCCTGAGATGTGGTATTTGGGGGGCAGATTGTCAGTCACCCCGGCGCCATGACGACCGAAGTCTAAACATCGCCCCCTATTAATCTCAATGCTAGGGCGTGTCGAATTGGAAGGGTGACCAAGAACTTTGAAACAATGAAATCGGTATCATGATGTTATTCACAAGGTGATACAAAATTCTCTTCATGAAAGCTTATTAATTGCAGCTCATTACTATGCATTATTTATTTTGTATTGTAAATATAATATATGCATAAAAATATCTAACCTTCGAGTTCTGTTAAATGGTGTTTTATATTTGTTTTATTTATATTTATTACTAAATAAGTATATTTTCATTTCACATGGTAGCACTACAAAAGGCGAGGGCGAGAATTCAAGCAAAATTGGCGGGAAAGCTGGTCGTTTGACAGATCATTTTTTATTCCGTTCGGAAATTTGGCAGCCATTGTTCCACAAATTACCAGGTGGCCAGGAAGTGAAATATATTCGCTTTAGCATTAAAGGTGTACGCAATTTCAATTAATTTAATCAGATTTTGGGGCTTGTGATTATTTAAGCTTCCACCTTTTTTTAGAATAAAATTAACATCCACTTGTAATCATGGTTTGAAAGAATATTTTTTTTATTCAAAACTACCTTTAGTAAAATCTATATAACATACATAAAATATTATATCTAGGTGTAAGTATATTTATCAAGATTTCTTTTTTTCTATTAATAAAAAAATAAACCTTGAAATTAATTTTAAGTAAAGTTCTTGAGTTAAGGATTCATTAATAATCCTGAAAGCGTGATATCTACATATGGTTTCAACAAGTAATTAATATTTCATCTGTGGTCAAGCATTATTAAATTAATCGATAACCTAAATTGGATCTATCGGTCTCGAATACCTCCAGGGTAATTTAATTTCTCTAATAGCATAATAGGATTCGCCTCTAAAACTGTCGTGTAATCTTACTTGAAGTAACATTAAGATGATTTATTCGACTTCAAATGTAATTAAATCATTAATTATTACTGAAATTTCTAGCTAAATTGAGTTTTTATCGGTATAATAAGGTGAATTTATGTAGCTAATATGAGAATAAAATAGCTGATATAGAACTAAACTCTAATAATACAATTATTTACTTTTATTTAATGTAAAACAAATAAAAAGAAGTCACTATTTCCAAAAAAATCATCAAAGCATAATTTTTTCTTATCAAAGCTAAGGATGAAAGAAGCAGACTTTCATATGAAATTTAAACTGAATGAGACGCGGACAGGTAGAGAAAATGTAGGTATCTGTATGTTATATGTATATAATTTTTTCGTGTATCTCGGAAACGGCTCTAACGATTTGGATCCAATTTTGTATTTTAAGTAAGGATTTGTTTTTTAGGTTTATTTATATACGTGATTTTTCTGAAAAAAAAACCATTTTTAAATCTTTTACTAAAAACTTCGAACGAAGCTCTATCGCCCAGGTACCTACCGTATAAATTGTGAACTAAATGATGATTACTCTAAAGGTACTCCACCATTAAAGGTAAAATATCCTAATTTCAGCTTAACAATATTAAATGAAAAATGTACTTCTATTTAAATTGGCCAAAACTAACATGTAAATCCAGTACATAATAATATTAAATTTTCTCATTGTAAATAAGTAAGCTATTTGTACTCAAAATGGAAATTAAACTATGATGGATTGATTTGTTTCAGCGTTATAATAGAATAAAGATGTTAAGAACGTTTTTCACCCTTGTAGGTATGTGTTTATTAATTGTTATTAGGTTAATTGTTTTATGTTTTTGTATAATTGTTTTTAATTTCTTTGTTTTTAAGTAAATGTATTCCTATAGCTATAAATAACTGTATAAGTAAATAAAAAACGATAGCGAGTTAAGTTTATAAGTACAATAAAATACTACAGATTCTTAGTAATTATATTATCTGTGATTTTTCCAATAAATTAAGATTTTTTACTATAATACTAAAGGATATTAAATAAACTAGTGCTCATACATTCATATTTTTAGAACGTAATATTTTATTAAGTAACTTGGGCTTTATAATCTATAAATGCAAATTTTTGTATGAATGTGTATGGTTGTTGCTTACTCATGCTGAAATTGCTGGACGGATCTTTATGTTTAGTAAAATATATAGACTATGACCTGTAACAAATAGACTACTGTTTATTTACCTAAGTAGGCAAACGAGTGAAGTGAGGGTAAGTGGCTGTGTATTATCTTATTTGTATGATTTTATGAATATTTCTCCTTATAATGTTTTATAATTGTAAGAAATTTTCCCTTTATTTATCAACTATGTTACATTTCGACATACCTATCAAATAGATTCGTTATAAGGTTGCATTTATCCGTTAAAATGAATTGAACCTTTATTTGACCTCAAATCGGGTCAGTAAAGCTATCGAGAAGTGTCAAATATCATATATTCATATCACAGTGCGCGTGCGCATCACGACCGCATTGTGTCCTGTAGCGCGTGATGCGTCGCCGTGATGCAGCTATCACGGATGGGTTTAATTGTGTTCTTATGTACCATACTCGTCACTCGCTCCAAACTTTCCTTGTTTATGCTAAACATAATACTTTCTTAGATTTATGCGAATATTTGACATCTATACATATAATAAAATTGTAACTAAGCCGAATCTGTACATTAAATATTTTTTGGAAAATCTTATTGAAATAGACATTATTATTAATATAGAGGCCGAATCCATAGTTTTTAGAATTTATGTCGGTCTGTCTGTATGTTACCGCGTCTGTTATCACGGAGAAACCACTTGATGGATTTTAATGATATTTGGTATGGTGATAGGTGGTTATTCGAGTCACATAGGATACTTTTTACCGCGGGAAAATATCTCATTTCTGAGAAAAAATATAAAAACTACAATGTAAGAGTATATTAATATGTAAAACCTATGAATTTGTTTTTGGTCATCAGAACGCGGGCGGAGCCGCGGGCAATGCTAGTTTTAAACAAAACTCTCTTTTCGGGTTAATTCGCGGATTTAATTAGATTTTTGGTTCCCGATGTTTCGAATGCTTTACAAAAAATACGTTGACGGAAGAGACTAATATAATATTTTAGACGTCTCAAAGGTCATGATTTTATGTCATAACGATTAAACTCATTTCACACTTTAAAAATTTCTGTTCTTCATCGATTGCAGAATGACATCTTGTCCAACACCTACATTAGTTTTTAAGAAATATATCGAATATTTTACAACCTTATTACAATATTAAATGTAGGTACATCCCTCCATAATTGAAATGCCAGATGCAAATAAAAAGTAATCATCGTAATGAAAGAACCAAAACACATTTAATCAACCCATTTACCCATAACGTGGTGTAATCTATTTTTTCTTCCCGCACGCGTTTATCCCGCTTCGATCTCACGGCGATCGCGTGTCTGTATACAGTTTGCGGACTGGCTACTACTGGAATCAGAATTTAAACAAAAATATAATGCCTTTATTTTATAATAATATTTCAATTAAACACAATATCATTTATTTAGTTCTTAAATGAAATAATTGATTAATATAAATCAAACATGTTATTAGTAAAACTTTCGTAATTACATTAGATTATAAGGTGCATTCATTTTCATTATTTTTAAATCCCATATCACTGTTTACATAACATTTTCTTAAATGTACATATATAACTAGATTTTATCAAACTCGATTCGAGTTAATATAGTACGGGCATCGTACCCCTCTATTTCGCCGTGTTTGTGTTTATGTGTACCAATTAACTGATTGTTGCGAGGTAACGCGGGGCTGTGATACTCTAATCACGTTACCGACCGGCCCATATGGTCCAGGGAACAATAGATTGTTAATAACAAATATATTATGATAATAAAAAAATCGATAAAAAGGTTTATAGTTCAAAGGCGATGGCACTACGTCATCAATAACAGATTTATTTTGCTCCTACTTAGTACTACGGAACTACGGTACGGAAATCGATAACATCTAATGCTTTTTTTGAAAATCATACTTATCAAATCATAAAAATCTCATCAAAAATTTTAATTATACAAGCGCTGATATTGTCAAGTAGGTATACAAACGTTGATCAAGTGTTCCTTTTCATATTTTTAAGTGCGCTGTAAGATAATTTGTACAGATTTTAATTCGTGTTATATATGAGTTTTAATTTGAATATTATCATTGTAAGCTAGAGATTATGAGGAAAATTATAGCGATTATTTTGAATACCTACTAAATACTGGTTCGGCCTCTGTATCGATAATAATGACTATTTCAATAAGATTTTCCAAAAAATTTGTAATGTACAGATTCGGCTTAGTTACAATTTTATTATATGTATAGACTACATATTGATAAAAACTAAGATAAAAGATCAATTATGGCTACGGGGACGCTGAGACAATAATCATTATTCTAAATAATAGATAGATTGTGTCAGTTATTCAGATTTAATTTTTTTTTATTATTTCTAGAAAAGAAAAAGTCTGATAATTGATTATACCTATTAACATACACGTGTTCAATGCAAGTTAATATAATAGTAATATAATTAGCAAAGATCGCGATTTCAAGATATATTACATTGAAGACTTAATTGGTGTATGTATTTTTTTTATTTCTTTTTTTTATAATATGTAACATAATACTGTTTGTCTTCCAAACAAATAAATAAAAAAAAATAAAAATAAAAAAAATATATAATTATTGTATGTATAAAGGCAGTGGTAGTCCAGTGCCAGTGGTAACGCGCTCACTTGGGAAACCGAGTGAAGTGTTTCCCGGGTCTCACGCCTCTGATTTCATGTGCGAATTATTTCTAACGTGATTATCACTTGCCTTACGATGAAGGAAAACAACGTGAGGAAGTCTGCATGTTTGAGAGAACCTAACAAGTTTTTGAAAGTCCGCCAACCCGCACTTGGCCAGCGTGGTGGACTATGGTCTGATCCCCCTCATTAGAAGGGAGACCTGTGTCCAGCAGTGGGACGTTAAAAAGGGCTGAATAGAAGAAGAAGATAGAAGGTATAATTATTTATAATAAACATATAGATAAAAGGAAGGTATAATGATGATTTCTTCCTGACCAATTTCGTCCACGGTGGCCAATCTCTCTGAGACTGACCAATTGTGCAGGAGATATATGCACGTGAAAGCGCAGATAAAACAGGCACTCTCTATTCCTGTCACTCTTATACTCCGGGGAGTTGACAATTCGACTCAGCCAGTAATCAGGTGGGGGTGAAACACCGCCAACTTCCCAATTTCGGGCTGTCACAGAACAAAACGACTTAATAACTTTTGGGTCCACCCGTGATTCGAGCCCAGAACTTCCAGATCTGTAGCCGTACATGATAGGCACTAGCCCTTAGAGTGTGTTAAATGCAACATATATAATATACAATGCATAATTATGTATAGGCACTAAATGTAATTTTCCATATAAAATGTTTGTTCCTATCACTTGTAGTTACTGTATTTTTCCTATACGAATATCCTAGTACATAAACTTTCTCCCTACGAACCATAGTACTAACAAGGAATACGTTATTTTATACGAAATCCGTTTAGGAATTTGTATATTAGTAAAATATTCTTCCAAAGAATAAACTTCTAGGGAAAGAAAAGGTTTTTCAAGGGGTAAAAAAGACTACAATCCGGTGGTCCTTTGGCGCTATTATATTATGAACTCTAATGTCGTATTAAAACAGCCGAACAAACACACAGACCTAATTACAATTTGACAACATTAATAATAAGGAAATAATAATTGTTATTATATATTATACATAAAAAATTTTTATTAATGAAGCACATCATTTCTATAGTCTAGGATGACATTGCGTAATTCAATGATCTTATATTCAACTATGATATAAGATGGGCTTATTCACATTAATCAACCAACTCTTATAATTAACTAGCGACTCACCCTCGCTCCGCTCAGGTTCGTCCCTAGGCACCTTTTAACGGTTGGTATAGATTTCTCAGAGATGAGATCTTTTTACGCAGTAAAATGTATCCTATATGTTGATCCGGATAACCAGCTATCATCATACCAAATTTCATCAAAATCTGTCAAGTGGTTTTCTAACGATGCGTTCCCAGACAGACAGACAAAATTCTAAGAATTTGGCCTCAGTATCGATAATAATGACTATTTTCATAAGATTTACCAAAAAAAATTTTATGTATAGATTCGACTCAGTTAGAATTTTATAAGGTATATGTAGGTATAGATGATTATAATAACACTAACTGTCCCTATAGACGCTGCCCAAATTTTAATTTAATTAAAAAAATCTAGATTTCGACTACAGCGCCTACCATGGCTAAGAATGGATGGTTCTTAGCGGTGACCCCATAAGACCTAAACGATGAAATGTCATCAATAACAGTCAAGCCGTTAAGAAGGACAAGAAGTACGAATATAGGCACATGTTCACTTAATACAATAGAATATAAAATAACCTATAGCAGTTTTAGTTCCATAAATTATTTATGTGCAAAAAATGTGTCAATCGATTACATTGTTTCTGCGCAAAGATAGACAAACTAAAAAACAAGTTGCATTTATAATATTAGTAAGCTATAAGGGTTAATTAAAATATATTTAGTGAAATATAAGATTGGTAAAGAAATCAATATCAGACTTCGTATTTAGACATTTCTTAAAATGTACTTATTGTAATTTATGTATTGATTTCTTCTTATCAAAAGGAATCATGAATATTATTTCACAACTGGATATATGTTTGAAGATATAGATTGCCTTAAATCTACACTATCGATACTAATTATATAGACTTCGTATGTATGTTTGAACGGATTTAACTCAAAAACTTTCCAACAGATTTCAATGAAACTTTTTTTAAATATTCCTTACGATTTCAGAAGTGCTATAGGCTATGTTATATTTGTTTTTTTTTTGATAAAATTTGGAAGTGGGAGCAACAGAGCTATGTATGTAATGCTACCGGTCGCGCGGGCAAACGCGCGCGAACTTCTTATTAATTTCTTATTAATTCTTATTAACTTCGCAATCTTCCAATTTTTAAAAGATATTTTTCCTGTTATTTTAATTGCTTGAAAATATTTCAATCTTGTGAAATTTAGAGTAAAAAATATGTAATTTGTAATCTTTGTTAGATTCTTATTACGATAGCCTTATTACGTTATCGTAGTTTACTTTAAAAATCTGACTTAATTTAAAAAAAAAATACGTAACTGCTGTGATATATGGCTTATCTTAACAGAATATTACGGTCATTTAAGACCAAAAAAATTTAAAAACTGAAGGTCTAATGTATAGTAGGTTTTTTTTTTAATAATTTTCGTTTTATCTATACAGAGTTACTGCCTATGTTATATAAGTGGTGACTGATAAATAAATGATGTTTGTTGTTTGTCTTCACTCCCTCGAGATATGTTACGTTTTACGGAATTAAAAACCACCCCCGACCTTCCCCTCTATTATGTCCATAGACAATGGTCGTAATATAATTTTTCCTGACCTTAAGAATAAAAACGATATTTTCGTAAACCCTATTACTTGTAATTATAATATGTAATAGCAAATTCAAATTCTACACAGGATATTTAATATTTATATTAAAAACTTGCGGCTCACCTTCGCTTCGCTCGGGTTCATCGCTAGGTACGTTTTAAATAGATATAAATAATTATTAGCCAACATTAGCCATATACATCTTTTTTTGTTAATAATATTGACAAATATTGACATTACTATTTATATTACTAACGTCACTCAATTATTTTGCCTTCCTTGAACCTTACCACTAACACTTAAACTTTGTGTTATGGTATTAAAGTTCAAATTGACTTTTAAGTATTATTACGAATCTTTTGTATGGGAGTATAGAAAAGTGTTGTTTTTAGACTTTTTCAGACATTTTTTTTATATTTTTCTCTTCGTAAGAACCATCCTCGTACTTCAAGGAATATTCTAAAAAAAGAATTAGCGAAATCGGTTCAGCTGCTCTCGAGATTTGCGCTTACCAACACATTCATTGATTCATTTTTATATTATAAGATGCAGATGTTCATTTCACTCCAAAATGCGATTATGTTAACGAAAAATAATTGATTCAATTTAAATGTGATCAATATTAACATCTGTAGGTAGTAGGTACATATAATAAAAAGTAACAAAGCGAAATTGGTACATTAATTTTTCTTAAAAAACAAAATAGACCCCGAAACAATAGTTATAAAAATGTATGTCTGTTTGTCTGTATATCTGTGTGCAGTTAATTCTTTCTTCAATCATACTTAGAAAACACGTCTGAGTAGAAAAAACTTTGGCTATGTCTTAAGAGATACATTAAAACAATGTACTAGAAAATTGTAGTTCTTAAAAAGGTTTACAGAAATTCAAATTCAAGATATTTTATTCAGCGTTAAATTATTACAAATTTTTACTGAACGTCATGAGTCACTACCAGTTCGGAAAGAAGAAGCCTCAGACCTGAGAAGAACAGGCGAAAGAAACTCAGCGGGTTGTAAAAGTCTGTAATATATCTATCTCCTTTTACGCAATAACTATATTTATCTATTTAAAACGTATCTAAACATATTTAAAGTATTAAAATTAAATTAAGAATTTGGTACAAATAGCCCTTCATTCTTTTTTTTTTTACTTAAGCTTAAACCATTATAAGAATACTGTCAGCAAAATTTAATGGCAACTCTGATCCTCAATTGGTATTCAAAACAAATTTAAAACACAATTGTTAGTGATAAATACTCTAGACAAAAAATATAATTCATTCTATTAGTACAATCTATGGTGCGCATTAGAATTTGTTTATTGGTACGAGTACATTGACACGAATACATAATAATATAATAGAAAATTTTGAATGTTTGTATGTTTATTTATATTACGGTAAAGGACGTGTTTTAGACTAGAGGTAGTACTTTCTTTTATTTTAAGCCATATATTACATTTTAATAGCAAGAATCCTTAGGTTTTTAAAAAAACTATTTTGTCAATCATTACGTTACCTACATTTAAAATTTTTAAAATTTATTTAAGAAATTATATGAACGGGATATAGAAAAAAACAAAAAAAAACTATTAGTCGAATGTATGATAAACAAATAAATTGTTATTTTAAAAATCCACAGACAAAGCACGGTGTTTCTATAGGTACTATTAATAAGTAGTACAACAATACTATACTCAACGTATATCTCGTATCTATTTTAATCTTTATAATTTTGCCATACGGTACACTTTGAACCATTGCCAACTTAACTATGCCTCATTATAATAATTGATATGAAAAATAATACGTAAAAGGAAGACGCCGTGTAGGGAGGTAGTATTTAGGACATGCGTGATGATAAGAGTAGGTAGCGGCTAAACTTTTGTATTTGTAGACATCCCGCGGCGCTTTACTTCAAAGTAAATAGTATAGGAGTTAACGTTTTTCTTTAAACCCGACTGAAAAAAGAGAGGTATGATTATAAGTTTTATCTATTTTTCTTCTTCCTTTTCTCTATTCTGATGAGCTTTAATTTTCTATCTCCGAACCTTAGCTCTTTACATATTTGTTTATAAAATCAATGGTTCTACAATGATATAATCTTGACTTGGCTCTACCAGGATAGTCTAACTTTCCCCCCAACGTGCGTTCACCTTGTCGTGGTGGGGGGGCTCAGTAGTGCCCGGCAATACAGCCGGGCGCGAAACCAAGAAACGCACAGGGAGGTGGCCTACTTCGGTGGGCGGTGGAAGGTGGCCCTCTTCGGAGGGCGGTGTACCATGCGGGTTGCTCCTGGTACTTCTCTGATAGCAGAGTGTACCTTGGAGCAACCCCGTAGTTGTTCTGGTCTGCTTCGGCAGACCTGCCGTCGGGGCGTCGTAGTTGAATGCGTAAGCGATCCTGCGACGCCCCATTAAGACGGGGGAAGGCTTTGTTGGGTTTTAGTGGGTAGTACTGGCTTTGCCGGTGAGTCCCACACCTCGTGAGTAAATGCATTTCCCAACGTTAAAAAAGAAGGATAGTTTAACTTAAAATTTTACTTTTTTATCGTGTTTATTTACTTAAAAAGGTGATGTGTAATCTCTTGTACTAGAACCCTTAATAAACTGTCCACGTACATTATTGAGCGATCGCTTCTGTGAACACATCAGCAAATAATGCAGATGCGCGTCACTGCAGTACATTTACATGGGGTTTAGGCTAGGAGCAACGTACCAGTATTTGGCTAAACAATACCCTTTTGACCTCTTTATATTAAATTGTAAGGTGGTGCGGTAATCAAAAGTTTATTAACTCATGTTGTATTTCAATGTTATATTACATTTTACATTATTACATATGGAGAAATGTAATTAAAGCAAACCTCTAAATGGCGAATAGTTGAGTTATTTTTTACGTAGGTATATAAGATATACCTACGTAAAACCCAGAGTATAGATTTATAGTAATAGTCCGCAGATTATGGTGGCAATGCTTGGAGGGCTGTCCCGAATATGCTTTTAGGTACTTAATAGGTACGTACTTCCAGTAATACCCGAACAGGAATTAGAATTATTGAAACTAATTTAGATTTTGATTTTTTTTTTGGTAATTTTGTCTTTTTTTTTTGTTTGATTTTAAGCGTGTTTAGTATTGCCAGATACCAGATGAAACGTCTCGTTCTCCAGCTCTCAAAACTCGCCTGTTGCCTATGTGGAATGTTTTAATGGTAAAATAAATAATGTTGTACCTACAAAAAAATTATATGTACACTAGTGATATACCCTTACTTCGTTCGGGAGCGTCCCTAAGTGTCTAATATTAGTCTTATGGGTCAGACATAGAATATATTCAGTGTACTAAGACGAAGTTTTATCTAAAACCATCAACCCGAAGGATGAACAAGCATACAAATTTTCACATTTATTATTCGATGTAATATTTGCATATACAAAACATCGAGAAATTACTACATAAACAGTTTTAAGAGCGATGTTTCTATACAAATCTTGTTAGATTTTTTTTAAATACCTCACTGATGTTTCTTATCTCAGTGTCGTCTCATATTAAGAGCAAAAGGACAAAAGTATTACAGCCTTCACTAAAATATTTATAAAACATTCAATACGAGTAATAAGTAATCTTTCTAAGAATCCATTGAAGGATTAGAACGATGTAAGACAATATCCTTTAATTAAAACCATCGATGGTTAACGATTGTAGTGAAAATGTTCGGAATATTTGTGTTATGATAGTACAGAGTTGTTATCTCAAGGTGTGGACGAAACGTTTTAGCGTTTATCGAGCAGACTCTGATGAGTTTGTCGTCGTAATCTACTGCGCACGCGCCGGTGTCGAATAACTAAATACTTTTTAGACATGGCAAATATTATTTGATTAGGAACGAAAAATATTAACGGCACATCTTTTAGGAAAGGCTAAATATAACTTAAATTTAAATATCTAGGTAATAGGACATTTAAAAAAAAAGGAAAATAAAACATATTTACTTATATTTATGTCAAATATTCGTGTTCATAACAAAATATGCAAAATTTTTATTTAGATTTAATGAAACATTTTTTTTCCATGATTGTTTAACTTGTAAGTATTTATGTCATTTCTATATATTTTTAAGTATACGTGGATGTTGGATTCATCTCATGAGTATGCGAGCCTTTCTTATCTGGCGCAGTAAAACTGGAGGCAAGCTTAATAGTTAATTTTACCTAAGTTTAGATGTTTTAGAAGCCACTGTTAATCTTTAAAAGGTCTTTTTTGTGGGATATTTCAAATATTTTTGTTAAGAGACAATAGAACTATACCTATACATAAGTTACCTTTTTTAGTACCTTTTCGCAACAATTTACCGGTTTTCTATTAAGAAAAGTCTGTCACTCCGGCGAGATGCAAACACACGTTGTTCCATAACTTCGTTTTCAATGAAAGAAGAAACAAATCATTAAACTCACTTAAACATTTTTAATAATAGGAAAGACTAGTTCTAGTCCACAGCTCCGCTCGTGTAATTTGATTATGTTTAACAGCTTCGCTCTTATGGCTCGTAGCAATGGTTAAACTAAGTTCTCATTTATTCTTAGTACATAGGTACCTACTAGGTTCTATCTCTAATCATTCATTTGTCATCACGATAAATATAATTTACTTTAATTTTATACTTTATTTGTATATTTATTTAAATATGTATGTATGTTTATGTGTATTTTTTTAATTTTTGTATGTAGTTATATTATATTTGTAAAGTTTATATATGTAACAGTATTTTTTTTTCATTGATGTATTTTCTGGCACTTAATGGACCTGCTACTTAACATTATCTTTCGCATCCACCACCTCTGCCTTTGTCCTTTATATGCAATGTCTATACTATGTAATAAGTGCAATAAAGAATATACTAGCTATAACCTCCAGGTAAATTTCTAAGGAATTAAATTTATAAGAAATCTATTGTTAACTGTGACGCCGGCGTGTCTGTGGTTGTTGAGGAATTAATATAAGTAAAGAAATATCACAAAAGATAAAAAAATAAATCTTATATAGTAATCTTAGGAGAAAATTGAACTATTAATGTCATTGAAACTGTATTATAATATACATTAATCATCTATTCAGAAAATTCGAAAATCGAAAGCTTCTACAATTACGTACTATAAGTCTAATTTGACATGTATTAGCGTAATAACACAATTGCAGGCGATCGTGGGACACTCTCCCGTCTTATTCTATTATCTGACTGTTTCTAGGATTTCTCGACAGATTCATGGTATTTGCGTGATTTTCCATGAGATCCGACATAAGTTAAATATATATAAGAGAAATATAGATAAGTAAATCAAAGTTTAATATAAAAGTCATGGGTTTGATGCTTGCATAGTGTGTAAGTTAGGATTACCAACTACAATACTTTGTTGAAGAGGGAAGTTCTCGTTATTTAATAGTAGAGGCGCCATAGAAAAAAAGTATGAATTATTTTGTTACGTATGTGATAAGAATTTCATTGATTTAAACAATTTCCTAAAACTATAGGATGTTGGCTTAAATTATTTCTTTAGTAACTGAGTTTAAGTCGTGGTCAAAAGGTATTAATATTAAAAAATCTTTATTTATTTCAACTTATCTATATAATCTGTTATGGTTTTAAAGAAACACCCTTTCAATGTAGGATAAATAAAAAAGAAAAAAGAAGGGTTCCGCCTTTAAATCCTTTGGGCACTTTGGTAGCCCTAAAAACAGTAAATAGGTTTTTCAATTCTATTCCACTTAAACTATTGACCTTATTGCATCTGTAATGAATACTTATCTTGACATTTACGAAAATAGGCATAAATATACTAATCATTTTGTTATTTTAAATTAAAGAAAAACTCAGGAAAATGTCCGAAAAGAAAGTTTTATTTATTAAATATATGTGTAAATCTGAGAAAGTACCATTTTGTTATTATGTGTATTTTGACATTTGTTACTCAATCCAACGACACTGTTGAAAGAATTTAGATAAAGCTTCGTACAAAGATAGACACAAAGACAGTACAAAAGAACGTTGAAAGACAAAAAAAAATATTTTTCATATAGGCGAAACTGCGATCAGAAGTTATTAATGCATATTCCAGAATATGTTCTGACATATGAATTTATATTTGGTAAACTTTTGGTGCGGAATATGTGGAAAAAACTTGTAAGTTTTATATAATGTCGAAAACATGGAAAACTACAACAAATAATATGTCAGTTCAGTCCTCAGTGTGTCACCACAGCACACTATCATTCTTTTGTTGCGATGAAGTCTTGAGAGCTTAGCTAGTTGCAAATAAATAGAGTGTATTCAAACCATACATTACAATTCAAAATTATAGTCGTTTGGATGAACATACTATTACTATTAAATGTAAGTAGAAATCTACATAATATTGTGGGAAAAAAATATCTTAATAAAAGTTTGTGGTAATTATTAAATAAATAAATAACTATTTCGTTGGAACATTAACACACAGCACCATCTAGTTCCATGGTAAGCTACGAGACTTGTGTTATGGATACCAGATAATTGATATACTACATATTATATATAACTTTAAATACATACATATTATAAATATAAACACCCATGACTGGAGTACAAACATTCGTGCTCATCACACAAATGAATGCCCCCAGCGGGACTCGAACCCGCGACCGCTGGCACAGAAAGAAAATAATTTAATGTACAGATTCGGCTTAGTTAGAATTTATTATATGTATAGATAATTATGGATGAGGATTAACTAAGATCAAAACAGTGTCCATGTTCCTCTTGTAGTAACAAATGTCATTATTCTTGATACTAACTTTGACTTAGCTATTAATACGAATTACAAAAGTGTCTATATTTAAATGAACCATACAATGATGTAACCAAAACTAATCATCCATATATAACGTAATAACAAATAGGGCTTTCCCCTCAAAAATTATAGAAATCCAGAAATTATTTCTCCCTGTTCTCGGAAGCCAGGCCGCAGTTATCCGGCTTTTAGCTGCACATAAAAAGAGCAAACTCCCCGCTCTCCCCGTGAGGGCGAACTCAATCGATATGCAAGTATAATGTACCTGGGAGTCCACAAAACTGGTAAAACGCAGGACTGTCCGTACATTTCTCGTTGTTTTCCATGAAAATCTACTTTCTTTCTTACTTGTTTTCTTATACTAAATTCATTTTACACAGAAAAACATTAAAAATATACTTAAATCAAATTTAAGATTATTATTAGCCTGGTCTTTGGTTTTAGGTACAAAGATTTTGGGTAAGTTTATTGACATGTGGCAAAAATATATGTATGTAGTGTAAAAAATAAATAATTTTCTAATATATAGTATTTAATATTTATATTTATGATATTTAGTATTGTTATACCATCTATATCAGCCTTAATAATTGCAAAAATAGTATTATTTTCTTTGCCTATGTCACAGAAAGAACGAGTTCAGTTGCCATAGCAACAATTAATAATGCAATCTACGTCCAATAGGTATGTACGAACTACTCCTAGTTAGCTTAAACAATATCATCAAAATTATTATTCTACAATCGTTGAATAATAGAAATCAAAACAAATATTTCTAGATAATATATTAATATTATGCTTCTATGACACAATGATTTAATAATTCTTCTTCAACGAATTCAGAATAACATCTTGTCTAATCATTAGTAATAGGAATGAAATATCAGTCTTTTAATAATCTTATTTTACCGACCAATCTCCTTCGTGTCTTCTCCATTCTACGTGACATTGGCGAAGTAATCTGTACTCAACTGGCACGCTTTGAAGCCATTAACAAGGGAATTGAATTGAATTAAAATATTATATTATTGAACTGTATTTTCTCTCCCCCACATATCATGGTCACCCGACACACCCTCAGGTGAGGCTCGGTATCTCTGCGGCTGTGTGCGCGCTGTGAGTGTGTGCGCCAGACTTACTGGCGTCACTGTACAGTCTGGACTTGATGAGAATTGGCTACTGATACAGAAACCAAACACGATAGGTGATCCTAATTCGATTTAATTTCTTAACACCTTCAGGTAAATTTCTAAGAAATTAATTTTTCTAATAAATCTATTGTTAACTGTAACGCCGGCGTGTCCGCGGTCGTGGAGGGATTATAAAGGACTTGTTTTGTACTTATGCAGTTGAATTATTTACAAATATACAATATAATTGAAAAAATAATTAATTTTTTTAAGCTCTTTGAATAAGTCATACATATGTATTTTGTAGACATTAATTGAAGGCTACTATATCACTAATACTATATCACTGTTATTACATTTTTTTTTTTCAATAAAAATTACTAGTGAAGAACTTACAAAAATATTACTCTGTTTAGATATAACTTTTGTCTATGGGAAATTTTAATTTTACTGTTTAATGTTTCACAATTCACTATGCAGAATTATTGCCAGTAAAAAATTTAATATTGTAACTCCACAATTCACTTAGTAATATGTTGATTAATGAGCTATATCATAATTATATTATCGATATGAAAATCAATAGAAAACATTTAATATCTATTCACAAATACCAATTCTCTAATAACAGACTATAACGCAAAGCAGGCGCGGGTTGTTTTTAATATTTCATCGTTTCAGCACGCGCCTCTCGTGGGAGCTAGTATAAGATAAACCCTAGCTATCCTTACTTTCAACCTTAACGACGACAATATAAGGTTCAATATCCATTACCTTGAACTTTCCGAGGTATGAGTGTCCAGTTGACACACCCTTTATTTGGTTTGTCGTTTTATGGATTATTAAAAAAATTTGCTATAACGATAGCATCTAGCGCTTACGTCATTTGCTTTTAAATGTACGTTTTTATTTGGTCATTTTTTAAATAGTAAAAGTCAGAATTTGACAAACATGACAAACATAAACTTTTTTACTTATAGTTTAGTTTATAAATACCTTATGTCCTCTGTATATATTAGGGCTTATCAAGCATATAATACAATATGAAGGTGGTATTTGTATATATTTCTTATATTGTTTGACTCAGCAATATTTTAAATAGAACTATTTCCCAGTTCTCATCATCATCAGTAGATAGGAGAAAGCTTAAACTCCTCGTGTGTATGTGTGTTTTTTAGGTCGTTAATGCTGAATGCCTAAACGGTTTGCATATTTAGTACATAGTTGACCTGGAGTAACTCGTAGAGACCTAGGATCGCACACAAGCTAAGCCATGATAAGTTGCTAGTCTATACTACTCGTAATATTATAAAGAGGTAAAGTTTGTGATTTTGTGACGTTGTAGGACGTAATCTCTGTTTCTACTGCGCCGATTTAGATGAAAATTGGCAAGAAGATAGTTTGAGACCCTGGGAAGGACATAGGATAGTTTTTATCACGGAAATCATTCATTGAAAGTTTGTATTGGGAATCAAGCTAGAGACGACCTCGAGCGAAGCGAGGGTGAGTCGCTAGTATGCTAATAATGTTAATAAAAATCCGCTGTACCTTCGCTCACATCTTCGCAAAGTTATAATTACAGTATTCCTTTTCAATATACTCGTAGTATACTACATACCTACTCATATTCTGTAAGAACTTTTATGAAATTCAGCTGCTGAATCCGAGCTTATAGTTCATACGTATGAAGTAAGCTCGCGGAATAAGCTGTCGAGTTGGACATACGTTTTTACAGAATAGACCTACAATATTAATGCTATATTATATTATTCAGTAGTACCCGAGGCTTCGCCCGTGTCCAAACTTCCGATCGCTAACAAAATTCACAGGATCACCCGCTGGGATTAAATGAAAATTTCATTAAAATTGTCCCAGCTGTTTTGGAGCCCATAGGAAACATACATACACACATCAATTTTTATTTTATTTAATCAACAATTTAAATTTATTTATGGCTCGAAAAATCGAGTCTTTTATGAAAATTTAGTAAAACACCGACTGCAGCGCCATCTACTGGATCCATTTGTGAATTTAAATCTTCCACTCGAATATACACAGAAAATATTATTAAAATCGTCCCTGCCCTTTAGGAGATGAGGAGGTACAACGACTGCAGCGCCATCTAACGGGTTCAAATGTGTTTTCAAACCATCCAGGAGCCCATTCAAATATACACACAAAATTTCATCCAAATCAATCTAGCCCTTTAGGAGGAGTAGGTTAACAAACACACGTACAGAAGAATTATATATATTAAGATAGTATATATTTGTATATGTTATATTATATGTAGTAGCTCGAGTTATTAAATTGAACACAGTCTCATCATATGACCAATAAAACTACGGTACGCTAATTTTAATATTATTTTTAGGTATTAAGAATAGAATGAATGACATGCATTCCTGATTGAAAAATAATTAAGGTACCTTACAATATGTCAAGTGAGAGTTCGAGGACGTGACAAACATTTATTTTTAGTGCAAATTATTTTTGAATGCAGATGACAATATATTTTCAGTCGTATTCCAATTAATCCCTTGAAAAAGTACTAACATTGACTTCAAAATAATTTAAAAACCACCACCCCAATTCTTAAGGTGGATTTTTAACATTGAAATTGTTTTTTTGTGGCTCAGTATAGGCCCGATTTTTAGCGAAAGTGCGACATCGCCTTGGTGGTGTGGATTTTGGGACTTCGTGGTTGTTTGGGATGTTAAAAGATGTGTCTGAATGAGGGCTACAAAATGCAAAAAAAAAATTTTGAAAACACTTAAAGGCTTTTTTTTAAATCAATAAAATGTGAAAAACGCTGTCGCTTTTCGCTCGGTTTTGGTCAGAAAAAATCATACCTCGAAATGGAATAAGATATCGAAAAAATAAAAAAAACCCTAGAGATATGACTTCGGACTACATTTAAAAAAATATTGGAGTTTCATATCACTGATGGGTTATTCAGAAGTTGTACCTTTGTGACGCTGAGTTGAGAGTGCGTAAGCGCGATAAATAAATGTTTTGGAGCATTTATTTTTGAACCGAAGTGATTCTTTGTGAATAAATAAATATGTATTTAAACTAATAACTAATATTTATATATATATATATATATATATATATATATATATATATATATATATATATATATATATATATATATATATATATATATATATATATAATAAAACAGTAACTAAACGAAATCTATACGTGAATTTTTCAAAACAAGGACTGTAACATATTGTGTCCTACAGACCCCAAAACAATGATTATGAAAATTTTTATCTGTTTGTCTGTTTGGGTGTGCGCGTTTCACGAAAAAAGTACTGAACCGATTTTAACTAAATTTTGTGTACTGATGACTTATTACTCGGGTTATTATATTTAAGATATCTTTTACTGCAGGAAAATAAAAGGGAGATGAGAGGAGCGGAGCGGAGAGGAGCGAGAAGAGAGAAGCCTATTGTTGAGATTTGGCCTGTCTTTTGCAGTTCTTTTTCGCAAATCTTCTTCGCCTGTCTACTGCGCTTGTCTTCTTCGCATGTCTTTTTCGCCTGAGAGGAAAAGCCTCTCCTCTCCTCCCCCTTTTCTCTTTAAAAAACAAACAAACATTTATATTATACATTTATATTTAATTATTTGTTTGTTTGTGTGTTGTGAATTTGCTTAACTGTCAGTTAACTTAACCGCCAGTTAGCTTAACTGTCAGTTTTTTGAACGGCTAGTAAGTTTAACAGTTAATTTAACTGTCAGTTAGTTTAACCTCCAGTTAGTTTAATTGTCAGTAAGTTTAACTGTCACTAAGTTTAACTATCAGTTAGATTAACTGTCAGTTAGCTTAACTGCCAGTTAGTTTAACTGTTAGTTAGTTTAACTGTCAGTTAGCTTAACTGTCAGTTAGTTTAACTGTCAGTTAGTTTAACTGTTAGTTAGATTGACTGACAGTTACTTTGATTGTCAGTTACTTTAACTGTCAGTTATTTTAACTGTCAGTTAGTGTAACTGTCAGTAATTTTACTGTTTGTTATATTAAATGTCAGTAACCTTGACTGTCAGTTACTTTAACCGTCAGCTACTTTAACCGTCAGTTACTTTAACCGTCAGTTACTTTAACTGTCATTTAAATTAACAGTAAGTTAATTCATTCGTGACTCGTGCACATCACATAAATGAATGCCCTAGCGGGACTCGAACCTGCGACCGCTGGCACAGAAAGTACTACAAACTGAAGCAAACATGTCGTCAAATTATTATATTACCTTATTATTATACCTCCTTACTTCTTAATTACCTATGATAATATTTATAATAATAATTTACATTACACAGGTTTTTTTATAGTTTAATAAATATTTTACTATAGAAATTAATTAAACAGGCTACGGGATTCCGGCAACATTTCATACCCACCTAAATCATTTTAGTGTTGTATACGTAAGTCGTAACTGAAATTGGCTGTATCGCTTTTAACCGACGCTTAAATGAATGTGGTATAGACAAGCAATCAAAACTTAATCTTTGTCGTGTCTTCTCCATTCCACAAGACATTGACGAAGTGAACTGTGTCCAAATGACAAATTTATCTAAACATATAATAAAATTGTAACTACGCCGAATCTGTACATTAAATATTTTTTGGAAAATCTTATTGAAATAAACATTATTATCGATACAGAGGCGAATCTATAGTTTTTAGAATTTTTGTCTGTCTGTCTGTTATCGCATCACAGAAAAACTACTGGAGGGATTTTGATGAAATTTGGTATGGTGATAGCTAGTTATCCGGTTCAACATATAGGATACTTTTTAGCGCGGGAAAATATCTTATTTCTGAGAAAAAATACAAAAACTGCAATGTAAAAGTATACTATATTAGCATACTTTTACATAGCAGTTATTGTATTTTGTAAAACCTAATCTTGGTTTTTGGTCATCTGAACGCAGGCGGAGCCGCGGGTAATGCTAGTAAACCATAAAATAAAGACTTGTATAGACAAACAAATTGTGGTATAGACTATTTTTTAGCATTATATGTTTTCTCCACGCGAGCAGAGTCCTGAGAAAATGTTTATATTATGTATTATACAGCGCAGCTAACTTGAAGTCTTTACTGAAGGTAATTTCGACGTACCTATTTAAAACTGTGTTGTGCTAGCTATTAGCTTAAAAAGTAAAGGTGATATTTGAAAATACTTTATTTTCTTATTTGCTATCTGTAACATTCAGAAAAATATAACGTACTGGATAAGAAAATTATAAGTCATTCAAATTAACAGTAAGTTAGGTTACCGGCTAGTTAGCTTAACTGTCAGTCAGTTTAACTGATAGTTTCCTTAACTGTCAGTTAGTTTAACTGTCAGTTAGCTTAACTGTCAGTTCTTTAACTGTCAGTTAGTTTGACTGTCAGTTGCTTTAACTGTCAGTTCGTTAAACTGTTAGTTAGTTTAACTGTCAGTTAGTTTGACTGACAGTTACTTTGACTGTCTGTTTCTTTAATTGTCAGTTAGTTCAACTGTTAGTTAGTTTAACTGTCAGTAAGTGTAACTGTCAGTTACTTTAACTGACAGTAAGGGTAACTGACAGTTAGTTTAACTGTCAGTTAGTTTAACTGTTAGTTAGTTTGACTGACAGTTAGTTTGACTGTCAGTTACTATAACTGTCAGTTAGTTTGACTGTCAGTTAATTAAACTGTTTGTTATATTAACTGCCAGTTAGTTTGATCGACAGTTACTTTAACTGTCAGTTACTTTAACGGTCAGTTAGTTTGACTGTCTGTCAGTTTAACTGTCAGTTAGTGTAACTGGCAGTTAATTTCACTGTCAGTCAGAGTAACTGTTAGTTAGTTTGACTGTTAGTTAGTTTGACTGACAGTTACTTTGACTGTCAGTTTCTTTAACTGTCAGTTAGTTCAACTGTTAATTACTTTAACTGACAGTAAGGGTAACTGACAGTTAGTTTAACTGGCAGTTAATTTAACTGGCAGTTACTTTGACTGTCAGTTACTTTTACTGTCAGTTAGTTTGACTGATAGTTTCCTTAACTGTCAGTTAGCTTAACTGTCAATTAGTTTAACTGTTAGTTAGTTTGACTGACAGTGACTTTGACTGTCAGTTACTTTAACTGTCAGTTAGTTTGACTGTCAGATACTTTACTTTCAGTTAATTAAATTGTTTGTTATATTAACTGCCAGTTAGTTTGATTGACAGTTACTTTAACTGTCAGTTAGTATAACTATTAGTTGATAAAACCTTCAGTTAGTTTAACTATCAGTTAGTTTGACGGCCAGTTAGTTTGACAGTAAGTTAAATTAACGGCCAGTTAGCTTAACTGTCAGTTAGTTTAACTAATAGTTTCCTTAACTGTCAGTTAGTTTAACTGTCACTATGTTTATCTGTCAGATAGCTTAACTGTCAGTAATGTAACCGTCAGTAAGTATAACTGTCAGTTAGTTTAACTGTTTGTTAGTTTAACTGACAGTTACTTTGACTGTAAGTTACTTTAACTGTCAGTTAGTTTAACTGACAGTAAGGGTAACTGACAGTTAGTTTAACTGTCAGTTAGTTTAACTGTTAGTTTTTGTAGTCAAAGTCACTGTCAGTTAGTTTAACTGACAGTGACTTTGACTGTCAGTTACTTTAACTGTCAGTTAGTTTAACTGTTAGATAGTTTGACTGACAGTGACTTTGACTGTCAGTTACTTTAACTGTCAGTTAGTTTAACTATCAGTTAGTGTAACTGTCAGTAATTACTGTCAGTAGTTACTTTAACAGTCAGTTAGTTCAACTGTTAGTTAGTTTAACTGTCAGTTAATTTGACTGACAGTTACTTAGACTGTCTGTTTCTTTAACTGTCAGTTAGTTCAACTGTTAGTTAGTTTAACTGTCAGTAAGTGTAACTGTCAGTTACTTTGACTGACAGTAAGGGTAACTGTCAGTTAGTTTAACTGTCAGTAAGTGTAACTCTCAGTTACTTTAACTGTCAGTAAGGGTAACTGACAGTTAGTTTAGCTGTCAATTTTCCTGGAAGAAAAGTATCTAAAATGTTGACCGGGGATATAAGGTACCACCATGCAAAATTTTATTTACAGCGGTCTAACAGTTTCGGAGATTAGCCCGTACAACAGACAGAGAAACAAAAAAAATAAAAAAATCTGGATTTCTCTATTTCTCTTCTTACATCCCCCTTACTCGGTTTTTAGCATATTTTTTCTGTGTACATTCGACCTCTACAGTTTTATATATGTATAGATAATATCTTTATGCGTCCAAATTTTGGAACTTTTTGGAATTTATATGGGACGTAATATATGGGAATACTTGTGAACCTTGTGGTGTAAGCTATTTATTAAAAGATTAAATAAAGAATTATATATATATAACCTTGATTCACGTTAGACGATGATATAACACACACAAATAAGACGAGTGTGTGTACTTATGTATGCACGTAAGAAGTTATACTTCTTTGGCATAACAGAACAAAAAAAGCTTAAGATTTCAAACCGTACGTACTCTCTGTTTGTAAAAGGAATGCAGCTGACTTCATCATGTCGCTTTTTGGCTGTCGGTCTGCGCGCGTGGTAAAAATTTTACTCTCATAATTTTTTCCAAACGTACCAAAAGAAGTATAGCTTCAAAATATTATGTCGCAAAATGGTGTTGTTTTCGACTTGCTGTTATCAGTTTGTGGGCAATAGTCAAAAACATATCTATAGAAAAAAGTAACACGTATATATATATATAAAGTATTACGTCATATTTGACCTGAAAACTGAGCATGCACGAAGTAAGCTCTAATGAAAAATAAAAACACCATTTATGTAAATGCACCCACTCTCACTATCTCTAGGTTCCCATATCACAATACAAATCAATATGAATACGCCATACGCAAGAATTACATTTCATCTGAGAAATGCGAAACTGTTTTTGTTTGTTTATACGTACTCGTAGGTGTTGATTAGAAGCCATTTAATGTTTTTTACATAAGAATTGTAGTGTAAATAAACTTAAAAATAGTAAGCCATTTCAGTATTAAATATTATTTTTGAAATTATAGTCCCGTCAAACAAGCACCGACATCAAATTTTTAGTACTTTAAGAGTTATCTGAATTAAACTATGAAATTAAAACTTTACTAGTTTAGAAATGACATCAAAAATAATTCAAAACTAGAGTCATATAAAAATTGTAAAACATTTTGACGGAAATCGGTCTGTCTTTTGACTTTATGTAATAATCTTAATTTAAAAAATGAGTTAGATTGTTAAAATTGTCATATTTTGGAAATCGAATGCTGAATTTTAATATCATAGATATTTACTTTGAATCGTCTTGAAACTCCTTACGAAAAAGCATTCAACTGATATCTCTCCCAAATTATCGTCAGAATTTGACCCAACTGATGAAGCAAGCCATAGCCCCATCAAGCCTAGTATTCTTCAGTTGTTCAACATCAAGAGCCAGCTTCTAACTCCAAGGTGAAAGTTAAACTCAATAGATATTATATTGGGTCGAATCTGGGCTATGGAATTTCAGGATCAGCAGCCAAACATGCTAGCCCCTAGACCAAAGAGGCACTAAATTCATAATATTTTTATTTATTTATTCCTATGATTTATTTGTAATATTTGCATGGTTAAGACACATAACTTCTCATGTTAACAAATGCTATAATGGTGATAAAAAATCTTGACGCAGCTTATTGTAAACAACCATAAAGAATCTTAACAAACCCTATTCATAACTTATCCGTTACACCTCTAATCCAACCCTTCAAAGGGCCCTAAGATAAGGTCAAACTGGAATTGTGTGTGTAGAAAGGGGCATCTTTTGTTGAAGTACACCAATCCCTGTTTTTTGTACCGTCCACTTTTGTCCAGTTTCGTCGGGAGTGGTCCAGATGACCCTTGGGTCGAATTACGGGTTAAGGGTCAGTATGGTCAGTATGGCTATGATTAGTTTAATTATATGCTATATAATTCTCTTTAGTTAAAATGTATAAGGTGTTCATTGTGATTTGAGAAATTATTTCGTCTTTTATTTACTGAATTCTTAAAAGATTTGTGTATGTACTTATGTTATATGGTTGTATGGCGGTCACTATATTATATGTGGTTGTTGTAATAAAACACATTATTCGTATATAACATTTATTAAAAATAACCAATCAAGAAATAAATTATCTAATTACATTATATTTTTATTTTGCCATATTTATAATTTAGTGATAGTATTTCAGAACTACCTACTACAAGCTTTTAGCGATTCAAAATAATCTTCT
Organism: Brenthis hecate; assembly: GCA_951806755.1. Lineage (NCBI taxonomy): Eukaryota > Metazoa > Arthropoda > Insecta > Lepidoptera > Nymphalidae > Brenthis > Brenthis hecate. The sequence goes on from OX638261.1 coordinate 5,318,247, forward strand.
CAATTAAGCCGGTGATTTTGGTGGCACCTTTTCCGATAAAGATTAAAATTAGATTACCTACTAGATACTGGTGCACTGAACATATCCATTCTGTTCAAAGTTTCCTTAATTTAGAGGGTAAAATTAAATCGAAAAAAGCTCATAATAGCTTTCCTTTACTTTAGAAATAATTCTTAAATACCAATTCTTATTAAGCGCGGATCTATTCCTCAAAAAAGATTGTGGTCACAGCCACACGAAAAAGGCTTGTGGGCATGCCCACCGTGCCCATAACGGTGGACCCGCGCTTGATTTTTATTCCTTATTCTAAAAATATGACGAATAATATTATACTTTTATTTTTCTCACTGTCCTTGTCTAATTAATACATCTCATCATTGGGAGACATTATTGAATTACTTCTTCATGCGATATAATTATAACAATTATACAATAGCATAAAAATAAAATCTATAATTATTGTATCGCAAGACAGATATTTTACAGTTATTTTATATAAATTAATTCATTAATACGTACAATTTCTCATCCAAATTGCGCATAAAAGGATCATTTTATACTTCATAAAATTAACTAGATCATGTAGAATTCTAGATATTATTAAATTTATTATTAAGATTATTAAATTTAGCCATTTGAACAGAAAATTTTCAAATCATTTCTTTCACATGATTTTACTTATCGTCTTCTATGATATCATTCATATTGCTCGTTTTATTTTTGGCCCTATTGTAGGTAATTCTGAATCTTTTTTGGCCTACATTTTCGAACTCTGGCAATATGAACTTATGCTTAGATATAATTTCTTCTTTTCGCCTGAGTAATTGTTCTTCTTCAATATTTCTAGCACAACCATTTTTCGAATCCATAGAAAATATTCGTCTAAAATCATATTTTTGGTAAAATTGGCCGAAAACCAAAGGTATGACGGCGAGTACGATGAGGCCTTTCATGTTTGTAAATAATTCCACAGCACGCACGTGTAACTTGTAATTAATTTTACAACTATGTATGAAATATAAAACTATAAGTATGATTAAAGTCAAGTTTCAATGCGTATAAGTGAAGGTCATTACTTACAATTTACTATTTGTACACGTTTTGACATATACATATTTTTTATGGTATTTCAAAATTTACTCCCTTAAAATAAGATACTTTATATTTTCCCGCGATTTTGCTCTCATGGTAAGCAGGACAAGGATGTAAGGTTGCATCGTGCACGTCCGTCCGCGGGATGCAATCCTTGTCCATATCCTTGCCGAATTTCAAACAGCCGATATTCGAAACATCCAGATAGACAGAGTTAGAGTTTCTTTTACACAAGTATAATATTATATTTATTTTACCTAATATTGATTATCGTTCTTATTACAAATGAACGCTTTTAAAAACATATCTGTATAATATATTTAATCAGGTATATCTCGTAAATGGATAAAAACAATTGATTAAAGGAATCTGACTTTAAAAATAGAGCAAAGTTTCATTTCAATCATGTCAATTAAAAAACTCAGCTTGAGCTTCCAAGCATAACATCCTGTTTTACACAAAACGGATATTTAGTGACTGCAAAATAAATAGAAAAATAAACGTGAGTAAAACCGCAGTAACTAGTAGTTTAATATTTGCGAAACGATGATAAAAGAACTCTGTACAAATAGAATATTAAAAATAATCTCTATCTTGTCTAATATTTTTCTAAGTCCAGCTGCGAACAAACAAAGAATTCGCAAGGGCCGTTACGTGAAGAAACTTAATTGCTTATATTTGCATAAACACCTCGGGGGATGTTGCAAAAACGTAACAAAAGGGCATATATAATGTACACTGTGATGATTGATTGCGCCTAGTTACAGTACTGAAGGGTTGAAAGCTTTGAGACTTTCTTAAAAATATTTTAAAGTTTTATTTTTAAAGTTATAGTAAGGGAAAAATGGTAAAATAATTAATATATATCTTTTAGTCTTGTTTAACTACTTTTCTAATTCCATCTTAAGTTTCAGACTGATATAAATATTAACTGTTGCAAATGCATAGCTGAAATTACAGAAGACTTATAGGTGAATACATAATATTTTTAATATCCAATAACAACTTGTTGATACAACAACTCATAATATAATATTTACTATCTATGTATAATTTCAAACAACGTAAAAGTTTTGACATTATTATACATACCACTAATCCTATCAAAGTCAGCATCCCATGCAAAAAACAAACATGCCGAAGCAAAATAAAGCTAAATTACCATAAACAACACATTATGAGATGGCGGTTGTAACCAGTCACAACCGGTTCTGATCGGAAATTGTCAGTTCCGACACTCATTTCATTGTTTTTTTTTGGGCCACAATAGACCCGGTAGTAGGGTCTTAAGCGATTAAGCTCAGGTCAAGAATAGGATGGACAAAAGGGATGCAAGACGCATTTTGTTTAGTGTAATTGGTTTTGATCTTCGCTGGGTGATAAAATTCCCATGGCAAGAGAAGGGTTAGGATAAACTTTTATATTAATTTGATCATTTTTGCTATACATCGACTAATTTTTTTTTGACGAACATAATATATTTTTTATTTAAATTACAACAGTAAATAATGTTAACAGTAAATACGAGTATTTCACTCTTAAGAGTAGATTTTTTTCTTGACAATAATATGGTATTATTATGAAATATAAAAATCGATTTACAATTTGAAAATCGCATGACATAACCACAAAAATAACATACAACCGAATATATTTAAAGTCGGTCAACCAGACCATACCAGATAAAAAAATATTACCAGAAAGAATTATCGATTGGAACGAAAATCATGTACTTATTATCTACTTACTAATTTATATTCATACTAGCGACTCACACTTGCTTCAAACGAACGAACGAACGAACAAACAAACTATGCCTCTTTCTAATATTAGTACCTATAGATAAACTGTGCATTTCAATTGCAGTTTACATTAAATTATTTATTAAATACCACTTTCTCGACTGTATATTACCGACTTAAAAGTCATTATTTAATAACTTTTAACACGTCATTTTTAAATTATGGTTCGGATATATATGTATATGTATGTAGATAAACGTGAATCTAGTGATACAGGTACCTATTTTAAACGCTATCTATATATTTCTAAAACTATTATGTGTAAAACTGTATATCTTTCAATTGTTTCCTTGCTGTTTTTATGAATTGACAAACCTATAAATAGAATTCATTATCTCTAATTTCATATCTAGGCAATATGAAATAAACAATAACAACGCATATCATCAAGGCTAAACAATTTAAATTTTTACACCATAAATATAAGTTAACTACAACAGTTATGTTATATGGCATTTAATACAAAAAAATCTCATAAAACACTGTCGAGACCTGCCTGGGAACAGTCAGAGGTCACATCTCAACTACTGAGTCATATTACTCGGAAGCTCTGAGAAGTGTGAGAATTACATAATCCTCATTACTTAGAAGTAAGATATAAAAATCTTGTCGAGAAAATGTTATTGTAAGCGTTTATAACGTACTAGCGCTGCCTGCTGTTCCGCTCGCTATGTCTGCTTGCAGCTGCACTAATCTATACTAATATTATAAAGAGGTAAAGGTTGTGGGTTTGTGAGTTTGTGACGTTGTAGAGTGTAATCTCTGGATCTACTGGACCGATTTAGATAAAATTTGGTAAGAAGATATTTTAAGGCCCTGGGAAGGACATAGGACTTTTTATCCCGTAAATCATCTCTTAATGGTGTAAAAATGGGGATGAAAGTTTGTATTGGGAAGCAAGCTAGTAACAGTTATACCTATAAAAGTAGCGACTCACTCTCGCATCGTTCTGGTTTGTCCTTAGGTACCGTGAACCGTACTTTTTTTTAAGATAAAAAGTATGTACACTATATGTGCTATTCCAGACTTTAACCTATCTCTGTAGCAAATTTTATCCAGATCCGTTCAGCCGTTCCGGTGAGATTGAGTAACAAACATCCATCCATCTAAACTTTCGCATTTATAATATTTATGGGATTAACCGTATATGATAAGTTAGACGTTTTATTTTTATTCAAGAAAAGTAGTATTCGATCTTTGAGGTAGGTATGTTTATTATTAAATCTGGACTCTGGAGCATTACACAACATGAATCACGATTCTATAGTTGTTGTCATAAATAGAAAAGAAAATTAAAAACATGTTAAAATTACGTATCGGAACGTTATGTCATGGTAAGTATGACATTTGCATGTATTTTTTTTTGCTGTGGAGTGCTTCGTTTTAATGCTCACGTGCTAATTAAATATGTATTAGTAAAATATAATTGGTAATACTATTCCATGAATAATCTATGGAACGCATGGTTTTACAAAATATATGGCCAGTTTTTATATTAAAATTTTGTTTTATCACGTATTGTCTTGCTCTTGCTTCGCTTACATTACAACTGGCATTTAATATTTAAGTACAAAACATAGTTTAAAATAAAAATGAACTATGAATTGTGACCCAAGTAAAAAAATATTTCTAATAAATCAATGAAAATCTATAATATTTTTATACTTTTGGCCATGTAAAGTTAGATCAAGATGTTCTTAGCATATTAAATATATCCATCCAAGCTCATCTGTAAACGCGCAAGTACTATTTGATGTAATCGAAGCATCACTGATAAGAAACACGTTTGTTACTGATAGCAAGCCCGTTACGTTGAAATACAATTTTATAAAAGAACATCGAAAATATAATCTTAACACACAAGAAACAAAGCTGTTAATCGTACAAACTAATATTTATATTTATAAATTTCATGTTGTTATATGTTTTTAAAATAACAAACATTTTTTGCCTTCATTGTTAAAATGAGTGCTCTTATTACAAAGTATTAAGGACTAAAATTCGGTGTCGATTTTGTTATTATAATTTTGTTTATATTAGGGTCAACGTTTCGCACCTTGAATTGGAAGCTCATTTTGTTATCATCTACAAGAACGTCGTTTTATTTCGTCCGAAATGTTTTATTTTATAATTCAATTCTCGTTACGTTAAATATGATCGCACTTTGTAAACGTTAAGTTACGTGTGATAAAAGCTTAATAAACTTTACTAATTGTATGTGTTTCCGTTGTCTATGCTTTAATAACAAAACAAAATGAAGCTTTTTAAAAATTGACACGCTGAATGTTTGCATTTTGAAAATGGATACAAATTTTCTTTTTTTGAGATAGCATGTTATACAAAAATGTTAGTAGTGTTGTGTACAAATAAAATAAGTTAATCTTCATGATAGCTTTTAGGGAATAAAGGAGTATTGCACACTGTACTTTTGCAATAACATCAAAGGAAAGTTTATAATAACTAGTGTTCGCCCAGTAGTCGACCATAATCATTATTGAAAATTCGAGAAAAACATATGTATATGAATAGAACTTAACTATCTATATATAAAAAAAATCTCCAAATTTTTTAGTTTCTAAAGAGAACAAAATGAAGAAGAAACTTGGTTAACAAATACAGGTGAAAGGTATTGTTACGTACTATTTATGTATAGATATTCCATTAGTAATTATAATTACTGTTATGTGGTGTAGTAGATAGAGGTCCTAGGTTAGTGTCTCGGCTGGGACAAAGTTTAATATTGAGTGTTTCTATTAAGAAAGTCCCAATAACAGCCCAAAGTTGGAAAGTTGGTGGTGTTTCACTTACCCCCGTGCCTCGGAGAGCACGTAAAAATTAAAACCGTCGGTCGGACTAGCGCCAGATCATCATGAATTGTAGTCCTATCGGAATTTGAGGGTGAAAGGAGTAGAGAGTGGACGTTGTGTCTTCGCGGGCAATTGTGCACTATAATATCTCCCGCGCAGATGGCTAGTCTCAGTGAGATTGGCCACCGTGCCCGGAATCATTCATGTGGGCATTATTATAATTACTGCTGTATAGTTAAGTATATATTTATCATTCCGTACCTGGCATAGTATACCTATACATAGTAAGTACCTGTCTACGTCGGAGGCCGCGAGGAACAGCCTCGTTCGTGGCAATTTAGGTCATATAAGAATTTGTCGCCTTTTGGGTTTATGTCTGATATTGTCTACACTACGTGTCAAATAGTTTTTAAATTTAAAATTAATATATATGTTAGTTTTTAAGGTATATATGTTATGGGCCTCTGTCTACATATTTAAGATCTTTTTGTAAATATTGCCTGAAATAAATGATTAAATAAAATAAATAAATAATATAAAAAATGTATATGTATCACGAACCTCCAACTCAAGGAAGTCAGAATGTTTAATGAAATGTTTAATGTTTGGAACTATCCATACTTAATATTAAAAATAGATTTCTCAATGAGATTCATTTCTAATTTAAACCTCTAAGAATAATATGAAGGCGCTTATAAGCATCTTGCTATGTTTTTACACAGATAGTATGAGTAGGATGTTTATTACTAGGTACTTGGCATGTCCTTAATCATTTAAGGCTGTTGGTATGTATAAGCATTAGCATACTACATAGTATGCTAAATAAATAATTAAAATTAAAAAACAATTTTTTTGATGTCAAACTACAATACAATCAAAACAGATAATCTATACCAATATTATAAAAAGGAAAAGTTTGTGAGTTTGTGACGTTATAAGGGGTAATCTCTGGACATACTGAACCGCTTTAGATGAAATTTGGTAAGAAAATAGTTTGAGACCCTGGGAAGGATAAAGGATACTTTTTATCCCAGAAATCATTCTTTAAAAGGGTGAAAATGGGGATGAAAGCCTGTATTGGGAAGCAAGCGCAAGGGACGAACCCGAGCGAAGCGAGGGTGAGTCGCTAGTCAATTATAATATTATTTCTTAGAATAATTTTAAAAACCAAACCCCCCACACATGAACTCTACTATAGCGCACCAGATACAATCCACATCTTAAGCTTCTAACGTCTCAGGTATAAGACGCTTTGTTCCCCAATTTGCATGACCCTGCAAACAATGCAAGACCATTTATCTCTCACATACTAACTGACCTATTTCTATTTCGCAGACCCTTTCAAGCGAAGTTTCCCACTGTCCAACAATGACCAAAACCCTTTCGCTACTATTTTATGGGAAACTTTCTGCTCTATTTTTTGCATTGTCCGAACTCTATCCATAGAGGAACAACGGATTCGCCACCGGCGTTTATATGCTTTTAATATAGGTTATAATAACCTCACCTCAGCACCTGAACGTATATGACCGTTATACGTCATTGTTGCTTGTATACAACATTTAATAAATTATTGGATACAAAGAGTTTTTATATTTTTAAAACTTGTAAACGAAGTTAGTGTTTATTAATTGCGTTATTTCTATTGGTCGATTTTATTTTTTATGAATTTATAGAATTGTATCGTTAGGTAGAAATATGATAATAATAATATCAACGAGATACCTAATCATCTTCGATATCTTACTAATATTATAAATGTGAATGGGTAGATATTTGGATGTTTGGTTGTTTGTTACTCAATCACACCAAAACGGATGAAAATTTGGCACAAAGATAGATATAGTCTGGAATAGCATATTTTTATCCCGGAAAAATGTACGCTTCTCGTGGGATACATTTGTTGTTGTTTTTCTAGAGACAAACACAAGGGAAGTGAGGATGAGCCGCTAGTAATGATTATATGATTTGAATTATTCTACGACTCGTGTTTGGTGTATTTTAAGTACCTACTAATAATTACTTTTAACTGAAAAGATAAATCAGAAACATTGTTTTGTCTCAATAAATATATAATTATGTAAATAATATAAAAACATATTTGAATGTACTTATACAGAATATAGGAGTACATGAAAAAGAACTCAGAAAAACTAGCACTGTGCATATTTTCAAACAAAGTATTATTATTATAATGCATGTGGATAACCATAACTCACTTTACCTTGATAATGTTAATAGATATTCTAACTAGTATTTGTATATGTATAATTAACTATCAATTTGTATACACATAAAAAATACATGGCTACTTTTAAAAGAAATCAAAAGATAAACATCAAACAAGATATAAAAAGGATAAAACAAATTTTCACTCACAATTGACTTACAAATTGCAGCAATTTAAATACGAAAGTAATATCTTAAGGTTATCGCGATTTTCCGTCAAACCGTTGATGCACCGGTCTCATTTTAATTGTCCTTTGAAATTCTAAGGGTCAGTCGGACCTAGTTCAGGTAGCCAACCCGTGCTGACCTGCAAACACAATACAAGGGTCATAACAACCCCTTATGCCAGTTTAAACAGCACAAAATCGCTGCAGCGTGATTGATAGGGTCAACCCCGCGTCAAATGACCGAAGTGACCCAAACCTTAGAAAACCACCCCTTTCTTACAAGGCATTATTTGTAATCCCTTTCGCGAATCTATTCCATTGTTCATCATCTATTCAATTTCTATCGGACGTTCGTTTATCGAAAATTCGCGTTCGTGAGAACGATCTAGTTTCTTTGCAAAACTGTAACGTCCGAAGGACAAAGAATTAAAAGGATGGGAAAGTTGTCTACGAGACAAAAGAGTGGACTCTTTTTAATGATTTGCTTTGTGTTAGCGGGGTTTTGATACAGTTTTTGTGTGGTCATTTGTGACCGTTGGCAACGGATTTAGCGATACTATATATAAGTCTGCACGTAACGGTTAGGTGCTACAACTCTGATGTAAGGCGCACTGATCGGTACCTTTGCATAACCTTATGAATAAAATTAATAATACTAATATTACGTTTAAAATCAGCTCGATAAAAATTTGAAAATGTATAATGCATTAGTTATTAATAGTAAATATAGTAAAATAGAATATTTCTAAAATAAGAGACTCTACTAGGTAAATAAGATAAATTAAAAATCTTAAGCAAATTTATTACCTATAAAGAATACATGCTGCATTCTTCTCTCTCGTCACTCTCATCGCAATTATTAAAAAGCATATTAGATGTAAAATAAGTACCTACCTATTTCTTAGTAATTAACCGAATATAAGTATAGCAACTTTATATGTACAGGTGCAATTTAGTATTATTTCACATTGAATTTTTATAGACAATTGAAACAGATTAGTTATATACTTACGTATTTTACAGTCCTCAGAGATTTATTAGATTAAAATATACTTTATTCATATAGACTTTTACTCTTTACTGTATTTTAGATTTTCAAATTATACATTTTTTAAATTAAAATTAAATGCCAGTACGTAACTCCGGGAAGAGACTACCATCGTCTAGAAAAAACTCAACAGTTGCTCTTTTGAAAATACTTTTAATACGCACTTATCCTACGTGGGTATCAACTAAAATTAAGTTCCGGAATAAACACGATATTGATAAGTTAATTGTATTATTCAGCTATTTCTTTTTTCCATCTTTACAAAGATCATTCAAAATATTATCAAAAACTGAAAATGCGAATATATCGCAATTTTTCTTAAATTCAAAGTGACTTATATAATAATATTATATGGCTTCGCCTTTCGTATTCTTATAACATTAAGTGTTTAATAATAAAAGTTCAATAAAAGACACGGCAGAGGAAACGGCGTGGGAGATAGGGGTGCGACCGGCCACCTGTGTACGCGGCGCCAGTTAGTTTTGATACTTTTACCCATTAACTCACCGACTTTGAAATAAGGGGTGCATTCATGTATGTTTTTTTGTGTTATTTTTGGTAATTTTAAACCGATTTTCTTGTTTTTTTAACAAGTAGACCTCAAGAAGTTACACAATATACAATGAGAACACTTATAACTAGGTTAGGTAGGTACCTATTATTTTACTCACCAATTAACAGTACAAAATTATTGGTAATTATAATGTTGCTATAAAAAGAAATATTTCCCTAAGATAAGGAAAAAGATTGTTCGACATGGAAATAATTTTGAAGGGTCATTCATATATGAGGCCTGATTATTATTATTTATCATCATATTATAAGCTTTTAAGTTATGGTTCACATTTTTTATTAATACTAAGTTTGTATTAAATACATCTGTGATTTAATGAATTAACATTTCTAGTTTTGATGTAAATAAATAAATGTATAATGTAATGTTTCATAATGAAATAATGCAAATTTTTGTATATTTTATTATTAAATAAACAAAAACGAGAAGGATATAATTAAAATAAGTAAAAAGTATCAAAACCCGCCATTTGGTGCGGGCGATCGAGCTTGTCTCGAGAGGAAGCTACAGAGTATTCGAACCTTTTTAGTATTTCTTAATATATTGAAGTATAAAAATATAAAAAAGTAATTTCTAATAAGATTTTAAGGATTTCAACTAAATTTTTATGCAACATTAAGGTATTGGCAAATAAAAGGCATAACTTACATATATATTATATTATATTTTTTACATAATAAGAAAATGATACTAATGATGTTTAATATTACATTTTTGTAAAATATAATACCGGAAAAAATAATAAATTAAATACAACGAAAAGCAGGCGAACAAGTAACAAAATATAAATAATTTAATAAGTTCTTCATTGGTATAATATTAAAAAATATATACCTTTCTTTACTAAGTTTGCCAATTCATTTTTTTTTTATAAATATTGATCAGTGACTAAAGCCACAGGTTGTTCTTATCTGCATTGCGCGCACCTGCCGGCCGCACGTGCCAACTGCTACTTACCCCTGCATCCGGGGACCGCTGGACAGTTCCAACGTTTTTTACTTTTGAAGTTAACTTTTTACTTTTATCTTTCATCCTTGCTATCGAGGGCATGAACTCTCCTGCATGCTTCGAGTAGATACTTATTACGAATTATTATTAAATGTTTAGAAAGCTTTTTTTGTCATTTGCGTGTACATAAATGATTATGAATATACTACCTATCTATACTAATATAAAGGAGGAAAGATTTTTTGTTTATTTGTTTATACCGAATAAGCTCCGAAAGTACTGGACCGATTTTAACCATTTTTTCACCAATAAAAAGTTAAATTATCAGGAAGTAACATAGGCTATAATTAATTAAAAAAAAATAAAGATCCTTAAAAATTGCAATAATGTCAAATTAAATAAAAATCAAAGTAGCAAAATATTGCCTATAAAATTCATTATTTGGCGTGCGCTAAGGAAACTATTGATGATACATAAAAAAATAATAATTATATAGGTACTACACGATTTAAGTACCTACTCATTATGAAATAAATTAATTTTAACGGAAAAATGTACGGTTCCCGTGGGATAGATTTGTTTTTGTTTTTCTAGACTCTAGAGGCAAACCCGAGCTAAGCGAGGATGAGTACAATATAATATCCCAAATATTGAAATGTGTATCTACTGAATATTTTGCAAAAGCCAGCTAAAATGCAAGGTTTAATGAAAGGTGAAATTAAATTAAAATAGTTGTTTAGCTGAATCTCTCATTTGCATCTAATATTTTAAAGAGATAAAGTTGATAAGATTGGATGTAATCTCCCAAACGACTCATTCGATTATATATTTACGGAGCCGTCATATATTATTCCGTTAAATTAAATGGACAATATGGACATCAATTGTGCAACCTAAGTCGACGTGAAGAAAATTGTTAATTACATCACATAATTATCTAAAGTCGTAAATATTATGAATGCGAGGGTTTGGATGAATGGATGTTTCTTACACAATCACGGCAGAATAGTTGAACTGTTCTGGATAAAATTTGGCACAGAGATAGATTATAGTCTGGAAAAGCATAGAGGCTACTTTTTATCCCGGAAAAGGTTTACGGTTTTCATTGGGCAGATTTATTTTTGTTTTTCACAAAGCAAGGGATCGACTATCTATTTCATACTAATCCTTAAAACGTACCTAGTGACGAACCAGAGCGAAGCGAGGGTGAGTCGTTTGTTAAAATATATACCTACCTACTTATTGATATTAAAAAGGAACTAAGTAGACAATCAAAAGAATTCCTGCAACTTTAAAAATGCAAAGAAATGCTTAGGACTGCACTAAACGACCCAATCCATAATAAAACATTTTATCTGCCTTCCTACATTTGCAATGCAATTTCAAAGCCACATTTCAATATTCTTGACATGGACATTCTTTGCCTTTAACTAACCTGAGTGATGACGTAAAAAAGCAACAGCTATTAACTATTTTTTAAAGTCGAAAGTTTATTTAACCGCCAAAATGAACGATATTTAACGTCTTCGCAATATGGCGCAAGAAGAACAAGTTATTATGGAACACAAACCTATGAACACTTGTTATAGCGCCCCCTTGGAATGTAGGATGTGAGGCATAATAACGCGTTATACAATCCAGCCATGTGTCGATTGCCCAGGTGAAAGATAAATACCAGGATAAAAATTGCTAATTCATTCTTTAACCACGTTATTGACTTTAAAAATTGAAAAATACATGGCATCGTTTTTCAAATGTGGTTCTACTTACTACTTAACAAGAAAAACGAAAATGGAGTGTTATAGAATAATTTTAACTTAGGTACAAAAAGTTACAAATAAAATCAAAACTAAATTGATTAAAATTAAATCATTATACCTAAGATTTATTAAATATATATATGTGTGTGTGTGTAAAAGAAACAGTCAGTTTTTGTTTATCTATACATATATTCTAAATAGGCAAATAGCTGAAAGCGACATGATGAAGTTAGCCGCATTCCTTTTACAAACAGAGAGTTATGACATACGGGATGAAATCTTTAGCTATTTTTCTTCTTTTACGCCAAAGACGTATAACTTTTTACGAGCGTTCAAAAGTACACACACGCGTTTTTATTAGATAAATAAATTGTATTCATGTGTTTTTTCTAAAATTTGCATTAAATATTTACAATCATCAAATAACCTTAATATAGGTATAAAATTCCCGTGTCACGATGTTGGTCCGGGATTAACTCCGAAACTTCTTATCCGATCTCAACGATATTTTTTTTCAAAATGTGTGATTTGTTCCAACTGAAAAGACAGCATAGTCTTTATACTGATTATTTTTGTTATTTTATTGCAAAATTAAAGATTTTCATTTATTATGTGTGCCACAATAACGCGTGGCCTGGACTGCTAGTAAATTATCAAGTACGTTCTCAAAATCAAAATATATGTATGTAAGTAAAAATAAACTAATAACTAACAATCACCAATAATGATTCCTTATTATTAGCAAAAAGGTTACATGAGATGATTATTATAGGCTCGTTTAATTATTCAATTACGTGCATTATTATACAATGTATTATTAAACTTACGGCATAAATAATGCTTACAGAATTTACATATTCAAGATTTCTTTGTAAAAATATACTTTTAAGCTATTGAATCAAGCCTTTTTTTCACACAAAAATTTCTAAATTATTTTTCCATATGTATGTTTTTTTATGTATCTCAAACGAAGATCAATTTTCATTTCAATTTTATTATCAACTAGCAGAACTCGCGGCTTTGCTCGCGCTAAAACTGCAAAAAATCGCTAAAAGTAGTTTCATACAAACTTTCATCCCCTATTTTAGCCCCTTATGGAATGAATTTAGTAGAACACGTATTTATTTAATTTTATTGGAGAGCATTATTACCAGGTTTTAAGTAATTCTGACCATACATATTTTTTGGATTGTATTATAAAGTGTTTTCCCGTGGGAATTAGGTAAACTCTTGCGGCAAAAAGTACCATATGTCACTCTCCGGCCCTCCGACTATCTCCACACAAAAAATCACGCCAATCCGTCACTCCGTTTCGACGTGAAAGAAGGACAAACAAACAAACACTTTCACATTTATAATATTAGTATGATTTGACGCATGTAAAAAAGGAGGAAAGAACGTCAATTCGAGTGTAAGTTTTCTTTGTGTATGTTGGCGACATCTTAGTCAATTATTTTAAATGCCTATAGTATTAAAGAATAGGTTATATCTCAAAGATAGAATAAATGAAATTAAAAACGCTTTTAGCTAAAAAATGAAGCGTATCGAAATTTATTTATTTTTGCTATTCCAAGGAACGTAGCCCGCACCATGTACATGTTTGCGTATTGCTAATGCGCATCGGCATTATCTATAATATAATAAAAATAGAAACATAGCGAAGTCGATGTGCACATTTCACACAAAAAGTACTGAACCGATTTTAACTAAATTTTGTATAGTGATAACTTATTACTCGGGTCAACATTTAGGATACCTTTTACTACAGGAAAATCTTTCATTCCCACGGGAAAACACAATAACTGGTTCTATCGAGTCGTTCTTAGAAATTTACATGTCTGACGCTGGCTAAACCATAAGAGATACATCAAAACAATGTGCTAGAAAATTGTAGATCTTAATAAGGCCTACAGAAAAACCTGCAGTAGTATATTAAAGTTTTTCTCCTAAGGTACGTACGTACCGTAAAAACGTACCTACGGTATCTTATAAGAAGATTGATAAATGCCTTAGAAAGGAATTTTTCTTACAGGTATGATATTTATTAAAAAAAATCTTTTTTTATCTACTATGAGTAGAAACAGCGCAAAGTATAAACAAAATGATATTGACCCGCAGAGGCACGTGCGCGACAGGTGGCTCTCCAGGTGCAAATTACGTAACTATACATATTAAAAATGATCTCGTCCTTACTTATTAGCCTTGGGTTAATGTCCAGTGGACCGTTTTCTCCAATAACATGTCTCTAGTTTAATCACCTGGTTTCCCTTATCTTTAAAGTTATTATCTCGCTTTTTAAACTATTCCGCTCTTTTACTACTTTTTGCAATATGTAAATTTAGCAAATACACGATAAATAGTTAACAATTTTACATATAAAATATATGGCTTCATTTTAAATATAAAATTATATTACACTCTTAGGGCTGTTGAATAGGAGAATTCTGAAAACCAAATGGCAAATCTTATATAAATATCTAATGGGAAATCCAGCTAACTAGAATTTTAAAATGACAATATATATAGATATGATATACGCGTATTACATAATTATAACTAAAATTAGTGTAATAGTTAGTTTTAATAGTGTTTAACTAAATTATAAAAGGTTTCTCATTCCTAACGAATCCCGTAATCTTGTTACCATTAAAGGCGAAATGCTACGAAGGTGAGTGTCCGTGAGGGGTGAACTAGCACCAGATGCGAGGACATCTGCCGATGCGCTCCACTGAGTGTAACGTCTTCCAGTATAATAAGCCTCAAGTAATGTGTACGTATGTATGTATGTAAGTTAATTCTAAGAAATTTGTACTTGAAGTTCCTAAAGGTTCCTTAAAAAGTACTATGTGGTACCTACATATATCTAGGTACATAGGTTAATAACTTAATGACACTAAATATATACATACATACATACATACATACATATCGTCATGTCAATTAAACATGTGAGAGTTTCACTTCTCACATTTGTGTTTGGCAAATTTTTATATTTTTGACCACAAAGTAATAGAAGAGAATAGAAATAGAATAAGAAGTCAACGGTCAAGCGAGGATAACTACTTCTTAAGAAGAGGTACCTCATGTAGGGAATCTTCTAATTTTTTCTCTTTAGAATACAGAATTATTTTGAAATCTAAACCGAAACAAAATCGACCGACCGAGGTAAAAGGGTGATCAGACCATAGTCCACCACGACTTCATATGTCTTAAGAAAAGATAAGTTCTCTCAAATATACAAGTTTCCTCACGTTTTCCTTTACAGTAAGACAAGTGGTAGGTAATCATGTTGAAAATGATTCGCACGTGATAATATCAGAGGTGCGAGTCCCGGGATTTGAATCCGCTTCATACGGTTTCCCAAGCGAGCGCGTTATCACTGGGCTACCACGGCTTCTATATACTTTACGCAATTAACAATTACGCGCTTTTATTTCTCTTCTAATTTCGAGATGGTTGGTGGACACTGGAAAGCGATATTCAACTTTGTGTTTTGTCATACAAAGAAAGCAAACATCTTTATGGTCAAAATAAATAGAAATATAGTGTAGATATTGATTATCTATTGTTTATAATAAAATTGTAACTAAGCCGAATCTGTACATTAAATATTATTTGGAAATAGACATTATATTCGATACAGAGGCCGAATGTATAGTTTTTAGAATTTTTGTCTGTCTGTCTGTCTGTTACCGCATCACGGAAAAACCACTGGAGGGATTTCAATGAAATTTGGTATGATGATACCTGGTTATCCGGGTCAACATATAGAATACTTTTACCGCGTGAAAATATCTCATTTTTGAGAAAAAATACAAAAACTGCAATGTAAGAGTATACTAATATGTAAAACCTAAGAATTTGGTTTTGGACATCTGAACGCGGGCGGAGCCGCGGGCAATGCTAGTTTTAACATAATATGTACTTATACTCAAAACATATTTTATTCTAGGATCGAACCTACGACAATCACTTTAAAGAAAAATCTACTAAAGCCTAAAGTAAGCGCGGTGAACAGAAAGGACATAAGCGAAAATCAAAATGAAGGCGGACCTATATTACCTGTTTCTATATTTTAGACCGACTTCAATAAAGAGGAATTATTCAATTCGTCTGTGTGTTTATGGATAAGTTATGCGATATCTTCTTCAATTGTGAAAAATATTTTTATTTATCTATCTATATAAAAAAAAGGAATGTTGGTAAGGTCAAAACTCGAGAACGGCTCGAGCTATTCAGCAATTTTTTTTTTCGTATGTTCCTTAAGTAACACGGAAAGTTTTAATAAAGAGAAAAAATATAAAATAAGGTAAATATACACACACACACATATATATATATATATATATATATATATATATATATATATATATTTATATATATATATATAAAACAAAGTCGTGTTAGTTAAACCATTTATAACTCAAGAACGGCTGGACCAATTTTTATGATATTTGATTTTTTGGATTTCTCTAAGTTCGGAATAGGATAATAAGTATTAAAACATTAGAAAAATTAACGAAAAAAGTTTATATTGCTAAAGCTAGCTAATACTATTTATATCTATTTAATCCCTCCACGATCGCGGACACGCCGGCGCTACAGTTCACTATAGATTCCTTAGAAATTTAATTAATTTCTTAGAAATTTACCTGGGGGTGTTAAAACGTATCCAGGGACGAACCCGAGCGACGCGAGGGTAACCTGCTAGTTATTTAATAAATATGTCAACAATTCTTAACATGTCAAAAGTGGCTGTTATGAAATAAAAGCAATACGTCCATACGGGTTAATTAATTATGTTTTGAGTAAATTTGAAGTCGGTGTACCTTTTGCGTTAAAAAATAATAAGGTTACGTTACCAAACATTTACGTTATCGTCCATCGTGTGAAATGTGACTCAATCAATAGCGTCCATCTGACAAAGCACCGCAGTCGGTCGTCCGGTCGGAAGGTAACCTGAGACGAAGCCCTACCACTTCCACTGTCTCATTACTTATACTGTATATATGTATTTTATTTTAAGGGATGTATTTGATTGATAAATTTAATATTATTATGTATATTTTATGTTATGTTCGATACCCTGGAGTTACGAATTGAAGCGAAAACCAATGTATCTCATAATATTTACAGTTAAAAGATTAGATATTTTACATTGATGTTTCATTCAATTCTCAACTTTAACCCAATTTTAGAAATTTTGTACTTAAAAATTATGCAAATGGGTAATATATTTTTCTTATTTAAAAAAAAAGGAATGTCACAGACTAAAATTGCTGGTAGGTAGTAGTAGCTACTACTTTTCACTGCAGTTAATATTATTACAAATAATACTCTAATCTATACTAATTTTATAAAGGAGTAAAGTTTATGAGTTTGTGACGTTATAGGGGGTAATCTCTGGATCTACTGAACCGATTTAGTAAGAAGATAGTTTGAGACCCTGGGAAGGACATAGGATAGATTTTATCCCGGAAATCATCCCTTAAGAGGGTAAAAATGGGGAAGAAAGTTTGTATTGGGAAGCAAGCTAGGGACGAACCCGAGCGCAGCGAGGGTGAGTCGCTAGTAATACATAAAATCAGTAGTAGCAATTGTTTTTAATACATAACAATTTATAGTATCGCATTTAAAGCCCACAAAATTCGTACTAGAAACGGCTAAACAGATAAAGTCATAGGAAAAAATCTGTGCATATAAATTTATCTTCACCGATCAGTGAGAATACATTTTATCAGCTGTGGCGCACCGCAGCTTCCCTTCCGCTGGGAATAGCAATCTCGTTGAGATAACTGATATATTGTGGTCTATTATAATTATTTTTATATATTTTTTTATTGATAAGTACTTATCATGCCGTAACTACGAAATTGCTTGAATTGTTGAATTGTTATTTATTGTTGGTATGTCATTAGTATAATAATAGAATATATATATATATATATATATATATATATATATATATATATATATATATATATATATATATATATATATATATATATATATATAAGAATTTCTTTTTTACGATCATTAAATAATCCCATTTACATGAAATTCATGGTAAAAATGAAATATCTTAAATGTGTTAAATTAACCTATTTTTCGGATATTTTAGTGGATTTATTTGGTTTTTAATGTTCCCGACGTTTTATGCCGTTTTATGACTTTCATTTTATGACCAAACGGGTCATAAAATGAAAATAAGTCCTCCACAAAAATCCGAAAAACTAGTTATATTTAAAGTGTCAAAATATATTCGCATAAATTGTAAGGAAGCACGATATATATATATATATATATATATATATATATATATATATATATATGTGTTCAATGTGCTTAGCTAATCAAAATGAAATTGTACGATTTGACGATTGCTGAACTTATAATAATGAAGACATTTAAATGACAATCAACCATTTTGATGCTACTGGCCCTAAATTAAAATTTAAAAAAATGAATATAGAGTAGATATGAAGTATTTGAGTATGGTCTACCTAAATATGTTTTTAATTACCACGATAATATGTGACTGGTATTAAATACTAAACATCAGGTCACGAGTTCGATTTTGATTAAATTTCTATAAGAAATATGCAATACTTAAATCTATTATAGCTGTTAAGTTTTGTTTCAGTATGTACCTTTTTAACGAAAATAAATCAATGGTTATTAAAAAATAATTTTGTCATTTAAAATCAGTCCTGACTTTATAATTCTGATTAAGCATATCTGAATAATTGAGGAACGAAAAACATGACCTTAAAGACCCGATTTTAGATAGTTTGTTCAAATTAGCATTTACGTTGATTCGAGGATATCCGTTATGACTGTTAATGAGTTGGAATATTTTGTAAACTAATTCGAAGGGATGCATTTTGTATTTAATTACTAGCGATTCACCCGCTTTGTTTCGGGTTCGTCCCTAGTGAAAAAAAATCTATCCCACAGGAACCCTACATTTTTCCAAGATAAAAAGTAACCTATGTGTTATTCCATACTATAATCTATCTCTGTGCCAAATTTCATCTAGATCTGTTCAGCCGTTCTGGCGTGAAAGAGTAACAAGCATCCATCCTCACAAACTTTCACATTTGTAATAATAGTATCGATATGGATTATAATTAATTTACAAGATATTAATGTTGCATCAGTTCGTCGTCTTTAGTGCTTATTTGTTCAAACGACCACCACTTGTTGTACTTTACAGTACAAAACAGAGTTTTTTTTTCTCTATTTTAAGCCCAAATTTTCATTTTTTAAATGTATATATAGATAAAACACTTTTCGTTGGCTATTATTAAAGTAAAAGGAACAATAGAGTTGACATTTAAAAGTATTAAAAACTTTTTTGATGAGTTGGTCGTTTAAACAAATACATAAACACTCGAGTTGCTTGCCTCGACTGTAATAAAACATACTTTGGTAGATAGATACTTATTATGCTTTTATAGGTTACATTGGTCATTGGATGTTAGATAGAAAATAATTTATATTGATTATGTATGTATTTGTTAGGGTATAGTTGAGAAGACGGTACGTATTTTAAAGTATTAATTTGCAACTTATTCGTGAAATAACCCTATTTCCTTTTTAGGATCTTTTAATAAACCATATTAGTATAATTTTGTCTTAAATACAAAAAGCGATGTATTAAATAGATAAATTTTAATTTATAATGGTAGAGTATTTCTCCAAACTCCGCTCACGCCATATAGAGAAAAATCAAAAATAGTAAAATATGTCAGTCTAAGATCTCTAAAAACTCTATTAAAATCGGTTCAGTCATATAAATATAAACTTTTACGTCTCTAATTTTTATATATTAACTAGCTACTCACCCTCGCTTTGCTCGGGTTCGTCCCTAGTGAAAAATAAAAACTTATATAAAAGTAACCTATATGCTATTCCAGTCTATAATCTATCTCTGTGCCAAATTTTAATCCAGATCCGTTCAGCCGTTCTGGCGTGATCGAATAACAAACATCCATCCAAACTTTCGCGTTTATAATATTAATAGGATAGACTACATGTTAATATCCAAAAATAATAAACCGATACTTTCAACCAAATTATGTATACAAAAATTTTAATTTTAATTAATCCATTATCTTGAGTCGGTGATCGGCATCTTGAATTTCTTACGCTATAGTTTTTAATAAGATATAACGAGAAAAACATTTTAGACACTTTAACTTTTTTTTAATTGGAGTTCGGCAATTTTTTGGTCTGTATTTGTAATTCAATAAAATACTCGTTTATTAAGTTTCTTTTCACGGACAAATTCTTGCATTTTTTTTTGCTCCCTTGTCGTACCTACATATCTGTATCATAAAAGCCTTTAAAGGCGGTCAGGAATTAAATGAAAATTTAAATTATATGAAGATTGACCTAAATGCCAACCTAGAAAAGACTTTAATGGTGTGTGTAGATTATAGAACAATTTTTCTGTGCTAAAGAGACATAGGTATCTATCGAATCGTGACATTGTTAGGTACCTTGGCGACAAATTGCCACTCTCACGTTTGTAACTGTTCTCATAGACCTGGTTTATAATAAAAATTTCCAAAGTAGGTAAAATAATTAAACGATTGAAATAGCTTGAATTACTTCATTATTAAAATAAAATACCAAGCACTACTACTACATTCGACTATATAATGAAAATAATTAGTCTTTTTGTCACCATTAATGTATTAAGGCACTAAAGGGCATAACAACTCATTAGTATTTTTATTAGTTTCTTTTGTAATTTGAGACACGACAAAAACTAAATCATTGATATTTAGGCAAATTAAAAAGAATTTCGGCTTCGTAATACCTTCTGCACGATTCTATATACCTATTAGAAGATATACCTACAAACAAGCAAGTGAAGCCGCAGACATTAGTTAGTTAAGTAATTACCGACAAAATATTAGAAAAATAATTTTATTTACAATAAAGAAAATTACAAATATACTTAATTATATATAGAAAAATAAATTCGAATATTATTAAGATGGATTTAAGATGATGTCGATACTCCTTTTGATATTTCTGTGCAATGGAAACATGCAAAGAGAGTTCGAACCCCCGTCTAGCGTCACCTGTGCGAAACATAACATGTTGCAGACTAGTCATTTCCACTTAATCAATACTTTACATTTGTGAAAGTCTCGCCGCAAAATCCATTCTGAGTTTCATGTTTTAATGCTTATCAATTGTATCAATACTCATCAATTAAAATAAATAATTATTCCATACTAGCGACTCACCCTCGTTTCGCTCGCGTCCCTAGCTTGCTTTCCCATACAAACTTTCATCCCCATTTTCATCTCCTTAAGGTATGATTTTCGAGATAAAAACTATTTCACTTACTCATTTTTCACATCATGAGATTTAAAAAAAAATAAATGCAGTTAATATTATTTTAAAAAATAAAGAAATGTTTCCTTTGAGTAAATCTTGATAACGTCAATGTTTAAGGTACTATTCTTCCATGTCCCATCTGGATAATGCACAGACAGATAGCTGTGGACTACTTAAATTTCATCCAAATCAGTCCAGCCGTGATAGCCATACATAATTAATCATACACAAATATACACAATCACATACAAACTTTCGCATTTATAAAAGTAAGTACCTAGGCCTAGTTTTGTTTTATTCATGTAGTAAACGTTTTCAATTATCGTAATCTGGCTTACCTATTTAAACTCTACCTGAAACATAAATATAATCCACCTTCGTCACTTTTATTATACTGATTTTATATGTTTTTTTTTAATATTTAGCTTCATCATGTAAATAAATTAACATCCAATAATCGTTACGTTTTTATAGTAGTTATTTTTTTGTCAAAACCGTTTCCGAACGGATCGGTTTCCGCTCTTTTGCCGCAACATATTAACGCGCGTTTTATGTTAATCAAACAGTGAAGAAGCGGACTTTAGCGCCAATTTAAAAACAGATTAAAAATCTTTAATACAGAATATATAAATTATTAAATGGGTACAATAAAATATCGTTAAATAATAAAATACTAAAAAAAGTTATTTTGAGGGACGAAAAATAACAAACTTATATTTATTTTATTTAAAAATAATTATTTATTTACATCTCTGCCCAATATGTTAATATAAAATGATCAAAACGCACTTAATAGGCACATGACAAATTCACACTTTAAGCTGCAAAATAAAAAATTGTTAAAAAAAATAACAAAACTGGAATTAAATACACTGTCAATGGTAAATCAATATATTTTACAAAAATGGTTGAAACAGGAATTTATAAGTTTTATCCATTCAAAAATAATGAGCAAAAACTATTTGAATCTGCAGTGCATTGACACAGCAGGTGCGTGGCGCGTGCGCACCTTGGACCAAGATTACGAGATTACCCACTCTGGTACTTTTTATAGAGCCCATTGATATTTAAAATGATTCACTTTTATTTTTTATACTTTAAGTTATTTAATTATATAAAATATAATGAAAATATAGCTATAATTTATTATATAACCACTTATAAAAAAAATAGGTGACCCTTACTTATCCCCTTCTAGATGTGTATGGAATAGATCTACTAAATCAGAATGGCAATTAAATAAATTATTTCTGACAAAAAATGGTACAAAGTTCATTCCAATTGATCTAGCATATAGAAAAGATACAGATATCACGCATTTCTATAGTTCTATAGATGTATACACATAAGTGGTATTTAAAAATAATAAATAATACCTCTAGGTAAGAAATAAAATTAAAATATTAAATACAAAAAAAGATAAAATACCTCCTAAGAAATTAATTAAAATTCTAAGAAATCTATTGTTAACTGACACGCCGGCGTGTCCGCGGTCGTGGGGGAATAATCTAATTAACGTAAAGAAAGGTGATAATTTTCTTATATAATAGAAACAATTTATTTCAATATTCGCTATTTTCTTAGTAATGTTGATGTTATTAGGCTCTAATCTAAAAATTATCTACACATATATAACTTTAAATACGTACATATTTAAATATAACGTACATATTTAAACATGTATTTAAACACCTATCCTTTATATTACTATTAAGAAATATTATCACGATAACTTCATATATATTATCGTTATAATTGATTAAATTGATTATATGGTTGTCATGAGCTTGAAATTCAATTTTATTGTAATAAACTATAAATAATTGATCACATTGTTAGTATGTAATATGGCTATACAAGACATTACCCAACTATAATTATGAGTAACATTACTTACCGCAGACGGTTTAAATATTTTCTGTTCAATTTTTCATACATGTTTTGTTTAGATGACCTATAGGTATGTCATCTTTTATAAACTATGGTACTCGCATCAAACTATTTGCTAACTTGTTAGAATCGGTTCTTTATTTCACAGATCATCCTTTATCAGCAAACTGACTAATAATAATCATAGAGTCAAATTATATATATTTAATTGCTAACAAATATTGTCTATCTATGTAGACAAAAATAATATTATTATAAGCAGAAGCAGTAGGAAATTTTATTTCATTTAATTAGATATAAAACAGAGGAAGTTCGGTTGTCCGCCGGCATATATTGTTTGCTATTTGTTTTGTACTCCTTAGATCTCTATATTATTATATTGTGATCCTGTACCGTAGACAGAGAGTGGACTGAGTGTGTCTTTGCCAGCCGTCAGCTAACAATGGCGGAAAAGCGACAGAGATAAAACGAATGTGCGGCCAGAAGTATTTGTACTCATTCAAGTACGATTAATGAAGATAGATATTTATAACCATTGTACATCCATTATAATATTGTAATTTTTAAATAATATTAATATTATTTTTACCAAATTGGAATGAAAGACAGGTATTGGCCGCGCGTTCGCTTTCTTTCTTTCTAGAGAGTGGTCAATTCCATGACAATATTGTTTCAGTTTATTCTCTACGTCTATGGTCCGCACAAAACAAGTCGAATAAGCAAGTGAATAAGAAGAGATCTACAGGCTTATACAAAATGGCATTCTACGATCGTCTACGATAGATAGACAGAGAGACGATACGAATAGTTAAAAATTGTATTAAATTGACTTTAATCCATATACGTACGGCTAAGGATTGGAACAACCTGCCTGCGTCGGTGTTTCCGTCCGATTATAATATGGGTGTCTTCAAGGCAAGAGTGAATAGGTGGCTACTGAGTTAGTGCGACTTACCATCTACGACTGCGTTACCACTTACCATCAGGTGGAACGTAGTCAAGCACTAATTCTGAATAGTATAAAAAAAAAATGTAACTATGTACGCATAATGTAGATATAATATAATATGTACAATAATTATATATGCGATATATGTATATTTTTACTTTCGATTTTTATTCATCAACTATCGACTCACCCTCGCTTCGTTCGGGTTCGACCCTACTTACGTTTTAAGGTATAGTATAGATTTCTCAGAGATGAGATATTTTCCCGCAGTAAAAAGTATCCTATATGTTGACCCGGATAACCAGCTGTTATCACTCGAAATTTCATCAAAACCCCTCCAGTGGTTCTTCCGTGATGCGGTAACAGACGGGTCAACATATAGGATACTTTTTACCGCGGGAAAATATCTTATTTCTGAGAAAAAAATACAAAAACTGGTTAGAATAAAACCACAATGATACTATATATATTTTAGCAAGGTAACTTACTAAATAAGGCAAAAACTATTAAAAATCTTATCTTGAAAAAAATAACAATAGCGCTATTTGTTTTGGTTTTTGGTCATCACAACTCGAGGGGAGGCGTGGGTAATGCTAGTTTTACATAAAACAAGCAATTAAAAGCCATAGAAGAAATTGAAAGCTTGTGAGTCAACACACAAAAATATGAAATAATTCTAACTATGGTAGTCTGTGACGTCGACAGACGGTGAGTCACGAAGACAATGTACCCTGAATCATGTCTGGATTAAACAAAAGACTAAAGTATTTTTATAAGAATTAGTTACCATTAACTTTGTATATGTACTATTTTGTTTTCTATGACCTAACTGACGGGTTCGATTCCTAGTATGAGTCACCAAAAAGTTATTAAAAGTGTGCCAAGTAAACATATTATATACACCTACCTATTGCTACCTATTTTAAATTAAGCTATGTAGAAATAAGCTTTTTATTTATTTTGTATGTGAAATAACATATATTCCTATAAATATATTACATCTTTTTCTTCCTAATTAAATTAAACTACTAATTTTTTTCATTGAATTGATTTTTTCCTTGAATTGATTTATTCATTGAATTGATTTTTATTGATTGATTTAATTGATTAATAATTAATTTAATTAAATAATTCTTGAAATATAATTTTGAAATATGGTAAGAAAAGTATGAGATACATAGATAAAATTTGAAATACTTACATACGGATAGGTATCATTATAAAATGTTATCAAACAAGAAGTACATATCTTGTTCATAATCTTTATAGCAAAAATGATTTAGCATTTATTCTAACGTCTTACCAGCTAAATCGTTTAATTGACGTTGTTTATACCAATAAGTAATATCTAGAAGTAGAGTCGCACAGCTGCCCCACACCTGCCCCTCTTATAGGGATTTTCCGACCGATGACCTCCAACGGTATGATATAGATATAAATCCAAATTACAAATAAAAGACATTTCTGTAACATAATTTTTTAAATAGTATCTATACATATATAACAAAAATTCGAATCTGTACATTAAATATTTTTTGGAAAATATTATTGAAATAGACATTATTAATTATTAACCATACAGAGGCCGAATCTATAGTTTTTAGAATTTTGTCTGTCTGTCTGTGTGTCTGTCTGACTGTGATCGCATCACGGAAAAACTACTGAAGGGATTTTGATGAAATTTGGTATGATAATAATTGGTTATCCGGGTCTACATATAGGATACTTTTTACTGCGAGAAAATATTTCATCTTTGAGAAATCTATAGGTATAAACGTTAAAACGTAGGTAGGGACGAACCCGAGCTGATCGAGGATGAGTCGCTAGTTGTAATATGTAAGCGAACGTATATCAAATGAGGTAACAAATGACATATTTAACAACGTATATTATCGGAACTTTTGATATGAATAGATCGATATGTTTTAATTTGCGAAATCAACCTCCTCATGTCGCCACGTGTCAAACTAACATGTTTCCTACGACACCAACAGCTCTTTTCAGAGCTAACTTTTCTGTGTTTCACGAGACGTCTAGTGTAGCTACAAAGTAAAATAAAATTAACAGTATGACATGTTGCACAAATCTTTTTACTTTCGATGATCAAATAATGCGATCAGAGCCAGGTCTGTAGGTCAGAGCGTCAGCTGTCGATCAGCTGCTTTTAATTAGTTATACCAATCAACTAAATGATATCAATGAAAGATTTATATACATTGTAAATTTTAGATTTCTTTTATTAAATGATAATTAAAGCGTATTTTTTTAATATCTCTATTAATTGCAATGAACTCGAACAAAACTAGACCTTAAGTTATTCTTAACAGAATAAAGAATTATGACACAGTCGCTTATCCTATCTATTAGATTTCGCTTGCTGCTCTGCTCACGTATTGCGACGATATATAATAGTAGTCTATAAAATGAAATGAACTTTATTCAAATAGACTTATTACAAGCACTTTTGGTGGCTTAGTGGAGCTATAGCCTTTACCTTTTTTTTACAGACAAGACAGACAAGCGCGTACAGACAGACGAATAGGCGCCGATGAAAAAAACCAAATAGACATTGGAATCAAATAACCAAAATGTAATGCAGCGCGCAGAAACATTATTTTTTATTATACGTATAGATAAAACAATGTAAAGTATGTCAAAGTATTGTGGATTATGTTATGCCATATTTTTTGTCCATATTTCGTTTTTTTATTAGCGATATCCATTGAAAAATTCTATTTGTCTAAGTCACTATATAAATAAAAATGAATGGCTAAACCAACATAGCAACACCTAAGCGCAAAACTCGAGAACGGCTAGACCAATTTGGATTTTTTTTCAAATATTTGTTGATAATATAACAGATAAACAAACTAGACTTAAGATGAATATAAATGGATAAAAGAAAGCTACAGGTAGGTAGCAGGTTAGCGCGCGCGTGTGCGTGGGCAGATGCTGCGGACATCTGCCGCGGCGCGTGCGCATTACTGGGAGTGGCTGACTTTGATACTTGCTCTTTGAAAGTTTTGGTAATTTTTTTTTAGTATTATCTAAATTATAGAATAATATGAATAGGTTTTGTTGTTCTTACCTATATAGTTTAATACAACTTATTATAATATTTTTTATTAGTAATCATATTATTATGTCGGTATAATTAATTACCTACTACCTACTAGATTTTAGATTCGGTTACATTTGATTACCGATATTGTTTATATTTTATCTTTTCTGGTCTCTATCAAAAATTATACATCCCAAAATATCTATATTCTCAGTAACAATCTCACGGGCAATACTATGAAGCTTTAAAAATTAAATATGTAAGGTGCTTACTTTAAATAAATTTTAATTAACAAATTTTAAAATGTTTGCATATAAATTATCAAAATCATTCGTTTGTACTACAGTATCGGTCAGCTGCTCTCCGAGCATCTCGCGTCTGCCTGTCTATTCTGTGCGTCGAACTCTTGCATGATGAGTGGTATAAGTTAGTGGCGACTATAAAATTAATGGCAAGCTTAGAATTTATAATTTCTGTGACTGATTTTTTAATTAAGATGACACAAATTTCATATTCAAATGCTACTTGTAAGGGTTTTTCTTTAAAAAAGTAGATGTCATTAAGATAGTAAGTTATTTAAAAAAAATTGTTATTGTAAAATTATTAAAAATTTTGTGTCCTTGAAATAAAATCGCGGGAAATATGATACAAAATTAAAAAATGGTATTACGAGTATATACAAAACATATTGTACCTACCAATTGTAATATTATAAATAAAAATATTACTCATATTTACACTATTATTTTTGTCTTTTATTATATAGAGGATTTTAATTCAGACTCAACATTGATCTAATATTTTCTACTATTATTAGGTTCAAAGGAAGTAAAATTTGTTTATTTGCTTACGAGATAAGGTTTAAAATTACCGATCTGATTCTAAAAATTATTTTATGTACTATAGACATGCTATGTATTAAGTATTTATTAGTGAACATTATAGGCGTGTTGATGTATTACACGACCAAAGTCTCATACGGAACTTAGAATAAAACATATGTATAGAACCAGAAGTTACGTTTTAACGTTTAGAATATATTTCTCAGAAATGAGATATTATCACATAATAAAAAGTATCCTATATATTGACCCGGATAGTCAGCTATCATCATACCAAATTTCATCAAAATCCATCCAATGGATTTCTCGTGATGTGTTCTCAGACAGACAGACAGATAGACAAAAATTCTAAAAACTATAGATTTGGCCTCTGTATATATAATGACTATTTCAATAAGATCTTCAAAAAAATATTATTGTACAGATTCAGCTCAGTTAGAATTTTATTTTATGTATAGATTATGCTTAACATAAACGCTTTTACTTGCACCACACACCGCATGAGTCACACCGACATTGACCGTGTAATCTTGAGCGTAATTATAACATGCGATCCTTACTAGCAGATATACATCATTATGTAACTACGATCTGATTGCAAGACTGTCATCGTTAAAACGAAAAGATTAACAAGGGATACCATAGTTTTATAATTTTTATACAAAAGTAAGATTAGGTAAGACGAATAAATTATATATTAAAGCAAACAAGGGGTTTATATACCTAAATAGTTTCGACGGTTTAGGATGTTTTTAATTAGAAACCAGTTACGGCATTAACATATTATAATTCTGTAATATAACGATTACATTTGCCATTTAAATAAAAAAATATTTTAATTCTATTCAACAGCGATGGTATAAATAAATAAATAAATAAATAAAATAAATAAATAAATAAATAAATAAATAAATAAATAAATAAATAAATAAATAAATAAATAAATAAATAAATAAATAAATAAATAAATAAATAAATAAATAAATAAATAAATAAATAAATAAATAAATAAATAAATAAATAAATAAATAAATAAATAAATAAATAAATAAATAAATAAATAAATAAATATAATTTCCTCTTTAGTTTTGTTAAAAGAAAAAGAGATAATATCTGTTGCTAATAAAGTGATATCCATATTTATTTCGTATACCTATAATAAAACTATGTATTAATAATTGACATAAACTCTATGACGTGTATTTTTCAAAGATTTTTTGACATTGGCAAAGTAACTAAAAGGCATTAAAGCCATTGACAAGAAAATTGAATTGAATTGAAATCTGTGACATTAGATAAGCTAAATAAGTTCTAATCACCTGTTCAATTCCATGTTGGCTATATGTAAAGGTAGTAGTAGCCCAGTGATAACGCACTCGCTTGGGAAACCGAGTGAAGCGGGTTCAAATCCCGAGTCTCGCATGTCCGATATTTTCATGTGCGAATCATTTCTAACATGATTACCACTTAGCTTAAGGTGAAGAAAAACATCGTGAGGAAACCTGCATATCTGAGAGAACCTAACAAGTTTTCGAGAGACCTGTGAAGTCCACTAACCCGCACTTGGCCAGCGCGGAGAACTGCCTATGGCCTGGTCCCCCTCGTATTGAAGAGAGGGCCCAGCAGTGCAGTGGGACGTTAAAAAGGGCTGAATACATATGTAAGGTTATAAATTAAAAAAAAAATGTTTTTTTTTGTAAATCGAACTTTAATTCATAATTTACAAAAAAAAAACCTAATATTAATTAGAAAACAGTTTAAGCCTTAAATAACGAAGATATGGTTTTACAAAACCCGTTAAACATTTATTGAACTTCAGTCACCCATTGTTCCTATCAAGTCAAGAGTTCATCTGGCGTAACCTGTTCTATAAAATGAAATACTTGAGGCAAAAAATAGAAAATTGACCGCATAAAAACGGACGACAGATGCTGACAATAGAAGTACATTAGTCAACAGAAGCAGACTGAATGGGTTTTTAGAAAATATAACAATATTTGAAAATTAAAAAATCATTATTTTATAAATAGCACAACATTTTTTTTGCCTGACTAAAATACCAGAAGAACATATATATCATGTCAAATAAATGACAATGAAAATCCTCTAACTACTTTCTCTATTGAAAAATTTTTTTTTGTCTTCTCAATAAGTTAGCTCTTAAACAATGTAAGATAAAGTAACTAAATTAGAGTAGGTATGCGTGTTCGTTTGGCGCCGGCTTTATATTAAAAAAAGCTTATTTTAATTGTCACTATGCAATTTTACGTTTCGTCAATTGAATACTCGATTTCAAAACCTCTACCTTATTCGTCATTTAAAAATCGTGTTCATCATCATAAAGATATTGTCCTCATTCATTCATACTTACTACGGTTAAGCCGCTAAAGCTCTGCAGAAATTTCGACAGCGTAGGTATTGCTATAACGACCTAGCTAACTACTAAACTAGTATAGTATTGTATGATCTATGGTAATAATGAAGATTTATAGATTTTTGTTGTATAATTTTGTGTGTAGATACCGTCTGTAATAACTATATAATAGCTTTTGAGACGTCTAAAACCTTAGTCTCTTTCGTGGCCATGTTTGTTGTAAAGCTTTCGAAACGTCAGGAACAAAAATTAAAAAAAAAAACCGTGACTAAATTCAAAAATATTGTAGTTTCATTTAAAATGTAAATAAAATATTGACGTGAATGAAAAAAAATATATTACAAAGTTTTTTTTTTAATTTATTTGCTAAATGGGTGAAAAGGTATGTAACGCAATGTTTTTCGAGTGCCAAATAAAAAAAACACCGATAGTTAATTGACAAGCTGCTATCTCACATCACTTTATGCGATTTGAGTGTTTTACTAGTTTAAAGTAGGTACAAAACTATTGCCGAATTCACAAAGGGACTATCTATTTATAATCAAATGAATTGAAATAAATATTTTAGGAACCCAGCTACACTTTCTGACAGACCTGTACAGGAAGGTACCTCCGGCACGAGCTATCTCGTAAAAACCATTTATTGTCTCCCATTCACGGCTCTAGACCACTTGGAAGTTGGAACAATTACACCGTGACATTGCAACTGTTTTTGTTTTTTTTTAACGGATTGGGCACAAGAAAGTGGCCAAATATGCTATATGCCTATTGCCTAATATTTAAATGCTTCATTTTATATATGGCTTTAAGTTTAGTAATCACTTAAAAAAAATTTAAATTTTTAAATTTACCATCATTCTATCTATTCTATAAAATTTTAACATTTCAATAATTTTAACAGAATACGTTATTTTCAATGCCTATAAAAATAATAAAAATATACAAAAAAGGAATATATGGGGATTGGAGCTTTATCTGCTCTATAATAAAATTGGTGGTGTATTTATTTTGGTATATTCTAATAGTTGTTAATTATATTGGTAAATTCTAATCTAAACATAGAAAAATACCTAACGCTTAATTTTAAATCAGCAAATAATCTTTGACATTCCAAGAGTGTTTCTAAATTAGACCATTCAGACCTTTCCAAAAACACAAAGAAAGACAGTCCTACCTCGCACGCTATTACT
Source organism: Brenthis hecate (assembly GCA_951806755.1). Lineage (NCBI taxonomy): Eukaryota > Metazoa > Arthropoda > Insecta > Lepidoptera > Nymphalidae > Brenthis > Brenthis hecate. Next base: position 5,350,337 of record OX638261.1, read on the forward strand.
CGTACCTACACGATGAAATAATCAAAATATTACTTATTTCCCGAGGCTTCCTTAATATAATTGACGAGAGTAATTAATTTTTTTTAGTATTTCCATTTTAGATTTAGCACATCCCTTAAATTCAGATTGTAATTTCGGGAATAACATTTACGCCTCTTAATTACATCCAAAAAAATATCGTAAAAGTTTCTATCTCCAAGGGCTTACACTTTGTTTTTATCGTCAGTATTATACGACACGTAGGTACCTATAAGATAAGAAAGTCTGAATAAATATTTGTTTTTTAATTTTTCAACAAATAGGTAACACATAATGTATAAAATATAATTAGTTAGTTATCTGTTATTCATAAATTATAAAAGCTATTTTGAAATAAGCCCCCTTTGATTATAGAAAAATAATGAATTAATCAACGAACAAAAGATTTACAACGTTAATAAAAATATACAATTCACAAAACATTTAAACAAGGTAACATGAAAGATATTATACAATAATGACCATTGCCAATATTTCTATGTGACAGTCCAATGCTCAATATGTAATTTTGTGAAAGTAATAAATATAGCTCGCATCTGCCGACTTTCACTATATTAAGGACGCACCTTATCGTGTCCGTTATAGCTTGCGTTAACTCGCAAGTAGTCTTATGTCTGCGCATTTGAGTGCCAACTCTTGGCAAAGGTTGCGGATTCAATTCTTGTCAAGGACAGACAATTTAAAAGTGCTTGTAGAAGCCTAATTATGAATGTCATTCTATACTATAGGTATAATGTTGTAAATATTGATACCTATATTTATGGGATGGAGAGTACACAGATACCTATATTGAACTAGAGATTTACCATTGCTTCCTTTAGTTGCGTGATGACGTGCTTCAATAGTACCTACTTATATAATTTCAGTAGATATATGTATATATGTACATACTTACATATATCGACCTAGTGATAGAATCTTCTAGTCCAAGAACAGAATGGCGGTTAAAAAAATACGACACCTCAGTACCTACCTGTACGATAATTTAAACTATTTAAGAGTACCTAACTCCTTGGTATAAATGTCAATTTTGGAAAACTTATCCCAATGCGAAGGTTACCTACATACTAAGATACCTAAAACAATTATTTTTTTCATTTTACAATACATAACAAATAGACGAAAATAATTGATTTCTTTACACTAGCCAACAAAGTTTTCACTTAGGTATAGGTAGGTACTAGTACATATTTGATATTAACAGTGAGTGAATTTTAACTTCATTAAATAATAATATAAGGTTGAAATGAAGAATTTCAATATTGATATAATGTGGTGACGGTTTAAATATCCGTCTTTACACTGGAGGTCGCAGATTCTTGTCCTGAATTACCTATATTAAATGAATTATTATTTTTATGATGATCATTGTTAATTATATTTGATGATATCCATATCTACTAATATTATAAATGTGAAAGTGTGTTTGTTTGTTCCTTTGTTTGTTTGTCCTTCTTTCACGTCCAAACGGAGTGACGGCTTGGCGTGATTTCTTGTGTGGAGATAGTTGGAGGGCTGGAGAGTGACATAGGCATACTTTTTACCGCGGGAGATTATTTAATTCCCATGGAAATACACGCTATACCTAATACAATCCAAAAAAATATTTATGATCAGAATTACTTGAAACTTGGTATTAATATTCTTCAATACAATTAAATAAATACTTACGTGTTTTAGCATTTTTCGAAATTCATCCTACAAGAAGGTAAAATAGGGGACGAAAGTTGGTATGAAACTACCTTTTTAGAGATTTTTTGTACATTTAGCGTGAGCGAAGCCGCAGGTTCTGCTAGTATTTATATATATTTGGACTATTAACTGACATATTATTCGCAACTCGATATCAGTAGGTACAAGCAGTTATTAACCTCCAACATGTACCTAATTACATTTATAATTTCTCATTTCGTGGCTCTACTTTTAGTTAACACATATTGAACTTAAAGCTTAAAAAAACAATAAAAAGAATTCAATATGGCTCATATTTTTTCAGTCCCTTATTATCTCATCATACCCAGTCCTTTTAAATTAAATATTAAATTAATACATATTAAATTTAATATTACGTTTCAATATAACAACTTTATTTGTATCAATCATTGATATTATGCGATACTGATACTTATCCCCAAATCTGTCCCCTATCTCGGCGAGATAAACTCCATTGGATGCTGCAGCCACGCCTCTCATCTCCAAGCGGCCAATCAGAGAGGACGATAACGTTATATAAATAAACTGTGTTATACTTGTGATTATTATCTAATGTTTTTTTTAAAAGTTGTAGAATTATTTTTAAAGGATGTTATAGAATTAATTTGTGTACCTACTGACATTAAATCATATAAAAAAATGTTCTAAAATTGTAGGTTTGACAAGTAAATTTATGTTAAGCAAATTAAATGGGGTTTTATTTGATAATCACAGAAATTAAAAAATATATATATAATAGGAATGATAGTTACCTTATTTTTTGGATGATGCATAGTTTATTGGTACGATTTCAAATGCTTATTTATGTTATAGGTAATAAATAGGTAGGTATATTTAAATATTTAAAAATAATAATTTACAATTAGCGTTACGTAGGTAGGTATTTCATACAATAGACAAAGAGTGTAAGGATTCATATTAAACTTAATAGTAGAGTTCTTTATGTAAATGAGGATCTTTTGAAATACCTACTATAGAAAGTTATTAAAAGTTTGAGAGTAGAGTTTTTTCTAGCTAAAAGCTACTTGGATAAAAAAGCCTAAAATGTTTCACAATTTGTATTTTAATTACGAAGTGTATTAGGTATATAATCTGAAATATATTATTTTCTAACAAATCTTGATGTCATATAATGACTACATAGCCAGTCATGGTTGGGTAGGCAAAAAGGTACAAAAAAAGGTAAAATAACTTTACAGATCGCAAGAAAACTTACTAAAGAATAAAGGTTTCAATAAAATATCTTACAAATAAACTAAAACGCTAGTGCAGTGGATTTTATTTAGTTTACATTAAAACATACCTAGGTTAAAACGTACCTACAAACAATGACAATAAGAGTACTACCTGTTATAAATACGAAAGTTTATTCAAGTTGACGCTGTTTATTTATCATATAACAAAATAAAGTATTTAATTTTTTTTTCTTGTTCTTGAATACGAAACTACTATAATCCATACTAAAATATTGTAAAATATGTGAAAGTAACTCTTTATTGTATGTTACCTATTCACACTTGAACCACTCATCAGATTTCGATAAAATTTGGCAAGAACATAGATTGCATTATGGGAATGGATATAGGCTACCTTTTGTTGCCCCATAGCTCTCCATTGCAGTGGAGCTGGGTAAGAAATCATATACCATACATTTTTTAAGAGAAATAGTAGTACTAGTAATTCCCAATGCCAATATGGCATTGGGAAATGCAAAACTATAATATTTTAACATTCTATTCAGGTATACAGAGTGGAACAAATCGATGGGACACCGAAGGAAAGTACCTAAAATATTGAAGTTATCAAGATTTACTCAAATGAAACATTTATTTATTTTTTTAAATAATAATAACTGCGTTCATTTTTTTTAAGTTTACCTGATTCGGGAATCGAACCAAATAAAAATGCGAAAGAGGACACCGTCACTATTTTATCAAATTAAACGATAGGGTCTATGGAAAGGGTAAAATTTCTCGAACAAACATTGCATCTTAGAATTGAAGAAAACGATGAAATTTTACAAATTATACTTAGGTACATATCAAATCTAACATCGTGGAACAAACGCACAGGACATGGAAGGGAAGTGTCTTAAACGCTGAAAATATTAAGTTTCACTCAACGGAAACATTATTTTATTTAAAAAAATTAGATTAACTGCATGTAACGTTTTTTAAAAGAGGTGACCAGGACCGGTAATTGAACCAACAGAAAATGCAAAAAGGTTCACCGTCACTATTTTATCGAATTAATGGATATTCTATGGTAAGGACGAAATGTCTCGAACGAAAATTGTATGAAAACGATGAAATCTTACAAATAGCACATATCGAATGGTACGGAACCCCGTACATGTACTTTTTATTAATATGACTTTTACTCTATGTATGTACTTAGTAGGTAGGTATATTAACTTCGATGGTCGATATCGATTAACGTTTAAAAAAAATGTTTCTTATATTTTTATTTATTTTTATTCTTTGTTATTATATTATTTTGTTATTATATAGTAATAGGACTCTGTGGGCACCCTTCGGATACGGAACCCTAAAAAGTAGGTACCCATGTACTAAAGAATTCTAGTTGGAAATACTATTTCTAAGTTATAAGTGCATAGATAAGTAATATAGTTATAAAATATTATCTAGCGTTTTTTGAATAACATTGATTGAATTTTAATAAGTAGGTACATCAAATTTTAAATTACCAAATGATATTTTACTCTTACAATACAATTTTATAATTACTTTATCATTGCCTATATTTTTAATTAGTGATTTAATCAGTCACAGGGATACAGGTAGCGCCATCTATGTGACGTGTAAGAAAAATAAATAATAATATTATAGTAACTAATAGGTATGATAGTATTGTAGACATATATTTCAATCAAAACAGGTAAATACTAATGTAATTTTATTATTTATCTTTTACATTAAATATCTCATTTACATTTTGTGCATTCATTTTAAAATTATAAAACGAAAGATTTTAGCGACATCTAGTGATGAGTAGCGTATCTAAAAACATCTAAATTTTAATAATATATTTATAATATTTAAAAAAAAATTTCAGAATAAGTTTAATAATTAATATTTAAAAAAAAAATTTCAGACTAATTTAAATGTATATATAAAAATAGAGTAGGGATTGGTACGTTTTTTTTTAAATTAAAAGATGATATTATTGTTATTTATGAATTTTATTTCCGGTAATAAAAAAAAATCACTTTTTTATGTACGTCCTTTATTTATTTTAATTTGATGACTAAAAAGTAAAATGTAATAAAGTATTAATTGCCTATTAGATTCACGTAATATTTTTTAAATACACATTTTAGCGCTTAAGAAAAAATGAAATTAAAAATATATTCATTGACTCGATATATTGTATTGGCTATCGTATCACGCACAAGTTTCAACATTTAACAGTAATTACTAATTTCGATTTTGGAAGTTTAATGCCTGGGGGTTAGATTCGTATTTTTTTTATCTCTATTACCTATCATATTAAGTTTATACAAAAACATTTTATTTTAATATAATTTTACATACAAAATGACAACAAACACCGGTATTTATCATTGGAAATTAGGAGATATAGCCCTTGCTAGAATATGTAAAAAAGTTTACGCAAAAGTGCAAGTGGTGAAAAACGAAAAGGGATTGTTTCACGATGAGAAAGGTAAGTATATTATTTCAAAAATTAATAACTATAGAAGATATATTCAATATTAGGCAATTATTCAAAGAAAATATTTTTTAACTTTTACTTACCAGTTTGACCTTTCTTTTTCACATTTTATGATTAATTATCTCAGTAATCTCCAAACTAATCAACAGATCGTATAAAACTACTTCATCTCCCTACACATGTTAAATTTCATCATTGTCGTTTAGTTGTGGCATTATGAATTAAACAGTCACTGTATTTAAATATGGTTAGGCAATATTTACTTAGGTTTAAGATGTTATTAAAAATAGAATGCTAAATCTTATTGGAATCTTGCATTTATATCATGATTATTATCCAATAATAACAACTTGTGATGTAGTTGAATAAACATGCTTTGTCTTTAATGTCATATTCTTGATAAATAGAATCAAATTTAATTAAGTTAATTTCAAGATACATTTTTATAGACTTTATATATATATATATATATATATAATATATATATATATATATATATATATATATATATATATATATATATATTTTCATTTAAGTATATTACTCAGTTTTAGGGATTTCAGCAGATGAGACTGGATTAATAATAACAACACAACTCTGTTACTATGTAGAGATCATTCGGACTAAGCAAAGACTATGGCTCCCATACACTTGCATGCACTTAGCAGCTCGTTCCAGACCCTTTTATGGACCAGCTATTAAAGAGGCTATTACCAAACCTACAGTAAAATCTGTCCCTCGAAAGGTACCTGAATGTTAAAGTATACAATATAAATAATATATAAATAATAAATATAATTTTATTATGAATACTAAAAATTGCAAAAATTCTTGCCTCAATATAATATTGCTATTAAGACAGAATTATTGTAAGCTCATTTGTTATGTATAACAAATATCTATTTACCTATTTAAGTATTATTATGAACTACTATGCTTAATTATATTAAATTTAAATTAAAAAAAAATATATTTATTGGAACAAATTTAAATTACAGAGAAAAATCATAGAGGACCACATTTTACCACTTAACGTGAAACCTTTAAGGCATAAAGTACCTGATCTTAATATTTCATATGAGATCCGACAAATGCCTTTAAGACAGAGCAAATATGAAAATGCATTTAAAGAGTTTGTGAGACTCGGTAAAGAACAGCTTTTTGATCATTTCTATGAAATTTTTTGCCTTGAAGATAATGGAGATATAATTGATTATTTACAAAATGTTAATGCGAGCACTGAAGATAAGTTTGAAGTGGTCATTAAAAATGTGGTCACCGAGAAGGAAATAGACAATTACTTACATCAGTGTTGGAGATACAATTATGTGCACAAACAAGTGGACACTAAAGATAGTTCAGAGTATTCAGTAAGTGCAGTATTATTGTTTTTAAAAACAAAAAATATAATACATATTTATTAATATCTCATATTTACAATTTTATTTATATATTTTATTTTCTTGAGAGAAAATAAGATTATTCTAGAACATTTTAGACACAAACTTTATTTTAAATTTATATTAGTGTAAAAACTTAGTTTTTGTTCTTATTCAGCTATTTTAGTATTGCACATAATGTAATATAACATATTCATTAATATTAAATATTTGTTTCTTTTTATTATTTATATTTTTTTAAATTACTTTTTTTTTTTATTCAGAAGTCTTCATCATCAAACAAACAACCCATAACAGTACACATTTCATGGTGTCTAGTTTGTGGCGAGGCTGAGAAGTTAAGGGAATGCACAAATTGCCCATCATCCTTCCATCTGGCTTGCAGACGAGAATGGCTGGTCTCCATAATCCGTGAGTATTTTTTAAGTAGCCATTGCTTCAGGGTTCGCTAATATTTTAGTAACAATATTTTTTGATCCTCAAAGGTATATCAAAATTGAAATTAGTCGAAAAAAATGATTCCACTGGATATATAGGTGTTCCATGCAGCATATTCGATATTTACCAAACACTTGAACTGTCAGCTTTGTTCAGCATCCCTAGTATTAGAGTAATTGAACTTTATCTATGGCTTACCTGATGTTCTGGAAAAATGAGCGATCGCATAACGGTCATAAAAGGATAGGTACGTATTTATGTATGTATGTATGTAACATGCATACATACATAAATACATATTACATCTTGTGTATATTTTGCTCAGTTGGAAAAAATGTTGGAGATTTTTGGTTCTGGTTTCGTAGAGGACCATTTTCCCGTATACTGAAGCGTTAAGATATTTGTTTTATTTGTGGACTTTGCCTTTTACGACACCCTCATCCTTCGATGTCGATGTTATTCTTAAGCAGGACAAGGCGAAATAACAAAGCAAACAGCGTTGAGCCAAAAATTAGTTTTGTATTTGAGATATACATTAAATTCCGACTAACTACTAATTTAATGATACTATAAAAGACTTACGAGAAAAACATATGAGAAATGATTTCTTTTTTCTTTTTAAATTTCGTATAGTAAGCTATGTATGTTTTTTATTCAACTTAAAAATAAATGTAATGTTTACGGTAAGTTAATATTTGTGTTAATGTAAATTTTTGAGGTAAATATTTTAATGCTATTTTTATTTATTTATATATACTGCAGTGTGACCAAGGTAAAAGATTTCAGGAAAAATATAAATTACATAGTGGGTTCCACTGGACCGTAGCAGCTAAAATTGTCGTGTTTTTAGTGTTGCATTAGTACAATTTTCGTTCATTTTCTTCATCCGAAGCTTGTTGTAGTTGATCATATTATGTTGCGTCAACTTTTGTTTCATATGACTTTGGGGGTGTTATTTGGTTGTGCAGTACTAAGAGTCTGAAAAAACATCATATATATAATAATTTCATAGATTTCATATGCTACAATCAATCTTTTATTATCTACACATACATAGAATAATTCCTGAAATACCAATTGTAAATAAATAGTACGTAAACATTATGAAGTAACCTATCTTAGAGAACCGAAAAATTGTGCATTAAAAGACCCGTGCCTAAAAGTGGGACTTTGAAAGACTTGCATTTTTATAAATATTACTAGCGGTGTAGACAAAAACAAACATATCCCACGGTAACCGTATATTTTTCCCGGATAAAAAGTAGTATATGTGTTATTCCAGACTATAATCTATCTCTGTGCCAAATTTCATCCAGATCCGTTCTAGCGTGAAAGAGTAGCAAACACATCACAAACTCACATTTATAATATTAGTATATATATATATATATATATATATATATATATATATATATATATATATATATATATATATATATATATATATATATATATATAGGCTTAGATTTTTCACAAGCCTAATTTTTACAGGACTTATTATACGTTGAGCAAAAAGCATATTACTTGAATTATAGCGCCAAGTAGTGGCAGTATCAGTAAACCACATTTTACTGACTTTACAACTAGATGGCGCTATTCATGTATTTGCAATTTCTGCATCGCGCTGTCTAGATTCCGGCGCGCACAATGACCACGCAGAGCCGCGACAGCTCGGGCATCGCTTCTCGGCCTTTTGGCTAAGATCAAAGTGTAGTATCTGTTCTTTTCAGCTTAATATCTGAAAGTTCCCGCACTGCGGGACCAGTATATTAAACTGATTTTTGTGACTCGGCGGGATGTTCGGGGCTCGCTCCACTCCCGCCACGGGTCGGCCCGGCATTGCAGTGCCGCCGGGATCGGCCCACATTATCCAACGATATCTTCGACAGCTTAGCCAGGCAAAATCGTGTAGTCTATCTATCATATGGCAACTTAAAGCTAAGTAATTCGATTAAACGTTTGTTATCTGTAATATATTAAACACCGTCGGAATTCAACCAGCCCTGGTGCCCTGCTACACTCAAACGCGATTATTATTTAACTAAGTGACAGAAGTTCTAAACACGACTGATTTGACTTTTGTGTTTCACACGAGAGACGAGTTGTCTTTTTTCATCTCACAAATTTTGCTACGTATAAACAGGTAGTAATAATTTGGCTGTCCAAATACGAAAAGCGTTATAAATGATCCTATACTCGTAGTATATTGAATATATACTCTGAATCGGATAAGCCGTTTCTGAGATAAGCGTGCACAAACGCACAGACAAAAATTCTAACAATAATTGTTTTGCGCGCTATTTGCGTTGATAAAGGTCCCAATTATATTTTTTCTCATATATCTTCTATGTACAGACAGCGATCCATTATATTTTTATTATATGTATAGCTTACCAAACACTGCATAATATGGAGTAAAAAAAATTGAGATATATTCGTTCTTTACTCTGCTACATGGCGCTGTAATCGTAAGAGTTGATAGCGTTCACTAGATGGCGCTGTACATTTAGACGCCATTTCTACATCGCGCTGGCTAGATTCCGTCGCGCATAATGACACCGGCGAGAGGCGTGAGTCACGACAAGACCTTACTTCATAGGATCATTTCTATAGTAAGCTCTTCACGAGATCCACACACCAGGTGTGATCGTGCAAGCCGCGAGGATGAGACGTGGCGCGGCGCCCTGAGCGTGAGGCGGGCGCGGCTTCGGCCGACAGCCCTCGATGATCGTTCACTCTCCGCCTCGGCGGGGAGCGTGGGGCGTCGTCGCTGTCTGAGCGGCTAGCTTTTTGAAACTCTTTTAATACTCCTTATAATATCTCATTATCCAGGGGATGAATAAACTCCTAGATGTTTTGCTCACATGGGTTATTGTTTTGAGTTATTGGAATTTGGATTCATTTCTATTTATATAGATGTACTCGTGATAATTGGCAAGATATCTTTAATAATCCTATAATTACAATTTCCAACTACATATTTTCTTTATTGCAGATTAGGAACTCGGGTTCCATCTATAATAATATTGATACTTGTCATTATAAATTCTGTTAAATTGTTCCTAAAACTCTGTGACCAATGTTTAATTAAATGATCCATTTGCTTATTTCTAGGTAACTGTGGTAAATTATTCACATAGAAGATCCTATTGAGATCTTCAAGTTTCGTATTGTTTCATAGAAGCGATGCTGTTATTATCATTTGTACTACCTTGGGTCAGCTTTATCATAGTACTATCTATGACTTTTTCATACTTTGTTTGCAATATTAATATTGATGTGCAGTTATTTTGTGCAAAAACTAACACATTCTCTTAAGACTCTATGTCGCACTCATCGCAAAATCAAATCAAAATCTTTGGACCAAAAAAAATGTTCGACTATTATTTGTTATTTTTTTATGTAATGCACATACTTGCCTTTCGTGAATTCCAATTTGCTTTTGAGATTCGTTCAGTTGCAAAATAGCTTTAAGTTAATCTCAAGTTTTAGTTAAATTTCTTTATATTTTTAAACTTCTTTATATTATCTTTCTTTTGTAAACTTTACATGCTTTAAATCTAAGTTTTATCTACATACATGAGAAATATATTGCTCTTAGTTCATTTTTATACTTACTACTTTTAGATATTGTATGTAATGTCCCTTTTACTTTATATAAAAGTTTTTTTTCTTATTAAATAAAATATACCTATATATATGCAACTTATTTTTTAAAATTTTACAATAATGCGAGATTTAAAAAAGATCAAAAAACAGTAAGAAAGGTTTCAATGTTTCAGATAAGGTTAGGCAAGCTCGAAAGTCTTTTGATATTTCTGCTAGATGGCGCTGTCCATAAATTCGCGTTTTCTGCATCGCGCTGTCTAGATTCCGGCGCGCACAATGACCACGCAGAGCCGCGACAGCTCGGGCATCGCTTCTCGGCCTTTTGGCTAAGATCAAAGTGTAGTATCTGTTCTTTTCAGCTTAATATCTGAAAGTTCCCGCACTGCGGGACCAGTATATTAAACTGATTTTTGTGACTCGGCGGGATGTTCGGGGCTCGCTCCACTCCCGCCACGGGTCGGCCCGGCATTGCAGTGCCGCCGGGATCGGCCCACATTATCCAACTATATCTACGACAGCTTAGCAGGGAAGGCAAAAATCTCAAGGTGTAAAAGTAACGAAAAATAGCGTACCCGTATGCATTCGTTACTATAGCATCAGTACTCGTTACTTTTGAATCGTTACTCGTTACTTTTGATATCCGATAGCATACTCGTTGAGCGTCGCATCGAGTCGTGTTCCGTATGTAATTGTATTGCGTACGGAATAACGTTGACGTCGCGTTGTTTTCTGTGTAAAATAATGCACGATCAGCAAACCATTTCAATTGGAGAATTACATGATATCCAGAACCCAGAAATTTTAATTATTTATAAATCTATATAATTTTTAAAAACTTTACTAACAATATTTTTTATTAATATTTTTGAAATTAAATAACAAATAAAAAATAGGTAATTTAAAAATGAATAAGTAACGGCATCTATCACGTTAGAGTGACGTCGTAATGCATATATTATTTAAAATCAATTGCGCGAACGATTTATCAAATCATAATCTGTATGTATTACACATAATCACATAATCATATCTCACGTAGGATAAAAAGATAATTATTGTAAATATTAAATAAATAGAAATATTGTACACAATTATTATTTTAAAAGAGCCATTGATGAGTTTCTCGCCGGTTCTTCTCAGCAGAAAACTGCATTCCGTGTCGATGGTAGCTTCCTAACGGACTGACTATACTGACATTTAATTTTAATTTAAAATGTAAAATTGACGATTCAAAAGAGCTTGTAAAATTTTATTTGAATAAAGTATATTTTGATTTCATTTGACATAATCATTCAATAAAAATTATAAGTATTTGTTGGATAAAAAACTAAAAATGTGTTTTAAATATTCTGGTTGTTTCTAATTGAAAATTGTTTCTAAGCAAAATTTCTAAGATCTGGAAATCATGCAACTCGAAATAAATAAATAAACTCTCTAATTTACTCATCAATGGTATTAACTGAAAGTTGTATTTTGTTGAATAAAAAATCAATAAAAACATCGGTACCAAAATATGTACGGAAAATGCGAGTAACGAAATGCATTCGTGAGTAACGTTTCGGTACTCGGTACTAGATGGCGTACCCGTTACTCAGTACCGAATACATACGGTTTGCTACAGCTCTACAAAAATCGTGTAGTCTGGATTCCGGCGCCCACAAAGACCACGCAGAGCCGCGACAGCTCGGGCATCGCTTCTCGGCCTTTTGGCTACGTGCAACAGATATAAGCGATCACGGTGTAACCATTAAAAGCGATATAAATACTAAGAAGAAGAAGACTCAAGATCCATCAAAGCGTCGAACGTTACTGAAGAGGGGATTAAGTTCGTCATCAACATGAGCGACGCTGGAAATATCGGTGTGTAAGACAATACCATCGTCGTACTTCAGCCGATTTCAGTGGACACCCCTCTGAAATGTCCGCTATGTAACACTCGCGGCCTCTATAAGGGCGAAAGAAAAATCGAGAATTTCGTCCGGCATTGTAAGGCACATCACAGAGACTTATGCGTCACATATCGGTGTTTAAAATGCAACTTTGTGGCACCGCAGCAGGCGAGGTATCCTAGGAAGATCGTAACAGCACACTGTCTCGAATGCGTGCGAATAACAAATCCTACGACGACAGCCGGTCGCGATCGGATACATCGAAACGTGGTACGAGAAGAGTTGAATATTGCCCTGCCTCGGAATAATGACTCTCGAAGCGAGATTACGTCAATCATGCCGAATTCAACACCTGAGGAAACGAGGCCCGAAGAGGGAAGTTTGATGTCAGAGGTGATAACAACCCAGGCGACGACAAATCCGATTACGCCTTCCGTAATAGCCACCGAACCTGGCAGTCATTCCCAGGCAAATATATTGCTCTCGGCCGGAAATGAAACCAGCGGTTCTACCCAACCCGTGATAGAAACGGAAAGGCCTGCCAGAGGCTCATCTCGCATCCCCACAAATGAGCAGATAGCCCTAATGGAGGAGCTTAACCTAGTGAATTCCACTGAACAACTACATTCTGTTCACCAGAAAGTGGAAATTTTCATGTGTAGGTTAATAAACAACACTCGAGCCCACCAAACAAGCAGGCCACAAGCTACTAGGAATGAAAACCAGATTGCGCTTACAGATAAGATCAAAGAAGCTACAAGAATACAAAAGCTATACCGAAAGAAGCGCAAAAGAGCTATGCAACAAGTACTCACGGGGCCCGCCAAAGTATGTAGTATGGATAAAACACAAGTCCTCGAGTATTTCGCAACTCTTGCCGCACCGAGACATGGTGAATCAACTTGGACGGATGTCTTCAAGCAAGAGCCACCATTTGACAGCACTGGCGAAGAACTTACGGCCTCGATTCGAAGAGAAGAAGTACTGGAGATTCTCAAGAAAAGAACCAATACAGCACTAGGTCCGAACGGGCTTACTTATTCAGATCTACAAAAAGCAGACCCGGGTGCCTATGTAACAACTGCTCTCTTTAATGCGATATGGCACCTGGAGCAAATTCCGGATAGCTGGAAGAATTCCAACACAACGCTCATATACAAGAAGGGCGCGGTCGATGACATCAGAAACTGGCGACCAATTGCTATGAGTGACACAGAGCCAAAGCTGTTTGCTGCTGTACTGGCTGAAAGCTGAAACAAACGCTTTAATCGGGCACAGAAAGGGTTCCTCGAATACGACGGTTGCTTTGAGCATAAGTTTATCTTACAAGAAGCCATTCGAGAAACCAAAAATAAAAAGAAGAGTTTGGCTGTCGCTTGGCTGAATATGGCAAATGCGTTCTCGTCAATACCGCACTCTTCCATCATGCGTGCATTGACTGGGCATGGGGTACCATCGAAAGCGAATCTATAATTAAAGCAATGTACGACAACGCAAGAACCCGTGTTCGTACTTTGACAGGTTTAACGGACCCCATTATTATGAAAGCAGGAGTTAAACAAGGCTGTCCTTTGAGCCCGCCAATATTCAACTTGACGCTTGAAGTCGTCCTGCGGGTCCTAGAGAGATCCGGAGAGGGGTTTGTTGTTGGAGAAAATCGCATACCCAGCCTAGCTTACGCTGACGATATCGTCATATTGGCAGAAACAGCTGTAGGCCTAACGAACCAGCTGCAAGCAGCAGAATTAGCAGCAAAGATGATTGGGATTAGCTTCAACCCCGCTAAATGTGCTACGCTCCATATAGAGGATGGTAATGTACTACCCACTGTGTTCTCGATCCAGCACGAGTCAGTGAAAGCGTTGGGACTTAACGACCACTATGAACATCTAGGAATACGACAGGTTATCAGGTCAAGCAAACTCCTATAAGCTCGATTAAGGAACTCATAGCAGATACCAGACGGCTGGATGGCTCTCTTCTTGCGCCATGGCGAAAGCTTGATGCGATGTGTACCTTTATCCTCCCCCGACTCGACTTCGTCATGCAAGGCAGTAATATATACAAAAGCCACTTAACTGAAGCGGACAAGGTCGTCAAGGGTGGCTAAGGGTTGGCTCCATTTACCGCAGCGAGCAAGTGCGGAATTGGTTTACATACCACCATCGCGAGGAGGAGGAGGGCTGCTTCCTCTTAGTGATCTCTATGATCTATACACCATAGCACATGCCTACAGAATGCTGCATGCAACAGACCACATTGTTAGTGGCTTAGCATCTAGGCTGCTGAAGGAGATG
Source organism: Brenthis hecate (assembly GCA_951806755.1). Lineage (NCBI taxonomy): Eukaryota > Metazoa > Arthropoda > Insecta > Lepidoptera > Nymphalidae > Brenthis > Brenthis hecate. The sequence continues at coordinate 5,365,415 of OX638261.1, forward strand.
GTTTCAGAACGCCTAAGGAAACCTGCTAGCAATGTGGATATTGCTCGGATCCTCCCCGGAGACTTGGATCTGCCACGCTCTTCCTCACGAACGTCATTCTGGGCAAAGGTTCGTACATCAACCTATCGTATTAGATCCAAATTTAATATCCGATGGATCTGGAATGACGACGAGCGAGAAATTACTCTCCGGTGGGATGGAGCTGAGCCAATAACACCAGCAACAAAGGGCATGGCATATAAGCGACTGAGGATGAAGCTGACTGACTACTACGCCTCCCGTCTAACTGCCAAACCAGATCAGGGAAAAGTGTTAGAAGTTACCACCAAAAGCAAGCATTCTAATCACATTCTTTGTAACGGCAGAAACACGAGGTTCTGTGATTGGCGGTTTGTACATCGGGCACGATTGGATGTATTACCACTCAACGCCACAAAAAGATGGGACACGGACGCCGACAAACGTTGTCGCAGGTGCGGAGCCGATGAGGAAACACTCCCACACGTTGAAAACCACTAGAGTGCACACTGTAGCCAGGCAGAAACGGCATGACAACATCGTGAGTAGGTTAGTAAAGGCCAACAGGCACCCTGGAAGTGTTTCTGTTAACTGTACGGTAGAGGGAGTGACCGGTGAAGCAGCAATGCTGAGGTCTGACATCGTGATCCGAGACAATGCCAGCAAGGCAATCATTATTGTCGACGTAACGGTGCCCTTTGAAAATAGATTGTCTGGATTCAATGCAGCAAGGACGGAAAAGCTGTCGAAGTACGCCATTCTAGTTGACCAACTAACCCTACAAGGGTACCGAGTGGAGGTAGAAGCCTTTATAATTGGCACTCTTGGAGGCTGGAACACGAAAAATGAAAGAATACTTGATATCATGAAGGTGAGTCGGTATTACGCTGGGATGATGAGAAGATTTATGGTGAGTGACACAATACGATGGTCCAGAGACATTTATGTGGAACACGTCAGCGGAGTGCGACAATACCAGCAATTAGCACCGTCATTGAAAATGGACGTGACAAGGGTTCTTTATCTTTGTTTCATATGTAAACGCTCTCTTGAAATGTATAGTCTCAATATTTTAACGACTACATTTTTGTATTTATCTTAATAAAAGTAAATAAATAAATAAATAATAAAAAAAAGGCTTAAGAGAACAAATAAGGCAATAAAATTATTATAATATATATTAAGCAATTGGAATTAATAGTTTGTTGACTTTTTTTTACCCCTTCACTGGGGAAGTCTTTTTTTAAACAAATAAGCCCTAATCTGTTCTTTTCAGCTTAATATCTGAAAGTTCCCGCACTGCGGGACCAGTATATTAAACTGATTTTTGTGACTCGGCGGGATGTTCGGGGCCCGCTCCACTCCCGCCACGGGTCGGCCCGGCATTGCAGTGCCGCCGGGATCGGCCCACATTATCCAACTATATCTTCGACAGCTTAGCAGGAAAGGCAAAAGTCGTGTAGCCTATCACACGGTAACTATAAGCTAAATAATTCGTTTAAACGTATGTTATCTGTAATACGTCGGAAAATAACCAGCCCTGCTGTACTCAAACAATATAATTATTATAACTTGTGAAAGAAAATCTAAACCCGACTAATTTAACTTTTGTGTTTCACACGAGACACGAGACATCTGTTTTTTAAACGACTTCCAAAAAGGAAGAGGTTCTCAATTCGTCGAAATCTTTTTTTTATGTATGTTCACCGATTACTCGAAGACGTCTAAACTGATTTGGATTTTTTTTTTGTTTAAAAGGGCACACTTTCCAGGTGGTCCCATATAAATTTTATCGAAATCGGTCGAGCGGTTTTTTCAAAAAATCAACAATAAATAGTTTTTTAAAATAAATTGTTTAATCGAATATGTTATTAAAAAACCTTCTTCTTACAAATTATCTGCTTATTACGTCTACACTAAAAATGGAAAAATAAAAACTAAAAAAAACTGACTTCCAGGCACTAAAATGTAAAAAATAACTAAACGGAAGGTTTTCATTTAGAATAGATACCTAATCAGATATATTCGAAGTCGACGCCAGCCGACAATATTTCAAGATATGAATTATAGGTAAATATGTATTTTACGTATAAAAATATATTGGATTTCCTTTGCGGCTAGCACCGACTTCGAATATATATGATTTAGTTAGGTATTTTTTACATTTTAGTGTCTGGAAGTCGTTTTTTTAAAGTTTTTATTCATCAATTAATTGCTACGTAAAAACAGAAGTTATAATTGGCTATCCAAATATGAAAAAGCGCTATAAATGATTCTAGAGTATATTGAACATTCTTAACTAAATAGTTGATTAATTATTATTATGAATATGACTAGATTTAAATAAAAAAATAATTTAAACAGGTTAACGACGCCTTAGCTTGAGTACCATATACATGAACAATTACTATTTGCCATTATATTTACATCATTCTATGTTTTGAACGATGCAAACACCACAACATATGTTATTAAATTTGCTTTTATTCAGACATTACCAAACACTGTACACATGTGCAAAAACACAAGTAAAAAACTGAGATAATGTCGTTCCTTACTCTGCTACATGGCGCTGTAATCGTAAGAGATGATGACGTTCACTAGATGGCGCTGTTCATTTAGACGCCATTTCTACATCGCGCTGGCTAGATTCCGTCGCGTACTATGACACCGGCGAGAGGCGCGAGTTGCGACAAGACCTTACTTCATAGGATCATTTCTATAGTAAGCTCTTCACGAGATCCACACACCAGGTGTGATCGTGCAAGCCGCGAGGATGAGACGTGGCGCGGCGCCCTGAGCGTGAGGCGGGCGCGGCTTCGGCCGACAGCCCTCGATGATCGTTCACTCTCCGCCTCGGCGGGGAGCGTGGGGCGTCGTCGCTGTCTGAGCGGCTAGCTTTTTTAAACCCTTTTCTAACTCTTATATTGTCTCCTAGGGATGATCATCTAAAAAAAAATATCGATATTTTTTTCGATATAGTATATCGTATTGTTGTCTCAATACTTTGCGATATATTTTCATGTCTTTCGTTTCGTTAATGCGAAGGCTAGTTTTTCAATAACCCGGGGTTATACGTTTTATTTTTACTCAAGTTGCCATCCATAAATAAAGGAATCAATATAAAAAAAGAGATGGAATGTGCTTTTAATTTCTCACGATATTTGTTATATCGAATGAAATATATCGATTGTACATATGGATACTAAATGATTGCATACTATCGGGTTGAAGCGATATAGAAAAAAGCTCTTAATCATAGTACATCGTTTGCTTCTTTTGTAAGTGCCTACTCAATGTTAGGAGAGTATGTTTCATGGCAAAATCTTTGTATATTAAAGACAAAATAAAATATTCACATAATAAAGTAAAAGTGACATGGAACATAATGGCTTGTGAAAGTGGAAGAGTCACAGATCGCAGCTTCGATTTTAAGTTGAATATCAACAATAATTTGATTACTTCAAACCTAGAAGTTGCATCTGAGTTTGAAAAATTTTTCACTGACATTCCAATTTCGACAACGCAATCATTCAATTCATCTCCCGCCATTGCCGAATCTTTAATCAAGGAACACGTTAAAGAATGTAATTTAGTATGTAAATTTAAAAATGTATACCACAAAGATATCTCAGCCTTCAAAAGTTTAGATGTCAAGAAAACCGCTGACCTATGGGGTATATCTGTAAAAGTTATTAGTTCGGTAATTGATGTTGTTGCACCTTATCTAGCTACTGTATTTAATAGCAGTATAGAGCGTGGTGCGTTTCCTGATCTAATGAAACACAGCAAAATTATTCCTATTTTTAAATCAGGTAGTACCTTAGACCCTAATAATTTTAGACCAATTTCGGGACTGCCAACGTTTAGTAAAATTTTTGAAAAAATCCTACTCGCGCAAATGTTAACGCATTTCAATGCACACAATCTACTTCATAAGAAACAATTTGGATTTACGAAAGGCTCCACGGCAGATGCTAGTGTTGAACTAGTGAAAAATATTTTTGAGGCTTGGGAAAGGCCACAAGATGCACTTGGGATATTCTGTGACTTATCCAAGGCCTTTGATTGTTTACATCATGAGACGCTGATCAGGAAACTGCATCACTATGGTATTAGAAATAAGGCACTCGACCTTCTGAATTCGTATTTAAAAAATAGAATACAGAGGGTTGATGTTAATGGTAAGAGATCTCCTGGAGCTCCATTAGATATGGGGGTTCCACAAGGTTCTATTCTTGGCACCTTTCTTTTTCTAATTTATATTAATGATTTGCCATTTTTTGTACAGGACAAACATGAGATAGTATTGTTCGCTGATGACACTTCACTTATTTTTAAAGTGAAGCGCAATTCGCTAATGTACAACGATGTAAACGATGCTCTCTCAAAGGTTGTCCATTGGTTTGATTCAAATAATTTATTATTAAATAATAAAAAGACAAAATAATAAAATTCTCAACACCTAATGTCAAACTTGTTGATAATGGTGTAACATTAAATGGCGAAGTGTTAAAACCTGTAGAGTCCACTAAATTCTTAGGTATTATCATAGATTCGAAATTGCAGTGGGGCCCCCATATTGAGGGGCTAGCGAGTAGACTCAGCTCTGCAGCGTTCGCGGTAAAAAAAATAAGACTTCTTACTGATGTAGATACAGCTCGCATAGTATATTTTAGTTATTTTCATAGTATTATGTCCTATGGTATCTTACTATGGGGAAATGCAGCTGCTATTAATACGATTTTTGTCCTGCAGAAAAGAGCTATTCGTGCAATTTAAGGACATAGGATACTTTTTATCCCAGAAATCATCTCTTAAAGGGGTGAAAATGTGGATGAAAGTTTGTATTGGGAAGCTAATATTTTCCTTTGATCTTCAAGAGGAAGAGTTAAAGAGGGCTAATCTGTTAGAGTACGTAGACGTTTTCACTTTATGGCGAAACGACTATTAGTAACAAATAAAACTTTCTGTATACGCTTAATTCTGTTAATATGATTGTTAAAATGAGGGGACCAGACAACAACCGTATTCCAATTTGGTTCGGACCAAGCAGTTAAACAGTGTAGTCAGGGTATCTATTCTTTTAAAAGTCCTTTAAGTACCTCAAGATAAAACCTAGAGATCTATTGGCTATGTCTATACACGTATCCATGTGAGGAACAAAACTCAAGCGACTATCAAAGATGACACCTAGATCCCTGGCACTTTCAACTTCTCGTAGTTCATTGCCGCCAATATAATATTTAGATGGTATGACACTCTTTTTTTCGTGTAAACTGTTTTTCCGTATTGAGAAATATTTTGTTCTTATTACACCATAATATCCTTAGTCTGTGCAGATCATCTTGAACCATAAACTTCTTTAATCGTTCTAATTATTTTATTTATTTATCTGCAGAAACATAAAACAAATTAAAGAAAATTACATCTACGTATTAAAAACTAAAAATTAAAATGATTTTAAATTTGGTGTCCAATTATATCTGTACCCGACATTGAAATTATCTATTAGATAAGAGATTTATTTTAGTAAGAAGATTTTTAAGATTATCGTTTGACTAAGTGTAATCATATAAGGTATCACGTAGTGTAACCACTAAGAGCTATATATAAATGTAAAGAAAAATATAATTTCCTTTAATTTAAATATTCTGTAATTGTCAGTGTTGGAGCGTAGACATAGACTGATATATTTGTTTTGTTATCTGTAGTCAAGTCATAATCTATAAACGTTAAATCATTGTTAGAACCTTTAAAAGCAATTTTATAAAATTCAAAATAGAATGGTGTGTAATCGTAATTTGGGAATCGACATTAGAATTAATAGCATTAAATGTCGTTTCTTTTGTTTTTTACAGGAAACCTTTTAAGTTTTATTATTTAAGTATGTGTATTACATGTAATAATTATAAGTTGATGCAATAAACCTTTTGTTTTTTACAGAGAAACTCAATTACCTTTTAATTCTGTCGTCCCAATAATCAATTAAAAGAATATCTTACATAAATATGAAGAAGATCTATCGAAACGTCAAACATTATTGTTGAAGAGCGTATTAAGCTCGTCATCACCATGAGCGACGCTGAAAATACCGGTGTGATAGAAAATAACATCGTCATACTTCAACCGATCTCAGTGGACCCCCCTTTAAAATGTCCGCGTTATAACACTCGCGGTATCATTTATGAGGGCGAAAGAAAAATCTAAAATTTTGTCCGACATTGTTAGGAATACCATAAAAATTTATGCCTCACATATCGGTGTGTAAAATGCAACTTCGTGGCACCGCAGCAGGCGAGGTATCCAAGAAAGGTCGTAACGGCACACTGTCTCTAGTGCGTGCTATTAGTCAATCCCACGACGAAAGCCGGTCGTGATCGAAATACCTCTATACCTCAGAATAATGGATCTCGAAGCGAGAGAACGGCGATCGTGCCGAATTCAATACCAGAGGGAACGAGGTCCGAAAGGGAAGATTGATGTCGAGGGTGATAACAGACCAAGCGACGACAAATTCGATAACGCCTCCCGTAATAGTCGCCGAACTTATCAGTTATTCCCAGGGGAAAAATTGCTCCTGGCGGGACATGAAACCGGCGGTTCTACTTAACCCATGAGAAAAACAAAGTTCTGCCAGAAGCTCGTCTCGTATTTCTACAAAGGAGGATGTCCTGATGGAGGAACTAGTTAATTTCATGGAACAGCTCCATTCTGTAGACCAGAAGGTGGAAAGTTTCATGTGTAGGTTGATAAACATAACTCGAGCCCACTAAACAAATTGGCCACAAGCTACTAGGGATGAAAACCAAAATAAGCCTCCAGATAAGATCAAAGAAGCTACAAGGACCTAAAAACTATATTGAAAGAACCGCAAAAGAGCCATGCAACCCAATGTATGTACAACGTATGTACCATGGAAAAAACATATGTCCACGAGTATTTCAGAACACTTGCCGCACCGAGACATGGTGAACCTACATGGACGGATGTTTTCAATCAAGAGTCACCGTCTTACAACACTGACGAAGAACTTACGGCCTCAATTCGAAGAGGAGAAATACTTCCGATTCGTAAGAAAATAACCACAGCCCCAGGTCCGAACGGATTTACTTATTCTGATCTCCAGAACGCAGACCCGGGTGCCTATGTAACTACAGCTCTATTTAACGCAATTTGGCGCCTGGAGCAAATCGCGTATAGCTGGAAAGTCTCTAATACAACGCTCATATACAAGAAGGGCACGGTCGACTACATCAGAAACTGGCGACTAATTGCCATGAGTGACATAGAACCGAAGCTAAACAGCTGCTATACTGGCCGATAGGTTTAAAACGTAGGCCATAAGAAACCAATGCTGTAATGAGGCTCAGAAAAGGTTTGTCGAATACGAAGGATGATTCGATCATAGCTTTATTTTACAAGTAGCCAATTCGAGAAACCAAAAATAAAAGTTTGGCTGGATCTGGCGAATGCATTTTCGTCAATACCATTCTTTCCATTATGCGGGCATTGGGTAGCATCGAAGGCGACATCAATAATTAAATGTACGACAACGCTAGAACCCGTATCCGTACTTTAACACGCTTAACGGACCACATAATTAGGAAAGTCGAGGTTAAACAAACTTATACTTTAAGCCCGGCAACCTGACGCTTGAGATCGTCCTACGGGTTCTAGAGGTCCGGGGAGGAGTTTGTTTTTGGAGAAAGGCCTTGCGAGCAAATGTGGAGTTGGTTTTGATCCCACCGTCGCGAAAATGATCAGGGCCGCTTCCCCTTAGTAACCTCTACGGTCTATAGAGCATAGCACATGCCTTTAGAACGTTGCATGCAACAGACGACCCTGTTAGTGGCTTAGCATCTAGGCTATTTAAGGAAACGGTTTCAGAACGACTAGAGAAACCTGCTAGCAATGGGGATATTGCTCGCTTTCTCTCCGGAGACTTGGATCGGCCACGCTCTTCTTCACGAACATCATTTTAGTCAAAGGTTCGAACATCAACCTATCGCATCAGATCCAAATTCGATATCCGCTGGAACTGAAACGAGGAGAAGCAAGAAATTACTCTTCAGTGGGATGAAGTGGCCAATAACAAAGAGAATGGCATTTAAGCTACTGAGGATAAGGCTCATAGATGATTACACCTTACAACTAACTAACTGCTAAACCAGACCAGGGAAAAGTTTTAAAATTTACCACTAAAAGCAAACACTCTAATTACTTTTTATATAACGGCAGCAACACGTTATTCTATGATTGGCGGCTCGTGCATGCGATGTCTTGTCACTCAATGCCACAAAGAGATGGTATACAGAGGTCCAGAAACGTCGCTGATGTACGGAGCTGATGAAGAGATTCTCCCACACGTTAAAAGCCATTGTACAGTGCACAGTGGGGCCAGGCAGAAACGGCATAACAATATCCTGAACAGGTTAGTAAAGGCCAACAGGCACCCTAGAAAATTTTCTATCAACCATTCAGTAGAAAGTGACCGGTGACGCGGTAATGCTGAAGAAGTCTGACATCGTAATTCGAGACAACGCAAGGAAAACATTCATAATAGTTAACATTAGTGTTTTTTAAAAATAGACGATCCAGATTCAATGCAGCAAGGATGGAAAAGTTATCAAAGTGCGCTACATTACGTGACGAAAACGAACGCTAAAAAGGTACTGAGTGGAGTTGCAATCTTTTTTGATTGCACTCTTGGAAATTCGGACATGAAAAATGAAAAAGTATCTCATGTAGGTCAGTCAATATTATGCTGGTATGATGAGAATATTTATTTAAGGTGAGCGACATCATACGATGGTCCAGAGACATCTACTTGAAACGTCAGCGGAATGGGAATGTCGATATGATTTGATTGTACCCGCTCTATTAGATTTATTTTCTAGTTATCCCTGGTGTTTCTGTTATTCAATTATAATTTATTCTTGGATTCGAAGACATATGGACCTGCAAACCGCAAGTAGAGCCATAAACTTGTTTCAAAAGGCCAATTCAATTAGACATTAGAGCATGGACACGAGAAGTTGATTATTTATAATTCGATGCCTTTATCCACGCAAAGAAAAGATTTTTGGGTCCAGTGCAGTGGTATAGGGAAGAATCTCTATATGGTTGAATTGAACTCTTATAATAGTCCACGTAGGCATGGTAACAACTCAACGATACATTGCGGAAGACATAAGACCTCTTGTGGTGCCATTTGTACAAAGAATTGGTACCAGGTTCTAGTAAATACGCGACAATGCCCGCGCTAATACAGCTAGAGCCAACAGAGACGTCGTAGTTGACATATACACGTCATGCCGTGGCATGCCACCCGGACCCGGAGAGAGAGAGTACGTAATCTAGGCTTTAAGAATGTGTCACACGATACTGAAAAATAAAAATAAAACTTTTAACGGTCTCCGTCTTGATGTCGTTTGTCAGTGTATGTTTTACTAAAATTCCTTTTTTTGTTTAACAAAAAGACGTAACCAGATGTCCTTTTATACCAACAAACATTTAAATTTTAGAATTTTGCATTAAAAATTAATCACAGTTTAATCAAAATATATTTATCAACCACCAAAACAAAACACAGTATATATATTAGAATGCTAATACATGTTAGCCCTTTTTTTTCTGATTTGTATACACCCAGAAGTAGAAATGTAAAAAAAAACAGCTTTCGTTTGAGGAAACAAAATGAACTACTAGAATTATCTTAGCCATTTCCATTTCAGATCGTAAGAAGCCGCCAAAAAAGGCTCCTAGGGTGACGTTAGTTGAGAAGATTCTATCAAGCACCAGAACCATATGCAGCGTGCGTAAAGAAAAAGAAAGTCTTGATCTTTGTCCAAGTTGTATGTGGGGGCCCAAAGTTGGGTACGTACCAGGTTTTGTTTATATTTTATATTAATAGCATAAATTGTTATAAGCGTTTAATCTCTATAATTAAAAAAGAAATGCTGTTCATTGCTTGAGAATGGGCGTATGCAGGATACCGAAGATGGACCTATTAAGGTTTTAGACGAAAACACTTTGGAAAAGTAGCGAGGAAAATTTGAAAAAAAACTAAAGTAATTTTTTCATAGGACTACAGAACTCAAAGATTACAAAGTAGAAACAATTTTTCACAATTTGGACAGGGCATCTGCTAGTCAGATAGTATTTTACATTTTTAAGTATTTGATCAAAAAAATATAAAATACTTCAGACATTTTAAGTCTATAAGTTCAGAAAATCATCGGTGGAAGGTCCTACAAAAATCACAAAATTATATTGCTATATGTAAAATAATGACAATATAAAGCAGATACTATTATATTTCAGCTACGATGATGTCGTATGGCACAAGCTAGGAAACTGTCCGTGGTGGCCGGCACGCGTGCTCACGCCTGGGACTGTGCCCTCTTGCCTCCTTAGTCGGTCGCACTCACCACACCAGTGGCCTCTTAAATATTACGGTAAGAATATTGACCCACTTGACTATATAAAAATGTATGTATTAAGCCCTTTTTAACGTCCTACTGCTGGGCATGGGCCTCACTTCAATGCGACGGGGATCAGTCCATAGTCCACCACGCTTGTCAAATGCGGGTTGGCGGACTTTACATGTATTTCGAAAACTTGCTAGGTTCTCTCAGACGTGCAGGTTTTCTCACGATTTTTTCCTTCACCGTAAGATAAGTGATAATCATGTTGGTAAAAATTCGCACATGAAAATATCAGAGGTGCGAGACCCGGGACTTGAACCCGCTTCACTTGGTTTCCCAAGCGAGCGCGTTACCACTGGGCTACCACTGCCTAATACAAAAATAATGATACGAAAATATTTTTATCTAATAGATGAAGAGATAATACATAATATCAATTAGTTTCCAACTTAAAACGTACTCTATTGTAAGACACAAAAAAGATAATTATTCCACCTTTAAGTGGAATGTATTTATTTAGAAAAGAATCAGTGCTATCCTTTCACAATTGGTAAAAATATCACATGGAATGCATAAAAAAAAATACACCAGAGTTAAAAGAAAAAAAAGTTACATAAATAAAAGAAGCTCATTGATTTTTAATGAATAAGGTTAAGAAAAACAAGATATTCGTCTATTCATGGTATTATTGCTTATAACAAAAAAAACATTCGTAGGTACAATTCGAGATATTTCAATTTTATGTTGTATTGAAAAGATATTCGTAGGTTATTTTGTGAGACTAATTTAAACTTATATCATAATGGAATTTTTCTTTAGATTATTTCATAGCATTCCAAAAAGGCGAGCCGATTACTTCCGTATTACAAAACGAGATTCTTTTCTGCTGATAGTAATTCCTTCATTAAATTCAACTTTTAAAAAACAAAAAAACCTAGTTACATATAATTTTGGGTACGGTGAAATTATTCGATTAAAGCATTGATATTAAAAATCGATTTAAAGATATTCAAAAAATTACAGGCACATTAAATCACTCTTGGGGAGATTCTAACCGCATGTGTCTATTCCTGCCGAAACACACTCGCGCTTTAGAGGCAAAAGACGATACTCTCAGACAAGCAGTTTTAGACGCTAGCGACGATTATATTGCAGTTTACCTTACATAGATTAAAAACGTATTTTTTTTATTTATATAAGGTCGAGTTTTAAAGAATGACATTTATTTTTTCTTTTATAAGTCTTAAGAATTGTATTTTCTAAAAATCATGGTATTTTTGTTGTTTTTAATTTGTTTCTTGTGCTTCTAGCATAGTTTTGTATTTGATCTCGTTGGAAGCTTTAATTAAACTAAGTATTATTTATATTTTAACCCGAATCTTGATCGTTACATTTAATATTTTCCTAACGATACTGTTTTTACTAACTATATTCGATCAATGCAACGAAAACTTAAGTTTAAAGATATTTTTTTTAATATTTGATATTTTTGTGAATGTTAACCTAATAAAATGTTTAAAAAAATTTTTTTTTTCCAACTTGAATAAACCTACCCTACCTACTTTTTCTCAAATCTACCCTACACATCACCGTCCAATAATAGCCAGGGAAAACGAAATTTTTTATTTGTCAAATTTACATACAAAATAATACTTTTTACAATTCAACATTTAGCGCTAAGCATTATTTTATCTCATCTCATATCTTTGTACTTACAACATTTACAGTGAAGTACAGACAGACACAAAGACACGATGAAAATATATAATATGTACATAAATATATCACATTTCTATTATAACTATACCTTTTACACGGTGTGCTAATGTTTTTGCACCGTCGCGTCGTGTAAAAGTAACATTACATAGTATATTACTAAACATTTTAAAACTAAAAAACGACTATTTTAGAAATTTAATTATCTAGCACTTTCATATTGGAAATTGCTTTGCACAGAAATCGACTACCTATCCAAATTACTAACTACTCTTATTGTGATGTAAGAAACAGATAACAACAATATTAGAAAACCGTTTCTATTTTCTCGCAACAGATACAAATTAAGAATTGGAATTAAACATAAATATGTTCAATATGTCACACGTTTCTAAAATAGACGTTTTTCATGTTTTTTTTTTATATTTTTATTATATATAATCCAGCATAAAGTCTAAGCCTAATTAAACGGTTCTCGGAACTAGCTACAGCAGTTCACGGTACTTTTAAAGTAACAGTAATGGGTCCAATAAAGACATCGTTTGTGGGATACTTTGGTATAATATACCTTTATAAGTCAAAGTTATTTCTGCAACTTCCCGGTAGGGAATCTGCTCATTTGTCAATAAGCCTAAAAATCTTTATATAATATACATATTTGCATCAAATGAACAACCAAATTAGATTTTATCTGACCCGTTAATGAATGCTTTGATTTTATACATACATAAATGCAGTGTCATTGTCTTCGACTAATAATAAACTGTACATCTAAAATTAACTACAATTTTGAATATACTATTTTCCCCATTTATTCTCAATTAAAAAAAAAATATTTATTTCCTTGAATTCATTTCAAATAATTTTCTTGGTAACAAATATTATCTCTGGTTATACAAAAGTGAAGCGAATTTAATCTCATTATGGTTTAAGATTTCTGTAAAGTGTCAAAGTGACATTTACAACTATAAAAAAAATAACGCGATGAATGAGCTTATAATATTATATAAAAATACAGATACTATGAAGGGTATAGGTAAGGAGAACCGCCAAAACAATTCAAAAATGCACCAGAATGGCGCTAGCGTAGCAAGAGGGTATGATTTGAATTTAGCAGTTGTAAACGGAATGAAGTGTGATGAGTTGAACAACTTAATATTTTGAGTAGTTATTTAAAACTATTTACGTAGTCCAAAATAGTTAGTAAATAAATATAACCAAAAAAACTACGGTGACATAAACGTAGAGTGATTTATTTGTGAGCTTTTAATACCTTTGCCGCTTTTTTCAAAATGTACCCACTTGCTACTGTGGTGCTACCCTAATTTGATGCTTTTCGATGGACACTTTTTATCACAGAGATAGTTCCCCTTACCTCTACTCTCCCAACAAATACTTACTAACTCTTAAATATCAATTAATAAAAGTCTGCGCACATTAGATAATTTTAGCATCTGCGAGCTATTTATATTTTATTGTTTAACAATTTATGTTTAGCGTCTTTGCTTAAAAGAAATTGTTTTACAAAGAACGGGTTAATGCTAAAATTATAAAATGTGCCCAAGCTTTAACTTAGTCATATTGGAGCCCAAAAATGATTATTTTTTCAAGAATTTTAAAAAAATAACGTTTTGTTTATTTGTAGCATTGGTAATTTTACGTAAAAATGTAAGTAGTTCATTATCTTGCTTTTCCTCTCTCTGTTTGTCTTAAAAGCGATTTCCTTTGAATATTTTTACTTTAATTAACAATTTATATTGATATTTAAAATTAAAAATCATTTTTAGGCTCAGTGTTGTTAAGGCATAGTTAAAATACGACACTAATACCTATTGAAATTTAAATAAAACATCACAGATAAAGCGATAGACATCTTATAATAGCGCTTATACTGTAATATTTTTACAGATAGTAATTAAAATATTTATTCATGAGGTTGATATAGTTGTTTGTCAGTTTTTATAAAATATTTACTAATGCCAGGACCGGATTTAAATGTATCCGATCATTCAGGGAGGTCTCAGGGCAAATTAAGGAGATGCCCCTGACATTTTTTTGTCTTTCCCAAACTTTTTGGTTTGCCATATTTACGGAACCACAAAAATGTGTCAAAATTATTACTTTCACAAAAAATACGTCTTTTAAATACACATTTCTTTATTGAGTGCACTGTCTCGCTGGGTTGCATGCAGCCCAGGTTGGCTTCTCCTAAATCCGTCTGCTAAAACAGTTGTGTTTTGCTTTAGTGAATAAGCTTAACTGAAGATCCTCCGCATACTGCAGACTTTTATTGAGAAATAGCGTGATTGGATTCGTATTTGTTAATGTGAAGTCAACATCTTCATATTGCTTCGTAATCAGCTCGACTTACTATTAGCCAATATAAAGTCTACAGTGTGCAGCGGCATTGAAAATCTCTTAGTGCTATAAACGAACATATTTAAAATATGATAAAGTATAATTTAAAAAGTTAAGATTATAAGTTAGATAAAAGATTTAAGATTATAAGTTAGATAAAAGATTTAGGTTGACTGGAAGAGATCTCTTCTAGAGATAAGTCCACCTTTGCTAACTAATTTTATTGTTTGTTACTCTCTGTATTTTACATATAAGTGCAATAAAGAATAGTAAAAGAAAATTTCTCACATTATTTTTATGATTTGACATTAAATCTTCGAATGAATCGACAGTAGTAATTGAAATATTGTTTTTAGTCAGTCTTTGACATTTTATTTTACTCGCGAATTAATAAATGGATTGGAGCCAGTAATTTTGTTGTTGGATTAAATAGTTTCAATAATAATTAGCGCTTGAAGTGACTTAAGTCCAGATAAAACGATTCGATAATTTTTAGAAGAATTAAAACAAATCTGCGAGAGAAAATCAAACAAAAAAACAGGAAAATGTCATATATATGTAACTAAAACAAATATTAAATCTAAAACAAAATTCAAAGTAAAATGTAACGTCAAAAACCTTAAAAAAATCAACGACGTAGCGACAAGGCATTGTGGTGTAATTGACTTGATAGTAACCAAACGGACTATTAAAACAATTTACCTAGAAATGCGTTGACATCTCAATTTGGCCTATAACATATCCAACTACCCTCGTATTCGGACTAACATAAAATACACTTACATACATACACTTATTTTACAATGAACTATCTTCACTCCCCTGGTCCAATCACTAGCGCACTCACCGCGAAGAACAGAAACACTAGCCCGCCGATAATGGTAACTGATAAACAGAAAAAATTGTTTTATCATTAATATAATACAATCACATACTATATATACTAATATTATAAATGAAATATAAGATAAAACATCCTAGTATTATAAAGTATTTTTATCGATGTTTTGTTTGCATCGCCCTTATTTGTGAAATTCTCACTTCGATATGATTTCTTTTTTGCCATCTATAGCTTATTTATTTAAAGAAGATATGAGGTAGATATCCTATAAGTATATCTAACCTCGTGCTACAGACCCATAAGAGTGGAGTCGCAGTCAAAAGCTAGTACATGTATCTTTGTCATGGGATACTTTTTTAGAATTGAATTTATTGATTTGTGTCAAAGCGATGTTTGGTAAATAACAGACACATCAAACACAATCCCAATTTTCGTAATTTTAGGGCGAGGATCGTAACCCAACATGCATGATTTACCTATAGACAAAATAAAATAACGAAATACAAATTTGCTATTTCATCTCTCGAAAGGAATATATCAAATTATTCATTTTGCACAATAACATGTTAAATAAACAGTATTATCTAAATTTGTGCAGTTTTTACAGACTTTTTATTTGAGCATGCAAAATTAGTTTCGCGAATTACCTTGTGAGATAATATATAACCTGAGTTAACAAATTAAGATACGAGTAATAAAATACCTACGGCGCGGGCAGAGACGCAAGCGAATTTAGAATATAAATTAAAGCCAGTTACAATACAAACTAAGAACAACGTCATTTTAATTTATATTGTAACTTTTATTCAGATATATTATTAAACCTATAAATGGCCCCTTTTTTAAGTCCTCTAATAAACATTTACGTTACATTTACATTACCAGATGGCACAGTTACTACTTGCACGAGGTTTAAATTTTTATTGCGGTGAAATAAACTCTGTCGGTATATGTAAAATATTTATATATGTCATTTTCGCTTTCAATAATTCCTCAAATATAATTTTCTTTGTTTAGTAATGGTTGATAACAATCGTAGTGTAGTTTTTACGTCGAAAGTCGCCGGTTCTTTTGCCTATCAATACTGATGACTAGTTTGCTTATGTGCCTTACAGTAGCATATGTGTTAAGTATTCCAGGTTAAGTGTTCTAAATTTCATCAAAAACAGTCTAGTTTTAGCGTGAAGGAGTAACAAACATACACAAATACAAATTTTCGCATTTATAACAGTAGTCGCTATACTCGTATTTTAAATAAAACTATCTTTTCGGATTTTTTCGCGGAATCCGAAAATTTCCGATAGTTAGACGAAGATATTTAAAACTAGCGAGCGACTCACCCTCGCTGTGCTCAGGTTCGTCACTATTTCTTTTTTTCGTGATTTTTCCAATATTCAAATTTCTTTTTTTCGTGATTTTTCCAATATTTTCATAGTTATTCTGCTATTCGGGGTGAAGACAAATCCAACAAAACAACAATCTAAAAAATTGGTCTAGCAGTTCTCGAGTTATAAGTGTTGTAAGAAACCTGACTTTGTTTTATATATACGAGTATAGATATAGGTTTCAAATATTCGCGTTTAATCTAAAAAAGTACTCGCTATAAATGTTCGTCACGATTTGGGTGTATGTATTTTGTATATGTCCAACTATATAGAGAATTTAACGATAGATATTAGCCGTTAAGTTTGCTATTATTTATTATTTGTATTTGTCGATCTTCGAAGCAATTCTTATCAATACGTGACAATAGGAACTAGAAAATTGCCACTTATTTATTACATATGGATATTCTTTAGTCACGTATCGCATATTATAACCAGATTTTCTGGTCATTTCGTGCAAACTTGTCACTATATTATTCGTCTATTACACAAATTATTGTGGCGCTTCTTTATATGGGATCGCAGTTGCTATTGATGATTATCTAGATTTAAAAAAAACATGTTTTAGATCCAGCGTTTTAAAGTAGATTTGATAAGTATTAACAGTTTGAACAATCCATTCTACTGTTTCTTTAGATTTTACAAAAATAGTAAATTTTTGGACAAACCGAAGTAACATACTTAGGAAAGGCAATCCGCCATCTTGAATTTAAGGGTTGATTTTTGAAAATTTTGAGTGTTTATAATGTAATTTGCTACAATTATGATGGCGATATTTTTGTTTAAGGTTCATATTTTTGGGACGCACGCTCACAATAAAGGAAAAGTGGGGTGTAAATAATCAGTTTCTCGAACAGTATAACTTGAAAAAATGAACATTTATTTTGTTTTCTGTACACAATTATGTTTGGAACGTTTTAACGATTCTATGAATATCTTCTTCTATAAGTTCACTTCAGCAATTAGTACAGCAATTAGGAATTAAAGATAACTTAAATTATAGGGAATTCCAAACAACTTTGGTAATGACCATTTTTCGTGTCTAATGAAGATTTTACGAGTTATTCAATAAACGAAAATTCTCCACCTCTTTTCGAATATAAATTGAAAAATATCGATCCTACGAAAAAATTGATAAGGACCAAAATTGTAGGAAATTCGATTTTAAACAACTTCGCTTATAACAATTTTTCACGTGAAATAGAAAATAAACGGGATAATACAATGATAAGATTTTACCCTATCTTTTCTCAGATATAAATCGAAAAATATCGATCATATGAAAAAATTAATAAGGACCAATATTGTAGAAAATTTGATCTTAAACAACTTTGTTATCACAATTTTTCGTGTAAAATTGAAAATAAACGAGTCGTTCAATATCACCCTCTTTTCGGGTATAAATCGAAAAATATCGATCCTAGGAAACAAATGATAAGAACCAAAATTGTAGGAAATTTGATTATAAACAACTTTTGTAATAACTTTTTTTCGTGTAAAATTGAAAATAAACGATTTATTCAATAAACAAAAATCAACCCTTAAATTCAAGATGGCGAATGACGCAACGGGTCTGGTACCCCGAGAATCTAAATTTAGGGTGGAGTTCACGGACTATCATTTAACCAATGTTTGAGTAATCAGCGGATGAATTCCTAAACATCGGTTATGCACCCGGTCAAGTATTCACTGTTCACCACGAATATTTTAACCGTGGTTACTAAATCAGGCAATCACCATACACTCAGAGTGAATGAACCACTAATGAACGAATGCTATAAGTCTACTCATTAGGGAAGTCACATAGTTTTATTTAGTCGACACGAGTTTTGGTGACATCTATATTTAGTAGCATAAAATAAAACGCTTTCAACTTGAGAAGTTCGACAACGCATTGGAAACTGTTACGTTAGCATGTTGTTTCCAATTTGGATGGGTAATAACGTCACGGCGCTGTCATTGTCAAATAAAAATTGTTATTATTTCTTTGCACGTTCTAATATTCTCTGTATTGATTATTATTTTGTTGTGTTGTGAAAGTGTTTAATTTTTAAATTACGGTTTACTTGAAAAATGGCAGCTCAAAAAAAGAGAACAAACAATTCGTTCGGGAATTCTAATTTATTTTCTATTAGTTGTAGTACGTTCAGTGCAGAAGGTTTTGACAAACGGAATCTAGTTTTAAATGATTCCTCATTATATTCTTCGTATTAAAACGGCTGTTTATCATTTAAACAACTGATTAAATCATTTTTAATGTTCACCACACGTTAACCAGTGTTTACAGCCCTTAAACAGCCGATTATTATAACCGAGCTCTACAGCATCGTTTAACCGTCCATTAATGCCATATTTTGACATCTGCTCAACAGATTCTGCTGTGACTTTACAACAGTTGCAATATAACGTTATTTTTTTGATAATAGATAAACATGCAGTCAGTGTTCAATGTATTAATTGATAACTATCAAGATCCCTACTTAGGCCTTCTTGAAAATCTATAAGATATCTAGACCAAAAATAGGCGACCTAGAGTATTTCAAATGCGTCGTAATTATTACGAAGAATATAATGAGGAATCATTTAAAACTAGATTCCGTTTGTCAAAACCTTCTGCACTGAACGTACTACAACTAATAGAAAATAAATTAGAATTCCCGAACGAATTGTTTGTTCTCTTTTTTTGAGCTGCCATTTTTCAAGTAAACCGTAATTTAAAAATTAAACACTTTCACAACACAACAAAATAATAATCAATACAGAGAATATTAGAACGTGCAAAGAAATAATAACAATTTTTATTTGACAATGACAGCGCCGTGACGTTATTACCCATCCAAATTGGAAACAACATGCTAACGTAACAGTTTCCAATGCGTTGTCGAACTTCTCAAGTTGAAAGCGTTTTATTTTATGCTACTAAATATAGATGTCACCAAAACTCGTGTCGACTAAATAAAACTATGTGACTTCCCTAATGAGTAGACTTATAGCATTCGTTCATTAGTGGTTCATTCACTCTGAGTGTATGGTGATTGCCTGATTTAGTAACCACGGTTAAAATATTCGTGGTGAACAGTGAATACTTGACCGGGTGCATAACCGATGTTTAGGAATTCATCCGCTGATTACTCAAACATTGGTTAAATGATAGTCCGTGAACTCCACCCTTAGCGCATGTCATGCTAAGAGTCTAAATAATAAATACGTAATAGATTGCTAAAAATGTTCAACCCAAAAGTGACTTGCTATGATATGTATAAATATGTTTGCTATTATTACTTATTTGGCTATCTTATAAATTTTCAAATTCAACAAGATTTTTGAAGCCAATTTTCAATTATCCATGGCCAAATGCCGAATAATTTTATTCATATTTATATCTTACATTAAAACGACGTTATCGTCTTTATATTAATTTTTTTTTTCATCTGCATTTCCTAAATAAATTACCATCCATCTTACACAAACATCACAAAAACACAAGTCGAACTTACCAGTTCTAACGGATATTTTCTGTGCTACCATCCTACCCCCAATTACAGCCAGGCCTGTACACAGGGCGTGTCCTAACGACCCCCCGACGACAACCCCCACTGCGTCCTCACGAGTGGCGAGCACTACTGTTGCTAACTGTGATCTATCCCCCCACTCCGCTAAAAAAGTCAAAGACGCAGCTTGCAAAAGCACTTTGATTAACGCATTTCGTTTTCTTCGACGGGTTTCTGCTTCACCCTTTTCTAACATATCCACAGACTCCTCTTTATCTTCCTGAAATTTAAAAAAATAACATATTAGCATTTAGAAAATATAAATTAAAAACTTAATTTGATACTATATAATATACTGAGTATTGTAAAAGAAACAAATTGACATAAATAACTTTATATACGTAAAAGTAACATGCATGCAAAACATCGCTATACATAATACAATCAGGAAGCCATCCAAGGTCGTCATTTACGCACTGGCCAAAAATATCTATGCTGAAACGAAAAATCATGGCGAAATGTTGCTATCTGTCACCAATCATTCTATTTACGTACGCAAAACACGCTAAAACAGATATAAGTCAAAATCTAAGTTTTTGCGCATTTGATAAATGCAAAAAATGATAATCTAAGATGTACAAAAACAGAATAAACATAACAAATCTCATACTCAAATATATCTAATCTAGTAAAGAAAAATTTTGCGACAGCTACATTTAATTGTGAATATAAGTGTATAAAACTAAATAGAAAGTAAGGATGAAGAAATATTTTACACAAAGATTACATGTACGATGGAATAAACACATATGCGAGGAATAAGTTTGACCAGAAAAAAAACACATTTATTATATTATAACGTCACTACACAGACAATACGTTAAAGAATAATTTTAATTCATTAGCCATAATTTTTGGTCAAACTTTAAATTCAAATAATTAACATGATTCAAATGCTGAATTCCTTTGCAGTAATCAAAATATTAAGCTTTTAAATGCGGAATAGTGGTGATCTGTGCTAAACCTAAAAAAGCTAAGCTAAAAGAAAACAACTATTGTGTCATTCGTACTGCCAGGCATAATGACGTAAGATCACCCTCAACGTATCGGGTTGCGTCGAGGGGCCCGCTTGGGGATCCTCGAGGGTGGTGGGGGTCACAGGGCTACTGCGGACTTCTACTTCGGGTGTTCGAGAAACCCCTGGGCTTTGAGAGCGTTCAGACGTGGTCCCCTCTTCGGGCGACCTTGAGCGCTCTTTTGGTGAGCCCTGTATAATGTTAAGGACCTCATTCCAAATGTACGACAGCAAATCCCTTTCTATTCTATCCTTCTCCTATGTCGGTATAACCTCTTTTTTCAAGCTACTATATTTCGTATTTAATAAAAGATATCATCTTAACATAAACAATAAGTTTTCATTTGACAAACATTCTGAAGAAGAATTCGAGAAAAACTAAGATCTAGACAACAATAAAGGAATTCAACATTTGCATTGTATTTAAGTAATTAGTTTATATTATCATTTTATCTCATTTAAAAATAGCAATAGTTAAAAACTAGATAATATTTAAAACTCATTAGCATTATTAAATCAAATCCTTGATGTGAGATTAGATAGCAAAAATACTTTATCTAAAAGTCTTTAAGATTGTTTAAAGATACAGCAGCAGTATGTCCGTAAAAGTATACAGATTGTAACTTTAAATTGATCGTATGTACATATTTATTAAGGCAATTTTGAATTAACTGAAATGTAGCACGTTTGAGATAAATAAAATAGATGTGATAAATAAAACTTTATCGATAAAATGTTTCAAAACACATATTCCACAACGTGCGTTATATCTAATTAGCAATTTATATAAAAATAAGAACAATACCTGATCTTCTCTTCTTTTTAATTCACTCTGAACTTCCTCCAATTCTTCTTGGCCTTCATTGGGGTCCATTTTCCAACCGTCTCTTAACATTTTCAAACCAAATATTGCGAACAGCGCTGCACTAATATAATGAGTGTAAACTCTCGGTATCACTGTGGCTATCCACCCAAAGGCTGCCGAAAGTATCGTCATGAATACTAACGCTGATATAGCACCAGCGAACACTATGACTCTTGGATGTTTCATTGCCATAATGGCAGCTATGAAGAAAGTCTTATCTCCCAATTCGGAGACAATTACGACGGATATCGAAGCTACGAAACCCTGCCAAAAACTGCCCTGGATTGCAGCCCTCTGAAAATAACAGAAGTGTATTTTTTACTTAAATAAAACCTGACTAGAATTAAGTACTAAAAAGCTTAACATAAATTAGTTAAAAAACTAGGAACTGTATACAAGTTTTACTGTAGGTAGTACAAAATATATTATATCTACAATAACATAAGATCTTGATATCTAGGTTAAAAGAACGATTGACATGTGTCTGCTTGTTGCTGCATATTACGGCACATAAACTATTTTAAAACCCCTAATAGAGGGGTAGAAGAAAACGTGTTCTCTAGATTTAAGCAGTATACGTAAGCCCATAGAATGTAGAGTCGAAAAAAGTTAGATCAAGTTTCAAGAGAGATCTATATTAGAATTTTAGTACTGAAAATAAAGTCGCCTTTCACCTGATTGAACTGGAAAACAAGTCACTAACAAAAATGAAAGTATATATTTTGTTTGTGCTACTAATATTGTTACTCTTTGACGCAAATACTACTGGATGGATTTTAATGAAACTTTACAATAATATAGCTCATACATCAGAATAACATATGGGCTACTTTTATCCCGGAAAAATAAATTAAATTAAAATATTATTGTGATGAAAAACGGGGTTTTTACCATGTTTTTATCATTAAATTTTAATTAAATTTTAATGTTAAAATATTCATCTTGTAACGATTATTTAATACTTTAGTCATTAGTGTGTGCACATAGCTGAGAATATTTCTGACGTCCATGAATTTCAATGAAACAAAAAATAATATACCTACCCATTTACTAAACCTACAAACATTGTAAATAATATTATGTTGCGTTAGTTAAACCCATTTGGTTCGCAGAAATCATCACAGAGGTGTGTGTGTGTGTGTGTGTGTGTGTGTGTGTGCGCGTGTGCGCGTGTGCGCGTGTGCGCGTGCGCGCGTGCGCGCGTGCGCGCGTGCGCGTGTGCGCGTGTGCGTGTGTGCGTGTGTGCGTGTGTGCGTGTGTGCGTGTGTGTGTGTGTGTGTATATATATATAAATTGATGTTTAATATTATAACTATATATTAGAGTTCATACCTAATCATATTTACCTATTAGATATTCATATCTTAAAATATTGTAGGCTGGCACCGACTTCGAAAATATCTGATTAGGTATCTATTCTAAATGAAAACCTCCGTTTAGTTCTTTTTTACATTTTAGTACCTGGAAGTCGGTTTTAATAAAAAAAACTTTTAACTTTTTATTTTTCCATTTTTAGTGTAGCCGTAAAAAGCAGGTAATTTGTAACAAGAAAGTTTTTAATAACATATTCGATTAAGCTATTTATTTAAAAAAATAATGAATTGTTGATTTATAAACAAACCGCTCGACCGATTTCGATAAAATTTAAATGGGACCATGGGAAGTATACCCTTCGAAACAAAAAAAAATCCAAATCGGTTCAGGCGTCTTCGACTAATCGGTGAACACCATTAAAAAAAAGATTCCGACGAATTGAGAACCTCCTCCTTTTTGGAAGTCGGTTAACAAAACGACGACACGTTTGGCTCAGTTTGTAGTGACCCTACTTATTGAACCAGCAGTCGCGGGTTCGAGTCCCGCTAGGGGCATTCATTTGTGAGATGAGCACGAATGTTTGTACTCCAGTCATGGGTGTTTATATTTATAATAAGTATGTATTTAAAGTTATATATATGTAGTGTATCAGCTATCTGGTATCCATAACACAAGCGTCGTAGTTTACCATGGAACTAGACGGTGCTGTGTATGAATGTCCCAACATATTTATATTTATATATTATATTAAAACTACCTCATTAAAAGCACATTATAGTGTAGTTATGTAAGAGCACAAATTGTTTAAATATCTTAAAAGATAAAACAGTTATGTGACAATAGTTTATGCATAACATATAGATGTAGTTACAATACTTATCTGTGTTGACAGTTCTATATGTACAAGTTGGCAATATATTACAAATCTTTACTACATGGCGACACGTTTGGCTCAGTTTGTAGTGACCCTACTTGCAGTGCCAACGGTCGCGGGTTCGAGTCCCGCAGGGGCTATTCATTTGTATGATGAGCACTAATGTTTGTACTCCAGTCATGGGTTATATAATAGGGGTTAAAGTATGAAATTGCCGTTTTATTGCAATAGGTACTTCGAAATTGATATAGAACCTTCATGGTTTGAGATTTTTGAGTGAAACTTTTTTCACATGGTACCTATGTAGTTCTTCTTTTAAAAAATGTGCAACATTCGATTATAATCGACTTTCAGTTGTTTTTTTATTCAGCTTAGACAAGAAAGATGGATACTTCGAAAATTCGAGTGATTTTTGAATACGAGTTCCGACGCGGATCTAACGCGGCAGAAACAGCTCGCAATACCAATGTTGCGTTTGGAGACGTGACTGCTAATGAACGCACCGTGCGATTTTGGTTTAAACGCTTTCGTGATGGAAACTTTGATTTAAAGAACGAACCACGTAGAAGACCGCCCACACAGGTGAATAACAATGAATTGAAAGAGATGGTGGAAGCCGATCCGAGCCAAACTACCCAGGAATTAACGGCATGGTTTAACGTTACCTTACCCACTATATTGACACATTTGCATCAAATCAATAAAATAACAAAATATGAAAATGGGTGCCTCACGATTTGACTGATCTGCAGAAAGAAACGCGTGTTGAAACTTGTGTTGCCTTGTTGAATCGATACAGAAATGAAGGAATATTGGATCGAATTGTGACATGTGATGAAAAGTTGATTCTTTACGATAACCGTAAGCGAAAAATGCAATGGCTGACCCCAGGTCAAACGCCGCAACAGTGTCCTGTTTGGTGGTCTCAGCATGGTGTTATTCACTATAGCTTTCTCCGATCTGGTCAAGCAATAACGGCAGATGTCTACTGTGCCGAACTCGGAACAATAATAGCAAAACTAGCAGTGAAACAGCCCCGACTCATGAATCGATCTTCACCATTATTGCTCCATGATAACGCGAGACCTCATACAGCACGAGAAACCTTTTTAACTCTACAGGAACTGCAATTAGAAACCATTCGTCATCCTCCGTATTCGCCAGACCTTGCTCCAACGGACTACCGTTTTTTTCGTGATTTGGACAATTTTCTACGTGATAAAAAGTTTTCTTCTCGGGAGGCAGTACAAAATGCTTTCACAAAGCTGTCGAATCTAGATCACTAGAGTTCTATCGCAAAGGAATAAATGACCTTCCTATTAGATGGCAGCAATATATAGATAATAATGGTAATTATTTTGATTAAATAAATATGTTAAATTAAAAAAAGAACGAATTTTAGTTTTTCAGTACAAATCGGCAATTTCATACTTTAAACCCTATTATTATGTGTAGTGTATCAACTATCTGGTATCCATAACAGAAGCCTCGTAACTTATTATGGATCTAGATGGTGTGTGTTAATTTATACCAAAGACATTTATTTTATTTATTTATGTTTAACCGGGCTTTAATACGAGTAATCTCTCAAACCTATGGATATTAATAACAATATGAATTCTGAAATCTAAAAAAAAAAACATGTTTTTTATCTCCTAGGTTCATCATCAAACCCCTGTCACCAATATATTGGACTTATAAAAAAATACTTTATCTAAATTGAAGAATATTTACTAGAAGCCATTCTTCTTTTCGAACTAATGGTACTAAATTATAATCGTGTTCGATACGATAATTAAAATAGGACATTAAAATCGACACCCTTGATTACAGAGTGACGGTTAAATATGTACGAATACATACAAGCAAATAAAGCTATTAAAAGTATGTCAAATGTTTAGTAACTAAATCCACAAATTCGAAATATCAGATGGTTGGCAATGTCCTAAAAACAGCCCATGTTGGTGGTTTTTGTGTAGCATGAGATAATCAATACATTTACCCGTATTCTATACGTATAATAAAATTGTACTAAGCCGAATCTGTACATTAGATATTTTTTGGTAAATCTTACTTAAATAAACATTATTATCGATACAGAGGCCGAATCTATAGTTTTTAGAATTTTTGTCCGTCTGTCTGTTACCGCATCACAGAAAAACCACTAGAGGAATTTAGATGAAATTTGCTATGCTCATAGCTGGTTATCCGGGTCAACATATAGGATACTTTTTACTGCGGGAAATATGTACGGTTCCCGTGGGATAGGTTTGTTTTTGTTTTTTTTTATAAAGTTATTGTAATTATACACATACCTACTGTAAATGTTAAAAAATTAATTATACTACATCAGCAAATAAAAACTAATATAAATAATATAAGGAAATTTTATACGATAAGCTTTTATCTTTATGGAACGTATTTGTTCACTTGTGATGATAAAAAAGCGAGGTGGATGATAGAGGTGTGTTGACATTAAGCCCATTGTTTCAATCAAATGATATTCAAAAAGCTAATAAATAAAATTAGGTGAATGTTTTTTTTTTCATAATAATATTGAAAGTGTTCTTAATTAATTTGTATGATATTTGTATTGTTTAATTTTATGATACTTGCCTTAATTTAGTTCAATGAAGTCGGACGAGAGATAGAAACTGCTCTCCCAGGACAATCAAACACCCATAGATAAAAAGGCTTTACGTCAAAAACTTGAATACAAGAATTGTGAAGAAGCATTGCAATTATTGTTAGTAAGTTCAATAAGTTGAACTCACAGAGGAAGTTTAGTACATTCCATTGGTCTTACAAAAAGCCATAGCATTCTAGGTGCTTTAAAAATTCTGTTTGAGAGATGATTGGGATGTAATAGATTGCATAATTTAAAAATGTGTATACGAGGGAGCGTTTTTATGTTCGCGGAATGAAGGGTAAGGGGTTGAAATACAAAAACCAAATTATTTTTCCTTTTCAATATATTCACCTGCAAGACGGACACATTTTTCAGATCTTTCAATTAATTTATTTATACCCTCATAAAAAAATGTTTTGTCTTTGTCCTCAAAATACGCTGAAACTGCCTCCTTAACTTCATCATCGGTGGTAAATTTTGTACCCCGCAGCTCTTTTTTCATTTTTGGAAAGAGGTAATAATCACTCGGGGCCAGGTCTGGGCTGTAGGGTGGGTGGTTCAAAATATCGAAGCCCACTTTAAGCAGGGCAGCCAACGCAACGCGGCTCTTGTGGACGGGCGCATTGTCGTGCAAAAGCAGCACACCTTTCGTCAATTTTCTCCGTCTTTTCTGTTTAATGGCTTCTTTTAGTCGCTCTAATTTGAAGCGTAGTATTCTCCGGTTATAGAAACACCTTTATCTTTATAATCGATCAATAATATTCCTTCTGAGTCCCAAAAGACCGTTGCCATGAGTTTCCCATCTGACTGTGACACCTTAAACTTCTTGGGGGGTGCTGTGCCCTTTTTATGCCACTGCATAGAGTCTTGGTTCGACTCAGGTTCATAATGATGAACCCAAGTTTCGTCTCCAGTAACAATTCGACTCAATACACCAACCTTGTTTACATTGCAGAGGTCCAAAAATGCACGTGAAAACTCTACGCGTTGTTGTTTTTGCGGCGGCGTGAGCATTTTCGATACCCGTCTTGCGCTGACCTTAGTCATGCCAAGATGATTGTTCAGGATTTTAAAAATGGTTGTATCGGATACTCCAACCATTTCTGCGAGTTGTTTCTTCTTTAGTCGAGCATCGTCGAGTACAATTTTTCGACTTTTTGAATAAGTTCTGGCGTGGTCACCTCGATGCTCCTGCCCGGCCTCGGGTCGTCTTCAAGGGATTCCCTTCCTTTTTTAAACAAACTGTGCCACTTGTACACTATGGTTTTTCCTGGACAAGAGTCACCGTAAACCGATGACATCTCATCCATTATGTTCGCAACTGATTTTCCTTGCTTGGTAAGGAACTTTATAACGGCACGATATTCGATTTTTTCCATATTTCACTTTTCATTCCTGATTATGTTGCTTGGTTGGCAATAGCTCAAAGACTAATAGTCTAATAACAATGAAATCTCGTATTTATACTAATTATGAGTCACTAAACACGTTACGATCGTAATGAGCCTAATCACCCCCCCCTCCAACCCTCTCATTCCGCGAACTTAAAAACGCACCCTCGTATGTTTAACATTTCAAGAAAGGCCTTTAGAATTACATGTTTTATTTATACATATAGTAATTTAAAAAAAACTAGCTTTCATTTTTATTAGTCGGATATATACCAAGCCATAGCTCGAGCTTTTCATTCTGCGCAAAACTTAACATTAAAGGGTCATATTAATTATTTGGCACTATATATAAATATTAAAATATGTTACACAGATAAATGATTAAATTGTGTAAGATTAAACAGCATGCATTTTAGGTAGCTAGTTTACGACTAGATACGCACGTTGAAAGGAGCACAGCAGCTCACAATATCATATTCAGTTCTTGTGACATCTCATGCTAATTGCCCTTGCAAATTAACAAATTGGATATTGGGCAATTTTTACTTCGGTTTGTCCCTAGGTACGTTTAAACAGTATGGAATAGATAAACTATATATACATTATACATATATAGTCATATACAATACATAGGTATGAGTTGTTCTGAGTTGTATTATAACGTGTTTTCCCGTGGGAATGAGATAATCTCCCGCTATAGAAAAGTTCCTATGTCATTCTCCAGCCCTCCACTGTTTCCAGACAAAAAATCACGCCAATCCATAACTCTTATTTCGCCGTGAAAGAAGAACAAACAAACAAACTACGTAATTAACTGATTTACTATCAATGATAACTCGCGCTGCCTCTGTGCGAAAATCAAACATTCAATACAGCCAAAAATATTTGCAGAACTTAGGTAGATCTCCTCTGTGTTTAAACCAACAATTATCACATAGGTATCTGACTCGAATCAAGCCGCAGATTTAATCAATCGGTATGAATCTTTATTTTGACTTTACAAATGTTTGTTCCAAACTGATTCAGACGACGTTTTATTGACAGGCGCCATAAAGAGCGATGTCTCGACTTTGAATGGGGATGAGGTATCATTATGTAAAGAAATTAGTGTGAATCTGAATTCCTATCTATCTGGAGTAAGTAGTAATATATAAAAACGGTTTCGTCCCAACAACTCTGTTAGACGATGTTTTTTTTTTCAAAAAGTTTTCGTTAATACATTTCTCGTTTAGATAATAACAAGCCTAAAATAATCTGAATATATAATTTTGGTACAATCTTGTTTCCGTTGATATAAAAAATATGATGGAATAGTCTCTACTCTCTACCAAAATAAATCATGTCACATGACTTCTAAACCACATAACAACATTGTAATTGAAGCCAAATATCATACATAAAATTTTAACTTGTTTTACTTGTTAATCGAATATATTAATAATAATTTACATTAAGAGAACAAAATTTTGTGCCGAGTACTCATCGTATGTTTTTCTGGTTAGCACAACCTTTTAAGCTATAGATACAAAGTTATAACTATTTTCAATTATGTAGAGACCAATTTACATAGGTTATTAATGAAACTTTTTAATTTTAGAAGTTCATTCAAATGTCTTGCCGCGCTGATACAAAAATATCTAACCGCGCTGACATAGAATACGCATATTTTAAAGTATAAATTATGTATTTCGGTAATATTAAAACGACAATCTTACTACTATAATAAATGTGAAAGTTTGTCGGTATTGATGTTTGTTACTTCACGCCAGAACGGCTGAATGGACCTGGATGAAATATGGCACAGAGATAGATTATAGTCTAGAATAAGACATAGGCTACTTTTTATCCCGGAAAAATACACGATTCCCGAGGGATACATTTGTTTTAGTTCTTCTGCAGGTGAACGCGAGCGAAGCGAGGACGAGCCGCTAGTAATCTTATAAATTATATCTAAATGTTATAAAGATTAACATGGCCGCAGTAATAATAAAAATATTCTACAAGAAATAAATATAAGACAATGGAAAGTCCCCTCCCATTAAATTGATATTTTCTTAGATTTACGCGAATATTTGAAATTTTACATAAAACTATCTTTCGGATTTTTAACGGTTTTGTTTGTTTGTTTTGAATGCTAAAATTAAACTTAAATCAATAAATAAACAACTAAAATAACTTCTCTAAATTCCACATTAATAGGTAACGTTTTTCCGAACTAACTTTAGCCGCCCTTTACAACGTCCAAGCTGTTACATTTCTAAGACCCCTCCAAAAAAAATATATCCAAAGTCTCTATTTTATAAAATTACTAGCGGCTTATACTCGCCTCGCTCTAGTTTAAGAATAACAAAATCAAATCTATCCCACGGGAACCGTGCATTTTTGCGGGATAAAAAGTGGCCTATGTGTTATGCTGATGTATGAGCTATATTATTGTAAAGCTTCATTAAAATCCATTCAGTAATTTTTGCGTGAAAGACTAACAAACATCCATACATGTACACATCCAGACATCCATACATTCTCACAAACTTTCGCATTCATTATAATATTAGTAGAATTTAAAAACTTTTTCGCCATACATTGTAATACGTAATATAAAAAAAAGTATCTAAGATTGTCTTTTAACATAATATTTGTAAATTGCAACGATTAGTCTCTATATAAGTACATACTTCCCTTCAACAAAGTATTTCCACTATTCGAGATATTTATAGTTAACAATTATGATTTTCAATTTTATAGTGTTCAATAAAAGTTAAATGCTAACTAACTACGATACAACTTAAATGCAAATATCAAATATTTACAATTATCGTTAACCATTTACTCTAAGGTAACCTTATGTTTTATTTATACACCTTATTACTATACCTAAACATAATATTTATATATAAAATACATATGTTATATTGCAAAAGTATAATAACTCATACGTTTAGTGCGACCACGATAATCTATACATATAATAAAATTGTAACTAAGCCGAACCTATACATTAAATATTTTTTGAAAAATCTTATGAAAATAAACATTATTATCGATACAGAGGCCGAATTTATAATTTTTAAGATTTTTGTCTGTCTGTCGGTTACCGCATCACAGAAAAACCACTGGAGGGATTTTGATGAAATTTGGTATGGTGATAGCTGGTTATCCGGGTCAACATATAGGATACTTTTTACCGCGAGAAAATATCTCATTTCTGAGAAATAAATACAAAAACTGCAATGTAAGTGTATACTAATATATAAAACCTAAGAATTTGGTTTTTGGTCATCTGAACGCTGGCGAAGCCGCGGGCAATGCTAGTATTTTATTCAAATAAAAATATTTTATCATGTCTATAATGGGATGATATAAAGTAAATCGAAAAAACTTCACAGTTAAGAACTAACCTGTAGCACTAAATTTGTTAACCATGATCTTATATCTGATGACTCTGTAGTAGTAGCCATTGTCGTTGACATAATATCATCAAATGTAACATAACCAGAAGGAGATATCGTCGCGGTCGGCATAATATCGGTAAACTCGTACCAGCCATCTGTATAGTCCGTTATATTCATTTTTTAAAAATTCAATAACACTGGCCACTAAATATATTATAATTTATAAAATAATGACACTACCGTTCGCACCCATTAACAAACTGTCACTTGCACTTGCCGACATCGCAATAGCTGTTTGATAAAGATATATTAAAACATCTGATAATATGATTTCATTATATTCCGACCGGCGATAGCGTGCGACCAATCGCCTGAAGATACGCGCACAAACTACACTAAACATACGTTGTTTTAGAGGAAAACTCGAAGAATAATTTAAGTCAGTGAGTTAACTTGAAGGCTGTTGGGAATTTAAAGCTAGTACTGGGTCGTTTCGAAAGACTATCTAGCTTACTTGTAGAATGTAAACTAGTATGACTTCGTATCACATGTACATATGTATACACTATACCTTATTTGCTTAAGTCAGTGTCGCTCAAAACTATTAAAACATGAAGTAGCATTCCGAAAAGTTTTTAGTATGTTTGACGACGAAAAATCTTTGAGATTACGACGAATCACAGACG
Source organism: Brenthis hecate (assembly GCA_951806755.1). Taxonomy (NCBI): domain Eukaryota; kingdom Metazoa; phylum Arthropoda; class Insecta; order Lepidoptera; family Nymphalidae; genus Brenthis; species Brenthis hecate. Next base: position 5,397,880 of record OX638261.1, read on the forward strand.
AATCAGCTTTCAATGCCCGAACTTAGAATTAAATTATTATCATACTAGCAGAACCCGCGGCTTCGCTCGCGCTAAATAAAACTACAAATAAATCTCTATTAAGGTAGTTCCATACAAACTTTCATCCACTATTTTACCCCCTTATAGAATGAATTTCGAAAAATGGTAAAAAATAAATTTATTTAATTTTATTGAAGAACATTAATAACAAGTTTCAAGTAAATCATAAATATTTTTTTTAATTGTATTATAACGTGTTTTACCATGAGAATTGGATAATCTATCTCGGTAAAAAGTAGCCTATGTCGCTCTCCAGCCCTCCAACTATCTCCACACAAAAAATCACGCCCATCCGTCACTCCGTTTCGACGTGAAAGAAGGATAAACAAACATACACACTTTCACATTTATAATATTCGTATGGATTATGCAGATAAATTGTTGTATTGAGCAATTATACAAACATATTAAACGAGGAGCATTATATTGTTCAGGCGCTACCACGCCACCAATTATATGTACATTGTAACGTCCTTGTTAACTCTACTTTTGTGTTCATTTGAAAATACTTCAAGTGTGAAAAACTGATAAGAATATTTTTAAATAATTCGAAAATATTATCAAACGCGATTATTAAGCATGTTTGTTAAATTTTCAATGTATAAAACAATTACATATGTATCTTCAATTTGTCGCTTAAAAAAAGGAAAAGGTATCTTATGTTTAAATTAACTAAATTAAAAAGACAAAAGATGTAACAAAACTAGAATTGAATATCGGTATCATGGTATAACTTCTGAATTACTAAACCGATTTGGTTACTACTTTGATTGCTATTTTATTTAATGTTTGGTAATGGTCTGAATACTGAGTAAAGTTTCCAGAGAGAGAATTTATAATATAGTAAATATTATATAAACCTTTTATATAAAAGATCATAAACTTTACTTTGAATAGGACAATGTCTGTTGATCCAGTCTAGTAGTCTTTAGTACGAACTGTCTCTAGGTAAGCTTAAAAACTTAAAGTCTATTTCTATGATCTAATAAAAATATATAATTACTAGCGGACCCGACAGACGCTGTCCTGTCTACACGTCTTTAATTTGAAAATTTCAAACTTTTTGGACAAAATTGTGAATCTAAACCATTCCCAGATCCCCTTGAACACACACAAAAAATTTCATCAAAATCGGTCCAGTCGTTTGAGAGAAGTTCAGTGACATACACACTCACAGAAGAATTATATATATAAAGATAATATCCATACTAATATTATAAATGTGAAAGTGTGTTTGTTTGTTTGTCTTTCTATCATGTCGAAAGGGAGTGTCGGATTGGCGTAATTTTTGGTGTGGAGATAGTTAAAGAGCTGAAGAGTGACATAGGCTGCTTTTTATAGCGGGAGATCATCTCATTCCCACGAGAAAACACTTTATAATACAACCCTAAAAAATATTTATGAACAGAATTACATGAAACTTGGTATGAATGCTTTTCAAAAAAATTAAATAAATACGTGTTTTAGCATTTTTCGAAATTCATCCCATAAGAGGGTAAAATAGGGGATGGAAGTTTGTATGAAACCTACCTTTTTAGAGTTTCTCTGTAGTTTTAGCGCGAGCGAAGCCGCGGGTTCCGCTAGAACTTATAAAATTTTAATTTATAATACTACTATCAAAACATAAGGCGGAATCAAACAATAATTTAAATATCGAGTTTTACAAACAAATGTCACGTTCTTTAAGCGATTATTTTCACTTTCTACGATGTCGCGTTGCAAGGAATACATGATACTCGTAAGTCTGCGCAAAATTTTACGTAAACCTAATTAAATTTGTGATTCAGGTCTTTTCATAATGAAAAAGGAAATATAATATGATTCTCTCAATGATTTTGGAATTAGCGACTCCGATCAACAATACTACTGTTGATCGAAGATTAGCGACAAAGAAATACACTGGAAAATATTCGATCAAACTTCAGTATGATATAGAAAAAATCGGTCAAATGCGATTCTAATTCACGCTCGAAAGGTTCCGTACTATCTTTTTGACTTTTACTCTATGTATATTAATTTCGATGATCGATTATGAACGTTAAAAATGTTTCTTATATTATTTATTTTTATTATTTGTTATTATAGAGGTAATAGAAATACATACTCTTTGAAAATTTCAACTCTCTTCCTATTACGGTTCACGAGTTGCAGCCCTCTGACAGACGGACGGACGGACAGCGGAGGATTAGTAATATGTTTCCGTTGGCACTCTTCGGGTACGGAACCCTAAAATGACTTGTACAGTAATAATTAAATGAACATTTGTTTTGTGTATTTGTCTATACTAATATTATAAAGAGGTTAAGTTTGTGACGTTGTACGGGGTAATCTCTAGATCTACTGAACCGATTTAGATGGAATTTAGTAAGAAAATAATTTTAGATCCTGGCAAGGACATAGGATACTTTTTATCCCGTAAATCATCCCTTAAGGGGGTGAAAATAGGGATAAAGGTTTGTATGGGGAATCAAGCTAGGAATGAAGCGAGGGTGAGTCGATAGTAATCTATACATATGTATAATAAAATTCTGAGTCGAATTTGTACATTAAATATTTTTTGAAAAATCTTAGTGAAATAGTCATTATTATAGATACAGAAGCGGAATCTATAGGTTTTTAGAATTTTTGTCTATCTGTCAGTCTCTCTGTGACCATATCACGAGAAAACTACTAGACAGATTTTGATGAAATTAGTATGATGATAGCTGGTTATCTGGGTCAACATATAGATACATTTTAATGCGGGAAAATATCTCATATCTGAGAAATCTATACTAAACGTTAAAACGTAACGTAAAGCAAAGTAAACGTAAGCGAGGGTGAGTCGCTAATTAAGTATATTTCTAATGTTCTTTATTGTAAATAAAGTATTAAGATTAAAAGATGAAAAAATGAAGATAAGTTTTAAAGAACATTGCTTTAGAATTTTTATTTACTATTCAACACTGTTAAATATTATAATTAATAGCATTTAAAGCAGTGACCTAGTAATTACAGCATAAATACTATAATTGGTTTGATACTTTACTAACGAATTGTCCTTGATTCTTTATTTTTCTTTGCAAAAATATTTAGATGTCATGGTACAAAATAACTATAATTATTAATGATTTTATTATTTAAAAGATATTGAGATCAAGGCATTTTGCTGTTTATATAACAATGGGAAAATTATATTTAAAACTAGCTATTATACATTTAACTAGTTACGTTTTAACGTTTAGTACAGATTTCTCAGAGATATTTTCCCGCGGTAAAAAGTATCCTATATGTTGACCCGGATAACCAGTTATCATCATACCAAATTTCATCAAAATCTGTCCAGTAGTTTTCTCTTAATGCGTTCCCAGACAGACAGACAGACAGACAGACAGACAGACAGACAGACAGACAGACAGACAGACAGACAGACAGACAGACAAACAGAAAAACAAAATTCTAAAAACTAGATTCGGCCTCTGAATCGAGGATAATGAATATTAATGATAATCAATTATAAATCAATAAGATTTTCCAAAAAATGTTTAATATACAAATTCGACTGAGAATTTAATTATATGTACCTACATACCTATAGACTATAGATATAATATACTCTAAGCCAATCTATTTCTAATTTCAATTATTTTTAGAAAAAAAGGGTTGTGCTGAATTAGAATATTTTTTTCTTATACTATTGTCAAGTTTAGTAACAAATACGCACAATTTTGGATTAAAGTAAATGAGTGTCTTACAGAACCGTACAATGATTAGAATCTGACCATGAACTTCGATCACACGCTATGGCGCTCCTTAAAAGTGAAATGGCACGCATGTCGTAATTGTGTTATTTGCGCCATTATTATATTCTTGTTTAATTAAATAAATCATATTTTAAATTATCAAGATGGTTACCTAAGACTACTTACATTTTTTAAAAGCAGTACTGTTAATTTTCTATTTATCGAACGTATATAAGCGGTCGAGGGACCTCCATTAGGAAGTTCATCACGCCTTTTCTTCAATTCCGAATGTAATTTGATATAATGTAGGTATCTATTGGCACACTCCACGGATGTAATACTTTAGCATGGGGACCCTTAGAGGCACGAAAAACCTGAATCTATAATATAAAAATGAATCGCTGAATGTGTTGGTAAGCGCAAATCTCAAGAGCAGGTGAACCGATTTCGCTAATTCTTTTTTTAAGTATATTCCTTGAAGTACGAGGATGGTTCTTACGGAGAGAAAAATTTAAAAAATTGCATGAAAAAGTCTAAAAACAACACTTTTCTATACTCCCATACAAAAGATTCGTAATAATACTTAAAAGTCAATTTGAACTTTAATACCATACCATAAAGTTTCAGTGTTAGTGGAGAGGTTCCGGGAAGGCAAAACAATTGAGTGACGTTAGTATCGTATAAATATTAACGTTAATATTTGTCAATATTATTAACAAAAAAAAAAATTTATGGGGCTAACGCTGGCTAATAACTATTTATATCTATTTAAAACGTACCTAGCGACAAACCCGAGCGAAGCGAGGGTGAGCCGCTAGTATATATATATATATATATATATATATATATATATATATATATATAATATATATATATATATATATATATATATATATATATATATATATATATAGTAAATAATTAGCAACAATTGAAAGACAACTTTATTTAACGGGAGTATAATCTGACCTCGAGCACATTTAACTAACACGTGATGTAAACAAATATGGAAGCGGCCAACTGCATACATACAGATGGTTATGTGGGACACACCGGCAAAGCCCACTAAACCCCTATAGAAACTCCCCCGTCTTAGCGGAGTGTCGAAGAATCCCTTACGCACTCCACCACAACGCCCCAACAGCAGGTCTGCCGAAGCAGACAAGAACAACCATGTGGTTGCTCCAACAGTCCACTCTGCTATCAGAGAAGTACCAGGAGCAACCCGCATAGGTCACGGCATTAGGAAATAATGAGAAGTTTTTTTTTTGTATAGGAACTATTGAAATTGGAACAGGATAACTCCATCAGGTCTGATAATATATAATATTTTCTTTAGAATTAATTCAAAAATTAAATGCTATAAGCAAAAACGGTAAATACTAGTTTCCTTTTTTGGGATTTGAAATTGTAACCTTTCTGAATATTAAATCTTTTTGGAGTTTAAATACATAAATTGTCATTGGTTAAAGGGAGACTAGGTCAAGGTGAGGCGATTCTTTTCCTGATTTCGCTGTTTAATTTAAGTTTTTTTTTTTTTCAGAACTAATTATACCTTATTTATATTTTAAAATTGTGTTAATAATATTGTTATCTTATAATAATAAAAGGGCAATTCTTGTATATTAAATAAATTTATTTCGTGTATCTCACAAACGGCTCTAACGATTTGGATCAGATTTTTTATTTAGATGAGGTATTTCTTTTTAAGTTTATCTGTATAAGTATCTTTACTAAAAAAAACGCATTTTTATATATTTTCCGGTAAAACGCGAGTTTACATAATATAAACGCCAGTCGCCCAGGCACTGGAATATAAACTACGATATAATCAAAGACTACTTTTAACCTTCTCTAAGGCCGGTCTGTCTTCTCCAAAAATACTCTACGACTATTCACACTCAGTAATTCTACCTATTACGTCAATGTCTGTTTTGCCCCTTTTTTTTCGCTGGGGAGACCTATCATGCCGGCCGTCATAACGGGCAAGGTACTGTGAGACTCCTACTCACTAAAACTCACAGCGGAACCCATCGCCGTAGTGCAATGGGGCGTTGCAGGATCGCTTGGTCTGTTTTGGCCCTGCTATAATCTTTGACGCCATCAAAAATATACATGAAAAAGTATACAAGTAAAATTATAAATAATGAAGAAGAAAAAATAGTGTTATCGTCTTCAAATAGCTTGCGGTTTGCCTCTGTGGGAATTACCTTCCCTTTATTGTATACTTGTATCGTATATAGGGTTATCATTACACGTAAAAAACTCATAAGGGGATTATTATTTTTTTATATTTTGGAATGTTTTTGAAATGTAAACGAATTCATAATATGTTTTTAAAATTTGTCCGTTTCTTTAAAGACATAGACATTAGTGGCATTTTTGTTATACTTATACGACGATACGACAATATGTAATTAACATTTTTTTCGGTATGTTCTTTTTAATGTATGGAGCAGATTTAAAGATATGTATTTTTACATCTTCCATTGTACACGCTATATTATAAACACGGGTGCAGCCATTAGTAAGTTTTTTGTCCTAATATTATTTTAGTGCAGAGCTGACACAATTTTTTATTGAAAAATTAAGTTTTAATAGAAAATAGTAACATAAAGTACAAGAACTGCATCAAAAACTGTTTGTTACTCAATTACGCGTTAATCTTTGAACGAATAAGGATAAGACTTATGAAAATCATTATTTTGTAGATTTGACAACCCTTAAATATATTTGTTCTTTGTCAATTAAATAGAGTGACTTCATCGATCATAATATTTAAGTAGACGTGCAATATGTACCTAATACTTTTTATTACATTGATATGTTGATATTAATTTCAGTATCCTGTACATATAAACCTACGTATAAATGAACCTCTTTTTGCGAGTGTTCCACTATTAAGTATATTTATAATTTCTATTTTTATTATGTACTAGAAAACCGTACTTAATTTTTGCAACAGACTGATATTCTACGGGATTCATTTGACGTAGCATGATAAAAAGAAGACTAACTTTATCTCCGGTCAATGAATTATCTATAACTACACAAAAATTCACGTCAATTCGTCGCTCCGTTGCTATGTAACAAACTAACAAACACTTTTGCAGTGTAATATTTATGTAAACGAGTGGGAAAGAGATAGAGATATCATGGCCCAGTACAACTTCGTCTTGAAGAACAAAAAAATTTTTATGAAAAAATATGAAAACTTTAGGTAAAAGAACGTTCCACATCCTTCATAGCTGAATAACGATGTTCTTGGAAAATGTTTTATTGTTAATGTAAATAGAAAGATAAACATTGTTTTATTAAGCCTGATAAAAGAAACACTTTAGTTTTATCCACTTGACTCATTGAAGTACATATATAACCTTAATCACAAGATATCTTAAGAGTTGTGTATTTCAAAGTTTTTATTGTACCGCAAAGATAAAACCTCTTTTAGAAAATTTCGTACGTTATTAAAGTTTAGTTGTACAAAATTAAATTAATAAATCCTACTAATATGTATTACAAATGCGAAAGTTTGTGTGGATGTATGGATGTTTGTTACTCTTTCACGCAAAAACTAGTGAATGGATTTTAATGAAACTTTACAATAATATAGCTCGTACATCAGTATTACACAGGCTAGTTTTTATCTCGGAAAAATATATGCATTTCCCGTGGGAAAGATTTGTTATTGTTTTTCTAGAGGGGAACCCGAGCGAAGCGAAGGCGAGCCGCTAGTATTATAATAAGTATATTATGGTATTTACTAGGAATTGATATTTAAAGTTAACCAAATATGTACGTATTTTTCAAAGTTTATCTATTAAAATGTATATCCCATTAATATTTAATACCTATTATAAATGTGAAAGTTTAAATAGATGGATGTTTATTCCTAATAATACTAATCAATCCAGGACGACTGAACGGATCTGGATGAAAGGATGGGCGTCAATAAGATAGGTATGTTTTCCTCTGAAGAATTTTGGGTTTTTATTCGTGTTCATATTCACAAATACTTTATTATGTACTAGCGACTCATAATCGGATGCATCCCTATTTACGTTTTAACGTTTAGTATAATTTCTCAGAAATGAGATATTTTCTCGCAGTAAAAAGTATCCTATATGTTGACCCGGATAACCTGCTATCATCATACCAAATTTCATCAAATTCCCTCCAGTGGTTTTTCCGTAATGCGGTCACAGACAGACAAAAATTCTAAAACTATAGATTCGGCCGTGTCGATAATAATGTCTATTTGTATCCCCATATATTAGATCTCTCAAAAAATATTTAATGTACAGATCCCGCTTAGTTACAACTTTATTATATGTACCTTTATATAGATGTAAAAGTGTTGGAAGAAAAACTTAGAAAATTAGTTGAAATATTTGTTAACAAACGATAATAAGATCTCAAAATGGTATATTTTAGTTTTAAAAAATATTATAAGTAAAGGAAAATTAAATATTACCCTCGTGAATGAAATTTGGGCCTAATTATTGAAAAATCTGCAATTAATGGGTTAGAAGTGTCAAGTGGATATTTAAAACTAACACTTTGACATTTATCAATATTGCTTAGGTGCTATGGTAAGAAAATGTTAAATTCACTGTAATTTTAATTAAATTCAAGATAAATCTCGCAACAATTATAACATTTAAGTTCACATATGAATAAAAACAGTGCGTTAGTAAAATTTGCAGATTAGCGACATCTATTATGCATTCAAGTAAACAAAAAAGTCCGAAGAATAGCCCGAATTAGCGCTGTCCAATTTCTGCGTATGGTATCATCTGCACTGGTATAGTATTATATCATCTGTCATAATATTATAAAACAAGCGACTCACCCTCGATTCGCTCGGGTCGCTTCGTCCCTATGTTGGTTCCCCATACAAACATTCATCCCCATTTTCCTACCCATTAAGGGATGATTTCCGGGATAAAAAGTATCCTATGTCCTTCCCAGTCTCAAACTATCTTCTTCCACATCTAAATCTTTTCAGTAGATGCAGAGATTACCCCCCTACAACCTCACAAACTTTACCCTCTTTATAATATTAGTATAGATATACAAAAAAAAAAACAAGGGATACACTCGACCGAAGCGAGGATAAGTCGTTTATTGTAAATACGTTATACGACTTTATCTCATAAATAGTAAATAATCAATTCTTGTATATTATACATTTATTTCATGTACCTCGAAAACGACTCTAACGATTTGGATCAAATTTTATATTTAATTTTATCTATCTTTTTAAATGTCTTTACAGAAAAAACCATAGACGTAGTGTATGGACTGAGCAATACTGTCATAAAATTGACAACTCTCTAGAAAGACAGAACGCGAACATGCGGCCAATACCTGTATGTATATATATATATATATATATATATATATATATATATATATATATATATATATATATATATATATATATAAGACGGAGGAGGATTTAGTTACCTTTTTCTGTTATGGAACCTTATTATTATTAACCTTATTTAGTCACTACGTTCTTTAATTTACTTTTTATTGCTTTTAAAGTTATTTTGAATTTAGAGCAGAGATTTAGTCTCGAGCAGGGTCGAGACGCCATCACGACATTCTTTGCAGATACGCGGCTTAGTAACGTTGGATGATCATGGTGGATCATAGAGAGTTATGTTTGATATTGTAGTTGGAAGTCGATGATCGGTGACTGTGAACCCGCTAGCTCTAAATAATTAGAATTACCGTTTCAAGTTTATAACATTGTGACTTCCCTGATTAAATTGTGTATTGAGCACTGAATACTTTATTATTTGAGCCCTGATAACGCCCACAAGATGATTAACCACGAAAGATGATGTTCGTAGTATATGGATAACACGACATATATATATATATATATATATATATATATATATATATATATATATATATATATATATATATATATATTTGAATTTATAAATAGAATGAATTTAAAAAATATAATATTATAGAAGACTAGCAACTCATCCTCGCTTCGTTCAGTTCGTTTAGTTACGTTTTAATAAAGATTATTATTATAGATTTCTCAGAGATATTTTCCCGCAGTAAATATGTTGACCTAGATAATCAGCTATCATCATACCAAATTTCATCAAAATCTGTCGAAGTTTTCTCGTGGTGCGGTCACAGACAGATAAGACAGATAAGTATTCTAAAAACTATAGATTCGGCCTGTATATCGATAATAATGATTATTTCAATAAGATTTTCCAAAAAATATTTAATGTACAGATTCGATTCAGAATTTGATATGTAAAGATCTATATTTTAATATTATATATTGGTTATAAGCACGGTGGACGGCTGGCAAAAAATCAATCAGTCCATTCTCTATGTCTATGGAAAAATCTCAATCTATCATAAAAAAAACATATAACCATTCTTATTAGAGGCTTTTTCTACCTGCTCTCATGCTGACAATCTCATATAGCGCCATCTCGTAAGCTTTTGTGGTACTTGCATTGTCACCAATGAACCATAACCTACTAAACGAGGTACCACAGTATATTTTCAAATGATATGATTAGCAACATATATAATATTTTATTTTACCATAAGTTACTTAGAAATTAAAGCTGATTTCATATTTCGCGATTTAATAGCTTACGGTTAGTCTGTTAACAGTACTGACTGTTGATTATGCTCTCGCTTATTGTGTGCAGTAGTGAATGAGAATATTTCTAAAAATAACAACAGAATAAACAATTTTGGTGCATAATATTAGATTACAAGCTTTTGTAGGTAGCTGAAAGAAAGATATTTTCCTTCTGTGAGTCATTTCAAAGTCACATAAATTTAAATAAATTATGCAGAGACGCCTTTTCACAACTCCCGACACATCTATTATGTCTATTGTTACTAAGCCATATTAAGTTATATCTTCCTAAAGAAGATAAGAAATCACTCTATTATAAAGCATATGCCTGTAAAAGAAAAACAGTGTTACATTTGGAACAAAAAGAAATTGTGATAAAAGCGTAGTAGCGACCTACTATAATATTATGAATAACAAAGAATAAAATATAATACCGTTTTCAAAATTTAATAAGAAATCTCTATTGTCTTAACACCATCTCAACAATTTTCTCACTATTAAAGAGTCAAAGAAGAGAAGAGTCAATGCTGGATGTGAGTAAGCTTTCAAATTCAATATCTAAATAACATGAACTCAAAATTTAGAATATCTTTTTCTTTCTTCAAAAGAAAATGGTGTAACGATCAAACTGTCATAGTTTAATCTTTAGACCATATTCTTAAACTGTGAAAGCACTTCCTTGTTTACTTATTTTAATGTTTGTTTGCTTATTAAAATGTATCATAGAAGAGTGAATAAACATTTTTTTTCTATCATATAATGAAATTGTAACTTAGCCAAATCTGTACATAAAATATTATTTGGAAAATCTTATTGAAATAGACATTATTATCGATACAGAGACCGAATCTATAGCTTTAAGAATTTCTGTCTGTTTGTCTATTACCGCATCACGCAAAAATCACTGGAGGGATTTTGATGAAATTTGGTATGATGATAGCTGGTTATCCGGGTCAACATATAGGATACTTTTTATTGCGGGAAAATATCTCATTTCTGAGAAATCTATACTAAATGTTAAAACATAAGTAGGGACAAACCCGAGCGGAGTGAGGGTGAGTCGCTAGTCTTATATAAAATTATTACACAGTACTTTGCTCTAGTGAACAATTTGCTTCTAATAGCTTTAAAGGTAAAATATGTTTCATATCTTAAACAATTACCACCATAACAACACACAATTAATGTACATGTATGGCATGTGAATAAGGTAATAAATGTCATGTAATATACCATAATGTTTCTTGGGGATTCAACATTTGTAAAATACATATAGATTATATACATTTAAAAAATGTAGCATAATATGATACCCAGTCTACACATCTCCAGACTTGAATTCAGATTTGTATTAAAACTACAAATATACTATTAAACATTAACCATAATTTTTTCATTATTTATACTTTTAAAATAAATTTTTATAATAATTTATGATTAAAGATACAAACTAAAAAAATAACTTTAGTCTTACCTCTGTTGTGGGTGATGTATCAGGAGGGTGATTTTGAGCCTGGGATATACTCCATGTTGTCAAAAATACAAGTACAGCCAAGATAATAGTTCTTAATCGAAGCATTTTGACCTAAAAAGTATACTTTGTTTTAAAAGCTAGAATAAATATTGACAACTTGTATATGTTGTTTTATGTATTAAATGAAAATAAGTACTTTTGAATAATAGATGTGACTAACTTGGAATACCTTTTAATATAACGGTTTTTTGATAAAGATGATTAAAAAGGAAAGTTTATATAGCTTTTCATCTAACAAATTCTAATGATACATGTTAAACGTCACCGGACAAGTGAATGGTCAAACTGCCAACCCATCGAAGGACAAAAATATAACTCACATTTACTACCAGGAGTTAAATTACAAGTGTATAATTCTCTGAGATATCAATACATATGCCTTCTATTGTTACTGGAACTAATAGTAAATATTATATGCTTCACATGTAAATTACATTTTCAACAATTAGTCAAGTAAAAAATGACATTAAACTTGAATTGAACCGTAAGCTGCTGTCATTTAAGGTTGTCAAATTGACAGTTCTCTTCAGTCTTTGGACAGATGATATAATGCGAATATAAAGTAAAAACTAGGCCGACAGGCGAATAAGTTTGCTTGAAGTAGTTAGATATAATAATTATAGTAAGCTATTACAAGTATTTACTAAATAGTACTAAGACAATATCAAAATAATACAATAACAATTATAAATTATGTATATTTTATCTCTCGAAAGAAATACATTTTTATCTGTGCCGTTATCCGTTTTTTTGCGAAGTTTAGCTTTTGTTGATTCTTTCAAAGTTAAAACTAACCTAAAAAGTTAAAATGCCTCTAGATTATAGAAGATTTAATGGACCAGAAGATAGTATCCCTTATAAACATTTCACTAAAGAGTTTTTTAATAGTTATGAAAACTTATTTAAAGACTTAATTGATAAAAATGGTTTACGAAAAGATGGGCGCGCATTGGATGAGGCACGAACGATGTGTATGTTTTGTATGTGTTGTTTTACAAAAAACTGTTTTTTTTTCTATTAAAAGTGTAAATATTTTAATATTTATCTTCCATTACAGTTGCCCGAACAGACATGATATCACAAGCAAAAGGATCGTCGTATTTAGAATTAAAAAAAACTAAAGTTGTATGTTCGGTTTTTGACCCCAGAGAGATTATGCATCAAAATGAATTTAGGTAAATATTTAGAAGGAACAAAATTGTATTCATGTTATTTGTTTTGAAATTAAGCTACTAATTTTTCACTTAATTTTGCAGTACACTTGGTCAATTATTTTGCGAAGTTAAATTCGCGCCATTTTCATGTCCAAGACAGCGCCGGCCTCATGCCCCAGACTCGGAAGAGAAAGCATTGTCAGTTGCTCTCAGAAAAGCTCTAGAACCAACAGTGTGCAGACACTTATTTCCTAATTATCAAGTAAGCATTTACCTCTTAGAATTGTTTTTATTTGTGCACTAAAAACTACTAATTGTTTTTATTGTTTCAGATAGACATATTTGTTTATATCTTAGAACATGATGGATCGTGTTTGGCAGCTGCAATAAATGCAGCTGGCTTAGCCTTGGCAGATGCTGCAGTTCCAATGTATGATATCATTACGGCATGTTCTCTAGCTATAATTGAGGACAAAGTATTTGTTGATCCCACTGAAGCTGAAGAACACTTAGCTACAATGGATCCAACAACAGAAGGAAAAAACAATGGGGTTATAACCATTGCTATGCTGCCAGAATTAAAACAAATTTCAGATTACCGTCAAATAGGTTCTATGGATGTAAACTGTGTAATGAAATCAATGGAAATACTACAAAAAGAATGTTTAAAACTTCTCCCTAACATACAACAAATATTAGTATTAAATGTTGTAAAATGTTTTGAACAACAAAAACAATTAGATAAGGAAGCTAGAGAAAGAGAAGTGGCACTAAATGCCAAAATGGAGGAATGGAAAGCTTTATTAAATGGTGGATGAAATTGGATTTTACTTTGTTTTTATTTCCTGATATTAAACAATCAATATAACAAAAATATCTCTGCAATTGCTAAAAATATTAGTTATTGTACAAAATAATTAATCTATCTATACATATAATAAAATTGTAACTAAGCTGAATCTGTACATTAGATATTTTTTGGAAAATCTTATTGAAATAAACATTATTATCAATACAGAGGCCGAATCAATAGTTTTAAGAATTTTTGTGTCTGTCTGTTATCACATCACAGAAAAACTACTAGAGGGATTTTGATGAAATTTCATATGGTGATAGCTGGTTATCCGGGTCAACATATAGGATACTTTTTTTCTGAGATAAAATACAAAAACTGCAATGTAAGAGTATACTAATATGTAAAACCTAAAAATTTAGTTTTTGGTCATCTGAACGCGAGCAGAGCCGCGGGCAATGCTAGTATCTACATATATTACAATGATAAATAAAACATTCAATCCAGATAAATTTTATTTGTAGCATGAATTGAAATATCAAGATTTAATAATTACTCTTTCAAAATACACTTTTTTAACTTATAAAAAATAGTTGTCTAGTTTCCCAAATAAATGAAAATACCTTTTTAGATTTATAGTAGTATATTTACTTTAAAAAATCCTATTACAAAAAGCATGTTTTACACTAGAATTAATCTTCTGGCTTTTCTGGGGGTGGTCCACAGGGTTGTAACATTCTTTCCATCAAATTAAATTTAACTCTAGCTTTAGATTCGTTTTCTACAATTGCAAAGTAACTCAGCAGATCGGGGTGGCCCATATAACTGCAACATGAATCTCTGTGCTGATTCGTCAACCACTCATATTTTGTGGTGTCGGCGTGACCAGTTCCAATGTATTTGCTTTGCAAATGTTCTAACTGACTGTGGATATTGTATCTTTCGCCCATTTTTTAAAAATTACTTCATATGTTATTACTAACAGATTTTGCTGTAATCTTAAAATATAAAAAGACTCAAGCTTAATTATTAATATTGTTGTTTAGTTATATTTATTACTCACTTAGAGACAATATTTTATTATCAATTATTTACAAAAGAGCATAACTGACAACAAACACTGACAGTTTTCTAGTTTCCTTTTACAATTGACACTTGACATGAATTTATCACAAATTGCCAAAATCCAAAGAGAAGAAATAATAGATAAAGAATTAAAAAAAATACCATTTATTGCTTTATGGCCGTAGGCTATGATTATTATAAATTACAACAATATATTTGTACACTTAGATTATATGTATTGTGTACATAATCTAAATTTATACCTATGTCTGTATATGTATGCGTTAGGTACTTGCAATTTCATTCCTATTAGATCCAGTGGAAATCCGATGAATGACTCCTTTTGATTTGATCTTTGATTCCAATCGTTATTCTGGGCTTAACTCCAACCATTGATAAATAATAAACTCTGCAAATGCAACATTATTATAATTTTAAGGATTTATTGAGATATAACTTCTAATGCGATTGAAAAGTGAAGACAAAAGTAAATAAGAATATTACGTAGCCAAACTTATTTAGAATATTATTTTTCACAGTAAATCAATCTAAAAAATACTTTTCTGATACATTAACCCTCAAAAAGCATAATACATATACTTAATTTGTATAGAATACTTGTATACTGTTTAGTCATACTTGCAATTTTTTTTTATTTAACTGGCTACTATGGCAACCTGTTATTTATAGTTGTGATGCAGTTTTAATTGTTTATTCAATCAACTATATGTATTAAGCTTTTTTGTAATAAAATATACAATAATAAAAGATGGAACATAAAAATAAATTAATTGCCGATAATTTGGCTCATAGTGACGAAAACTTACGGAAGCAAGCAAAGAAACTAGTTAGACAAAAAAACTTGACCAATAAAAGACCTACTCATTTATTTATGCATGAAAAGAGTCTTACTGATATTGTAAGAATGATATATTTTAGATGTATTAATCTATTTTGGAATTAGTAATTTATTTCTTTATCAACAAATTTTAACATTTTATTTTATAGCCACAACCAAAACAACCGAATCATGTGAATTATGCATATTATCATAATAATTTTATAACAAAAATAGAAAATTTAAACATGTTATATAATTTGACCCATTTACATTTACAATGGAATAAAATTACTAAAATTGAAGGCCTGGACAGTTTAACGAAATTAAAGAAATTATATTTGAGTAACAATCGTATTAGTGTTGTGGAAAATTTAGAAGGATTGAGATATTTAGAAGAGCTTCATATTGAAAAACAAAATATTGACAATTCCGATGCATTGTGCTTTGATCCAAAGACTATGATAGCAATTGGGGTACCATGAAATTTTTTATACATTTTTTTATTTAAATATAATTTAAAAATAATATGCTATATATATATATTCATATTGTAGGCATCTTTAAGAATACTTAATGTCTCAGAGAATAAGTTAACTGAGATGAGTTGGGCCAAGCCCCTTCGCCGTTTAGAAGTTCTTATTGCTAAAAAGAATAAATTGGACAATATTGAGGTAAATATTCCTTATGCAGTTACTAAAAAATGAGCAAATTTCCATTATATGCGTATTGCAACTTTTTATATTTTCAGGAAATTTCAAATGATCTGTGCTTATTAGTATGTCTCGTGGACGTTAATTTTACCGGGAACCCGATGACAAAAAAACATCGCTATAAAGAAATAATAATTGCAAGATGTGCCCAATTAAGTAATATTGTTATTTAAATTAATAAAATTGAATATTAGTGTAGTTACATTTATAGAATTTGTTTTCGTTTCTTAGTTAGATATTTTATTAAGTTAAACATGATATAAAATCCTATTAATATAAATAATACCTAAATAAATACAAATGGTACTTGTATTTATTTATTATATTTGCACAGGAATTTTAGATACCGTGGCTATTCATAATACTTCAAGAACATTTTTGCGAAACTTCGATAAAGTTGTTAAACTTCGACAACTGCATGAAAAAAATAAAATTAATATGACACGACAAGGAGTTGAAGACTTCTTTGAGTTAAACATGTTACCTGGGCCACGGGCATTAAGTGCTATGGCTATTTCAGAATTTTCAAATCAAAAACCAAAAAGTAAGTTATTTAATAAATTACCGTATTACATACATACGTTTTATTATATTCTTTTACGTTTTAACGTTTAGTTGAGATTTCTCAAAGAAGAGATATTTTCCCGCGGTAAAAAGTATCCTAAATGTTGACCCCGATAACCAGCTATCATCATACCAAATTTAATCAAAATTTGTCTAGTGATTTTCTCGTGATGCGTTCCCAGACAGATAGACAGACGGAAAGACAGACAGACATACAAAATTTAAAAAATTATAGAATCAGCGTTTATATCGATAATAATGACTATTTCAATAAAATTTTCAAAATATAAAGTTACACATTTTATTTAAAGATGTATGAAATTTTAATCTGTGTTAAAATCGATATATAAAATATTTATAAGTAACATTACAAGTGAAATTCGAAAAAGAGATAACCCAATACCCATCGTAGATTATGGGACAAAAGCTACTTTTAATAGACGCAGCATCTACTAACAGCCATATTAGAACCACAATAAAAATCTATAGTACATAGAATTGAAATGAGTCAAATCATTTTTATACATTTTTTTTACTAAAAAATAATTTACATTTACAATGTTGCCATTAGCTTCAGCAATAGATTCGACTTACACGTTCATGCCTCGAGCGTTCTGGCGCAATAGGACGGCACCGTCACCTCGAGAGAGTGTGAATCCTCCAACTCAACTACTTCCGTCAATGAAAAAGACTGATGTCAAAAACTATGAATCACCTGTGAAAGGAATACTAAAGAAACCTATGCCTATGAAATATATTTAAGCTTTTTAATCTTTCGCATATTTATAAAATAAAATTTTATGTCAAAGAAGGTAATTTTATTTAATCTTAGAATATATCAGAGCACAAGACCAACCCTGTTTTTGCAATTGCAGAGCATAATGCCGTACTTTGGTGTACAATGCCGAAGCCTGTTATTGTTTATTGTTGAACTTATTTGTAAAGCTTTCGACTTTTTATAAAAAAGTTAATATATACTGTGTATATGTATGTCTGTGTATCTATGAAGCTTTAAGGAGACGTTGATCATTTAACATTATTTACATTATCGTTAGTAATATTTGTTTATATTATTATATTTATTAGTTAATTATATTTTTTCTTTCAACACTGAATCTAGTGCCCTCTGCTGGTGCACTTGAAAACTAATTCACGTTCCAATTAAGCATTAGCACACTTCCGGATTATGCGCCAAAGTGCGGCATAATTTTCTATAATTGGAAAACTGGATGTGTCATTCTTGAATTTTGACATTTGTGACAATTTGTGATATGTCAAATGATAAATGAAATGTTCAAAATCAAAATAATCAAATGAAATGAACCTGTTCAATTAATTTAAAAATTAAAGGTTATATTAATGTTTACGACTAGATAAATATTATAGATTTCCTTTTTGCCAATACTAGGTTGTAAAAGAATCAATTATTTTGGAAGATCATTAAATAATGTATCACCAAAATATTGAAGATGCCTTTAAAGTTCTCAATGAAGAATCATCAGGTATTATAGTAGCAAGTTTCTATTTTAACGTAAAGTTTAATAAATAACTATTGTTAAAGTGAAATAATATATCAATCAATCTTTAGATTTATATCTGGGCAGTGACATAGCAGAAGCAGATATATTGGAGCCATTAGAATTTCATAGAGAATATGTATCAAAAAACATACCTGTTATTATTAGAGGTGGCTGTAAAAATTGGCCAGCAACTTGCAAGTGGAATACAGAGTTCTTCAGGTAAATAGGAATAAAGGTATTTAAAATATGTTATATAAAACTAATGTATAAATTATTAAAATTTACATTGAAATACAGAGAACAATACATTTCTGCATAATGTTGTATAATGTTTATGTTATAGTTTTGTAAATGTTTTAAATGTCATTTACTTTAAAAATATAAAACAACAGGTTTGTTTTTCATATTTTTAGAGAAAAATTTTCCAGAAAAAAAATTACAGTAGCATTGACTCCAAATGGTTTAGCTGATGGAATCACTCGGAATGAGGATGGAAGAGAATACTTTGTAATGCCAGAGGAAGTTGAAATGTCTATGGATGAATTTTTAGATATATTAGAAAATAAAAGGTGTGTATAAATCTAATTCTGTTATATAATATTTTTGTTTCTATAAAGTTGTTAGAGTATATTTATGTAAAACCTTATTTAAAGTACCTATATATTATCATACTTCAAATATCTGATAGTTCTTACATGCAAAATAGGCACGCAGACGTCAAGTTACGGAAACAAGCCCGATTATACCATACCATACCATCTGATAGTTCTTTCTTATTATTTTAAGTGAAAATCTTATACCCTACATTCAACGGCAGAATTCCAACCTTACAGAAGATTTTAGTGAACTTATGAAGGATGTTGAAGATCATGTAAGTTTTGCCAGTGAAGCCTTTAATAAAAAACCTGATGCAATCAACTTTTGGATGGGCGATGAGAGGGCTGTAACATCAAGTATGTATGTACTATTATGAAATGCTGAAGATATATGGAATAGAATAATTATTTTTTGTTCTGATAAATTAACAGACTCTTTAAATATATTAAAATCTTGATAAAATATTTTATGTTTGAATGTAATAGTTTTATCTAAAATAATTTTCTAAGTTTTGTTATTTATTTATTTTAGTTATTACACAATTTGTACCTATAATAAAATAGTAATTAAGTAAAATCTGAAAATGAAATACTTTTTAAACATAATGACTGTTACAAATTGTGTACATAATAGAGACCCCTAAACCACAATTGTCAAAATTTTTGTTTGCCTGTTTGCTTTTCACACAAAAAGTTCTGAGTGGATTTTAACTAAATTTTGTGTAGGGATAACTTATTACATTGATCAACAGGGAAGTTTCTAATTCCCATCAGAAAACAAAATAACTGGTTCGGACGAGTTACCTTTCATACAAAAATTAAATAATTAAAATTATTTCCTCTTCATAGCTATTAGCTTATGAAGTGATTATATATATGCATATCTATATAATATTATTTTTCTTCTCCCATTTCCCAATCACTCAGTGTCGACGCAGTACATCTTCAGTACTGCTGATGGGATTTGGCAAAAGTTTTATGACCGGCCGCCTGCCTGACGTCAACCCTCCTTGGGAATGCTATTGTCTCTCTTTGTTTGAATCGTATCGCGGAAGTCTTGAAATATACACTTTGGATTTTTTTCATCTTTTAAAACAGTTTTATACTATTACTTATAATTTAATGTTATTTTCGGATATATTTTAAAATAAATGTTGATTACACAATAAATTTTGTTTTGACGTTGTCTATATAATATTATTAATGTATAATAAATTATTTTTTTTGGAGGAGGCCTATACCCGAAAGGGATCTGTTAGTATGTAAGACGTACAAATGTTAAAATGAAAAACCTGTATAACAGAAAAATAAAGGCTTTATTATTATTATTATATTATAATAAATTATTTTTAGTGCATAAGGACCCATATGAAAATATTTACTGTGTGATTGATGGGTACAAGGATTTTATACTTATCCCACCTACTGATTTGCCATATGTACCATACAAAAGATATCCTCAAGCTGAGTTTAAGAAGACAGATCAGAAATGGACAATAGTGCCTGTTAATAATGAATCTAATTGTGATGGATTACCTTGGATTTGTATAGGTCAGTATAGAAATTTTTGAAAATGTTCTATTATCTGAAAAATTCTCACTACTATTTAAAAAAAAATGTTTATGATTTACAATTTGTTTATAGGATAATAGTGTGTAAAGTAATAAAAATGCAATATATAAAATACATTATAACTCACATAACTTAGTAACTTTTATTACAGATCCTCTTAAACCAGATTTGTCAAAATTCCCAGAATATGAGAAAGCTCATAAATTTAAGCTGAGGCTTCACAAAGGGGACTGTCTTTATCTTCCGAGCCTCTGGTTTCATCATGTTAGACAGTATAGCCGTCAACTATTGGTACGATATGGAATATGACATTAAATATTGCTATTTTAGAATGTTAGAAGCTTTATGCCAAAAGTATTGATTAAGATATAGAAGATTTTAATATATTATGCTTTTCTAAAATGGAAGTCAAACTTTTGATGTTTTATATACATATTAATTATTACATACATATATTAAATTGCTATTTCTCTTTAAGTGTTTTCTTTGTTTGCTCTCTAAAAGTTTTAAAGTCAAATAAAACAATGTAATTTAAAATGATTTATGTAATTGTATATATGCTTGATCAGTAAATGCTTATCAAAATTGATACAAATAAAATAAAAATATAGGTTGCGATAGTTGTGGCTAGATTTTTTGAATTTTGCGTAAGCTTCACTTTCTGTAATAAAAATATTAAAAACATACAGAAACTGCAAAAATAAGAGGAACATGTTTGAACAGGTCTTATTAGCTTACAATGTTATTAGTAGATATGTGCCTAATATTAATATTCGGGCCAAAAGTTAACAAAAAGGTTGAATTTGGTGAATATATGTAATACATTCCATTAATAAATGCGAACGTTTGGATGTATGGATGTTTGTTACTCAATCACACCGGAACGGCTGAACAGATCTGGATGAAATTTGGCACAGAGATAGATATAGATATTTTTCCGGAATAAAAATTCCGGAAAAATGTACATCCCACGGGATAGAGTTGTTTTTGTTTATCACAGAGCAAGGGATTAGCTATCTATTCCATATTAACCGTTAAAACGTACCTACGACCTACTCGAGCGAAGCAACAGTGAATCGCTAGTACATTATAAATGTCAAAATATGGTTGTTTCATAAGTTAGCGTTCATTTCATTTACAATTAACAAATACTATGTAGGTACGGTTCTCAGAAAAAAAGGTTTTTTTTATTAGATATATTAATACTAAAATAAGTAGTAAGAGTATTTTATTTAAATATTCAGTAATTATTTAACAAACTACCCTTAATAATAAACAAAGACCAATATACTGAAGATTGAATATATAAAAAAAGTTGAAATGTCGATGTTTGGCGTCTCGCAAGTAGTTTTAACTGTATTTTTATTTTCTCTCATAAAAATATTATGGTATCAGGCACACAGTCTACTTTCAGAATATGCAAAGAAAAGATCAAATCGTATGATATATTAATTTTTGTTATTATACAAAATTTCTTCCTTTGCAAAATTTGAAATGTGCCAAAATAAAATATAAGGTCAGCAAAAAGAGTGCGTGTACGTATTCACACATGATAGAAGTGAAACATCAGAAAAGTAACCTACGAGAGAATGAGATTAATATAGACTATTAGGTACTCCTGATGGCTGAAACTTAATAATATTTTTATAAAGTTTAAAAGTTATTTTACATTTTATTTGACATAATTATACATTACATTTTATTCAGTAATTAATTTAAATATTTTTCACTTCCTGTGTAATGTATTCTATCTCAAATAACAATGGTACCATGGCAATGTATATCTCATTCTCTATGGCTTTATCCTATATATTTATGTTTGTCTCCTTTTAGTGTTGCATTTCCTTTTCGTCAAGTTTCATATCACGATTATAAAGAAGTTTCATTTCAAAAAAACTCATGATATGCTTATTTATTATAGCCCTCCCCTTCTTAATTGCCCCGGACTCACTTGTTTATCCAGTCCTGTATACTTACCATAATATCCGGGTAAATGTTAGAAGACGGTATGTTGGCGAGCATTATACATAGACCCTGTGGAGAGCACATGCCCACCGAGTTCATAGAAACACAGACATCTCCGGGATGCCAAGCGCGTATTTGTAACAATGTGCATTTGATATTGTTACAGAGATTGATAGTTATGTTTGCTGGAAGTAAAATATATATTATAGAGGGTGTGGAGGTATCAAGCTAATTTAATATTTTTGATGACTTTCAGTATGTAAAGCCTCATTCATCTATTTACGAAGCCCAAAATAATCATTTCCTTATTTATTTCTCTATTCTACTCTAATAATCTACTATACTAATCTAATAAAATGGCGCTTTTTTTAAAATTTACCCACATGCTAAGTAGCGCCACCCAGAATTATGGCTTTTCGACTGAGTTTTGCATAGACACAGACAGTTCTCCTCATCTCTACACTCCATAGTAAATATGGTAAGATCACAAAATTTGGTGGTTTTACCATATTAATATTATATTATAATATTACTCATTTAATGATACAATACTAAACTAGTCCATGCTCCATCTAAAACAGAGCATTAGGACGACTAATTATGAAAAAAATAGGAGATCGATCTTTACTAAGAATATTTTTAAGCCTGAATTTATACTTTTGGGATTATGTTGGATAAGTTATAAATGATCTGAATTTGTGAAAAATATATGTATATATATATATATATATATATAATATATATATATATATATATATATATATATATATATATATATATATATATATATATATATATATATATATTAATTAATTTAATGTATCATAAACGCAATATAACCCATATTTAATCTATCTAGTTGGATAAAAAAATTACACAATACTTACGGCCAATATAATCTTCATCGGGCCAACCATCAGGTAGTTGAGATGAAGCAACAAATGCCCGAGCAGCGAGCTCTACCCCCACACATTCGTCTTCACTATTGCGAGCTCTCTTTAATTGGCAACACACGCCACATCTTTTAAGTGTATGTAGTGTACCGCCCTATTCAAAATATCTATTGACTGTTTGTTGCTAGACTTAATTAGTTTAATAAAAAACTTCTATTGACAATAAGTATATAATTATTTTCACGTTTTCTTGAGACGGAGATACCATAATGAAATTATATTTAATTTTGTTTCACCCTAATTGGGATATCTTAAATCATAAGTCTAAATTGTACTAGTATATCATCGGAATCAAACTACGGCCTTATCGTTAGCAGTAGACATCAATTTAACATTCAATCTTGATGGTTAGCAGCAGGGTATGAAATTATCAAGATAAATATATCATTTGATAGTTATCGCGATAATTATCAAGATAATTATCAGATAATTATCCGATGATTATCAAACAGATATAAACTTAGGAATCCTTGTGTGGGTATTTGACTATTTGCCTATCATAATTTACGTTAGAATTATACACTTTTAACAATCAAAAAGTTTCTAACAGCCATCGTATAGGTATAGGAAATAATTTTCGTAACAAAAATATTCACTCGCCCTTTCTGACGCGGCTACCTCGCGCGAAAACACATGTGAACTACTACGACTGAGAAAACAGGAACTATACGGATATGACACGCGGATGATACGCGGTTGATACGCGAATGATACGTTCTAGTGGGCATAGTAGTCCGTGTCGCTTGTTTCCGTGCCTGATACGTTCATAGCACGGTTACGGTATGAGACAGTGTAGTGAGCAGACTCCTTAATGAGTGGAATATCATACTCATCCTCCTCAACAGTATTAATTTAGTTTGCCGATTGAGTTTGTTGAGCTGATTCAGAGAGTTCAGTTAGCTGATCGACAATTTGAAGAGTTACAAATTATATTTTCAATTATATTTATCAAAGATAATTATCAACCCTTATTTATCATGATAATTATCGTTTCGAACCCTGGTTAGTAGTAATTAACGACTTTGAATATTCCTACTTTACATCAGCATTTTTGCTTTAACACGTATTACCAGCACGCATACGTGCTGACACAAGTGCATTCTCTATTCCATTTACTCTCAAATTCCGATGGGACGATAATTCGATACTCGCAGTGAGAGATCAAGCGCAGGACCGACGACTGTACGTGCTCTCCGAGGCACAGGGGTGAAACACCGCCGATTTCCCTACTCCGGGCTGTTACTAATTTCTTGAAAAATAAACCCAAGAACTATAGTTGACCCGACCCGGGTCTCGAATCCAGCATCTCCGGATCTGCGGCCCTAAACGCTGACCACCCATGTAGTACCTACAACGCTTTGAAGTCCCAAATGGCCAAAAAGGGGTCAGCTGAAACCAGGTCATCTATCCTAACAGTATTAATTAGAGTACTAACAGGTCCACTATCACCACAACTACACTCCCTAAGGCCGAGCAAGGCGCACTCCGCGGCGTGGCAGCTCCCGTCGGGCAGACATCGCCCGCCGACCCCGCACCGACACCGTGACGTCATATTCGTGCATGTACATTGACGGTCTTGGGTTGTACAGTCCTTTGAAAATGTAGAGTATTTTGAAGCTAGTAAATAGAATGATGTCAGGCGTCTATACTTAGTACTAATAATAATGCCCCTTGACCGATTTCGGCCACAGCGGCTAATCTTACTGAGACCATCATACATAGCCATCTGTGCGGGAGATATTATAGTGGACAAGTAAGCACGTGAGCGCAAGTCCACTCCCAAATTTCGATGGATCGAAGATTCGACACTCGCGCTGAGAAATCAGGTGCATGACCTAGAACTGACAGTTTTACGTTCTAAGGCTCGGGCATATATGCAGGTAACTTCTTAACTCAAGGTTGCTACAACGAATTTATTTAAAGAAATACTCAATAAATGGCCCGACCCATTGGCCAACACTCAGCCGTGCCACTAGACCAACGAGGCAGTCATTATAGGTATCGTACTAACAATATAAAACAAATTACTAACAATTCCGCTCGTTGTGAAATTTGCGTATTCACAATTGGCATTACAGCAGAGTCCCTGTGAAGGATGGCATCTAGCCGTCGGAGACACAGAACACCCTTCTTTGTGTAAGACACTGTGAATTATAATTTATGGTATTTTATTTTTTCTTCTTTTATTTATTTGTTATCTAGAAAATCAGGTTTTCTTGTAAGCACGTACTAATTACTATGTACTAAGATATTGGTAGTTGTTTTTTACATTTGTATGACAAGGAGCAATCTTTCTTTATACTATTATATTTACATTTATAATATCAAAATGGTTTTATAATACAGTGTAATTCTCACCCTTTCTCAAACACAAGAGCTCCCCCCGCGCGGGGAGTGCAGCACGGGTCGCGGTAGCTGCAGTGCGAGGGCAGACCACAGTCGCATGCTTCACCCTCCTCTACTATACCTGAGATATTAAATAATACACCTTTGTTTTTTCTATCTTTGGAACGAACAGAACGTTATAAAGATAATCTATACATAAATATAATAAAATTGTAACTTAGTCGAATCTGTACATTAAATATTTTTTGTAAAATCTTATTGAAATAATAATTATTATTGATACAGAGACCGAATGTATAGTTTTTAGAATTTTTGTCTGTCTGTCTGCAAATGCATCACGAGAAAACCACTGGACTGATTTTGATAAAATTTGGTATGATGATAGCTGGTTGGTTATCTGGGTCAATATTTTTGGATACTTTTTACTGCGAAAAAATATCTCATCTGTAAGAAATCTATACTAACCGTTAAAACGTACCTAGGGACGAACCCGAGTGGAGCGAGGGTGAGACCCTAGTAATAAAATAAATTAGTAGGTACCTAATTAATTCTGATTCTCACAGCTATAACATAATAAATAGTGTTCTTCTGACAGACGGTGGCCATCTACGTGACAGATAGTACAGTGGACAATAGTGTACGCAACATAAGTGTAGGTACTATTTTTACACGAGTTCAGAGCCAGAAAGCGAGGCAACGCGCACCACCACACAACGAGCGTCTTATGTACGAGGACGTAACATTACTAAAATTTAAAAAATCTTGGCAGATAAACCCAGTTATTCTTTTGTTTTTTGATCTGGTTTGTTCTTTAACCTAGGACCCGAACCTAGAAACTCATGATTTTAGCTATATCAATGAAAGCTAACAAACCAATGGAACATACTTATAACTTAGCTATTAATATAATAAAAAAATTTGATAAAAAAGTTAGTTTAGTTCGCTTGATACGCAATCAGGTTTTTTTATATATATTTTTTTTTGAGTAATAGGTACTTTTGTGTAGGAAGCCCATTACGATGCGTTAATATTTTTACTAAATCAATTTCCTCTTTTACACTACAGAAAATAATTGATCGACGTAAATAGTTATATGATTACATACCATTCCCGCAGTACGGCCGGTCTACATGAGCTAGACAGTAGCTCATGCTACTTAGAGTTGCTGATATGAGACGTTTGCTACACTTTGAGAACTCGAAGCGATGAGGGCAGGCGACAGAGGACTGAGAGCCCATGAGATATCCCCGGCAGTCGGGATTGGGAAAGTTATCGTCATGGTGTGCACCAAAACTATGACCTAGGAGAATTTAGTATATATAAAGGATCAGTAGATTTTTATCACTACATACGAGCCCCGATGCAAAATAGTTCATCTAGTGTGAAATTATCTTTGTGATATTTTTTCTAACTTCATTATTTTTGTATATCTATATAAAATATTAAGCTGTTCTACTATCACATGTCGCGCTACTTATGCCATTTTTTAATTATGAACCAATAAACTATTTTAGCTTTTTAAATTTATACATATCCTGTTTTAAATTCGAAGAAGTTATAAGCAAAATAGTTCGTCTAATTGTTAATCGATGCAAAAGAATTCGTCTATCGGTGAGTTAAATAAGATTATTCCTTCTTTGTACAACTATGTTGCATAATTTAAATTTGAAAAAGTAATTCTCTGTCATTTGTCAAGTGAGACAGTATAAATTCTGAAAATTTCAGATTTTTTCATTACTTTTCAAAGAACAATGGGTCGTGGCAAACCCGTGTGTGAAGAGCTTCGAAAGCGAATAGTTTGTGGGGTCGATGCGGGCAAATCAAGTTACCAAATATCTAAAGACTTGATACTTCCCAGGTCTACAGTCCAATCTATCATTCAGCACTATAAAAAGAATAGAACGACTTCTTGTTTGAAGAAAACTGGTCGACCACGCATTACAAGTGCAGTAGAAAACAGAATCCTGAAGAAAATTATCAAAAAAAATCGTCGTGCTCGAGCTGCAGAACTCACGGTGCAATGGAAGGACATGATTCACAAAGACGTCTCAGTTGATACTTGCAAAAGAGTACTAAAAAGAATGGGTTACGGATTTTACACCGCTAAGGAGAAACCACTGTTGACTGCTGTACAAAAGAAAAAGAGGTTGAAGTTTGCTCGTGATCATTTAAATTGGACTTCCGATCAGTGGCGTAGTATCATTTGGAGTGACGAGACCAAATTTGAAGTGACAGTCGGCGATGAAAGGAAAAAAGTGATTCGGAACAAAAATGAGGCATTTCATACTGATTGTCTCAAACGCAAAGTGAAGTTTCCGGCGTCTCTTATGATATGGGGCTGCATGTCTGCACAAGGTGTTGGTGGTATGCAGTTTGTGGATGGTTCTATCAATGCTGCAAGGTATCAAAACCTTTTGGAAGAGAATTTACTGCCCTCCATTCCGTCACTTAAACATCAAGATTCATTCATTTTTCAACAGGATGGTGCTTCCTGCCATACTGCAAGGACAACAAAGACGTGGCTACTGGCGAAAAGCATCCCTACAATCGAATGGCCATCTAACAGCCCAGACTTGTCGCCAATCGAAACTCTATGGTGGAAAATGAAAAAAGTTCTCCGTAAAAATCCATCAAGATCGAAGAGCGACTTAAAGGCTAAACTCTTGGCTGTCTGGGAGTCAATTACGCCTGAGGAGTGTGCAGCGTTGGTTGCTACCATGCCTCTTCGCATTAAAGCTGTCATTGAGAGCAAAGGCGACACAACTAAGTGGTAGACGAACTATTTTGCGTACAGTGACAAGGGTAGACGAATACTTTTGCGTTATGTTTTTTAGAATATTTTTTTAAATTTTTTATGTTAAGTAAAGTCATGAAAGAATTTCAGTTACGTTAAAATAAACTTTAAAATGTTCCTCAAATTGTAGTTTATTTTTTATTAAACGTTCTTAATTATTTTACCAATATTTACTTTCTATATTTTTACGCTATGCACTACTTTTCATGCTAGACGAACAATTTTGCATCGGGGCTCGTATTATAAAGACCCCCGCCGTGTCTGTCTGTCTATCTGAACGCGATAAACTCAAAAACTGCCGAGCGGATTTTCATACAGTTTTCACCAATATATCGAGTTATTCATGAGCTAGGTTTAGGTAAATAATTCATTAAAGGTTTTGTGTAAATTGGCTGAAATATGACGGACGATTGTGGAAGATGTCGGAAATAATCATACCGACTGCGAGCTTTATTGGGAGTGACGTGCGCCGCGTAGACCTAATAAAGTTAGATAAAAACAATGTACTACAGAATTATTCCTCCTCATAAAGATCTTCCTATTAAACTGTAGCAACGCCATGTGCACGTACCTACGTACGTAGGGATGCACCCGAGCGAAGCGAGAATAATGCCCGATTTCACCAACATCTCCTAAGCTACCACCTACGTATGGAATCCCTAGCTTAAAGGTTCCCCTGAACTAGCCCCTAAATTAAATTTCGTTTTACCATCGTCAGAGCCTGTATTTCTAGTACCTATATTTAGGTGGCACTTTAACATTTAGGTGACCCCTAACTGTCGCTGAAACCGAAACTGTCCCCTAAAACAGCCCCCTAACCATGCTTAGGGGATCCTTTAAACTTCACCTAAGTAACATTGGTGAAATCGGCCATAAGTCACTAGTGTAGGTTAAATTCAAGTTTGCCTATATACATATAGTTTTTTTGAAAAGGGAATCTGGTTAAGTTTTTTGCCGCTACACATAAAACGTCGGTGGTCACTTTCTCATACACTTATATTACTGACATTTAATTTAATAGTAAAAATTTACATTATTAGAAATTGATTGAAATGTTTGTGAAAATTTATTTGAATATATATATTTTTATTGATTTTAAGTACACACTCTGTTTTTTACTACCTACCCGATTTTTTTTAATTTATATTTGGTCAAATATGTAAGAATAATTCATTCATTCATGTAAATTTCTAAGGATGACTCAACAGAACCAGTAATTGTGTTTTCGTTTTTGCATTAAATGCACACAGATACACAGACAAACTTAAAAAATCAGTAACTTGTTTTGCGGTCAATATTCTGAACACAATACGTAACAATCATTCTTTTAAAAATATTTAATGTAGGTACCTACAGATTTCGTTTTGCATAGATATTTGAGACATCCTTAACAAATTACCTATCATTTATTAATCAGTATAATATGTATCCATAGCTTTAGAAACTAACAGTAGAATTACGGTAATGTAAATAATACGAGGGCGATAAATAAGAAATGGAAATCGAACTCCGAACTCTCTAACGGTAAGGTAAGACTTATTTACAGAGAAGATGCGTCGTAACTTTATTATGGAAAGTAGATGCCACCCACGAATTTCATTTACTTAAAATATTTTTTAATGTTTTGAACACGTATTTAAGTACATAGATAATTATAATGACATTATTTATGTTAATTCGTGATGTCAATGATAATTACATATTAGATTATATTAGATTATATTTTTGAGATTGAGATTATAGGATCCCTACCTATAACGCTTACTTACATTTAATATGTTAACAAAAAATAAATATGTTAATAAATTACAAAATTCGTTAGGAATTCGGATATACTTGATACGAGTGATATTTTTACAAATATACATTAAAAAACCAAAAAAAAAAAAAATTATTCTTTTTTTATTTTGACTACATATACCTCAAGTGAACGTATAGCTACTTGTCTTTGTTCTGTTTGTTCCACAGAGGTTCTAAGGTTCATTTGCCTTTTAAGACTACTCAGCCGTTTGTGAAAAAACTCGATTTTGAGAGAAAAAATTGTGTCGGATAATTTGTAATTTTTGAGTTTATAATAAAAAAAAGTAAAAATAATCTTAGTCACGCGCACGCCCACACGCGCATGCGCATGCGCACGCACACGTACACGCACATACACTTACACTCGTCAAATGTCAAAATAACAGCATAAGAATAAAAACACGTTTTTTAAATATTTTGTGTCTGTCTGTCTGTCTGTTTGTAACGGCTAATCTCCGAAACGGCTGGGCCGATTTTGACGGGACTTTCACTGGCAGGTAGTTGATGTTATAAGGAATAACTTAGCCTACTTTTATTTCAGTAAAAGAATTAAGGTTCGGCTCAAAAAAATTAAAATATACCGCTAGTTTGTGCTAATAATAAACAAACAGCAATACCCATTTCATGCGCTAGAGTAAGAGCTGCGACGCCCTCCGGCACGCGCGCGCTTACTTCAGCGGTGGCATGTGCGAGGGCAAGCGTGTTGAAGGAGCGGCCGTACGCACGTCGGTCGCAGAGCCCGCCCGCCGCACCGCCCATACCACCCCCCAGGGAGGTAAAGCTAGTGGAATGATAGCTTGGAAATAATCGAGGACCTATTATACCTACTGGTGATCATTGTATCATGACTACTACATAAAAAAATCTATAATTAAATAAGTGTCTTAAAATTATGACATATTTAAACTGGAAGAAATAAAAACATAGATAGGAGGTTATTTTTAAGATATAGGTACAGTGTTCATAATACTCACCTAAGTCCCAAAGTTCTATTTTCAAAGGCATGCCCAGAAACGCAACTCCCAGGCACCCTTCAGACAATCTCCTTAACCTCGCAAACCTCATGAGGTAGTTCCGACCGTCTACGGTCCTGTGTTTTGTTAAGTCACCAAAAACTCGATCGTTGGTCTCATCAGATGTGAGGACAAGGATATATTTCACAGAAAACCCTAAAATGTTTATTTACCACTCAATCAA